>CM041790.1:30802093-32164158 GCA_023375725.1 Nephotettix cincticeps | reverse complement strand
GGCTTTGGCTTTCCTGGGTCATGCTATTCCTACGGCGGATCATCCAGGATGGCGATGGGCCTGGGCCTCCAGACCTCTGCGACATCATGCCGTGTACAGAGTTCCCTGATGTGCTCTAGGCTCGACTCGGCTGCTTTCTGAAACAGTCCATTGGCTTTTGTTCTGTTAAATAAGTCAAGAGTTGGGACTCCCAACGTTCCCATAATTACAGAGTTCCTGACGAACCACGGTTGTCGTGTGATTCGTCTCAGCGACTTCGCCTGGATTGCCTCTAGGCGTCTCCTATTGGTCTTGCTGGCCAGAATCCACCATGCTTCTGAAGCATACATGATACAAGAGCGTACAATTAGTAGGAACATGGTGACCTTCGTCCTGACCGGGATTTGGCTCCTCGCTGTAAGAAGTGGCCACATCAGCCCCAGGATTGCCGTTGCCTCAGCGACTTTCCTGTCAACATGCTGTTTGAAACACAGTCGTGAGTCCAGGGTAACACCCAAGTACTTCACGGACGTCTTCCAGGGTATTCCCACTCCGTCTAGCTGGATCTCGGGTGGAGCCGCTCTAGGCATTTTTCGCCTCTTCCTGAAACAAATGGCGTTACTTTTTTCCGCGTTGACTTTGATGCGCCACTGGCGGAGCCATGGTGACATGGCGTCCATCTGTTTCTGCATCATCCTCACTGCGTGGATGGGACGACAGCTTCTGTAGTGCAGCAGTGCGTCATCAGCGTAAAGCGACAATGTTACTCCTGGAACAGTTGGCATATCATTAGTGTAAACAAGGTAGAGAACCGGACCTAGGACACTGCCCTGGGGTACCCCAGCCTCCACCGGACGTGTCGTAGATAGCGCCCCCTCGACGCATATCTGGAATTGGCGACCCTCTAAGTAAGACTTGAGGAGATGAACTGCTGCTGCCGGAAGCGGAGATTCGCTGAGCTTAAGGAGAAGACCCTCGTGCCAGACCTTGTCGAACGCCTTGCTGACATCCAGTAGCACTGCAACAGAGCACAAGTTAATGTTATGGTTGTCGACTAGCTTCGTAATCACCCGTACCAGCTGTTGCGTGGTGGAGTGTCCGCGACGAAATCCAAACTGCTCCGGCCTTATGTATCCATCCAGGAAGGGGGATATCCTGGAAAGGAATAGGCGTTCGAAAAGCTTCGAGATCGCTGAGAGTAGGGAAATGGGGCGATGGTTTACAGGGAACAAATGATTCTTGCCTGGTTTCGGGATCAAGATTATCTTCGCGGACTTCCACATGGCCGGGAAATAATGGAACCTGAGGGCAGCATTGAAAATTAGTAGTAAATATGCAAATATGGGGGCTGGGGCGGCCTGCAGGGCTGACGTGCCTATCCGGTCGAGGCCAGGAGCTTTTCGTGGCTTGAGCCTTCGAATCGCCAATTCCATCTCCGACATCGTGAAGGGGTCTAAGCTGTCTCCTGGAGGTTCTAGAAAGTAGTTCTCCATGAAATGCTCAACCCTCTCGCCTTGGAGTTCGTCGTAGACATCGTGGTTTGTCTGAAACTGAGCATGCATTGTGTTAGCAAAAGTTTCCGCCTTGTCCTCTGCTGTGTAGACCAGGCCGTGATCTCCTTGGAGGGGGCGGGCCGCCGGTTTGGCTCCCCTGATCTGCTTAGCTGCCCTCCACACGCTGCCTCCTTCCACGTTCAGCGTTAGCAGGTACTTATTCCAATCCTCAGACCTGAAATTGTTGACAAGTGTTCTGATTAGTCTGTTCTGCCTGTTGAGCTGCCGTCTAAAATCTGGGTGCCTGGTCGCCCGCCATCTGGTCCTCAGCTGGTTCCTCAGCGTAATCTCGCGGCGTACGTTGTCCGGCAGGCCGGCTCTGGGTGTCAGGGGTGGCACCTCGCTGGTCGCATCTGAAATTGACGAGGTTAGAATCTCATGCAATTCCGTGACGCATCCGTCGAGTTCCTCCGTCGACGCTGGGTTCCGTGCTGGCGGAAGGCGCTCCGAGACCAGACGTTGGTACTTTTTCCAGTCGGCCCTCATGCGGGCATTGACAGGGGGGCGACTCAGCGTCGGGCTGGCATTGATGGTCACGAGAACAGGTAAATGATCTGATGACAGACCGTTGACTGTGCTCGCGACGATCTCGAACGGTAGGTTCCTGCACAGAGCAAAATCAATTACATCAGGTGAGTGACGGGGATTCGTTGGTATGTGCGTCGGCTCGTCGGGGGCCACAGCGTCTGTGCCGGTTCGATTGTCGAGGAAAGCTCTCAGCGCCTTGCCCCTTTCATTTGTGCCTCGTGAGTTCCAAGACGGGTGTTTAGCGTTGAAGTCACCTGCAACAACAATAGGCTCAGGGCCTGTTAGTATATCTGCAAGAGTCTGCACGTCGAGGTGTCTGCCTGGAGGGTGGTAGGCCGCTACTAGCTTGAGCTCCATGCCGCCTACGTGCACGATAACACCAGTTGTTTCTAGTAGTCCTGAGGCTGTGTTGCTGGACCTGTGAACAAGGCGGCGGTGAACCAAGATAGCCGTGCCCCCTCCCGGGTTGTAGCCGTGCTGTCTAGGTGGGCGATCCGTCCTGTAGATCTCGTAAGATGGTAACCTGAAACAATGACGTTGGGTTAGATGTGTTTCACTGATAAGGGCGACGTCGATGTTCAGCCGTGACAGGAAGAAATGCAGTTCATTCCTTCGGGTCTTTAACCCGTTGGCGTTCCATGCGATGACCCTGACGTCCCTAGGCTCCATTTAAAAGTTCTAGGAGGCTGGACATCAGCTGTACAAGTAGCTCCGAAATGGACTTGTCCTTAGCTGAAATCAGAACTGGAATTGTTTTAGTTAGCCAGGCAATTAGCTGCCTGACTGAGATGGTGTCACCCTGCACCTCAGCGGTTGCTGCAACGTATGGTGAGGGAGTGGGATGAGTGGCTGGCTGGGCTGGACTCGCCGTGACAGTGGTCCTGGCAGCTGGTCTGGGGGACCTCGGTGCTACGGGGGGAGCAACGTCCCTCTCATTATCGCTGTCACACGTCTCCATCTCCGAACATGTTACAACAGTATTAGTAGTTAGTATCTTTTTGCGGTCCTTCCTTTTCTTAGACCGTTTCTGGTTGCGGGACTTCGGCTGCGCGGTTTCAGGCACCTTTGGCGCAGCTGGTAGAGCGACCTGTTTTGAGACGGTGGACGGGGCACAGGGAGGCTGTGCCACAGTTGAGGCGGGGGCTGTCACTGCGGCCTTGCTGCCACCTGCAACAAACGCGAACGTCCCCTTAGTGATGCCAGGGGGTGGGACATTCGCCTTCTTCTTGGGTTCAGCTGGCTGCTTTCGCGCGTTCCCAGAACGGCTCCGTGTTTTCGCCTGTCCAGCTGATTTTGCGTTGCGCTGCTTTCTGGTCACCATGGCGTCTCTGTGGGCTTTGCAGCCCCTGTAGTTCGCTGGGTGAGCGCCGCCACAATTGCAGCACTTGCAATCATCCCCTTTGGGCTGGGGACACGACCTGGCCTCGTGAGCACCGCCACACCGCACGCACCTATAGGGCAAATTGCAGTGTACCGATGGTGCTGTGGTGGATGCCCCTGACAACCACCTTTAGCTCTGCCTCCTCCTGCAAAGTAAATGTGTGGAAGGCCACCTTCTTCCCAGTTAGTATTTTTTGGAGAGCCCGAAAGCCCTCCACAGTGGCAGCAACAAGATGGAGCCTATCGCCCCTAAAAATGGCGTCGAACTTGACTGACTCGTCATTCAAGTTGCTGATAAAGGACGGCCACGACGAGTTGATCGCCTCGGGGGCCACGACTATTGGCGGGATCTTCTCCTTCCGCGCCGAGGATTTTGGACCTGAAACATTCACAGCATCCATGGATTTAACTGTCTCCGTTGTGGAGACATCAGATTCATTACCAGATTCACGGCGTTGTCTCTTCTTTTCTCGCCTGCCGCCGACGAGGGTGAACCCTTCGTCGTGGTCAGACATCTCCGACTCGCTGATTGTATGCGCCATTAAGGCCGCATCCCCTGCAATACAGAGACAAGCAGACTAACAAGGGGGACGGAACGCGGCGAACCGAAAAATTCCAGGAACTGAGCCCCTTGACCGGCGACAGGGATTTCCTGTTTAAACTTTCTCCACGCTACCCTTCGGGTGGCTAGCTCTTAATAGCAACTAAGTCTACAACATATTTAATTAAATATTGAGATATGCAACTATTATGTGTGAAGGACAGTTATGCTTAACAATAAATAGCACAAATTATGCAAGCTAAAAGTAGCCTATACTATATATGAAATAACTATTAACTAAATAATCGGTGGCAAAAAGAATTAAATGGTTGGATCTCACCAAAGTTGCAGAACAGCGATGGTATCCAATCAAAAACACACTTCACCAACCACAGAGTGTCACTATCACTGTATAAATTAAGCACTGCGCATCAACGGCGAACCGAGTAACGGCAAGCACAAGGAATTAACGGTGCGGTGGGCACAACAAGTCACAGTTACGGACGGAGCGGTGAGACAATAGGTCCTACCTCTGCGACGCCGAGCTGCGGACTGTGTAGAAGAAGTTATTTTGTTGATGTTCGACAAAATTGAAATGATGTTGGACTTTACGTATTATCATGAAACTAAAACAAAAAGGATTGATAGGAAAGTGTGTGAACAATGAATGTATGGTGACCTTTACTTAAATATCTAATAAACGATGGTAATCAGCTGAAAGAAAAGAAGGAACTGAAGTTAATTCTCTAAAAAATATTCTATATGTTTCAAATAGTTCTAATTATATTATATTCTTCATAAACGCCAAATGACTATTAAAAATACTTACATCAAATAGTTCCAATAGTTAGACATCCCTGTAGTCCACTTAGTATTAAATACTTTAACCCTTAAAGCGCTAGTTATGAATTATAGTTTATGCTCATTTCATGTAAATAAAATAAAAATATTAATTTCTCAATGTTTTTTTATGATATAGGTAGCTTAAATAAAGTAGAAAATTGTTACATCTATATAAAATGATGATTTAAAAAATATTTTGTGGTATCAAAAAAAGTATCAATTTTTTTGTCTGGATTGAGCCATTTCAGTTAATAATGATTAGTTGATAAATCCTGTACATTAAAAACATTTACACAATATACACTATTTACTGTTAAAAAAACAACGAAAATAAACACACATAGACAAAATCAAACAAGGCCTGCGAAAGTGAAAACAGCTGGCCATAATGACTCAAAAGGGCAAAAACCAGACTGGAGGCGGACAAATACTGGATGCCGTTGCCTAGCAACAGATATCAGTCACTAAAAATTCCAACAAAGCCACCTCTTGGTTTTTCGAGTGCATTGAGGCAAAAGCAACATCACCATATACTCTATTGATTGTTTTGTGAACTACATCACAGTAATTGCGGCCATATGATTGGTCGCGTCTATAGGCACTAGCCACGTCATGGTGATACACTCTTCTGTGTTTATAAGCGCTAGCCGCCTGGTAAGGTTATTACTTTTAACTGAAATGGCAACCTACCAAGGTAGATATTGTAAGCTAAGTACATATGAGAAATGAGTGTGATGATTGTGGCATGATCTTGTAGTCTTGTTAATGACTAAGGCATATACACATATTCCTTAGACAGAACTGTTAACCCTAGAAGTGGCAAGCTTTTTACTCTTAACTGTAACATAAAAATAATTACTAATATCTTCTTGAAATATCAAAGTTTAAACAAAAAAAGATTAAACATGCCCCCCCCCCTTATAACCACTAACCACAAAAGCAAAACAGGTGTCCACTGCAATCCCAATTAAGCCTACAAAATGCCGTCAACTTCCACCCAAGCCGGCCACCGTTTATTTTAGGTGGGCCCTCCTCTCCGCTATACCACACATTTGTAAGCCAAATTGGGATTGTTCATGGTCGGGATTCGAACCCTAGCACTTCCGAACGGCTAGAACGTTACGCTCGTCAGCGTAGCGTGTTAGCCGGTTCAGCCACTCAGTGCATTGGAGTAGAAAGCGCTTACTTGGTTATAGACATGCTGGTGGCAGTCTAGTGCACTACAAGAGCAGGTTCGGTTACTTGCCCCTAGAGGGGCAAGCAACACAGTCACGTAGGCACTAGTGTCTAACAGGATCACTAAACTGACGACAGATGCCTTCACCTGCCACATATATATGGGACCTACAGTTTAATGTGGAGTAAACCACTTCCTCTGAATTACGAACCGATGTAATTATGATTATGATCTTTGCGGATTAACGTAGTATTAATAGTGTTAATCCACACAAGAATACACTACTCCCACTGACCATCACTCACATCTATCCACAATTCGTGACCTCCAAGTAGCTGGATTACAGGACACGCCACAGTCCCAGTCTCTTTTATGTGTACTGTGTGGTAAACACAGTATGGAACTGTATGATGTCTTTTTAAGTAGGTATATGTCAATGAACTACAGTTAATTGGTTTATTTTAGTTATATAGATACAAATACCTCTCAATGATAATTTTTTTTGCTCTGTGCACTAAAATCACAAAGTCAAATCCACCAGAAAAGAAACTAAGGTACAATATCTATAATCCCGCCATAAGTTATTTCGGTGACTACTTCTGTTCCAGCTGAAGACTCAGTCAATTTTCATGTCAAGGCTTTAATAAAATCTCCAACAATTTTGAGTGAAAATGTGATAAAAGGTGATATAGTGGTTAATTCACACCCAATTTGAATAATTCTAATTTTTTTGTGAAAAAAAAAACCAACTGCCAAACTTGAAATTTCTTAATATTTCCATTACAGACTGAATAGTTTGGTCTGAAAGTGCCGTAGGTCCAAGGTACTTTAGGTGCCAAGGTGCTCCAACCATCTCTCATCTGTTTCGTTACGGTATCTTGTCTACTTGTGCACTCATTCCCTTGAGATTATGGTACCCACCAATTGTTTTTTAATCACTATTGCACTTATGTCGCGTTTTGAAGATGATCTACTAATTTAAGGTTGCAGACCTTTTGTAATGATTTTTGCCCTTAAAGTTTCCAAAGTTTCACCTACGTTGCATATGAGACATGTATACAGCGTAATTTTTATATTAGTGCTGTAGTTAAAATTATAGTTTTCATATAATAGAAATATAGTTAATAATTGTTAAATTGATTTGTTCATCACTACTAATCTGACATTTTAGTGAATTTCCATTAGGGAACAAGCTATTAACATAGGTGCAGGTATGATTGCACTAAAGTTGAGGATTATGATAGTTTTTTTAAGGCTACTACATAGCAAAAACAAGAATTTGTAATACAGTTAAGTCTAGTCGAATCAGTTTAAAAAAAAAAAATAAATAACAGTTAAGATGGGAATTTTATGTCAAGCTTCTTAAAAATTTCTATAAAATTATTATTTTTTTAAAATTAAGTTTATTGAGTACATATATTAAATATATGAAATGAAAAAAACTTGTGAATGGTGAAATCTAATGAAAATAATGTAAACATTTTCTAAAACCATAAAAACGTGATGATAAATCAAAACAAAATCTTTACTTATTGGTATTTCTCCATTCCACAGGATATGATAAATATAAAACGATTAAGATACTTATAAAAAACATATTATCATTAAAATTGAAACAGTGCTTTACAGCTAATTTCAGCTTATAACATAGATCTACATTCATTGCAAACTTTTGTTGTACACTCAAGGAAAACAGGTTATTTGCAACAATAGCAAACATAGGCAGTTTTTCTTTTCTTCTTCACATCAGATATGTAGCTTATCTTTCTTTCATTCAGTCCATACACAACAGTGTTGGGTTTAGGCTCTTCTATTCCTAGTACTCGAGAGATGCATGTTCAGAGTTCATCCGTCAGCCTCGTATTCTGAAAAAATCGCTCCAAGTTTGGTTTCACCATCATCTGAATCCTATTCACTTCCTAAAGTGTCCTCGTACCAGTTTTCAAGCAAAGCATCTCATCGAAATCCGAGCCTAAAACACACACACACATACACGAGACGAAGAGCTGGGTCGTGAATCCATCGTGTACCATCCTGGGTCCAGTCACTCAGACCGCTGATGACAAATAAATCTATAAATATCGCTAATGACACGACTAGAAGACAATTGACACTAGGGATGGCGACGACAAATAAATCTATAAATTATATAAATTGTGTCTTTGGACACAACCAGAAGACAAGTGAGAATAGGGATCGGTTTCGGTGGTGGGGAGGGACAACTACCTGGCATGGCTGGGATCATCATCTTTTTAAACACTTTCAAATAAATAAATAACTCAAGCGGTCTGTGAGACCGGACCCAGGACTTAAAAGGTTAACCTGTTGTCCCTTAGATATGTCATTGAATGTTGGGCTATTAATTAACAGTTGTGTCTAAGCCTTAGTCAGTAATAAGACTACAAGATCGCGCCACAATCATCCTACTCTCATTTCTTATTAATACTTGGCTTAAAATACCTACCTGGGTAGGTTGCCGATTCAGTTAAAAGTATAAAAAAGTATGTAGTCATTTTTGCCGATTTAGTTTTCCTGAAACTACATTATAACTTTAAATATAAAAAAATTGATTGATCAAGAGAAAGTGTGTTATGTAACATGGTTTGTAGACAATTCACGTCGATCATGAGCTAAACTATGGTCACATATCTATTTGAGGAATGTTACTTTTCAAATATGTCTTGTAAAGTAAGAAAATATATATTACATATATGGTATTACAGACATTTTAAGCAATTGACAAATTCTATCCAAAAAGCTTTGTACTTTCCCTAAATTTCTCTTAAGTAAGCCTGCTGTAATTCCCTGTCTTATTTAATTTACTATGTTTATTCTTATCCATTAAGTACACCCATCAGAATATTTCACACAGGGTCATATTGGAGAGCGACAAGACTATTCTGTTGGCCCACCTCCTCTAATCTGATATGTGGGAAATATCTATCCAAACATTGTCCTCTTGAATCCTTAGTGATCTCGTTCATGGTCAAGGACATCTAAGAGGGTTTTGTGGGTCATATTTTACAGATCTGTCTTACTTTACCATAGGTTCACTTAGTATGAAAGTCGACTGCTATGGGGGTATTTGTTAATCTGGCCTTCTTAATCACATAAAGCTATATTAACGTGATCCTACTGTAGTTTGTTTAGAGTAAAATGGTTTATGTCTTGATTTTATAGGGGAAGTGAGTGTAAGTTAGTAAAAATCACACTTGTTTAAAGCATGATTTGAACTTAAACCTATGACATTATCTGTACACCAGATGTTAAAAAATCATTAATTCAGTTATACTATATTTGTTATTTGAATCCCCTCTGTTGTAGGCAGCAGTTCACCAGTTGACCAAGAGTCTGGCTGGAGAGAACAGCGGACTGCCCGCCAACTCTCTGGCTGTTGCCACACTACCTGTGACCCTGGACACGCCCATGAACCGCAAGTGGATGGCTGATGCCGATAAGTCTACGTGGACCCCATTGGAATTTGTGGCTGAGTACGAAACTGTTATGGCATCTAAGTTATGAATCAACAAACTGTTTTATAAGGAAATTACATAATCAGATTTTTTAGGCGAACAATTATTTTTATTAATATTTGTCTTGTTTTGAATAAAGCAGCCAACATTTAAAAGTGACATTTAATACAATTGTGTTATTTTTCAGTTTATTCCTCCGATGGAGCAAAGGTCAAGACAGACCTCCAAATGGCAGCCTGGTTCACTTAGTGACTAAGAACCACCAAACAGAACTTATCTATGTGTAATTAGCTCCTCGACTCTGAACCAATTCCAAAGGACCAAGCGACCAATTTTATCTCTGCATTTATGGTTATATTTTTAGAGCTTTATTTTTTTGTATTGATTGTTTTGGAGCTTCTTATATTTTATGGTTGTTGTTAGCAATAAAATTATAAGTTACTCACAATATATATATATTATGTTATTGAAATTTTTCCAGGAACCCTCCACAAAAATGTTTGTATTTATGTTTATATTGTTGGATACGTCTTGAAGGGAATGTTTTCAGTTCCCGTAAACAGCTGTCCTTATAACCATGCGACTGTTTCAAAATTTGTCATTCAAATTGCAACACCCCTCATAGCTAAGACACATCCATGTCAAAATAAAATAGCTTTCAAAATCTCTACATATTTTATATTGGTTTGTTAATTAGAGGATTAAGTTAATTTAACTCATCAAATAATGGAATTTAATCAATATTTGCTTAGTTATTACTGACATTTTGATTTGGCTCGGTTTCTATTATACTACTAAAGGTATGTCTTTCGTATGGCCAGATTGGAAGATTTCAGAAGAAAATAATCCAATTCATTAGACATTAGACATTTTTATTGGCACAAAACATACAAACAAGGTTTATACAATGTACAGGTGCTTCGTCAAGATATCTATAACTACATACAGCTTATCAAGAGTTAAAATATGTTGTCTCATACAAATTTCCTAATAAGATTAACAATGATAAACTATGTCATAAAAAAAAACAAAATAACTTAACAATAAATAAATTATATTACAATGTAACAGAGAGAATGACTAATAAAAACAAGTAACAATAAAAGATCAGCTTAAATATTACTATCATTCAAAAACTCATTAATTCTGTAGTAGGCCTTTCCGATCAACATTTGTTTAATTCCATCTCTAAACTGTGTTTGACTCAATGAAGTACTTTTCATGTTATTGGGCAGTTTGTTGTAAAGTTTGATCCCCATGTAATAAATTCCTTTCTCTATAGCAGAGGTCGAATGTTGGGGATATATGAGGAGAGCTTTGTTTCGTGTATTATATTTATGGTCAGTTTTCTCTTTAGAGTACCAGTTTAGATTATCTCTCACCTGACAAAGCACTTCGTAGATATATAAGCTAGGTGCTGTAAGTATTTCTAACTTTTTGAAAATTTCTTTGCATGAGTGTCTAGGTGGTTTCATTGTCATTATTCTCAGTATTTTCTTTTGGGTTGTTAATACTTCTTTTATAAGTTCAGTAGCACCCCATAAGGTAATTCCATATTTCAATAATGAGTAGATAAGAACCACCAAACAGAACTTATCTATGTGTAATTAGCTCCTCGACTCTGAACCAATTCCAAAGGACCAAGCGACCAATTTTATCTCTGCATTTATGGTTATATTTTTAGAGCTTTATTTTTTTTGTATTGATTGTTTTGGAGCTTCTTATATTTTATGGTTGTTGTTAGCAATAAAATTATAAGTTACTCACAATATATATATATTATGTTATTGAAATTTTTCCAGGAACCCTCCACAAAAATGTTTGTATTTATGTTTATATTGTTGGATACGTCTTGAAGGGAATGTTTTCAGTTCCCGTAAACAGCTGTCCTTATAACCATGCGACTGTTTCAAAATTTGTCATTCAAATTGCAACACCCCTCATAGCTAAGACACATCCATGTCAATATAAAATAGCTTTCAAAATCTCTACATATTTTATATTGGTTTGTTAATTAGAGGATTAAGTTAATTTAACTCATCAAATAATGGAATTTAATCAATATTTGCTTAGTTATTACTGACATTTTGATTTGGCTCGGTTTCTATTATACTACTACAGGTATGTCTTTCGTATGGCCAGATTGGAAGATTTCAGAAGAAAATAATCCAATTCATTAGACATTAGACATTTTTATTGGCACAAAACGTACAAACAAGGTTTATACAATGTACAGGTGCTTCGTCAAGATATCTATAACTACATACAGCTTATCAAGAGTTAAAATATGTTGTCTCATACAAATTTCCTAATAAGATTAACAATGATAAACTATGTCATAAAAAAAAACAAAATAACTTAACAATAAATAAATTATATTACAATGTAACAGAGAGAATGACTAATAAAAACAAGTAACAATAAAAGATCAGCTTAAATATTACTATCATTCAAAAACTCATTAATTCTGTAGTAGGCCTTTCCGATCAGCAAAAAAACGATACCGGAAGTCAGCATACCACGGCGTTTGTTCTGTATAGCCCGTCGTAATGTTTTTAGTGTTTCACAGTACACGTCTTGATTAATGGTCGTCCCACGTTCCATGAATTCAACCAACAACACCCCTTTGGCATCCCAAAACACCGTTGCCATCAGTTTTCTGGCAGAAAAATCTTGCCGGGCTTTTTTTGGTTTGGTAGGCGAATCTGAATGTGCCCACATCTTTGATTGTTCTTTTGTCTCAGGGTTCACGTACTTAATCCAGGTTTCGTCACCGGTCACGATTCTGTTTAACAATGGTTCTCCTTCGTCCGCATAACGTGACAGAAAGTCTAATGCAGAGGCCATTCTTTGAGTTTTGTGGTGGTCGGTAAGAATTTTGGGCACCCATCGTGCACAGAACTTACGGTAACCCAATCTTGCTGTCACTATCTCGTACAAAAGAGTCTTAGAAATCTGTGGAAAATCAGTAGACAACTCCACCATTGTGAAACGTCGCTTTTCACGAACTTTTGCATCAACTGTCTGAACGAGTTCGTCAGTCACCAAGGATGGTCTACCACTCCTCTCTTCATCATGAACGTTTTCTCGTCCACTTTTAAATAAACGTACCCATTCACGGACAACTCCTTCACTCATAACTTTTGGTCCGTACACGGCACAAAGCTCACGATGAATAGCTGCTGCAGAGTATCCTTTGGCTGTAAAAAACCGTATCACAGCACGCACTTCACATTTGGCGGGATTTTCTATTGCAGCACACATTTCAAACTGCCACAAAAACTAAACTAGCGCAGGTACGATGTTCACTCGACTACGGCTTGATGCCGACTGACCTGCTGAGCGCGTGAATGCACAGATGGCGCGCTACTCCCCCCACTACCCGCACTGTGACCAATCGGAGGTTAGTTTATGAATTGCCCTCGTATTATTATAATCAAAGTTTTATACCATTTAATGTTAAATGGCATTTATTTTTGCTCAAATAAAACATATTTGGACCCTGAATGCAATAGCAACATGATTAATAAAATACCCCCGTCGCAGCAGACCTGTGTACTCAGCGAATTTCCAAATCAATATAATAATAATAATAATATATGACTATTTTGATCATTATCTGTCAATAAATATGAATATTATTTTCCTACTCTTCATAGTTTAACATGGGAAAGAGTGTGCAGGTTTGCTGCTGTGAGGAACGCTGAAAGTAGGTGTTTCTAGCGTAAACAATTATTTTTTTAGCATTTAAATCAACTTTCATCAACATCTGTCCATAAATAAAGGAGTTTGCCTATTCACTATATGATTAATATGGGAAAAGAGTATACAGGTTTGCTGCCATGATAAACACATAAACTATGATTTTTAAGCATAAATGGATAGACCTCAACCACATGAAGCTAAATATCAAGTTTTATCCAAAAATATTGATTGATATGGGAAATATTAATTTTTCCCTATCCTCCATAAGATTAACATTGGAGCCCCACAATACAACATACTGTGTTTAGATTTTTTAATATCTCGGTAACCGTTGGAGATAGAGAAAAACTTTAAGGAACTTAATTGTGTAGTTTTTTATGCTGATTCCAATGGTGAAAGATAAAATTAAAAATGTTTAAAATTAATGTGAAAAACGCAAAAAACCCCATTTTGGGGTACACAACCCCCCCATACTACCCGTTACCATTGACCGATATGTCTGGTTTACGAACTCGTCCGAGCATTTGTAGGAATACACGTTTCTACCAAATTTGGTCTCGATCGGACCATTTTTACGAGAGTTATCGTGTTCACAGACACACACACACACACACACACACACATATATATATATATATATATATATGTGTGTGTGTGTGTGTGTGTGTGTGTGTGTGTGTCTATATATATATGTGTGTGTGTGTGTGTGTGTGTCATGTTTAAAAATTTAAAAGGATTACTTTAATTAATTATTCTTTTTTAATTAATTTAATAATTAATTAATTGATTAATTTAAAAGGATTAATTTAATTCAAATTTAAAAGGACTACCCAAGACTCACAAAGAAAACATACCTATTAGACCAGTTGTCAATTTTAGAAGTTCACCCACTTATAAACTTTGTAAATTCTTGAATAATAAGATTAAAACTAATTTAAACTGGAATGAAAGTTATAGCGTAAAAAATAACATGGAATTGGTAAGTAAAATCTCCGATATTGACATTCCTAATGATTGCATTTTCATTTCATTTGATGTGAAGGATATGTATTCAAATATCCCAACAATCGAAACCTTGAACATTCTCAAAAATGACTTAGAAAAAGGTGGAACTTTATCAAACTCAGAAATTAGAGATATATTCAAATTAACTAAAAACTGTTTACAGCAAAATTATTTTCAGTACAACTCTGAATTCTACAAACAAATACACGGTCTAGCCATGGGCTCACCTTTATCGGGTCTACTTTCAGATATATACATGCACTACTTAGAGGTCAATAAAATTAACAATGACATAAACCCATTTAAATCAAAAATAATATATTGGATAAGATATGTCGATGACATATTATGTCTTTTTCAAGGAAATTTAAACGAAAGCAACAATCTACTAGAATATTTAAACTCACTATCAGATACAATTCAATTTACAAAAGAAAGCCAAATCAAAGAAATTAATTATCTAGACTTAACCATCAGAAAAGAAAATAATAGACACAAATACAAAATTTACAGAAAACCAACCCAATCAGACCTTGTAATACCATCTAAATCTCATCATCCCTGGAAATACAAAATGGCAGGATTCAGAACCATGGTAAATAGACTCATACAAATCCCTATGGACGAAGAAAATTATAAAAAAGAAAAAGTCACCATTAAATTTCTAGCTGTCAAGAATGGATACAACTCAAAAATAATTGACAAAATGATTAGAAACATAAAGAAAACAAAAAACAAACAAAATAAAGAACAAAAACCTAAAAATAAATACATAAGTTTACAATATAATTCAATACTAAACAAGGCAACAAGAAAAACATTTAGAACATCTAACTATGAAATCAGTTACAAAACCCAAAACAATGCATTTAACATGATACATAATAAAAAAAACAATAAAATACATCAACAAAATAAATACAACCAATCAGGCATTTATAAATTAAAATGTTCAGACTGCAACAAATTTTACATAGGCCAAACAGGAAGAACATTCAAAGAAAGATTCAGAGAACACATTCAAGCACTCAGAAGCAACAACACAACCACCATGAAATCAAATTTTGCAGAACACTTACTATCACAAAATCACAACTACAAGAACATGGAAGAAAATCTGGAAATACTCGAATTCACAACTAAAGGACACATCATGGATTCAAAAGAAGATTATTACATTTATTCAGGACAAAAAACTGACCCTCAAAACATTTTGAACAGCCACATAACAAAAAACAATCCAATTTTTGAAAAAATCAGAAAACTCAAACAAAACATATAATCACATTTTACATTGATATAGATACAACAGTTTTTAACTAACTTCCTCAAGAACACTTGTACATCTATTAAATTGAAATTATTTAATTTAAACATATGTGATTTAAATATTGTTTATATTAGATTATCATTTTGAATTAACTTGAAAATGGCCTTTAAAGGTTGAAACATGTTGTTGAAATAAAATAATGTTTGTCAAGGATACTCAGTTAATTATTTTAACTTTACTTTATATAACAGTAATCCTTAAAGGTGAACTATATAGATCAAATTTAAATAATATATATATATATATATATATATATATACATATACATTTCACTATTTAGTTCATCAAATAGGGCTACTAATATAATTATCTTTAAATAAGTCAACCGAGTACCCTTAGAAAACATTTTAATTATTTCTTCGACATGTTTCGGGTATCATCCCATCTTCAAGAAGTACAAATGTTTAACCTAATTCGAAAATCTTAATTTATAAATGTAAATAAATGTCATATGATAATTTAAATTTCACTGTATTCAAATTGGTGGAGTGTGTTAGCATGTATTATTTCTTCCTTGTATAATTTTTTCATATATTGGATTGTTTGTTTCAATTTGTGAAGTGTTTAATATATTATTTTTGTCAATTTGATAGTGAGTATAAATTTGGAATTCTTCTTTTGTATCCAATTTTCTTCCTTTTTGTTTGAAATTCAATATAGTCATATTATGTGTCATACTAGTGTAATTGTGGTTTGTGGAAAGAATATGTTTGGCGAACGCTGATTTTTGTGTTGTTTTGTTGTTTGATTTTAGCGCTTGTATATGTTCTTTGAATCTTGTTTGAAAATTTCTACCGGTTTGTCCAATATAATATTTGTTACAGTCATCACATTTAATTTTATATACTCCTGATCTTGTGCATTTATTAGTTTGGTTGTTGTTTCGTGATTTCTTTTGTATTATTTCATATGCATTGTGTCTTGTTCTGTAACTTATATTGAATTTTTGTTTTGTAAACGTTTTCTGTATGGCTTTGTTTAGTTTTAAATTGTATGGCACGCAAATAAACTCTTTTTCTTCGATTTTCTCTTTTATCTTCGATTCTCCTCTCTTTTTCTCCCATCTTTTTATCATTTTATCTATCATATTCTTTTTGTATCCATTTTCTTGTGCAATTTTTTTTATTATGTTTATCTCTTTATTGAAATTGTTCTTGTTCATCGGTATAATCATAAGTCTGTTAATCATCGTGTTGAATGTTGAAATCTTATGTTGCCAGGGGTGATGTGAATTACATGGGATAACAAGATCTGTTTGTGTGGGTTTTCTATAAATATTAAAATCATGTTTATTGTTTGTATTTTGTATTGTTAAGTCTAAAAAGTTTATTTTCTGTTTTTGTATTTCCATCGTGAATTTAATAGATTTTGAGATTGAATTTATGTATTCTAATAATTTGCAGTGTGAATCATCCTTGTTGTCATAAAGACATATAAAGTCATCAACGTATCTGTACCAATATATAATATTTTTTCTAAATGGGTTAATGTCATTTATTATTTTATTGCTTTCAATTTTGTTCATATATACGATATTTGCTAATAAACCTGAGAGAGGTGATCCCATTGCCAAGCCACCCTGTTGTTTATGTATACAATCTTTATATAATATATATATCACTGTTTAGTTCATCAAATAAGACTACTAATATAATTATAACATTTTAATTCTTCATTTCATTTAAAAATTTTTCTAAGAGTACTTGGTTTACTTATTTCAATATAATATTTATATGTATGTATATATATATATTATATATATATATATATATGTATATATATATATATATGTATATATGTACACAATAAGTGTATATTTTGAAAATAAGTGTTGACACTTTGCTTAGCTCATCATGATAGACCATTTTACAAAAAAAAAACACAATTCTGGACATTCATTTGTAACAGTGTCACGTTATCAGATCTTTTTTCTCATTTGTATTAAGTGTGTCTGAATTATCTAAATTGTCCTGCAATATTTGTATGGTGTCTTCTGATGGTATATTAGTATACATGTTGTTTACATCAAATGATAAGAATATAGCGTTTTCCGGTATTGTTAAATCTTTTATATTTTGAACTAGTTGGTATGTATTTGAAATGCTATGATTAGTGTCAGTATTTGTTATTTGATTTAGTCTGTAATTTAGAAACTTACATACATTATATGCTGGAGCATTACGATAATTTACAACAGGTCTAATTGGTATTCCTACTTTATGCACTTTTGGTTGGCCTCTAAATTTTGGGATGATTAACAGACTTATGATTATACCGATGAACAAGAACAATTTCAATAAAGAGATAAACATAATAAAACAAATTGCACAAGAAAATGGATACAAAAAGAATATGATAGATAAAATGATAAAAAGATGGGAGAAAAAGAGAGGAGAATCGAAGATAAAAGAGAAAATCGAAGAAAAAGAGTTTATTTGCGTGCCATACAATTTAAAACTAAACAAAGCCATACAGAAAACTTTTACAAAACAAAAATTCAATATAAGTTACAGAACAAGACACAATGCATATGAAATAATACAAAAGAAATCACGAAACAACAACCAAACTAATAAATACACAAGATCAGGAGTATACAAAATTAAATGTGATGACTGTAACAAATATTATATTGGACAAACAGGTAGAAATTTTCAAACAAGATTCAAAGAACATATACAAGCGCTAAAATCAAACAACAAAACAACACAAAAATCAGCGTTCGCCAAACATATTCTTACCACAAACCACAATTACACTAGTATGACACATAATATGACTTTATTGAATTTCGAACAAAAAGGAAGAAAATTGGATACAAAAGAAGAATTCCAAATTTATACTCACTATCAAATTGACAAAAATAATATATTAAACACTTCACAAATTGAAACAAACAATCCAATATATCCAATACTATAATACGAGCAAGGTTTGTATATTTGCACACGGATCTCGAAAACGGCACTAAGGAATTTCTTTAAATTTTGGAAATAACTAATTTCCGAGTAGAAAATAAGTTCTAGATAGGTCTAATGTCCAGGAAAATTCGTGTTTTCTTGTAATATTAAGTTTAAAATCTAAAAATTTAACATTACGCTTATGGAGAATAAAACGTAAACAATACAAACCAAAACAGCTGTTTACAACCGTTTGACAGTTCTTGATTGAAGACGGCGGGGAACAATATGTGAATAGAGGTTTTTCATAAATACTTATTTTATTTTATGTATGTAATAAATGTAAAATTATCAGGTTACTAAACAATTTGTAAAAACTTAAGGGTAACATAACTGTGCGAAATAAAAGCAGGAAAGAGTATTTCCAAAATCTTCCGTGTTTTGATAAAAAACGTATTTGTTGTATTGCTTGAGCCACTGTAACAAACCAATTAATATGTGTAAATTAAATTTCTCTTTTGCTTTTCAGTCCTCATTCCGTTTATATCAAAATCAGTTGGTCACAGGCTAATAATAACTGTATGGATAGTTAAACAGTAAATGATCGGTTAAAACAATTGAGGTTGGCTAAAACAACTTAACCGGCGTCTCTCATTTGGCAGACGCCGTGGTCCAGCGGTAGCGAGTTGGCCTTGTAGAACGAAGGTCGCGTGTTCAAACTCTATCAGGGTCAATACTTTTTGTTCAGTGCTATATTAATTATGGTGTATTAAATCCGTTTGATTTAAACCACATAAATGTTTTCATTGAGTAATAAATGTTTTTTAATTTTTCTAATTAATTTTTATAATACATGTATTATTCTAAACGAGCAAAGCTCGGTCACCAGGTACTGAATGAAAAAAATTATACAAGGAAGAAATAATACATGCTAACACACTCCACCAATTTGAATACAGTGAAATTTAAATTATCATATGACATTTATAAATTAAGATTATCAAATTAGGTTAAACATTTGTACTTCTTGAAGATGGGATGATTCCCGAAACATGTCGAAGAAATAATTAAAATTTTTTCTAAGGATACTCAGTTGACTTATTTAAAGATAGATATATATATATACATATATATATACATACATATATATATATACATATATATATATAAATTTTAACGACTATTGTTTTATTGTTTTTGGACTCTGGGCACCTAAAGAAGAAAAAATAACATGGTCCCGGGCTTAAGTCTCGCCATGAGACCTACGGTAATAGCTTCTTCCCTATGGGAAATTCGCTAAAAGCTAATAAAATCTTCTATACACTCCACAATTTTTGTTAACCAAATAAATTATCTAATTACTAAAGCATTTATTTATGAAACGTGATTGAGAGTGCACAAAAGTTGGCTCCGCCTTGACAGCCACGTTATCGGGTGCAAGTGGAGGTTACCTCCAAACACTGACGAAGCTGAGCCCAACACTGACGTAAAATGACAAAGCGGGTAAAAACCGAATATTTCTCGGTTCCTAGAAAGATGTACGTGAAGTATGGTGCAGCGCCGACTTCAAAACAAACTTTTTCCATATTTTTAGGCAAAATATTAGCAAGTGTGGAGGTAACCTCCACTATGTGCCTGATGGAGGGTTAAACATATTTATTAAGGTGTTGTACATCAAATATTAAAACAATATTAATAAACAAATTTAATTTGTCATGAGTTTATATTCTTATTAAACCTTCCATGCAATTGAAAAACATGTTGAGTAAAAATATTTTTATTGTTGATAGATTAATTTGTTTACATGTAAAAATAATAAAAAGGGTATCTTGATAGTGAAGGAGTTAAAATAAAGGCAAATAAAAGAAGGAACTTCTGAAAAATATAACATTTATTTAGAAATTATTTACAAAATATGTGATAAAACTACATGACAGTAGTCAAAAGTATTGGCTAAGCGTTGAAGTTCCAGTTGGAACCATCTTCCGGTTGGAGACTGTTGGTGACGAGGAGTATCACATCCACAACCCACCAGATGCCAACACCTGCACACAATGTTCACCATACATCATATTACTGTACTGTATTAGAATTGTACAGATAAATATTTAAACCATGATGTTTGATCATGGGCCAACATTTAGTTACCTTTATTCTCTTTACCATGTTAAGCTTATGGAGAATAGGCAAACCCCTTTATTTATGGAAAGATATTGATTAAACTTGGTATATAGTCAAAATAAAAATAATGTATGGTAGGAATACCTAATTTCATTGTTCTCTAAAGCAGCAAACCTGCATACTCTTTCCCATGTTAATCTTAATGAGATAGGCAAACTCTTTTATTTACTATGGATATTGATCAAACCTGTAATATATTACATTGGAAATTCACTGAGTACACAGGTCTGCTGAGAAGAGGTTATTTTCTTGTTTGAGAGATTGTATATACTCATGCTTTACTTATTGGAAATCTAGGGATCCAAAGGAGTTACTCTGGGAATTCAATACTGAAACAAATCTTTCGCTCAGAATTATTGTTGATCAGAGTTATTGTGAATTATCAACCTCTAAGCAAACATACAGAGTTGCAAACAAGTTAATTAAGGTATGTAAAAATTGTAAAATAATCAGAAGGGTGTAAAAAATATCAGAAGGAAACCTGTGTTAAAGGGAATCACACAAATACAAACCTGAGGAGAAAATTTAATTAAAATATAACGTAAAAGGTTATTTAGCTTTAAATAACAGGTGTCACACAAAGAGGTTTAAACCCTTTGCACGCGAAATATGAAAAATGGGCTTAACCTGTAAAATACCGCATTAGCATTTTTTCCATATTTTTTCAAAGTTTTTTTGCAACCTCTTTTGTATTATACTAGAAGCAAAAATTCAACATTCTTTTAAATTTGGAATAATTTATTGATTTTCAAAATTTGTATCAGTGTTAGGTTAGTTTTTTATTTCAAATCAATGTTGTGTGGCTTACTATGACTTATTATACATAATACATTTGGCAATAGCAACTGTAATGTTGAAAATAAATAAAAAACTGGTAAAAATCCCTATAAAATAGGAAGCTAGGAGTTGACGTACGTGGTGTTGGAGCAATACTATCACAGGTCACTAGGCTTGTGGTCACTAATTACCTCTTCACTTTCCTTGAAATTATGACGCAGTTCTTCATGTAAGGAATCATCACTGATATCCTACATTATTTGAAAATGAACAGTTCAAAACTGCACTAATAAAACGATCGAAATTAGGATCGTCCGGGTTTGTCATTTTGATCAAGTTTACGCTAAAAAAACAAAGAAAGAATAACTAAGCACTAAGTAAAACTGTCAAATACACTGCTAAAAATGTTTTTGTTTGTGTAGAAATAACAAAAACAACCTTTTCACTGCAATATAACCCCAACAGTCAACACAAACACACAGGAACATCTGCTATTTACAACAAATGAGCTGATTGCATCAGACGCTACAGCCACTATACGCGGAGACAGTTGTTGCAGTTTTCACGTAAAACGTATTCGATTGTTTAAACTATCAAATAACGTAGGTAGCATCATTTGGAGATAATATTATATTCGATTGATATCGAAAGAAGACAAAAACTATTCAAAACATAATATCGAATGTTGTAATCAAATTAATACATTACGGCTAAAGCCGCTATACACACGTTACGCAAAGCCATGGAAAGGATTATAGGTTTGTTTTTTTATATACATTTTAAAACGTCAGCATTCCTTTTAGCGTTAATATAAAAAGACATTTAAAAAAAGTTAATAATATTTTGATGCAAAATGCGGCACTTTAAAGGGTTAAATTAAATTTTTTTATTTTTTGCTGCGGGCTCTATTGCAGATGGCTGTCAGGTCAAAAAAACCATTCAAAAACTGAATAAAATCCCAGCAAAGGTAAACCAGTATTTAGAACTCATATTCAGTATTCTTCATATTTTCAGTAGACAACTGCAAATTTCCATTAAGCTATTAACCCCTTAACGCTTTCTTTTATATTATATTATCTTATCCGTCCCACAAGTACATATTTTAAAATTCAAATTATTATTGTATATGTTGAAGAAAGTAGACATTTACATGATACATTGTTAAAGAGAAAAAAAACATTTACTAAACCTTTTTTAAGAGGTAACAGTTGAGTTAAACTTACATTTTTTCAATTATTGTCTTCTAAACAAAAAGTACCATAGTTTTAAAAAATATAATCTATTCCCCATGATTTTTTATACAGTTAATTATCATTAACAAGTTAAGTTTAAATTCTCCTCCAAATACCTCCAAGAGTGAGCAGTTTACCCACAGCAGTACCAGTTTGACCGAGACAGAATCTGAAACAGTTTGGTTATTCAAATAAGTAAAAAAGACATTACAGGATAGTAATATATAAAGTTCATAATCACAAGATTCATAATAAGTAAGTTTTCCTTCCTCTTTCATGATGAAATTATTGGTTCATAAGTTATTTTTCTGAAATAACTCAAATCTTCTTGCTCAAAATATATTATGGACATTATTTGGCGTTCATGAGGAATTTAGTGGAAAATGAATTTTGATGCCACTGAAACGGTGAGACGCTTATTCATGAGCAGGTAAAATTTCCACGAAACAGGAAGTTAAAGCCTACTATAAAATTATTGCAGAGTTAAAAAAAATGTTTTACATATCATTTATTGACAAAATTTCTCACTATACAGGGGTTTTTAGGTCTCAGCACAACTGATAAAACTCAAAATTTCCTTTATTACAAATCAAATCAAATCTGTTTTACTGCCATGAAAAAATTACAATTGACAAAGTCAAACATACAGAACAATATTCTTAAATCAATTCAATTTTGAACAGTCAATTTGTTACATTTGATTACAGTTCCTTCACAGTCCTGGTGAAGTATTTTGAATAGTTAAAATATAAATTATGGCAACATAAGTAAACTATATAATTGCAATAAAAACATGATAAAATCTTAATAAAAAGATAACAGTAATAAATAATTCTTCTGTTGATGAAAATTAAAAATAACAGTTATAGCAAAAATAAATAAATAAATGACAGATAGAACAAATAAATAAAAATATTAACAGAATAACAAAGAAACAGTGGTCCAGTTCTACATTACTTCATTAAAACTAATAGTACATTTCATTACAAGGATGGAAAATGGTTGTTTCCGGGAATTCGAACAAGCAACGGAAAAACACTTTTAATCTGAGTTATGAACGTTTTTTTCATTACACTGTAATCATATTAAGAGAACTAATTAAGTAATGTAATTTTTCAAACTGACCCTGATTTCCTCAGTACTGGTACAATGGCAACAGTAATATTATTAAAGACATTGGCAGTATTGTTATAGATACTAGCGCTGAGTGCTAATTGTGTCAGAAATTGTAACTAAATACTAGTGTGGGTAAATCTCCCGGCCTAGGCTGGGAAGCCCTACTGCACTCGTTGCTAACGTCAAGAATAGTTGTTTTCGGTACAGTGTGATGAATAAAATTTATACTAGAAAGGTTTAAAAATTCATCGATATTATAAAAAGTGTTAACAGAAAGTCAATCATCTATTTCTTACTAACCGTATTAATTAATACAATAAAATAACCTGTTTTAAACCTTTTTATATAACACAGAATTACTGTTGAGAGATTTGCTAAGTCTACAGTGTTGGAAGCTTATATCTTAAATGTGGAGATATTTAAGATTAACATTTAACAGGAGTGTTAGTTATATGAGTGGATATCTTCATTTAGTGATAGAAAATTCAATCCTTGGCCTAACACAGCCAATTCAAAAATGTACAGATTGATTACAGTTTTTATTTTTAATTTGATAAATACCGGTTTGCAGTGATCTTAGGGTTTGAACGATTCATAATCAATAGTCAAAAGTATTTTTTGACTATTGACTATATTTCTAACAACCTTTTTTTGCAATAAAAAGATTTCAGATACCCTAGGTGAATAGCCACACAAGTAACCAATACTTAATTATAGATTGAAAAAAGCAAAATATGCCATCTTTATATGATTTCAGGTAATACACGGTTTAAGCCTACCTATAAGGTAGATCACTCTAGATAGGTCTAGCCTTAACACAATCAATGTTTTCCCCAGGTCTGTTGATAATCAACATGGACTCCCAAAAATTTCATATCATATACTAAATCTTGATTAACATTTTTGTGAACAAAGGCCTAAGACTAAATGTTTAATTTTCTGTTTTACTTTTATTTAAAAGATAACCATTGGCCCTAAGCCACGTGTCTGCTTCCTGTAGTGAACTAGAAAACTAGGTTTAACAGTTCCTCGATGTCATTTGAGACATTCAAAAAGTTGTGTCGTCAGTATATAACACTGTCTTACTAATAACATTATGAGGCAGGTCATTAATACTAATGAGGAACAACAAAGGGCCCAAGATAGAGCCCTGAGGTATGCCAAATTTTAAATCAATTAACTGTGACCGCTCTCCATTTATGTGGATAGCCTGACTTTTGTTTCTCAAATTGATTTCAAAGAGTCTGAGAGACAGACCATTAAACCCATAATAGTTATACATAATACTCCCACAATATTAACCTGAATAAGTATCTACTGTAATTATAAATGTTGTCTATCGCCTTAGTATGAAGTTGAAAAACTAACTTAAACATAAGAAAATGATGTAAAGCAAGCCTTTGCTCACCTGTCCATGCCAAGAAAGCCTAGTAAAATGCTGTACATTAGAGTGGTCACAAAATAGTGTCCTTTATACCTGTAAAAATATTTAAATACTATCAAACTCCTGTTATTAAACAATATAGTATATTTAACCCACATTACAACATGATCAATAATTACATAAGGCGAAATAATGAATGTTCTCATTTCTCATGATCTCATTTCTGGTCTGAAATTGAGTTCTTTTAAGCGGCATCTTTAAGGTAGAGAACAGTCAGAAGTCATACGGTATAATATTCGGTGAGTAGGGGGCCTGACGTAGTACAGGAATACCATGTTTTGCCAAAAAGCCTTTCACAAAAGAGAAACATTGTCCTGATAAAGCAACCAAGAGTTCGTGGCCTTCAAATCGGGACGCTTGTGACGCACTGCATTGCGCATACACCATAGAACTTCTAAGTAGTACTCTTTAGTATGTTTTGTCCCTCAGTTGCCTTACTCATGATAACAACTCCATTTTTTGTTGAAAAAAAACAATCAGCATGACTTTTACAATGACTTTGATTTTGCTTCGAACTTGGTGTGGTTTTTTGGGCCGTAGCGATGTTGAGTATTTTCACTGAGAAGACTGCACCTTAATTTTGGGATCATAACCGTACACCCACGACTCATCACAAGTTATAACTGTTTTGAGAAAGATTGTGTCATTCTGATGTATTCCAGCATGCCCTGAGAAACTTCAATTCATAATTCCTTTTGTTCATCTGTCAAGTTCATTTGGTCAAGTTTGCAGCAACTCTACGCATAGCCGAATCTTTCCATAAGGTTCATTGTCCACTAAATAGCGGCCATGTTTGAATCTGTTGTACCACTCTTTTATCTGTGTTACATCCATAGCATCTTCTCCAAGGGCTTGCTGAATCTTAAAAATTGTTTGAGTTTGGATATCACCCATATTTTAGCAAATTTTAAAGCAATATCGCTGTTCCACCCGTTCCGTCATTTTACTTAGCACAAAAACATGACAAACACTACGCACACAATTTCACTTTTGGCATCCTACAACAAACTGACACCATGTCAAGATCACATGACGTAGTTTGCAGTTGCCTACATCCACATGCCATAGTGCAGCTCAATGTGGTTGTTGATTAACTGGCTGGGTGGTGTAGTGGTTATAATACCCGCCTTCAAAACTGAAGGTCGCCGGATCGAATCCCGCAAGGGTCGAATCTGGACCCAGTCGCCATTTGTCCATTGGGCTACTAATTAATGATGCTTTCTAACAACAGGTCGACGTTAGGTAGTCACAAGATCGGGGTTTGGACCGTTCCCCATCAAAATGTTAAAAATGCCACTGGCGTAGAAATACACAAAATAAAATAAAATTACTGTATACCAAGTAAGGGATAGTTTTTTAACAGACCTTGTATATACCTTATATATACAAGGCTTTTTACTGTACCATAATCAGGATCTAGTAAACCATACATCTGATAGTAAAATTAAAATAGGCAACCCTTGTTTTTGAACCTGTTTAAAAGCTTTGAATAAATATTTTTGTAAATGATACCCATTTTCAAATATAGTGGTCAACTTAACTTTTTTCCTTGTGGAAGTCTCCATATGTTATGTGGTTTTGGATAGTTAATATAGTACTGTTTATAGTATGTAGCAGTTTTGTGTAACTGGCTTAACCCTAGAAATGATAAAGTCGTAATTTCAGCGCATTTACATATTCAATAAAAATTGGCAGGTGGAGGCGTCTGTCGTCAGTTTTGTGGAATTGTATCGCCTACGCGACCGTGTTTCCCTCTGGGGGCCAACTGCTCTTTTAGTACACGAGCCTGCCACCGGGCAGGTCTATAACCAAGTAAGCGCTTTCTTTTCCTAGGCACTGGATGGCCGTGGTGGCTAAAGCGCTGCGCTGACGAGCGTAACGTTCTAGCCATTCGGAAGTGCTAGGGTTCGAATCCCGACCATGAGCAATCCCAATTTGGCTTGCAAATGTGTGGTGTAGCGGAGTGGAGGGCCCACCTTAAATAAACTGTGACCGGCTTGGGTGGAAGTTGACGGCATTTGTAGGCTTAATTGGGATTGCAGTGGCACCTGTTTTGCTTTTGTGGTTAGTGGTTATAAGGGGGGGGGGGCATGTTTTAAGCTTTTTTTGTTTAAACTTTGATATTTCAAGAAGATATTAGTAATTATTTTTATGTTACAGTTAAGAGTAAAAAGCTTATCACTTCTAGGGTTAAACTACACCAAAAGCTTCAGAAAGAAATGACCAATTAAAGGGTTAAGTGTTGATACACTCGATGTATCAACACAGCTGGCCTCAAAGCCAACTCAGAAGAATCGGCTGGCACAAAAATTAATTTTCTGCCTGAGACTAAAAAACATTCTATGCTTGGTCTCTGTAAACTAACATTAAAAGTCCATTTTCTCACTTATCCGTGGCCGGATTTAGTTTACCAAAGCATCGTTAGATTTAAAATTAAGATTACAATCTTTTTTATATCCTGTAACAATTTTATAAAGTTAATGGTTTTGTTGTTATTTAAGTTAAAAGATTTTTAACTTCCGCCATTTTGGAGAATTAAAAAGCAGCCTAAATGATACTATAAGTATATTTTCTTTTTAGCCAATAAAGACGTGTACAAAGTTTGGTTTCTGTAGCTTAAACAGTTCTTGAGATATAATGATTTTTGTAAAAAATACAAAATAGCGGCTAGCAGCTAAACGAAAAGGATTTTTCGGCAAAGTTAATAGGAATTTTTTTGTTTATTTTGATGAGTACCATCATCCCTTGAAGTTTGTCTCCAACTTTAATGAACACCCTGTAAATATAAATTTTATAATGACTATTGTTTTTGGCCTCTGGAAACCTAAACACGAAAAAATAACATGGTCCCGAGCTTAAGTATTGCCATGAGACCTACCGTAATAGCTTCTTCCCTATGAGAAATTTGCTAAAATGTTCTTTGGTTTTTATAATTAATCACATTGTTAGTAGCTCCAACAGTGAACATAAATACAACAATACATTGAGTCCTTCGGCACTTATTCAATAGACATAAATATATAAATGTAGTATAGTAAATAGTAATATATGTTATATAGCCTATATGTATAAAAATCTACTCCATTTGGAGGTTTATGTTACTATTTGGTGAAAAATAAATTTTTTACTCACTTAACACATGGAAATCCATCCTTATAAAATGTTCTAGGTCCATGGCATTCTATATATGGAAGAACGGTGCATAAAACTTTTGCTTTCTCGACGTCTTCATATCGGTAATTTCCAAACTAAAACATAAAATTCAAACAAAATCATTGAAGGTGTAGTTAACTTAGTTAATCAGTCTTAATATGTGTAATTATTATTAATAAGTAAACTAAAATATTGGAGTTTCATTCTATTAAAGAAAAAATGTTTTTTAGCAAATTTCCCATAGGGAAGAAGCTATTACCGTAGGTCTCATAGCGAGACTTAAGCCCGGGACTATGTTATTTTTTCTTCTTTAGGTGCCCAGAGACCAAAAACAATAGTCGTTAAAATTTTTATATATATATATATATATATATATATATATATTCTTCATAAGTGCCAAATGACTTTTATAAATACTTTAAAAATTGTATAGTTGTTGTACTGAATGAATGAGTGTTGGTTTTGCAAATTTTCGTTTTAATTACAAATAAACGGTACCAGTGGACTGACACATACTTTCTCCCTTAAGTAAATTTTAAAAGACAATCTGTAATAAAACTATCATGTTCTACAAAGTTATTCTAAATATCATGTAATAATTTATTGTTGAAATTGTATGGGGGAAACCCCCCCCCCCGGTAATACCCACCTTTTTTATGCTGGTTTTGTTCGGTGATTTGACCTTACGCTTCATACCAAGTTTCATGGAAAACGGTTGGAAAGTAAGGAAGAAATTGATTTTTTCATATTCTCCATAAGAATAACATTGGGCGCTTTCAGACAACGTACTGCGTTTATCGTAGACAGTAAATTTAACTTTTCTCTGGAACCGTTAGTCGTAGACAAATAATTAAAAATACTAATTTGTTTAGTTTTTTAAGCTGGTTTTAATGGTACCAGACAAGTTATACTTTACTTTTATTGTTTTCGCTGAAATATAAAAATTTGATTTTTTCGACATTTAAAAGCCCATAACTTTTGAACCGTCATTTTTACAGATATGCGGGTGGTGTCAAATTATTTAGTACTCTGTACACTATAAACTGTCAAATTTTAATAAAAATCGTTAGAGCCGTTTTTGAGAAATTTGGATTTTTCACGTTTTTTAAGGGTTTTTAGGGGTGAACTACCCTTAAAAATCAACAATTCAAAAAAATGAAAAAAACGCCTGGAGATACCGTGAATATATACGTACATGCCAAATTTCATCTAAATCGGACCAACGGGGTAGGCTGTGGCACTGTACACATCCAGACACACACACGGACACACGGACGGACAGACATCACGTCAAAACCCACTTTTTTGGATTCAGGGGACCCCAAAACGGATATATCCACCCTCAACTTAAAAATTTTATAGTTGTTGTACTGAATGAATGAGTGTTGGTTTTGCAAATTTTCGTTTTAATTATAAAAAACGTTTTCAAGCAAATAGAAATAGTTACTGTGTATAACATGAAAAGACAATGAAACATAAATAAATTAAAGGAAAGGTTTACAATAAAAATTTTGAAATCATATGATTTTAGGCAGTTGAGTTGAATCAATTATAAATATTAATAATAACCTATCTGAGATTTAATCCTGTAGGAAATTTTGATAAAACCAACTGTGAATAAATTTCTTAAAATAAGATTTTAAGAAATAGGGCTTTAAGTTCATAACATCAAAAATGATTGAAATTGGCTAATTTTATGAAATCATATGTTTCTAACTCGTAGTAGATGTTAATATATTCTTTTTATATATGTTTACAATTTGTAATAGGATTAAATGAATTTAATAATAAATTTAGATTAAATACGTAATAATGTTTATATATTTTAAATAATTTTTGTTTACAATTGTAAATTTTGATTAAATGGTTAATTGATTTATTTAATTAATATATTTTATACTTTTAATTTTAAAATTATAATATATTTAAATTTCTTGATTAAAATTTTTAATTTTAATTATTTATTATAATTATAAATAATTAAATAAGCTTGTAATTAGATTTTCAATAATTTTTTTGACAATGTTTGCACGATAGTTGGTAAACCACATTATGGGTTTCACAAGTTGATCCACCAACTATCGGGTAAACTTTATTTGTCACTCTACTTTTAAATTCAGTAGATTCACACATAATTTTGCAAATACCACATCGAGGTTTGTGGCATGGTTTACAACTATTCTTGACATTACAAAGTTCATTAGGCCTAGAATTTTGAATTTTGGGTCTCACCAACATATTTTTTAAATTTTGTGGCCTTTTAAAAATAACACGAGGTGGTCTGGAAAATAAATTTTCTGTTGTGGGAGAGGATTTTAAAATATTGAATGCTACTTTCATGATGCTGTTAACTTTATGTAGTCCTGGGTAGTAGTTTGTGATGAATTTAGGGTCACTTGAAAATTTTTTGTCTTGATTCACATTTTTTGGTTTCTTCAATTGGTTTGATAGTAACTTTTGTGGGTAGCCTCGTTCAATGAAAGCAGTATTCAACTTTGATATATATTTTTCAAAATCAGAGTTATCACTACAAAGGGATTTAGCGCGTATCGATAAGCTTTTTGGGATTGATTTTTTCATGTACATAGGATGACAACTCTGGTAATGCAAATATTGCATTTTATTAGTGTTTTTAACGTGAATTTTACTTTTTAATTTACCATTGTCAATGAATACATCAACATCTAAGAATGTGACAATTTTGTTGGAAAACTGCCAAGTAAATTTCAAACAACTAAATTGATTTAATTCTTGTAAAAAGTTTTGTAAAGAGCTAATACCGTGCTGCCAAACAATGAAAATATCGTCAATGAATCTTAACCAAATAAGAGGAGTTAAAGGATTTTTAGATAAGAAATTTTGCTCAACTAGACCCATGAATAAATTAGCATATGATGGAGCCATTCGAGTACCCATTGCTGTACCTCTGATTTGGAGGTAATTTTTGTCCATAAATTTAAAGTTATTCATAGTTAATATCATTTGAATAAGAATGGCTAAAAAATTAGTAGAAGGTAAAGAATTTGTTGGTCTAGAATTAAGAAAGTGTTTAGCAGCCTTCAGACCATCTACGTGGGGAATATTTGTATATAATGATTCAACGTCAACTGTTACAAGCATTAATTCAGAATTTTGAGGTAAGTTGATATCAGAAATTTTAGCAAGGAAGTCGCTTGTATCCTTGATGTAGGATGGCAGAGATTTAACCAAAGGTTGTAAATGTTCATCTACAAAAGCAGAAATTCGTTCTGTAGGTGACCCGATGCTGGATACAATTGGTCTTCCTGGAGGTGGTCTTGTAGACTTGTGAATTTTGGGAAGTGTGTAAAACACTGGAGTTTTAGGTACACTTGGAGTTAGCAGTTGGATTGTTTTTACTGAAAGAAGTTCATTTGGACCACACTTTTCTAAAAACTCTTGAATTTCCTCATTGTACTTTATAGAACAATCTTCTTGCATTTCTTTGTAGGTATTTGAGTCTTCTAGCTGCCGATTGCATTCATTTATGTAATCACTTCTGTTGAGGATTACTACACTGTTACCTTTGTCTGCAGGAAGTATGACAATTTTTTTGTTACGCTGTAATGAATTTATTGCTTTATATTCTTCGTTAGTAAGGTTCTTAGATTTTGGTAAAGTATCCGGGAAGGAAGGATCCGATAAATTTGATGTTATGATGTTTATAAATTGTTCAATTGGATGGTCCACCACCGGACCGGAACCAGATACATTACCACCAATGTATCTGGTTCCCATGTGCTTTCTTTGAATTTTACAAGTGAGGATGGTATTTTGTTCCCAGTATCAAATTGAGTTGAATTTTTTTCACAGTGATACTTTTTTCTTATTTGTTGAGCGAATTCCAGAGAGTCAGATACTAATTTTATGTGATTAAATGAAGGAGTGGGCGAAAATGTTAAACCTTTTGATAATACCAAGTTTTCTTCTTTATTTGGTTTGTACGAGGACAGATTTTCAACATTAGTTTCAGTTTGATTAAAAGGAGGAATATTTTTTGCCGATGGATCTTGTTTTAGACTATAATTTGGTTTTGGTAGTGATGAGTTTTCTACCACATGGCATTTGGTTTTGGCAGGTTAAATAAGTCCGCCAGACAAGGTTTTTTTTTTCAAATAAAGGTGGCTTACTATAGTTATCAAAAATATCTTTGTAAGGTGTAGGAAGACTCAGTCCATTTCGTAGTGCTTCTAAGCATAATGCATTGAACTTTTTGAGGAGTGTTTGGGATTTCAATTGAAAAAACCTATCAACTTCCATTAAAACTATATTAATATCTCTAGTTATATCAGGAAAAAAGACAATCATGGTGTCATATAAAGATTTTAGTTTCTTCCCATGATTTTTAGCTAAATTCTGATGAGATTGTAAAACCAATTTTGTCAATTCAAAAACTAGTTTTGATGGCAAGAATTTTAATATCTTGATGCATTGAAGGTGGAAGAGCTGCCAGTGGGAATTTTGGTTGGAGTCCATTAGATGTTAATCCATAAGAAAGGCAGGTTGTTAAGAATATTATTTACAATTTAGATTAGCAATTTTTTTAGCATTAGATTTAAATTCTTTTATGAAGTTATATTTGTTATTGTTGTTCATGTTAGATCACAGTAATGAAGATGAAGATATGATCAGTTGTAGAGTAAAAGGAGAAGAGTGAAAGATGATGAACAGGTTAGGAAGGTGTATAAAGAAAACTTCAAAGAAGTGATGATTTCTTACCAGAAGGCTTCATATATTCTTCATAAGTGCCAAATGACTTTTATAAATACTTTAAAAATTGTATAGTTGTTGTACTGAATGAATGAGTGTTGGTTTTGCAAATTTTCGTTTTAATTACAAAAAACGTTTTCTGTAATGAATACTGTAATGAATTTATTGCTTTATATTCTTCGTTAGTAAGGTTCATAGATTTTGGTAAAGTATCCGGGAAGGAAGGATCCGATAAATTTGATGTTATGATGTTTATAAATTGTTCAATTGGATGGTCCGGTGGTAATGTATCTGGTTCCCATGTGCTTTCTTTGAATTTTACAAGTGAGGATGGTATTTTGTTCCCGGTATCAAATTGAGTTGAATTTTTTTCACAGTGATACTTTTTTCTTATTTGTTGAGCGAATTCCAGAGAGTCAGATACTAATTTTATGTGATTAAATGAAGGAGTGGGCGAAAATGTTAAACCTTTTGATAATACCAAGTTTTCTTCTTTATTTGGTTTGTACGAGGACAGATTTTCAACATTAGTTTCAGTTTGATTAAAAGGAGGAATATTTTTTGCCGATGGATCTTGTTTTAGACTATAATTTGGTTTTGGTAGTGATGAGTTTTCTACCACATTGGCATTTGGTTTTGGCAGGTTAAATAAGTCCGCCAGACAAGGTTTTCTTTCAAATAAAGGTGGCTTACTATAGTTATCAAAAATATCTTTGTAAGGTGTAGGAAGACTCAGTCCATTTCGTAGTGCTTCTAAGCATAATGCATTGAACTTTTTGAGGAGTGTTTGGGATTTCAATTGAAAAAACCTATCAACTTCCATTAAAACTATATTAATATCTCTAGTTATATCAGGAAAAAAGACAATCATGGTGTCATATAAAGATTTTAGTTTCTTCCCATGATTTTTAGCTAAATTCTGATGAGATTGTAAAACCAATTTTGTCAATTCAAAACTAGTTTTGATGGCAAGAATTTTAATATCTTGATGCATTGAAGGTGGAAGAGCTGCCAGTGGGAATTTTGGTTGGAGTCCATTAGGTGTTAATCCATAAGAAAGGCAGGTTGTAAGAATATTATTTTACAATTTAGATTAGCAATTTTTTTAGCATTAGATTTAAATTCTTTTATGAAGTTATATTTGTTATTGTTGTTCATGTTAGATCACAGTAATGAAGATGAAGAAAATTTTGAGGGCTTTTATGAACTTAAAGCCCTCCACAAAATTCCACCACATCAAAACCTTAAAAAAAACCAACTTATTTTAAGAAATTCTGAATTGGCACACCAGTTGGTTTTAAAATCAAAATTTCCTACAGGATTAAATCTCAGATAGGTTATTATTAATATAAAAATATATAATAAAATGATTCAACTCAACTGCCTAAAATCATATGATTTCAAAATTTTTATTGTAAACCTTTCCTTTAATTTATTTATGTTTCATTGTCTTTTCATGTTATACACAGTAACTATTTCTATTTGCTTGAAAACGTTTTTTGTAATTAAAACGAAAATTTGCAAAACCAACACTCATTCATTCAGTACAACAACTATACAATTTTTAAAGTATTTATAAAAGTCATTTGGCACTTATGAAGAATATATGAAGCCTTCTGGTAAGAAATCATCACTTCTTTGAAGTTTTCTTTATACACCTTCCTAACCTGTTCATCATCTTTCACTCTTCTCCTTTTACTCTACAACTGATCATATCTTCATCTTCATTACTGTGATCTAACATGAACAACAATAACAAATATAACTTCATAAAAGAATTTAAATCTAATGCTAAAAAAATTGCTAATCTAAATTGTGAAATAATATTCTTAACAACCTGCCTTTCTTATGGATTAACACCTAATGGACTCCAACCAAAATTCCCACTGGCAGCTCTTCCACCTTCAATGCATCAAGATATTAAAATTCTTGCCATCAAAACTAGTTTTGAATTGACAAAATTGGTTTTACAATCTCATCAGAATTTAGCTAAAAATCATGGGAAGAAACTAAAATCTTTATATGACACCATGATTGTCTTTTTTTCCTGATATAACTAGAGATATTAATATAGTTTTAATGGAAGTTGATAGGTTTTTTCAATTGAAATCCCAAACACTCCTCAAAAAGTTCAATGCATTATGCTTAGAAGCACTACGAAATGGACTGAGTCTTCCTACACCTTACAAAGATATTTTTGATAACTATAGTAAGCCACCTTTATTTGAAAAAAAAACCTTGTCTGGCGGACTTATTTAACCTGCCAAAACCAAATGCCGATGTGGTAGAAAACTCATCACTACCAAAACCAAATTATAGTCTAAAACAAGATCCATCGGCAAAAAATATTCCTCCTTTTAATCAAACTGAAACTAATGTTGAAAATCTGTCCTCGTACAAACCAAATAAAGAAGAAAACTTGGTATTATCAAAAGGTTTAACATTTTCGCCCACTCCTTCATTTAATCACATAAAATTAGTATCTGACTCTCTGGAATTCGCTCAACAAATAAGAAAAAAGTATCACTGTGAAAAAAAATTCAACTCAATTTGATACTGGGAACAAAATACCATCCTCACTTGTAAAATTCAAAGAAAGCACATGGGAACCAGATACATTGGTGGTAATGTATCTGGTTCCGGTCCGGTGGTGGACCATCCAATTGAACAATTTATAAACATCATAACATCAAATTTATCGGATCCTTCCTTCCCGGATACTTTACCAAAATCTAAGAACCTTACTAACGAAGAATATAAAGCAATAAATTCATTACAGCGTAACAAAAAAATTGTCATACTTCCTGCAGACAAAGGTAACAGTGTAGTAATCCTCAACAGAAGTGATTACATAAATGAATGCAATCGGCAGCTAGAAGACTCAAATACCTACAAAGAAATGCAAGAAGATTGTTCTATAAAGTACAATGAGGAAATTCAAGAGTTTTTAGAAAAGTGTGGTCCAAATGAACTTCTTTCAGTAAAAACAATCCAACTGCTAACTCCAAGTGTACCTAAAACTCCAGTGTTTTACACACTTCCCAAAATTCACAAGTCTACAAGACCACCTCCAGGAAGACCAATTGTATCCAGCATCGGGTCACCTACAGAACGAATTTCTGCTTTTGTAGATGAACATTTACAACCTTTGGTTAAATCTCTGCCATCCTACATCAAGGATACAAGTGACTTCCTTGCTAAAATTTCTGATATCAACTTACCTCAAAATTCTGAATTAATGCTTGTAACAGTTGACGTTGAATCATTATATACAAATATTCCCCACGTAGATGGTCTGAAGGCTGCTAAACACTTTCTTAATTCTAGACCAACAAATTCTTTACCTTCTACTAATTTTTTAGCCATTCTTATTCAAATGATATTAACTATGAATAACTTTAAATTTATGGACAAAAATTACCTCCAAATCAGAGGTACAGCAATGGGTACTCGAATGGCTCCATCATATGCTAATTTATTCATGGGTCTAGTTGAGCAAAATTTCTTATCTAAAAATCCTTTAACTCCTCTTATTTGGTTAAGATTCATTGACGATATTTTCATTGTTTGGCAGCACGGTATTAGCTCTTTACAAAACTTTTTACAAGAATTAAATCAATTTAGTTGTTTGAAATTTACTTGGCAGTTTTCCAACAAAATTGTCACATTCTTAGATGTTGATGTATTCATTGACAATGGTAAATTAAAAAGTAAAATTCACGTTAAAAACACTAATAAAATGCAATATTTGCATTACCAGAGTTGTCATCCTATGTACATGAAAAAATCAATCCCAAAAAGCTTATCGATACGCGCTAAATCCCTTTGTAGTGATAACTCTGATTTTGAAAAATATATATCAAAGTTGAATACTGCTTTCATTGAACGAGGCTACCCACAAAAGTTACTATCAAACCAATTGAAGAAACCAAAAAATGTGAATCAAGACAAAAAATTTTCAAGTGACCCTAAATTCATCACAAACTACTACCCAGGACTACATAAAGTTAACAGCATCATGAAAGTAGCATTCAATATTTTAAAATCCTCTCCCACAACAGAAAATTTATTTTCCAGACCACCTCGTGTTATTTTTAAAAGGCCACAAAATTTAAAAAATATGTTGGTGAGACCCAAAATTCAAAATTCTAGGCCTAATGAACTTTGTAATGTCAAGAATAGTTGTAAACCATGCCACAAACCTCGATGTGGTATTTGCAAAATTATGTGTGAATCTACTGAATTTAAAAGTAGAGTGACAAATAAAGTTTACCTGATAGTTGGTGGATCAACTTGTGAAACCCATAATGTGGTTTACCAACTATCGTGCAAACATTGTCAAAAAGAATATATAGGGCAAACATCTAACTCCTTACGAGTTAGAATGACAGGCCACCGTTTTGATGTGGTTCATAAAGATTTAAGAAAGCCAATTTTCAATCATGCAGCTCACCACAACCAAAATTTTGAGGGCTGTTATGAACTTAAAGCCCTCCACAAAATTCCACCACATCAAAACCTTAAAAGAAACCAACTTATTTTAAGAAATTCTGAATTGGCACACCAGTTGGTTTTAAAATCAAAATTTCCTACAGGATTAAATCTCAGATAGGTTATTATTAATATAAAAATATATAATAAAATGATTCAACTCAACTGCCTAAAATCATATGATTTCAAAATTTTTATTGTAAACCTTTCCTTTAATTTATTTATGTTTCATTGTCTTTTCATGTTATACACAGTAACTATTTCTATTTGCTTGAAAACGTTTTTTGTAATTAAAACGAAAATTTGCAAAACCAACACTCATTCATTCAGTACAACAACTATACAATTTTTAAAGTATTTATAAAAGTCATTTGGCACTTATGAAGAATATATGAAGCCTTCTGGTAAGAAATCATCACTTCTTTGAAGTTTTCTTTATACACCTTCCTAACCTGTTCATCATCTTTCACTCTTCTCCTTTTACTCTACAACTGATCATATCTTCATCTTCATTACTGTGATCTAACATGAACAACAATAACAAATATAACTTCATAAAAGAATTTAAATCTAATGCTAAAAAAATTGCTAATCTAAATTGTAAGATAATATTCTTAACAACCTGCCTTTCTTATGGATTAACACCTAATGGACTCCAACCAAAATTCCCACTGGCAGCTCTTCCACCTTCAATGCATCAAGATATTAAAATTCTTGCCATCAAAACTAGTTTTGAATTGACAAAATTGGTTTTACAATCTCATCAAAATTTAGCTAAAAATCATGGGAAGAAACTAAAATCTTTATATGACACCATGATTGTCTTTTTTCCTGATATAACAAGAGATATTAATATAGTTTTAATGGAAGTTGATAGGTTTTTTCAATTGAAATCCCAAACACTCCTCAACTGCCTAAAATCATATGATTTCAAAATTTTTATTGTAAACCTTTCCTTTAATTTATTTATGTTTCATTGTCTTTTCATGTTATACACAGTAACTATTTCTATTTGCTTGAAAACGTTTTTTGTAATTAAAACGAAAATTTGCAAAACCAACACTCATTCATTCAGTACAACAACTATACAATTTTTAAAGTATTTATATATACATATATATATATATATATATATATATATATATATATAAAAATTTTAACGACTATTGTTTTTGGTCTCTGGGCACCTAAAGAAGAAAAAATAACATGGTCCCGGGCTTAAGTCTCGCCATGAGACCTATGGTAATAGCTTCTTCCCTATGGGAAATTCGCTAAAAATAAAAATTGTTTATGGTAGAAATGCCTACTTTCAGTGTTCCTCAATCCTGTGAGGAGTAAACCTGCACTCTCTTTCTAGTGTTAATCTTATGGAGAATAGGCAAATAATTCTCATATTTATGGACAGATTTTTATAAAACTTGTCATACATTATTATTATTATTATATTATAGATTTGGAAATTCACTGAGTACGCAGGTCTGCTGCGACGGGGGTATTATGAACCTATGAAATCTCAGCACCTATGAATCATCTAATAGTAGTGTAGATATGAATTTAGATGCATATGAATTGAATATTTAAATATATGTTACATAAATTAATGTAATAATTTATTACTCTGTTAACTCTAATCATGATTTGTTGAATGGTATTATAGTTTGTAAAAATTCAATGCATCAATATGATAACATTCTGTACCATCAATTAGCTGGGACTCCCTAGGTATAGGGACGGCCAGCAAAATCCCCGATTGTAGTTCCATTTCCTCTGCAGCAAGAATGAGTTCAGCTGCTTCCTCGGCTGAGCTCACATTATATGGAGCTTTGTACTCGCTCCGCTCACAGTAAAAGCCAGGGAAGTCCTGAGATGGGCCAAAGGTCACAACACAAACACCTTGCGTTTCCTGTATCAGCGAAGAGAGATAAAGTTAGCCCAATTTTAGCATTAAATTTTACGAAACAATTTATAAATGGCTATCAACTATATGTTTGAACAATAGCAAAAATACACTAATAGACACATATCAGACATTAAAAATTGTATCTTTCATGCATTAAAAATAAAGATAAATAACAGTTTTGAGAGGGGCAAAATGGTGTTAGGCTAAAACACAAAGATAAAAGGAACCTTATCGGTGGAAAAGTTTGTCAGAAGTCTAAAAATAGAGCTTCCATGCTTTTGAGACTTTAAAATTAACGCAAATCTTTGAGTTGTCTTTAAGTGTAGACTAATGTTGTGTTCAAAATCTTATTCCACTTTACAGAAGAGTGTAAAAAATCCTTACTAATTGGGACGGTACTAATTCTGTACTAATTCGGTACAGATTGCCGAATTGTTCGGATTTTCAAACATAACCTATAAAATCCTCTTAAGAACATAATTGGCCAATTGGAAAAAAAAGATTTTTTAGTTATACATATTTTTTAGGTATACATATTACATGTACAATACTGAATATTTTTTCTTGAAAAACTATGTATGCTAAACTTATATGCAAGCACCACTACCTAAATTCTAATTTAGAATCTACAGATGCAAGTTCTTCATGTGAAAGCCAGTCACAAGACTCTTCAAGTTGCCCTACTGTTACTGCTGCTATTACTGATTCCTCGTCAACCCTAATGCTTAATGGCTTGCCAGGAAGACCCACTAGACAGTCGACTATGAGGAGAGGTTCTACATCTCCAAGCTCCTCTAACGAGTTCTACGGCTGGGAAACACCAAACACAGAGAAGCAGCGACTTTACTGAGATGTCCTGTGTACTTCTATGCCTAACATATTGTCTCTGGAGCAATACCCGACACTTCTGCGAAGGTCAAAAAAAGGTAAAAATGAAGCTTGCCAACTTTCAGAGTAAAGGTGCTGTTAAAACTAATAAAGACCAGGTTCACTGCAGGAGTCCGGCAACCGACACACATCCTGGAGCTTTTTTACAGATAAACTGCTAGAGCAAAGTAATATCATTAAAAAATCATTTTTGCATCTTAACATGGAGGGAGTTTTTTACTAATGCATCAAACAAACTAAATGAGTTAGAAATATTTCTAAGCTGTAACACAAACAATGTAATTGGTATTTCTCTTAACGAACACTGGCTATCACCGGATTGTGTATGACTGCTGAATTCTTTGAATGGTTTTGTCTTGGCAGATTTCTATGCTAGGGAGAACACGTCTCGAGGCATATCTTGTACTTTGTTGAGAAACCTTATAGATTTTTGAGTAAGATAGGATTTAGCTAGTATTAATGAAATTTTTGTTTTTGAAGGATCTTTCGTAGAGATTTTAGAGTAAAAAAGGGACCATGATAGTTGATTGTGTTTTTACGCTCTCCTAAAGGGGAATTATCGAAAATAATAATAATATACATATATATATATATATATTTATATATATACATATATATATATGTGTGTGTGTGTGTCTGTGAACACGATAACTCTCGTAAAAATGGTCCGATTGAGACCAATTTTGGTAGAGACGTGTATTCCTACATTTGCTAGGACGAGTTTGTAAACCAGACATATCGGTCAATGGGAACGGGTAGTATTTTAGCATTAAATTTTACGAAACAATTTATAAATGGCTATCAACTATATGTTTGAACAATAGCAAAAATACACTAATAGACACATATCAGACATTAAAAATTGTATCTTTCATGCATTAAAAATAAAGATAAATAACAGTTTTGAGAGGGGACAAAATGGTGTTAGGCTAAAACACAAAGATAAAAGGAACCTTATCGGTGGAAAAGTTTGTCAGAAGTCTAAAAATAGAGCTTCCATGCTTTTGAGACTTTAAAATTAACGCAAATCTTTGAGTTGTCTTTAAGTGTAGACTAATGTTGTGTTCAAAATCTTATTCCACTTTACAGAAGAGTGTAAAAAATCCTTACTAATTGGGACGGTACTAATTCTGTACTAATTCGGTACAGATTGCCGAATTGTTCGGATTTTCAAACATAACCTATAAAATCCTCTTAAGAACATAATTGGCCAATTGGAAAAAAAAGATTTTTTAGTTATACATATTTTTTAGGTATACATATTACATGTACAATACTGAATATTTTTTCTTGAAAAACTATGTATGCTAAACTTATATGCAAGCACCACTACCTAAATTCTAATTTAGAATCTACAGATGCAAGTTCTTCATGTGAAAGCCAGTCACAAGACTCTTCAAGTTGCCCTACTGTTACTGCTGCTATTACTGATTCCTCTTCAACCCTAATGCTTAATGGCTTGCCAGGAAGACCCACTAGACAGTCGACTATGAGGAGAGGTTCTACATCTCCAAGCTCCTCTAACGAGTTCTACGGCTGGGAAACACCAAACACAGAGAAGCAGCGACTTTACTGAGATGTCCTGTGTACTTCTATGCCTAACATATTGTCTCTGGAGCAATACCCGACACTTCTGCGAAGGTCAAAAAAAGGTAAAAATGAAGCTTGCCAACTTTCAGAGTAAAGGTGCTGTTAAAACTAATAAAGACCAGGTTCACTGCAGGAGTCCGGCAACCGACACACATCCTGGAGCTTTTTTACAGATAAACTGCTAGAGCAAAGTAATATCATTAAAAAATCATTTTTGCATCTTAACATGGAGGGAGTTTTTACTAATGCATCAAACAAACTAAATGAGTTAGAAATATTTCTAAGCTGTAACACAAACAATGTAATTGGTATTTCTCTTAACGAACACTGGCTATCACCGGATTGTGTATGACTGCTGAATTCTTTGAATGGTTTTGTCTTGGCAGATTTCTATGCTAGGGAGAACACGTCTCGAGGCATATCTTGTACTTTGTTGAGAAACCTTATAGATTTTTGAGTAAGATAGGATTTAGCTAGTATTAATGAAATTTTTGTTTTTGAAGGATCTTTCGTAGAGATTTTAGAGTAAAAAAGGGACCATGATAGTTGATTGTGTTTTTACGCTCTCCTAAAGGGGAATTATCGAAAATAATAATATATATATATATATATATATATATATATATACATATATATATATATGTGTGTGTGTGTGTGTCTGTGAACACGATAACTCTCGTAAAAATGGTCCGATTGAGACCAATTTTGGTAGAGACGTGTATTCCTACATTTGCTAGGACGAGTTTGTAAACCAGACATATCGGTCAATGGGAACGGGTAGTATTTTAGCATTAAATTTTACGAAACAATTTATAAATGGCTATCAACTATATGTTTGAACAATAGCAAAAATACACTAATAGACACATATCAGACATTAAAAATTGTATCTTTCATGCATTAAAAATAAAGATAAATAACAGTTTTGAGAGGGACAAAATGGTGTTAGGCTAAAACACAAAGATAAAAGGAACCTTATCGGTGGAAAAGTTTGTCAGAAGTCTAAAAATAGAGCTTCCATGCTTTTGAGACTTTAAAATTAACGCAAATCTTTGAGTTGTCTTTAAGTGTAGACTAATGTTGTGTTCAAAATCTTATTCCACTTTACAGAAGAGTGTAAAAAATCCTTACTAATTGGGACGGTACTAATTCTGTACTAATTCGGTACAGATTGCCGAATTGTTCGGATTTTCAAACATAACCTATAAAATCCTCTTAAGAACATAATTGGCCAATTGGAAAAAAAAGATTTTTTAGTTATACATATTTTTTAGGTATACATATTACATGTACAATACTGAATATTTTTTCTTGAAAAACTATGTATGCTAAACTTATATGCAAGCACCACTACCTAAATTCTAATTTAGAATCTACAGATGCAAGTTCTTCATGTGAAAGCCAGTCACAAGACTCTTCAAGTTGCCCTACTGTTACTGCTGCTATTACTGATTCCTCTTCAACCCTAATGCTTAATGGCTTGCCAGGAAGACCCACTAGACAGTCGACTATGAGGAGAGGTTCTACATCTCCAAGCTCCTCTAACGAGTTCTAAGGCTGGGAAACACCAAACACAGAGAAGCAGCGACTTTACTGAGATGTCCTGTGTACTTCTATGCCTAACATATTGTCTCTGGAGCAATACCCGACACTTCTGCGAAGGTCAAAAAAAGGTAAAAATGAAGCTTGCCAACTTTCAGAGTAAAGGTGCTGTTAAAACTAATAAAGACCAGGTTCACTGCAGGAGTCCGGCAACCGACACACATCCTGGAGCTTTTTTACAGATAAACTGCTAGAGCAAAGTAATATCATTAAAAAATCATTTTTGCATCTTAACATGGAGGGAGTTTTTACTAATGCATCAAACAAACTAAATGAGTTAGAAATATTTCTAAGCTGTAACACAAACAATGTAATTGGTATTTCTCTTAACGAACACTGGCTATCACCGGATTGTGTATGACTGCTGAATTCTTTGAATGGTTTTGTCTTGGCAGATTTCCATGCTAGGGAGAACACGTCTCGAAGGCATATCTTGTACTTTGTTGAGAAACCTTATAGATTTTTGAGTAAGATAGGATTTAGCTAATATTAATGAAATTTTTGTTTTTGAAGGATCTTTCGTAGAGATTTTAGAGTAAAAAAGGGACCATGATAGTTGATTGTGTTTTTACGCTCTCCTAAAGGGGAATTATCGAAAATAATAATATATATATATATATATATATATATACATATATATATATATGTGTGTGTGTGTGTGTCTGTGAACACGATAACTCTCGTAAAAATGGTCCGATTGAGACCAATTTTGGTAGAGACGTGTATTCCTACATTTGCTAGGACGAGTTTGTAAACCAGACATATCGGTCAATGGGAACGGGTAGTATTTTAGCATTAAATTTTACGAAACAATTTATAAATGGCTATCAACTATATGTTTGAACAATAGCAAAAATACACTAATAGACACATATCAGACATTAAAAATTGTATCTTTCATGCATTAAAAATAAAGATAAATAACAGTTTTGAGAGGGGCAAAATGGTGTTAGGCTAAAACACAAAGATAAAAGGAACCTTATCGGTGGAAAAGTTTGTCAGAAGTCTAAAAATAGAGCTTCCATGCTTTTGAGACTTTAAAATTAACGCAAATCTTTGAGTTGTCTTTAAGTGTAGACTAATGTTGTGTTCAAAATCTTATTCCACTTTACAGAAGAGTGTAAAAAATCCTTACTAATTGGGACGGTACTAATTCTGTACTAATTCGGTACAGATTGCCGAATTGTTCGGATTTTCAAACATAACCTATAAAATCCTCTTAAGAACATAATTGGCCAATTGGAAAAAAAAGATTTTTTAGTTATACATATTTTTTAGGTATACATATTACATGTACAATACTGAATATTTTTTCTTGAAAAACTATGTATGCTAAACTTATATGCAAGCACCACTACCTAAATTCTAATTTAGAATCTACAGATGCAAGTTCTTCATGTGAAAGCCAGTCACAAGACTCTTCAAGTTGCCCTACTGTTACTGCTGCTATTACTGATTCCTCTTCAACCCTAATGCTTAATGGCTTGCCAGGAAGACCCACTAGACAGTCGACTATGAGGAGAGGTTCTACATCTCCAAGCTCCTCTAACGAGTTCTAAGGCTGGGAAACACCAAACACAGAGAAGCAGCGACTTTACTGAGATGTCCTGTGTACTTCTATGCCTAACATATTGTCTCTGGAGCAATACCCGACACTTCTGCGAAGGTCAAAAAAAAGGTAAAAATGAAGCTTGCCAACTTTCAGAGTAAAGGTGCTGTTAAAACTAATAAAGACCAGGTTCACTGCAGGAGTCCGGCAACCGACACACATCCTGGAGCTTTTTTACAGATAAACTGCTAGAGCAAAGTAATATCATTAAAAAATCATTTTTGCATCTTAACATGGAGGGAGTTTTTACTAATGCATCAAACAAACTAAATGAGTTAGAAATATTTCTAAGCTGTAACACAAACAATGTAATTGGTATTTCTCTTAACGAACACTGGCTATCACCGGATTGTGTATGACTGCTGAATTCTTTGAATGGTTTTGTCTTGGCAGATTTCTATGCTAGGGAGAACACGTCTCGAGGCATATCTTGTACTTTGTTGAGAAACCTTATAGATTTTTAGTAAGATAGGATTTAGCTAGTATTAATGAAATTTTGTTTTTGAAGGATCTTTCGTAGAGATTTTAGAGTAAAAAAGGGACCATGATAGTTGATTGTGTTTTTACGCTCTCCTAAAGGGGAATTATCGAAAATAATAATATATATATATATATATATATATATATACATATATATATATGTGTGTGTGTGTGTGTGTGTCTGTGAACACGATAACTCTCGTAAAAATGGTCCGATTGAGACCAATTTTGGTAGAGACGTGTATTCCTACATTTGCTAGGACGAGTTTGTAAACCAGACATATCGGTCAATGGGAACGGGTAGTTTGGGGGGGTTTTGTACCCCAAAATTGGGTTTTTTGCGTTTTTCCCATGTAATTTTTAAAGATTTCAAATTTTATCTTTCACCATAAGAATTGGCTTAAAAAACTACATAATTTAGTTCTTTAAAGATTTTTTGTATCTCCAAAGGTTTCTGAGATATTAAAAAATCTAAAAACAGTACGATGTATTTCGGGGCTACAATGTTAATCTTATAAGAATAAAGAAAAATTAATGTTTCACTTACTAACCAATGTTTTTGGATGAAACTTGATATTTACGACGATTGTCCATAAAGTAAGGTTCCCAGTGATTTTACTCAGTGAAAAACATGTTTACTTGCATAAACTCGTACATATTCGTAAAGTTCAGACTTTTTCCTATTTTTCTATGTAGTTGCCACCGAGGTCAATGCATTTTTTCATGCGGTGAACCGGCTTTTGAATTTCCAAGTCAAAGAAGTCTGCTGCCAAGTCGCGCAGATAGCTGAGAACCGCTTTTTCCAGCTCTTCTCGGTTGCCGAAATCCGTTCCACCCAGGTGTTTATTCATATCAGGGAAGAGGTGGTAGTCGCTGGGAACTAAATTCGGGCTGTAGGGTGGGTGTTGACGATACCCCATCCAAAGTTAGCGATGAGTTCGTTGGTAACGTTAGCAGTGTGCGGTCGAGCGTTATCCTGATCCAAACGCACCCCTTTGGATAGCATACCCCTCCTCTTGGTTTGAATGGCACGGCGAAGTTTTTGCAGTGTCTTGAAGTAGCGGGCAGCCTTGATTGTTTCACCGTTGGGCAAGAATTCGCACGATACGCCTTTCCTTGCCGGCTTTCTTGAATTTTCACGGAACGGTCCTCGTCATGGACGTTGGTACGCCCGTTCTTGATCTCCCTGTACCATTTGCGCACATGTTGTACGCTCATACACTTTTTCCATATTTTTCGAACAGCTGGGAATGAATTTCCCCGGACGATAGGTTTATGGCATTCAAAAAACCAATCATTGAGCGCAGCTCACACCTGGCAGGACAAGCACTGGGAAGCTATATAAATTGTTTACGCTAGAAACACCTACTTTCAGCGTTCCTCACAGCAGCAAACCTGCATACTCTTTCCCATGTTAATCTTATTGAGAACAGGGAAATAACGCTAATATTTATCAACAGATAATGATAAAACTTGTCAAATATTATTATTATTATGTTATTTATTTGAAATTCGCTGAGTATGCAGGTTTGCTGCGACGGGGGTATTATTTGATTACAAGAAAATTCAAATCTCAATCCAATATTTAATTTGTTATGTTTTTCTATTTTAGTGAATTTCCCTTAGTGAAGAAGCTATTACTGTAGGTCTCATGGCAAGAGTTAAGCCCGGGACTATATATCAATAACCAAGTAAGCGCTTTCTTCTCCTAGGCACTAATGGCCGAGGCGGCTATCGCGCTACGCTGACGAGCGTAACTTTCTAGCCATTCGGATGTGCTAGGGTTCGAATCCCGACCATGAGCAATCCCAATTTGGCTTGCAAATGTGCGGTATAGCGGAGTGGAGGGCCCACCTTAAATAAACGGTGACCGGCTTGGGTGGAAGTTTGTAGGCTTAATTGGGATTGCAGTGGACACCTGTTTTGCTTTTGTGGTTAGTGGTTATAAGGGGGGGGGGCATGTTGTAAGCTTTTTTTGTTTAAACTTTGATATTTCAAGAAGATATTAGTAATTATTTTTATGTTACAGTTAAGAGTAAAAAGCTTGCCACTTCTAGGGTTAACCCTAGAAGTAGCAAGCAAGAAGGGAACCTTCCAGTCAAAAAATTAATTCTTTTTATTTTTTCTGTTTTTTATTTTATTGGATTCTACAATTATTTCTGAACATTTTGATATACAACACATGTATATTTAATGCATATATTTCCTTAGAAAAAATATTTAATGTTGAAAAACCCTAAGTACGGTTATGGACTATTCTAGCATCACTAACAGGACACACCAGCAGTGTTTTAGGCCTCCTGAAAAATCAACTTTTCCGACACTAAGGTACACTTTTTTACTAAACCTCTAGAAATATTGGTGTGATTTTTTTTTCTGTTGTGTATTACTGTATATACCACAATGTTAACTAAGTTTCTATGGTTACAAATAATATTTGCAAATTTTAACCCTAGAAATGGCAAAGTCGTAATTTACGATGCATTTACATATTCAATAAGAATTGGCAGATAGAGGCATCTGTTGGGAGTTTCGTGTACTTGTTCGACACAATCACCTACGAGACCGTCTTGCCCTCTGGGGGCAAACAACCGAAACTGCTCTCGTAGTACACGAGCCTGACACCGGGCAGCTCTATAACCAAGTAAGCGCTTTCTACTCCCAGGCACTGATTGTCCGAGCCGGCTAACGCGCTACGCTGACGAGCGTAACGTTCTAGCCATTCGGAAGTGCTAGGGTTCGAATCCTGACCATGAGCAATCCCAATTTGGCTTGCAAATGTGTGGTAAAGCGGAGTGGAGGGCCCACCTTAAATAAACGGTGACCGGCTTGGGTGGAAGTTGACGGCATTTGTAGGCTTAATTGGGATTGCAGTGGACACCTGTTTTGCTTTTGAGGCTAGTGGTTATAAGGGTGGGGGACATGTTTTAAGCTTTTTTTGTTTAAACTTTGATATTTCAAGAAGATATTAGTAATTATTTTTATGTTACAGTTAAGAGTAAAAAGCTTGCCACTCCTAGGGTTAAAAAATAAATAATTTTTTAAAATAATTAAATTTTTGTTGTTTTTTTATATTTTTTTAAATTTTTTTTATGAACACAATTTTAACCTGAAAGTTAGTAAACATTGTTCAATAAGGTCTATAAAAACATGGTACAAAGTTTCAAATCTGTATACCTAATAGTTTTTACCCTAAGTGTACCTAAACTTGAGCTAACAACATAAACATTAAACTATTATGTTAATGTTATTATGTTACTAACTATTATATTTAAAATGATAAACTATGAAGTAAATATGTGCTGTACGAAATGAACAGCATTATTCGCCACGTTAATAGTTTACGGTTTTGGGAATTATGTTCTGTATTTATATTTCTTTATTTTCGGTATGATTAAAAGTCACGTGTTTGTATGTTTGCTAAATAAAAAATAATTCCAATGTTTATACATATTGAGTTTATTTATAATAATCAGCTGTTGTATATTTATAGCTTTCACAACGAAGCCACAATCCTAATTGACTTCAGGACATGGCCAATCTCAAAGTTAACATGTATTTACTGTTAGGCGCTACGAAGTTCGCCGGATCAGCTAGTTATTAACTAAAAGACAATTGAATAATACCCCTGTCGTAGCAGACCTGGGTGGATACTCAGCGAATTTCCAAATCAATAATGTAATAATAATATTATATGTCAAGTTTGATGAATATTTGTCGATAAATATATGAGTTAGTTATTTGCCTATTCTTCATAAGATTAACACTGGAAAGAGTATGTAGGTTTGCCGTTGTGAGGAACACAGAAAGTAGGCATTTAGGGCATAAACAATTTTTATTTTGTACAAATTTTCATCAACATCTGTCCATAAATAAAGGAGTTTCCTATTTTCCACATGATTAACATGGGAAAAGAGTATGCAGGTTAGCTGCTGTGAGGAACATTGAAAGTAGGAATTTCTAGCATAAACAATTTTTATTTTGATCAATTATACCAAGTTTCAACAACATCTGTCCATAAATAAAGGAGTTTTCCTATTTTCCATATGATTAACATGGGAAAAGAGTATGCAGGTTAGCTGCTGTGAGGAACATTGTAAGTAGGAATTTCTAGCATAAATAATTTTTATTTTGATCAATTATACCAAGTTTCATCAACATCTGTCTATAAATAAAGGAGTTTTCCTATTCCCTATATGATTAACATGGGAAAACAGTATGCAGGTTAGCTGCTTTGAGGAACACTGAAAGTAGGAATTTCTTACGAGAGTTATCGTGTTCACAGACATATATATGCGTCAAAATCAAAATTAATATGTTTATTGTTACATATCTGAAAAATAAGGGAAGAATTTAAGGATAAAAATTTCAAAAAAGAAGTGAATAAAATATTAAAAAGCAATAAAAACATGCAAATTCTATTATTTGTGACCAACACGTAGTAGTGTGTTGCATTATACGGTATATATACAACAAAACTTTGCAGAAATTAAGGAAATCCCATTTTCAGTACCAAACTACTCTGAAACCGAGTCAGTTAACAAATATTTTTTTTATAAACAAAAATGTTTTGGTCAATTTTCAAACGATACAAATCTTAACAATAATAATTTGGTAAGTAAAGATTAATTATATCATCTCAGTTTTTGACTTGTTTTCCATTAAATATGCGTTATAAATTTAAAAATAAGGAAGAAACGACTGTTACTTTAAAATTTGGACCTAATTTATTTTGACATAGATATGTCTAAGCTCTGGCGAGGGGAGGGCAATTCGTTAGCAATTTTGTAAGACGCGAAAAGTGTAACGGAATTGGTGTCGATTATACATTCCCTACAGGCACATACATAATCTAATCTATATTTCCCACATGGGAGTAATATACAATACGGCAAAGTTACTCCCAGATAGCAAGAATGTTTTTGATTCAAGCCTTGAATTTCCTTGATCTTTATTTGATGTTTAAGCTTGATGCATTTGATTCCAGTGCCTAAATGAAAATGGTGTTCAAAATTCAAAAATGTAAAGTTCGAATCGAATCAAGCATCGTTTCCTCAGCCAATCACAAGTAGAGATTTTGGTCACCTGATCACATCTCACAATATTTTGCGCCATTTGCAGAGCAAAAAGAAGCAGCCAAAAATGTCAAACGTTTTGTTTTGCTAGCGCCGCCATATTAATTGTCCTAGGCCAAATATTTAGGATTTAGAGATTCATTTTTTTATCATTTATGATTCCCTGCCGCACTCATTTAGAACAAAAACATTAGATTCGTTAGTTAATAGTGTTGCTTACACTGCGCAGACTTCGACAGTGGACAGTTGAACTCAAAGCCTGCCGGTCAGCTTGTGTTGTGTTATTCATTGTTTCTTCATCACAAGGTAAGTGTTAATTTGATTTTTCTTGAATGTGATTCCAATATTTAATGACATTGATTAGGACAGGAAGTATTTAAGTTGAAAGAAATAACACTAGGCCATTCATTTCATTCATATTTCAAACACTTCTTGAGTTCTAACCAAATATTCAGATTTTAGGTAGGGCTAGGTTACTTAAAATCGTTAAAATGATCTCCATATCACATTAGTGTAAAGATTTGAGTGTGTACCTTACTCATTGACATTATCCCTTCTTACAATTATATCTGGAAACAAATGTGTAGAAAATATTGCAATGATCAATCAATATAGGTTTGAAGGAATTTTACTCTTAGGTGCTACACTTAAAATATAAATTCATGTTAATTCATTCATTCATATAAATTCATTGGAAGATGAATATGTCTTAGCTCCAGAGTTAAGACAGATGCATGTCAAAAAAATAATAAGTAATAGGCTAGTTATTAATAAACACAAATACTCTAAATATGGAGTAGCCTAGGCCTTGGTTTAATAATAGCTGTAGGCCTAGGTAATATGCAACTTATTCAGTACAAAGTACAACGCTTTATACCTATGCCTACTGTTGATCATGTCTCAAAAGTGACCAACAATTTGAATAGATAGTTTGAATTGCAACATATAATATAGTTTTAGAACTGAACTATGTCATTTAGATTTTTTTACAGCATTTTTAAATTTCAAAACATGTTTGCTTTAAACTAGGCCTATGTAACATTTGTGGATTGTGTATACACATTTATCGATAGCCTATCGTATGAAAATACCTAATGGCCCAATAAAATTAGTACTGTCGTGACCACATCCATACAATGCATTGTATTTTCCTTCGTCAGCACTCAGCGGAGTTATTTCAGGTTGGTTCTTGATAATTTACATATAATCATAGTATAATAACATCAATAACCAGCCTAACTTAACTCTGCAGACATACCGGCACGGTAGCTCTGGCCTAGTAAGTCAAATGTTGCTGGATTGAAACCAGCAGCCGGTGACTCCTGTCAGATCATGAGCGATCATGTCTGGTTAGCCCGTGTGATAATGCCACTATGGTACCTTGCTGTATTTAGTTCACCGTGCAGGCCCTATGGTGATTTGCAGTTGAGGTTAAAAAAAGAGTGCAGAATGACGAAATATACATCGTCGATGTACATGTTTTGTCATTGTATGTTGGATTTCTTTAGTAAAATAATATTAATAGGTTAAAAATATCAATAACCCACCTAACTTAACTCCGCAGAGCGCTGGATGTCGTAATTTACAATTAGAATGTTTGAATGTGGTCGGTATAATACAAACTACCTATAAATCTTTGAATCTTAAAAATCTTTGAATCTTTACCTAATTCAATATAGATAATTGGCTCATCTTAATACCCACAAATAAAATTTAGTTAATTTGGGCCTACTTATCTGATGAATTTTGCAAAGTTTCTCCCATGTAACTTAATTTGACAAATTTTTAATGCTTGAAGTTCCATTTTTGACAAATTATACATTAGGTATATAATTTGATTTTGTATACAACATAATAACGGTAAAACATAAAAAAATAATTTTTCCCCAAAAAATTTTTATTTTTGTGTATTTCTATGCCAGAGGCATTTTTTAACATTTTGATGGGACCAGTCCAAACCCCGGGCTTGTACCTACTTAACATAGACCTGTTGTTAGGAAGCATCAATATTAATAGCCCAATGAGAAATGGCGATCCTTATGGGATTCGATCCGGCGACTTTCAGTTTTAAAGGTGGATATTATAACCACTACACCTCAAGGCCGATTAGTCAAATGTTTTAGTATTTATGCTTGTTTTCGCAATTCAGAAAAATGGAATGAATTGATATTATAGTATGATTAAGACAAAATAACATTAAGTCAAGTATAACCATTACATTTTTCTATTTGTTTTTTTTCAGTTACTGCTCAGAAGTCCTACAGATCACTAGAGGCTACTAAGACCATCAAATCGTTACAGAATTTCAAAACAACTGACAAAAGGTAAAGAATACCTTATTAATAGCAATAGGATAGCGTATGATTTTGAATAAAAAATGTCTCCTAAGGGCTTATGACAATAATTACAAGTTTTAATAAATTAGGAGTTGTTAGGCCTACCTAAAACGGAAATTGCACTGGAAATTAGACTTGGCGTTCAGCAGCAAAATAAATGAATAAATGAAACCGATTCAAGTTTTGAAAATACAAACTGAATTAAAATAAAGACAGGCTAAATGGTATTGTTGCACTTAGTAATTTTGTATGGAAATTGGTACTCTTGAAATATCTTATCTTTGACAAGCCAATAGGTCGGAAAAAATGAATGTAAATTCATAAAAATTAAAAAAAATATTTTAGATAAAAATTAAGTAGATTGGAATTCTCTCGCTTTGTTTAAATTTTAACTCTCAAATCAATTATTAGCTATATAGAGATATAAAATAAATATGGTTCCACATTGAATTTGGCTTATACATTTAAGTATAAGCTTGGATGTATGAAAATCTAAAGCTCGGTATGTAACTAAGATAATTTTAAATGTCTAAATACTACTTCACAAAAAAATTATATGTATATACAGGCAGTGGCAAAATAACTGACGGTTTTTAATTGGCAATAACTTGTTTGAATGTTTTTTTAACATTTTAAAACTCTTTTTACTAATTATGTTTAGCAATAGTTTATGAAAAGCACACCATAAAGCATATATTTAACGTAATTGCAAAAAAGAAAACAACAATGGGAGCCTATTTTACGATTACTTTATTCAAGTAATCTTCATTCCTGGCCATTCTCTTCCAGTCTCTCATTTAAATTATCAAACACTTTGCCCAACATTATGTGGTTGATTGAAGAATCAGTGGCTGCGATAAAAGACCCGCGGGCTCTCCCGCAAGATTATGCATCTTTCGGGCCCAATAATTCATTTAAAATCATTTTCTTACTGAGTATAGTGCGGCAGTTTAAGTGGGGGGGGGATTCTAAACAAAGGCTTTATTCTGAACATTCTGCTGCTGACTTACGTTTTACTATTGCAGATAGAAGATAGATTGCAGATTAATTGATAGCATTTTGTTTCTTCGTCTATACTAGCACATTCACACAAGCTGCGAGGACCACTGATGCAACTCGCCTTACAATGTGGAACTTGCAATGTACCAGCTTATCTATTGTTACTACTACCTGTAATAGCGTTCGGCCCTAGCTCTACCCTTTCAAACTCAAAGTACAATGATCAGACATTAGCAATAGGGTGCAGTGAAGCATATTTTATAATTATGAAGGGAGATAAATTGTTCATTGTCAAGGTATATGACACGACTTTTTTTTACTGCACCAACGCCAGGATAAATACTTGGTAGACTAACTATACCCATTATAAGAAATAAAATACTGTTAAACAAGATATGTTAATTTTTTGAAACAATCTGATCAGCTAATAAAGTTGGTAATAAATGAAAAGAAGGACATTAGTACTTCTTTTAAAACCTCGCTTTTTTCTTTAGTTTAAACCCACCATCAGGCGCATTGATTTTCAAACATCAAAGCTGACTCACGGAAGTTACCTCTGGAAGTAAATAAATTATTACTGCACCTGAGGATAAAAGTCATTTCACTTTTAAAATATCACCCTTCCCATATACTATATAAATCAAGCATCATGAAATATATTACCTACTAAATACTTTTTATTAAATAACTATATATTATATTTTCTAATCTAAGTAAAAGTTATTTGCAATTCTTTATTTCATTGATTTAATAAACTTGGAGTAGAATAATATTTTGTTGCTATCATATTATCAAGCTCGTTAATCACAATCATACTTGAGGCCTTCTTCGTTGCAGTTAAAGAAAAATTTTCTTCAGGTAGCTTAAAACATGTTTTAGGGTTTTATAAAAACATTTTCCTGAGGATGGCCCCAGCACTCCCGGTTTACTAGGTGGTTTTCCAAACCCCAAATATGCACCCTCACTCCCAAACAATTAATTATGCCACTATTTACGGTCCTGGTGAAGATTTTATGCAAAACTATGGCTCTGATAAATCCTAGTAACCTTCCTATCCTAGTATCCTATATGAATTTTTTTAAATTTATATAGTTGATCCAACCTGTTTCTAATTTTTTTACAGGAAAGAAAGGCAGAAATCAACACTGATCAACACTGACCCCAGGATCCGTAAAATACCAGGAACTTCTATGTGGAGGTGGAAGAGTACTCTTCAAGAGAGCATATAGCTTACTTAATAATTCAAATATTGTTTTTTCAAATATTTTAAAATTGTTTGGCCTTTGGAATAATAAATCCTTTTATAAATTTATTATATGTTTGATTTTACTCTATTGATATCTGATTTCCTTAAATTACATCTCAAATACAATTCTAATTTAATTTTTCTACACAGTATAACAAAGTGTCAGAACATTTCAGAATTATCATCATGTGATATGTTGTATAGGTCATATTTTACCAAGGACCTGGGAGATATAAATGCTCTAGACTAAAACCATACGGAAAGAACTCAAGGTAAATTTTATGTCGGGTTGGGGACACCCATTTGTCGTTGGTCTGCAGAAATATGTCCATTTACTATGTACTTAGCTTTGCGTCCGTCACCCGTTTCTTAAAGATTGCAACATGTTACAGAAACGCACGATACTTATTAGACGGACGATAGTGCATAAAAGCTCCATAAAGGTTTAAAACGAACTACAAACAATAAACATCTTTCTTATCGTCCGTTCGAAAACACGGTTTTTAAAGGAGCTCAAACAAGTAAGAGAGAGCACAGAGGACAGAGATGAAATGGGTAATGAAAACTGCCGGAAATAATGAACAGTGCAGCCCATCAACTGATTTACAGTGTTATCAACGTGTTTCCACGTAAACAATACTTCGTTGGACAGAAGGTACATCAAGGTTACGTAGAAAATATTTTATTAGTTTATTAGTTTTATATAAATATAGAGAGTTAGAGATCACGTAACCAAACCCAATGACGTCTCTGGTTCAGGAGTGTTTATTTTTACATTTCAGCGACAAAATGTCAAATTCTTTTAAACGTTAAATATTTCATAGTATTTTATCCTAACCTATTAGGTAAACACTTTTTACAATCAGTTGTATTTTTTTAAAGGAATGTTTTAACATTTTAAAACTTAGTACTTAGTATACTGAACACGTACCATTTCTACTGAACATTGTTCAATGTTAAAACGATTGTTATTTAAATTGATTACGTATTATTTAAATATTATTTAAACGTATTTTACTACTACAGTAATCACAATTTTTACTGATTTCCTTAAAGTTCAACCATAGACAGGAAAGGCTATTTTCAGGATTCAAGGAAAGGCGCTTAGGAATAATTTTATTTTTGCGAAGAAGGCTAAGGTCAGATACCAACTGTCAGCATATATCACGAAAATTTTACAAATGCGTTCCTTTCTTCTTTGTGGATTGTTTTTATGGATAGTTTGCTCAATTATATATTTTTCTTTATATATCTGTTGTTTTGTTATTTAAAATATGTTATTTTATTAAAGAGATACATACCGTATTTACTACTTCCTTTTTTGTAAAGTTAGGACTGAAGAAAAACTCATATACTTGACATTTATATAAAACTAATAAACTAATAAAATATTTTCTTTTCTACGTTACCTTGATGTTCCTCAACATATTACTTCAACATTTTTATTTTTTTTATTTAGTGTATTTCTACGCCAGTGGCATTTTTAACGTTTTGATGGGGAACGGTCCAAACCACGGTCTTGTTACTACCTAACGTCGACCTGTTGTTAGGAAGCATCATTAATTAGTAGCCCAATGACAAATGGCGACTGGGTCCAGATTCGACCCTTGCGGGATTCGATCCGGCGACCTACATTTTTGAAGGCGGGTATTATAACCACTACACCACCCAGCCATTATACATATGAGATATGATAGCACGAATAAAATAAACAATAAACATTAACATTTCCATCAAATTATATGTATGACACTATATTAAAGATATTGGAAAGGAATGTAACCACGAGGTGATAAGAAGCGATAAAGTGACCAACAGCATAGACTAAGACTTAAGCCGGATAGTTCTCACAGTTAATGTTTAGTCTATTTTTTATTTTATTCATGCTATCATATCTCATATGTAATGTCAAAACAAAATTTTGAAATAATATAATAAAATTTGTAAACATTTTATTTTACTGTAATGTTATATATTTTTAATATATTTGTTTCTGAAAACTGGCTTATGTGATAAAAGGTATATTTCTCGCATGATTACAAAACATTTTTTCAGGATTGTCATTAATTATTGTAGATAGACCTACATGATTTCAAACAAGGTCATTGGTAAGTATCTTCTTCTATATAAAAATCTCTTAATCTATAAATTCCACAAATTTTGTCTGTTCCTACTCCCACATTACTCATAACTCATTATTCAAACTAAAAACTATAGTTTTACATACTGTATAATTTATCTGTTATTATTTTGTACGACATATTTCTATTATTGTACAATATTTGTTTATACTAACCTCGAAGAAACTAAATACTTGTTTCTGGAACTCACACATCCAAACACAATCCTTTCACCAGTTTTTTCAACAGGAAGACCCATCTGCTTTATTTTCCTACAGTTATCTCAACCGCAACCCATTTTTGACATGGATATGTCTTAGCTCTGAGGGGGATGTTGGCACTTTGCAAGACCAAAATTTGAAAAAGTAACATCATTTGGTTAATTAGGTCATATGGTTGTATGGACAGCTGTTTAGAGGAATTTAAAACATTCCCTTTAAACATATGCACGATCTAACATATTACCCACAGGAAAGAAATTACAATCATTACATTTTCTTCAAACTCCTCCATTCACATTTCTTCTTCCTGGACTCATGGCAGTCTTAAAACCTATGATAGCTATTCTATTTTAGCTTTAGTTTCTCATCTACAAGCCCCTGAGGGAATGATAACTTATTTAATTTTTTTATTATTTTTTCATATATAAACAAAAGCTGCGGATATGCTCCCCCATTACAGGTCTGCCCAGCACCCTTGCTGGGGTTTAGCCTAATTTTTCTAGAAGGGGAAAAATAATGATTCCCCTTCAATGACTTACTTCCTCATTCGTTGCAGACAATGGTGCAGTTCCTACACTCGGCAGATGCTCTCTCCACTGATCATCACGAGCTTCTAGCGGAGCTCCAGGAGTGGACGAAGCCTCAGCCACAACCCCAGCCTGAGGCCTTCCGCCGCCAGATCGTCTGGTTTCCTAATGCCCTGGGGTTCCTCTTCCTCCACCTCGCCACGGTCTACGGTCTCTACCTCGCGGCCACTAAGGCTCACCCCTTCACCCTGCTCTGGTGTAAGTCCCACAACACCAACTCTGTAACGAGTCACCCTCTTCAGACAAGTGAACAAAAATTATTAAATTTATTTTATTTAACATGTTTTTTAAAGTAATGTTTTCTTTTCCAAACTGTGGACGGCTATGAGCAGCCGAGATGTTCACTAGTCAGCAATCACGTCACTCCCGTCCAGTCACGTGACATGGGTGATCTGATGGCAGAGAGGAGGGGGGCTCGCGCGCATTGTCTGGAGCGGTATTGTACTTTTGACCGGCTCGGTACGCACTTATCTCCCTCCCGACCTCATTATATCATAATGTAACGCAACTTATATTTTTTTTCTTGTATTATCTAGTGTCTGTTCATTCTAAATTAAATTAACATGAATTTTCATTCCGAGTTTTTTCTAATGATTTGAACTCTACTCCCTCCAAAATTCTTATTTCCGGGACTGCTCCCCGTTATGAGCAGTGGTGGCAGCGTTACCGCGTTACGATCACCCTCGACACGTAACAACTCATATCCAATCAATTCATACTACTGAGCTTAAAAATGTGTACAATTATTTTTTGATTCAAAGAAAAATTTAAATTTTAAACAAATTTTCCAGACATAAAGTAGTGTTTTGGTTTATTTGTAACTTAACTTCATGATTTAATACATCACTTAATGCCAGGCTTAATTTTTAAAGCATTTTTAGTGGCAGATCAAATTGTATGAAATAAAATTTACAGTAGTTTTATCTTATGATTATAGTTAGGGTACCAATAATCATGTACCAATAAAATTGTTTTGATTTGTCACTGTTAAAGTTGTATAAAACAAGTATTTATTCTTTAGGTACATAAAATAAATATAATTCATTTTAAATTAGTCTTTGGCACTCTTATCAATTTTAAAATAATATTAATATTGTTATAATAACTCAATTTATGAGTTATAAAATTATTATAACAAAAAATATCAATTTGAAATTTTCAATTACAAGAAAAAATAATTAGTATAATAGAATGATGGATCCAATCCAATTGTAAGGACAACAAAACATATGGTACTCCTTAACTTAAGTGATGCTATACTTAAGGATTTATTCCTCCTTTTACTTTGCTTATATGTTTTGCAGGCTTCCTGAGGTTACATATTATGTTTGTTTGCAGTGCTTCTCATGATGCTATTTCATCACCAACATTTGCTTATAACTATCACAGCATTCCACAGGTTACATATATTTGCTTGCAGTGCTTCTCATGATGCTATTTCACCACCAACCTCTTATAGCTATCATAGCTATCCTTTATAGCTATTCACTTATAGCTATCACAGCCTTTCTCAGCTTTCATATGTTTGTTTGCAGCACTTCTCATGATACTATTCCACATCCGACCATTGCTTATAACTATCACAGGCTTCCTCAAGTTACATATGTTTGCTTGCAGTGCCTCTCATGATGATATTGAGTGGAATGGGAGTCACCATGGGCGCTCACAGACTCTTCTCCCACAAAGCCTTCAAGGCCAAGCCAGGGCTGAGGCTGGCATTGGTGATTCTCCAAACTTTGGCTGGACAGGTAGACATTGTGAAGGTTTAACTAAATGTATACAAACTTTCTTACAGAATGTCTTGAAATCTACAGCTTAAAGTAAAAAATATGACCATGCATCAGATTTTATAAATTCCAAATTCAAAATTATTGCTTATATTTCAAATTTTTATTCATTAAATAGACGTTATAACATATATCCCTATCATTATCGGTCCTTCTTATATCTTCTCAAGATTTCAACTTGCCGATTTCAACTGCCAACTAACAGGAACTTTTGTGGAGAGATTTACGGTATCTTTCTTCACTTCCTCTCTAAGGGGTTGGCCAGCAAGTTTACGTTACTTTGAAAATTAGCTTTACCAGGTGCTTTATAATAAAGACGATTGAGTGTTTCCTAGATTTTTTTCTGATGAGCTCAAAAAATTGTCAGATTAAAGACCAAATCCTTCAAGAACTTTCTTGTGAATGTCCTATCCCCGCTAGTGAATGTACATATTTCAAACAGGTTCACATGTCTAAATGTTGCCTAACCTAATGTTGGAACCTAAGGAAATAATTCAAACATATTAAAGTAAACCTGTCTCATACATGCTCCCTACAGGGATCATGTGATGTACCATCTCTGCATCACATGGGACCCCACCCTCATCTGCCTATCTATTGCTCTGATACTGCACTTTACTGCACTTACTGGGATTATAATTTCACTGTTCCTTAGATAGACGGTTTTAAAATTGTATTTAACATATAAAGTTAGCTTTATTCATTGAAAGAATTGAAAACCAGTGTCAACCAGACTGAAAAGCTAGGTTTTTATATTTAAGTAAGTTAAAAAAATTTTCACACTTAACAAATTTAGCAAGTAGCGAATGTAAATTTTTTCGCTCAATTTTTTATTATTCGTTGTTACATTTTTGTAATTTTTTTCTCAGATGTTCTATGACCTCAGTCGGAACTTAGATAAGATTGAAAAATTCTATAAACTCTTCATAACCACATTTTCTAACACCCTATATTTTTTTGTCTTAGTCTAATAGATTGTGAAATAACAAAATATTATGTAACTACAGTATTACATTAATTCATTATACGAGTACTTTAATATAAACCCTAAAAAATTGTATTAAGCTAAAATAATATTTAAATGTGTTGGCAGAACTGCCTCTATGTCTGGGTGCGGGATCATCGCCAGCATCACAAGTACAGCGACACAGACGCAGACCCCCACAATGCCAGGAGGGGCTTCTTCTTCTCTCACATCGGCTGGCTCATGAGCCGCAAACACCCTGAGGTCATTGCCAAGGGGAAGACCATCGATATGAGTGACATGGAAGCTGACCCTTTCGTCATGTTCCAGAAAAAGTAAGTGGAAGATTACAAAACAGGAACTGTAAGGTTCGTCGAAGAGGTTAAGAAAAACAGGAACAAACACAGAGTAACTGGCAGGGTGGTGATTCAGTTGTTATACTACCCTATTCATAATTTAAACGTTGCTGGGTCGAACCCAGCAAAAATCTTAGACTCAATTTTGTGATGTTACGATACTGAACCTACTTGTTTTTGATCATTGGACTATTAATTATTAATGATCCTGGTAATCAGCTGGTATTTATCATTAATAAAGCTGCATGTCATAAATCCATTACACTCCTAACACTCACCCTTCATTGATATTTTCCTTAACATACCTGCGTATTTGAGCCGGTATCTCAAGAAAAAGAACAAAAATTAGAATATGTTGACCTTTATATTATTTGATGAAATTTATAATGTAGAAAGCCAAAATTCATGTAAAAAAGTTTGCCAATAAAAGGATATCGAATGGTGGACTTTCTACTCATAGGCTCATAACTTTCTATAGATAGTGGTAGTGGATGTTTTTAAATTTGGAATGCATAATATTCTAAACCAGTTAAGAAATGAAAAATTAACTAACAATTAATTAGTTGTCTTAAATATAAATTCTTATACTATTATTTTTAGATAAAGATGAGCTAAGTTTACAAATCTTTCATCAATGATTTGTTCTATATCAGTATTCAGCATTAAGCTGCATACTTCTCATTCTATATAAATAGACCCTACTAAAAATGAAAGAATTATTGAGAGAAATTGTTTCCATAAAGCCCAATTCCACACTTCTCACCTGCATTGATCAGCTGGATAGCTGATATTCATTTTGTGCTTGGATATCTAGTTGTATGCCTGATTTAATGAATTTAGAACCGGAACGTATTATTACAAATCTGTTTGCCTTTAATTTCAATTTATTCATGTGTTATTTTTGTTTTCCTCAGAAACCTCCATACACTATGAAAATATTGACACCAAGAGGTGGTACAGCAAAGTATATCTAGTATGTGGTAGTTAACAGTGATGAGGTATAATATGTCAATATTATATCTCAAATTGTTATTGAAGGAAGTATAGCAATGGATAAGAGGATAAGATAAGATATTTTAGAGGTAAAATTGCTCTTGGTACTGGGAAAATTTTCCAGACAATTTATTTTAAATTCTAAAATAAATTAATCACTTTGTTTGTAACACTGTATTTTGTATTTTAACCAAACAATAGACCCTGTAATAGTCACATTAAAGTTTATGATGTTACGCAGGTACTATAAGACGCTGTACACACTGCTAGCTGTAGGTTTCCCCACCATTGTCCCTGTCTGGCTATGGCAGGAAGACTTGTTTACCTCCCTGATGGTCAGCTACCTGGTTCGGACCATCGTCAGCCTGAACTTAACCTGGCTAGTGAACAGCGCTGCACACAAATTCGGCAATAAGCCCTTCACCAGGTAATGGTTCTAGGAAGAGAGAAATCAGCGTTTGAAATCCTCAAAAAGATGTTTATTTTAGCGAATTTCCCATAGGGAAGAAGCTATTACCGTAGGTCTCATGGTGAGACTTAAGCCCGGGACCATGTTATTTTTTCTTCTTTAGGTGCCCAGAGTCCAAAAACAATAGTCGTTAAAATTTATATATATATATATATATGTATTTTATGTATATTATTTTATTTTATGTATATATGTATTTTATATATGTGTCTGTTAGCACGATAACTCTCGTAAAAATGGTCCGATCGAGACCAAATTTGGTAGAGACGTGTATTCCTACAAATGCTCGGACGAGTTTGTAAACCAGACATATCGGTCAATGGGAACGGGTAGTTTGGGGGGGGTTTTGTACCCCAAAATGGGGTTTTTTGCGTTTTTCACATGTAATTTTTAAAAATTTCTAATTTTATATTTCACCATTGGAATCAGCTTAAAAAACTACACAATTAAGTTCCTTAAAGTTTTTCTTTATCTCCAACGGTTACCGAGATATTAAAAAATCTAAACACAGTACGTTGTATTGTGGGGCTCCAATGTTAATCTTATGGAGGATAGGGAAAAATTAATATTTCCCATATTAATCAATATTTTTTTATGAAACGTGATATTTAGCTTCATGTGGTTGAGATCTATCCTTTTATGCTTAAAAATCATAGTTTATGTGTTTATCATGGCAGCAAACCTGCATACTCTTTTCCCATATTAATCATATAGGGAATAGGCAAACTCCTTTATTTATGGACAGATGTTGATAAAACTTGGTATAATTGGTTAAAATAAAAATTATTTATGGTATAAATGACTACTTTCAGTGTTCCTCACAGCTGCTAACCTGCACACTCTTTCCCATGTTAATCTTATGGAGAATAGGCAAATAATTCTCATGTTTATGAACAGATTTTTATAAAACTTGTCATATTTTATTATTACAGTATTATTGATTTGGAAATTCGCTGAGTACGCAGATCTGCTGCGACGGGGGTATTTTTCATTGCCAAGTTTAAAGTTTGCAAAAATATCTGCAGATATGATAGTCAGGGGATTGTTAGGTGCTGTGGGTAAAGAGTTAAAATGATTTTTCTCTATTTTTCATTGAAATATATAAGATATCGCAATAATGATGAAAAACAGGTGGTGGTGAGATAGGTAGTCATAGTTGATATATTGTGTGTACAGTACTGTTATATACTTTACAGTGATTTGTTAATACGTTTAATGCTGATAATTTTTACATAGCCTTAACATTGAAATCGCAAACGAAGCATTATACATGGTGAAGGAACAACTACAGACAACATTCACAGTCAAATATAACCTTCAAACTGGTTCATGGCTCAATGATTCATAATTGGGTGCGCAGGAACACACTCACTCATTGTCCGCATATGGGATGGATATTTAATCACACGAAGTAACGTGTTATCCACATTAAATGTGTTAAGGAATAAAATACAAAAACGACTCTTGTTAAAATGAGGCCAGTAAGGAATTGGAGGTATTGGATTAATGGAGATTAATGGAAGTATTGTAGGGTCTACTTGTAGTTATGGTACTATACCCAGATTCTAGCTGGCTTTTCTAAGTAGTTTTAGATACCATAATACTGAGGTCATTAAAGAATATTGTCACAGTTATATAGTTGTTCTTGAACATCATTTGTCACCCAACCAAGATAGTTTGTTACGACACTTGAGATCTAGCTGGAGACACAAGACTCCTCAGAGGTTACGGTAAGGGTCTGGTAGATGTCCCCACCTTTTGTCTTTTTGTTCAGCTGACCAAGCCCATCCTGATTCTTTCATTCTAGTGGTGAGCACAATAAAATTTCGTTGGTGTGAATCAGCAGGAAATTAATTTTCTATGGGTTGAAATAAGACATCATTCTCAAATACCCCCAAATAGTGACATTAGTATTAAGTAGAGAATCATGACCATGGAAGGTTTATGTATGGTTGAGTTCTCGTTTGACACCTAGAGTCATCAGTCCACCCGATGCCTCTAGGTGTCATTAACTCAAATAACAGCAATGGTAAGAGTGAAATGAGATGAAAATTATTTTATAGTTCGAAGAAATACCACATTCAATCAGGAACTGTTTAACAAATAAATTCGAAATTTTCACAGAATGCAGTTAATTGAGACATTTTACAGACAACTTTTTTCTTCAAGGTTTGGTATAGAACCAAACCAATTAAGCATTTTTTTCAAAACATGTACTTTTAATTATTGAATATTTGAGATTTCTTCAAAGGCTGTTTTACTCACTATGTAAAAATACTCATATAATTGTTGTGCTGCAATGTGATACACATATGTGATAGTCGAGTCCGTTTTGAATTAGCTAATTAAAACCCATGAAAAATTGCAATGTTATGGATAACTCAACAACCCCGTAACACGACGACCTCTGGGTCCAGAAGGCATAGAGTTAGTGATGTTTTACTGTACTAAATAGTGTATATCTATGTTTACACAAATGGAAAAGTATAGAGATAGTACTGAATGTAAATGTTGATTTTTTTACTAATTTATTTTTGTATGTCCAGGGATATAATACCGGTGGAAAACAAGTTTGTCTCAATGTTTGGCCTGGGCGAGGGCTGGCATAACTACCACCACACCTTCCCTTGGGACTACCGAGCCGCTGAGCTGGGGCAAGATTGGAACTTAACCACCACCATCCTGGACATTTTTGAAAAATGGGGGTGGGTATACGACCTTCGTGCAGCCACCCCTGCCATGGTCATCCACAGGGTGCTGAAACGAGGTGACGGAACTCACCCGCTGTCCACAACGACTATGGACTACTCGGAGGACCTGCCTCTGCAAAAACATGCCACTAGGAGTCCTGGATCATAATCTTGAGTGTGTTTAGTAGTCTGAAACTTAAAAGTCTGAAGAAGGTGTTTTGAAACTTCCCAAACTTGTTTTGTGATATTAGTTTTAATATTTTTAATAAGCATGGTTTGGTTTTAATTTATTATATATTTTTCTATTTTTGTCCGTCAGGCTCAGAGGCTTTTGAGAAATGTATAAGCCCTCACTGATGGTGTGTCATGAAATGTTTTCAACAATCTTCTGTAAATATTAAATATATTTTTTACCATATTACTGTATCAATTCCTCTGTTCACATTAAAAATAATGATCTCATCGTTATGATGGTTAGTTTGGGAGAGAGAGATTCTTAAGGTAGAATTGAAGAACATGTAATCAACTAAACTTTTCAAATAATAATTTTATTATTTTTAATTTTCTTATGTTTTAATGCCTTCACAATACCATATTACTGTTTCAATTCCTCTGTTCACATTAAAAATAATGATCTCATTGTTACGATGGTTTAAGTTTGAAAGAGAGAGATTCTTAAGATAGAATAGAATAATTCACTAAACTTTTTAAATAACCATTTTATCATTTTTAATTTTTTTATATTTTAATACCTTCACAACAAATTTCTCACCCTCGGATGTATTGTTGTGCAAAAATCCAATGTAAATCCATATCCTACAGATTTCAGACTATTATATCATAAATTTGTTTACAAAGAAGTATCAAAACAAGGATTTATTTTTATAGCTCAGATTTGAAAAAAAATGTAAAATAAATTAATGAAACTAAACTGAGGAATGTTAATAATATTTTTAAATGTTTTAATACACCAATTTATTGTGTATTACAAACTTATGATATCACAGCGTTATTGTTGATTACAATCTATTTTTTAGGCTATATACTCAGCATACTATGTACTAGCACGTATTTTCTAAAAAGAAATAACTAACAAACACTACAAATTGCATTCACTAAAAATTAAGTCAAAATATTAACAAACATATATACAATTCACTCTACAAGTCCGTTCATAAAACTGTATTAGCATTAAAAATTACAAACTCAGTACAGTCCTACTTCTTCCTGTATTAATTATGTATGACTGAACCATGCCCAATTTAGATGGAATTCATGATAAACAAATTTAAAATAATTCCTTAGAGTTTTACAAACACATAATTTACCAACCAGGCAGAAGAGATAACTCAGCCAACATATCAAGCCAAAAAAACTCCTTATTACAATCAAGACAATGATAATGAAAATGATGGCAATGTCAAGGACATAGTAAACAACAAGTATAACAATGATTAATAATTTTTTTCATAAAATTATATCTTCTTCAATTGTTTGTATTTTTAGTATAAGCTGACGTAGAGATGTATTGTATTTCAAGTGTGGTTTGGAATAGGACTGCCTTGTATGTATACTTTTTTGTACTTATTAATAAAATAATCCTATAGTTTCCTCAAGAAAATATACATAATACTGTTCATAACCAAGCACACTATCACATGCCTGTTTTCATTATGAGAACTTATCAGATGGCCACTCCAGAGAGGCAAGGTGAAGAGTTTAACCACAAGAAGCTGAGCATGATATGCTGGGCACTTTCTGAAATATATTTGACATCACATAACTTTCAACTTGTATACAAAAATCACAATTTACATGTAGCTGGCTTACTGCAACATTTTCATATAACTTTTCATTATAGGTGTTATACATGTAACACTGCAGTGATCTTTGCAAACATATTTTCCCGCTCAAGTATAGATGCAATTCAGGACACAGTGGTCATCTCTGAGACCAAAATAGTAACGATAAAAAAAAATACTTCTTCCTTGTCGTAATGGTAGTGGATGAGGAATAATTTGGGGCTGAAGCTTCTGCTGACCTGGACCTAATACACACTAAAACTTATAAAGGTCCGTCGCTTAAGGGATCTGCCACCCACGCAAGTGGATGAAGGTTAAAATGTGTTAATCACATATCATACAGGTTGCTATTTGTTATAAGTGTTTAAAAAGTTGTGTAGCACATAGGCATCAACCCAAGTGGAAAATATTTTCTGGAAGAGGTTCTGGCCAGGTTTGCCCAGTATTACCACAGAGCTGGACAGTACTGGTACTACAGACATTTATCAGCGTTATTAAGGAACCAAATCCATTCAAGAAAATAAAGAGGAAAGTAAAACTTTTGAAAGTTTAAAATTTTTAAGTACAGTAATTTTTACACAGTATAAAATAAATTTTTTAACATATAAACACATGATTCCATTTAAAGAAAAGTAAAAATTAACAGAACTATTTGCTTTTAACCATATCATATAATTAACCGTATCAAATAACATTACAAGATTTACAAACAAGTCATAGGTACTTAACTCATGAATGCACGAGGGTGAGCGTGGTGCTCACCCTTATTAGTTATCCTGACTATTCTCGATTATGGGTGGTCCAAAGCAATAGACATGGAGTGTACTTTCTCAGAAGGGCAAGAAGGACTGGTTAAATGAGAGAATAATCGGAAAACTAGAAGTCGCTGTGCCGTGTGCGGAAAATATGTTTTCTGCCTGGCGTGGCGAACAATTAGGACAACAAGGAGAGGAAGAATATGATAAAATAATGATTAATATCTATATAAACTGAAAAAAATTATTAAGTACATAGTAATGATTAATAGGAATACAAATTTTAAACAAAATCAATAACTTTTATTTTGATTTTAATAAAGTTTTTACTCATTTATATATTATTATTAATTTTTTTAATAACTCATTTCTGACTATACTATATTGATTTTTGATACATATTAAAAGGTTTTTTGCTAATCAAATTAGGTTGTTTTAGAGGGGGTGAGCGCTGTCTCACCTGCGTGTAGCGGCCAAAGTTCCCCTAGCACGAGTAGTTTGGGAGTTACAGTATTCAGAAAAAAAATTATCCTGCCAATTGGAGTAAATAAATGGAGGTTTCAGTAAATAAGACTAGTTTCAGAAGAATAAAGGAAAACAAGGTCTGAAAGAATGAAGAAAAAATGAGAGAAAATGTAGGTAAGTAGGTATAGGTTCTAGGTTCAATGTAATGGTTCATGGGGTAGGTATCATATAGTAGAGAAGGCACAATGCATTTTCCCGCACCACTCATACCGGCTGTATTGCGTCGTAATAGTACGCATTTGGACTTCAATTATTATATCTTTCTTCACATTAAGGAAGATATAATATTTCTCTCAAAATACTCAACCTTACTTAAAACTGTTAAAAGAATGCAAGAGAAACTAACTTGCACACTACAAAGGAATCTAACTTTTAAGTTCACAGAGGAACAAATAATCAGTAGATAATCTTAAGATGATCATCGCCTATTAGTTGCACTCATTTTAAACAAGCTCACCTGACAAAAACGAGACAGACGTACTCAACCTAACGTCCATGAGCTTGAACTGCCTCTGTAGCGGGTCTGGCCGAAGAGCTGAAGCAAGAAATGTTCCAAGGGTGAAAGAGGACGTGAAGCAGCGACATTGTCACTGCCACCAGGAGCAGCACCGTAGCCAAGACTGGAACTGGTGGTGGAGTCAGGAGTCAACCAGGAACCCAACAGGGCTAGTAGGGTGTCAAGAAATGATGGTTTGGGGGTAGAGGGTGAGAGATCACTGTCTGGAGGGACAAGGGTTGAAGAAACATCCCCTTCACCTTCAGTGCTGAAAATACACAAGGTGATTTGTGCCGTCAGAAACACAACGGAAAAGTGCAAAGGATAGATTCTTAGATTTTGGAATTGGCAGACCCCATGCAGTAGAGCTGGTTATAGGAACCTGGGTAATTTTTGTAAAGCCACCATAATAATACCATAAGAATAGATCCATAAATAAGGAAAAAGTTATGATTTAGAGACAACTATCAGGTCCTGACTAACTCTGCAATTCAGGGTTAATATGTTGACCCAGTAAGGTAAATGGGTGTTTTGAAATGAGTAACTCCAATCAAGTCATGGGTGTTTACCTCCTACGTGACTAAAGAATGTTGCTACAGTATCTCGCTATCTTTAATTTACCAAACAGAAAGGTTTTATTTACAAAAATTATGTTCTGGGCTCCTGAGTGAGCCAGCAGCATCAAACCAATTAGAATTAGAAATCAAACTCTACTAGGTTTCATAATCCAATTTTGCAATCAGATTTTTCTGAATAATAAATAATAAGTAAGATAGGGAATCCTACTCAGTTGTTATAGGCACCTCTCCCAGAAGGCGTGTATGGCATGTGTGAGTATACACTAGCCTCACTGGAATTCTGATTTAGGCGGGCCGTAGCAGCGATAGGAGAAAAGAAACCAATTCAGATGGGGAAAGATTATATGGGAAAATATAAGGCCATCGAATTGATAACAAAAAAGATACTACATTGTAGTAAGCAAGGAAAATAAAATTACAATAAACACATGCAGAGGATGACAGTAAAGGTAATAAGCAGCAATCTCAGCAGCTAAGAGCTCATATTAGGCTGAACAGGCAGTAATAAGACGACAAAAATATGTAAATACATTTACATTAACTATGTAATATTATTTAAGACTAATGTAATTGCTTGAAGAATTTTTGTTTTAAATAAAATTTTAGCCCATATATATAAAACATTTAATTTCAAACATCTTGCTCGTTTGGAATATCAACATGCTCTTGTCACACAAGATGAAAAATGAAATATGGATTATGTCCTCTTAAAAATTGAACCCCACATTTAAGTGAATAAATTATAAGTACCGTAGTGTTGTCTATTTTATTTAAAAAAGTGGATATTAGAATAAGTCAAATAATTTAACCTACCGTACTTTAAAATTGTCAATACTGAAATCAAGAATGGAATAAAAATAATGATTCTATAAATAAAATACAGTTTTCAAAAACTTCATTGATTGTTTTTAGAAAATACCGGGTGTTGACAAAACATACCATTGTATATCTTTTGTCAACACTTGGTATGGTATCTCTTGTATCTACAATGGTACAATTTCCAACATAAGCCAGATAGTCAATTCTCAACATGTGACCAAATTCTTTGTAGGTTTTATTGAAAACTTTGTACTGGTAGTTTTATTTATATGAGTATGATCATTATTGTCAAATTCGTTCTCCTGAAAGAATATAAAAACTTAAAATAAAAAGAAGTGGATTGATCAAGAGAAAGCACAGTTGTAACATGGTGTGAACATTTTTCACACAGAAAAGAACTACATTTTGGTGACTTACCCATCAGGACTTATCAGGAATGCAACTGTTCAAACCTGATGTAAAGTAAATAGACATAACTATATAACAAGTGCCACAAAAAACCCCTCTGGAAGTTCTGGAACATGCACAAGATCACTGAAAATCGATGATATTCTCATCATATTATGATGAGAATTGACTGTCTGATTTATGTTTGATATTGTACTAATCTTTTGTGAAGATCTATTATATTAAATTACCATAACATTTTATCTGCTCCTTGTTCTCCAACCTATCCCTGTTATAGGTTCTGCTATGCAAAAGTTTTGACTCAATATTTGAAAAAAAAGTCCCCAGTAGTTACCAATTGCACGAATATATTTGGTCATATTCTTACCTTTTGATAGTGAGTGTTTAGAATGCACATCAAATAAGGAGGGCCCATCATCAGTTAAAGTGTTAGATCTACCTAGGCGGCTACACAGATACTAGGTTAGTGTGTATTAGATATACTCTACACTCTACGTATTATTTTACAGGGCAGACCAATTTTTCTATAAACAAACTTAATAGTTTTTAATTTATTACTGAATTTAAATTATTTTTCTTAGAATTTAAGAGAATTTTTTAACAGAGTGGGATAAATTGTAGGTCTACATGGAACGGTCAATGGTAAAAAAGTTTTTAAATCCATTTTCTCCTCCTGAAACAAATCGAAATATAAATACTTCCGAGACACAATGAATCCCTTCATGTTGAGGTATATTAACGATTATTTCTGAATGTCATTTTAATATATATTTTAAATACATAAATTTATTGTTTATGATTAGGATGAAATTAAAATTACATAGGCCTAATGTCTTAATTAAATGATGATTTTATTTTATTTAGGCTATATGTAGTTTTTTTTTCAATAATATTATTGATAAGTTAAAAATTAAATTTTGTTGCTATTTTTATTTAGTAACGTGTATTTCATTATTAATTTATTTATTTTTACTGTTTAAGTCCTGATTGATGTTTGCCAATAAAATCATTGCTTTAGGAAACTTAATTTTTCAGGTGTTAACATATATATATATATATATATATATATATATATATATATATATATATATATATATATATATATATATATATATATTTCAAGGTTACATACTTTAGTGAGATAACAGGTTGAGATAATTGCAAATATAAACATTTTCTGTTACCTTGTAGCTGAGTCTATAAAGTCAATGTATGCTGAGACCTTGGTGTAAACTCCTGGAAGATTCCTTCGAGCACATCCTTCTCCGAACGACACAATACCTGTTAGGGAAAGATTTTCTGGAGTATTTAAGATAAAAGCCATGAAATATACTAAGGGATTATATGGATTAAATTTAAGGGTAAGAAATGGAGACATACACTGCTTTATTAAATTGTAGAGGGATTAAAATTATAAAAATTTTGAAAAAAGTTATCCTGTCTTTGGAATTCCCAAAATGACTTCTCTTCCACCTTTTTCTGAATATTTCTGCAGACTTGAACAATGTTTTTTTTTTATTGCAGGTAGTAACTCTTTATGAGTACCCCTGCTCCGGTCAGGGTTATGTGGTAACTCCACCAATAAGCGGTGTTTACCCAAACTAAACCCACCTTCCCCATCCGTATGAGCAACTTACATGGACTTCATTTGGGCGAATCACGGCATTAGCTTTTCAGCTGTAGCTGCTAGATTACCATATGGAGTGGCCAGAATAATCAAATCAGAACATGTTTGTGCAAGTTTATAACTTTTTAGAACTAAACAACTTCTTTAATCAGGCAAACAAAGTTAGCTTAATATTGATGTTTTGTGACTTGATAATGAACCCGTCAGGTTTAAATCCTTCGTAGTCATCTAAACATTACTTTTGAAGTACCTTGCACCTGTGGAAGCACCTGAAAGAAGTAATTATAGTAATTCTGAAGCTATTTAACAATGATGTTCATATTTTCTAAAAATAACAGAGGATGGTAGATTAGAGATATCTGGAAGTAACCGTTAAGTGTATGAACAATGAGAGATTTTAAAACATGAAAAATATTTATTAAAAACCCATGGAAATCTAAATTAACTGTTGCTGTTTACCTTATTCAGTAAAGAAGCTCCGGCGAGATTAAGCTAGAAATCTTACTCTAATTTCATATTCATTTATGGCTTAAAATATACAACCTGGGTACCTAGATAGGTTGTCAATTCAGATTAAAGTACAAAACTATTTAGACAAACTTATAAACTACATTCTAATAGACATATAAGATAAAATTTATATTTAATGTAAAGAGATTGGAGAATCTTACCTTGTACAACGTAGGCTCCGCCTGGCCCCTCAGTCATTATGGGGCCCCCACTATCGCCCTGTCACCATAACATGCGTACATGCTAATGGCATTTTAAATGACAAGTTTATCTGTCACTAATTAAAACTATACAAAAAATATTATAAATTTAGAAATGAAAAAAGTTTAAGTTAGGCTTATAATTAACTTTTGTCATTTACAATTATTAGAATCAATATTATAGATGTTCTGTATAAATTTATTATTTTCCAGATAAATCCCTGTAAAAATGTTTAAATTGTAATTGTAGGCTATAAAATTGTAATTTTATATGGGAAGAAGCTATAATTGTGGGTCTCATGGCAATACTTAAGCCCGGGACCATGTTATTTTTTTGTATTATAGGTGCCCAGATATATATATATATATATATATATATATAGATTTATATATATATTTATTTATATATATATATATTCATATAATATATGAATGGAGGGTAGTGCCCCCTCAGACCTCTTAAAAATGTTTTTGAATTTTGATTATCAATCTTAACAGTTCTATTATAATTTTTATTTTACACAGATATTTTGATGAGTTTATATTTGGTTCTATATTAGTTTGATGTAAATGTTTCTTTTCCTCTATTTTTAAGCTATATTGTGACAAAAACTAGGAAATTAACTCCGTGCCTCCCCAACACCTAACCTATAACTCCGCCCATGAATTCCAAGCCAGCGTCGCATGAGCATCGCGTCGCATGAGCATCACGTCGTCATTTGGCTGTTATCAATAAGCACTAATCAGCTCACAAGACACTAGACAGGTGTGAGATGAATCCTAGTGAGGGTGGCTGTAGGAGGAGTGTGATTTATTTTTAACACACACTCACAATAACAACAATGACATGTCAAGAGACATACATCCATCCCGCCGAACACTAAGTTACTGAGCTTGTATAATCCAATCGCTGCATCTCCTGTTGCTTACTGCAAATACAGTGACGAAATGAGTGCATAATATTATTTCCCGGGAAATCAGAACAGACATTAGCCCCAATCAGTTTTGATATGATGGGTTCCCCTGTACTTCTACTGTACTAGCTTCCCATTGAAGATTTAAATTTCAATCAGAATGCCACTTACGTCACAAGAGTCAACCCCTCCATTAGCTACACCAGCGCAGAAGGTGCCCGGGACGTGGGAGTACTCTGGAGCAAGGTTGCTGCGTGCACACTGCCGTCGACTGAAGATGTTCACCTGCGCTTGCTGTAGTGTACACGGGTACTGCGACTTAGCCAGAGTGGAGCCAAAACCGATAACCAATGCTGGTCCCGATGGATGATAGCCTGAAAGAAGTGAATACTGAGAACTTGTGTGAAGTTTTGGTAACAAGCATGTTGCAGTAACTTCATGCTGTGTGCCACAATAGAGTACATTGTGTAATATCCTTAGATTGGGTTGAGTTTTGGATCAGATATTAAAGTTTCATCTCAGAAGATTTATATTGGAAATCCCATATCCTATGTTAAATGTTCCAACTCAATAATTATGGATAGTTGTGACAGATGGTCGGTGGATGTGGTGTTCTCTTGTGTGGATTAACGTCCGCACTATTGAATACTACGTTAATTCACAAAGCCTATCCTCATAATTAGACCAATTCGTAATTCATAGGCCGTGGTTCAGATTCCACGTTAAACTGTAGGTCCATTAGTTGCCATTGGCTGTTGGGCTATTAATTAACAGTCCTGTCTAAGGAACATGTCAGACTTAGTCAGTAACAAGACTACAAGATCGCGTCACAATCATCCTACACTCAATCCTCATCCATACTTGGCTTAAAATACCTACATTGTAGTATGGTTGCCATTTCTAATCTAATCTTATAAAATAATCTTTTTAAGTCAAGATGTAAAGGGAGAAGGTGGGATGAATTTTGAATTTCACAATATATAAGGCTCTAGCACTGAGAAACATTTTCAGAAGATAGCTGGCTCATTTTTAAGGATCATTATCACACTATCTATCGTCCGATATAAATAGAAATATGTTACGTGGGTTGTATTTAAACTCACACATTTCTGAGATATTCTCGGTATAAGATTTAATTCTTACCGGGGAGCTGATGCCTTTAAACACAGCACAGTAGGGTCGCACGACGTGGCTAACACCTTTAGACGCAATCAATCATTTACATTTACTGCGCTGTAGTTCACAAAACAACCGATAGAGTGCATGGTGATGTTCCTTTTGCCTCTATGTACTCAACCAATATGGCGGCTTTGTTGGAATATTTAGTGACTAAAATCCGTTGCTAGGCAACTTTGGCTAGAATTCGTTCACTCCCATACTGCTGCTTACGCTTATATACGCGAATCATTACGGCCATCTGTTTTCACTTTCCCTAACCTTGTTTGTTAACTTTTTTGTCGATGTGTTTGTTTTGTGTTTTAACAGTAAATACAATGTGTAACAGTATTGTGTGAATGTTTTTAATGTATAGGATTTATTTACTAATTATCGTTAACTAAAATGGCTCATCCAGACGAAAAAATTACTTTTTTAATACCTAGAAATAGTCTTTAAATCTTCAATAAATAAAAATGAAGCAAATTTATGATTTCTACTTTATTCCAGCTAGCTAAATCCAAAAAGAACAATGGGAAAATGATATTTTATTTTTTTACACTAAATGAGCCGGGACCATGACTTTCAGTAGCGCTTTAAGGGTTAATTCTTTTTTAGTGAAGTAATACAAAGCTTATTTATTAATAGTTTGCTCTAATGAGCGAGAATCCAATTTTGAAAGATTGGTTAATAGCATTATTTAAGAATGAACAACACATTTTAAATTTAACATTGACAGTTTATAACTCTCTGCTGCAGCACCTGAAAACTCTCAGAAGACAGAAGCTGAAAAGAAGACTTCAAGAGTGGCTGACAGAACAACCAATGTGTACAATGAAGGAATACTTCGAACAAGCAAGTAAACCTTGGTAAATCAAGAAAAGAAAATATACTTGTATTTGTAATTAGACGCCTTTACAATTCTTGACATTGATTGATTGAACATTGTGCAAAGGCAATTTGTGACACGAAAAATGTGTAACATAAGTAACGTCATATGCTTATGAGGACAGCTGTTTAGAGGAACTGAAAAAATGTTTTTTAGACACATCAATGACCGGAGCTATTTCCCAGAGGGAAGTGAGTACATTTATTTATGGGAATTCCCAATACTTGATTATTTTATATCATCCATTCCCTCCTTACCCACCACTGCCCCCTGATATGGCAATGTCTCTTGACCAGAAGCTTAGTGCTATTAAGTAGTTGCCAAACAAGTTAGATACACTTCTGTTTAGTGAAATAGCCATTGCTGTTTAACACGTCTACTGTAGACCACTCACCGGTATGTGGTCTGGTTCCTTGCCGCCACGCTGAGGGCGCACCTTTGTATGCTCGTCCCGCCTCAACTACAGTCTATTGGTGATTGGCAGCACACAGCGTCGGGCCACTGATTTTTTGTCCGTGTTTTGTATATGTTTCAAACAACTGTTTTTCGTCGCAAACTGTTTCTGGTTATGTCTAACCCGTTTGGTTTTTAGACTATGCGTAGTTGTTCATTAGTTTTAAGTGTATAGTGGGTTTTAGTGGCTTAATATATTAGTATAACTGTTTTAGCGAATTTCCCATAGGGAAGAAGCTATTACCGTAGGTCTCATGGTGAGACTTAAGCCCGGGACCATGTTATTTTTTCTTCTTTAGGTGCCCAGAGTCCAAAAACAAGTCGTAATATATATATATATAAAATATATATTATATATATATATGTATATTTTAATGTGTCTGTGAACACGATACCTCTCGTAAAAATTCCAATCAAGACCAAAGGTATAGACGTGTATTCCTGCAGCTCGGACTTTCGTAAACCAAATATCGGTCAATGAACGGGTATATTTTTGTACCCCAAAATGAGGTTTTTTGCGTTTTTCACAGGTAATTTTTAAAAATTTCTAATTTTATATTTCACTATAAGAATCAGCCTAATAAACTACACAATTAAGTTCCTTAAAGTTTTTCTCTATCTCCAACGGTTACCGAGATATTAAGAAATCTAAACACAGTACATTGTATTGTGGGGGCTCCAATGTTAATCTTATGGAGGATAGGGAAAAATTAATATTTCCCATATTAATCAATATTTTTGGATAAAACTTGACATTTAGCTTCATGTGGTTGAGATCTATCCATTTATGCTTAAAAATCATTGTTTATGTGTTTATCATGGCAGCAAACCTGCATACTCTTTTCCCATATTAATCAAATGGGGAATAGGCAAATTCCTTTATTTATGGACAGATGAAAATTGGTATAAATGTTAAGATAAAAATTATTTATGGTAGAAATTACTACTTTCAGTGTTCCTCACAGCAGCTAACCTGCACACTCTTTCCCATGTTAATTTTCTGGAGAATAGGCAAATAACTCTCATGTTTATGGACAGATAATGATAAAACTTGTCATATATTATTATTATATTATTGATTTGGAAATTCGCTGAGTACGCAGGTCTGCTGCGACGGGGGTATTTTGGATTATAACAATGGCCTCTACTTCACGGAAACAACCCATGCGGCCAAGGTGAAAGTGACTATGACTCGAATGAGTCCCTTTGTTCAGTAGACAGCCGCTAAAATGCAACTGACGAGGAACAATTTCTGGCTGATTCAGAGGTTTAAATTAACACTGAAAAAAATCCTCTTATTTGGCATATCAGCAGTCTAGGTTTTAGGCAATAGAAAAACATATTAGAACTTAATTTGAGGATGCAAAATTTGATTTATGTCATAGAGAGCCAGGGGGCGCCAAGTGCTGACCACTCACCTCACTTTAAAAATGGCCGCTGATGACAAATAAACTTTTGGAACCACATTTTATGGACTTCTGACACCAAAAGGAATTTATCTACACAACAAAAATTTCAGGGTGGTGGGTAGGTTATACTTGATTATAGCCGCAGTGAACGTGTTTAACTATGCTTCGCCGTTTGTATTTGTTTAGGAGTAAACATTTAAATGCTATAAAGGAATATGAAGGAAAAAGGGAAAAGTTTGAAAAATGATTTTAAAGTTAGTCTATCAACATGCAGTGATTAAGTGGAAGAAGAGCAGGACTGAATTTATATTCCTAACAATTTATATTTAACTCTACATAAAATTCAACATTTAGATCTAAAGGCATGCCGAGTATCAAAATAAATATAAACAACAAAATAAATACAGTAAATGGAGGTTTACTGTATTTGCTAACCTCTTGGAGGCAGGCACACCGGAGTGTAGGAGACAGCTCGCTCTAGAGTCAGGACGGATACATCTGCCTGCAGAGTCTGGGGGTTGAACTCCGGATGTACCCTGACCCTGATGATGGTGACCTGCTCAGCATCCGTCACAGAGCATCGATTCACCAGCCCCAAAACAGCTCGGTACAACTGCTCTGGTCGGACCCCAGATGTACTGTCATACAGGTAGTTAATATTAAATTATGATACTTCTTTGATAGTTTCTACCTCATATACTCATGTTTAAGAAGCAAGAGGATTTTATTATATCTTAATTAATAGACATTACAATATCCAGAAAGATCACAGTTTAAACACAACACCATTGAAAATTATTTTAGTAATTCAAACCAGCTGACAGGTGACGCTACTAGTCAATAGACAACTTGAACTTTGTACTTAATGGACAGTATGACACAATATTCCATCCCAGTTGTCTCATGCTGGCGAACGAGCCAGTCAAATCTCTTCACGACAGCAAATAAATGGGAAAAATTCTCAACCGCCGTACAAACTTTGTTTGTATCTGTCCAAATTACATTTTTTTAATTTTCATTAAGTTATAGAAATAAATAACATAGCCTACTCATACAATCAAGTTATATAAATATACACTCATATTTTATTCAATTACAACATGTATATTGTATTAAGTAGCATGTAATAATTTGTTGTATTGATACATGAATATTTACTACAGGGTATAAACCTTTTGAAATTGTAAACACATGAATGTACTGTTTGATCGAAATTCATGATAGCGATGGATTTTTTAATTATTTATTTTACAATTAATTGGACTTTTTCTATCGCTCTTGTGTTTTAAACTATACATGTTTCTGGAGGTGGAGAAACTCCTCCCATTTTCAAGTGATTACCTAATAATTTACATTAAAAATTGAATGTTCAATCATTTGTGAAAATTGAAATTGAATCAACCTCTAAAACGTGTAGTTTAAAACACAAGGGTGATAGGAAAAGTCCAATTAATTAATTGTAATATAAAATGAATGTAACTGAAACCCATAATTCATATATTTAAAATAAAGCTGTTTTGTGTTTTTGTTCTTCCCTCCTATGAAGAAGTTTGAAACATTATCAGCCAATGCAAAATCCACTCTGAAATCTCTAAACCTCAATCCTACCACAACCCATTATTCTCTATGACATTTTCACTATTCAAACTTTTCAAGATTAGTCAAACGTGAACAGATACCTAGGGAAGCAGTGGGCGGCAGACAGCACGTGTCTACTGGTGATGAGGGAGCCGCCACAGGACACTTGGAGGGTGTGGGCACTGGATGGTGACACCAGTGCGACGTACCAAGGAAACTGAAGCGAGCCTACGGTCTGGCCACCAACTATCTTGGTGATGCCCCCGACCATGCCACACGCCCCAGCTGACACTAAGGCAACAATCCAACTAAATTATTATTACCCTTCTGAAATGGTGACCAACCCAGGTAGGTATTTAAAGCCTAGTATGTATGAAATGAATGTAAGATAAATGTAGTGTGATCTTGTAGTTGTTACTGACTAAGGCTGACATGCAGGACTATCTTGTAGTTTTTTGGTGCTCCTATCAATGCTTCAATTCTCGCTACAGTAACCCATTGTACGATATTAAATGGCAAGTTGTGTGTCATTGTCAGGGTCCAAAGGCCAGCCATTAGCAAATAGAGATACAAAATTGCAAGAACCCGGTCATGCATAGAGTTCATGTATAGAAGCTATTCAATTTTGTGAAAATATTTTTCAGCAAACATATACATGGTATGAGTGTCAAACATGTATTTGTTTATTAATTACATACAGTACGATGTAATATATAGGGCTCAGTTACACGACATACCGTTCAAAAAAATGTTTTATAAGTCTACATCTAGCATCTAGCCCTAAAATATTTAAACAATTTTGTATTTTTAATTATTTAGTAAAAATGTAACTAGATAAATTAATTTTACCGTGGAACTTGTGCCGCTCCCCAACTCGCCACTTCCATGGCACCTGACTGATGGCCGCGGGCACCCTGCTGATATACTGTACTAGACTGGACTGTTACTTGATAGTCAGGATAGCCAAACAGCCAATGGCTTATGAGGGACCTACTGTTTGATCCGAATCACAATGATACTGTGTTTATGCATTTTTACTTTGTGTTTAACTTTTCCTTGGTCTGGGTAATAGTCTCCTTAACAGGGTACATTAAACATGTAGTTAGAGTACAATTATGAAAGTTGGAACAATTTTACATCTTCTAGCTACATTCAAGATCGTTGCATGAGTTATTTAATGACTTACGATTTTCACTAGTTATTTATCATTACTCTCCACATATAAGAAAAAACTAAAGAGCAATAATCATAAAACATTATAGTCTTTTTAAATAAATTAGTTATTATCAAGGATATATGATATATGGATATAGGATATATGATATATATGATATATAAGGATATATGGATATATGATGTAGCACTATTTTCTTTAAACTGCCAAACTGCCAATTACCATGGGTCTAGGGTCTGTGCGGAGATTTAAAGGCAGCGAGATTTACTGTAGTAGAGTGGGCCATGTAGGCTAGCCAGAGGTGACTGCTCATGATCTGACAGGAGTTGCTCGCAACTAGTTTCGATCCAGTAACCTTTTGACTTACTGGTCCAGCGTGTTACTCCTGACCTACCATGCCTTTATTACTGTATGTACTTTTAAGACTTCATACAAATTCACTGTTGTTTGTCTCTTTGATACTGTAGTATATGATAAACAAATGAGGAAATCGTAAATGAAAACAGAATACAGAGAATGGAAGAAAATCAGAGTGATAATAGGAAACGTACAAGGTGTGCTTGATAGCCTTGTTATGCAAGTCCTGCAACTCATTATTATACTTTGTGTTGAAGCTTTTACATTGCCTGCCAGCATGATATGACTCAATAAACTACAGCTAGTTAGACAGCAATTTTTTATAGATGTGGAGGAAAATTCTATTTCCAAATAGAATACTGTACAGTGACTGTAGGGAAGGAATGAATAAGCTTGGACAGTCCATTTATGGAAGGAGTATCCTGAGAAAAAGTGAAGAGCCCCAATCAAAGACAAATCCAAGATTTGGTTAAAACCAGCCTTGGAACATTCACTCTCTAGCCCTTTTATATCTATATAGTCCTCCGAAATAGTCCTCTTCATGAGTCTTTTTAGAAAATATCACCAAGCCACATTAATTATCACATTTCTTGGCCACAAATCCAAGAAAATATCACTGTACCACTAAAGAAATATACATCTTACAGACCAAAAAGCCATCAGACTATATCAATTAATTAAATATCCTCATCCTCTGGATAAAAAAAAATACATAAATAAAAAGGAATTGAATGAGAATTCTACAGCATGGTTTACAAGAATGATGTATATATATATATATATATAAGATTTACGAGCTTTATGTGTTGTCAAGACACTAATTTTTTTTATCAAGTTCCTTCCTATAAGACTAAAAGCATCAGGTGTTGATGACATGCTGATTTGTTCAAGAAACTATTCTCCTTCCCTGAAATATAGTTTATATTTCCAATCTCTCTAAGAACTTTAACTCAGTCAAGTAAACAATCCTAAGATGTCTCATTGGTTAGCCAAAAGTACCGAACTGACAGTTTTTTTTCAATGCATTCAATTTCAACATCCTATTAGTATAGATATGTTAGAAAAATTGGAGTTCTGTTTGGAAAAATAATTTTCATTATTTGAATAATGGTAAATTCTGACAACTTAATGCTGGATTAATTAAGAGGTCCCTGATAATCATTGGGAAATCATTGCAATCCTTGCAAAAGAGTTACTAATAAATCTTTCCATGACAACTTACTCTATACTATCATTTTAATCAAATAACGTGTGAAATTCCAATCTGGGTCTGTGAAAAGCTTTTGTCAATTGAGTAGAGCTAGTTTAGTAGCCTTTTTTCTCAACAAGTATATAGTAGGCCTAAATAGATGGTTGATTAAGTCTAGATATCTAGTTTGTGTTTAGATAATCCCGTATCAGCAGATCTTACTGACACGGTAGCTCAAAGGTAACACACTTGATCTAGTATATTAATTGTGGCTAGTTTGAATGCAGGGATAGGTAACTCCTGTTGGATCTTGAGCAGTCTAGACCTCTGGCTGGCTTATGTGACTAATATTGCTGAAATAGTCTCACTATCTCTAAACTACTTTGCTTAGACTGTTAAATTATGGACCATTACTATAAGCGATGGCCTATGGATCTTAGTATCTAGTAAATCTTAGTAAGCAACAAGACTTATGAGATCACACCACAACCATCTTACACTCATCTCTCATTCATACTTTACTTAAAATACCTACCTGAGTAGATGGACATTTCAGGTAACTTAATTAATAATAGTTTAATTGTCACATTAAACTTGTTTAATAATCATAAAAGTTATTAATATAAATCAATAAACCATACTGAGTATTTATTATATCACACCTTATAGTTTCATTTCATTTATATTTCTTGATGTTCTATATGTTTCAAAAAAAGGTAAAATTTCAAAGTTTACTAATTAAACAATCTAGATAGTTATAAACAGGCTAGTACAACACTGTCCCTGAATGACGTCAAAGGAGTCTGATAAGAATATTAGTGTTCAAATACGTTTAGGTATACAATTTTACTGTCTTACTTAACATTTTTAGGTGGATTTAATGTTTTATATTTATATAATAAAGTTAACTGAGAAACAATTTAAAATATATGATATGTGTATTAAATTCTATGGCCAATAATAATATGTGTATGGCCAATACCATATGTGCAAAGGAATTTTGCTCTATAGATTGAAGAAAACAAGTATATAATGATTTTTTATGAGGGTTGTATCCTCTTTTACCTATACCTTGTCCGCCCATATACATTACAGATCTGTCTGTGTGTGGACTGTACTCTATCTGATTTGATTTGATTTGATCATTGAAATAGCAACCATACTACAATGAAGGTTTTTTAAGCCAAGTGTGAATGAGGATTGAGTGTAAGATGATTGTGGCGTGATCTTGTAGTCTTGTTACTGACTAAGGCTGCCATGTTCCTTAGACAGGACTGTTAATTAATAGCCAACAGCCGATGGCAACTAATGGACCTACAGTTTAATGTGGAATCCAAACCATGGCCTCTAAATTACGAATTGGTCTAATTATGATTATGGTCTCTGGGCATTTACGTAGTATTCAATAGTGTGGACGTTAATCCACACAAGAGAACCACACACCACCGACCTACACCCACACCCTACATCCACCGACCATCTCTCACAACTATACCGTACACAATTCGTGACCTCCAAGTAGCTGGATTACAAGACGTTGCCACCGTCCAAGTCAAGCCAAGATAGAGGTAAACCAATGCAGTACTAGGTGGACAGTTGTGATATAAACTGATTGGCTATCCTGAGATCTTATCCAGGGCCTTCGCTGACTTGGAGTCTATCACACTATTCTTTTTTTCCATCCTCCCTTCTCATCCAAGGACTTTTTTTTCTAAGCCATCGCCTGGAACCGTTTCTCACATTACTTCAGGCTAGACCTAGTGGGTTTCATTATTACTTAGCAAAAAGCCATCAGTCATTGGCGGGATTTGAACCCGAGACCTTGAGCACCAAAGTCACGCACCGCACCCTACTCCTAGACCAGTACACTCAAAGTCTGTCACACCAAGAGCGCATAAAAAACAAGTGTACAAAGTAATCAAATTAAACTAGTTTAGTAATCAAAATATAATTACAATAAAAGTTACAATTTGATAAAAGTAGAAAAAAATTCTTAAGAATGAAGGCAGAGAGACAGAGAGAAAGGTGTTATAATTCCTGTTTATGACATAGAAAATCTCCAAGAGAGTAAAAGGCTGATTCAGTCAAAAATATTTTAAGGAATTTTAAACACTTATCATGATCCTCCTCTGATTTAATATTTTTGGGAAGGGAATCGAAAAATTTATTTCCTACAAAAGTTGTTTCCTTTTTGAAAAATTCCAAATTATGTTGTTCCAAATTGATAAGCTCTTGTATGGAGTTCTTGTGTCAGCAACTGAATTTTAACCAGTGAGCCAGAATTTTTAAACACTTTACTCCTAGTTAGTTTGAGTGTTAGATTTTTTAGGATTGGGAGGCCACAAAAAAAACCGGCTGGTCAAGACTTTCTGTGAAACGATGAACAGCCACAGGAAATAATGAATCCATAATGATCGGAAAGGTACAACATGGACAGTCTAACTATTTATCAGAGAATAGAAAGAACCTACTACAAATCCAGATCCGCATTTGGGCTTGCAACTTAGAGCATTTAATTAATAAAATATGTTCCATCCATTTTATGTGAACGATTAATCAAATAGGGTTCGATTTCGAAGAGAGTCTAAAAAGTTATTGTTCCTAAGTAACTAAGGTCATCTACCTTTGAACAAATAAATAAATAATCTACGGCTTCAATCGCAATCCCTACCTGTAATTCGCGCCTCCACCACCAGGAGCGCTAGCAGCAACACGCCGCACATGACTGGTCGACCGTGTGTGTGTGACAATGTCGTTATCAGCAGCCATGACAGGGGCGTGACCTTGGTACTGACCTTCCCTCCATACCTTCAACTCAGTCCTGGCTCATTACTGATTTTACAAATTTGGTAATAATCCAATCATTAGGTTCCCGATTTAGTCTGAATAATTTATAAAAATTAATTTCAATAGAGATCGCACGCAGCACGCTGGCGTGAGGTACTAGACCGTATTTCATAGAACATTTATTATTCCCATCATAGTAATCAGATGGTACTAAGTATACCGGTTTACTCCAAAAGGGTTGTTTTACATGGTAATATGCTAGTATTAAGGCTGTTAACTAAGTAAATTCACATAAATTGTATCAAATTATACCAATAATTCAGCGAGTTAGACCAATTTATCTATAAGACTACATGGGCTATGAGTACTTAAATTTGCCACAATAGATAAACATTAAATTTGGGGTTTTATGGATGTATTATTAATTCTTAACTAGATGGACTTCTAAATAAGTGGGGTTATTAATTTTTAGCTATCCTCCATAAGACTAATATTCGACAACGTTCTGTGTTTACCATTTTGTATAGGGCCTTTCTCAGACACCAAACTGTGTTTTTAGCTGAATCCAATGTTAAAAATAAAAAGGAAAAATCTTACATGAACAAATTTAAAACTCCATTTTTGGGGTGCAAACCCACCCCACTCCCAAAGTTTAGTTAATGCAATCCGATTGCGTTGTCAAACGAACTTGTCCAAGACATTAAAGAAATACTTTATACTTTTAACTGAAATGGTGACCTGTCCAGGTAGGTATTCTAAGCCAAGTATAAATGAGAAATGAGTGATTATAATATGATTATCAATGAACAACTCCACCTAATTTTATAATAATCAGACTCTAATTGTGGCCGTTATCATCAAGACACATATGCTTATATTTTCACACTTTTCCATAGGAAATTCGTTAATAACACATTTACGCCAATGGTTATAGCTAGACCTAGGCTTATACGGCTTTACTAACGCTGCACCATGAAACTAGATTCTCGTATCTTACTCATCTTCATCTCTTCACGGAACGACATGACTTTACATCAGTAATCAGCATGACAAATTTGTTCACAGTAACGATGTGTGCCTATTCGATGACTATGATGATACTACACCTGTTTATTGTAGTGTGTGTCATTGTATAAACAATTGCATTAGGTGGTTGGTTCAACGTTCCAAAGATGAGTCTGTGAGTGAAAATATCGATAATGTATAGCATGTTTTGTTTACTTGGGTGTAATTCAATAAACTAAAACTACAAAATATTATCTTTCATGTTTTGATTTGTTATTCATAAGTGTAATCATTTGTCTCGGTCAGTTATTTTAAATTAACGGTTCGTTTATAATAAATTTTTTGAAAGTTTAAAGAGGTTTTATAACGATTATGGTGCATGTCTTACTGAATTACAAGCACATTAAAATGGAAAAAGACATTTTTCGAACGAGTCTTACAGGAAGTTGTGGGTACTTCATTTTGTTATTCACTGTATTCGTATAAATTACTTTTAGTATCAGTTATGTTAGGCCCTCCCAATAAAGAACAACGTGCCCTTCTTAAACATGTCCATAATTTGCTGATACTGCCTGTAATTATAACTTAAGCGAGTACATACTACCAATACTTATGTTCATAATAAAACAATGTATTCGGTTATTTAGACCATAACTCTTTCTACTTCATCAAAAACCCCAACCGGCTAAAGCACACGTTGTATACCCATGACAAATTTTTTATTTCTTTTATTTTCTGAGAATTTTTGCAGTTGTGTATCCCTAGAGACTGACAGTTATATAAAAAATTGTTTTGTTTTTTCGCTTTCGATAGAAAAAATGTGTAGTTAAAAAATGGTAATGTTTTAAAATTGATATTTTGTAAAAAATACTCGCTCAAAATCGATCTTTTTGTTATAAAATTGTAGGTATTTAGGTAAACTAAAAATTGTATAATGTATTTCCATCATTGTGTTTTTAATGAAAGCAAAACAAATAAATTATAAAATTAAGTGAAAAACAAAATTTTGTTTTAGCGAATTTCCCATAGGGAAGAAGCTATTACCGTTGGTCTCATGGTAAGACTTATGCCCGCGGCGGGACCATGTTATTCTTCGTCTTTAGGTGCTTGTTGAAATTTAGATGACACATGATTGTATTTGATATTTCCCAGATTTGAACTAGTGACCCTCATTTTCTGGAACACCCTGTATTTTAAAAGTTATGTTTACGTTATTCCTTGGGGGTTGGTTTGGTGGTAAATAATTTTATTTCATCACTGTAGGACCAACGGTTTGTCTGGAATCAATATTGGACACCTTACGTGATTCACCCTATGTATATACACAATTTTGAATGATCCCACAAAACATGTTCAGGGGGTTGAGGTGAACTTTTATCATGGTCTCGGGCTTAACCGTCGCCATGTGAATAGCTCAGTAGGAAATTCGCTAAGTATATAGGCTGGGAAATGCGAATGAGAGCAAGGAACTGCAAAGGACGTTTGCGAGCGAAGCCCCAAAGCTGGTTGAGTGTAATTCACTTACATACTCAAATTTAGATATCTCTAGTTGTAAAATACATGGAAATGAATGGCTGCCACCTGTGACAAAACAAAAAGATAAGCTTCGTAAATCAGCTGGCTGTCGCGGCCTTCACTTGTTAAACATTTTTCCTTGAAACCCCGGGAAATGTAACTAGTTGTATCTCATCCACTTCCTTCTAGATAGCTTTGCCTCGTGGTGCATATACGAGTATGTACGATCCAAGAAACCGTTTATCAGATAAGACACAGTTAATTAAATATACGTGCGTTCATTTCCAATCTTAGAATCATGCAAATCTTAGAATTGTATGTCCAAACTCTCCAACTCCTAACCAAAATATATTCTTTAAAATCTTAAACAGTATTTTATTTCTGTAAAAATTTACAAATAACATACAATTATTTATAAAAATATTTCTTTTATCCGTTATTAGTTTTGTTGTTACCAAAACACTTAAGTATTTAAAGTCTTTAAAGAGGCGTAAACTATCTCACCCCCTGGTACCTAACAATAAAAACTCTGGTTGTGTTCTAATAATTAAGGTAAACAAAACACTGAAACAAAATTTAGCTATTGTTAACAGTAATTAACAATATGCGGTTATTTTATGGTACAGTTTTTATGGACAGGGTATACATTCTTCCTCCTGGAATCAAACATATGAAGTCGATGAATAAAAGAGAACTACCAAAACTAGTATATAGAGACCTTGTATTATTTACTACCAACTAATGTTCAGTAGGTATATTCGTTTGACTTTAGGTTTTTCAAGTTGATTTTGGTGAGAGATTACAGAAGTAATAAAATAAACTCTGTTGGTAGACAAAACAAGTACCTCTGTAGATTACGTACTACCTTTTCTGAATAATTATTCTCGTTCATGGTTTATAGTCCAATTCGTTTTTCCTGAATTGGTTCCGGTATTAAACCCGGAAGTTGTTGGATTTACAATAGAGCCTAAGTTGTTCCCGGATATCCAAATTTGCGACATGCAAGGGAGATCGAAATGAATATTTTTGAAGGTCGAAGGAATTTTTCAGGCTTAACTCATTGTTCATGTATTGTCAATTGATCCTTTTGAATGTAGACTTCAACCTTATTGTATTAATAAATAAATTGCGTCAATTTTAACCTTACTTTACAAAATAATATGGAATGCTTGAAATCAGATAGAGGACATAATACAATTTAACAATATACAGTATCTAACATTTCAAACATTTCAGCCTTTTTTTATTTGTAGTATTTTATGTATAAATACCAACTTTTTCGCATCTGCATTCTGATAGCACCCGGTAAGACTCGTATAATTACAAACTAATATCAATTTCCTAAGACAAGATGACCATTCACAAGTCGTAAGGACGCATGGAAGGATGGGTCGGGTACCGTACTACCGTACGATTCTGACCCAGACAAGCTAATTTGGGGTGTTTTATTTCCGTATCCGCTTTCACCCCTACCGAGCGCATTGTGGTGAGCGCGATGGTCAGGATCATCACCCTGTTGGGGTTGTGTGCTATTGTGACATCGTGTCCTTTCAATACAGTTACTATTGAGAGGACATCTCAATCCAAGGTAAAGTGCAACAGCATTTTTTCACACAGTTTTGTCAACTACCTAGGAATTCTACTAGTAACACAATCTACTTGTAACATTGTGTATTGCGAATAGTTGTGAGCGATGGTCGGTGGGTGGTGAGTGTAGTGTTCTCTTGTAGGATTAATTCGTCCGCACTATTGAATGCTAATGTAATCCACAAAGACCATTCTCATAATTAACGAATTCGCAATTCAGAGGCCATGGTTCGGATACCACGTTAGACTGTAGGCCCCTTAGTTGACATTGGCTGTTGGGCTATTAATTAACAGTCCTGTCTAAGGAACATGTCAGTTACAAGAATAAAAGATCGTGCCACAATCATCTTAATCTCAATCCTAATTCATAATTGGCTTAAAATACCTACTTGTGGTATGGTCGCCATTTCTATACTCTAATCAAATCTAAAAATAAACGGTACCAGTGGACTGACACATACTTTCTCCCTTAAGTAAATTAAAAAAAAGACAATCTGTAATAAAACTATCATGTTCTACAAAGTTAATCTAAATATCATTTAATAATTTTATTGTTTCAAAAATAATCATCCAATTTCTAAAAATAAAAACACGAGAGACAAAGTTAAATTAATTGTTCAAGCTGGTTTTGTTCGGTGATTTGACCTTACGCTTCATACCAAGTTTCATGGAAAACGGGTGGAAAGTAAGGAAGAAATTGATTTTTTTATTTTCTCCATAAGAATAACATTGGGCACTTTCAGACAACGTACTGCGTTTATCGTGGACAGTAAATTTAACTTTTCTCTGGAACCGTTAGTCGTAGACAAATAATTCAAATTACTAATTTGTTTAGTTTTTTAAGCTGGTTTTAATGGTGCCAGTCAAGTTGTACTTTACTTTTATTGTTTTCGCTAAAAATTTAAAAATTTGATTTTTTGACATTTAAAAGCCCATAACTTTTGAACCGTCATTTTTACAGATATGCGGGTAGTGTCAAATTGTTTAGTACTTTGTACACTATAAACTGTCAAATTTTAATAAAAATCGTTAGAGCCGTTTTTGAGGAATTTGGATTTTTCACGTTTTTTAAGGGTTTTTAGGGGTGAACTACCCTTAAAAATCAAAAATTCAAAAAAATGAAAAAAACGCCTGGAGATACCGTGAATATATACATACATGCCAAATTTCATCTAAATCGGACCAACGGGGTAGGCTGTGGCACTGTACACATCCAGACACACGGACACACGGACACACGGACGGACAGACATCACGTCAAAACCCACTTTTTTGGATTCAGGGGACCCCAAAACGGATATAACCACCCTCAACTCAAATTCGAAAATTTTGACGAAAACAATACTTTCTCCATATACTACGTATAAGGGGAGAAAGTAATAGGAATTTTATAACTTTTCATTGTTTAAATCAAAGTATTCTTAATGTTATTATATATTGATTGACAATTAATTTCGTTCATCTGCACAGTCGTCAACACTATTTATTTATTCACTTATGTGTTGACGTATAAAGTCAAGGATGGTCTGCTTTCGAGAAGTATCCCGGCGTAATTTGCCAGGAAATTAGCCCAATTTGTCGGTAAAATATAAAGATTTTTGCCCTACAAAATTATTTTATGATTTAAAAAAATATGATTTGTATTTCAATAAAATAAAATAAATGATTTGTATTTCAATAAAATATATACCTATTAGGTTTTGTTATATACGTATGGTTCATCAAGTAAAACCTTTCTATTTTCAACCCAAAACATGTTTACTGTAACTCTTCGTTTTGGCCAGTAAAACCATCAAAACTGGTCAGACGACTTAATTTAAGTCTGAAAACGACGGTAATAAGACGTCTTATAAAGTGCGAGTGCCATAAAGTGCCTTCATAAAATAGTTAGGAGTAAATATCTTATGATATGATAGTTTTATAAAGTTATAACTGATTGTTGTAAGATGACGTATGGTCCAGGGATGGATTTCCCACTAGGCACACTAAGCACTGTTCTAGGGGCGAAGATGTCTTCAGGAGCCCCAGGGGGCCGGCTGTTATTTAATTTTCAGTTTCTGAAAATTAAACTAAGGGAAAGAAGACGCTTTTTACAATCTTGTTCATTAACTAAATTGATTCATAATTTATATGAGTTATTTTCTAACCTTTCCGATTCTAATTTTAGATTAATTGTTTACTGTGTCAGGTATATTTTACACAATAAACTTAACAGTTAGCAACAAAGCATTAATTATTGTTTTCCTGTCAACATTGACATTTTGCCTACCTAATAAACTTTATACTTTATGATTGATGTTCAGCACAATTTAAGACATCGCTTTTACCTTTCTCATCTATACATCGTATTCAGAGAGAAAGAATTGTTTTCGTCAACATTTTTTTGAGCTGATAGCGGAAATGGGAAATGTCCGTTTTAAGGCTCCCTACTAAAGCCGAAAAAGTGGTTTGTCTGTATGTTTACTGACTTCGAGATCATACCTAAAGGTTCAATTTTAGCCTAGGCTAATTGGTTACAAAAGTGGTGAATTTGACAATATATTCATTCAAATTTTTTTTAGTTTTAAAAATTTTAAGGGTACCTATTTCCCCCAAATCCCTTAAAAATGTGGAAAATGGAAATATTTCACAAATGACTACTTTTACTTTCTCCCCTTATACGTAGTATATGGAGAAAGTATTGTTTTCGTCAAAATTTTCAAATTTGAGTTGAGGGTGGATATATCCGTTTTGGGGTCCCCTGAATCCAAAAAAGTGGGTTTTGACGTGATGTCTGTCCGTCCGTGTGTGTGTGTGTGTGTGCGTGTGTGTGTGTGTGTGTGTCTGGATGTGTACAGTGCCACAGCCTACCCCGTTGGTCCGATTTAGATGAAATTTGGCATGTATGTATATATTCACGGTATCTCCAGGCGTTTTTTTCATTTTTTTGAATTTTTGATTTTTAAGGGTAGTTCACCCCTAAAAACCCTTAAAAAACGTGAAAAATCCAAATTTCTCAAAAACGGCTCTAACGATTTTTATTAAAATTTGACAGTTTATAGTGTACAGAGTACTAAATAATTTGACACCACCCGTATATCTGTAAAAATGACGGTTCAAAAGTTATGGGCTTTTAAATGTCTAAAAAATCAAATTTTTAAATTTTCAGCGAAAACAATAAAAGTAAAGTATAACTTGACTGGCACCATTAAAACCAGCTTAAAAAACTAAACAAGTTAGTAATTTGAATTATTTGTCTACGACTAACGGTTCCAGAGAAAAGTTAAATTTACTGTCCACGATAAACGCAGTACGTTGTCTGAAAGCACCCAATGTTATTCTTATGGAGAATATAAAAAAAACAATTTCTTCCTTACTTTCCAACCGTTTTCCATGAAACTTGGTATGAAGCGTAAGGTCAAATCACCAAACAAAACCAGCTCAAAAAATCTTGGTGTTACGGGGGGGGGGTTGTCCCCCCATACAATTTGAACAATTAATTTAACTTTGTCTCTCGTGTTTTCATTTTTAGAAATTGGATGATTATTTTTGAAACAATAAATTATTAAATGGTATTTAGATTAACTTTGTAGAACATGATAGATTTATTACAGATTGTCTTTTTTTTAATTTACTTAAGGGAGAAAGTATGTGTCAGTTCACTGGTACCGTTTATTTTTGGAGTCAATGGTTCAAAAATTATGAAGATTTAAATGTAAAAAGAGTGTTGAGGAAAAACAATTATGATAAATTCAAAAGAAGCCAAGGTAAATTTAAATTTGCCAGAAGCAAAGATGAACATACAGTGTACATATATCTTCAGTGATACTAGCCAAAACTGTGATAGTAGATGTACTCGTAAATGTAAGTGTAAGACAGATTATATCTTAGCATTAAAGGCTGAAGAATAATAATTGACAATGAAGAGTGAAAATGAACAATAAGCTTATAGTCTGGCATTAGTATGTACATAATGCAATGTTTTCGGTCAATAAATATTTCTGATGTCTACTTTGTATCTACTTGTAAGCATTGTCTAAAGTAGAAAATGTTGATATGTTTATTTTTTTCATCTTCCTCTTTATTTTAGAATTTTCAAAAATTTTTTGTTTGTTTAAAATTTTTTTAATTATAATGATTTTGAAATATACATCTTATACACAATATTTTCATTTTCACGTTTCATGTTTCATGTTTTCACACAAACAGATCAACGTTTTCTACTTTAGGAAGTCTTTATTATGTTTCCTTACATTATTTTTGTCCTACTTCCATTTCAATTTCCACTAATGCTTGCGAAAAATTTGTCTCTAGTTTTCATTCCACAACATCTATTAACTAATTATATCCAGTTTTATAGTTATTCCTATAATGAATTTGACACAGATGTGGGGTGTTCCTTGAGGGGCAGCAGTGCCTGCCCCAACAGTTCATGGAGGCAAACTTCTAAATAGGCAAAATTCTATAACTTTATTTTTTTGCCTTACCTTGTTAGATCTACAAAATAAACTAAAATTAAAAAGAGTATTTTCTAGTTCAAGAGATTTACTGGAAAAACTAAATTTATATTAAGTGTGTTAATTAGTTGTACTTGTATCTAGTCTATTTTAACAAATGCATTTTAGTTATAGAAAATTATACTTTTTAATTTTTTAGAACCAAACGAATCTGACCAAGGAGCCAGATGAAAGTTTCAACCTGGACAATGTATTGTGCAAATCATGTGGTAAGAAATGTATATTTCTAGAAATTGATCACAAATTTATGACCTCTTTTTGGAATAGTTAATTTATTTTGATAGCAGAAGTATAAAACAAAACTCTGCTGTACGTTTACTGAATATTTTCTTATAAAAAACTTGAACTGCCCATCACCATCAGTCTAGGGTCTGTGCGGTGAATTAAAATAAACGGTACCAGTGGACTGACACACACTTTCTCCCTTAAGTAAATTTAAAAAAGACAATCTGTAATAAAACTCTCATGTTCTACAAAGTTATTCTAAATATCATTTAATAATTAATTGTTCAAATTGTATGGGGAACCCCCTCCCCTCCCGGTAATACCAAGCTTTTTTGAGCTGGTTTTGTTCGGTGATTTGACCTTACACTTCATACCAAGTTTCATGGAAAACAGTTGGAAAGTAAGGAAGAAATTGATTTTTTTATATTCTCCATAAGAATAACATTGGGCGCTTTCAGACAACGTACTGCGTTTATCGTGGAAAGTAAATTTAAATTTTCTCTGGAACTGTTAGTCGTAGACAAATAATTCAAATTACTAATTTGTTTAGTTTTTTAAGCTGGTTTCAATGGTATCAGTCAAGTTATACTTTACTTTTATTGTTTTCGCTGAAAATTTAAAAATTTGATTTATTTGACATTTAAAAGCCCATAACTTTTGAACCGTCATTTTTACAGACATGCGGGTGGTGTCAAATTATTTAGTACTCTGTGCACTATAAACTGTCAAATTTTAATAAAAATCGTTAGAGCCGTTTTTGAGAAAATTGGATTTTTCACGTTTTTTAAGGGTTTTTAGGGGTGAACTACCCTTAAAAATCAAAAATTCAAAAAAATGAAAAAAACGCCTGGAGATACGGTGACTATATATATACATGCTAAATTTCATCTAAATCGGACCAACGGGGTAGGCTGTGGCACTGTACACATCCAGACACACACACGGACACACGGACGGACAGACATCACGTCAAAACCCACTTTTTTGGATTCAGGGGACCCCAAAACGGATATATCCACCCTCAACTCAAATTCGAAAATTTTGACGAAAACAATACTTTCTCCATATACTATGTATAAGGGGAGAAAGTAAAATAAACGGTACCAGTGGACTGACACATACTTTCTCCCTTTATAGTATATATTAAATTTAAAAAAGACAATCTGTAATAAAACTATCATGTTCTACAAAGTAATTCTAAATATCATTTAATAATTTATTGTTCAAATTATATGGGGGAACCCCCCCCCCCCCGGTAATACCAAGATTTTTTGAGCTGGTTTTGTTCGGTGATTTGACCTTACACTTCATACCAAGTTTCATGGAAAACGGGTGGAAAATAAGGAAGAAATTGATTTTTTTATATTTTCCATAAGAATAACATTGGGCGCTTTCAGACAACGTACTGCATTTATCTTGGACACTAAATTTAACTTTTCTCTGGAACCGTTAGTCGTAGACAAATAATTCAAAATACTAATTTGTTTAGTTTTTTAAGCTGGTTTCAATGGTACCAGTCAAGTTATACTTTACTTTTATTGTTTTCGCTGAAAATTTAAAAAATTGATTTTTTTGACATTTAAAAGCCCATAACTTTTGAACCGTCATTTTTACAGACATGCGGGTGGTGTCAAATTATTTAGTGTTCTGTGCACTATAAACTATCAAATTTTAATCAAAATCGTTAGAGCCGTTTTTGAGAAAATTGGATTTTTCACGTTTTTTAAGGGTTTATGAGGGTGAACTACCCTTAAAAATCAAAAATTCAAAAAAATTAAAAAAACGCCTGGAGATACGGTGACTATATATATACATGCCAAATTTCATCCAAATCGGATAAACGGGGTAGGCTGTGGCACTGTACACATCCAGACACACACACACACACACACACACACACACACACACACACACACGGACGGACAGACATCACGCCAAAACCCACTTTTTTTGATTCAGGGGACCCTAAAACGGATATATCCACCCTCAACTCAAATTCGAAAATTTTGACGAAAACAATACTTTCTCCATATACTATGTATAAGGGGAGAAAGTAAAAGGGAGGTAACGTAGCAGTGAGTGATATAAAGCCCTAAGATCTAAGATTTAGCTGAGGTCTAGGTTTGCATTTTATAAATGTAAAATTAGTTTAGTTTGAAGTGTATTCACTTTTGCCAATTCATTCTAACATTTTACGTAAACGATTTTTCGACAAAAATCGTTTTATACAAGACTTTTTACATCACAAACATTAACTTTTGAATTGTAAATGAAAATTTGTCTCAAAAATCTTCATATTCATCCTCATAAGACACCGACTCTCTAATGGGTGTTTTACCGTGTTCATGAGTCTATGATGAGGGTGATGAGTGTAAATTTTGATGGCATTTCTGAATTTTGATTAACTATAGTAAATTGCCAGAGACTAATTGATTTGTTTCTTTGTCTGTCATCCATTACACAAGATTGTTCATTCAACATTTATTATTAATTACTTCTTTTTATTAATAATTTTTCAACTTCCCATACTTAATTCCGCTAACTGTAGATTCCATCTTGAATGTTGTATTTCTTCTTTTTCGGGCATTACATTTTTTTCTTTTGTTAAAGTAAAATAAAAATTTAAATTTTTATTAAAAAATTTAAAATTATAATTAAAATTAAATTTTATAATGAAGTTATAGACTCATTCTTGAGCATGGGAGTGGTTCCCTTGCAAGAATAGTTTTTTGAAAAACTTATGTACCTATTTATTTTAGGAATTAAGCTTGACTAGACATGTTTTTCATTTTTAATTAACACCTATATGTAATTGTTGTATTTCTTTTGTGAAATAAAAGATGTTTTGATTTGATTTTAAACTGAAACACTTTGCAACCCCACAGCTTGTGGCCTCCCCAACCGCATGCAGAGGATCGTGGGAGGGTGGCCCACCAAGGTAAACGAGTACCCGTGGGTGGTGGCGCTCACCATACAAGGGCAGTTCTTCTGTGGAGGATCCATCATCAACGATCTCTACATCTTGACTGCCGCACATTGTGTCAGGTAAAAAACTCATATGGCTTTTAACTTTCATTAAAATTTCACTTTCACGTCTATATGCCCAGACATTTTTCATTTGATGAATAAAATGTAAATCTATATTAAATAAAGTAGAGTTTGTTCTGTAAGTTGCTTGTATTTATGATATGTTTGGCAATTTTTACATATTATAACTCAGAAAACCCGAAATAGGCATAATCTCTTCTATTATTGGGTCAGTGGCGTCGTCCAGTAATCCAGCAACTAGGAGGTCACTAATTGTGGATATTTGTGAGCGATGGTCGGTGGGTGTAGTGTTCTCTTGTGTAGATTAACGCCCGCACTATTGAATCCTCAAAGACCATCCTCATAATTAGACCAGTTCGTAATTCAGAGGCAGTGGTTCGGATTCAACGTTAAATTGTAGGTCCCTTAGATATGACTGTTGGGCTATTGATTAACAGCAGCTTTGTCTAAGGAACATGTCAGCCTTAAGTCAATAACCCGTGAGGGGTCGCGGCAAAAAAGCTACATCAGGGGTCGCACACGGTGGGTTCCACCGGTTTTTAATAAAGCTTATAAAAGTGTTATAAACATATGTTTGCATTAAAGAAATGAGAAAAAGATTAAGCATTTTCAAATATTATAGCATTGTAGTGTAGTATGCTTTTTCAATAATTTTTTGAAAAAAAAAATTATCTTGTTAAGAGCCTCTCTATTTTTATGAATCTAAAAAATAAGTTTTTAATGGAATAGTCAATTATTATATATATTGCGTAAAAAGTGGGTTTTTAAAATACTCATTATTTACTGTTCAAGGGGCGGTAGACAATTTCAAGCATTAAAAAACCTTCTATGGAATTTAGAGAATGCATGAAATAATTTTCATTGTTATCAGTTATCCCATTTTTTCGGAGAAGACGTAAAATGCCCTGTAGACAACTAACAAACTAAAAGACAGAGTCATAAATTGAGATAAGACTTGTTTCGGCTTCTCTAACGCATGAAACGTAAAAATAACTATAAAGTTAATAAGTCTGAGCAAGATACACAGACAAAACTCTAATTTCATTTATGTAGATTAAATTGTTATCATAACATAACAATAACTTTGCTGGTAAAAATGTTCTAGTTTAATTTAATTTGTTAAAATTTAATCCATATAAATAATATTGAATACAGATCTGATAACACAGTACCACTGTCATAATACTGTCCACAGTACCACTACAATCTTTCAAACCATTATTTAAAAGCAATTAAGGAAAGATTATTTCTTTCAGCTCAACACTATGAGCACAAGCAGAGTCCACAAACTTGGGAGTGAGACTTATTTTTATCTCTTAAAATCTCATCTCTTAATTTTTTAAACACAGAAATGAGATTATACAACTGGAATTACCTATTAGGGCGTACCTATTTTATATTCGCTGGCTCTGTTTGAGCTCATAGCCCCTCCTTATCATAGATCTATGGTTCCATGCTTCTGATTCACTATCTAAGAGCACATAATGTATCTCACCACATTGTTGCTGCAGCAAAAGGAAGAACGCGGAACTGAAGGTGGTGTTGGCAGAGCACAACAAGGCTACAATGGAGGAGACAATCGTTGAGACGAGACATGTGTCCAAGATCCTGGTCCATGAACGGTTCAGTAAGGGGGTTCAGTACGATAATGACATCGCACTGCTACGTCTCGACAGAAGGCTTAAGTTCCGTGTGGATGTCGCCCCCATCTGCATGCCTCCTCTAGGTAATTCCAGCTTTTGGATTGTTTCCACAAATATAAATAATTTTGGCAATATTTACTTAATGTCATGGCTATAAATAAGACATTACACACACTCACACACAAACACACGCATAAACACACTCACAGTAACACTAATTAAAAAGACGATTTTATGATCACTGAGGGCTATGTGGTGGATAACCCGGATAATAAATGGTAAAAGGCTACCGGAACTGTAGCTCAGAGGTAATGCGCTGGCCCAGTATGTCAAAAGTTGCTTGATCAAAACCAGTGACTCAGATCATGAGCATGAGCAGTCACCTCTGTTCACCCGGCTATGTGTACCCCTAAGGAATCTTGATTGTATTTACTTCCCTATGGGAAATAGGTTAGATCATGCACATGTCTAAAGTGGATGTTTTCAGTTCCTCTAAACAGCTGTTCTTATAACCATATGACAGCACTTCTGTTACAAATTTTGGTCTGACAGTTTGCTAATACCCCCCATGGCTAAGACTTATCCATGTAAAAATAAAAATGATTGTATTTAATTCCCTGTAGGAAATAGGTTAGATCATAGATATGTCCAAAGGGAACGTTTTTAGTTCATCTAAACAGCTGTTCTGTTTTGTGTTACATGCACAATACTGCTAACACCCCCTCCTGAGCTTAAACATATCCATGTCAAAAATTGCTCCATACCTTCAGTTAATTTGACTTGACAGACCATCCTCTTTCACACCACTCTATCTTTGAGCTAGGTGATGTCTTTCTGTACCTCTGCACCTGATCCTGCCATCTCAACTTTGGCCTTCCCAAAGGATACTGTCCTCCTAATGTGGCTCTCTGTATTTCATTCAGTCTTGGTCCTTCCTTTCTTCTTATTACATGTTCTATCCAGCTCAGGTTTCACTGTTACAACAATTTCGGGATCTATATGTAGAGTTCCTAACACACTATTTTAGTGAATTTCTGACTTACATGGTGGTTCAGAATGGTGCTCAGGGTGCCCTTCTCCTTCTTGGAATGTATAATTTTTCATTACAACATTCTCAAAAACAATGATTTTTTTCTCATTTTGAACATTCAAATAATAATGATTTTATTTGTGTTAAAAAGGCTGGGAAATCCTGATTTATCAGTGTTTGACAACATTTCTCTTGTTTAACACTTACCTTTTGAAATTTAAATGTCATAATATCAATAGGGTTAAATTATTTTTTATAAAATATTCAAGGAATAATTGTTTAAGGTAAATGTTAACTTTTCTTTACAAATTTGGAGTCTTGGGGTTTAGGAACAATGGTGTTATATTGTCTTAGTTTGTTCATATAATATGAATGATCCATAAGTGACTACTCATGCAAATGTATATAGAAAAAAATTGGGTAGGTGCCTACATCTCTATGGATTGACACAAGTAATTATGATGTATCTACGTCAGTCACCAGTAGCCAGCCATCAGAGATGGTAAGAGACCCTGACAACATGATGTCTGATGCTGGGGCAGGGGTAAACCAAATATGGAAATCTGATATCCATGGAACTACAATACTGGAGAAACTTGTAGCTACCATGTCGAACTCTGTATTTCTCCAGCAGCAAGACAATGGAGCTAAAAAGGTCACTGACAACATGATGTGTGTTGCAGAGGATCAATTCATCGGGGGGCTAGGTCGAGTGACAGGCTGGGGGTACACCAAAGAAGGAGGTCCGGGGTCTATGGAACTTTTGGAGACACATGTAGCTGTTATGTCGAACTCTGTATGTCACCAGCAGCCAGGCTACGGAGCTAACAAGGTCACTGACAACATGATGTGTGCTGGAGTCATGGGTGGAGGCAGGGATACGTGTCAGGTATATAATATTGTCTTCTTTCTTAAATCTCTTAAATGTTTATAATATTCTTTGTCAAGAAAAATCAAGCAAATGTCTCTTCTTAAAGCTTATTGAAACTAAACAGAATAACTTTTTCAAAATAATAAATTGAAAAACTTTGAATTGATTTGTTTTATAGACTATAGCTGACGTGTCTCTTACACAACATTATACCTGTTATCAAATTAACATGTGTAAATCATTTTAGAATACTCTTTACTGTAAGGTTTTCAATTTTCAGGGTGACAGTGGAGGATCCTTAATTATCGAAGATTGGCAGGGCCGGATGTTTCAAGCGGGTATGACTATGATTTTCTAATTAATTAATTAATCTATAACACACTACAAAAACTATTTGATAACACAGCACATTACCACAACACTCCGCCTCCGAGCTAGCGGGGCGATACAGGACAGCGTGTGCTAAGAAGGGTTTGAGCATGATGCGTGATTATATAATTGCTTGATAATGAAGATATAATTTGCTCACAGGCATTTAACCATTTGGCATAATGATAACCCCTAATTAACTACCTAGAGGGGAGCAAAATTCAAAATTTAAACCTCACATTTGCAAGGTCTGTGGACTTATCCCAGGCCAGCCATTTTGGGATGAGCTGATATGGTTTCCTATCATCTCATCAAATGCCAAAATGGTCCTCCAAAAGGGCCATATGCTACCAGGAAAGGAAGATAGGACGTGGCCTACTTTACCTGGTTAAATACTAATCCTCCTTTTTTTATAAGGGTAGTTAACTAGTTGTAGTAACAGTGTCCACAAAAATGGGGCCTTCATTTTTAATAAGTTTAATTATTTTCATAAAAAATATTATAAAGTTTTGTTCATTTCATTTAGTTTTTAATGTGAGCTCTACCTTTGAAAAAACAAATACAAGGTATAGTCCACCTCTGACCAGAACTTGAAATCATGGCAGGAATACTACGGAATGACCAAGATGTTAATGCTGAAAGACCATCCTCGTAATTTGACCAGATCGTAGGGCCAGAGGCTGTGGTTCGGACTCCACATTACACTGTAGGTCCCTTAGTTTCCATCGGCTGTTGGGTAATTAACAATCAGTCCTGTCTAAGGAACATGTCAGACTTAGTCAGTAACAAGACTACAAGATCGCGCCTCAATCATTATACACTGAATCCTCATTCATACTTGGCTTAAAATACCTACCTTATTGTAGTACTGTTGCCATTTAAATAATCTAATCTAATCAAGTCATAGATGCTATCCCATGAGTCAAAGGATATGAACTATTGTTGTATTACGATAACAGTAAATTATTATGGTAAACTGTAATAAGGATATTTACTAGAAAATTTATAGAAGACATTAATGCATATCTTGCATATATATTCCTGTAATCCAGCTACTTGGAGGTCACGAATCGTGGATAGATGTGAGCGATGGTCGATGGGTGTGGTGTTCTCTTGTGTGGATTAACGTCCGCACTATTGAATACTACGTAAATCCACAAAAGACTATACTTATAATTAGACCAACTCGTAATGCAGAGGGCGAGGTTCGGATTCCACGTTAAACTGTAGGTCCCTTAGTTGCCATCGGCTGTTGGGCTATTAATTAACAGTCCTGTCTAAGGAACATGTCTGCCTTAGTCAGTAACAAGACTACAAGATCGCGCCACAATCATCTTACATTCAATCCTCGTTCATACTTGGCTTAAAATACCTACCTTGTGGTATGGTCGCTAATTGAAGAGATGTTCAAGGGAATGGGGCAGGGGTCCACCCATCAGTCTAAGGGATTCCGGGAAAAAATTCAAAATACTGATGCCTGAAACAGTATTTTCAAGCATTTTTCTTTTTAAATTAAAATCAAAACTACTTACTTTTCCCTTGATAAATATTTATTTGTATATTATTTTAACAATAAATCAAATGTTTGTGGAAAAATATTTAATTTGATCTTTGAATAAACAATTTATTTACCATTTTTATGTCTTTTATTTGTTTAGTAGTTTGACAGAATTCAGTAACTCTTATTAATTCACTTTAATTTGGTATGGCTATTGAGTAAAAATAGTATCCAATACTATAATACGAGCAAGGTTTGTATATTTGCACACGGATCTCGAAAACGGCACTAAGGAAGTTCTTTAAAATTTGGAAATAACTAATTTCCGAGTAGAAAATAAGTTCTAGATAGGTCTAATGTCCAGGAAAATTCGTGTTTTACTGTAATATTAAGTTTAAAATCTAAAAAAATTTAACATTACGCTTATGGAGAATAAAATGTAAACAATACAAACCAAAACAGCTGTTTATAACCGTTTGACAGTTCTTGATTGAAGACGGCGGGGAACAATATGTGATTAGAGGTTTTTCATAAATATTTATTTTATTTTATGTATGTAATAAATGTAAAATTATCAGTTTACTAAACAATTTGTAAAAACTTAAGGGTAACATAGCTGTGCGAAATAAAAGCAGGAAAGAGTATTTCCAAAATCTTCCGTGTTTTGATAGAAAACGTATTTGTTGTATTGCTTGTGCCACTGTAACAAACGAATTAATATGTGTAAATTAAATTTCTCTTTTGCTTTTCAGTCCTCATTCCGTTTATATCAAAATCAGTTGGTCACAGGCTAATAATAACGGTATGGATAGTTAAACAGTAAATGATCGGCTAAAACAATTGAGGTTGGCTAAAACACCTTAACCGGCGTCTCTCATTTGGCAGACGCCGTGGTCCAGCGGTAGCGAGTTGGCCTCGTAGAACGAAGGTCGCGTGTTCAAACTCCATCAAGGTCAATACTTTTTGTTCAGTGCTATATTAATTATGGTGTATTAAATCGGTTTTATTTAAACCACATAAATGTTTTCATTGAGTAATAAATGTGTTTTAATTTTTCTAATTAATTTTGATAATACATGTATTATTCTAAACGAGCAAAGCTCGGTCACCAGGTACTTAAACAACTAATGCGAGTATCATGATCACTTAAAATAACTTTCTACACACTTTCTGTATAAGTTGTTAAATTATAATTTGTCTTAAAAGTTCAAATTACGTTATGGTTCCTCAATTTGTATTTTAGCTCTAGAGAATTTTGTACACCGATGGGTAATAAACACAAACTGTAAATAATCAAAAGGATTTACTATAGGATGCAACAGGGGTAAGCAGGGGTAGCAGGGGTGTGTAGGGGTTTTTTAAAACCTGGTGCATTTGATATGATAACCAGTAAAAATAAGTTGCTGGCAGTACCCATAGCCACAGGGAGACAAAATCTCAGCATAACCTCTGTTAACTTGAAATTTTATACCCTGGCAAAAGTTGCTATAGAGGTGGTGCAAGGAAAAATATGATTAGTTCAGACAGTGTTTTTCATATAAAAATGATAGATAAAATTTCAGGAGTTAAGATAGGGTTCCCTAGGTTTAAAGAGGTCAATTTTGTTGCCCTCTTGACCTGTTGACATTCCAGTTAATTTGTTGTGGTGTCATAGGTACCACATTATACTTTCATTGTGTATAGAAAAAATCCATTTGATTTTCTCTCTTACATAAAAATAATTCCTATGGTCATAGTCATAGTTCGTTAGTTACTGAAATGGCATCCTGTTCAGGTGTTTTAAGAGGAGTATGAATGAGTGAGTGTAAGATGATTGTGGCGTGATCTTGTAGTCTTGCTACTGACTAAGACTGACTTGCTCCTTATACAGAACTGTTAGTTATTGGCCAAACAGTCAATGGCACACTAAGGGACTTATAGTGTTTACATGGAGTCCGAACCACTGCCTCTGAATTACCAACTGGTCTAATTATGAGGATAATTAGACCTGGGATAATTAACCTTTGTTGCGCAAAATGTATACAGAATGTACAGACTACATACAGGTCAATTGTCATTTTGTTATACCATCACACAGCTACAAACTTATGCAAACGTATCATCCTTTGGCTCATACAGCTTTTTGTAGATTACCACTTGTCTTTAAAAATTCATCAAAGTAATAATATGCTTTTTTCAAGCAGCATAAGTTTAATTTCATTTATGTTTAAGTTGCTTTCCATCAATATATGACATGCTGTTGGGTAAATGATTAAAAATGCTATTGTCAAATATACCGTACTGGATAATTTTAATTTGTGATTAGGAGAAGTAAAATAATTGTTTCCTGTGGTACAGTGCTGTTTTCTCTTAATTTTATTGAATAAAACTGGTCTTTTATGGATCATTTTTTTTATAATTTCTAAAATATAAAATGGTAAAAATATTTCTGTGCCTGCAACCTATTGGAACAATTAATTTATGTGACTCCTGACATACTTCTGAGAATCTTGACAGAGGTGTGCTATCTTGGATTTGTGTTGTACCAGGCATAACAAACATCAAAGTTTACAAAGTTATGTAAACGGAACTTGGTTAAGTTATGCCTGAGCTATTAACCCTCAATTTTCAGACCATTTCAATGACCATCATATTCAAACTCTGTTACCACCATGCAGTCCTCCTATATCTAGCAAGAAACTTGATTGCTTTAACACGGACCAACTAGAAACACACATATGACTGCCTCACCAGACCACTTTATCAGACCAGGACACCAATATTACTGTAATATTTAAGTAATACCCTATACAATTGAATAACTGTGGTTGTTGATTTGTTTTGTTGCTCCCACTGCAGGTATTGTGTCTTGGGGTATTGGCTGTGCACGACCTAATCGTCCCGGAGTTTACACAAGAGTCAATGCATATATTCCATGGATCACTAAACACACAAAAGACGGTTGCTACTGCTACTGAATGAGATTGTCTACACTGTGTCTATATTTAATCTAAGGAGATTATGTAAAGTATTTATGTATTACCTGTTGCGCTTTTATCTTCAATAAATTTTATGTTTTTATAAAACACAGTATAGTATCATAGTTAAATTACAATGTGTGATAATTATACATACCTGAGAACTGAAACTCTTGTTTGATTTATTGGTAGGATTTAGATTACTGTATCAGAACCTAGAGTTGAGTCAGTGGTGCCAGTGCCTTAAAGAAATCGAGAAGAGAATGCCCATGATTATACTGGAACCACAATCGTGGGAATCTTGGCAAGTTAAACTACCTATGAAAACTGTTTCATATGTTCTTAGTAAAAGAAGGGTTCATATATTATTGTGAAAGAAAGGTTTTATACATTTGAACAAAACTTTCAAACTGGATTGTAAGATTCAAAAGCATTTACATTTTAAATATAAAATTTCATATAGTTTGTTCAGATATCACAAACACTATTTTTAATTGTCGAACTGAACAGTATAGGATAGGATAGGATGTGAGGTTTCAATGGGCTGAAGGCCCACTGCGGCTGTTATAGGACTATGTCCTCTTCAGCTATAGGATAGGATAAGGATAGGTTTTGAGGTTGCGGTTGCGGTACTATAGTTATGGTTAGTGAAAGGATGATTTCGGTTTGAGAACAAAGACCAGAGCTAAGCAGAGAGCAGGTTGCTCTCGACCGAAACGAGTGTCTGGCGTTTATGGTGTTGGGTGGAACAGGGTTTAGGGTGGATTTGTTTATTTATTTATTATGTATAGGTTTGAGTATAAGGGGATTGAATCAAAGACCAGAAAAAGCAGGGATTTGCATCCCACGCCGAATAGAAAATCTGGCTTTGTTTTTTGTGTATGAATGAAGAATGAATGTAGGATGATTGTGGCGCGATCTTGTAGTTTTGTTACTTACTAAGGCTGACATGTTCCTTAGACAGGACTGTTAATTAATAGCCCAACAGCCGATGGAAACTAATGGACCTACAGTTTAACGTGGAATCGAACCACGGCCTCTGAATTACGAATTGGTCTAATTATGAGGATGGTCTTTGTGGATTAATGTAGTATTCAATAGTGTGGACATTAATCTACACAAGTCCACCGACCATCTCTCACAACTATCCACAATTCGTGACCTCCAAGTAGCTGGATTACAGGACGTCGCCACCGTCCCAGTCAAATGACTGGGATGTAATGATCTAAGAAAGATTAAAGCGAAGAGGGGATAAGGAAAAAGGAATGGACAGTAGAGAAAGCAAGAGAACACGACGACAGGAAACACTCGACGAATGGCTGAGGAGATGGGAAATAAGCACCAAAGGAAGAAAGACTTATGAGTTTGTGCCCGATGTGCGGTACAGGAAGATGGTGAAGTGGGAGACCGATCACTACACGACGCAATTTGTCAGTGGACACGGAAACTTCAAAGCGAAACTGAGAAGCTTCAACGTTGTCGAAGATGATCGCTGTGCGCACTGCGGAAAGCTCGATATGTCGCCGCGCAAGTGTTGATGGAGTTCTACGAAGAAGAGCGAAGGGGGATGAAGGATTTTCTACGAGAGATATCATGGACCTGGGAGAAAGTCAATTTTTTGAAAACGAAGGATTCGGCGTTGGTGTTCTCACGCATGTGCAGGAGAATAGAAAGCAGGAAACATGAAATTGAGAATGCAGAAAGAGAGAAAGTGAAAAATGAGAAAATGAGAAAGTTTATGTTATATGTTAATTAAGGTGTATCAAATTGTATTAAAAATTGTATAGTTGTGTACTGAATGAATGAGTGTTGGTTTTGCAAATTTTCGTTTTAATTATAAAAAACGTTTTCAAGCAAATAGAAATAGTGACTGTGTATAACATGAAAACACAATAAAACATAAACAAATTCAAGGAAAAGTTTACAATAAAAATTGTAAAATCATATGGTTTTAGGCAGTTCAGTTGAATCATTTTTTTATATTTTTATATTAATAATAACCTATCTGAGATTTAATCCTGTAGGAAATTTTGATTTTAAAACCAACTGGTGTGCCAATTCTGAATTTCTTAAAATAAGTTGGTTTCTTTTAAGGTTTTGATGTGGTGGAATTTTGTGGAGGGCTTTAAGTTCATAACAGCCCTCAAAATCTTGGTTGTGGTGAGCTGCATGATTGAAAATTGGCTTTCTTAAATCTTTATGAACCACATCAAAATGGTGGCCTGTCATTCTAACTCGTAAGGAGTTAGATGTTTGTCCTATATATTCTTTTTGACAATGTTTGCACGATAGTTGGTAAACCACATTATGGGTTTCACAAGTTGATCCACCAACTATCGGGTAAACTTTATTTGTCACTCTACTTTTAAATTCAGTAGATTCACACATAATTTTGCAAATACCACATCGAGGTTTGTGGCATGGTTTACAACTATTCTTGACATTACAAAGTTCATTAGGCCTAGAATTTTGAATTTTGGGTCTCACCAACATATTTTTTAAATTTTGTGGCCTTTTAAAAATAACACGAGGTGGTCTGGAAAATAAATTTTCTGTTGTGGGAGAGGATTTTAAAATATTGAATGCTACTTTCATGATGCTGTTAACTTTATGTAGTCCTGGATAGTAGTTTGTGATGAATTTAGGGTCACTTGAAAATTTTTTGTCTTGATTCACATTTTTTGGTTTCTTCAAATTGGTTTGATAGTAACTTTTGTGGGTAGCCTCGTTCAATGAAAGCAGTATTAAACTTTGATATATATTTTTCAAAATCAGAGTTATCACTACAAAGGGATTTAGCGCGTATCGATAAGCTTTTTGGGATTGATTTTTTCATGTACAAAGGATGACAACAAACTCTGGTAATGCAAATATTGCATTTTATTAGTGTTTTTAACGTGAATTTTACTTTTTAATTTACCATTATCAATGAATACATCAACATCTAAGAATGTGACAATTTTGTTGGAAAACTGCCAAGTAAATTTCAAACAACTAAATTGATTTAATTTTTGTAAAAAGTTTTGTAAAGAGCTAATACCGTGCTGCCAAACAATGAAAATATCGTCAATGAATCTTAACCAAATAAGAGGAGTTAAAGGATTTTGAGATAAGATATTTTGCTCAACTAGACCCATGAATAAATTAGCATATGATGGAGCCATTCGAGTACCCATTGCTGTTCCTCTGATTTGGAGGTAATTTTTGTCCATAAATTTAAAGTTATTCATTGTTAAACGCATTTGAATAAGAACGACTAAAAAATTAGTAGAAGGTAAAGAATTTGTTGGTCTAGAATTAAGAAAGTGTTTAGCAGCCTTCAGACCATCTACGTGGGGAATATTTGTATATAATGATTCAACGTCAACTGTTACAAGCATTAATTCAGAATTTTGAGGTAAGTTGATACCAGAAATTTTAGCGAGGAAGTCACTTGTATCCTTGATGTAGGATGGCAGAGATTTAACCAAAGGTTGTAAATGTTCATCTACAAAAGCAGAAATTCGTTCTGTAGGTGACCCGATGCTGGATACAATTGGTCTTCCTGGAGGTGGTCTTGCAGACTTGTGAATTTTGGGAAGTGTGTAAAACACTGGAGTTTTAGGTACACTTGGAGTCAGCAGTTGGATTGTTTTTACTGAAAGATGTTCATTTGGACCACACTTTTCTATAAACTCTTGAATTTCCTCATTGTACTTTATAGAACAATCTTCATGCATTTCCTTGTAGGTATTTGAGTCTTCTAGCTGCCGATTGCATTCATTTATGTAATCACTTCTGTTGAGGATTACTACACTGTTACCTTTGTCTGCAGGAAGTATGACAATTTTTTTGTTACGCTGTAATGAATTTATTGCTTTATATTCTTCGTTAGTAAGGTTCTTAGATTTCGGTAAAGTATCCGGGAAGGAAGGATCCGATAAATTTGATGTTATGATGTTTATGAATTGTTCAATTGGATGGTCCGGTGGTAATGTATCTGGTTCCCATGTGCTTTCTTTGAATTTTACAAGTGAGGATGGTATTTTGTTTCCGGTATTAAATTGAGTTGAATTTTTTTCACAGTGATACTTTTCTTACAGATATTTTTGATAACTATAGTAAACCACCTTTATTTGAAAGAAAACCTTGTGTGGCGGACTTATTTAACCTGCCAAATCCTGTTCATGTTACACGATTTAAACCAAGGGAGTTTTGTGAAATTCTTCTGAACCTTCTTGTACCAATGCGCTTTATTTGTTGTATGTAAGATATTGCTCATAGTCGATACAAATCTTTTATACTGTAAATATTTGAAATCATCATTAGTTAGGTAAAAATCATTTCTAGCTTCATCATCATTTATTGCAGCTTTGGCCAATTGGTCAGCAATTTCGTTTCCTACTATTCCAACATGGCCGGGAGTCCACTGTAATATATATTTTATTTGTACTATTGTGAAGCATTTCTTTTATGTTAATAACCTAAATCCGACCTGTTGCTAGGCAACATCATTATTAATAGCCCAATGACAAATGACGACTGGGTCCAGATTTATAGTCCAGAAAGACGAAATATAACATTACGCTTATGGAGAATCAAAATGCAAACAATACAAATGAAAACATCTGTTTCTAACAGTTTGACAGTTGTTGATTGAAGATGGTGGTGAACAATATGTGAATAGAGGTTTTGCATAAATATTTATTTTATGTACGTAATAAATGCAAAATTATCAAATTACTAAACAATTTGAAAAAACTAAAGGGTAAAATAACCGTGCGAAATAAAAGCAGAGAAAATTATTTCCAAAATCTTTTGTATTTTGAAAGAAAACGTATTCATTCTATTGCTTGAAGCAACTGTAACAAACCAATTAACTGGTGTAAATTAAATTTCTCTTTTGCTTTTCAATTCTCATTTCTTTTCTATCAAAATGAGTTGATCACAGGATAATAATAACTGAATGGATAATTAAACAGTAAATGATCAGCTAAAACAATTGAGGTTGGCTAAAAGACCTAAAGGTAATAATAATAATACCTACGGCGACGCTCATTTGGCAGACACCGTAGTCCAGTGGTAGCGCTAAAACAAAAACCCATTTGATATAATTATAATAAATGATAATAATTTGACAAAATTACTGAAATCGTGGGTTAAGGGATTTTCTAGGGATATTTTATAGAAATATAGGGACTTCTGGTTCTAGGGACAAAAATGTTATAGGAACTTTTGGCTTGATCATGGTGACAACACTGCTTTAGACACATTTACCTCTATGCGATTACCGAGAACGAACATTGTTTTTGTATATATTTACGAGTTCTAATTATTTCACGCGAGTGAATCGTTGATACATTAAAATTTGAAAACTTTAGTGTTCTTTATTGTATTGGAAATTTATTTTGCTTATAACATAATTTTTGAAGTTTGTAGCCTAGGCCTACGTCAAACTCAGGCTCAATTTTAGGGATTAACAGGTAAATCTGTGATAACCTAATAGCTCTTAATGTCAACTGATAGATAAACTTATACTATCCTCATATGTTGCAATATTGGAAAAATTTAATATTAGTGATAAGATAACTCCTCTATAACTGTAAAATGTATGGCACTAAAGCACTATTTATCACTTATTATACTTCAATACTAGGAATAGGAAGGACTTCATTCAGATACTGACATTATGGAATGGAAGAACTCAAAAGAAACTTATCATACTGTACCTACTTTCTTCCCTTACACATGGTACATAGAGAAAGTATTGTTTTCGTAAAAATTTTCAAATATGAGTTGAGAGTTTTAACATAGATATGCCATTGGTAGCTCTAAGACATATTAACCCTGGATAACTTAACCTAGTTTATTCATACGTTGTTACTAAACCTTCGTCATTTTGACGACGCAATTTATTTATTTTTTTTATAAGTTTTTCTTTTTGTATTTTTTTATTTTAACGAATGAAAATCATAGAGTTATTGATTTAGATAGTATTCTATTAGATATTAATGCTTTTTACTTCTGTAACAATACATTAAATGTCATTATTTGACTGATGTTTTTTAATAAATCTTAAAATGCAATGTCTGAGGTAAAAGAAAAAAAAATATAAAATTAATTTTCATTTATTTTACAAAAACGTTACTTAGGACTACAATATATAATTCAATGAAGAATATTCATAAAAATAAAATATATATACCAGATGATGTTAGGTGGATCACTAAACTTTTAGTTTTCATCGCAATGAACGCAACACATTGCCCTGTGTTCACCACAGATGGCACTATGACAGTGACCGCAATAGTTTGTTGTCATCCTCCTTTTTGATGAGGGACAAAAATTACAAATCTTTCGTGCCCCTGGGATGTTTGGGTTGACGGGGTTCACTGAGATTCAAAGATTTTCAGCAATGATTGCTCATGTATTACGACGTAGTGAGGTCGTCTGCAAACGCATACATGTAAGGTTCGGTCAGTTGAACACAAAGTTCTTTCATGAACTTTTTGCGGTTTTCTGGAGTTTTATTGTTCCGAAAACACACTAACACTAAATACTGACTCACAAAATGTATCTAAAATAATAGAACTTCAAAATTGAAGGACAACTACAAAGTAACGTCAATACTAAACGTTCGTCGTGGTGACGACGCTCAATTTCATACGACAACTAAAATGCACATTACTCGGTTGCTAGGCCGGCACTGAGCGCTACAAGGTCAGGGAGGAAGGTATGGGAAAGGAGGGTTCGTGTAGGGGCGTAACTTACGAGTTCTGAGAATATTTCGAGAGGCGCGTCGTCAAAATGACGAAGGTTTAGTTATCCAGGGTTAAGTACTTGGTATTTTTTATCAAGAGATTTAAGTTTATGTAGTGTACTACATAATTTTATAATCACATAATAAAGCCTACTCCTTCTTGAAATGAATTTACTTAATTCAAACTTTAGTTCTTGATCTTTGACTGAAGGTTATCGAATAGATTGGATTAACCTTTTTTTAAACCTATTTTTTATTTACAGCAGGATCTAAACGGAGTGTGGTTTATCATTGAGTTCAGCAGTGTATTCAACAGGTACCTTACCTTTTCAGTGTGACTCTGAACTCACTGATGCTGAGGCTGAGATCAAGCACTCTCACAGGCATTGTTAAACAACCTGATTTCCAAGATTGGATTACAATGTTGGCTGCATGTCAGTCGGCAACGTGCATCTAATCCTGGGCATGACGAGTGTTATGTGCATAGCAGTCTTCTCTTTTGGTATACTTAAATTAAGTTTTCTTTAAGTAGAGAAAGGATATTTAGAACTTACTGCCCACATACCATCAAAACACAGTTCTATAAAAATAGGCCTATAGTGGTATTTATAAAGAATGTGATGATTCTCAGTGCTCTTTTTCGGAGAAGGATGATTTTTTCATCTTAAATTTACATCTTAAATTTTGTATATTTTGGGGACTTGACTATTGGAAGCTCTGTTTAATCTCTGTGGGGAGACAAACCTGCCCCATGTTGTCTCTCCCGTTTTAGCGAATTTCCCATAGGGAAGTTAGAAGCTATTACCGTAGGTCTCATGGTAAGACTTAAGCCCGGGACCATGTTATTTTTTCTTCTTTAGGTGCCTTATAATTTATATATATATATATATATATTTATATATATATATATATTTATTATATATATATTATATTTATATATACTATAATTTATTATATATATATTTATATATTTATATATATACATTGTATATATATATATATATAAGTGTATTAAAAATTTTATGGTTTAAAGATATTTTTGTTTCCTTATAATTGTTAAAAAATAGAAAATAACCATTCTTGTGTTTGATATTTTAGTTACTTTTCCTACAACACCATAAGAATTATAAGGGGTTTATTAAAAAATGAAGAATAAATATCAACAAGTTGTAAAAAAACACTGAACACTGTATATAGTTAACAGTCATACTGTAACGGTTAGTTACTGCCGAATTGGATTAAGAGGCGGCAGGAGTCAGTCCAGGCGCTCACACGCTTGACATGACATGGGTTTAGTTATCTTTTAATTGCTCGTAAAGGAAATTTATTAAAAACAAAATACCAAATACAAAGTATTTTATAGGTCCTTACCTACATATTGATGTGTTATAATACCAAAACTAATGACTAGAAATATTTTATTTTTTTGAAATTAGAAAATAAAAATCCCATAAGGATTTTAAAAAACTAATTCCGTTGTATTATTTTTGTTTATCATTGGAAAATTTCAAACTTTGGACCTAAATAAACTTCACATATTCATAAATAAAATGTATTGAATAACTTTTTGTATTTAGTTTATTGTTCGATTGAAAAAATAATCAATAATCTGGTAGAGATACACTTTTCTGTGGTTTGCCTTTATTCTGTGTGACTCAGAATACTACTATATAATGAGTAGTTAATAATTAATGAAATTAGTAATTTTATCGATTTATAGATTTATGTTTAATCTAAAATGTTTCGCCCCCGAGAAGAGGTGAAGAGAGAAAAAGCAAAATGGGAAAATGGTCATTGGCTAGACTGAAATAATGAACATAGCTTAGCCCTAAGGGAAGAGGCTATTACCGTAGGTCTCATGGCGAAACTTAAGCCTGGGACCATGTTATTTTAGCGAATTTCCCATAAGGAAGAAGCTATTACCGTAGGTCTCATGGTAAGACTTAAGCCCAGGACCATGTTATTTTTTCGTCTTTAGGTGCCCAGAGTCAAAAAACAATAGCCGTTGAAACAAACAATAGGCTATATAAACAATACATATATATATGTATGTATTGTCTCTGGGCACCTAAAGAAGAAAATACCCCTGTCGCAGCAGAACTGCGTACTCAGCAAATTTCCAAATCAATAATATAATATATGACAAGTTTTATAAAAATCTGTCCATAAACATGAGAATTATTTGCCAATTCTCCATAAGATTAACGTGGAAAAGAGTAAGCAGGTTTGCTGCTGTGAGGAACACTGAAAGTAGTCATTTCTACCATAAATAATTTTTATCTTAACATTTATACAAACTTTCATCAACATCAGTCCATAAATAAAGGAGTTTGCCTATTCCCTATATGATTAATATGGGAAAAGAGTATGCAGGTTTGCTGCCATGATAAAACAAACTATGATTTTTAAGCATAAATGGCATAATGTGTTTTATTCTTAATTACATGAAGCTAAATATCAAGTTTTATCCAAAAACATTGATTAATATGGGAAATATTAATTTTTCTCTATCCTTCATAAGATTAACATTGGAGCTCCACAATACAACGTACTGTGTTTAGATTTTTTAATATCTCGGTAACCGTTGGAGATAGAGAAAAACTTTAAGGAACTTAACTGTGTAGTTTTTTAAGCTGATTCTAATGGTAAAATATAAAATTAGAAATTGTTAAAAATTACATGTGAAAAACACAAAAATCCCCATTTTGGGGTACAAAACCCCCCCCCAAACTACCCTTTCCCATTGACCGATGTCTGGTTTACAAACTCGTCCGAGCATTTATAGGAATACACGTCTCTACAAAATTTGGTCTCGATCGGACCATTTTTACAAGAGTTATCGTGTTCACAGACACACACATATATTTATATATATAAAAATTTTAACGACTATTGTTTTTGGACTCTGGGCACCTATAGACGAAAAAATAACATGGTCCCGGGCTTTACCATGAGACCTACAGTAATAGCTTCTTCCCTATGGGAAATTCGCTAAAATCTAAACACAGTACTTTGTTTTTTGGGGCTGCAATGTTTTTACATTGTTGGGGCTGCAACCTTATGGAGGATAAAGAAAAATTAATATTTCACGTATAAATCAATATTTTTACATTAAACTTGGCATTTACCTTCATGTGTTTGAGGTGTTATGCTTCAAATGCTTAAAGATTATAGTTCATGTGTTTATCATGACAGCTAACCTGCATACTCTTTTTCCATGTATATCATATGGAGAATAGACAAACTCCTTTATTTATGGACAGATTTTTATAAAACTTGGTATAAATGATCAAAGTAAAAATATTTTATACTAAAAATGCCTACTTTCAATGTTTTTCACAGCAGCAAACCTGAATACTCTTTCCCATGTTAATTTTACAGAGAATAGGCAAATACTTTTATTTATAAACAGGTTTTGATTGATAAATCTTGTCATGTACTTGTATTATTATTGCCATATTATTGAGATGGAAATGTGCTGAGTACGCAGGTCTGCTGCAACGGGGGTATTTTATGATATTGTTGCTAAATATTAAATATTAAGATTCTGGAGGGTTAAGAGCCCCAGTGAATCCAGCTTGGAACAACTGCGGTATATTGGACAGCTACAGGTAATAAGCGACTCCAAAGGTGGGGAAAGGTAACCCACTAGTTAGTGAAAAATTTAAATATTTTAGATCCAACCCCTTTTTACCATTAATTGTGTATGTTATTGATGCTAAATTAACAAATGTAAATATTAAACCTTTTTCTCTTTTTAAGCAAAAATGATACGCCTTTTATGTCAATTAAATTGCTTAACCATGAAAACTTAAAATTACAATATACATTTTTACATATGGTGGATACAACAGGTTTTAATTTATTAAGATGAATAAGTAAGCATTAAGTAGCCCATCGTCATATTTTAAAATTAACATGTATACCAGAGTCCCGATCAAATTGGGACCAAACTGTTCAGATTATTCTATCTATGTATTTAGATCAATTAAGTTATGTCTAATCACAGTTCACATATAGGTTTGTTAACATTGTGTACGTAGACCTATAAAATTAGTGATTCCGTGCTGTAGATTAAAATGTTATAATTCAGATTGCAGTGCTTCGTTTTAATTTAAATTTGGTAACCTTTTTTTCCCATAACGTAGTTCGGATTACTGAGGTATGGATTATCGGGACTCTGGTGTAGATACGGTATTATGAAATCTTAAGACATTTTTTTCTTTTTTCAGGGTGATGGTATAGGAAAAATGATAAAAGGAAGAGGATAACATGATATAAATGTCAACACAAAAATTACAAAGAAAACCAGTGAAGAATTAAAGCAAAGAATAGTGAATAATAGATTAGAAGTATTAAAATATTTTAAAAACATTTGATTGGTGATTTTAGTATGTTAAGATACTATTATGAGATATGGTTAACAGTTACTGCTTGAGCTACACATAAAGTGTGTGGAAAAATAAAGAAAAACAAATAAAGAATTCAGTTACCGTAATAGTTAATTTTCACAAAATTAAACTGTGTGGAAAGTATTGTCAAAGATACTCAAACACACATATATACATAAGATTAGTACAAATTTATGTAAAGAATTGAATGTATGTCCAAAAGGCACTAATATAAGGTATATGTGTCAGTAAATACTATTGAATACCGTTTAAGTACGGTATGATGTTTTGATCTAAATTGATGATGGTAAGTTAAAACAACATAAACTTAAAGGTCAGATTGACATGAGTGAATACCCATCTAGATGGATACAATGAAATAAAAATTAATGGTAACCTACTTACCCTGTTAAATGTATTGTTACAGAAATCCGTTAGTCCATGTAAATGTTCAAAATGTGGAACATGTCAATTTAATTTCTCATCATTTTTAATTTCTAATCCATTGTCTAAAATAAAAAAATAATGGCCACTGGTGTGCTTTCTCATGAATGTCATATATGTGGAAAATATTTTGCACAGAAGGGTAGTCTAAATACACATTTACACATACACACTGGGGAGCGCCCTCATAAATGTCCCACATGTGAAAAATGTTTTGTACGGAAGGAACATCTAAATTTACATTTACTCACACACACTGGGGAGCGCCCTCATAAATGTCCCACATGTGAAAAATGTTTTGCACATAAGTCCAGTTTGAAAAAGCATATGCTTACGCACACTGGAGAGCGCCCATGGAAATGTCCCTTCTGTGGAAAATGTTTTGCAGTTAACTATGCCTTAAAAACACATATTCTAACACACACTGGGGAGCGCCCTTATAAATGTTCCACATGTGGAAAATGTTTTGTACAGAATAGTAGCCTAAAAAATCATATGCTAACACATACTGGAGAGCGTCCATGTAAATGTCTCGTATGTGGAAAATGTTTTGCACTGAAGGGTCATCTAAAATCACATATGACAGTACACTCTGATGAGCGCCCTCTTAAATGTCATACATGTGGGAAATGTTTTGCACTGAAGGGTACTTTAAAACTACATATGATATCACACAGTGGAGAGCGCCCTTATAAATGTCCCACATGTGGAAAATATTTTGCTTACAAGAGTGATTTTAAAGGTCATATGTTAACACACGCTGAGAAACACCCATGGAAATGTCCCACATGTGGAAAATGTTTTTCAAATAATAGTCACCTAAAAACACATATGCTAATACACACTGGAGAGCGCAGTTATAAATGTCCCATTTGTGGAAAATGTTTTTCACAGAAGGTTGTTTTAAAAACACATATACTATCACACACTGGAGAGCACCCATGTAAATGTTCCACATGTGGGAAAGTTTTTGTACAGAAAGGTCATCTAAACACGCATATGACAGTACACTCTAACGAGCGACCTTACAAATGTCACATATGTACAAAAGGTTTTAGACTCAAAAATGGTTTAACAATCCATATGCTAACACATATTGGTGAGGGCCCATATAAATGTCCCTCATGTGGAAAATGTTTTGCACAGAATTCTACCCTAAAAAAACATATGCTAAAACACACTGATGAGCGCCTATATAAATGTCCCACATGTGGAAAATGTTTTGTAATGAATAGTTATCTAAAGTCACATATGACAGTACACTCTGATGAGCGCCCTTATAAATGTTTATCATGTGAAAAATGTTTTTCTAGGAAAAAGAGTCTAAGAATCCATTTGTATTTACATACTGGTGAGAGACCTTACAGATGTTTGTCATGTGGAAAATGTTTTAGACGGATAGATAGTATTAAAGCACATTTGCATTTACATAATGTTGAGTGCCCATAAATGTTTGTACTTTGTTATTGTTATATCCATCCAAATGAACTGCACTGTGATTTCAAATATAATAAATAAATAAATAACAGGTTACTAACCTTACTATCCCGTCAATCCAATTCTATTTGTCATTAACTTTGTGACCCAGGGTTTCGAACACGTGGTTCATTTTCAAACAAATATCAAGCTATTCATTCCATTGGAGGTCGTTATAATCCTCTTCAATACACAACTGCATACATTTAAACAAAACTGTACATTAAAGTTACACTTAAAACATTTAAAACTTTTAACATTTAAAACTAAAAATTTAACTAAATTATTGAGCATCGCGTGTACTGGCTGGTCTCTACTATCAGACTGGTTATCACCATATCAGTCAGTGCCTTCTTCCCTCCCCTCCTCCCTCGTCAGGTTGACCACTGTCAAGTGGAGTAATACTTTTATCCTTATAAACTTCTATTACACTGTTAAATAAAACATTGGAACCATAATTTAATTAATTTAGTAATGCTTCTATTGGCTCTTTAGGTTTACCTAAAGAGCCAATAGAAGCATTACTAACCTATCTGCATTGCTAGGAGCAGAGAATCAAATTAAGAACCTAGATTATCACACTAAATATAATCAGCTGATCATCTGTTGTATTTTTCTAACTTTTATGTTTTTATCTTATAGTTTAATTATGACATGTAATAATTCAAATACATAACATGTTATCAAATGCATGCAATTATTCATTATATACAGTATATGTATATCAAGTTTAAAATATTTGGCGACTATTTATTGGTGATTAATTAACAAGTAAAAATCAATTTATTCTCAAAACAATGAATCATGATCAGTTAAAGGAAATAGTTAAGGTTATTTCAGAGAGTTAACACAAACTCCTTGAAGATGTTGTTTCAATGATGGTGGAAAAGCTTCAAATTCCTCAACAAACATCTAATGTAATCAGTTTTCCTAATTTAACTGTTCGAAAATTTCAATCAGGAAAAAGAAAAATTCAAAAATTACTTTGAAAAATTTGAAAACTACCTCTCTGTAAAAATATTCAAGAGGAAGAGAAAAAAACTCTTACGTAACGCTTCTAATGGCTCTTTATACTACAATAATCTATCTGCATTGCTAGGAGCAGAGAATCAAATTAAGATCACACATTATGCAGACATTTTTCAAACATGTTATCACCTCATAGGAATGTAGAGGTATCTCAACATTACTTTTTGAGTAGATACCAAAAACAAAATTAAACAATTAATTGCTTGGTATTAATATCTTGCTTCCAAACACTGGGTCATATAACCTGTATAAAGTCCGACTTCAAACATTTTCGTGGTACAGAAGAACTTGTATTAAACGTATTTGCTTAGCATATATTACAAATAATAAAATATCATGTCATTAGAAAGACAATGACGTTATGTTTTGTGTACATTATTGTTTTAAATTATTATTTTGAAATACTTGACTGTGGTTTTCCGAAATTGAACACTTATCTGAGAGAAATCTATACCAACGTATGCCTGTGTTTACTTTGTGTTGTTCTTTATTGTATATATTACAGTACTGTAGTACTTATTAACGCCATTCACTTCTGAATTTAGCAGTGAATTGCGACTAACAATTCTGAACGCCTTAAACTTGAAGAAGCAACCCCAGTATGATTTAACTCCTTCAGTTTCTCTGACGCAACCCCAGCACTTTTGGTTCGAATGAAATTGGATCCTATGAAACATTACCAAAATTGGATCTCTATCAGTCAACTCCATGTAGCTGTTTGGTGTTACACCAATTACTTATATTTAGAAACGTTAACAACACATGCATCTCAAGCTTAAAGCTTAAAATTGGCTTAGATAATATACTGTAGATAAATCTTTACAATTAAAACATTTCAAATAATTGTTTTTAAGTTTTACCGTTAAAATAGAAATTGATATGTACTCGTACTAAAATCTACCTACCTCATATTATGAACATACAAACCCGAACATCGTGTTCTTGCGTTACTGTTTAGTTTAGGCAGTGATTAGTTATGTAATTACCTACTGCTTAGAATGATTGCTAATTTTGAAGAGTTACTTTCTGCTAAAGACAGTCAACGATCAATTGGAGCGAAAAGTTACACATCAGACACGATGTTACAGTAAGCGCCAGGAGAGAAGTCCGTTGAGCTCTAGCCAATAGGACATGGACGCGACCGCGCTGTTGCCATATTGTACGCTGCCTTTCGTTTTCAAGCAAAAAGTGTCAATAATGTCATTAAATACTATATTAACTAACATTTTTTACTATTTATTTGAGTTTGTGATTATGGTTATTAAATTTTAATTAGTTTATGTCAATGTAAATAAATAAATATGTAATAACCTGCATTTTGTTCTAATAAACCGAAGATTGAAAATATAAATATATAATTTTTAAGGTTATTTACATATACAGTGCTATAAAAAATAAGGTTAGTAAAATGATTGAAAAATGAATGAAAATTTCTAAACCAAATGTAAGTCTTTGATTTGTATTACTTGAATCTAAATAATTTTATAGGCCTCATAACATGAAAGACTAAGTATTGTTTTTGGTAGTCTGAATTTCAACCGATAGCCTACTCCTACTAAACATAAATAAAACAATATAATTTTCATATTTATTGATAGCCCATCTTATCTAGTTTTAAAAAATGCATGGTTTTATAGCCGTAAGTTATAAAGTGAGATTTTTATGGCTATTTTCGTAAATGTCTGCGCCAAGTGTTAGAAATAACCTAGTGGTTATTATAGGGTAACGAATAAAATAGTATCACTAATAATAAATAATAATCTATAACTGCAATATAACTATCCATGTAGTGTAGATTAAGTTATATATATATATAACTGTATATACATATAATTAGAAATAAAATAGCTAGAAATGAGTTCGGCAACGTTGCGCGAAGCTGATTGGCGGACTCAATATCACCAGCTGTCTTGGCCCCGCCTTCAACGGAATTCTCTCCTGGCGGCTGGTATAATTTGCTCCTTACGCTCCCAACGTGATAAGTCAAACAAACCATTAATGACCAATGGCTAACATCAGTTGTTGACCTAACATAATACAGATTGATATTCCTTCTAATTATCCTAACATTTTTTTAATTCTTAATTTTTCTGGATTAATATATTAATTTGGTACTATACACATAACCTGTTACTAATTAAGAACTAACCAGGAACATAAACATAAACATCGTTTATTCTGAATAAATACATACAAAATGCATATCTCATTCGTCAAGCTAAAAGCTAACTTAAAAATAAAATATAATTCAAGTCAATTTGTACAAATCAATTGGACAGATAGTCCTCTACACTATAAAACTCTTTGTCTACTAGGAAGTTTCTCAGAGTTCTCTTAAGATTAGTCCCTCTTAGACTTTTTAATGCAGCTGGGAGCTTATTATAAAATACAGGCCCAGTGAAAGATGTAATCCTCTCAGAGAGCGCAAGGCGGTGTCTGGGAGTGCGGAGATTTTCGCCATGTCTGGTAGGATACCTGTGGTCCTTACCAACAACTGGAATAGCATCAAGACTATTTATTGTGAACAAAATCACCCTGAAAATAAAAATAGAAGGAAGTGTTAAAATATTTGATGAGCGAAACACTCCTCTACATGAATGTAGTGGGGGAAGTCCTTTGATGATCCGGACAGCCCGTTTTTGCGCCAAGAAAACCCTTGAAGAATGAGGAGACCCACCCCACACTTCAATTCCATATGTCATGGCAGATGAGAAGCATCCGTAATAGACCATCAGTAGGGCATCAGAATCCAGAATAGGATGTAACGTTCTGAGTGCATAAGTAACTCGACTCAACTTACTACACAGTTGTGTTATGTGGGAATCCCATGACAAATGACTGTCAACATTCAGTCCTAAAAACTTGACTGAAGACTCTTCTTTTATTTCAAATTCCTCCAGGGAAATGTTTTCAGGATTTTTATTGGTTGTCAGGAATTGGATTAAAACTGTTTTTTCTGAATTCAACTTGAGATTATTGACGGACAGCCAGTTATGTAATTCTTCAAAGTGTTAGGTCCGCCAAACATCAGCGTTGTATCATCTGCAAAAAGTACAGATTTAGCCAATGGCAGATGACCAGCAAGATCGTTTATATAAACATTGAAAAGCAAGGGACCTAAGATGCTTCCCTGGGGTACACCACACCTACTTTCGGAGAATTCAGATTGGTTATTGGAAATTTCCACAAATTGCCTACGGTCAGAGAGGTACGACTTGAACCAAGCTAGTGCCACGCCACGAACTCCACACATTTCCAATTTCTGACAGAGGACACCATGATCAACCCGATCAAAGGCCTTTGAAAGGTCACAAAAAACCCCCAAAGCTGGTTCACGCTGTTCAAGATGTGACACTACATCATCTAGAAAATCGACAGCCGCTTGAGTGGTTGAACGTCCACTTCTAAAACCATACTGGTTTTCGATTATTTCGGATGTTGTGTCTGTCCAGATGATCAATCAATCTAGAATGGACAATTTTCTCCAACACCTTGGATATGGTACCTACACAAAAGGGCAATGGGGCGATAATTATTCATGTTACTTTTGTCACCTTTCTTAAATACGGGAACAATCTTAGAAGTCTTGTAGATGTTTGGGAATATACCAGAAGAAAGTGAAGTGTTAAAGAGGTAGACCAGGGGATCAAGAATGGTTTTATAAAACTGTTTTAGGAGAATGCTAGATATCTCATCCACTCCTGAGGACTTTTTGGATTTAAGAGAAATAATTGCTTGCTCGACTTCAAAACTGTTAACAGGATTAAAAAATAAAGAACTGATTGGAGGATGTTTTAGAGTCCTATTGCGCTGAAGATTAGAATTAGAAGATGAACTTGGGCATGAAACATTTGAAAAATGATTATTGAAGAGGTTTGCTACTTCAGACCCAGATTGAACAGGTGAACCTTCATGCATTAAGGCCGGAAGAGAAGCTTGGGGATGTGACTCACATGTCTCTCTCCGCACAACGCTCCAGACAGCTCGCTGCACGCAATCGGAGCTCTGTACTTCATGTGAAACAGCTGCCCGCTTTTCCTCAAGCAAAAGCATACGAAAATATTTTTTCCTTACTTTCAATATTTCTTTTAATGCAGGGTCTTTGGAATCACGAGCCATGATTCCTAAATCGACATTTCGATCTGCAAAATCCTTTAAACTCTTACTCAACTTTCTCCTTTTTTTAGTATTATTTTTTTTCCTAACCGTTTTTAAAGGGAATGATCTGTTAAAAAATGACTGAATGACATCAGAAAAAAATTCAAATCGGTTGTTGACATCACCAATTTGGGACAAAAAATTAAAATCAACCTGAGACAAAGAGTTTATGAAATTAATTACATTTTGTTTAGAAAAGTCTCTCTTTTTAAATGCAATTTCATTTTTTACTTTCTCCCCTTATACATAGTATATGGAGAAAGTATTGTTTTCGTCAAAATTTTCGAATTTGAGTTGAGGGTGGATATATCCGTTTTGGGGTCCCCTGAATCCAAAAAAGTGGGTTTTGACGTGATGTCTGTCCGTCCGTGTGTCCGTGTGTGTGTCTGGATGTGTACAGTGCCACAGCCTACCCCGTTGGTCCGATTTAGATGAAATTTGGCATGTATATATATAGTCACCGTATCTCCAGGCGTTTTTTTCATTTTTTTGAATTTTTGATTTTTAAGGGTAGTTCACCCCTAAAAACCCTTAAAAAACGTGAAAAATCCAATTTTCTCAAAAACGGCTCTAACGATTTTGATTAAAATTTGATAGCTTATAGTCCACAGAGTAATAAATAATTTGACACCACCCGCATGTCTGTAAAAATGACGGTTCAAAAGTTATGGGCTTTTAAATGTCAAAAAAATCAAATTTTTAAATTTTCAGCGAAAACAATAAATGTAAATTATAACTTGACTGGTACCATTGAAACCAGCTTAAAAAACTAAACAAATTAGTATTTTGAATTATTTGTCTACGACTAACGGTTCCAGAGAAAAGTTAAATTTACTGTCTACGATAAACGCAGTACGTTGTCTGAAAGCGCCCAATGTTATTCTTATGGAGAATATTAAAATATCAATTTCTTCAAAATACCAATCCATGAAACTTGGTATGAAGTGTAAGGTCAAATCACCCAACAGAACCAACTCAAAAAGCTTGGTATTACCGGGGGGGGGGGGTTTCCCCCCCATACAATTCGAACAATTAATTTAACTTTGTCTCTCATGTTTTTATTTTCAGAAATGGGATGATTATTTTTGAAATAATAAATTATTAAATGATATTTATTTAGACGAACTTTGGAGAACATGATAGTTTTATTATAGATTGTCTTTCTTGAACTTACTTAAGGGAGAAAGTATGTGTCAGTTCACTGGTACCGTTTATTTTGCAGTTAAAATTTATTTTTACTAATTGAGAGTCATGGTCAGAAATTGAACTAAAACAGGAATCACAAGAAACTATTTCTGAATGCAAGTTTGTGACAACATTGTCAAGGAGAGACTTACTAGTTTTTGTTATTCTAGTGGCTTTATTTACTAGTTCACGGAGATTGTAAGACATTAGGACATTTCGTAATTTTAAAATGTTAGGGTCAACAGAGTCCAAAAAATTAACATTCCAATCTCCACATATAACAATTATTTCATTCTCTTTTTGCACACTGTAAATAATCTGTTCTAACACATCAACAAACTCTTTGACACTGTTATGTGGCGCTCTATATATACAAACGAGAGCAAACTTTAAGCCATATTTGTCTACATTATGCACAAGCTTAACATTTACAATTGAAAATTCAAAAATATTTACATTACAAAATCTTTTTACTAAGTCATTTCTACTTTTTGTTACGTTAAAAACAACTGAACTTTTATTATTACAATAAATTGAAACACCACCACCTGTACCCGGATTACGGCAAAACTTGGACACACAAGTGAAATCAGGGATTATGAGGTTCTCATCCTCGTGTAACCAGTGCTCTGTAAGACAGAGAATGTCAGGAGGCTGGTCCCACGAGGCACAGAGCTCATCTACTTTATATCGGGCACTCCTTATATTGAGGTGATATATGGTGAATGCATTATTACTCTTTATACATATTGGGTCAAGTGGGGGTGGTTCTCTAAAAAAACATTTTCAATCAAGGATTTAGTGGGTGATGGCAAAGGCGGGAAATCTTCCACAGAAGGGAATAATTGTGAAAGGTGAGTCTCGTTAGGAGTTACCCAAGCCGAATGAGTAAGGGACTGCATCGGGATCGCTCCATTCATCATTGTAATAGGTTGGAAAAGTGTCATGTCATCTGCTCAAACAGTGCTCCAGGGACAAGTCCATGTAGTTGCGATCCTTGTTATGAACTCAATTGTATCTTCCGAATCCTAAACTTTGTTTGAAACACCTTAATTTTATGAATTTTTCTTTTTGAAATAGGCAGATTGGGGGTTTTCACATTAAATACATAAAAAATAAAATATAAAAAAATACTGGAAACTACTTGTTAAGGCAGAGATTTCGGTTCTCGGTGATAGGCCATAAATGTTGAAAAATGCTATAAAATGCTCAAACCTAGTGTACTGGAAAGTTAACCTTTTAGACGGTGAGAGGAAAAATTGAAGTACTGTATATCGAACGTGTGACCACCCCGTCACTATGACGGGGTGGTCATAGTCGATAGATATTGAAACAGCGTTCAAACGTTCGACATAGAGTAGTCATCCTATCCCTCAGTCACCGAGTATTGATTGGCTTATTCGATTTGTTAGTGAGATATTTAAAACGTACCACAGTACATTGATTCATGTTACTCTTATGGAGAATTGCTAAAACCAATAACTCACTTATTTACTTAAATATTCTCCCAACATTTGGTGTGCAAGTCCATCTGGTTGATGTTTCTTATGGCAGCAAACTTGCGGAATCATTACCGGTACAATTCTTACAGAGGACAGATGAATTGGTATAACTGGCTTAGTTATTGACATAATTTAATAAAATGTTGTATATGTTTTCACTTAGAGAACAGTCTTAATATAAGCACATTACCCTTATTGCAGCAAACCTGCATACTCAGCGCTATTCGATTACTATGACGTGAACAACATATTGTTATGTTCTGTGAAATTCGCCCTACTCACGCCAGCGTGCTGCGAGAGATCTCGGTTTTATTTTACACTAAAATATCTTTGTAGTTCATCTGATAAACGCGAGATACCCCCATTGTCCTCAGCTACTGTACATTACAAGTTCATTATGCTCTTTACCACCAAGCTAATGAGCCAGCCAGAGCTGAGCTATAGATCCATCGACCGGAACAGCTCCACTATTGTATTTCCTATCCGCGTAATAACTCGCTGCTTGGCCAGTCCCAGCTGTTCTCTGACGAGGTTTTGCCACATAGGAATGAACTTGGATGCTAGAATATAGATATAGAGCCCCCAGAAAAGCCAGCTAGACACGTTTTCCTGGGCAATATTGTACAGCCACCAGTATTCTGCAGATTGAGAGTAAAATGCATTTACTTTTTTTATTTCAAAAAATCATGCAGGGTAGAATTAAACGCATTAGTTTAACCATGAACTACCATTCCATGTTACCATGAACTACTTTCACCAATGACGCCAAATTTCCCGGTAACTTAAAACATATTCACTCAAAACTTATACCGAAGCATATTTATGATATAACCAACTAAAAATAAATTTAAACTTATGTTTTTTATAGTTGATTTTATTACTTGCACCTCCTTCAGTGGAATAAAAAAGTCAATCGGAATTAAAAAAAAGAATTTCGATCCATAACACAACTTTCTTGAACCACTAGTAACATTTAAATTAACACAGACTATTTGATTTATTTTTACACAATGGAAGGATACACTTAAGTTTATTGACAAAGCAAATATATCAAGAACATTCACTATAGCTTGGAATTTGACAAACTTGACGTATGCGGGCGCCTGTCAGTTACTGTTTACAAATCCCTGATTGATTTGTCGCTCGGATTGCATCGACGACTTGCAGGCACTGGACTAGTTTTGTAAAATCTTCCTACATTGTGGAACTTATAGAATTACCTAGCGGTGTTATTTTTTTGTCATTATATATTGAAAGGCAACCTAGTAAGTCCTGGATTGAACATTTTTAACCCTAACACTTCATAACTATTAATTGGCTTAGATAATTTATGAAATGGGATATTAGTAAATATTCCTCAAAACTGAATATTTACTTATTTACATTGTATAGTATTGTAGTTATACACATATTTCTTCATGGTACGACATAATAATTTTTTTTGTATATACAGTAGTAAAACATTATAAATACTGTATAAGCAATAAATACGGTTATCCACCTAGCTTGACAAACAGTGATCTACAATGGTCGAAAAAATAATCAGTTTGTCCTGTAACAAATGAGTATGAACCTTCAAATACATTACACTGAACACAGTCATCCTTGACTGAAATTCGACTTAAAATAATTAACTTTGAGAGACACTGTGTCTGATTAAAATGAGCATCAGTTATGAGGCATGTTTAATGCAAGGAAGATTACGCTTTCGTGAACTTGAGCTTAACGTCAAATACTAAGTTCATCTGCAAAGACCTCATAATTAGTCTAGTTCCTAATTCAGAGCCAAAAAAGAGGTTCGGATCCGACAAACTGTAGGTTCCTTAGACGCCATAGCTGTTGGGCTATTAATTATAACAATAAAGCCAAACAAACTACTTCAGTCACTGTCATCAAAGAGTTGAACTGTAATTGACAGAGCTGCTACCGCCAAGCTGGGCTGCCAAGTAAGACGAGCCAGTTGTTACAAATAGCTCCGAGAGCCAGACATTGTTCCGACCAGGTGTTACAGTCCGATGACTGCATGATGGATTGAATTAAATAACCTACTCAACGAATTTTTAGACATCTTGACTGTTCTGGTAGGAAGAAAGTTTATGAGAAACTTCTGTTGATAGGAACGGTTGACTTGAAGTCTGTGCTTCTGCTTAGTGGTAGGAGTAATTCGATGTGTGTGGTTTGATTTTTAATATGTACAGAGAATGAACGAATAAATGAATAGGTTTATTTCCATAAAAAATAATACAAAAAATACAGAGCATTAATAACATAGATTTGAAATATTCCCCTAATAGGCGATCATGTTCGTGGGGAATGAGTTCTATTCAGGCTTAGGCTATTAATTTTAACAACTTACTTATTACAACACTTACTTACAACAACTTACTTACTTATTACTTTTATAAACTTTTAACAACTAAATGCTTATTAGAAAAAAAACACTCCTGACATAAGACTTCAAGCCACCACAGAAATATGGATAAATCGAATTGAAGAAATTAAAAATAATAGAGAAAAGCCCCAACGACCTATACCTAGACTCACAGTAGCTTAAACTCGTCAGGAATACCTAGAAACAGTTGCAGTTGGAATCGAGATGATATACAATCGAACTAGCGTAGGCCTACCTGGCGCACGACATCCTACATCGTCAAGGAGACACTCTGTCCACCAATGCGTGTGGGCAAATAATCTTGTGATGCTGTCATTCAAGTCAATTTAACTATGAAAAAAATTATTTTATTAATAAACCTTATAAAATTTCTCTATAAACAATATTACGAGTATAAACACTTTTGTTTCGACGAAGTCGGCCTTGGCGTTCTCCATCTTTTATATAGACTTTAAGTCCATCAAAGATCGGGATCTACTTGTTGCGACATACGGTTGGTAGTGTTGTTGTAGTGTGTTGTACGGTTGGTAGTGACCAAACACTGGTTTTGGAAGAATTACTCCAACCTTAAGATTGACTCCCAAAGATTGGCCCTATGATTTGTTTTTGGTCATAGCATGTCCCACAATAATCGGGTCTGTTTGTGCTAGAGACTGGACGTTAACGGGGTATCGGATGAACGCATATTATGTATTCGTGGTATAAGAATTCTTTTATTTGTTTGAGCTATACTCAAACAAATAAAATGTTCATTACTTCACAATCAATTGAATTACGATGCAATCTATTAACTCTCGTCCTTGTTCCGTTAATTAGACCTGTAGCTGTATCAAGATTACGAACCAACATAACCACGGCGTTCTCCTTCAACTTGAGTTCATTAGCCAGAAGTCCGCTAACAGATAAACTAACTATTCAAGAATTCCGTCGGGTAGTTGATATCGTCGCTGGTGTCTTCTGTGAGTACCTTGTCGAAACTATAATAAGCTATATATTGGCCTGGTAGTTTCTCCAAAATGGCTGAATTTAGCGAAGAACAACCTTCGTTTTTCGGGCAGAGAATTGCACGATTAACAATTTCATCTGTCTCAATAATCTCCAAAATCAAACCATAAATGTCTTAAACCGCATCGCCGACATCAATGATTTGATTAGGTCAACTCGATTATGTCTACTCCTAGATCTAGCTCCTCTGGCAGCGTGCCATCTCCCAAACTTTTCAAGAAAGACATGAATTCGGTTACGGAATTGTGAATCTCCACAAAGTAGAACGGTTGTGCCACCAAACATCTGAAAAGAGTAACAAAAATCCCTGAGCAGGTTAATTTTTTCAAAGCGTAGACGGGACACATAGATATTTCATTAATCAAAATCAAACAGCTGTTACGAATAGCGTCACCTATAGCAATGTTTGCAGTTATTGATGACACTAAATTCTCTAGTATCGAAATCCAAGTCCAAACCAATGATGTAGGGTGCGCCCGCCGTCTAGTAGATTTGGTGCGATTCCACTGAAGGATTCCACACGGGAGATAAGATATATTGAGTGAACCTTGTTTGCAAAAAATTGCTTTCTGCACGAAGGTTTTCTCCCATCCCGCATGAGTAGGTGGACAGAAAACTTTTTGATTAGATGAACCTTGGACAGATAAAATAATTGTATCGATGATGGTCTTCTGTTCTTGATTCGCCTTGACAAACATTTCTTCAAAAGAAGTGCCTTGTTCCATAACGTCAAACTCGTGCTCTAATCTCGAATCTCGACGGCGTTGGGAGTCCCAATTGGTTACATGATGTGTTGTTTGTTAAAAGGATTTCCTGTATGTCAATGAGAGCTCAGTTAGTCGTGACATTCTCTCTCATTTGTCTGGCATAATCTTCAGACATTCTTCCCATAGTGCCAATTCATTAGTAAGTGCACTAACTATGTCAAAAAGTTGTCTCAGTGTATAAGTCGTCTGGTTTTGGTAAGCCTCTAATAACGTTTCTCGTCATTTGTTGTCGTTCGACGTGACTACTCTCGTATGAGCAGCTTATACAAAATTATTGCAAATCACGCCGTCATATGTTCGCATATCCTCAAAACATTCAGCTCTTTTTACGTGTAGAAGCAACAGCCGAAGATGGAAAAGCTCGACGTTTTTCGGGTTTACTCTGGTCGCATATTAGCAGATTCACCAATCTTCAAATTATACGAGATTTCAGACCAACGGGGATTAGCCTACATGTCATGGTGATGAATAGCGAAGACTTGCCAAATTTTTGAACCATCGCCACGGAGTCAAGGTAGTTTTGATTCATGTTCCTGGGCGATCTTATAAAACTTGACGGAAGAATAATTATTTTTCGACCGACTGGCATATTCTCATCAGACGTCCGTTGTCGTATGTAATCGGTAACGTTCAACTATAAATCAGCTCTAAGCAGTTACTGGCTGTTCCAAATAAATTTTAAGCGAGTCCTTTCAATTCTCACGTAAGCATCGACAACAAATTGCAGGAAAAGTTTTGCAGATCTGTGCAAGATGCTGAATCCATCGCGTATATCCAATCGATATGAAATAAACTGCAGCAGTGTAGTCTGTGTTGTTGAGCAGTTAGCTGATGAATTCTGGAAATGAGGGTGCCAGCCTGATTCGCCATAAAGGGAGAGAACCAGATAAGCCTCTCGATCGAGAGATGACTCCAAAACAGAAACGAAGTGTTCAGCTTTGGGATACAATACCAAACTTCGTTCTTCAGGCGGAGCACCATTGTCAGCTTTAAAGATCGCAGCGACGTCAGTGCACCTTGCATCATTGTATCGTCTAGAATCTTGATCAGGAGTAGTCATAATTACCATTCTAACATTTGCCGTTTCTTCTGGAGCTGCTTCTTGAACAACTTCGCGCATCATCTTGAAAGATTTAACGAATGGATTTACCGCTGCCAAATGTGAAGCAATTCCATTCATCACTTGCGGGTGGGTCACAGTTTTGGTTTACTGCATCGTTGAGTCTTTCTTGATTTGCAATGTCAACTACGTACAAATATAACTCAGTATATTACGGATGCTGAATATCTTGATAGATAAGCCCTGCAATACGGTGATAGATTGTGTCGCGAATCTTGAAGTTGTAAACACCATTGTATTATTCATTTCAATCAAAAAAGAAAACTGTTCAAGTATTTTATTAATAGACCTAGTCATTTTCAAGTGTATGGTGGAGGCATTTCTGCCATCTTATGTAATAGACTAGCGTCACTTCCGTTTTTGATTAATAAATATTGTATTTTGAAATCATAAATAAGAGTCTTTTATTTCATTCCATCCGAGGTTGTGTTTGACCACTTCTCTGATGATGGTTAACTCTAAGGAGGGCAAGAGACCTACAATTATTTCAAACACACGATGACCATGACACGGCCGACTATATCTTCCGTCAACCGAATCAGTTTCGTACTATATACGTGGTGCTAGCTACCACTCTGTATAAAATGTTTACAGGTTGTTGACGCTTATATCAGCTCATCTTGAGTTTCTTTCACAATAATACAGACTAACGTAGACTGTGTTTAGTATATGTATTATTACTTTGTGTTCAGACCGGATGTAGTACAGTGATGGACTACAGTCCTACCCCATCAGACCCCCCCCCCACCGTGTTGAGTATCAGGGCCTTTGCACAACTTTCCTCATCTACGTTGCTGATACTTTGTTGTTTATCTTAGTTCAACTCGGCACCGCTGGGGGCGTTAGGTCAAAGCTTATTAATATTCAGTGGCGCAACGTACACACGAGCTATCTAGAATACAAAATTAACGCACGGTGTGATTACAAGAAAATAACATGACAAACTATTGTGCATTATAATTTGTCCTTTAAATTATTTAAAAAATATAACCAGAGAATTTTTGTGAGACTGCGTATCAAATTAGTGTTGATGCAGGTTTTGATAACTGGATCGTCTATAAATTCGTGAACAAATAGAAAAGGGAGCAATTTTTGACTATTTTACTTGCCCATCTCTACATACCAACCCTCTAATCAGTGACTTCATACCAGGACCACTACAGACAGACCACTCTCCCTAGCCCTGACTTCTAAACCAGAATCATCTCTATCTGGTCTTTATTACCACCACAACCCCTCGTAGAACACGTACTCTTCATGCTCCCCCAGTAAACACATCAGACACGTCGGTTTTTTAATATACCGTACTGCCATATTCCGTGACTATATTCTATAATTTTAAATTTTCATTGGGTGACATTACTTTACTTTCTAAAAAAATCAAACATACTTAATGTTGGCAAAACGAAAAAATTATAAAAATATTGACAATAATTAATTGAAAAGCTGTAATATTTGAATAATGTAAGAAATTCTACACCAATAATAATTAAGTACTAAGAATTCAAGTGTTTGAAAATAATTTTCAAATCTCGTATTGATTTGTGTACATGTTTGTATGACACAACTCAATAAAACAATCTACATTATTTCAATAAAATCATGCCTCAACTCTTTTTAAGGATAATTTAAATCCTATTTGTTACGTGAACAATGACAAAGTTGGAAGGTCAAGGAGGATAATAGAGAGAAGAAGACTCATCAACATCCCCGATTGTCTACCTTCGGTGTAATGACACTAAACAAGGTAAATTACTTTAGTGCCGGTGATTTGCATCTATAATGAAACTTGACGTATTCTGTGGTCGAGCTTCGCTGAGGCACCACCGGACGTTAGATTGCTGTCTTCAACTCGCTTTCTCTACAAGGATTACAAGAGCGTTTTGGTGAAATTATATTAAAAGAGGGCCAAGGAGACTAATTTGGTCTGCGCTGGTAATACTTCAATTTACTAGCAGCATGTTTATCATAATTCAAAGGTCTATAGAGGGGCCTATTATAAATACGTAAAGACCGTTTCTTATAAACGAAACCCTCTGTTAGGCCTATCACTGTACAGACTTGAATTATTGAGGTGTCAAAATAATCGACTTTGTATAGCTGTGAATTAATTTGTTCTTTATTTTTACTTTCTCCCGTATACATATTTTTTTAATTTAAGTTGAGAGTTTATATATCAGTTTTGAGGATCCCTGAAACACTCCCGTTAGACATATCCATGATCTAACCTATTTCCATTTTATTTAGTAAGGGTGGTATGCTATTCGTAAATGATAAGAATAAAAAAAATTGAAATTTTTCTTCTAAAGACATAATTTTTTATTCTAAATATACGAAATTATACACTTCCAATAAGCTACTTAATTTTTTAGTGGCGTATATGCTATCCACCTAATCGTACAGCGCCAAGTGTCGATTATCGGGAAGTTGTTTTTTCTATGTTTACAGTACTTAAATTGATATTCCGAGAGAACCGTTGAACCGTTAGGTGGATGAAACTTTTGGTGCTTATTAACAGAACTGTGATAAACTGTATTAAAAGATTTCTTGTATTTTTAATGCTATTGGAAACTTGGGTTTCTGCAAATAAAATAAAACAAAATTTTGTTTTTTATATTTTTAATTTGTTTCTTTCTTTATAATGATGAAAGTACATGATTTTTTAGTTTACTTAAATACCTTCAATTTTATACCAAAATTATGATTTCTGAGTGAATCGTTTTTACAAGATATAATTTTAAAAAATACCACTTTTTGAATAAAAAAATTATATTATCAAAAACCATTGTTAGGTCTCTAGGGATACACAACTGCCAAAGACGATCAGAAAAATAAATTAAATAAAGAATATGTTTTACGGGTAGTAAATCCCCTTCAAACAATGGGAAATTCTCCTTTTTGTTAAATCGAAAAAAAAATAATATTCCGTATCACAAAAGTTGTCCTTTTTATTGGGCATAGAGCCACGTTGGTTATCTAGTGTAAATTTATTAAAGTATTAACTGTATTTACAAAATATGAATATTTACAATTTCTTATATTTACCATGGTATTAAACATATTAAATAAATTAACTTTAATTAAGGCCTAATGTCAGTCATACTTTTAGGCCTAAGTCTAAAACTATCAAATTTGTTACTATAAAAAAAATCACCACTTAAGTTCACCGCAGATAGTAGATGCATTCAAGTTATTTATATTATATTTTTTACTCTCAAAAGGGTAACTAAGAAATTTAGTCTGCATATTCCGTTATAGTTTAAACTTAACGTCAAATTTTCATTTGACAATTAAATTAGGACCAGAATATTCAACTGGACTACGACACGTTTTCCTTTGCCTTGACCAGCTCTAGAAAACAAATGGTGGTCCCGTAATACTTAAGTTAAAATTAAAACTATTGGTAAGCCATCTTAAAATACCCCCGTCGCAGCAGACCTGCGTACTCAGCGAATTTCCAAATCAATAATATAATAATAATAAAATATGACAAGTTTGGTCAAACTCTGTCGATAAACATGAGAATTTTTGCCTATTCTCCATGAGATTAAAATGGGAAATAGTGAGTAGGTTTGCTGCTGTGAGGAACACTGAAAGTAGCCATTTATACCATCAAAAATTTTATTTTTAACATTTATACCAACTTTCATCAACATCTGTCCATAAATATAGGAGTTTGCCTAATCTCCATATGATTAACATGGGAAAAGAGTATGCAGGTTTGCTGCCATGATAAACACATAAACTATAATTCTTTAGCACAAATGTATGGATCTCAACCACATGAAGCTAAATATCAAGTTTCATCCAAAAATATTAGAAAATAAGTGAAAAATTAATTTTTCCTAATCCTCCATAAGATTAACATTGGAGCCTCAAAATACAACGTACTGTGTTTAGATTTTTTTATATCTCGGTAACCGTTGAAGATAGAGAAAAACTTTAAGGAGCTTAATTGTGCAGTTTTTAAGATTCCAATGGTGAAATATAAATTAGAAATTTTTTAGAAATTACATGTGAAAAACGCAAAAAACCCCATTTTGGGGTACAAAACCCCCCCAAACTACCCGTTCCCATTGACCGATATGTCTGGTTTACGAACTCGTCCGAGCATTTGTAGGAATACACGTCTCTACCAAATTTGGTCTAGATCGGACCTTTTTTACGAGAGTTATCGTGTTCACAGACACATATATATATATATATATATATATACATATATATATATATATATATAAAAATTTTAACGACTATTGTTTTTGGTCTCTGGGCACCTAAAGAAGAAAAAATAACATGGTCTCGGGCTTAACTCTTGCCATGAGACCTACGGTAATAGCTTCTTCCCTATGGGAAATTCGCTAAAAACGTATCTTTTCCTGACGAAATAAATAAATTTAATTAGCTCTCGTTAATGTAAAGACAACATAGATCAACAGTGATACTAGTGGTATCAGTAGTTCCCACAGTCGTCGCTGCCGTCTCGGGCGCTAGCGTGCTCATTGTTGCCCAGCTGTTGCTACGCGAGCGCGCCACGCGGCCACGCGGCGGCTCAGCCGACAGTCGTGCTTGGCCAGTACCTGGAGAAGGTTGTGTCGCTATGTCCCGGTCTCCCGGCCTCCTTGCGATGTCATGTCTCACAGTTTAGTTTATTCGTGAGCTCGTACTTACTCTGTTTCACGTGATTATTGTGTCGTGCCAGTGAACATGGATACGAACACCATCATTGAAGGAACTGTCAAGTTTCGCGATGGCAAGAAGGTAAACTTTATTTATTTTTTTTTAGCACGTAGTCTGTAAAAAATGTGAAGGTTTTCATTACAAGTTTAGTTACGTGTAATCAAAGTTTTTTTGCAAACTCTACGTAACTGTGATATAAAGTTTAAGGGCTTGTTAAAATATCAAAGTTTATAGCCCTAGCGCAAGATTTTTACGAGATGTTGTTAATGTGATGTGATTCCAATGACAATCGAATACACGGGCAGTGAATAGCGAGGAATAGGTCAGCTGCGACTACAGTATGCGGAAACTACAGCCATCAATTACCGGTGACCATGAATTATTAATAGAAATCCCAGTGCTATAGATTACGCCGATCCGTTATTGTAGATTAACACTATACAACTGATGGTATTTTGATTGGAGATAGCCTACGTATGTTCATTTATGTATCCATTATGATTATAAAATACAACCAATGGATTATTTATAATCAGATTCAATATTGTGCATGTTATTATAAATATCAAAATATTAAAGAATATGAATAAAGTAAAACCATTAAGCTCTACCGATCAAAACAATTGTGTGAACTGCATCATAGTTTGTGTAAAAAGTTCTAAAAAAAGTTAAATAGAATTGGCTGATCGTGAAGTCTGGAATTTTTCCAGGATTTAAAAACGGTAGTTTACTAGGTTACTATAGAAATGCCATTAAAATGTGTAACATACTCTACTTATATGTATTTTATAGTGATATATTAGGTCTATTATTATATTAGAATGGATTATTAAATTCATAAAAATGTAAGTTATTGTCTAATATTATATTGCATTATGATGGTGAGCAAATGTATTCATAGCAATGAACGGTAGGAGTCTTCTTGGAATTAGTTAACAAAAATCAAGTATGTCTGAACTACTCAAGAATTATCAATACAACAATATCGTCTACATGCATGATTCGGCACAAGGGCCAAAAAGTTGGACTGAAATTGCATTGAATTAATTGGTTAAATGGACTGAATTTAGGCAAAAATTACCTTGTGGAGGTGATTGGAGCTTTTAGTTTCAACTGTCAGTTCTGTCTGGACAGTTGAAACTGATCTATAAAGGGGGCTGTAATGGAGCTCAGGTTATCAATACACTAACTCTCATCTCACACACTCTTCACTATTGGTTGGGTTAATGTCTCATAAATATATAATAACTTGAAATATAGTCAGTTCCGTTTTCTAATTTCGCAATCAAGCACCCATCCAATTACCTAACCAATATAGGACGTGTACGGGTAAGGAGTTTTATTTAGACGACCTTCGCAATTAAAGCCTACTAATGATTCCACAGGCCTTGTTCTTCGTTAAGTGAACACCCTCTTCTCATGTAGTGTGCGAACTGCGGTAGTCAGCTGATTACCCCATTGTTGGGCAAAGTGTTCCAAAGCTTCCTGTCGGGCGGGAACCGCGGCCGTTTGCCTCCAAATTGCGGTCATTTGGTTGCGTTCACACCGTGCTAGTCTCAACAGCTGATTTGTCCGTCGACTCAAAAAATCGTTTATTTGTCGTTGGGATAAATACGATGACAATAGTCATGGTTTATTGGCCAACAGTAGATAATATCTTTCATTTTTGTATGATTTTCTTTCTTTATGTACTTTAGGTTGACTAATTAAAGATAAATATACAGAGTAAAATAGATATTTTGTACCGTATTAAAAACTGTGTGAGATATACACTAAGTCAGTAATAAATAGTAAGAATTAAACAAGGTACTTAAAACACATCCGTTAAAATTGGGTGCGCTAACCCCAGAATTATTTCAAATAGGTAACCTTGATATATTGTCTGAATATTATTATTATATTCTTAATTAGACACGATTGAAATTCAATATCCTTCGATATTAGCTTCAGTTTTATGAGTTAAAATTAAGATTGTAGTCTTTTATGGAAGTGTAGAAAATCACGCAATTTGAGGTTCTATTTTGCGTTGTTATTATATTTATTGAAACATACTTCAATCAAAGCAAGTACGTATTTCTTCTTGTAGGGTTTTTATCATAATGAAAACGGAAACCAAAGTTTCATTCGCAACGACTTCCTTTTGCTCCTTGTAATGAAACATTTATTTACTGGCCCAATAGCAAGAGTAAAATCCTTTTTACAGTAGTAATAAAATGTTCCACCATATTAGTGTGTAGAATACGTTATTTCAAGAGTTACCTTTTCCATTGGCATATTCTTTTGGTTATGCGTGCTCACGAGTATCTCCGATAAAAGGGTATTTCGACTTGTGAAACACATACTTCTAAAATGAGTTTAGCCATTCAGATTATTCTAATGGAATATTTGTAATACTGTAGTGAAGGAAATGACGAGTATGAGGAAAGTGGCTGGAATTATTTTCTTATCAGCACATTCTGATCAGCGAACAACGCTCCATTGTGCCGCCCCGTGAGCGGAAGGACAATGCAAGAACACCTTTTTAATGAACGGCCCATTCACTATTCACTACAGAGTACTCTGTACTCGATATGAATGAAAACTCGAAATAATTCACTCTGTTCAAGAAGTGAGCAGGTGTTGGCTATTCACTCATTCCTCTTTTAGAACAAAGACTTGTTGATGTGTATGCATAGGGTGAAAATTTATGATCTCAATCAAGATATTTATGCAACAAATATGGTAAATAACGTACTTGGACCCAAAATATGGCACGTAATGTTTCTTTTAGCAGTGATCTGATTTTTTTTACTAAAACCAAAAGTGCCTTAGATAACAATAAAATAATAATAGCCTATACTGTATAATGTTGAATTAACTACCTAATTCAAAGTTATGAAGTAATTACGTATTGGTTAAAACAATGTATAGAAAATTAAAAATTAGTAAACATTACGAAAGTTTGTTTGGTGATAGGGCGAGTTTTAACATGGATATGTCTTAAGCTTTTGGAGTAATTGGAAATTCGCGTCACGGGAAAATTGGGACGGACGGTTATGAGTCACATATGATTATAAGGAGCTGTTTTGAGGAACGTAAAACATATCCAATAGACTTATTTATGGCCTAAGCTATTACTTAAAGAAAATTAAACACATTTTTTTGGCTTAGGTAAATTATTCCTTTAAAATCCCCTTTGTACTGAATAGGCGAACCGAAAAAATCATTAAGATCTTTACAAAATGAACAGGACAGTTGCGAACAGGAGAAGTTTGCTCTATAGAGGACACACTTGACAGACACCAGCCACTCCTTTGCTTTGTATAAATAGTTGGCTCATAGTTGGCATACTGTAGTTGGGAGGTGCACGATCCTTGGCTTCGGCCCCCCCCGCTGTATTGCATACTTTAGCGACTTCATCCCATCTACCCTGTCGTGTTACTGGATTCGCCGTGTTACCAGAAGCACATTTTAGCCTCATGTAGTTTATATTATTTGGTTTATGTAGTAACTTAAAAACTTTATTGTTTTACATAATTAACTACTGTAGGCCTATATGCATATATATCCTATAAAACATCTCAATGCGAAATATTGCTCTATTTCGATTATACGTTTTTGAAGTAATTGACATTTGTTGGATTGCATTCAACAACAACATTAACAATTCACCACATTTTTCAATGTCAAAAATTTGTTGGTCTTTATAATTTTCTCAATTTAGCTAAAACAGAAATTTAAAGTGGTGAATAATTTTTTTGTCGCTCAATAAACTTAATCTTAACATTATATTAACGTCTTCTGTAGGCCCTACGTGTGTTTGTAATTGTACTACTTCTAAACGGCTGAACCAATTCTGATGACATTTGTTGTGTGTATTCAAGGTGGTATGGACTCACAATGGTCGCAATGGTTTATATTCACATTTGGTGCAAATCCACCCAAAGAGCTTCGACCCAGAGGACATCAAAGGGTGCGGTGTCCGGTTTTATAGATTTAGTTTTTACAAAATTAACAGCTCTGATTAAATAATTTAAAAGATCCTTTAAACTGTATACTGTACATCACTACCAAGTGGTGCCAAGTTCGCCGGGCAACGCTATTTTTATATAAATTTCCTCTTTTAAGTATTTATTACCTTTAAAGTTTGAATTTGTAGGATATTTTCAAATAGGATAAAATCAAAAGTTGATGGTAAATAAAGGTGTATTGATTAAATAATTAATAAATTAATATTAAATATTTTCAATACTTAAAACCAGATTATTCACCCTAAATATTCTATATTATTTAGATTCTTATTGCGGACATTTTCCATCACGATATTATGTAAAACAAAGTTTCACGACGTTTCGGGATCTGGAATCTGATTCCGTCCTCAGGTGAACTAATATCTAAAACATAGCACAATTAATTAACATATAATCCGGACCAAACCGATATAAAGCTGAAAACATAAAAGTTTAAAGCAGTCAAAAAAACTTACAAACGAACCATACACTAACCATTACACACAAAAGAAACCAAACACGTCCGCTCGTCACGGAGACTCAAAGACAACTGAAAGGAATGGGCGTACCCACCGGAACCGGAAACAAAATGGTTCCGGAAAACCGGAAAACGTGTTTGGTTTCTTTTGTGTGTAATGGTTAGTGTATGGTTCGTTTGTAAGTTTTTTTGACTGCTTTAAACTTTTATGTTTTCAGCTTTATACCGGTTTGGTCCGGATTATATGTTAATTAATTGTGCTATGTTTTAGATATTAGTTCACCTGAGGACGGGATCAGATTCCAGATCCCGAAACGTCGTGAAACTTTGTTTTACATAATATCGTGATGGAAAATGTCCGCAATAAGAATCTAAATAATATCAATCCACCGTCACCAATAATGAATTTCAAACAAAGAACTAAATATTCTGCTAAAAATATTGGACTATTAAACCAGTATTTTCATCACAGGCTGCTCACGGTGCCTAGGTCTCAATAGACTGTAGAATAATCGTTGTGTGAAGTTTTATTAGTCTACCAAACAAAACTTTAAAAATTCTGTATTACTTATATTAGTAAAATAATTTGTATTCTTTTTAAATATATTCAGACGTTAAGTTATTTTTCCGAGTTTCTTCAAACAAAACTACTATTCAATTTAAGATTAATTATTATCGCGTTTTTATAATATGATAAATATTACAGCAGTTTTAAGTTATTTTTACCATTGTAAAAAAGTAAAAGAATATTGCACGTTATATACATGTAACATATTAACCTTTCTTGTGTCTCCAAATCTCAAATAATTTATTTGAGGAACTCGAGGTTATACAGTTTTTTATAGTCCGCTATATCAATAAACATTACTAAATTATTTTATTGACGTACGGTAGTTGACTATATAAAAACTTTACTCCCTAAAGTGTCACACGCCGTAGATAAAAGAATAACCGAAAAACAATTTCTCTTGGTTAGTTTTGTAATAGTACTATTATAAAAGTACAAAAGGTTTAGGGGATCTTCAGTTGTAAATGTGTTTTAAATAATTAAGTATTAAATAATTTAATATAGACTTCCTGTAATAGTTAAACGTTTAAAGACATTATTAGACTTAACTAAAAAAAAACTCCAAGCTTTATAGGGACTATTGGGTAGAGGAAAATGAAATTGTATAGCTAATAGTTAAGCCTTTAAAGCTTAACTATTGCTAAAGCTAAAGCTTAACATTGTGATCGATGATTACCCTAATATGCTGCTTTTAGACTTTCATTTTGATTTTACGGGTTGAAATGTAGCCTTTACAAAAATGGAATACAGGATTGTAATGTTTAAACATGACCATTTACAGATTTGTTTGTAAATTTAAATGTTCCGCCAGTCGATATGGATCGGAAAGTGAGGGATGGCAAGTATAATGTGTTTATCACACGGGCCAGACGGTATTTGTTATGTAGTCTTTGACCTTGCCCGCAGACCCCGAACCCACTTATCAAACTTATACCTCTTTGTCCGTTTGATTTACGCGGTTATGTTTTGAAAAGGTTTGGCAAAGCTTTGGTGTGCGAAGGAGGCGTATAACAAACGGCGTCACGGTACGTTATAGGCCATTGTCATTGTTGACCTGTGCTTTGATGACGGGGTCCGCCACCAGAGTTCGGGCGTGTCGCGGTACAATCTGCGAGAGTGAGAACTGAGATTGGCTTTGGTTGTGGTTGGGAGAAATCTTAAGTTGTTTGTTAAATGAATTTGTCGAAAGGTTGAAAGGGCTTGTATAAAAACAAATAACCTAATACTAAACTGCTAATGTTAAGCTGTAAGCCTATTCTTTGAGAAGCAGCAACATAGGCTCTATCCTATTATTATTATTGCTATCAAAGATTCGCAACAAAATGTCCGCAAATACAAGTTACAGAAACCTGAAGCTCCTGGATCTAGGTATGTTTTTGTATCGTTATTTTAGACGTTGAAACCGACATACAGTATATTCACACTAATATGTAATGTTTATAATTTCAAAGAGATTGAGTATATAAACCGTATATAAAATTAAATACCTCAAACTGTTTGTTTTTTATAGATAAAAATTCTTTAGAAAATTTTCTGCAGCTGTGTTTTACCTATTTAGAGTCTTAGTCTTGGTTAATCAATGGTAATTAAAATATTTAATTTAAGTTTGTGTGATAGGTTTAAAATGATGAAAAGATTTAATGAGTCATGCCTTAAGGATCGTTATTCCTAAACATTCATCTCCAAATTTTTCAATTGGGCTGATATTAATACGTAGTTCAACAAGGTACTATATTAGGACCTATTTTTCTGTAGTATACAAATGATTTACAAGCACAATATCTCAGAGGATTCAACCTAAAATTTGAAGATAACAGCAAACCCATTTACTCATTCCCCAAACTGATTGGTATAGCTTCCATAATATGTTAAATGTCGTGTGAAACCTTTGTATAAAGCTTCATCTTGTTAAGGCCCCCTTATACATGTGGAAACTCCTGCCGTACTAATGGTTAATGTTTCTCATGGCGGGAAACCTACTCATTTATTATGTTATTCTTATATAGTCGTACACAAATTTATGGACGAGAACTTCCTTAGGGCTGTTCATAAAAATATTTTGAAAATACTTGTTACTGTATTTTTCTCATAAAAGAACGTAAATTCACAGAATTTCTATTGCAAATGGGGTATTTGATGTTTTTTTTATTTTCTATCGAAGAATACCGACATATATTCGTTTTGGATATACTTTATCTAGTACAGTACGCATTTCCGTTTTGAAAAACGTATTCATCGTCAACCATCATTATTTGTAATCGTTGTATTAATCGCAGTGTAAGCAGCCGTAGGCCACGACGTCAGGTGTCGTCAGGAAACGTTGTAATGGCGCTCGTGAGTTATGAAGGGGAAGCCCATTAGACCCATCGCGAGGAAATAGGTGTGTCGTGCAAACGATGATAAATTTAGAAGAAAGGTATTTCCAGATACAAGCCATTACAAGTAAATGTCCTCGCTGTGAATTAGTCTGCTGTAGTCACGTCCTTGGGGTACTTTGTGATGTTTAAGGGTGTTGGGATCGGGCACTGTCTTGTGCGTAACAAAATAATGAATATTTCTGTATCATAAATGTTGATTAAATTTATAATATTTTTCTATAACTGTGCGATAACAGGCACATTTCAAACTGTGTCAGAACGTAAAGCAGTACATGTCCGCATATCCGCACTAGGGTGGATATGATCTCATATCCACCCTAGGGCTGATAAGTAACCGGCCAATCACATGCGCGGAACGCTCTAAATCTATCTAAAGTTATGTTTACATTTATACTCATACGAAAAAGTTTACATTTATAAAGTTTATGAACGAAATGATCTGAATGATATCTCCACGTTCCTTTTTTACCTTTTACTTGCGGCGCACGTTGTTATGTGTTTCGCAAACATAATCGTTCTAAATCGTCTCTGAATTGTTTCCTTGTGTAGGCTATTAAAGACACCTTAGAGGCAAATTCCATGTTTGTTTTTTCTACCTGTTTATGGTCGCTCGTTCCCTAGCCACTCTGGCGGCTGCTGCAGGTGACGTCATAACTGATTGTTATCGCCTCGCAGCACCTGGTGGTGACGTCATTGCCCTCGAGCCGTGGGTAAACCTAATGAGATGTTGCCTCTGTGATATACATCTACCAACATTTTGTTTTGACGTGGCAGAACCAGTCCTAATTCCTCCGCAGGTCTATTTCGTCAGATAATTTGACAACTTAAATGTTGAAATATTTTTCGATATTTTTTTTGTGTTTTTTGGGTGGGGGTAATTAGTTATATTTGTAATAAAAAATACAAACTAAAATGACTCACTAACGACTTTTTGACTTTTTGGCTTTTTTTGGCTCAGACCATAATCGTTTTTAACAAATCCTCACATTTCTTACGATATTCTCATGTATATAACTAAAATATTTCAGGTTTAAATTATAATCCGTTGGCGTACTTGGGTTCATCAATTTATAAAATTTGTTGGGAAAATGTAACTATTATGATCCATAGAACTAGTTAGCTTTCCTTGATGTAGTAGAGCTTCACCAAAGAAAATGACTGAACAACAGGAAACACAGCTATCTATCTAATCTATACGATGTTTGTAATGGTTATCAATAATTGTACTGTTTTTATTTTGTGTTTGTTCACGCCCGTAAGGCTATGACATGGGATTGTTAGGATAGCAACCAATTATGTAATTGCTAGTTAATAGATTTTATTAATCGCTAGAACTAAATAATGTTTAAAGTAAAGGTTACATTAAGTCGCGGAGATGAGATAATGTGTCGATAGGTTGAGACCGATTGCATGCAATCACAACAAAAATCCAAGTTTTCTTCTATTGTAAATATTAAAATAAAATTAGCCTACAACAAAAAAATGGAGACCATAATCTGTACATAACCAAAAATATAATGTTGTGTAGGAAAAACTAGCAAAAAAAATTTACACTGCACGTAGATAAATTGTATACAAATGTATAGTTAAAATTCTGATAGTAATAAATTAAATTAAATTGAATAATAAATTACAAACTTAACGCAAAATGACGATTAACCAGAATAATATTTACGCTGTACATCACTAGAACATTTATTGAGATATGAAAAAGCCCTGCAACACTAATATGGAAAAAAGAATAACATTTAAATTGATTATTGTGCACTTTATATAGTGTAATATTAGCCACCGTCGCTGTTGGATAAACACAGTTATTACGAGTAAGAGCGTGACACGTCACTATTCTAGATTTATGAACCAAACTACATAAATCATTTGTCAAATAGTACATTTTTACTCATTTTACCTCCAGTCATTCCAGGGCTCACTCCAGGGCTCTTTTCAGTTTGAAGTCTCCAAATTTCTTTCAGACAACCTTTCACTACCATGTCCTAGGATTCACCTCTCCCCCACTCCGAGATAAAACTAAAAATTAATTAAAAATCGTAACTTTTTATTTTTAACGATGATAGTCAATTTATTTCATAAATTTATCTTTTTTCATGAAAAACAAACAAAAAAATATTTAATTTAATTGAGGACTGGAGTTTGCTTCGTGAAAACGTAAAAAATACCGCCAGGACTGAAACAAAACACCTCCAGCCAACACCCCATATTTCAGGTAGGCTTGTTAGCCAACAGTCAGGGTCAACGCAGGGCAAGGTAGATAGGGGCAGACTGACCCCGGAGGTCATCCCATGACGTCACCAGACACTCGCGGCAACTCTCAGCTGTTCTGGTTCCCGCTGTGAGAAAGAGAAATGCGATGCTCCGACTTACTCCTTGTTTGTTTTCATGATTTGCATATACAGAGCCTCTTTGTTGAAAACTCCAATTTGTTAAGGGCTTTCGTAATTTTAATTTAACGTTTTTGTTACAAATTATTTTTCATGGGTGCCCTCTGCCGTCTACTAGAGCCGGATTTCAGTAATGCAAGGGGGTAAAGGAAATAATTATTCTATTTTTATTACCACTACTATAAGGGGCAATTTTATCCCTTATAATATTGCGCCATATACGACATAAATGTGGTACATTATAAAAATTCTATTTTATCTCGGAATATTATTTTATAAAAATGCTGGAACTTAAAAATCCAGTTTAAATAATTGAATATTCAAACGGATATTAAATGAAAGAAACATATACATTTAAACTACGTGGATTCTTATTAAATGTATTTGTACCAGATGACAGTAAACGTTATTACGTTTACGTGAATCTACAAATGAACTTCAAGTAAAGAGGATGAATAAATTCTTTGGTTAATTATGTATCTGAAAAATTAGAATATGTAAAAAAGGGCAATTCGTGATTTTTTGTTTCATTTTTCTGGTTAGTGGTTGAATTTTGTTCAAGATCGAAGCGGCGGCAATCAAAATAAGTAGAGTGGTATATGTAGGCTTTGGTACTATAACCAGTAGCGGTTAATCGCATAAACACATCTAGGGAAGACTCATCAGGGTACTACAGTATGTGCCTTCTGGCACTGGAGCTTCTAAGTTACGTCTCTCCTGCTGGAGATAAATCGCTTGAAATTTCCCCGATTGTATATACTTTAGCTATAACTTTGACTGCGACGGTGTCGTTCCTGTAATGCAGCTACTTGGAAGTCAGGAATTATAGATACTATGAGAGATCGTTGGTTGATGTGATATTCCATTTGTGTGGAGTGGAACTTATGCTCTATTGAGTACTATGTTCATCCGCAAAGGCCGTCTTTATAATTAATCCAGTTCGCAATACAGAGGCAAAATTTTAAATCGGATCCCACGTTGACGTGTAGGTCCCTCAGATACCACCGGCTGTTGGGATATTGATAAACAGTTTCGTCCGAGGAGCATGTCGGCCTTAGTCAGTAACAAGACTACAAGAACGCGCCACCATCATCTTACTTACACTTATATCTCATTTGTTACTGTACTTGGCTGGGTTGCCATGTCGGAAGGTAATAAGGTAACTAGCTCTTATTTTCTTATTTAGTATATCGTATTGTCTAACACAGCAAGCTAGTGTTTGTGTTGAGTAGTCAGTTGTTCACCCGCTATTGTTGCTGTTTCAGTGGAAGTCTCGCTGGTGCGTCGTCCGGAAGCTGTCGCCCGTCGCAGGTAAGCGCAGCCTTGTTTATTGTTTCCCACCCCTCCCCCCACCGTTGTTTATCACCGCCTTCCTCTCCGTGATTGCGGAATCCCGGGCGACACATCACCGGGTCCGGGAGCGAGGGTGGAACAGTGGAATTGCTTGAAATTTGAAGCCGTTCCTCACTGTTTCTAATTATTTAACAAAAATATTACTTGTTTAAATTTTAAGGAATTAATGGAATCAACGAGTTTTGACATGGATATGTCTTAGCTCTGGGGGGGGGGGTGTTGGTGATTTTTAAGATGAAAAATTCGTAACAGGTTTCCATAGAAACTAACAGAGCTATTGTATTGAAATTTTAATATAAAAGAATAAGAACAGCTGTTTAAATGAACTTCAAAAATTCCCTTTAGACATATCCATGATCTAACCTATTTCCCATAGGGAAGTAAACACAAACATTTTTTTGTAGGATGTATAAACTTGATTAAAATTTTAGACAGTTTAATACATACTGTAGGCAATGTAGGTCTAGCCTACAGGGATGACGCGCGGAAAACCCGTTACTATCGGAATCTGCACCTCTGTCTAAAACTCTAATCAAGGTTCTCTAGTTATCTACCAAATCTGCGTCTCAAACCCTAGCAGATAGTCGAGCCGTTCACTGAATGGCGCCTCTTTCACCCATCAGCAGTCACTCATACGATGTCAGAAACTTAAAAATATTACACTCATTTGTACAATAAGAGTATGCAGGATTCTTCTCTCGATTTACGATACTAGCAGGCTTATTAGTATGTTGTACAGGGCTGTAATCACATAAGTGTTACAAGTTATCTCATATTGTAGCGACATTGTTCCACTCCTCCTCCCAAGTTCCTCACGCCATCCCGGTATCACGGAGCTCGGAGCTCGGCTCGGCTCGGCTCGGCAACCCGTTATCTGAGATGAATGCTCTCATTGTTCCTAGACCCGCGCTAGTTGAGTTATTGCATCTATCCTTTGTTGGAAGTTATTTACGTATAGTATTGAATGTCTCGTTCTTATTATATTGGGTAATCTGTTGAGTTTCCCGTTTCCCTTTTTATTTACTTTATCGTCTAGGAAATGTTTTTCGATTGTTTTCTCTAGTAGTATATTTTTGAGTTCCTAGATACTACAACTAGTTTATTAGTTTTGAGGATATAAACAATATATTAAAAATAACAACTTTAAAGAAGAAGGTTTATGAAAATTGTATTTTAATATACTAGCCAAAGAACCCGTTCTTCGCACGAGCAAAAAGGCTGAGAGGTGTGGGCTCTACTGATACATTTGAATTATTGTTAATTAATTCTATATTGTTTACAAAATGTCAAAACACGAGTGCCTACAACATGTCAAAGCAACATCTGTCGAATATTGGGAAATGATAAGGATTAACGTAATAGACAGTCATCGGGGGAAAACTTAAAATCTACCATTCCACTATTTCGATCTAATAATTCACTAATTTCGATCCAGCAGTGTATCTGTAAAAATCAACTTTACTTCTTCTTCTTCCCGAACTGTCAAAATATAGTACAAACGGATTGAAATCTAAGACGGTCAAGACAGCTCTTTCTTCTTCTTCTTCCCGAACTGTCAAATTTTAGTGTTAACAGCTGTTGACATTCAAGTAATTTTATGTTTTCATTCTTTGAAAATGTAAACATTGAAACTTACTTAGGACGTTCATGGGGCGTAGCCTGAAAGGATTTTAAGGAAATTAATACGCCTATCTGTTGCATGAGTTTAAGATCTACCTGTAAAATTTCAAACCGGTCGGTTCAGTACTTTCCGCGTTTACTTGACACAACAACCCCACAAACATCGGCTGACTTCAGTTATGAGTCAGCAGTATATGCGCCTCTTTATCATTCACTTCTGAAAAATAATGTGGAATTCAAACAGTTTGCATGACATTGTTTTTTACGGAAAACGATAAAGGGTTTTTTTTTACTTGGTGTAGTTTTGAAATGATCTTTCTGATAATTATTCAATTTTATTTTTTGCTAAAAATCAGCTTTACAAAACATAATTGACTCTTTCTAAAAAGGGTTCAATAATATTTTTTCGCTAATAAATATCTTTGACATATTTTGATTTAAATCAAATGTACGTGCCTCAATTAATTTTAAGATTCGTGTTTGAAGCCAAGCATGTTTTACAGTCTTTAACATTGCTCTTACGGGAGTAAAAATCCAAGATGGCGGAGGCACTGCATAAAGATCCCAGTTAACTAAGCTCATATCATATCGTAATAAATTTCTTATGTAGTGGCTTGTCGAATAATATAAAAGAAAAAAATATTCTCGTATCGCAATACTAATTGGAAAGCTAAGCAATAACACTGTGTTTGAACATGTAATTCATGCAGGAACCAATTACCCTCGTGAATAGAGCTCATCGCGTATTGCCTTTACATGGCATGAATGGAGCCTTCGCCGCCGCGCCGCGCCGCGTCAATGGTAAAATGTTGTGCTAATCATTTTGTGACCAGCCGCGTTTAACGTTTCAGACATTTAATCGGAAAATTATCACTGTAACTATCTAAAGTAACCCGCACGAAAGTAGTCCGATGAGGTCTTAAACAGCTGGTTCCCCCCTCACTCCCTCTTGCCCAGCAGTGTTGCCATTTTTCATTTAGCCTAACAGCTGACATAGCCATAAGCTATAATAGAATAGAGCGATTTGGCAACACCACGCTGACTCTCATCGGACTAGTTTTGTGCGGTTTACTCCGAACTGTTAAATATAATTAGGCCATAGCAAATTAAATACACAATATGTTCCACTTGTACAATATAGTTAGATAATTACATATCAAATGCATAAAAATCAAAAGTGAGTGGTTTAGTTAGTAGCGTGACGGACTCCAAACCAGTTAGGGACAACTGAAATACGCTACGTCTTAGCTTATTCGTTACACATATGCGATTGTTTCATGCAAGCTCCCTGAGTGACCTATTAAAGATAAAAACTAGGTTTTTGTAAATTTAAAAATTTTTAAACTTCCAAAGTGACATATTTTTACGATTATCGGATAAAAGTTTTCGTTTCAAAATCATTTTCTGTAGTAAATGAAATTGTATTTTCATATTTCAAAATTTCATGTAGGTTTCCTTACAAAAGGAACCGGGTTCCCAAAATTTCAGCTCAAAAGCACAAGTAGTATTCCCACACTAATGGTATGAAAAACATAAAATTTTCGAATTAATTACCTTGAAACTCAAAAAGTGTTCACTAAAAAGTTAAAAAAATTATGATAAAGCATATTTATGGTACAATCAACAAAAATTAAAAGTATGTTTTTAAGACGATCTTATTACACAGAGATTGTTCTGATCAGATCCCAGAATTATTTCTATTCTCTATAAGATTAACATTGGTGCCCCAAAATATAACATACTGTGTTAAGTTTTTTAATATATGTTTAATTATTAGAGATAGAGCTAAAACTTTAAAGTACTTAATTGTCTAGGTTTGTGAGCTGATGCTCAATATGTTCACCTAGTTGAATACAATTTGGCTCCGCTTTAATTTCTATGATTTCACTAATTTACCTTGTAGGCCTTATGTAAAATCATCCTTGTCTGTATAGTCTTATGTACCGTATAGGATTTCATTTAAATTCGATGGCATAGTACCTTTAGAAATTTTAAATTATCTCTCAGCAGTGAATGACAATTCTAAATAATAATTACAGAAAAATTATGTTCCCGTAGGTGAACTTGGTTTATCGTATGATATTAATAGGAATCAATCAAATTAGTTAGATGTATGAGTTTTAAACATGGTAGTAAATTAAGAATGTAACAATTTTGAAATTTGAAATCTAATTGCAAATAACCTGGTACCGGAGCTTGAAAAAATCCAGAATTTGTAATAAAATATATATAAAAGTAAACAAGAGATTCTCTGATTGGGTGAGGGATTTGCAGTTTTCACCGTTCATGTACAGCCCCCGGATGTGTTTAGTTCTCACAGGGTATTTAGCGCTTTTCATTCGCCGGATTAACCGACAGTAAATCCGGTAACGAATGGCACCTCTGCTGGTGAATACTGCCTGTGACTGCCACAGTGCCGCAGCTATCGTGTGATAAGATAACAAGATAGTTACGGCTGTAGCAGCGTGAATTGTGCATGGACTTTGCTCAGGGCTTTATTTTTTATGAGATTTTTACGTGAGAACATGGAAAATGTTCTTTAAAAATTTATAAATAATAAAGAAAAGTAATACAAGTAATAGGAGATAATTTAACGAAATATTAATTAAAGAAATTTTTATTTATGCAATTAGTCGTTAAGAAACTATAATCGGTGAAGATCACATTACCACGAGTCATCATGATTTTGAAAGAAACGTTTGCCAATCAGAACCAAGGGTGTGTCACAATAGCTTGGATTAACGTATGCTACTGAATACTAAGTCCATCCTCATAATTAGACCAGTTCTTAATTTAGAGACAGTGGTTCGGACTCCACGTTAAAATAGGTCCCTTAGATGTGCCATTGACTCTTGGGCTGTTAATTAACAGTTCTGTTTAAGGAACATGTCCGCCTTAGTCAGTACCAAGACTACAAGATCGCGCTACAATCAGTTCACACTCATCTCACATTCATACTTGTCTTAAAATACCTACCTGGTTAGATTGTCATTTCAGTAATTAACTAACACAATTGTTGCGAATGGTTGGTTATAATATGTTTAAGAGTTTGCAGTACACGCGGATTTTTTAAAATTAAATCCAATACTGGCTGGATCTTAGAATGGTTATAGTGTCCGCCTTCAAAACCGATGGGTCGAATCTGGAGCCAATTGCCATTTTGACATTGGATTAATTAATTACGAGATTAATTAATTTGGATTAAGTTAACGACGTTAGGTCGAAACACAACACAAGTAAAAAAACAATAGTAAAAATGAAACATTTTAAATCTAAACAATCGTTGTGAAGACATTGAGAAAAGAACAAGTTAGTCCAAGTGGTAGGGTTTATACAAATATAAAACGGCATACAAACATAAAATCTGTTTAGAGATATTTGAAATCATCTTTCAAACTATCTAGGCCAGAATTCAAACTCATAATTTTAACCCAATAACTTTCGTTTATTAGTCAAAGGAAGATAGATAAACCCAGGAGGTACTCAATCATCAATTATTCTAAATATCATTTTCATTAGTCACCGACCCATTCTGGTGGGTTAAAGATAAGATCGATGAATGTATCGGATTTGGTGACATGTAACTTTGTTACTGACGAAGACTAGGTGATTTATTTCCTCGTGAACAAAATGAACCTGGAAAACCCGTAACAAACATGTGTCAGTATTTTTTCCAGGATCGAACAGGTGACCGTAAAGTTCTTTTCAGGTGACAATCATTCAGCTCAGCAGATATACAAATGAAGCCTATAGGTTGATGATGAGAGAGTCAGACAACTCGAGAAGGACCGGGAAGGATTTTTAATTAAACTGAGTACTTTTTGTTGAAGAGAGCTATTACTTATTCTAACTCGATCAGCCCGCTCTAATTACAAGGAAACTAAGTCGAACGGAACTTTCTAAATTAATGTTCCACTACTGTATTGTCGTGATTTTCTGTGTGAAACGTGACTCTGTGACTTGTAACTTTGCGGTTCTGCCTAATATATATTTTTTTAAATATATACTTTTCAGGCTAGTCTTCAAACTGTTTTTTCTCAGAGTTAGAATTGAATCAGTATCGATTGTTATATATCGTTTGAAAGGGGAGAGTCTATAATTCAGTGCAACATTTTTTATCGATCAACAATTTTTCCACACTGACCCCTAATAATATGAAGTGACGTTTCGTAAAACCGGGAATTTTTCGAATCATTCACTCAATCTTACCGATAAACGATTCCAATATTTTGTAAATAATATTTAAACGGTTAGACTTGAGCAAAAAAGCAGACGGGTTAAAAAAAATCTTTTAGTCCACCCCAAGCTAATTTTACAGTATTTTATCACGTCTACAAAATGGTTAACTATTTGGGTTTATGACACCGATGTGACATGTTTTCATTACAGCTGATTCTTGGATTTCTTATTGGATTTAATTTTTGTGATAATTCTAAAGAAGAGTAACAGAAAAGGCAACAGCTGTCCCTTGTAGCGCTCAAGGTCCGTGGTAATGGACTTCATCAAACCTTCTCAACCCACCGTCGGATCACAGTCGGCTATTATACTTTTGTAATTATCTTTTAAACTCGTTTCTGCTGAAAGTTAAGTTTTAAAGGAAATCTCTTCAATAAAAGCACGTTTGATTGTGAAGTACAGCAAATTATAATTTTCGATTATAATAAAAAATAGGTTCATAATTGTATTCACCCGATTGTGGTTACTTAAGTATTTTTTTGTAATACACCCCTTTTATTAAGTCAATAATACTAGTCGCAAACCTTCGAATAAGCATTTTATAGATGCAACGTTTAATTTACATAATTTATTTCACATTTGCCTTCAAATGTACTCGTAGATTAGACATCGTAAAAAGAATACATTTATGTTAAAAGAATGATATTGTGCTACCTTTCGATGTATTTATTTTTTATCGACCAGTATTTTATGAATATTTCAAAGTTTTTTTTATTTAGAGTACATCTGAACATTATCAATGCTTTTACTTATTGTTATAATCATTGGTGTATTATTGTTACATAAAATAATGGGCTACACAACTCATAACTCTATGTTTTAAAGTACAAATCCAACTTAATCCTGTCTACTAATTATCTTGGCAAAGGGATAATAATTTGGTTTAGTTATACAGTCATTGAACAAGGACTATAAAAAGATAATATTTGATCGCCTAAACAATGAGTAGTTTGTTGCCAGTAGTATTTCTATTGTTGTTTGTTCGTTAGTTAGAATTATGAGCCAAGGCTTAAATATGATCATGATCCTTCATACCTTTAATTGTGGATAATTATAAGTGATTGTCGGTGGGTGTGAAACTTTCCAGTGTGGATCAACATCCACATTATTGAATTCTACATTCATCCGCAAAGAATATCCTGATTTAATTAGACCAGTTCGTAATTCAGAGGCAAAATTGGAGGTCGGATCCCAAGTTAAACTGTATGTCCCTCAGACGCCGTTGGCTGCTGGGCTATTGATTAACAGTCCTGTCTAAGGAAACATATCACCCTTATTCAGTAACAAGATTACAAGATCGCGGCACAATACTGTAATCGTACATTTAATTTTCATAACTTGGGTAAAGTCGTCATTTCAGAAAGGTGAAGGTAATTGGTAATGAAAAACAGTGAAATATTACTGGAAACCGATACATAAATGTTATTATTGTAAACTATATTTTTTAGTATTACTTTTGTTATTGTTCTGTTGGAAAGGTTCTGGTTGTATTTTGTCCGTTGTAATAAAAAACATTATTTTTATTGTAATTTTGTATTCTGTATTGCTCTTTGAAATATTTTCCTTTTGAAATCAACAATGAAGTAAAAATTATCCAGGTGAAAATGAAATATTTTAGGATCACGAAGTAGTAGTAAGTAGCAAAGTAGTGAACACTAGAATACCTTTATGAAAACCAATGATTTTTTTACCGGCACGGTAGACGCTCTGTCCCATGGTAAAGGTTGTTCGATCGAAACCGGTGATCCTCGTCAGCTGCAATACTGAAACAAATACCTTATATAAATTACCAATCCATCATTGTAACTTTAAAAAATAAGTTGTTTAAAATATATTTTATTAAAATCCATGTTTTATGTCCCCTGAGCTGATTTATTGACTATAATTACTGCAAATACCTCGTTAACAGCTCAAATTACTTCGTCTGATGATGGCTGCCTAATGCCGAAACGGCCGGATCGCACTGCTACGGAAATTTGAGCTGTTGACGAAGTATTTGTAGTAATTATTTAGAACTGTTTGAAATAAAAAACAATAAACAAAACAATATGAGGATTGCATAATTTTATTCGAATGCCAATGCAGTTTAAGTGGAACGGATGTTTTATCCTGTCTATACGTGGGGTGTTTACGTTGAAGATCAATTTGTTTGTTTTACCATTAAACTGTTATTGAGATTGGAAATATAATTATCTAAGAGTAAATCATGCACTTGCTCTAAGTAAGAGAAAGAGTATCCACAAAAAATTTTAATGAGCTTCCAAACAAAGCCATCGTGGTGGATTGCGGCAGCCACTTGGTTATCTGAAGGTTTCATCAAATTAAAACGTTTCCTTTCCTTCGTTCTCTCAAACATCTAAAAATATTTACCTCAACTACATTAATTAATTGCAATAAGTTAAATTAGATGTTGTTTTAAAACTAAACGAGTTTGTGAGGTGTATTCCACATCCTAGTAAATGAGCAATTATTAGCATAATATTGTATATTCCATGTTAGTCTAATTGCTATCATATTAGGCTCAACTCTCCATTAATTCTGCTGTAACTCATCATCATAAGTGTTTTTATGGACGAGTTCCAGTCCAACTAACTGTTATTAATTTTAATTTTTCTAATATTTTATAATTTAGCTATAAAAACACCGGAGCTCAAGCCACTGGGGAAGCTAAAATAGATTGTATTGATATACCTTTTTTAGGCTGAGCAAAAATAACACAGCATTGACATATTAGGCCTGAGATGTATTAACAACTTACCCGAATAGGTCCTCAAACTACCTCATAGAACTTTCAAATGGAAAATAAATCAGCTGGTCCTCAATCCTTTTTATAATATTGGGGTATTCCGACTTCCAAAGTATTCCGACTCCTTTTTTTATTTTTTTTTAGAAAATTTTGATTGATTGTTTCAACTGCCACTAGTTGATTATTGTCTAAACATTTATTATACTTCCTTTTTATTACTCATTGAGATATTAATTATTAATGACTATTCTTGATTTCAGCTTAACAATTTTTTAAGAAATACAATTATTGTCATATTAAAATAAATTAAATGTTGATTTCACTTGAATTTGGCTAACACTTTCTCTGCTTAGGTTTCTCTCTTAACTCATTGCAGCATAGTGTTACACAAAATGAAACACCAAATTTTTGTCCTAACGTTTTACCTTAAGGTTGTCTTCTACCCCACAGAAAAATTCGCCTCGAAACTTTCGTAGCTTAATATATTCTGAGAGGGAAAAACGAGCGTTGAGTTAAAAATAATCTTGTTTTTGATTATGCACAGTTAACGTAATTTGACGTAGGATGAACTTTGAACTTATTCAGGTATGTCAATAAAAGTTTTCAATAGTTTGAACTAGATAAAATAAGCAACGATTTTTGTTTGAAAAATTCCCGTAAAAATTAAATAAAATTAAAAGAGAGTGTTGAAGTATTCCCACCACCAGTGTACGAGTATATTATTAGTGTTACAAAAATTGCAGTTAAAATTTCAAGCAGCTAAATTGCATAGATTATGAGAGAAAATGTGCCTAAAATGTTATTATTAACATAGGAAGTTTAGGTGTCCTTTGTTGTTTTGTCTTTATCAGAAAGGACCGACCATAACACCATTGGTATTCTATATCGATTACTGTTTACTACGCATTGCTAATACAATTAAGATGTTCTAATACAGAATATCAAAACCTTGCCTTCAGCTGGTTGTTACAACCATTGTCATTACGGATTAATATAGCATATTGACTTCATGAACGTAACTTAAACAGACTGAATCAGGATCATTAATTCTTGCACCTCGATCAACCAGTTCTGACGTTAACAACGTTAAAAGTAAGTTTGATAATTGCTGTCTTGTTTCTGTCATGATTTGAGAGTTGGAAACGTGACTAAAGTTGTGATCACACGTCGCTGTGAGTGTGTTGTTTAAGCAATAATTTAATATTACTTGGAAGCATATATTCATGTTGAGGAATCAACTGAAATTTAATCTTTAAATTTACTAATGTATGTTGGTAATGTGGATATTTTATCTGTAAAATGTCTGTGGTAAGTGGAACTTGAATGCATAAATTGAACTGCTTAAATTTTAAATCCTGTTTAGATAGAATAATTCTGTGGCTCTTAGTATTTTGCAACAATGCTAAAACGTGGTGGATAATCGAAGAGAATTGTTTTTTTGGATTATTCTTATTTTCGGCTTGGTAGGCCAAAATGAAGGTTTAAAATTTAATTTACGACTCTAAACGATATTCGACAATTTAATTTTCAAATGATATTCGGCGAAGGCTAGCGTCAGACCAAATTCGCGCAAGCGTCAACGTACAGATAGAAGACTCACGCCTTGACAGAGAAGGATCCGGAAACGAGATCCTTTAACAGAAGAACCGGAAACCGAATGCAGCCGACGCGTTGACTAATGTACAAAACCTTAAAACTTTATTTGAAAGCAGGATTAACGTAGTGATTTACTCTTTAAAAATATGGATATGCTAAAATCTTTGATATTGGTCTTGACTCTAGAGGCTTAAAAACCTTCCCTCTTTTGAAAATATATAGAATAAAAAATAGATGAAATTTTTTGGTTGCACTTAGAGGCAATTTTTACAGTACTCTATGTGTTTCATGTATCTTGTTCAGTACTGTGTGGGTAAAAACATTATTCAAAATGTTTTTGCCATATCTTTGGTGGCTAAATTCAACAATAGGTTTTATTAAAGAATTTCGCCATGCACTTTGTCTAAGTTATACAGTACTAGACAATTTGTTTCAATACAGTACATTAAATAATTGATCTATAATAACAGACAATTAATCCTTTTAATTTACGAGTATAATTGTAAGAGTTATTCCGATTTAAGAGAGAGAATTATAACCACTCCATTACGAAGATTCAATTGGAAGTCACATTTAATTGGAAGATCATTATAATCATTCCGGATGCGTTTGTTGATAACAAAATCGTCAAAGAAAACTTCTTTGCATTAAAATTCCAATTAGGAGATGTTTAGTTAAATGATCTTGAACAAAACGACGAATTAAAACAATTTACTTTGACTTGACACTCGTACTGTGAGACAGATTCGTTTTCATTGAGAATTAACTGCCAATATTTTACGTTTAAAATTTATTTTTAAACTCAATTTAGTGAACGTGAATTTTTGAACGTAAATCTGTAAATCTGTTCATTTTTTATTAGTCTATATAGGCTTACCTCGGATTTCAAAAACCATTCTCTTAGATTCTCAATTTGAAATTCTCCAAAGCGGTTTTAAAAATACAATAACTTTTAAAAGTTATTTTAAAAGTAGATTATTTTTAACGAGTGATTGTAATAATCCCCTAAACAGCTGTTTAGTCCAATGGCTACCGGAAGTGATTTCAGCTGGATCGCGTTCGTGTCATTGGCTGGCTTGTTCCGGAAGTTGTAAACCGACCAAAACTGTTCCCCTGAACAGTATATTTGGAGACTTTATATTTGTGCTAAAAATATTGTGTATTTTCAAATTACTTAAATGAAGAGTATAAGTATACAAGTTATTCTCATTTACGATTTTTAATTTAGATCATAGCATAATTTTTATTGTAGATAGTTTTCAAACGAAAAGAACAAGTTATTATTTTTACCTCTGGTTTTAATGTTCAAGTTTGCATTTTTTACATGGACATGGCTTAGCCTTTGAGGGGGAGTGTTGGCAATTCGTAAGACGAAAATTTGAAATAGTTTTCCATAGAAACTACCAGAGGTATTGTATTGAATTTTTATTGAATAAGAACAGCTGTTTAGATGAACTGAAAAAATTCCCTTTAGACATATTCATGATCTAACCTATTTCTTACAGTAAAGTAAATACAAACATTTTTTGAAGTGGATATTGAATAAAAACTGATTAATTGAATTCAGTATCACAAATTTTAACATCGAAACTTGTTTCGTGTTATAATTAATTTTATTTAGTTTGCTTTTAAAACAAGTGTTTAGCAGTTACTTCTTACTTGCAATTACCAACAACAATAGAACTGTTAAATATGGCAGTCAGTCAGTCTATCAACAGTCATCATGTCTACGCAACAATGGTTTGTCGGTTGTGTTTGTGTGTCAAATAAATTATTTTTATTAAATGTAGCTAAATAATTTTATGAATATGTTTTAAACTACTATAACTACTCACACAAATCTACATAATCTAATCCAAAATAATATTGATAAATATGGTAAAATAATAGGCCTACATAATAGAATGGGACTGTGGCGACGTCCTGTAATCCAGCTACTTGGAGGTCACGAATTGTGGATAGTTGTGATAGATGGTCGATGTGTGTAGTGTTCTCTTGTGTGGATTACCTTCCGCACTATTGAATACTACTTTAAAAATACCATCCTCACAATTGTACCAGTTCGTAATTCAGAGGCAGTGGTTCTGACTCCACGTAGTCAGTAACAACACTACAAGTTCGCGTCACAATCATCCTACGTTCATATCTCACTCATACTTGCCTTAAAATAACTACCTGCTTAGATTGCTATTTCAGTTAAAAGTATAAAACCCCGTCGCAGCAGACCCGCGTACTCAGCGAATTTCCAAATCAATAATGCTATATAACAGGTTTGATAAATGTCCGTAAAAATAGAGTTTGCCTATTCTCCATAAGATTAAAATGGGAATGAGTATGCAGATTTTCTACTGTGGGGAATACTGAAAATAGGAATTTCTAGCATAACATTTTTTTCCGTTTTTGAGTGGTGGGGGCAGATTGTCTACTCCTCGTGCAAGTCGACCTGCCAAGCAGGTTAATATGCAACTGGCCTGTGATTTCGAGCTAGGTCGTTCACACGGGGAAGGTTACTTGCCTCAGGTTACCTGCTTCAAGTAAACTGCACGCCTACTGGCCTCGTGCAAATGCGGCTTCACTCTCGCGATGTGGTGGACGGGACGGGTGCGGGTCTCCGTGACTCTCGCGATGTGGTGGACGGGACGGGTGCGGGTCTCCGTGACTCTCGCGATGTGGTGGACGGGACGGGTGCGGGTCTCCGTGACTCTCGCGATGTGGTGGACGGGACGGGTGCGGGTCTCCGTGACTCTCGCGATGTGGTGGACGGGACGGGTGCGGGTCTCCGTGACTCTCGCGATGTGGTGGACGGGACGGGTGCGGGTCTCAGTGACTCTCGCGATGTGGTGGACGGGACGGGTGCGGGTCTCCGTGACGTGTTCCTGGTGTTACTTTGCGAGCAATCAGCATTCCTGGACATCTAAAGTAGTGATGCACCGGAGAATCAGAGTTTCATCGTTGTTGCAATATTTATATGTTGTAGAATCACAGTTTCTTAGTTCGGTCTATGTATACTACTTATTTTATAGTCAAAGTCATCGGTCCAGTCCGCTGTTCGTAGACCCTTGAAACTTTAAGGGTGTAATATAATTTACAGACAAGGAAAACATAAAGTTGTATGAATGGCCAATAAAATAACACACAATGTCGTCTTTTTGTTTCGAGCAAATTTACGAACGTGGCAGTCAAAAACACAAAAGGTTCGCCACGTACCTAGGAAAAATTATAGTCAAGATCGATCATTAAAAATGTTAAGAAGAATCTTACATATTATCGTAGGAATTGCGTTAGCAGTGCACAGTAAGCGGGATTTGCTAAAGTAAATAAATGTATTCATGCTGGAATTTTATGTTAAAAAAATGTTTGTGACAAATGCCTCAAAGTAAAATAAGCAACTCATTTTCGTCAATTATAATTAAAATTCTTTATGTATAATAGCAAAGAGTAACATCCCAGAATTCGTACAAAATTCTACCCTATTTCAAAACCTGTTATTTCGTGATGTTAATAAAATTAAGAATCTGCAATACCGCGGCCTTATTGGATTTTAGTGCCATGAGAACAATGGTAATTTTGCAACAACATTACCGACCGCTCAATAGTCGTAAAAGATGTTTAAGGTGTCAAATTAAAGGTAAATTGGTTATCTGGAGGATTGCTGTTTCCGTTTTTTATATTTTATATAATCTATCATTTAAGAAGATAAAAACCTATCGATTATCAGATATAATTGCGTGGTAGTTATATTTGACTGGAACATTAATTTAATTTACCTTACCTCTAATTTGATACCTCAACCGTCTGTTAACGACTATATTGTGAGTAAGTAAGTAATGTTACCATAAAATTAACTTTTTCTTATGTTACTAAAATTAAATATTTCGCTTGTAAGGTTTAAAAAATAAGAAAAAAGTATTCTTCAATCTCCTTACGCTAAGGTTAGGAGAGATTGACCTTTAAAAATGAAATGTAACGTTTATTGTTGTAATGCCATAGTTACCGCATACACAGGTTGCATTCCCACTCAGACAATAGGACAGTGAGCCCTACACAGTACACATGTTGCAGTGGCATCCCAGGCTCAGCAGATGACTAACTGCACAATCACAGGTCAAAGGTCACACAGCCCAACGGCATCGCAGCTACGTCACATTGTACAATAGATCATGGTGTCAAACACCTGAGGACCGAGCTTTGCTTGATCACCTACAGTAATATCAAAAATTATATACAACACTTGTAATTACGTTACCACATTGTCCAGTACGGAAGGACAATTTTAACAAAAAATTATTGTATTTACTTCCCTGTGGGAAGTAGGTTAGGTAATGGATACGTCTAAAGGGAGTTTTTTCAGTTCATCTAAACAGAAGTGACGTCATAACCAAACTATGACATCACTAACCAAATGACGTTACTGTTTCAAATTTTGGTTGCCCAAATTGCCTAAACCCCCCCCTTAGCTCTGGGAGGAATGTTGGCATATCCATATCTCTACTATTTTTACAGTCTATCAAGTAAACAACTTATATTGTTGCTCTGTGTGATGTGCTAAATAAACAATATAAATATAACTAATAAATAAATTGGCACTCGATGTATTAATTTTACTAACAAACACATAGCTACTTTTTAATTTTACTAATTTGATTTGGAAAAGTTAATTTTCAACAAAATAGTTTTATAACTGGTAATTGCAAGAGCTTACCATAAAAAAATTTACTTCCAAATTGCTTTGTAGCTAATGTTTTAATGTTGAAGGAAATTAATTTTTAATATCTACTGATTTCCTCAGTTATTTGAAGAAATTACTTTGAAACATCAGTGTGTAGTGTAGTGTATAGTCGACGTATATAAATGAGTTCAATATATGTGTAAACATTTCAGTACCGGTAGTAGTATTTATTAGTTGGGTATGAGTAATTCCTCAAGGTGTCCTCTCCGAACAAATCAAATTGTCTTGTGTAGAAAAATGTTGATAAGTTTCTGGTTTACCACCTTCCAGGTCCTATCTCCTGGTGTGAATTTCACCAAGCTTCAAAGCTATTTCTAACGAAAGAAACGTGCACGATACCTTTTTCACTTAATCTATGAACTCTTAAATTTAAATTAAATGTATTTAATTTATTTTCATAAGTTTATATAGGCCTGCTAGACACCTAATTACAGCTTGCGATGCATTGAAAAAACTAATTATGGAACTGTTTTGTGGATAGTGCAGTATCAAAACTAATGAATTGAGGAGACTTCATAGATTATGTTTAAACCCCCAGTCTGACCTTTACTGAGTGTAAACAAGTTAGACAAATTAGTCTTCAGATAACGTGACAGACTAGAATAGGAAACACCATTTATAGATTTGAATGCTATTTTATTGTAACAAATTTGTTTTATTCAATGACGAAAAAACATAAAAACGAGTGAAAAAACTATACAAATTTTATATTTAATAAGCAATACTATTAGTTTTCAAAATCCTTTTATTTATTTTTCTACTCAATCCTTGATAGTCTAATTTATTTAATTTTCTTTCTGGCAAGAGTGTTAGTCACATAAATACAATGCTAATTTTGAGACAACATTTAACTTCATAAGCCACACCATATTCGTTAAAGATGGTTGAGATATCATAATAGAGATAAAGGGATTGTGTAGTAAATAATAACTAATATATTAAATTAACTATTATAACTTTTCTACCATGAAAAATATAATCACTCGTTAATCATCGGGTATGATTAATTTTGTAGTGATTGAATTAATTTTTGGGAAATAAATAAAAATAAAACATAGTTCACTAGTTAATTTGTCTACCTTTAATTGAACACTTAAATTATACTTTTTCGACTGCCTTGTATCCAGCAAACTTGTATATATGCTTCTGAATTTTTCAGACTTTATAATATTTTTGCATTATTTAATTTTTGTTCATGAAGAATGTATGACATATTTATATTATTTGAAACTCTCATGTTTGGTCACTATGAATTTTTACTTTTGTCACAATACAATAGTTATAGTTATTGGTTAAGGATAATTTACATAAAATATACAGGACAACATAATATTTATTATTTAGTATCAACTAAATTTGTATATGCCTATGAGTTATAAAACCACTTGATGAATAAAGTTATTATAAAGAAATATAGTCTCATGATCACATAATGACTAGGCAGCTGGTAATGGTAAATTATTCAGAATCGCCAATTTTATTCCGGACATTTACCAACGGGTGGACTTAAGGTTTATAAAGGGAGGGTTTGGACCGTTTCCCACCAAAACGTTAATGCCTCCGGTTTTAATAATACACACATGAAAATGATAGAATTGATATATCTAAAAACACTTCACATCTGCCTCAACATTTCGGTCCAGCTGCATGGTCTCGTGGCAAGTAACTTTTACTCCCGGTCATTGTTTTCTGTTCTTGTTGCCAGTTTATTGTGGCAGGGGGGGGAGCGGGGGGGCAGGTGTTGACAGCAGGTGTCGTCCCATCAGTCACGCTTTCGTCGCGGGTTTTGTGCCTCGGCGAGTGTCTTTCTTCCAAACGTTGTCCACAAACGACGTGTTACAACACGTCTTCCAAGTAGACTCTGTTTTAGACAAATGAATCAGTTGATCTTTGTCTTCGAAAACCTGACATTCATTAATTTCTTCCAAAAAAATAAAGGCTTGTTTTTGCATTCAGGTAAATATGTAGTTGAAATTAAAGTGGAAATATACGTTTTTGCTAAATAATGTAGGCTAAAATGGTTTCACAATCTGCAGCAAATAAATAATGCAAAAAGATCTACAGTATTAGTAAGATAATATATAAATCTTAAGATTGGTTTTGCACATTTTATACAATAAACTTATCATTGGATATATCACTCTTATGTCCGTGGTGTATTGTTTGTAAACTAATCCTCGGGTACAAAACTCTTAAGCACACATTTACCAATAACTTCCTTTCAGAGCTAAGACATATCCATGTCAAAATTATCTTTACAAAAAAACATTATTGTCACGTTATTCCTAAAAGGTTATGATCATTTAAATCGGACAGATCTCTCATAAATATCCTTAAGATGAACATATTCTGATTTTAAATTAATCCAATATGTATTCATTTTAAAATTTGTGTTTGAAGAGAGTCATGTTTCTGAGTTTTCAACACTGCTGTTACGGATCTAAAAACCATCGACAGTGGATGTACTACAGACTCTTAAGAGGAATACAACGAAGTCCTAATGCTGTGAATGTTAATTAGTAAGGTGTATTCCATCGTCCCATGAATGGGTGAATGGAAGGGAAGGACGTCGTACCCGTCTCTGTCTGTCCTCCTGTCTGTCTGTGGTCCACATCGGCGGTGTGAGGACGGACATCGTTTGCCAACTATTACCGCCGTTTTCACCGACCGGTTTTCGAACGGTTGTCAGCTAAAATTAACCGCCGGATGAGAAGGTGAACCCCCGTTATACCGTCCTGACGCTCGCGCGCCGCTTCCACCCTCATAAGCGTGCTCTTCGTCGTCTTTGTCACTGAAAGTTTTATGTAACCATGTGCTAAGACACGCTTCAAATGTTCCTTAATCAACACCCACATGATCGCTTTAGTTTTCATCGGGTTTGTTTTGCCATACAAAATGGAACATTTTATTAACTAAGATGGAATTGCAAGGTTAGTGATGCGTTAGTGGTAAGTGGTTGTAACGTGCTCTAATTAATTGGAGGTCACGGATTGTAATGATTGGTGGATGTGATATTTTCTGGTGTGGATTAACGTCCGCACTATTGAATACTATGTTCGTCTGCAAAGACCATCCTCATAATTAGACCAGTTCGTAATTGAGGGGCAAGTCTTAAGGATCCCACCTTAAATTTTGTAGACCCTCTAGATGTCATTGGCTGTTTGGCTATTAATAAACAGTCCTGTCTAAGGACAGTTAGCCTTATGGTAACCGTTATCTTAGCCGTAACCCATTAGTAAGGGTTACTAGAAGCACAAGTAACCGTTATCGTAACTAGTTACTTAGTTTTACTAGAAGCACATACTCGTACTAACCGTTATCGTAAACGTAACAGTTATTTATGATCACTAAGAGTACTAACAGTGGATACTCACTGGTACTAGTAACCGTATCCTGTTAAAAAGGGGCCATTACAAGGACTAGATCTCCTATTACCTTTGACTTATTTTATAAGAAATTTTTAAAGCTGTTTCATAATTTTACAATAGCCGGAATGAAGACCGAATTTCCCTCACCACATTTTTTGGGAACATCAGTGTAGAGTTGTAAAAATTGGTAACAAATAATATTATACACATACATTTAGTTAACTATAACTATGTACCTTTAAATCAAAATCTGAATAATTTCTTTTTTTAGACTTAGAAAGCCTCTATTGTCAATATTTTCCCGCCCACATAGACTACAGATCTGTTTTAGGAAGTATTAAACAAATATCGGGGTGAGTCAAGATAGATATTGCAAGATGGACAGAACTGATAGGAAGCTGTTGACAATTCCAAGATCTGTTCATGACTTTATCAAATTTCTGAGTCCGTCACTATATAAACTGAGCCACTGATCCACAAAAAATCTAAATTTTATAAAGTGTTAAAATCAACATAACCTAAACAAACTATAGTTATTATGATAGTTATGAGTTAGTGAAATTTCAAACTACCAAGGTAGATATTTTAAGCCAAGTATAAATGAGAAATAAGCGTAAGTTGATTGAGGCGTGAACTTTTAAGCCAATGAACTTTATTGAACAAAATGGATCACCGATACAATTTTGCTATGAGAAATGTAATATTTGAAAAAAGTTTCGATATTGAAGTTGTGTTAATGCATTGAATAAATTCTTACTCAAATAAATTAAAAAAATATTCTGCAATAAACATTTTGTAAAACGAATAAATATTTATATCATAACCGTTAACCTATAACCAATGTCTTAAATGACACTGTTCATTAGACACTGCTCCAAACCAAAATATATTTACCCAGCAAATCGATCTGTCCGTGAAGAGGACCAGTGTGCAGTAGGATAAATGGTTAGAACAGTTGGAAAGCTATTCATCTTCCTCGCACGATCGTGCTGGAGCCATGGAGCCATGGAGCCATGGAGCCCGGCACCCCCTCTCACGACTGACCTAGTGACGCAATGTAACTGTGACCGCAGTAACCGTTCCCCAGGAGGAATAGGTTCCACACAATCAATCACTTGGAGGTTATTCAGCCTGGTTTAGACGCTTTCCGGGGTTTTATTACGTTAACTTGAGTTAATTGAAACGCATTGGTGTTAACAATAAAAAATATTCTTGCCATTATCTATTTAACGGTTGGTTGTTATCTTTAGGGGTTTCAAATACAAAAGTATTAAATTTATTGTACAGTCTTCAGTAGCGGAATACTTGGCTTTAGCTTCTTATGGACAATGATTTTTTCATGTTAGTTTATTAGTAAACCTATTGTAGTAAGAATAATATTCGATTTTTTCATAGGATTTCCAGTAACTTTTTAAATTGTTAATATATTTCAAAACGAGGATGAAGCTTGGAGGTTGGAGGCAGAGGTGGGCGTGGGAACAGCCACCAGGCCGAGCACCTGTGGCGTTACTCACTGTCCAACACTCCTCGCTAATCGCTGATCTAGATGAACACTTCGTTGCATATTCAAACATCCTGTGGTTAATCAGTGTGATGCTGCATGCTAAAACAGCTGCTTGCCAAAGCTATGCCTTCCCATGAGTCCAAGTCGGTGCTACCGAACCCGCCATCCACTAGGAGACTTTGAAACGTTCTTCGACCAGTTAAACGAAACATTTATTATTTAGGAACCAATGTGAGTGTGAAGTGCATTAGCCAATAACCTACCTACACTGATATTTGATACGGAGATCTGCCTTTTTTATTTTTCGTGTTTATTAATGCTAGCCGCATTTGTTTAGCCTTTTGGTAGGGAACGTCCAAAATCTAGACTTATTGTTACCGAGGTATTGTGGATAGGATAAACAGTCAAATTACAAATGGTAACGGGTCTCGACATGTTACATATGAACTACCCAGCTGTTACAATCAGAAACACCCCCGACGCAGCAGACCTGCGTCAGCGAATTTCCAAATAAAAATAATAATATACTCGTATGACAAGTTTGATCAATATGTGTATATAAATAAGGTTTGCCTATTCTCCAGGATATTAACATGGGAATTAGTATGAAGGTTTACTGTTGTGACAAACACTGAAAAATTTGTATTTTGACCATATACTAAGTTTTATTAACATATGTCCACAAATAAAGGGATTTGCTTATTCTCAATACGATTAACATAGGAAAAGAGTATGCGAGTTGGGTGCCATTATTATAACACATGAAGCTAAATACCAATTCGTCCAATAATATTGGTTACTATAATTACTGAAATTTTAATGTTTCCTGATCCTACATAGGATTAACATTGAAGCCCAAAAATACAATGTTTAAGGACTATAGGGATGGAGTTTGGTCCTCGGTACTCTGTTCGAGACTATTCAATATACATGACGCCTGATATAGTGAACTAACTTCGTCTAAGTTAGACCTTTGCTTGGCGTCCACTACACCTTGTACAACAACAAAGAACATAAGCAGTAAACATTTGGATAATGTCAATGAATTATTAAGTTTTACAATATTTCTTTTTCCTACAACCGCGCGATAACAGGCACATTTCGCACTGTTGGCAGAACGTATAAGCAGTACATATCCGCACTAGGGTAGATATGATCTCATATCCACCCTAGGGCGGACAAGTCACCAGCCAATCACATGTGCGAAACGCTCCAAATCTATATGAAACTAACCGATAGCTTGCGCTTAGCGTTCAGTCAGCTGATAAACGGTAGACGTTCCTACAACTCTAACTTCCGGTTTTGCGCAATGAAACTTTGGTTACCGGAAACTTAAAAGTTATATTTAAATTTATCCCAACGGGGAAATCAAACATAACCTAAATGATTAAAGAGAAACTACTATCATTAGAAGATAACTTATCGTACTATCGAGATGGGAAGTCAGCTACAGGAATAGTGTCTGCTTGAACAGCTGATTGGTCAAATAATTGGAATATTTGTTGAAACAGCTGTTTAACGAACCAGCCCATGTTCAAGCACACGCACGCTGTTCGCTATTTGTGTCAATGAGCAGCGCAGTATCCATACGGAAATGTTTGAAATACCCTCAATTGTGAAAGTGTGGCACTCACAGTATGTCCTCACTAATAAAACGATAGCCACAATGTTTACTTTTTAGGCCTAGATATTTTTGTTCCACGACACTTTCTAAAAAAGAAATCACGTCAAAGAATTTGAATACAGTTACTTATAAATAGCATTTGGACATTTTAATTTATTAGACGCTAGATTTAAATTGTTTTTTATTGGTAAACGTAGTAAAATTATGTAAACGAAATTGAAGAAAAGGAAAAAACGTATTTCGTATAGCTTTCACCACTAGATTTTAAAATGAATTCAAAAATAAAAAGCTGATATGGTTTTGGAGAGTTCCTTACTTCTTATTTTCCTCGTTTACCCGTACATGCTTCCTTACAACTTATAAGACCCACTCTTATTGTAAAGTAACGGCTTAATAAGCTTTCAAAGATGCTCAAAAAAGGTTTCTAGGCTTTCCATAAGGACTTCAGACGTTTGGTGGTAAATGTCATACCGGCTAAAAAAAAGAAAGCAAACTGCCACTCTCTATATTATGTATTGATCAGACAAAATATTTTGCATTAGGCTTTAAGGAAAATCGGAACTTTCATCCTACCTTGCAAACATAGTCTGCCAATAAATTAACTTTGTACCTAATATTCTGTATCTTTCATTCCGAATTTTGTTTAGATTTGATATGCCATATACAATATACATCATATGCTTTACGGTTTCAAAGTATATTCTAACTTACTTGGTATTGATTGTTGTCGTAATTTACGTGTGGTTTCTCATTATTAAAACGTTTTAGTTTTAACCTGGTCTACCTTTTAGTGATTAAAACTAATTAATAAAGTTATAATTTTTTAATTGTCAAAAGTTTGGTTTATAGTACTGCAATCCTATATTTCAAAGATCTATTAAGATGTCGTTGCCATTGATAATAACGATTTTGATATTTGACATGGCTATGTCTTAGCTCTGGGGGAGGGACTTTGCGAGATTAAAATTTGAAACAGTGCGTCATTTGGTTAGTGACGTCATAGTTTGGTTATAAAAACCGTGGATTATATTAACTAAAAACTATCTAGACATATCCATAATCTAACCTATTTCCCAGAGGGTAGTAAATACAAACATTTTTAATAGCTTTTCGTCTTACCGATAACGTTGTTCGATTTCGTTATCGATGTACTGTATTGGCTGAAAACTACGTCGCGTCTAGGGAACCTTTTGATTCATTCGTTTGTTTAGTTCATTGTTACATGACAGGAGTTATTGCATTCGGTTGCCTTGCTAAATGAAAAACAAACATAAATCAGTGCACGGTGTCTGGGTGCGGCCCAATAATGTTCCACATTCGTGGTAGCCCGAGTGGGACAAAATGAATTAATTCCCCGTGGCCGAGGGGAGTTTGATAATGGAATCGCCCGGGGGAATATTCCGCCACAAATGGAGGCCGGAAATTGTTGATTTTTCTGATGTTTTCAAAAATTTTTTTTGAAAAGTTTGAACTTTTCAGAACTATCTTACACAGAAATGAAATAACCTGAAATATTCCAAGAATATGGGGCTGATGGGTAATTGACTTTTTATAGTTTTCTGCGTTGCTTAGTCAATATGGATCCCAATCCCGTTAAACCTTTTTTACTTTTACATTAAACCATTTAATAATAATTTTCAAGTAAATATACTGTTTGATAAACGCAATATGGGCATCATTTGGATTTCAGAAACTATTGATTTTACAGCCTTAAAATTTTAAATATTCCAATATGTTTGTGTTGTTTGAACTGTGTACGCACCCACAAATGTGCCACCTTGCTCTCGCTCCGTACTGTAGTCTTTTTGGACGGACAAATTAAATGTTAAATGGAGTACTAACCTCTTTGGAAAATTAATGTAACAGAAAAATAAGGTCGATGTGATTTTGTGGGTATTTACAAAGCTTGCGTGTCTTAAAGAAATCAATAAACTTTAGGAAACCTGATCAATGATCACCAGACATGGCAGAACTTATAATAGGGTATTGTGTTGGTTCGTTAGGTAAAAGAACATCCTCAGCAGTTAGTGGAATGATTAAACCCTGTGATGAGAAGCAGCAAGAAGCGGCGAACTTGATTTAATGGGGTGGTTTAATTACAGTAAGTTAATTGGTGAAGAAGACTTGAAGTAAAAAAAGTCGGCGTTCGTTCAACACATGAGTAACGTGGCCAGATGGTTGAAAGGGAAAATGTACTGTTTAGAAAATGACTTCTTACAACAGTAACATAGTGTAATCATTAGTTAGAAGTCGAAATACTCCTACATGACAGCAGTGTACGTTAACTATATATTTACATAATGTTCTTGCAGATGAGGAATTTGATAAGAATTTAATTGAGGAATATTGAAACATAATTAGAATTTTATTTGGAAAATATAAAGTAGGCCCATTGTTAATACAAGATTATATAATTTGAGCTTTACGACCAGTGGAAATTACCTGGAAATTAATTTCCATAAATTAAATTTTCCGATATTTTTTTAATTAATCCAGATTTATCGGTCAATCGGAACGGGTAGTTTTTTTGGGGGGGGATCAGTACTCCGGAATCGTGTTTTAAAGTGTAATTTTTAAATATTTTACATTTTGGTTTTACCATTAGAATCAGCTAAACTACACAAATTAGTACTTTAAATTTTTGCTCTATATCCAGTTGTTGCAGAGATATAAAAAACTGAACGTAGTACGTTGTATTTTAGGGTACCATTGTTAATATTAAGGAAGATAAGAAAAATTAATATTTCACTTACTAACCTATATTTTCGAATGAAACTTGATATCTAGCTTTAAGTAGATGAGATCACATTTTTCTTTATTATTATAAAAGTTTATTCCATTTATTCTTAAATATCATATGGTTGGTGTATTTATCGTGGCAAATAACTTGCACGCTCTTTTCCCAAATTAATCATACAGAGGTTATGGAAAATCCTTTATTTATGAACAGATAAAACAGAACAGATAATGTATTGATAAACAGATAAAACTTGGTATATGGCCAAAATAAAAATTGTTTATTGTAAAAGATTCCTACTTTCAGTGTTGATCACAGAAGCAAACCTGCATACTCTTTCCCGTGTTAATCTTATGGAGAATAGGCAAACTTATTTATTGACAGATATTAAACAAACTTGTCATAATGTTGATTTGAAAATTCGCAGAGTACGCAGGTCTGCTGCAACGGGGGTATTTCATATACCATCGAACGATGAATTAAAATTATTTTTGGAACTTTTCCCAAATGTAAGCCAAATAATCCATTTCTCCGCAGAATCATTAGTGCACGAAGCTGAGGCTGAATCAAGGGAACAAGTCATTATTTTTCTCCAGAGATGAGGTTTTTAATTACTCGGAAAGCCGTCAACTCTTCGATTATTTCGTATTTATTAATCGGAAAAGTATATTTTGCAGTATCATTCTGCAAAACGTTTTTTCCATATTAATATTTTACTTATAATTATTAATTATTTATTCACAATTTAAATAAATATTTTTCAAAATTAAAGGCAATATTGGGCCACGAACTTATAGAGGATAACTCAGGCGCATGTGTGTATATACAATGACTTAAAAACTATAGTGTAAGGCGGAAAAATATAAGTACAGAATTTAATTGGTTTTACAAAAAAAGGACAAGAATAGAAATAACCAGATTTTATTGCTTTCTTATGCCAGTGTATATGCATACAAAGCTCAACATACAATTGTAACGTTAGAATATTAATGTTATACATTATTATGGATAATACTTTCTCTATGGTCTAACTATAAAGATATAAATATTAAATAAAAATTACATATCTGGTTCGACTCTGACCCTTCATGCGAGTCCACCACACCACCAAGTTATACGTGTCTATTAAATCCCTGTATTGTTACACGTGACATAATATCTACGGTTCCTGTTGGACCCTGTCGCCATTAGTAATCGGCCAATTGGCTAGTTACCTATTTAACAACCGGAAGTTAGTTAGCAACAAGACTAGGGTTTGGACTGTTCCCTATCAAAACGCTAAATTATACTACTGGTGTAAAAATACACAAAATAAAATTATGAATGCATAAATAAATAGGATCCATTTCATTTTATATTGAAAACCTTTTTCTAATTAAGTATTGAATCAGTAAACTCAGAAATTACAGCTATTAATTAAATCCTACTATTCTTAAAGTGTGTATTCCATAACAAACAATAAGTACATTGCGAATACGTTGATCATGATAGGCATATAGTATTTAATGAGTTAGTAACTAAAAGCTTTAACGATGCCTGAAATCGGCCAAAATATTTTTTTAGGCTCTTATTAAATTATGTTCTTTACAATTTCCTTTTTTTAATATTATGGAACACATAATATTGAAATGGTACAAAGTCACTAAGAACAGTTTTGTACATCTATTTCAGATGGATTTTGGGAGATTTTAAACCGTCGCCATTTTGTTTTGGATGAACCTCTTTAGATCCAGTTGCAGTACTATATTTGTATTCCAATTAAATATACCTACAATTGATACCAAATTGGACTTATTCTGCAACTTAAAAACTACTCAAACTCCCAATAGGATCGACTTATAAGGAGTACCAGAGCTATTTAATTTATAATGATTTTCTGTAGGTCACATAGGTCAGGAACCATTACACTTACAACTATTATCAAGGCCATTAGGGAGTTTCACTACAATATTTTTTCTTTACAATGAAAAACTTTTAATTTTTGTTTTAAAAAATTTAATTTTTAAATTTCTTAAAAAATAGCTATATTTAATGAAACAATACAATTATCTCTAACGACATTGATAATTATTCAATATTTAAAATAAAACTAATTTCAGATATATATGTAGTCTGGATTCAGAGATATGTGGAGTAATGTTAAAATTACCTATAAATGGGATTTGGGAGTGTCCTTAAAGACGAATGAAAATTATTTTAAAATCTTTACCCAAAGAAAGCGTTATATTCTGTATATCATCTCAGTGGGTTGCCCTATGTTTTTGGCCACGAGACCACCGGATTACCGAAGGGTATGCATCGCTCCGCAAACAGCCAAAGTCAACCCAAGGCTCAGTTGCGTATTTGAAGAGGATACTCGAATGAAGTCATCTCACTAAGTCTTTGGTCATATACAGCTGACATGGGAATTAGGACATTGACTCATAAGAATTCGAATAACAATATACACGTTATATCTCATATACTGTAATTATTTATTTTTCATTTAATTGTACTTTTCCTATCGCTATTTTGTTTTAAACTACACTAGGTTTCCAAACAAAACAAAATAAAAAATAAAAATAACTAATTTTTTAAGTTGGGAAATTCGAATTATTACTGTAAATGTAAAATAAATAATGTAAATAAACAAACAAACAGCGGTCTCATATAAATTTGAGATATCCTAGATACCTTTCAAGTATAGCAACTAGAGGAAAGCTCATAAACCATTCGTTAATCTGAAAAAAACAATATGTGAGTTAACATATCCTTTATTTAATACTCCTTTGTTAGACAGTTTCCGAATCACTATAACTTACCAAAGTGAGGTATAAAACCACCGGGTACTTAGTTATTCCCAACACGGTAATCCGATATTTCAAAGATGGGACGGAGGCTGTCCTGTAAATGTCCCTGTAAATAAATCCCTGGTGTGGATTAAAGTCCATTAATCCTCAAATACCATCCTCATTATTAGACCAGTTTGTAATTAGAGAAAAAAGTGGTTCGGATTTCACGTTAAACCGTAGGCCCCTACATTGGCTGTTGGGCTATTAATTAATTAACAGTTTTGTCTAAGGGACATGTCAGCCTTAACAAGACTACAAGATCACGCTACAATCAACATACACTCATTTCTCATTCATACTTAGCTTAAAATAACTACCTGGGTAGGTCGCCATTTAAAAATAGCAATGTAATCTAATTTAGATTTTAGACTAGCTGGTTGTGAATCGCTTGGAAGTAACTGGTGATTTTATACCTTATTTTGGTTCGTACTTCTGCAGCTGGAAAATAAAATAATGACATGTTTTATGTTAGTACGAATCGGTAAGATGTAATAGTTTGTTATTGTAAAGTATTATGATGTTTATATTGTGTTTATCAATATGTCAGAAATGTTTTAAAATTCTGAACTGTCTAATCTTGGTCTTGTAAAAATCTAATATCGTGTTGTTATGTAGATGTTGACAACTTTGTTCTCAAATAGAATGTTGTCGGTTTATGAAGATATGAAAAGCCATTTATACTTTCTTATTGCATGGAGCAAATTAATAGCTTTAGGACCAATCTCAGGTATTCAATGTTAATAATTTTACGTGTAAAAGCTTGCTAGGTTGTCTTGAAGTCCTCGGATTATTTTATTTGTCTGCGAGCTTAGTCCTGCTGTCCTGCAAGGAGTTGCAGACCGGTTCAGACCGCCTCTACCTACAGGTGCAAGGCCAACGCTGGAGTTGTTGTGGCCAATCTCCCGAAACATCTCGACTTTTTTCTCTTCCAACCATTAAACTGGTTGTTCATGCCAGGTGTTTTGTATGCGATAATGGAGTTATGAAGAAATGCAGTTTAAAATATTTCAGGACTCGTTCCAGATATCATACAACTTTCCAACAGGAAAAATAAAAATGTTGTTGCAACTATTAATTTAGTAGATAAAAAACCTGTCCGATCGTCATGTTTGTACCTATTTACACCTGAAACATCGTGGTATGATATGGATGTGATGAGTGTTAATGGATATTATGACCTGTAGATTCGTTACTAATATAGACAAGCTTAGTTATTTGCCTAAACAGTATTTAATAGCTTTATGAACAAGAACAACTAAGTATATCCAGGTTTGGACCATCCAAAGATTTTGATTAGGGTTTCCAAAGAACCAGACGATTGATTATGAAGCAGGCTCTATAAACACTGAACCAATCAGTGCATCTCCTAACTAGAATGCACCGAAGTTTCTGGAAAGATTGGATATTAAAGAAAAGTAAGGCAGTCCTAAAAATCGCTTCAACTATAACTCATCCGGTTAGCATGCCCAGTGAAGTCTCTAGGGTGGAACCAAGAGGTAGAGAGAGGGACTGTAATGCCATCAAAGTGATTGGCAGTGAGGAGATACAGAAGCTTAGCAATAAAACTGACCCTCTACGGTTCATTTCTCTCTTGATGCTATTGCCTATACCACGCTATGAGATACCAAGATATGAACACACACAATTATACCTCGCACATCCGCTTGAGAAAACTGAATCAATTAATTTCGCTTGGCACACTAAACACAATGCGTCAAATTGACTGTTACGGTCTAGGTGTTCGGGATTTAAAGCGGTTCTAATATGTTTCCCTCCCTCCAAATAAGAAATTTATACTTTTACAATCAGGAATACAAGATTTTAGGTTCAAGGTAATGAAGGGAATTTTTGTTATTTAAAAATGTTTTATTCGATTTCTTAAGTTTCAAATTATTTAAAATTAAAAGTAACATGTGAAAAGAGTACATAATTGATAAATTTCTGTATATGTTATTTTGCTAAATAAATCACCTATCCGGTCTTCGTCACGATCGTCATGTTTATACCTATTTACAACTGGAACTCCTTAATATTTTAATGTGAACCCGAATGTAGGATATTTTTGATGATTATAATGGACTGTTGTGAATTTACTAATCGTATATATGTTTTTCGGAATGATGGAAAACTAAATTTTGACCTTTTAGAGTTATTTTATACACTTGTTTTGTTTTATTTCGGTGATTTTAAATTTTTTATAATTATTGTTGTTTGAGATATTTTTACATGTGTTTTTACAGTAACAGCCCTTATTTTATTGGTTAATTAAACATTAAATTATTTATTTATAGCATGAAGTTTTCTAGGAAAATTGTAATAAATATAGTTCTTTTTGCCTTAAATATAAATAAATCATTTAATTTAATTTCAAATAAAATGTTCTACCTACTTCATTACCGAAACCTACTTCATCACCGTTCATTACCTACTTCATTACCTAAAACCTAGATTTATATAATAATGAACAATATAAAAGGTTGATTTCAATATGTAAAAACAATAAAATAAAACCAAAAGAAACAGTAGATTTAAAATCCACAGTAAAAATGTAAGATACGTGGAATGACTAGACTAGAAGACAAATTCACATCATGACAGATAGATACTTGGAAATTCAAGAGATTTGAGTCACGACGAGTTCGCGACAGAGACGCCAGATGCCGCTCCTCGATATTCTAATCAGCTCTCAGGTTCCCCTGTGGAATATATTAATAGGTCTCCAGCGAGATTCTTTATTTTCACAGGTCTCTGTGTACGTGTACATGTACCGGTGGTGCCTTAGGTTAATTCACTACCACCATCGTCTTTGGTTCCATTTTATTAACTGCCAATAGTATAAGGTGGTGCGAGCGAAAAAATCATCTTATCTTAAAATAAATAATTTTAAAGATTATTTTTTCTTAAAAGTGAAAGTGAAAACCTTTCGAGTTACAGGGTGATTAATTCGTAAATTTGACGTTTTTCGAGCAAGGAGTGTGTGGGAAAACCACTTATGCTTTTGAGTTGAAATTTTGGGAACGTGGATGAATAACAGACCTTTTTACGTTTTACGTTTACGTTTTTAACATATATGAAATTTTTAAATAAGAAAAAATCGTATTCTACAGAAAATTAATTGCTAAAGCCACATTTCTATCCGATATTCTCATAAAATATGTCATTTTGCAGGTTCAAAAAGTACAAAAAACAGAATTGTTATCTTAAACAGGTCACTCAGGAAGCTTGCATGAAACAATCACATATACGCGTAACGAATAAGCGATGCTAGCGCCGGCATTTTAAGGATGCCCCCAAACTCAAAAAGTCACAGGAAAGACCATCGTCGTGTCTTTCGTCCAAATGACTCACTATAGAAATAGCGAGTGTCAGTCATCAAACGTATATAATATTTATTGCATCATCAACAATTTGGAGAACCATGTGGAATAGTTTTCCTCAAATTTGAGGTATTTATTAATTACAATTTATTATTTAGTTTTGAAATAAATTGTGAATGATCTAATCTCATTGGTGACATGGTTTCTCTTCAGGAAACCCAGCAAACCAGTTTTTAACATTCAGAGAACCACAGTAGTCACGGGATCCAATTCTCCGTTTTAAAATGGCCTTATGTAAATGTTGGATTGATTTTAACTACTTCATTTTGTGTCATTGTATTAATTAGAACAAGGAAAAAGTACCATTCTCTGTTTTCATAAAGTTACGATAGTATTATCGAGTATCAAATGAAGCCATTTTCAAAATAGATTCGTCACATTCAAACCACGTTACCATTGTGATCTGTGATACAGAGCAACGCGCAATGTGACCTTGGGTTGTTTTAAAACTGGCATGATCAGCTGTTTAGTAGAACAAATTGATATACGCGCCAACACAGATGTGCCGCCAACAATAGAAGCAGCCAATTAAAACAGTGTCGGCGCGGCACCGCAGTCACAGCACTCATAGCACGTGCCTTTGAAAATCAGCTGACTGGAACATGTGTTCGGACACTGCTTCCTTACTGTAATATGTCTCCTTAAATAGTTCGTCATTTATAACACTGCCACCTGACGGGAAGTTTTTTAATATAGTCCTGAACTTGATAAATTTCTCTAATTTTCGACTATTTCAATGTAATTTTTCCAATTCTTCTCTTTACTGAAATAATTAATTTATAAATTGAGGATTTTGAGTTTGAGTTTTTGTATATTTTAAACCCTTTAATTTTATTTGTGTGACGTAAATCTACAAGATAAGTTGATAATCCGCACTAAGACGGGAGAAGCTGAAAAGAAAACTGTTTAAAGCATTTCTTTGTTTCAAATTCATTATTGGTGATGGTGGATTGATGTTATTTAGATTTTTATTGTGGACATTTTCCATCACGTTTTTATGTATAACAAAGTTTCACGACGTTTCGGGATCTGGAATCTGATCTCTTCCTCAGGTGAACTAATATCTAAAACATAGCACGATGAACATATAATCCGGACCAAACCGGTATAAAGCTTAAAACATAAAAGTTTAAAGCAGTAAAAAAAACTTACAAACAAACCATTCACTAAAACATTACACACATAAGAAACCAAACACGTCCACACGTCACGGAGACTCAAAGACAACTGAAAAGAATGGGCGTGTCCCACCGGAACTGGAAACAAAATGGCCGCCGAAAAACTTGAAATTCTGGTGAAATATGTCTAACAGATTTATTTATTATTATTATTTTTTATTCAAATGCAAATCCTTCCTAATAAAAAAATGATTAAAGCAGTCTAACAACTTACAAAAAATACCAATCAACAATAGTCACGCACACATAAAACGAAACACATCACATGGGCTCAAGAAGAACTCAATAATACGTAATAAATGCACTTTTATGAACACAATATGTTTTACATTCGGAACCAGGTCCTAGATCTTGAAACGTCGTGAAAGTTCTTTTTGCTAATCATAATAGGTAATGTATACGATAAGAGTCTAAATAAAGTAGTTGATGTTTTAAATTAAAGAATTGATAATTAACTAAAGGAATGCAAGATTAAGTTTTTTTTGCAACAAAATAATTTTTGTATGATATTTACCATATTATTTCTTATATTTAATGAAATAAATAGTAAATTAATTATACCTCTTTTTGGATAACCACCAATAGTTTATTTCAATACAAAAATAACGTTTTCTGACAAGTAATTTCACACTGCGCTTCAGATGAGTACTCGAAGTTTTATCAGGTTCCCCGTTGTAGCTTTCGTGTAATTTCCATACATTTATTGTTACTCAGAAACGTGGAACATTACATTTAATGAAAACAAATATTTCCGAACTTATTCTTTGATCTAGAACATTTAAATGAAATTTACATGTTTATTATTTATTTTTGTTTTATTACTTATACTTTTGGTTAAACTATGTATGTGATCTGCTAATAATTTGCTGTTTTTATGTAGAAAGCAAATACTGTATTTTGTATTATTTTTTAAACTGTTGCATTTTTTGGTAATGAACTTATTCTTACTCTTGTTTTAAATTATTTAATTGTGGTTTACTTTTCCTTGAGACAGAGGTTGTGGAGGGGAGGGGATGTGTAGATCGGAGGGGAGGGGATATGGTAAGGGTGTCACGGCAACTGAAATCCGCACAATAGAAGTATTGCGGTTCTGAATGCCAACTTTGCACAGAGGACTGTCGACAGATGGTTGAAATAGGTTCAAAACAAAAGGCAAGCCCGGGTGTTTGGCTCGTCATTAGAATTGGTCGTTAAATGGGGCAGTGTTCAAATTGCTGGAGGATTTCATCAATTTTCAAATAATGTACTGCAAATAATTTTTTCAATAATAAAAAGCTAGGAGAATAAAATAGTAAAGAAACTTTGAAGTGATTGCAATGCATCCTGTAACTTATGCTCTTTGTTAGGTTGGGAGCACTTAGGTCCACACGTGCGAGTCAGGAAAAACAAAGACTTTGTGGTATTTGTTAATACTGTATTTAAACTTTAGTATTTCACTGAATATAATAATGAAAAATATGTAAGAGGATATTTTATTATTATCTTAACTCATTATGCTTCCCTTCGGTACTGTGCCGAGAGAAAAATGTAGGTATATTTACTTCCCTTTGTGAAATAGATTAGATCATGAATGAAATTAAATGTTTTCCCAATTCCTTTAAACAACTGTCCTTACACCCAAATGACATTACTAACCATATGACGTCACTTCCGTTTCAAAATTTGGTCTAACGGATTGCCAATTCCCCCCCACCGAGCTAGTACATAAATCAACACGTCAATGTAATCAAACTAGTATGTTTATGTCAACAAGTGTCATGTTTTGTTTATAAACAAAACATGACACTGTATTTATAAACTATTTATATAACTGTATTTATAAATACAGTGTCCTAATTTAATGATCTATTCATTTACAATTTTTAGATTACACGAAAACCAGCGGTTTTTTGGTTCCGAAGCTTGAAAGTAAAGTTGCCGTCTTTAGCTACCTAAAATAGGCCAAAACACTTTTTCTTAGCACTCTAACCTCAAGTTTGTTATTATATTATAATTTCACTATTCATATTTTCAATTGAGCTTTACTCGTTAATTATCACAATCAAGAAAGTGTTAATTATTTTTACCAAAACAAAAATACACTTTGTTAATATTTTTCAACCCGAAAATCCAATACGCTTCTAAACTATTTGTTTGTTAAAAAAGTCAAAGAAAGGCACAATTTTACTGTGGCAATAATGAAATTCAAGCTTTTATTTTACAAGATTAACTTCTTCGCTCGGGATAAAAGAATTTTTTGGAACTTAACTCCACAGAACACTACAACTTTTGTTTTTTGTGGTGAAGACTTCTAGTTAGGGTTACCTTAATGCCCAATATTTCCTTAACAACAGTAGTCGGGTTTTTCTACATCAGTTGAGTTTCAGAGCGGAAGTTTTCTTCGACGTCAGCTGGCCTTTTAAATAGCCCTCCCTACTGCCCTCCGTTGACTTTGTATGTTTGTTGATCAAACCGATGATCAATTCGCCTGTTTTGTGACTGTTGATCAAACTTGCTCTTTGTGTTTCATGATAAAGAGCGGAGGGCCGAGGGAATTGTCTGATGCAGCTCTGCTACAAAAATACCTTTTTCCTGCCTTCTTGTTTTCGTCAAATAAATTTCACCATTAGTAGTTTTCTTTGAAGGGTTGAAGTACTACTGATAATTTTGAAATTGATATGTTAAAATGAGAAGTTCAACAGATTTCCTTTTTTGAGACAAAATAATATGACCAATTTGAATGTGAAATTATTATAATTTATACTCAATTTGAAGCCGAGTCTGAAAATGAAACCAACGTATTTACATCACGAAAAATACTGGAAATTTAATTCCAGATTCGATTAGATACATTTCGTCCTTTTTCAGACAATTCTATAAAACTGAAATCTTTTTCTAAGATTTGTTTGCGCGAAAGTAAAAATATTATTATATTTTTTCCATACTTAAATCTTACAATTAAAATATTTTACCAATGTTTAACTGTAATGACCTCAATATGATAATTGTTATTTTAATAGCTTTTACATAACAAACATTTGATCTACATCTAAATTATTGGGTTTCTTCTTTACCCTCTTTAACCCACACAATTCTAACCACATTCTGAATCCCTTGAAATGAGTGGTTAATAGTTACCACTCCTGGATACTGCAAAATAGTATTTTTGTAGGTATTTTATTTTTCTTCGTTTCACATTAGTCATCGGGGCATATTATTCACCCCTGTCCAAATGCCCCGGGATGTAGCTATTAATGTAATGTGGTGGGTTGTACCGTTGTACCTAGTACTGTTTGCTCCACCACAGGTCTGTACTTGCCACCCCCAATTGAATCAATCATCTCACACCCTCGGGCTCCGCCCTATCGGCCGCCGCGGGGACCCGTCATCTATCTTGGGGTTACGCCACGGCCAGGTCTCCGCCTGGGGTGGCTCAGGTAATTGGGAATAAGCCATTAAGTTGTACTTTGTAATTAAGGGTTCAAGACGTGTTTCTGATTGGTTAGTAGCTTAACAAATTACTGTTGTAGAGCTTTGTATTGTTTTCACCCTATGAATGTAATACAACTAGCTTAGTAGAATATATATACTTATTTTATTTTTGTTAAAAGTTAAGATTCCTTTGAGGGAACATCCTTTGCAAATATTTTCTATTCATATTATCTTTAAGGTCTCACTAAAGCCCATGACAGATCCACAATAGAAGTTATAACTTGACCCCTCAACACGTTTTGGGCCATTGGAAATGTTACATGAGAATTTACATGTATGTTTATAAATATACTATATGTTTAATCATGATAACAACCGCATTTATAATTTGATTTTAATATAATTCGGTGAAGCAGTTCCTTCCTGCAATATCTAGGGCAAGTTCATTTGATAATCGAACAATAACATTTTTTTGGGGGGTTTTGTATTTCAAAATAGGGGTTAGACAAAACAACGTTAGATGTTGCCTAGCAACGTGTCAGCTGGTCGCCGCATATCTATAGTAATAGTAATATTTTTATTGCCATCAAAAAACAATATTGTGATTAGCAATGTTAAGAGAACAAACAATTTTGTTTAAAACTGACTATTCAAAAAACAAATAAGTAGATTACAGACATGTTAAGGTAGTTTAATCTGTTTCACGCCAAATTAAATGTATAAAAATATGTGTACAAAATTTAATAAGTGGTAATTTAATAAATTTATAAGTGGTAAAAAATATATTAGTCATTATACTTTAGAGTATCATCATCCACGAATTTATCAACTATGTAGATCTATCTTATCTCGCATATTGTTCTTAATATTGTGATAAAACTTTGCATATAACTAACATCATAAAAATTTATCCAAAATTCCTAACACTTCTAAAAATTAAATCTAAATTTTTTGTTGGTCCTTGGTTCGCAAACCCTCCCATGATATTTTAATGTAGGCCATACATTCAGAATGTCATTAATATGCCTTGACATACATTCATTTTATTGTTTGTATTGAGATTAAAGAAGTTAATTAATAAAATTGTGTTATATCTAAATACTGTCTAAACCAGTTTAAACTTATTTAAATGAATATATACAAGTATATAGGCCTACTTGTATTTAAATCAAGTATACTGGGGTGTCCCTATTAAGATGTCTCAAATTTATTGTGGAAAAACTAATCGAGATACAACGGTGAAGTAAACAATTTCCCATCAAATCGACTCCAAGGAATAATGTAGAAATATCATCAACCTTTCCTGGATGCAGAGTGTTTCGAAAACCGAGGTTAAAAATAACAGCAAAATGGTAATTCGCTTCCCATTAATTGTTATTAGCATAAAATCAAATTAAGTTGATTATAATTTTAAGTTGCATATGGCGACCGGACTTGAACTAGCAAAGACCATAAGCCAACCAGGCCTGGAAGTTTCGAGGTTGATAGTCAGCTGTTGATGGCATCACTGCTTAAGCCGTGGCATCCTTGGCCTGTTGAAACTGGGTATTACCAACGTATTTAGAGTGAAAGTCGGAATTAATACCGCTGGTGTGGAAACTCAACTCGATAATTCTACATTTATGTTTGGAAGTTCCAAAGAGAAGCTCCAGATGGTTACAGTCAACTGAGGTACAGAAGTTGAAACCACGTGACAGTTAAATTGTAATGTACTATCAACCATCGAATAGGTTTCGGACTGTTTATCTTCGTTGTTAATTTATTGTCCATATGTATTACGAGTTAAGTATGGAGATTACATCTCAAGTCTTGAATAAAAAAGCAAGTGATGGCAATCGAAGTTCCTAAATACTTCAATACTAAACGTCTCATAAATTGTATTTCATTCCTTGATTTACCTAAGAGTCTTCAGCAATGGCGATTTAGTTTTTTTTAAAGCAGTAAAACAAAAAAAATGCAATTCGTGACTTTACCTTGATTTTAACAGATCAAGTATCTTCTACGTTTATCCTATGGTCAGTAATACTGTCACAAATTGACATTATGTGGAGGAGATATTTCAGACTCATAAGGCAACAATTTATTAAAGGGTAAAAATGAAATGAAAAAATATGGAAAAATAATAGCATTGAAAACGTCAAATAAATTAAAGAAAAAAGGAAATATGAAAGAAAGTATCAAGGATATAAATAAGAAGATTGGGGTTTATAAAATAAAGTGAAATGACTGTTATACATCTTACACAGGCCAAACTGGACGATAATTCGAGAAACGTTTTAAAGAACTTTTACCTGAAGCCACAAATATCAAAAGATCAAATTTTGCTTCCCACATAGTCGACAACAATCACAGTTGCACAAACATTGAATCTAATCTTATTCCATTACACATCTGCATTAAAGGACGAAAAACAACAGCATTAGTAAATTATGTAATTTACAAAGCCACAAAATTTCAACCACAGCATCTATTAAATGTAAAATGTATTCTTCAATCAAATGAAAGTGGCGACGTCCTGTAATCCAGCTACTTGGAGGTCACAAATTGTGGAGAGTTGTGAGCGATGGTCGGTGGGTGTAGTGTTCTCTTGTGTGGATTAACGTCCGCACTATTGAATACTACGTTAACCCACAAAGAACATCCTTATAATTAGACCAATTCGTAAATTCAGAGGCCATGGTTCGGACTCCACGTTAAACTGTAGGTCCTTTACTTGACGTCGGCTGTTAGGCCGAATGTTATTAATTAACAGTCCTGTCTAAGGAACATGTCAGCCTTAGTCAGTAACAAGACCACAATACACAATTAATTAATTAAACTCAATCCTCATTCATTATTGGATTAAAATACCTACCTTGGTCGCCATTTCGATAATCTAATCTAATTTGAAACACTCGTTCATTTTGGAAACAACCAACAGAAACAGTAAAAAGGTTGCATGAAGGCAAATTCCATCTATTAAAACACATCTCAACTAATTATTATAGACCCACATGTTTTATATTTTTTGTGAAAACAAAAAATAAAAGGTTTTTTAACCATGAAAAAACTCTTTAAACAATTTTCAAGTTTAAAAGATTTGATAATGACACCGTAGGTCAAAACGCGCGTCAACCATTAAGGACTTCGCAAGGATTCACATGGTAGCTAAGAAGGTACTGACCTATTATTTATTCTACTTATGTGATCCGTAAGAAGCATCATGAAAAAATTGTATAGTTTAATTTTTGGTAAATGAATTTTTACACTTACAAAGTAACACCCCTTGAAGTTTTAGCAGGAAAATATGTATGATTGTTAAATATTTTACACTGAGTAAAGTATAAATTCACAGTTCCTCCGGATTTTCATGATCTCGCCGCTAAGGAAGTACTTCAATATTTAACTCAACAACGGCTCTCGCGAAACAATGTGGCTAAAGTGGTTAAACCATCCCCCTCAACAACCTCCTGCGCACCCCCATTCACCCCCCACCATAGCACGCCTGCACGAGAGAGGAGGCCACGCTCACCCAATTACGCGTAATTAAGTCCACCGCTTGTTCCGTTCTGTAGAAATTACTTTTTGTTTCAAATGGACCTTATATGTATTGATGTAACAAAAGGGGTACTGGTAATCAGCTGACTGTCTAGTGTCTACCTCGGTTCTTTCCTCCTCTATCTATAATCTAAACACAAAACGCCAATTAATTATAATTACATGTGTCTACTAACCTATTAATATCCAAAACTGAAACGTCTGAAACTATCTTCAAAGTAGCTACTATTTTGGAACAAAGACTTCATTTACTGGGTAAATGAGAGCGGCGCGGCGCGGCGGCCCTGACAAGTGATAAAAGTGATAACGTCTGATAAGCGAGGCAGGTCAATAGTGATAACAGTGTCTGTGGGACAATCGTTCCGAATGCATAAATAAAGCTATAAACTCGTATACAACCGAAGGTTCTGTGTTAGAGGTCACTAAATATTTAGAGAGAAGGTACTAAATACTTCAGTTGGTATTGTGTGTTTTGCATCTAACATGTAACACTAGACCTGACATGGGCGAAACTAATTATTATTGTTTTATTTTTACTATTATTCTTGTACTATACTGATCAGTAGTTCAGTTTGGCGACGGTTAACATTCAAGATTAGTATCTTCAAAATTAAGAGTTTGAGTGTTTGATTCAGCTCTGTGGCCTTTTTTTAATAGATAGATTGTTGGATTTGTTAATAATCAATTAACAAAGAAAGAGAATTAATTAAGCAATAAATGTGCAGTATAATTGCATAATTGAAACGCTAATTAAAACATTCAAACAGAAGAACATTCCAATAAATTAATGAATGAGTGTACTATTGCAAGTAAGCAATAATTAAAAATACATGTCAAAAATAACAAATGAGCAAGAAGCATTTATAGAATTAGTCGTACACAATCTCAACACAATATCTACTAATATCAATCTCATCGCACATCCAAATAGTTTTAACATTTTATATAGCAGAAACAATATGGAATGCAATATTTCACGCTTAAATATATGTTCAATACTTGCTTTACTAAAGCAATAAATAGCACTATTGTAGAACTGAAGCACATGAGGCACGTCGTCATAATAGTTGCTTAATTGTTTAAAACAAGTTTACATAATAGAAACAACATGCAATGCAATATTTCATGCTTTAATAAATACATGCTTCACAAAAGCAATAAATAACCCTGAAAATGCTGAAATAACCCTGATACGTGAGGTACAACATTACAATACAACAACCAAGGTTATAAACAAATACAATACTTAACATCTGTACTTGAACAAGCTTAAGTAGGCTATACAGCAACATACAAATTAGACAGTGAATAAAATATTTAGATCAGCTTGATAAAAATCGCCTAAATTGTAGAAGACATTTAAAACTATTAAAAGCCATTAGATATAGTCCGCTTTAAAACAGTTAAAAAACTGAGCATCAATAGGTAGCAAAAAAATTAACTGTTTCATAAGAGGATTGGACTTTGCTCAGTCGGGAATAGATTTGTTCAAATGTATGCTTGAATGTCATTCTTTATTACTCATAACGTTTTTTAAATGGACTACGCAAGGCTAGAGTTTTGGCAACAACCTTAGTTGCTAAATATATGAAAGCTGTAAACCTTTTTATTTCACGTCTCACCATACCAAAGATTTCAAAATATAAGTCTTTATACAAAACAGTTCTAAGTAAATGAGCAGATGTAAAATTATTAAACTTGGCCAGTTATAGCTCAAAGAGGAATAAGAAATCCAATTCCCTTTGCATAACCACAGCCCTGCCACAGGACTCGGATGAGCTGCTTTTGTTGTTTCTATAGCTTTGTTATTCCACAGCATCGCGATATCCCATCGCATTCGCTTAGCACCAGACTGAGTTACATCTGAGCTTCTTCTTTCTTTCTTCTTTTTAGTAGTCAACCCTGGGGTTGGTTTGCAGCAGCTCGCCATTCCATTCTATTATCTGCTTTTCTCTTGAGGTCCACATACGATGCGCATCCCATGTCTCTCATGATCTGAGCTAAAAATTGTTATTGCAATTGGTCTGCAAACTTTTATACAGTATTGACAATCGGACTGGTTTAATGAGATTGCTAAAAATGCTCGAAGTCTTCCATCTTGACGGTCGTCGTTCTATTGTAGTCTCGAATTATTATATTTATAGTATTATATACTATATATTTGAAGTAAGTTCAATATAATTCTAAAACTACTTATTATTATTAGCAATTTAGATTTGATTTATTCTTATTTTATTTAAATTTAATATTTCTGATTTTTCATTTTCTACCCAAATCTTTATACATTTTTACACTGTAATAACAAATTAAAGAACTTTCTAGAGGTTTAAAAAAATACAGTTTTTATTTCCCAGTAGGAAATAGGCTGGGTCATGGATATGTCTGACGGGAATGTTTTCAATGCTTCTTAACAAATGTTTTCATAATCATATAACGTCACTTCCGTAAAACCTGGGTCCCGCAAATTGAAAACACCCCCCTCCAGAGCATATATATCCATGTAAATTATTAATATTAACCAATATTTAGTTCTAAACTGACATGGATATGTATAAGCTCTGGAACGAAAAATGCAGTGGAAATGATTGTTTAGTTCCCATTTCAATCGGAGCTACCAGATATATTGTATTCAATTTTTTGGTTACAAGAAGAGATGTTTAAATGGACTGAAAACATTCCCATTAGACATATCCATGTTTTAACATACTTTTACAGGGAAGTGAATACAAACATTTGTTTTTTAATAGTTATTATCTAGATAATTCATTGTGATATTTTTTAAATAATTTTGTTCTTTAGAAAAAACCTAAATTGGTAAACCTTATTTAGTAATTTAAGGACTAAATTTGTAATGTTTGGTTAAAATATTGTTAATAAAACTTGTGAAAAACTGAAACCCTACTTTTAAAACCAGCTGGAAAACATCTGTTTCAACCCCACTTGTAAAAAACGTCACCATGAAATCTATAGTGAATACTTCAACACAACCCTCTATTACCCTACCCTCGTGTGAGCCTAGTATTATGATCTTTTGTTGAGCTCTTTACGTGAGCAGGGAATTGTAAATATAGGATTCTTTTCGTGACTCACACACATGCACTCACATAAAAACAAAAGGAGAGGGGGGTTCTTACAGTCGTCACGCTTTCCTGTCAATTTGTTTTCAGAATCAAACAGGTGGCTATGTTTATATCAACTGAAACGTGGCTCTACACTGTAGGACTCCATAACAAAATAAGGTTCCACATAAATAAGGTCGACTACAACATGTTCAAGAGCAAGGGCAATAGTTTGTAAATGGAAGATGTTAATGTTTGGAGCACCGATAGATAGATAGAATAGAATTATTAATAGAACCTCGTAACTTAAAATAATACAAATAATTATACATAAACTAAAAAGCTGAAACAAGTCGTAAACTAGTTTCGTTATAAAATTCTGCATATTCTCTGACTTTAAACCTGGGGGGGGTTCTAAAATCATTCAGGTAATTTATAGATGTCAGTTAAAAACTTGAAATTTTAGGAGATGAAGTACCCTCGTCGCAGCAGACCTGCGTTCTCAGCGAATTTCCAAATAAATAATGTAATAATAATATATGACAAGTTTGATCAATATCTGTCGATAAATATGAGTTATTTACTCTTCATGAGATTAACATGGAAAAGAGTATGCAGGTTTCCTGCTATGAGAAACACTGAAGTTAGGCATTTCTAGCATAAAAAAAATTCATTAGACCATTTATACCAATTACCAAGAAAAAAGGAAAAACCAAATTTTTTAGTACAAACCTCCCCACCCCAAACTACCCGTTCCGACAAACCGATATGTCTGATTACGGGCTCGTCCGAGCTAAATACCTTGTGTATGCAAAATGCATCCAAAAATATCTATTAATAAGTGAAATATTATTTTTGTCTTATCCTCCATAAAATTAACATTTGAGTCCCAACATACAATGCACTGTGTTTAGTTTTTTCCATATCCCGGTAACCGTTGGAGATGGAGCAAAACTTTAGAGTACCAAATTATGTAGTTTTTGAGCTGATTCTAATAGTACAAGATACAACTTAAAATTTGTTTAACTAAATATTATGAAAAACGCAAATACTCAATTTTGGGATACAAATCCCCCAAACTTCACGTTCCGATTGACCGATATGTCTGGATTACGAACTCGTCTGAGAAAATGTAAGAATGCACGTCGCTACCATGCTACTCTTAAGACTTGTTATGAGACCTACGGTAATAACTTTCCCCCTATGGGAAATTTGCTAAAACCTGGTTTCCTATACAAATACCCTTATGGAAGAATTTAATCTTGCCTAGACCGAGTGTCGTACGACGTAGAAGTCACCCAGGACTCTTAAGAGGTCATCTAATTTTATGCCAGAGCTGGTCGCACCACATGAGTTTTCCCATAATTTGTATAAGAACTAATGAACAGTTAAGAAAAAAGTTATGAAACCATTTCCTTACGTTTTTATGTGAACATTGATTAATTTGTTTGTAATAGAAATTCATACTGAGAAGACTCCTGTCAGTCAGTTGAAATGTCAGTTACAATATGTAGTAATTATTGTTTAATTGTATGTAAACAAAGCAAGCCTTTAAACAAAGGGGTACACGCCAAGCCTTGAAGTCGTGAACCGATACATCAGATAAGAACAGATAAGAGAGGCAGGTCAATGTTGATAACAACATTCAATGTCGTCTGGTTTAATGTCTTTGTTTACAGCTCAGGATAATAAATAGTTTAATCAAAGCATTAATGTAGTAAATGTTACATGTTTCAAATTTCACTCAGTTTTTCTATCCTCTTTATTTTCGTATTAAAAGCCAAGATAAAAAATGACAAATAATTCATCAAAATAACACCATTTATTCAACTATTAAAATTGGATAAGTTAATTAGAACTTATTTCAAACCCTCGTCAGTCGTTAATTTTAAATGTTTACATGGAACGTTAAGGAACTAGGATCATGAAACCTTTACTAACTCAGTAATGCTAAATACTTGGTTGATAGGTGAAATAACTCATACACACCTGTGTAATGCAAGTTTCACAAATCAGACCCAAAGAAAAAATGAAAATATATTAAAAATGAAATGTATTGAAAAATTTATTTGTGTGATACACCTATAAATTTCTATATTAATATAGAAAGTAAATACTCCCGTTGCAGCAGGCCTGCGTACTCAGTTAATTTCCAAATCAATAATATGATTATAATAATGTATGACAAGTTTGATCTGTCAATAAATAAGAGAGTTCGTCTCTTCTCCATTAGATTAACACGAGGGAGAGTACGCAGGTTTGCTGCTGTGAGTAATATTGAAAGTAGCCATTTTCAACATACAACATTTTAATTTGATCGTAAACCATGTTCACGGACACACATGCACATATATAAATAAATTTAAAAAATATTTTTGGCCTCTGGGCACCTCGAAACCAAAAAATAACATGGTCCAGGGCTTAGGCCTTGCCATGAGACCTACGGTAATAGCTTCTTCCCTATGGGAAATTCGCTCAATAAAGCATAAGAGGAAAATTCAATTTATATAAGTATACTGCGTACTAACTGTATCATTAACAAATTTGTAAGTTTAGCAATTTAAATTGCAATATATCCTGAAGCACACGTTGGAAACTAGACCACGACCAAGTTAATGATTGTGAAACACCTTGAATAATAGGGTTTTACAACTTAAACACTCATCATTTGCATTATCTGGGTTCTATCTTATAAGGAGTTAGCTAAGGGATTATTCAAAACAGGACAAGCGTGCAAAGTTTGTCGGAGCTTTATAACTATGTTATTTATTTGTTGCCTCATAATTATTTTATGCTCTTAAACATACGTTCGAAACACCCCCGTCGTAGCAGACCTGCGTACTCAGTCAACTTCCAACGCAATAATGTATAATAATAATATATGACAAGTTTTTCAATATATGTCGATAAATATGAGTATTATTTGCGTATTCTCCATAAGATTGTCATGGGAAAGAGTGTACAGGTTTGCTGTTGTGAGGAATCCTTAAATTAGGCATTTTTACCATTTATACCAACTTTCATCAACATCTGTCCATAAATAAAGGAGTTTGCCTATTCTCTGTATGATTGACATGGGAAAAGAGTATTCAGGTTAGCTGCGATGATACAACACATAAAATACGATTTTTAAGCATAAATCGATGGATCTCAATCACATGAAGCTAAACATCAAGTTTCATCCAAAATTATAAGTTTATAAGTAAAACATGAATTTTTCTTTGACCTCGATAAGATTAACATTGGAGCCCCAAAATACAACGTACTGTGTTTAGATTTTTTATATCTCAGAGATGGAGAAAAATTTAATGAATTAAATTGTGTAGTGTTTTGAGCTGATTCTTATAGTAAAACTTAAAATTACATATAAAAACGCAAAACCCCAATTTTTGAGTACAAAATCTCCCTAAACAACCCGTTCCCATTGACCAATATGTCTGGATTACGAACTTGTCCAAGCAAATGTAGGAATACACGTCTCTACAAAATTTTGTCTTGATCGGACCGTTTTTACAAGAGGTATCATATTCACAGATACACACACATACACATGGACAAAAAATAACATGGTCCCGGGCTTAAGTATTGCCATGAGACCTACGGTAATAGCTTCTTCCCTAAGGGAAATTCGCTAAAATAATAATCTAATATATTATATTTTGTATAACTAATAAATTTTTAAAATTAACAATTTTAAATTGATTTATAAAAGTTATGGGATGTATTGGAATCCTTCCAATGTTGGCATAATTGTTTCAAGTTTTTAGTGAGTCTTTCGAGGTAAAGGGGATTAAATCGGAAATTTGGGGGTATTTGTGAAAGCAGGGTAGCAAATCCACTTAATGCTTTTGAGCTCAAATGTTGGTTATGTGCACGAATAAGAATTTTTTCTCGTGACGCATGTCAAATTTGGGGAAAAAATTCATTTACTGCAAAAAACAAAATTTTCAAGAAAATCTTTTATTCGATAATTTTATTATTATGTCATTTTAAAGGCCTAAAAATGTTTAACTATGTAAAAAAACATCAATGTTATCTTAAACAGGTCACTCAGGAAGCTTGCATGAAACAATCACATATGCGTAACGAATAAGCGACACTAGCTAGCTCCGACTCAACGGATTTCGGTTGACCTTAACGCCACTCGTTTCGCTTTAAGAGTGTATAAAGTTCAGCATTATTGGTGTTTAAGTTCTAGAAGAATAATGTTAAATTGTGTTAATCATTATTCATTACTCAACGGAAATAAAAAACAGGTGATATGCTATCGTAATAGTTATGTAAAGAAATACAAGATCAAATATAGTATGAAAATTTATTTTAAGGAGTATTAAAACTATCGCGTAATTATTCATGGTAAATAACTAGTAATAGATTATAATAGTCTACAACAATAGTATATTTCATCAGCAGGTCCTTAACTGATTGTTTTTTTAGGTCATGTCAGTGTTTGTTGTTATTATCCATAGTTCAATCTCAACCATTCGATAGTTAAATTTAATAGTCCAAATCAATTTCACAATCGATATTCGGAACGTCCGAAATAAAGTAAACAAAAATTATAGTGATTGTTGCAGTTACTTTACCGATCATTTACAATCGATTAATATTAATAATAATTTTTCGTGGCCTAGGACTCAAAAAAACGTAATAGGTTTGGCACTAGGAAGAATAATAACAACTTTTGCACTTCAACGCATGTATCTAAAACATTTTTGAAGCAGTATGACGGAAAATAGTATATTTATCTCTAGTCTCAGTAACACTCGTCCAGGAATACTGTCAACTAAATAACCGTGTTGTTTGGAGCTAAACGTTAAAACGCTGAGACTGATAAAAACTTAATTTCCCAGCCCAATCTACTCAAAATCATAATCACCATACAAGGACTGCTGTAACTCAACAATCAATGATCTAGACGAATGAAATTTTTGTGAAACCTAGATCCTCGATCTGTGTCACTGCCATGCACAACATCATGCGCCACTGCCTTCTGTAACAATATAACCACATCGCATCTCCGACGAGGCGAGCGCGATCTGTGCTCTCCAAGTGAAACTAACTGTTTGCGGTTCCTAACGACTGCTATTGCAAGGAGTTATGTATTATAAAAGGACTATTTGTTTAACAATAGTAAATAAGGTTATAATTGTTGCAGATGTTTTCTACCACATACTGCTAAAGATTTTCAGAAATCTCCTGTTTCTAATCGAATCTTCTGATCAGTTGTGAAGAAATCACTACAGAGTGTTCCTGAACTCTACCGATCTTTCCATATATTGTTCCTGGACCATAGGCAACCCGAAATACCACATTCAAAAACTCGAAAATTTGAAATTTATCCGCATAGCCGCCATTTGGATTTTTCACATAGCACATTTTAATTCGAGAACGGTTGTTTGTAATGCAACGACATTTTGCATGTAGCTTTATAAACTAAAGACCTAATTACAGAAAACGAATTGTTTTTTTTCAATAATTATTTCCAAAATGGCGGCTGTCTGAAAATTTCATGGTTAGTAAACAATTACATTTTACGATAGCGATTACCATTTATTAAGGGCATTCAAAAAAATTAAGCTAATAATTAAACTAAAATTATAGATTAAAGATAATTAACCTTTAAAGCGCTACTGAAAATCACGGTCCCTGCTCATTTAGTATGGATGAAGATTTTAATTTGAATTAATAATTTATTTAAGACTACATCCAATTTATATACTCTATAGTGCTATCAAAATACACCCAAATAAAATACATCTGCTGTTATTTCGAAATTATTTCGATTATTTCGAACATTTTTAGGTTCAAAAAAAAGTATTCTTTTCATCTGGATGAGCAATTACTGTTAATAAATCCTATCCAGTAAAAACATTCACACAAAAACACTATTTACTGCTAAAACACAATGAAAATAAACACATATTTACAAAAATGTCAACAAACAAGGTTATCGAAATTTAAACAGCTGGATGTAGTGACTCGCGAGTTTTCCCGTTAAAAGCAGTACGGGTGCGCACGAATACTGGCCAAACTCGCATAATAACTAATTTCAGTCACTAAATACCTCAACAAAGCCGCTATATCAGCCACTCTATCGGCTGTTTCGCGATTTAAAGCGCAGAAAATTCGGCAAACTGATTGATTCCGAGTAAACTCGTTTACCGCGCCGTGCGACCTTACTGTGTGCTTCGAGAAAAGTCGTCAGCCGCCCGGTAAGGAAAATAATTATTATATACATAATATCATTTACGTTTTTTTTAATACGTCAATAAAAGACATGTGTGAAAATCTCAATCTATAGTGCTACCAAAATACACCCAAATAAAAAATTCCACTTTTACAAATTATTTCCAACATTAAATGTTAATATTTACGTGTTATTCTCCACCACAGCCTCCACCTCCACCTCCTCCTCCTCCTCCTCTCATCATCAACAGTCTTATACAAAAACTGTTCTTTTTCTGCTTCTTCTTTTCATTCTAAATCTTTTCCTCAGTCTTATTCTACCTATCAACTACTTCCGTATCCAGGTTCCCTAGACCATTGGCACGTGCTTACAATTGCGGACATCCAGCCATCCAGCCTTGCAAAGTCATCGCGTCTAATTGTGCAATCAAGGTCATTACATACTGCTGGCCATTCATTACCGCTCCATTGATTCTCCGTTGTTTATTGCTTCATCCAACATTAATGCAGTTGAAGAAGTGTATCTTAACCTTCATACCAGTTGAAGTTTTGAAAGTGAACTGCGTTGTGATAATTAACATTATCACAACATAATGCAACGCCCTTCATTTTTGTCTTCGGGTACATTGTGACATTCTCATTCATTTGGATCCATCAATATGGATTTCTATGATATTTATTTATTAGATTAATTGTACTGCTGTAAAATGGTTTTTAAATTAAATTTAAATGCAAATGTAACAGTTACAGATTCCATATTACTGGATACACTTTCATAAACGTGAAACATTATCATTTATAATTTACATTTTAGTTTATAGGTAGTGAAAGAAAGTATCTGTAGTTTTACAACTCAAACTTATACTGAATTACTTTACAAACAAAAGCAAGTCGTAGAAGAATAATTATTAAAAATTAAAGAAGAATAATAAATAAAACTGATGTGATCTGAAATGAAACCCAACCCGCACAAAAGGTACTTCACAGAGATGAAATAATGGTTTATTTTTTGCTGAACTAATGTTACTCCTTTCTTTCTAACTTATTTTAATGTAAATTACAAATACTCGTGGTTTTTCTGTGATATGGCTTTAATTTCACGAAGTATAATAAATTTCTTCAGGATTATTAAAATATAAATAACACAACGGGGATTTGTTGTTTTATTCTTCAATATCTAACCGTTATATTTCTTTTATATAATGTAAATATTTTATTTTAAACACCATTTTAATTTTTAATTCCCATATATTGAGATGGTGGGTGTCCTGTAATACAGCTTTCCTAGAGGTCACTGGTTGTGGATAGTTATGAGCGATGGCCAGTGAATGTGATAATTCTCTGGTGCGGATTAACGTCCGCACTATTGAAAGCTACATTCATCCACAAAGACTATCATCATTATAATTGCAGATTGTAATATAAAGGCAAAGGTGGTTCGGATTCAACGTTAACCTGTAGGTCACTAAGATGGCATTGACTGTTGGAATATTAATTAACAGTCCTGTCTGGGGAACATGTCAGTAACAAGACTGTAGATCGCGCCTCAATCATCTTACACTTATTTCTCATTCATAATCTGCTTAAAATATACCTACCTGGGTAGGTCGCCATTTCAAATTAATCTAATCTAACTTATTTACCTTGAAGTTCTCGTTTCAGTTTGCATCGATTTCGAAAAACTAAAGTTATAGTTAAAATACTACATCAGAAGTACAAGTACAATACTACCAACATTCCGAAGTATATTTCTTGGGTGACGTAACTCTTTTCTTCGTCTTCCTTACTTTTAATAAGTAAGGCCCGATAACACAAAATTATAACCCGCCGCTCAACACTATAACGAAAAATATATATTTCATTCAATCGCGAGTTTTTGCGAAAGTATAATAAATGTGAAAACATTTTATACATTCTGGAGTTAAAATGATTTAAAAGTTGACAAGTTTATCTGCCGTACCCTGTATTTTCAGCCGGTTGAAAGTAAATAACAAAAAAATTAAATATTTGGTCCTGCAACAGACCATCTGGAAGTTCCCTGTGCCATGCATCAAACATTCAATACCATTGTGTGACACACCTTTATTCGCAGCGATCCCTCGCTCATCCCCATCAAGGGGAGGGACAAACTAATGCGGAAACTGTGCTGCATTTGTAGTCCGTGTAAAAGGTTTTGCCAGCCGGAAACGAAAGGCTGAGTTACAAAATACTGGTTAACTATTTTTAGGTGAACAGTCTTTGGTTTCTACTAGACTGATTAATTGGTCCTAAAATTGTGTGAAAATGTGGTCTATAAAAGTGATTAAATATATATAAACAAACATCAGCTGTAAAATTAAAATCAATATTAATTTGTTTACGTTAGTCATTGATATTACGCCTATTTAAAAACTATTCTATATTAACTGTTATCTTGATGTAAAACAAATTTTAATAATAATAGTACACATTTTTATAGTTAAACTTAATTGTAAATTAATGCTAACTAATTAATCTGAGAAATTTTTTTACAGTACTGTATTTAGTATTTTAGATTTCAGGGTTAGGCTATATTTTATTAAGATAATGGGTTTTATAGAAAGAAATTATCAACAGCTGTAAAATTTTAAACCAATATTCGTTTGTTTACATTGATGACTTGGTTTTAATACCTAAAATATTGTAGTTATATCTTGATGTAAAAAATTAAATAAGATACAAATTTAATCTAATCTATCTAATTTTAAACTATTTTTAAATAACCGAGCTGAGCATTTATTTTTTGAGTGTTTGTTTACGATTTCAGGTATGATTATCATTTTGTCATGATAATGGGTATTTTTTTCTTTGCTCTGAATCTTAAAACTCGTATAAAGGACGGGCTTACTGCCAGTCATCATCGATTATGATTCTATTTGATCAACGATTTAACTTAGCTGTTTGTTATAAATAATAAATTACAATTTACTCTTCCTACCTAATTAAAATGATTTGTAACCTTAAGTTATTTTTCCAATTTATGGCTTATACGTAGTCATCATGTTAAGAGCGGAACAAAACTTTTTATAAACATAAAAAGTCGTCCTTAGTTCTAAAATCTCCCACCTTTAAAATGAACGAATTGTATTCCAGCAAAGTTAGTCAGGAATGTCTGCCAGACGTTACTTGTGTATATCGTAGCCAACGGAAATAATTAATTCCTAAGGATGCTGGAATGGTGTAATGTTCTACCCAACTTCTCAGAAAGAGTGACAAACTCAAAACAAATGATTACCCGACCTCAGGTACTGGGACGCCATGCATTAAGACCACCTACTCAGAATACCGAGGGAAAAGTATAACCGGTGGGTGCTATCGGTTTGTTTTTATAACATATTTCCTAGAGCAAATAACTGATAAATTCCTCTGAATCCACTGATAGAGAAATCCAATATTCCTTCAACATTTTATGTCAGACTAGACATTGATGCTCCGTCGGTTGCAGTGACCTAAAAACAATTTTAATATAAATAATAATTGCTGTAACCAAAATTTGTACCATAAAACCTTGTACTTTGTACAATTTTAAAGAGCATCATAATGTCTTAAAAAGGCATGACGCATAACGATGTATTTAACGATATGAATGTCATTAACAATGGCCTTAAAATGTTGCATTACTATCAAAAAAGAAATAGAATGCATGTATTAGAAGAATTTAAAAATAAATAAATTCCACAAGAACCATAATTTTAACAGATTCATTTCAAATGACAAACTCCATTTTAAATGAAATTATATTTTTAACGGCCTTCTCCGAGGTGAAAACCTACCTACCTACCTATTGATTTGAACTTGTGACCTAGTGAACTAGTGTTAGTGACAGGTGACTTATTTTAATTAATATTTTTTATATAATGGTTAGGTAGGTTTTATTTCAACCAATTGGAATCGTTTGAAAATAGTGTAAGCCGAAATATGTAACGGAAAATAAACATTTGAATGCATACTTACTAAGTTATATACATCTTTTTAATACAATTAATTACAGTTTGGGGCTACTAATATGAATTTTAATTATAATGTCTAGCGATCTATTTGATTAGAATTGATTTTTCCATTTACTCAGGGGATACATGTTCATCTAGTGATAAATATAAAATAAACGGTACCAGTGGACTGACACATACTATCTCCCTTAAGTAAATTTAAAAAAGACAATCTGTAATAAAACTATCATGTTCTACAAAGTAATTCTAAATATCATTTAATAATTTATTGTTCAAATTGTATGGGGGAACCCCCCCCCCTCCCCGGTAATACCAAGCTTTTTTGAGCTGGTTTTGTTCGGTGATTTGACCTTACACTTCATACCAAGTTTCATGGAAAACGGGTGGAAAGTAAGGAAGAAATTGATTTTTTTATATTTTCCATAAGAATAACATTGGGCGCTTTCAGACAATGTACTGCGTTTATCATGGACAGTAAATTTAACTTTTCTCTGGAACCGTTAGTCGTAGACAAATAATTCAAAATACTAATTTGTTTAGTTTTTTAAGCTGGTTTCAATGGTACCAGTCAAGTTATACTTTACTTTTATTGTTTTCGCTGAAAATTTAAAAATTCTTTTGACATTTAAAAACCCATAACTTTTGAACCGTCATTTTTACAGACATGCGGGTGGTGTCAAATTATTTAGTGCTCTGTGCACTATAAACTATCAAATTTTAATCAAAATCGTTAGAGCCGTTTTTGAGAAAATTGGATTTTTCACGTTTTTAAGGGTTTTTAGGGGTAAAAAATAATAAAATAATAAAAATAATTAAAAATAAAAATAATAAAAAAATAAAAATAAATAATAATAAACCCATAAAAATAAAAAATTCAAAAAAATGAAAAAAACGCCTGGAGATACGGTGACTATATATATACATGCCAAATTTAATCTAAATCGGACAAACTGGGTAGGCTGTGGCACTGTACACATCCAGACACACAGACACACGGACGGTCAGACATCACGCCAAAACCCACTTTTTTGGATTCAGGGGACCCCAAAACGGATATATCCAGCCTCAACTCAAATTCGATAATTTTGACGAAAACAATACTTTCTCCATATACTATGTATAAGGGGAGAAAGTAAAAAGTATATCATGGTACGTCTAAAGGGAATGTTTTCTGTTCCTACAAACAGCTGTCCTTATAACCATATGACGTCGCTTACCATTTGATGTCACTTCCGTTTGGTTTGAAGGATGGCCAAACCCACCCTCCATATCCAAGACATATTCATGTGAAAAATCAGCTCTACAATACACAAATGTTATACAGTAGATACACTCCAAAAATTGATTTAAAACTAATCCGATAGGTTTTAATTTCATAATTCCTGTTTGGAGAAAGATACGTCGGGGTTTTATATTTCTCTTACAGGATTAAATATCCAAGATGGTACTGCAGACTCTTACCTTGTTTTCTCAAAGACCATCCAAAGCCGCCGGCGGTGTGGGGAGGCGACAGGCTCGGGGCACCTCCGCAGCGCAGAACGGGAACAAATTGATTTCCCGGTACGGAACGGGGACGACGAGTTATTATAATTATGCAAATCGCAAACATTTCTGCCCATTATACCTTAGAGGGTACCGCGCAATGGCAGCGATTCAACACCCGAGGGAAGGTGGGGCAACAGGTGAAAGGATCGGAATAGGATAAAGTATCGATGCTGTGTGCGTGGTTGGATATCCGAGTGAAAAAATCTGCTGAACCGAAGACGATTGTAACACAAATTTACCAAATTATCATTATAATTCGGTTAATTGCGATTGAATGATTGAAGTATATTTTACTCATAGATTAATCGTTCATCTCTGATACAGTGAGATGTGTATTTTACTTTATAGACTTATACATAGTATAAGGAGAAAGTAGGTATTATTTTCGTCAAAACTTCTGAATTCGAGTTGAGAGTGGATATAATCACTTTTGAGGTTTTCTGGAACCAAAAAGGTGGTTGTCGGACTGATGCCTGTCTGTGTTCAGTCCCCGAGACCACATTGGTAGTCCGATATTAATATAAAATTTCGTGGTTTATTAAGGCAGCAAATATTACGAAGACTTATAGTAGAAATGTTATGGGATTTTAAATGTCAAAGAATCTTCTGTTAAAAACTAAATACATTAGCATTTAGGATTATTTGTATGCGGCTAATGGTCCCCGAGGTCATTTTAAGTATTGCATGCGGTAAGCACAGTACGTTGTCAAGAGCGCACAATTTTTTTCTTTTTACTTATAGACTGAAAATATTTCATGCACATTATTTATTAATCGTTTTTTATGAAACTTTTCATACAATTTAAGATAACATCATCCCTTAAAACCACACAAAAGTGTTGCTATTACATCGGAAAGGTTTGGTAGGTGGGTATACCTCCAACATTTTTGTTTTACATATAGAGGGAGAAAGTACAGAGATTTGTGTCATTGGTATTTTTTATCACATTAGTATTATAAAAACACGCATATTTGTGTAACAAGAGCACAAACGATGTCGTCTCGCTCGAGAGGTTTATGTGGCAGCACGAAGCGTCAGCTGAGTGTTGCCAAAACTTCGAGGGCGGCCATGACAGTTTGCACTCGTATTATACATGAATTTTCCTACATTTTCTCATTGTGATAAATGTAAACATAACTTTTAGGTTTCCGGTAACCTCAGTTTCATTTCGCAAAATCTGAAGTTAGTGTTGTAGGAACGACTATCGTCTATTGGCTCTGATCGGTTAGCGCATGCTATTATGCTATAATGTAAGGATGAATAAAAATGTTAAAATTGAACAAAGTTTGAAAGTTCCTGACCTCTATGTCTTATTATTAGTGATTCCTACCATTGAAGAGTCACATGATCTCTTCGTATGAATCTTGAACATAGTAATTCTGGAACGAAGCGGTAAAATAAATATTCATCTAGTAGATTATGTTTTTTATTTTCAGTTCAGTCAATATTGACAATCAGTTTGGTATCGAAGTCAAAAGTTATTTGTTAAGCCTACTTGTGTATTCAATAATTAATCATGAAAGTTTACTACTTAGTTTTAATTTTTTCTGAGGTTTCGTTATTTTCTAAACTAAATCATTCCAATAAAAACAGTACTGTACTAGGGTTTAATTATAAAATACATTCCGTATAACACTATCTATTTTCCAACTTTTCTTAAAACTGTACATTCATATTTCAAATATACTTTATTCAACTTGATGTGCGAGATAAACATGAGTATAAACTTGTTTTGAAATTCTTTCAAGAGAACCTGATTTAACCTAGGCATGTTCGCTACATACATAGCCCTACTGTTTAACCACATAAATATGAGGAGAGGATCTGAAGTAGTAAATTCCAACAAACCACATGGCGCTTGAGATATAAAATGGCTTAGCATAGAGTGCTTCGTGTCGACGAATCTGCTATAAAACAGGAACAACAATCTACTTCATCTTCAAGCATCGCTCTTTCATTGTTCTATTTTTCGGTTTAAATTATTAGACTCGTCTTTTCTAAGAAATTTAATTCTCCTTAAATTATGATTTTATGGCCTTTTTCAGTGATTTTACATTAGCTAATGTATTTAAACCATATTGTAAAAGAGAGAAGTTCCTTTTTCACAAAGGTTCTCCCCTTATTAATAGAGTTTAATTATTTTCATGCTAATTTAGCAAGCCTGGTTTACAACTGAACAATCAATAACTTGTCTTTTCTGGAATGGCGATCTATATACAGGTAGGTATTTTAAGCATAGTATAAATGAGAAATGAGTGTAAGATGATTTTTGCGGTCTTGTAATCTTGTTACTGACTGTTCATTGGCAGGACTGTTAATTAATAGCCCATTAACCAATGGAATCTAAGGGACCTACAGTTTAACGTGAGATCCGAACCACAATTTTACCTCTGAAATAGGAACTGGTCTAATTACGAGAGTGGTTAGATGTGCGCAATAGTGTGTTCAATGGTGCGCAGGTTAATCCACATTAGAGACTATCACATCCACCTACGATCGCTCATGAACATCCACAATTAGTGGATTACAGGACCCGCCACCATCCCAGTCTTTTTTAAAACCTTTGCGGCAAATATTAACACTTCCTATCCATGAAAATCATCCGTCCAACACCCATTGCATAATTTTTATTTTAATGATTTTTCATGAAAATTATTTTTGTACTCCTGTGGAAAATTTACAGGGTGATGATCGGTAGACTAATGTATAGTTGTGTTTCAAGCTAGTGTATCAATCACTATGTCGCAAGGTCACAATTTTAATGACCTATTGTTGAAGATAGTATGCTAATAAATGATAATATGTCGGTGTGTGGTCTCACCTCCGGGAACATGAACATCTCAAGGTGTCGTCTTCTATATGTGATTGAATGTAAGTTGCCAATTTGAATACAAGCGGTAGAATTGTAAAAACCTACATCAAGCTTTAAGATGGCTTAAACAAGCTGAAAGGCCAAAACTCTCAAGGTTTGGAGATTCTATAATTCACTTTTCTTAAGGAGGGTAAAGGCTGTCCTTTACTTCGTTATCCCTAGCATCCTTCCTTTCCTGTGGTTTTACAATATTCTAAGAAAATTTGGATCTACGGTGCTTTCTTTATCCTATAAATTTTGAATTAAACATCTGATCACGCTACATTATAGCCACCATATAGCCTGTACACCATGTTCAATATACTCAATGTAAAAATAAAAATATTACATCGCACCTGTAACGTGTTGTCAATTATCAGAGTTTCTAATCTTAATATTTAATCGTTACAAAAGTTTCTTGAAGTTAGTAACTGAATCGACCTTCCGAGTTAGGTATTTTAAGCCAAGTATGAATGAGATATGAGTGTAAGATAATTGTGGCGCGATCTTGTTGTCTTGTTACTGACTAAGGCTGACTAGCCCAACAGTAAATGACATATCGAAGGGACCTACAGTTTAACGTGGAGCCAAAACCACTCTCTCTGAATTACGAACTGGTTTAATTAATGAGGATGGTCTTTGCGGATTAACGTAGTATTCAATAGTGCGGACGTTAATCCACACAAGAGTTAATCCACTGCATCCACCGACCATCGCTCACAACTATTCACAATTCGTGACCATCAAGTAGTTGGATTACAAGTTTTGGAACAGTTAGTCAAGTTGCAAATCATCGGCAGCGTTTAACACTCAGGTTCATAAGTTGAACACGTTACACGTAACAGATTACGGCATCGGACTGAACCGTGACGCCTAGTCACGTTACTGCAACGAATATATCTGAAATAAATCTATAGGTTGCTATCGGATTGCCCGTGTCCGGCAGCTCCTTTACGCGCCCATGGGATGGATACATGGTGTGTTTGTGGATGAACGACAGATTTTTCGGTTTATGTCACATCTTTTCAGTTTTCTATTTGAGTTATTTCTAAAGTAAAGAATGTGATATGGTGTACCTCAGGGTTTACTTTTAGGTTTAACATTATTTTTTTATTCTGGTGAAATTATATTTTAATTAAAAATCTGTATAACAAGTCAGACTTTATGTTTCATACATTTTTGAAAATTATAACTTTTCGTAGTGATTTTATAAAATATTACCTAAGCAAAGTGAAAACGTTTCTTCCAAGCTAATTGAGTACAATAATTTATTCTAAAATTCATTAAATCATGTAAAATAATAGTGATAATGTGGTTATGAATTTATTGAAAAGGTCTTAACTGATATTAGTAATTCAAATATACTTTAAGTCAGCACAAATTGGTTCGATCGTCAATCCCACAAAACGGAACACATGTTATCCTGTAAATTAGATACGTTTCCACATCATAGTTAGTTAATAACGAGATGGAATGTTACAATAATTAAACCTGCTGGAAACAATGAAGCTGAAGGTTACATAAATAAACTGTTGAAATGGATACAAAGAAAACTAGAAACCTCATCGGTATTTATGTGATCACACACCTCTGTATATAATCCTCATTATCGGAACCAGTGAGGCAGAATAATGGACGTCGGTCTAGCCGCTAGCCGCTAGCCGCAGCTGTGTACCGTGGCTACTCTGAGTAAACTTAGCCGTTCATAGGAAATAGGCCTACACTTTATTTGAGGATTTTGACATGGATATGACTAAGCTCTGGGGGGGTGATTTCTTAGAAACCACCAGAACTATTGTATTGAATTTTTGGTTATAAGAACAGCTGTTTAGATGAACTGTAAAACATTTCCCTTAGACATGTCCATGATCTAACCTATTTCCCACAGGGATGTAAATACAAACATTTTTTTAGGGGATTCTGGCTTGTTTTAGAATAATTATGATTGCGTTTATGGATTCTTATTTCACATTTGTTTATGTTTGCCTACATACAATAAATGTTCGTGTATCTGGAAAATCATGGACACTTCAATTATGCAACATGGAAATTTCTCTTTTTTCAATAATTTTTGTAAAATATTATTTGGATATGGATATGTTTAAGCTCTGGTGTGGAGGATGTTATCAATTTGCGGGACACAAAAGTGATAGATAAGTTCCATCATATAGTTATGAGAACAGCTGTTTAGAGGATCTGAAAACATTCCCTTCAGAAATAGCCATGATCTAATGTATTTCCCTTGGGTAAGTAAAAACTGTACTTTTTTATTTAAAACATACGAAAGTAGTTTCATTTATAAGGCAAATCCTATAAAAATCTCTATAATTAAGAATGCTTACCGTTAATGCATTTTAAGAACGTGATATTAAAATACTGTAGTAAAAATACAAGTTTCAAAACAGGTTTCTAAAAATGGACAATCAATTTGAAAAATAATAAAATGATATTTGGTCGTTTAGTACTATATTATAAAATAGTTATTGTATATAAAAACGTGTTTGCTTTCGATAAAAATGTTTTCCGTATTTATAATCATTATCATTTTAAAAACAAAGTGCGAGAAACATTTAACAATTTAAATTACTTCAATATATTAAACTTAATCATCATATTTTTCGTTAAAACTTTAATCATCCATTAACTTGCTATGAACTTTCGCTGACTATAATAATTATTTATGGCGTTGATTATGTAATCAAAAGAGCAAAACTCAAAAGTCGTGAGTGATATTTAGAATACTGGTATGTGAGCTCCGTAACAGAGTAATATCGATGTTTCCCTGAATCCGCTCACACGACGGAGGTAGCGCACATCTGCTGTTATCTGGAATGTTTGCAAGTTGTTATCTATAACAGCTTCTGCTGACACGCGCGCAGAGAGCATTTAAATGATCTCTATCTTAATAGAATTTCTGTTTCGAGCTAATTCTCAAAGGCATGATAATGTTTTGTCTTTTAAGTGCACTCATTAATCAAATTATTAATTTAGTCAAAATCTAACCATTCATAATCAATTTATTAGAACAAAGTGTTGTAATTCAAAGCTAATGTTTCAAAGAATACTTACCGTTTTATTTAGGAATATTATGCTACAGTTTTATTTAATACAATCAGTATAATAGATTCATGCATGGTTAATTGATCATAAATTAATGTAACGAAAAATTGATGTGTGTGAATTATTTTTAAATATATGAAAAATCAAGTACTGACATTATTTCATTTTTGAAATTGACTCTACACACATTTTTAAAACAGTTTGTTGAAGGTTTACGAATTTCCACTAAGCATCGTTGAATCGACAAATGAAGTAATGTAAAATTGGGTAAATCTTCATAACTTCACCTTAAACAATGTAGTTTAGGAAAATGTTTATGATGAATCTAATAGTTCAGATAATCTAATAGTTTAAAGTAACTGTATGAAACTTGACATTTTTAAATCTAAAAATGTTTATTGTTTATTTTATTACTTCGTTTCATTACAAGTTCTAAAAGATGTATTAATTTATTTTTTAAATTTACTGATTCGAAAGCGAAATCCTAATAAGGAAATGCAATAATTTTCTCTATTTATAATCATTAAAACAAACATAAATGTTTTTGAGTACTTTGTGAGTAGATAACACTTTATTAATGATAACACTTTTATAAACATACTCTATAGGTAACATAAATTATACATAATGTGGCCTATTAATGTTCAAACTTTGATGTAGCCGGTTACAAATCTTAACAAAACAACCGTTAAGCAGAAACATGCACACAAAAGGTAAAAGCTAAAGAGAATAGAAATTAAAAACCGATGGAGCATATCGTAAATCACAAAGGAAGTAAAACAAACAGATAAGGTTCGGTAGAAGCAGGGAAATACGCAATGACATTGTTACACTCCAAGAAATACAATTTACATTCATCTCTTTGAGCTTGGTTCAATAAGAGTTTCATTTAAAAGTCTTCCCGCTTTGCAGTGAAGGCGCAATCGTCATTTCCGGATGAACATATGACCGGTATTAGTTTAATGAAATTATGGAATTTTAATTAACCTCTTTGACATCAATTTGCGAGACGCAAAAAGTGTAACGGAAGTGACCTCCCTCGTTAATAACGTGACCGGATATTTTTTGTTTATGGTAGTCATATAGTATATAGTTAATATTTTGTAAGCAAGTACCTGAAATAATAAAATTATATATCATATCCCGTTAATGAAGTTACTATAGAAACTAAAATGCTTATTGGAAACATTTCCTATTTTAAATTTGTATTTTTGAACATTTTGTTAACTTCACGTAATTTTTAGTAACTATGTCACAAGAAGCAACCTGCCTTTGACATATCTATGATCTAATGCTATTTCCCACAGAAAAGTCGTTCTGCAGCTCAGTAGATTGTTTTAAACAGATATAAACCAATCCAAACAGATAAAAAATAATCCAAAATATAAACCAAAAATATAAATATAAACCTGGAACATTTTGGTCCTCGTGGTAGCACGGCTTCTTCTCATTCCTCGTGTTTGTTTCGTAAAATTATATCAAATTAAGATGTTTAAAAATTTTCTGTCATATTTTTCCTTTCACACACTCGGTGAACGAACTTTGGATATCAACGTAAAGATACTACGTCTAAATGTTCTATCGATGTCTTGGGATATGTAAGAAGTGTACCTACGAGTATCACAAAAACTTGTTATTTCAACATATCCAATTCTTTAGATCTCTGGTCCAAAAGAGTTTTGGGAAAGTTTCAAAATCCAAATCTCCAAACGACCAGTTTTTAAATCTAAGTCTTGGTAGTAAAATATTCTAAGACCTATATTTGTATATACCTAAATATTACTGTTTCGTAGAATATTCCCAGAAAATGTCTTGATGTATTAAAAGTAAGCATGATAAAAATGAGAAAGATTGAAGGATGAGATGATAAATATTAGACTGAAATAAAAGTTTGAGGGGATGGGGAATTGATCATGTAAGCTCGAGGCAAAGCATCCAAAACATAGCCCATACGTGAAACCTGAGAACAATTCAAATCAGATTATTTCTAATGTGTTATTTTATAATTGCAGTACTTAAAATTCTATGTTGCCTACCCAAGAAAATCCATGCAACAAAAATTTGTATTTGATCAGTTTTAATGCCAGGCTCTAAAAATTGTTTTCCAAATAAAAATAATTGTATTTACTTCCCTTTGGGAAATAGGTTAGATCATAGCTATGTCTAAAGGGAATGTTTTCAATTCCTCTAAACAGCTGTCCATATAAACATGTGACGCTACTAACCAAATGACGTCACAATTTCAAATTTTGGACTAACGAATTGCCAACACCCCCCTCAGAACTTGTAGAAGGTGGGTCTTGTAGAAGATTCTTATTCTTATACACTTATTCCTTTATTATTATTCTTTCAACTTTTAGAATAGTAGGTGTAACGACTGTATATGAACCCACTGACTGTATATGGTTGTGGCTAAAATATATTATTTTGATTGACTGGCTTTACAGGTAACAAAAAGGAATACAAATTATGAATACTGGAGAGAAGTCCAGGTTGTTGGGAAAACTGAATAGGCAGGTGTATTAAGAGCCTCATGAGTTATAGAGTGAGTGGATTTCCCTTTAATACATGTTGAATCACGTACACAAAATGGCCGATACGTGTTTAACACTTACAACTAGTGAGTAATATTAGTTCAATTTCAGCCGTGTTTGGCGTCGGTCAACAAACTGGTTATTGTCATGGCATTCGTCGATGAATACGATATACGCTCACGACTCACATAATTATAACCATGGTGCTGGTGCTGGTGCTGGTGTACACATATCACATTCACAACTGCAGCTCAACCGTGTGGCTGAACGGGGCTTTGAATTATGTCAGGCTTTTGTATTGACGGTTCTGTTCACTAAATTAAACTACTTGATTTAGGAAATTTAAAAGATAAATCATGTTTGGCAGCTTTTCCACAAAATATCTAATAATCGATTTTTCCAGATAATACTGTAAATAAGTATAAGTAAAAACAACTATGAATATATATACTAGAGTTTATTTCCAGTAAAAGATTAACTAAATATATAAAGTCTGGTTTAAAAACTCTAAGCTGGACTTACTGAATCGATGTTTCTGTTTAAAAAATAGATTTTCAGTTAAAACCTCTTCAGGTCTTCGGCCAGTCCAAATCTTCTGGGTGTTGTTTTAATATCATCTGAGAAGGATTTTCAAGCTCCAATCTTTATAAAAAATGTAAGCTGAATTTTATTGCAGAAATATTTCTCATATGATATACCCATGAGGTAATAAGAAACGGGTTAATATTACGCCTGTTTCCCTATATCATAGCTGTACCGGGTATAAGATTATAAGCTTTTCCCAAAATTGTCCATATCAAATCCTCCATAATTATCGTCCTTTAATACAGTAGTAGTACCATTTTATTCTGTTGAGTTACACTAGTGGTATACTCTACTGTTTTCAAGCAGGATTTCTTTTCATTTTTAACTGAAATGTATAAAGTAAAACCCTGAGGCTTTGAGAGCGCTATAAGCAGCACGTAGCCAGCCATAAAACGTGAGAGCATGAGCCAAATAGCACGGTCAGGCATGTCCTTACTCTCCTGGGTCGTAGAATATGACCAGGAACCCTGGCAGCGATTGTGGGCCACACATCTCATTTAGAATTCAAAAGTCTTGAGCTGAATAAGAGTTGAAACTGTTTTAATATTGAAAAAACACTTTGTAACATAAACCAACTTAGACGTGCTTATAATTGACGTACAGAAAGAAGACAGGGTTTTGTACCTCTACATGGCCGATATGGATGTAATGTATGGGGCTTTGACGTATCGCATCGATACAAATACCATCTAGGTTTGAGGTATATACTGTTTTACCAACCATGTATTACAGTGTGTAGATAGTTAGTTACATTCTTACTGACAAAAAGGATGTACAAGGAACAAAGAATCGTACTCAATTCAAACAATAGCCGTCGACTTTGGTGATTTTAGTTAGTCAATGGTTGTAATAACACAGATCAACGATGGAAACTCTTTCTTTACTGAGTTTTCCTTGTATTTTTAGAGCGCTGAATAAATTTAAATACTTAAAAACCTGATCACGAACCATTTATTTACAATATTACGCTTAATTTACTTGAATATATAAATTTTAAAAGAATTTAATATATTTTTATTGTAAACAGTAATTATTTTAAAAGTTGTGCTTATGTGTGTAAATTAAGTTGGTAGCACTGCTGGTACAGCAGATTCGTTCATTTACATATACGGTAGCTTTGTTAGTTCATTCATACGGTATATTGTATTCATTTACCAATATATTGAAATGTTTTTTCCTATATAACAGTACTTTGTCCACCAAATTGTAATTATAATTAAACATTATGCTACCCACAGAACCTTTACTGAATTTAAAATAAAATATTGTTACTTACCTACCTTGAGTTACATTACTAAAAATCTTGGAAATTTAAGATATATATTCATCCTACATGTTTCGGAACGGTACAACTACATCATCAGGGAAAATAAAAAATGTCAATAAAATAAAATACAGTAACACAAATATTTACAATACATTTTAAAACCTTTAGCATTTATTATACATACATTTAAAATGCTAGGTATAGGTCGGGACAAGTGTGTCATCACACTCTTTTTTTCTTTTATTATTCTCTATTTTTATTATTTTTTTTATTATATTTCTGTGGTGGCGTCTTAGTGTTGTGTATTATAGTTGTTGAAGATTGTAATTAGCTTAAGGTGAATTTGAACTCATTCCCCACGCACAGGTTCACCTATGTGGGGAATATTTTCCAATATTTATTTTTAACAAAGCTTTGTATTTGTATTTCATTTCATGTATTCTTCTATGGAAATAAACCTATTCATTCATTCATTCATTCAAATAAATTTTAAGATGTGAATAAGTTTCTTACCAAATTAAAAAATAACGTGTTACGTATTTTTAAGTTCCATGTTTATTTTTCAATTTTTTCATTGCGTAAACATTTATCTAATATTGCGTCTACAATTTTCTGCTGAGTCTTTGTCATCCTTTGTAAACAAGGAAACCCTAGATTATCTGAAACAGTAAATAAATAAATGTTACTAAACTAGTTTTGTTTTTTGTGTGCATTCTCGAACGAGTTTAAAACTGAATAATGTATTGTCGGCCACAAAAAGCAGTTCCGCACACTGTCGCTGGGTGCATATCTTCCTGTCGCGCAAGTATTGATGGTGATTGTAATGTTCGTATTATGGTAATGACCGCTATGGTGTGTGGTCGGTGGCCGCCCTCCAGCCTTGATATTATCACTCGTGTCTTCCTAATTATTGGTTCCAGCTCCGTTTATCTTGCCACCACTCACTGACGGATGATCTACATTGCCGTTACACTCAGGCCCCAGAGTAAACAATGGTGGAAGTCTTACTCTCACCACAAAGTAGTACCTGTTAAGTTGTCTTTTTAAGTAGTGTTGTAGTCAATTTATTACTTATTCATACAATGTTCAGTTTTTAAATAAAAATATTTTTCTATCACTGTAACTTTCCGTTGAAATTTATCAATCAAATTAATTATGCAACTGAGGAAAATAATCTCGCTTTGAAACACTCATTGATTTTTAATCGGTTCAATTTAACATCAAAACTGAACAGAGCTTGAAACAGTTTCCGCACAAAGAGCTGTTGATGCAGTGTACGAGTAGCGGCGATAGATAGCGCTGATGCGGGGTCAACGCTCATATGCTTATCTGTGGCGGTGGCGACCTCTATGGGTGACTATCTAGAACTAATAGCTGTGGCTGTGTGCTCATATACTTCCTTATAGTTGTGCATTGTCTGCAAATCTGTACGTAGGACGTATCAGACGGAGAAAGAGTTGAGAGTGTATTGCATTTAATTGACTGAGGGGTAAACTATTTGTTTGGGAGAAAATAAATGCATTCCTTGTCGTTACAGATAGATTAGATCTACAAAGAGAAAGGAACTCAGATAGGACCAATTATTTTGGGTTTTCTGGTGTATTAAACATGAAACAAATAAGCTCACAGTTACAAGCAATGTACAAACAAAACTATAATCCTATTTTATACCTAGGTATTAGTCGGAATACACTATTTTAGCAGGATTTTTTGCCGAATACCAATAATAACAACATAATTGGGAAGAACATACTTTATTTGACTGTTATAGCAATTTTGACGTAATTATGATTAATGCTCTTTGCGTTCTGTCTTCCACAAAGTACCTAAATAGTAAATGGTACGTTTTATTTCATGGGATGTCTGGGAGCTACACACCGAGGTAAAAGTCTGAAGAAGAAGAAGAAATGTTTTTGAATATAAAGCCTTAACCCATTATTTGTAAGGGTGAAATATTTTTCGGTATTGTTGGATCATTATGATTGTTGGAAGTCGGTTTTACAACGCGTCTGTATTTTAACTACACAACCTTTCTAGAGGTGGACAAACTCCTCTCGTTTTCAATTGATTACCTAATAATAATTTACCTAAAAATAATGTTTTGAAATGCAACTAGTTTCGGCCTCGTAGATCCATCGTCAGGCGAGACCAGAGGTCACGCCAATTTAACAATTTAATAAAAGGTCAATTTAATAGCACGTATTTAAAACATTTCTTTACTGTTAAATAATAATCCGGAGGCTAGCATATCAAAAATGAAAGTATAGTTTTTCTACTGAACATAATATAGAAGTATATTATTACTAACAAAATGGTATAGTTAATATCTGTAACTAAAATTTTCAATTTTCAATGAAATTATTAGGTAATCACTTGAAAACGGTAGGAGTTTCTCCACCTCCAGAAACGATTTGTAGTTAAAAACACAGAAGCATTGAAAAAGTACGATAAAAGATATTGAATAATAATAACTAACGCCATTATAAATTTAAAACATACCTAAGTACCTTATATTTATATAGATACTATATTTTATGACAAAGCTGATAATATTAAAACGAATACTAAGAACTTTGCGCTTATAAAATGGCACTAATAAATTAAAGCACAATTTTCTTCCAATTTAAGTGACTCGTAACTTTCATTTCCATGGCCAATGCCGCTGCAACGACCGTCAATTGTGCATTAATGATAGGACCGCCGGCGTGGCGACGTCATCCGCATTGATAAGGGTCACGACCTTGGCCATCAGTGATAAGCAGCGACGATAACTGGCTACAATAGAATGGCGATTGAATTGTGTGATTTATCGGACATAAAAGGTCAACAAGCCGAGTGTAATGATCTTGTAGCGGGCCATCCACTTGGTGCGATATTGCATCGATATGTGTTGTTCAAACTTCGATGCCGTACATCTGTCCGAGATTTGAGAGTTTTATCGGGCAATAAAATGTACTCAGTTATTTGTTTGCATGTGAAACAGACAAGAATTCCAATCGAATAATTGCAGTTAATAAACGGTAGTCCACTGATACGTTCTTCCGTTCGACACATTCTTCCTTCCTTGAGTAAAATTTAAAAAAAACAATCTTTAATAAAACTATCATATTGTTTAAAGATGATCAAAATGTAATTTAATGATTTATTATTTAAGAAAATAATCCAATTTCTGGAAATAACAAGATAAATAAAGTTAAATTAATTGATAGAGCTTTTTGGGGGATAACACCCTTCCCCCCTGGTAATACCAGGATTTTTTGAGTGGGTTTTGTTGGGTGATGTAGCCTTACACTGCATACCAAGTTTCATGGAAAACGGTTGGTAAATAGTAAAAAATTGATTTTTTAATATTCTCCATTAGAATAGCGTTGGGCGCTCTCAGACAATGTACTGCGTTTATCAATTTAAGCAATTTAACAACTTACGCACACAAGAAACAAAACACGTCCACTCGTCTCAAATACGAAACCTCAAAGGATGGGTAGAGTCTTGGTTGAAGCATCAGGGTCGATTACATGTTTCTCATGTATCTCATGGGGACCTTTTTTGGGAAGTATAAGCAGCATGAAAAACTATTCGCAATATACCAAGACGAAACGAAACATACCTTGAATATATCTTGTTGAATACACGAAGAGTTCAATCTCCCAGTAACATTAAAAATTGTCTAATTCACCAATATAACATCACTAATGAATGAGTGATAATAGTATGCGTGCATCGCAGATAGATGGAGCCACCTAAACAGGGCCCAGGGGACGCGACCGACGCGCCGGTAGCGTGAGGTGGCGCGAGCGTGAACTACAGCGCAAAACCTGCATTTTAATTAACATTCATGTAACTCCTGAACACACGCCAACTAAATCGTCTCTAATGCATGATGTTTACGTAGTATTAATTAGTTTTTGTTTCCGTTAAAGTTCATTTTAATGAACAATGATGAGATTTATTCATCAACCCCTAAAAGAGTTAACATAATTAATTAATAATATCTGATCAACATAATAATTACAACTTACGTGGATCGGCTTGTTTGTATACAATATTGGGTAAAACATGATTTTTAACTCGTTGTTTCTAGATTTAATTACTACACGTCTCATATTGCTACAACGAATTGTACGGATTTGTGATTGCATGTGACTGTTTGTTTGATAGATTATGGAACACGTATTTTATGATATTAGTCTAATAACTATATTGAGTACGCTTAATGATTCTTTGGAAGGTTTTGTTCTAGTTTATTCAGCGCAATTTAATTAAATAAACATTTCTATTGTGCTATTCTTAAATTTATGAAGAAGGTTCAATAGTAAATAAAATAATTCTATTATTCTTTTCATTAAATCTAACAAAAACACCCTTCAAATCTATTAAATAACATTTTAAAGAATAGGTATAACAATGAGCATAGAATGTACATAGCTAAAAAGTACAGGTGTGTTTAAAATTTCCAATATCTCTGAAAAAGACATGTCAGAAAGTAATTCAACTACGTTGGCAATTATGGGAGTCGTTCTCCTTGCTGTTAACCACCACTGGCCGTTGCAAGGGATCTAGCTATGGTTTAGTCTTGTCGGCTTCCATTCACAGACTCTTCCAGAGCGGAGATCGCGAACTATCATAATTTGGGGTTTTAGATTTTATATCATATATTTCCGCCTTAAAAATTTTCAACTAAATCCTATGTTAAAAATAGCTAGTATATTTTATTTTTAACGAAATCTAAAGGTTCGGTTTATTTCAGAACTTTATTATCATAGTTAATGTTAAATAAGTCTTTAAAATGAGTTTTATTAAAAACAAATGCCAACTCTGGAGGGTTGAATAAATCAAGTTTAAAACTACATATTTAAACTTAAGGTTTTTAAGATATTAAAAGGTTTCAGACTATTTATTTTTATTTTAGGGTTTAGACTTTTTTAATCAATGGGAGATGGAATTTTTCTCAGGATTTCTATTTTTAAAGTTCAAAAAACAGTCATAAAAATCAGTTGCATTAGGCTGTATTACTGGAGGAACATAAATAAATAAATCAATTTAACATATCCTTTTCAAATACACTTTAGAATTGCTTTTCTTTCGTCGGAAATAAACGAACAAAACATCGTAGTCGTTTACAAAGGTTAACAGGTTAAACAATTTATTTACACTACAGGCTCTGGTGGTGATTTTCAATAAAAATTCCTTTCTTTACTTAAATATATTTAATAACTCTTTCATTTCACATCACAATACCATATTTAATGAACTCTGTTACAATGTAAATCTGATTGAATTGTGGATACAATTGTTGATCAAATCGGTTCTGCCTATATAGTATAAAATATTTCGTTTGTGAAACGTTTAAGATTAAAAACACATTTTTAACTATGAAAGAAAATTAATTCAAACCTCCTTCAGTTTGATTTAAGTTATTTTGAAAATTGTACCAGTCTATTGTAAGATCAGGTATTAAACTGAGTCGAGTAACTTAAACTCGGTTGGCAGTCGTCATGGCTGCGACAGAAACTTGGTTTGAACACGTGATTAGAATACTGTTCTCAGCTGTTGTCAGGTGAACTTCGCCTCCTGTCATTCGTCACCGAGTGTTTATTACGATTACGATCTATTTATTACAGCAAAACCTCACAAACTCGTCAGTCAACAGTTTACACAACGCCTTACAGTACAGTACTCGCGCGCACTAGGCAAAGTCGCTCCCCAGCCGCCGCGGTCAGTCAAGTGTTCTGGCCGCGGCGGCACGGGTTGGTTTTTCGTCTAAAAATAGCACGCGTTGGGGATGGGGGTGTCGCACACTACCCCTGCGACCCAAGTGATCAGTGGTGGTTGAGAGAGCGACCTGTGTAATTTTTTTTATTTTTACTAGTTTCGTGTTAATAATGTCAGATTTCGACACAGAGAGATTTATTGAAGCTGTTAAAGAAAGGCCCTCTTAATGGGATTTAACATCCGAAGATTATTCTAACACGCTATAACAGCTCAAGGAGCACTCGGTATCTTTTTCAAGGTATTTTACCGCTTTGAACATTTTTGTTTTCATATTTTTACCGGCCTACCTGCATTATCTTGTCATGTTTTAGGTTCCAGCTGTGAACGGTATCACGCTCTAGATCCCGAAACATTGTAGTGTATATTGCCACATATATTTTTCAATACTTATAGCTTGATATACCTGTATAGTAGCACAATACAACTGGGAGTCATCACTCCGGCGCGTCGGGACCAACGACAACAGAAATGCTGTTTTTATTCCGCGGTCTTTGGTCAGGACGTGCGGTGCAGTCTGGGAGGCGTGGCGGCGGTCGCGGGTGAATCACATGACCTAGCCTCAAGCCTCAAGGTCGCGCGTCTGTAGCATGAGACTGCGTGCATTCTTGGCGAGTCTTGTACTGTACAGCCGTAACTTCTCAGACTAAACTTATATATACGGTCCAGAACTTAAAATAATGAACGCTACAGAATAAAAGCTATATTATTCTATTTCCACGGACATTTTAAGGTATGTTCCCTGCTTTTGTTGATATGAAGAATCAAGTATTTATGCTTAATCCCACTGCGCATGATCCGGCGATGCAATAACCACATAGCTAGATCTTGTTTAGGATATGTTATTTTACTGTGTATTCGTGACACAACAAGAAGCAACTGATAGTTTGGCTGCTAAAAAACCGGTGCAAGCTTCCGCTCACCGATAAAATGTCAGCTGATATTTTATCGACCGTCCTAAATCGGTGTGTGTGTGGAAATAGCCTGAAGAGATGTTTGTTTTTTGTGTTGTGCTACTTTTAGTTAAATAATATTTTTTTTAATAAGTCATCCCATTCATTTGTATATTTTTTAATAATATTTAATCTTTTACAGGTAATTACGTGCATGAAGAATGCCAGCGTGAGTAGACTAAAAATAACTTAATATTAATGAATTTACGTAATAAATTTGAGGATTAAATTTTCTTAGTTTAGTTCTTTTATTTGGCTCGTTTAAATCTTATTCCTATTCTGCTACTTGTGGCTCAGGTAGGTCGTAAAATAAGAGGAGTACGATGAATCACAAATTTTTGTTCCAGGCATAATTGCATTGCTTAAAGAAAAACTCAATCTTCAATTACGGATAGGTTTATCCCCAAATGACTTTCTGGTGGTTTTATCGCACTTCATTGGTCATTAATAGGGTACAAGAAAATGAAGTCACAATATTGACAAGTCTCTTGGCTGTCAAGTGTTTCCCGGACACCGTTGGTTCCTTTTTGTATTTTTGTGACATGTCACCTTTAGAACTTGGATACCCAGTCTGAATTCTGATACTGGTCGGTCACTCCGGGATGGATTGGTGTCTGCCTCATGTTGTCCGGTAACCTGATAACCTGACACTCAGACAGGCTTGGAGTTGTTGCTTCTCTCTCTCCGGGTGACCCAGACCATCCTCTCCTGCCTTAGCTTAGCGCTTACTTCCCTTTCTTTGACTCATTTCTTTCCGGTGGCTGTACAAAGGATCAACTATGGTCACAGTGACTGATCAGCTTTTTCCTAATCTGACGGCCAGATTTAGAACTTATCGTAGCTGAATTTACAATTTGTATTTTTTTAGCCACGAACAATGAATGCAGGTCAGTTAATGGATTTCTCATTTTATAACCCGTGGAGAAGAGGAATTTTAATAGGATTCTACAATAGCTTGGTACTTATTTATAAGTTGAATTGGAATAATCATCTTGGTGAGATGTTAGTAGGCCTATCTCAGGACGCCGCCGCCGCGCCACCGGCACTAGTACCAACTGTCAACTAGTGCTCTCTGTCGGCGCCGGCGCACAACTGTTTACCTAGACTCTGTGGGTGATCATTACAACCTCTTGTTAGTACATGTAACCATTAGGTGAAATTAATTGATAACACTTGTGTAATTCCAGGACTATATTCGTTGCTTATGTCGTATTTATATTTCTATACTTACAGCAGAAGATGTATTTTTACTGAAGTATAGCCTACGTATAAAAATTAAAAATAATATAATGTATAAAAGATTTTAGCAACTATAGATCTGAAAAATTTTTAGGTAAGCGTGGTATAACAATGGAAATTCATACAAAGGATTCAATTATTATACTCAGTCTACAAAAAATATTAAACAAAACTATTTCTGAGGTTCTTTTTCTGCGAGTAAATCCAGCAACTATTTTAAAGTAATTTATGTTTTAGTAACGCTAAATTAAGGTACGAAAATTGTAATACTTATTTACTTACTCATTAGTATTTCGATTTGATTTCATTTGAAAAAATAATTAAATTTAAAAAGAATAATAGCCATGTGCATCTTTTGGTTTCTGTACAATAATGATTTCCTTTCGTGATGCATAACTTATACTTAGAACGAAATACTTATCCCAGATTATTGTATATTTGACTAAAGCTTCATACTGTAGTAGTAGGTGTTAACATGAGGTAGTAAGTGAAGCGTCACTGTCACGTGACGCTATATCAGTCGACAGCATATCACTCACTCACTCACTCACTCACTGCTGTGGTGGAAGGATGCAGTAGTAGGTGTTAACATGAGGTAGTAAGTGAAGCGTCACAGTCACGTGACGCTATATCAGTCGACAGCATATCACTCACTCACTCACTCACTCACTGCTGTGGTGGAAGGATGCATTTGTTAAAGTGGCCTTTTCCCGAGGGTCGGCCTCGCTCCATACGTAATTCATTTAGCCACACATCAGCTGTTCCCTCGCTTTAAATGTTTCATGTTCCCATTTTTATCGACTCTGTACTGCATAGGATAGCTTTTAGCCTCATTATTTATGTATTTTCATATGCAAATTCGTTTCATTCGTAAAATAATACATTCATCTCCATCAGAGCTAGATTTCAAATAGAGTATCAAGTATTCTATGAATAGTTTCTCCTTATCAGAACCTCTAAAATTTAACTGTTTAATTTTTTAAGTTAAATAGTAAACATAAGTTGTAAAGAAACAACCATTTCTATATTTCAAAACGAAAATATGCCTAATTCAAACTTAAGACTTCTGAAAAAATTTGCAGTACTAACCAATTTAACTGTCTATTAATATGTCGTATTTTTTATAAATTTTAATCGGATGTTTATAATGTTTTATCGAAAATTTCCCTACTGTGAAATTATTTCACATAGCTTTTTGTTTATAATTTTTTGTCTTAGTACAGGTAGTTGTTTTGAATGTGAATCCTGCATAAATTAACGATAAAAAATACAATCAGAATTTTTTATTAAGTGATCAAAGCTTAGCTACATCACCGTATTTTGGAAAGACTTTTTCAGGCAATAAATGACGTACTCGTTAAGTACTGGTCGAATGTACGTAACGCCGGTATTGGCGAGGTTATTACTCTCTTCTGGAATCTCACCGCCCTTGCTTCAAAATCACCTTACAGGAGTAAAACATTATTGAAAAAGTATCCCATTAGCCGTCACAGGTTTATTTAATTATATATTTAAATAAATTCTAGACCAGGATGATTTGATTGAACGAATGTTTAGAATTAATATAAAGTGCAAACAGTAAATTTCTCAGTCTACACTTAGGTTTTACCTTTACTGACCTTAAAAGTCCTACTTATTTTGACATTTATAATAGTATTCACCTACCATTACCTAATAGTAACATATTATTTACCATAACAAGTTGTGAGATTTAACTGAGATACGAGAGTTGCTGATTACTTGTCAGTAACCTTGAGATAGTAGAAATAAATTTCTTCTTGGAGCTAAAACTGTAATCCCAAGTAAAACCATGAGCTAAATGCCTTACACCATTATTTATATTCGTATCTACCCAAGTACTAATTTTAAACTTAACATTAATTTGAGAAAAGCATGGCAACTACGCAGAAACGTAGAATTGTCATTATTTTTAACTTTAAGTTTTCTATAATCAATAAATTGGGAGCAACGAGCATATCCAATGTTATGAGGTACGTTTTTTTAAATATATTAATTTCATGAACAATTATTCTTAGTTGTGGTCTAAAAATGTATTATAAATATTTGATACACTAGTTATGTTATTGTGGCCCTACTACTAGTTAAGACTTGCAACAGTAAAGTGTTCACTTTCGCGTCACTCCCACTCCACCCACAGCCAGCATTACAGGATTGCATCAATGAAGAGCGCGGGCCCCAGAACGCTACCCTGAGGGCGCCCGATCACAGTTATCACGTCTAATGGTCAGATCTGTTTGCGATTTGCATAATTACGACGAGAGCCGTATCGTGGTCGGAATCAATTTGTTCCTGGGTTGGTCGCCACAGCCGGAGGCTTTGGTTCTGTAACGCCTTTATTAACTCGAATATTGACCAATAATGATTTTCTCCTCTATTGTTCTGGCGTTTATGAATTTGCACGCGGTCTGACTCTACTCATTCAATATTATCCGTGAAGTATGAAATAGTCCAATTGTCAAAGTGCTTTTTACCCTGATGTAGTGATCATTAAACCGTGTATAAATGATGTTATAAGGTCCATTTATGAATTATTATTCACTGTTTCTGCCTTTTTCCTAATTTCCTATGTTTTAAAATTATTGCTATATAGAGTAATTTTACATTCTCTCTTATTTTTATACAGTAATAGTATTAAAATTGTTTAGAAATAATTATTTTTCTAATTTCATGGAAGTTGGAGCCAAATATACAGTATTGTTTATACTGTTTTTATTATTTGACTTACGTGTCAACAATAATAAAGTCGATTCTAATTCCTACGATCATAAATAAATACCATTACGTGTCAATCAGCACAAAGACGTGTTATAATTAATCCTAATTTGTAATGCACCTTTACATTTCTAACCACTATACTGTTTCAGATTTAATAACAATTCACTATATGGATCGTCATTAATTCTGATCTGATACACCATACTGGGATAATTTCATTTAACCACCACCACTTTACTGTGAAGTTTTTTTAAGTATTGTTGATAAACTGTTCCACGTGGCTCTTTGCGTCGCAAACGCATAGATATGGAGGTAGGATCGCTGAAGGTCGGAATACAGGAATCTTTGTGGATATGATTGGTACTCTGTAGATTAAGGTGAAGCTTTTCATGGGAGACATTCCAACCAAAAAACTCCAAAAAATATAACCAAGATTGAATATGCTGGAAAGTTTAGGGTTTGGTCCAATCGCGTGAATGTGATTGAGTGATGGGGTTGCCACCTGGAGCGCTAGAGTCTAGGGAGCCTCCACCACGTCCCACCTGGCTCTGGTCCACACGCGCCGCCCTCCAGGTGGCCCTCGCCGCTCGACACGGCTGCACACCCTCGCCGCCACGTCCCAGACACCTGTCGACCGCGGTGTCGAGAGTGACTGGCTGCACGGGTGTGCTGAGAATTACAACGGTCTACAGGACACGAGTTATTGCTCCTCAATACTAGTCGATAGTGTATCCTTCATTTTGATGAATAAAAAAAATTCTGCCTAAGGATTTATGTTTTTTGTGTATTACGGGATATTTATCACGAGAAATCGATTGCTGCAGGTCTCAAGGCTGGGAAAATCCTTTAATCGTCTACAGCCTTCAGAAGAGTTCACGTTATCATTAAGAAACTTTTTGACATGGGTATGACTTAGCTTAGGAGTTTTGGAATTTTGTGCTATACTTTATACTTTTAACTGAAATGGCGACCTACCCAGCTAGGTATTTTAAGCCAAGTATGAATGAGGAATGAATGTAGGATGATTGTGACGCGATCTTGTAGTCTTGTTACTGACTAAAGCTGACATGTTCCTTAGACAGGACTGTTAATTAATAGCCCAACAGCCGATGGCAACTAATGGACCTACTGTTTAACGTGGAATCCGAACCACGGCCTCTGAATTACGAATTGGTCTAATTATGAGGATGGTCTTTGTGGATTTACGTAGTATTCAATAGTGCGGACGTTAATCCACACAAACTACCAAAACTTGAAACAATGACGTCATTCGGTTATTGACGTCATATGGCTAGTGACGTCATATATTTCGTTATAAGAACAGCTGTTCAAATGAACTGAAAACATTCCCTTTAGACATATCAAGGATCTAACCTATTTACCATAGGGAAGTAAATACAAACATTTCTGTAGCTTCAGTTAACCAAAAACAACTGATTCAGGTTTGTTTTATTTTTCATAGTAAAATAAATGTTTTATTTTTAGGTTAGTTCGAGAGTGAACAGTTGTACTTGTTTGTACAGTTTGGTTTAAAGTTACAGAAAACGTAATGAAAAGTACTTAAATTTATTCTGGTTTATTTTATACATGTATTCTATGCGAGAAAAGTTATATCTCTTAATTCTTACATAAAATTAAGTAAATGCTGATCAAACCATTGAACTCATTATCGTTAAAAGACTAAACAAATAGCATGACTTTTAGACGGACTCTTGAATAAACCAAAGCAATTTGTTTTTAGTAAAAAATTCCAATGAGACGAGAACGAGAAAATATTATTAATAAACGATCTGGCAAAAATACGTCAAATATGTGAAATTTTATTTTTTTTAAATACTCCTTCATATCTATCGAATTTTAGCGTTTAGGTATCAAAAAAGTTGTAATTTTTGTTTTTGCAATGAGGTTTTTGGTTTTCAAAATCTTCTGCTAAGCGAAAGTCTCGCTGAAAGTTTGTTTTCCCCAAAGGCTTCATGTCAAAAGAGAGTTTATATAAACGGGTGAGCAGAAGTGAACTCAGTCGATTTGAAAAAGCAAATGTTCCTACCGAATTTTTGTGTATATAAATATTTTTTCATTGCATTGTAATCAATGGATTACAATATATTGTTATGTTTTAGCGAATTCCCCATGCGGTAGGGAAGAAGCTATTACCATAGGTCCCATGGGAAGACGTAAGCCCGGGACCATGTTACTTTTACGTTTTTAAGTTGAATAATAATAATAGATTTTGAAAGTTTAGCTTATTTAAGGAAAATAATCATAAACATCACGTTTTGAACTGGAAACATAATTTATGTTAAACATAATTAAAGTTTTTCCTTTTATGACGAATAGATCCACTTATGTTTACATGCTAATTATGTTTAAATTCTGATTTTAATATATGATCAAATATATTAAATTTGAAGCCTATTACGAATTCCTGAAACTGCAGAGTCCGGCGCCGGATATCCCCCCAACGGCATATGGAGGGGTGACGACAGGCCACGTGACCAACAATAGAAATTCGCCCCAATTTCACAGCTGTCGGTAATGTATATGGATCGCACAATCACATGGATTACAGACGTCTTTGATGCCAAATGAAGCAGAAGCTGAACATCGGGGATCGGCGACGATTAGTCTCTTATCGATCTATCCATCTACATAGATTTTACCGATTTTATCGATCTATAGATCTACATCTATGTTATCGATCTATAGATCGACATCTATGTTATCGATCTATAGATCGACATCGATGTTATCGATCTATAGATCGACATCGATGTTATCGATCTATAGATCGACATCTATGTTATCGATCTATAGATCGACATCGATGTTATCGATCTATAGATCGACATCGATGTTATCGATCTATAGATCGACATCTATGTTATCGATCTATAGATCGACATCTATGTTATCGATCTATAGATCGACACCTATGTTATCGATCTATAGATCGACACCTATGTTATCGATCTATAGATCGACATCTATGTTGTCGATCTATAGATCGACATCAATGTTAACGATCCATAGATCGACATCAATGTTAACGATCCATAGATCGATGTCGATCTTTTTTACCGATTTTATCGATCTATAGATCTACATTGATGTTATCAATCTATAGATCTACATAGATTTTATCAATCTATAGATCGACATCGATGTTATCGATCTATAGATCTACATCGACGTTATCGATCTATAAAACAACATCTATGTATCGATTTATAGATCTACATCGATGCTGTCCATCTAAATTTATACATTTTTAGATCCATGAGAAGAACTCGTAGAGTGTATCGAACAAGATAATTATTAGAAGCAAACCACTGATTTCTGGGCGAATTAAAAAATCTTTAACATCAGTAAAACATTGATTTTTTTAAGGAACCTCCACTGCCCATCACTATGTGTCTGGGCCTGTCAATTAAAATGGGGTCTTTTGAATTATGTGGTTGGTGAATGACAGCTAGTTACTTTATTGGTACAAAATATGTACTGTACCGGTACTATAAAACAGATTTTTATCAGCTCTTACTCCAAGTGAAGAATGTCTTCTATATTGCAGTACTATGTTTCAAATTCATTATTGGTAATGGTGGATTTATGTTATATATATATATTACGGATATTTTCCATCCCGATTTTAATTAAAACAAAGTTACTCCCAGTTCAGTTCAAGTTCAGTTTTTGTTTTACTAAAAATCGCGACAAAAGTGTTCATATTAAAAGTATAAATAACATATTGCTGCATTACATTTACGTTAAAGTTCCTAATAAATCCATTATCTTCCATTTTCTTCAAGTATAAGATTAAAAATAAATTTATCAGTTTTAAATTTATAACGAATTTATCATTGTATTGGATCCAACACATTAAGACCATACACATATGAACTGTTAGAAAGAAAATATCAATAGTTTTCAGTTGAAACGAAAATAAAAATAGATAAACCTATAGATTTGGAATGAGATTAAATCCAGTCAACAACGAACCTCTATTCGATACCGACTTGATTGATAAAGGCTTGAGGCCATCTGGCTTCACTGATTGCGAACCCGACGTCGCAACCGGCATAGTAATCAGCTGACAGCCACTCGACAATGGTCTCCCGTCAGCTGATTATACGATTCAATTACTAAACACAGGACACAAGCTATGTATTTCTAGTTAATCAAGTTAGGCCTACGCTGTTAAACAAAACATGGTACTTTATAAACATTGGTATTATTCAGCCACACACCCGCACTCGCCGGTGGATTAGGTCAGTACCACAAGGCTAAAAGGGAATCCAACGAATACCCAACAATTAACTTCCGATTCGTACAATAATACAATAACTAATTTCACTGGTTTACCAGAGTCCGTAGAGAAAATACTCCCGTCGTAGCAGAACTGCGTACTCAGCGAATTTTACTTCGATACACATCGCACGTTGCTGCGATGTAAAAAACAGATAAATTAGGTTTACATTCCATGGAAAATATGAAACATAATATAATAACTATTATAGTACATTTCTGAAATGGTGGCCTATCAAGGTGTTTAAAGTCAAATTATGTATAAGAAATGATTGTAGTCATGTGGACTTGAAATATTAAAACATATATTATGGAAAATTGAGACGAACAAATCATTTTACACCAGGGTACCTTTGATCATTTTATAAACATATTCACACAAAATCAACGAATCTGGGTGCAATATTCCAAGGGGCGCACGGCCAAAAATTGTTTTATAGTTTAATAGTTATGGGCGTGAGATTCCAAGGGGCGAACGACCAAGGAATTGCAATGTTGAAAATTTACCCAAGTGTCAGTATAAGACAACTTTTAATTTGATTTTGTAATAGTTGCAGGCAATGAAGTGATTTTTAAGATGGAATGGCTGTTATTCCATTCTATATATTGCCATCAGTCTCGAAAACATTGTCCTAGTGTGTAAGTGTAACACGTTCTATTATAAAATTATTATTTATGTTTTATTATACTGTATATGATACGCAAACTATTCTCCTCGACCTTCTCACATGCACGTTTATATTTCGAGTTTGGGAGCAACAGAACAGTCAACAAACGCTAGCAAGATCGTGTAAACAACAGGAAACAGCCTTTTGTCGCGTGGAAACTTTGAGTTGACACGGCTCGCCGTCTCTGCAACGCGTTTTAATATCGCCTAACGTCCGCTTCCGGTTTTCATTTGTTTGTTTCTCAACTTCCCAACTTTTAACTAAAGTCACTTTTCATTTGGTCAAATACGAGTTTTAATCATAACTCCTCTATTTATATAAGGACTATCAAATTTAGTGTACATTTTAAATTTAATTAGCTCGTACTTCATCTTTGTGTTGTAAAAAAGTCAAATGTACGTATTGAAAATGAAATGTCTTTTGATTTAATTTGATGAACCAACTCATCCTGCGTGGCATTCGATATTCCTATTGATCCGGTTTTAATTAAAGCCTGTTGTTTAATGAACACGTCTTGCTAATCTGATAAAATTTCTTGGTTGGTTCATAATTAAAATGTTTGTTTATTGTTTTCGTCGTCAATATGCTAGTTTTTTATACTTCTACAACTTATTTTTTCAGACTATTATATTTGTTATTATATTGCCTTTTCGGATTGAGATAATAAGTGAATAACAGGAAATTCCATCCTAAAAGATTAACTTACAATACACAACCTTTAGATGTTAAAAACGTTTTTTCCACTTCTTAAATTTCTGCTAGTTACGTTTCGCGTGTACTTTCACATTAACAACTTGACAGAAAATGTTCCAATATTGCAAACATTTTATTTTCTTCTTTCATCATAGGCCTACGAAATTCTAAATATGGTTAATTATTCTGAAGAGAAAATAATAATAATGTAATAATAAGAAATTTCCAAAGTGAGCTACAGTCATGGCATCGCCAAGTTTGCAAAACTTAACAGCGAGATCCATATGTAAATATAAGAAAACATACACGCATTAAATATATTTTTGCCACACTGCTTAAAAAACAGTCGTTTTAGATACATGTGTTGAAGAGCAAAAGTTGCTTTTTTCCTACCTAGGACTAAACCTATTTTTATGATGATTTTTTTGAGTCCTAGACTGCAAAATATGATACTTTTGATTCGAGGTCAAACTATTACTATCGATTTGTTGTTTATTTCCTACGTTCCGGATATCGATTGCGAAACTGGTAATCGACTACGAAATCGAACTATCGAATGGTTGAGATAGAACTATCGATAATAATAACTAACACTGACTTAGCGTGATCAATCAGGAATCAAGAAAGAACTATTACAACTAAGTAACATAACAGCCGATTAATCTAAAGTGAAGGTGACAAAAATGGTCGACAACATTGATACTAATTCAGGTAAATACTTATGTTTAACGGTATTGTTTCATTTTATTTGCAGTATGACGAAAAATATAGTTTATCACACGGCATAAATTGTTTTTCGTTATTTTATACTCACACACGGTTCTAGAGAAACGGATGGAATATTCTGTTCTCATGTGATCGGTCTGCAGCCTGGAGGTCCTTGTCGAAGTCCTTGGGACGAATTTATAGCATCCTTTTTGCAACTCTATACGGACCGGCCCCGTCCTCTCGTCGCGCCTTTTTTGCCGCCAAATTTGACAAGGGAGACGCGCAATATAGTTTTTTTTAGTCAACCTTACATCGATTTCTATGTCAGGTTACAGGCTATAGGTTTAGGAATTGCTTTTATTTACTAACCAGCAGACTAGACTACCCTTCCGTTTTTCGTGTTATATTACACTTTGTTCATTCATATTAATAAAAAATCTATCAATAATTGATTAATACTTTGGGTTTTGAGTTCCATATATTAAATTCAATATACAGTAATTACAAACTAGTTATATTTGCTCCATTATTCGTCTAGGTAGGATAACATTTTTATTTCATATAGTTTTAAAATAGTTTTAGAATCAATGGCCAGTGTTAAGAAAAATAAGTTATTTGGAAGGGACTTACCATGATAGCTGATTGTTTATTTCTGTTAAATCACATTATTAGCCCACTTCAGTTAAACTTAAAAGAAATGTCTCGTTCAAGATTGGAATTTTTAAGATTGTTACTTTTTTTCAAAAGGTCAGTTTAGTTTAAAGTATAAAACATCCTCTAATTAATTTATAGTGATAGAAATAAGAATAAGAATATTTTTATTTTCTCCCATTGTTAACACAATACAAAAATCCACAAAATGAAAATAAACATTAAAATGTCCATAATTGTTCTTTGTGTCAGACTGACTGCTACTCTAAAATGTAAAATACAAAGTATGTATGTTTGCATGTATGTATACAAAGTAAAGTAAATGTATCTGTGAAATGCATAAAAACAAAAAAAATTAAAAATTTGGGAGAAAATGAAGGGCCCCCAAGGCAGGCCTGTTCGGGGGTTCCTTCTCTAAAAAATAACCAAAATAAAAATAACAGACAGCGTTCAGATAAAATTATAAAATAAGCTTGATTTCTTACGGTTTCTAATATACAATAAGTGCCAATAAAGCATTTTTCCTATATACCTAACCTACAACCTATACCTAACCTAACCTATATTAAACCTACAATCTACAGAATGATCAGAATGATACAGAATGATCTACAGAAATAAGGTTTGAGGCTCTCACGCCGCACAACAATAAGTTACACAGCAATGGCTATTCATTTTTTCACGAAGAAAATTAACAAATCGACTTGCGTAGTGTTACAAATATCGAGATAGTCGTTAAATCTTTTTAGGACACGAAGAAATTGTACGATAGCGAAGTACAAACCATCCTCATAATTAGACAGACCAGTTAACAATTAGAATTAAGAAGAAAATCATGACCATGGAATGCGTATTTAAACTTGAGTTGCCTTGATCAACAATTATAGGCATCGGTCCACCCAATTCAGAGACAAAGTTGTGGTTCCGATCCCACGTTAACTTAAGTTCATTTAGTTCCTATCGGCTGTTGGACTATTAATTAACAGTTCTGTCTATCGAACGTCAGTCTTAGTTAGTAACAAGACTACAAGATCGTACTACTATCATCTTATACTCATTTATTATTATTCATACTTAAAATACCCTTAGCTTAAAATACCCACCTGGGTAGATCGCCATTCCAGTGAAAAGTAAGGTATCAAAGTAAGGCTATCGGCGATGTCAATATATTCCAGCAAATGAGTATTGGTATTGCCATGTCAACATACAAATCCGGATAATCCAGATTGCAGTAAACGTGATATCCGATGGGAGAGCAATAATAATAACGCCACAGTGAGTCGGCCAAACAGCTGATAGTAACGTCCGCCTGGCGACTGCTCGTTCAGTGCTGCAAACCTTTGTCGACGACTCTTGGCTCAATTCAGGACATCTCCTGTATTGCCAGTGGTACCATGTTGGGTTTTAGCATCAAAAGGAGAAATTTAGTTTTGTGACAACAGTACTGCCTACATTATATTTGTAAAAAAACATTTTAAATGTGTTTTAGTTTTCTCAAAAAAAACATATACTGACTTGTTGATTATCAAGCAAAATTACGTGGCAAATATATTTTTTGTAAAATAAAACTACAAATTTAATAATGAACTCTATAGATGACTAATTCTAGTTTACTTCATTACGTAAACTATTTTGTTACAACGATCAAGTAAAGGAGTAATGGAGAGAACAATTTTCCATTGTTCTTAGAAGATTTTTTTCTTTTTTTTAACCTCAACTGCCCATCATCATGGGCCAGGGCCTGTGTCGTGAATTAAAAGACAGCGAGGTACTGTAGTGGTATTACTGGTAGCTTATTATTGCTAGCCAGAGGGACCGCTCATGATCTGACAGGGGTCGCCGACCACTGATTCCGATCCATCAACCTTTTGACTTACAAGGCCAGAGTGTCACCCTGAGCTACCGTGCCGGGACTAAAATACAATATGGCGGTATCCATAGCGTCTTTTAAGCCGTTAATTAGTTGGAATTGTAATTTATTGTCACTAAAAGCTGTGTTCGTTTAAATTGGTTCATATATTATGCTAACATGTAACAGAGTCAAAAGCTGTAATGACTGTTGAAATCTCTGTGAACACAAAACTGTGGAGTCAATTGTTTGATCAATAAATTTTAAGTTTGAATGATAAGAGACTTAATCAAGTAAATAACCAAAAGTAAATAACCAGGAATAATTCAAAATAATGTAGAATTTTAAATGTAGAAAAATTGGTAATCCTGTCTGTGGATGTACATTGACAGTGGTAAGATCTCAAGATAATAAAGAATTGGACATATTTCAAAACACACTGATACAGAGAAAACATGAAATTGTATTTGAAGTCTTATTTCGTCTATCTCTCTCAGTACAATCAATAGTGATGAATTAAATAATACTGAAATACTGCGGAAGAAAATTTGGCGGTTGTCGTAATGTGCAGCATTGCATAAGCTACACTGATATGGCAGGAGCCCAAATGTATTTTTGCTATTACTACACACCAGTCTATTTCCATGGAGGTAAAATTATGCTGGATATTTAATAATATTGAAAAAAACGAAACTAGTAGGAATTTGGATCTGATCCAAATTCCATGGATCGGGAACATGGATTTGGAGATAGAGCTCTTTATAAAACCAAACGTTTTTATTAGGTTTAATATTCATGAAATCAGAGCTATACGAATTCAAAACAATGAATAGCAGAATTTATTGTCATTATCAATAAACACTTTTAAATTACTAGCTAAAGTACCCGTCCTTCGCACGGTTAAAAAAGGTTTGACGGAGGTTACCTTTTATTTTCGGCATGAAATGAATATTCTAAAACAAGGAAATTAGATTAAGAGAAAATGCTTTATTTGAGGTAAAATACTATTCACATTAAAAGAGGTATTTACAATAGTATTTTATACTAAAACGATCTCAAAAGTTTATAAACACGAGTGTCTACAACATGACAAAGTATCGCCTGTTAAGTAATATTTGGAAAGGATAAGGAATAACGTAATATAGACAGGCATCAGGAGAAAAATTAAAATCTACCATTTTCGGCCATATTAATTTCGATCTAGCAGTTTATCTGTAAAAAATGAACATTATTTCTTCTTACTGTACTGTAAAAAGTAGTGTAAACATTTGGTGAACTGTAAACATTGAAACCATGCACAAACATTGATGCTGTATGCAATAGTTTCTTTTATTATAGAAATTCTGCTCCAATATCTTCCCCAAACTCCGTCTAGTTCAAATTTATGGAAATGTCTTCGATTCGGACATTGGAGGGGCGGAAATGTAAAAGTGGTGAATATCTCCCCACGGCACTCTTATTGTAATGCGATAGACCCTGACAGTGCCGTACTTATATCTACAGAATCGAAGACATGGGTCCGAGAACCTTATTGATAAACTGTATTAGATCTTTTTAGGAATTATTATGACAGTTTGAGTAAAAAAGTGTTTTTTACAAAAAGAAAAATTAAACAAAATTTTCTGAAAATTAAAACATTTATGTGGTTGAAATAAACCGATTTAATACATAATAATATAGCACTGAACAAACAGTACAGCGGCCTATAGTTCTTGAGGCCGACACGCTACAACTCGGCTACGACGTTAGTCAATTGAGCGATGCTGTTTAACGTCTTTTAGCCAAAGCCGATCATTTACTGTTTAATTATCCATACCGTTATTATTAGCCTGTGATCAACTGATTTTGTTATAAACGGAATGAGGATTGAAAAGCAAAAGAGAAATTTAATTTACATCAATTAATTGGTTTGTTACAGTGGCTTCAAGCAATACAACGAATACGTTTTCTATCAAAACACGGAAGATTTTGGAAATACTTTTTTCTGCTTTTATTTCGCACAGCTATGTTATCCTTAGTTTTTACAAATTGTTTAGTAACCTGATAATTTTGCATTTATTTATTCATAAAATAAATATTAATGCATAACCTCTATATTGTTCCCCGCAGTCTTCAATCAAGAACTGTCAAACGGTTATAAACAGCTGTTTTGGTTTGTATTGTTTACATTTTATTCTCCATAAGCGTAATGTTAAATTTTTAGATTTTAAACTTAATATTACAGTAAAACACGAATTTTCCTGGACATTAGACCTAACTAGAACTTATTTTCTACTCGGAAATTAGTTATTTCCAAAATTTAAAGAAATTCCTCGTGACAGTTTTTCGAGATCCGTGGAAAAAAAAAACTTAAATAAGAAACTATAAAACATTGTATAAAAAACTTTATTAGTGTATTATTATGTCTGATAGTTTGGTAAAATATTTGTTACAGAAACTCATATCTATAAATATTTTTGCTGAATCAAAATTACTTCATCATTATCATTAATTTAATAAATATTTGTACATAACATTTTAACGCATACAGTACAGTACAGTCATATATAACCTAAATGGCCAATAACAAATGAATGACAAAAAGTAGAGTGTAAGTTACATTATTACAAGAAATAGCAAATTACATTACTTATTTCCATTCTCAATGGAATGTAATTCAGAATGGAAGTCTCTTAAAGCAATGTTTTCTTGATTATTTTTCTACTTTCAAGTTTTAAATATCATATTTTAATGAAATCATAAAATACATTTAGTTTGTAAACTAATTTATAGTATATATGTATTTAATTTTTACTGTAAATGGAATCTTAGTGTGGGAAAGCAGTTTATTTGGTTTACAAAACCTTCTCTTAGGCCTGATTGGAATATGATGGGTTAAACATCTTTATCAATGCTGCCATATTGGTTTTTTATCTCTTGTTCTTATGGAAAATTGGTTTACCTACTACAGCTCACTCGATAGCCCTAAAAGATAGTTAACAGTTTATAGTTAAAATATAGTATATCTTAAGTTGGTTTTCTAGGGAAACAAAAAAATTGTTATTTTAATAGTTGATGAAACCTATATTGTTTACTGAGAATAAAATAAAAACCAATTTAACCGATTAAATTAATTAATGTTTACAGTTTTCGTGTAATAATCTCGGCACAAAAATAAAATTGTTTTAATGGTTTCAACACGCAAAATTATATGACTGAAAAATACGTTTTACTGTTTTAAATGCCTATTAAATTAAAAAAAACATATAAACAAATCAAATAAATAAAACAGCAGACTCATTAATCTAATACATTTTGTATAAAAAGGCGTAAAACGCATTTCTTCTGAATTAAGATGAAAGGAGTTAACCGTAAGATGTATGGTCGAGACGGTGCTATGCGAACTAGGGCATAACTGAAATTAATGCTTGGCTGTTGGCTGTAGGGTAGTTACTGGGTTAGCAAGTGACGCCATCTTGGACACTGGCGTGCACCATTGAATGGTGGGACAAAGAACTGTTGTTGTATTCAAAGTTTTGAAGTTCTTACACAGATTTTCTCTTTAATGTCATCTACTTGTTATGTAAACCTACGAGATATTACTTGTAATTATTGGATGGATAAGCAAATATTTTATTCTCATATTTTCACTTTACACTCTACACTTTCTTATTTATAGAATAAAAACAATTAATCATACAATTAATTACAGTTAGTTTATAGTTATTGGATCAATTTTGATGGTTATAACAAAAAATGACGGTAGAGGAACTTACTTAACTTCCTGGATTGCAAGGATACTCCTTATAAATTATTATAACGCAAAATAATTTATAAAAATAATTTTTCTCTATCCTTAGATCAATTCGTAATATTGAGTTAGTAATTATTTTAATCATGGTGTACTTTTCAAATAGGTTTAAACTTGGTTTTCAATGTAATAAATGATTGTTGATTTGTAAAAGAAACTTGCCACGATAGCTAATTTTTTTCTCTTTACCTTAAAAAATAAATCTTTAATAAAACTGAAAGAGATCGTCACTTGATATTAGCAGAGCGTGGGCTTAGTTTAAAAGTATATAAAACATGTATAAACTTCGTTAAAACATTTATTTATAGCAATGGGTGCTTTCAATATCACCAAAGAAAAGCTATATACTCATAGAACACAAAAATGCCTTCTGAAGCTGTTTAGGTAAATAGTCAGATACTCGTACAGGTAGGTACGTAATGAAATACACAAATAAAGATAAGACCCATTTTGGCTCTTCTGGTGAATGAAACTTAAAAATACCCGTAATAAAGTATGTAAATCATTTCGAGTAATTTAAGTCAAAACTCTAATTTTGTTTCTATCAATTTTAATTTGTAGTTTAATGTAGTTAAATGTGTCAAACTGCTTAGTATAAGGTGAATTTAAGATTTTAAAACGTATTATGGTATATGAGATTCAAATAAATAAATATTAAATTGAAGAGCGGAGGTGAATACGGGAGAAGAATTTAACGGCTTAATGTCATTTCTATTTTAGACTAGAGTTATTTATTTAGTTCCACAAAGTGATATTCATTATTTAAAATACTGGTTAGAAGTATAACTATGAAGCTTGATTGAAACTACGACATTGTACCAGTAATTAAATAGTCCTAATAAAGTTCTAAACCCAAACCCAACAACAATGAAGTCATTATTGTGTGGGCGGACCCTTGTTTTGTAACTACTGTAATTAGCTTAAACCAATACCTAATGTCAAACCTACAATTCCTAACTTCGACAAAGCGTACGACGCGATAAAACAGTTGGGTAGTTTTCTCGTCATCGTTCTTTTATCCTTTTTGTTGTAAAAATGTACTATTATCGTTATACATTTTTACCAATGAGGATCTTACATGAGAAATATTTCTATCATATAATAAAGTCAAAATATAAATCATGAATTGTTAAAATTGCTATAAATAGCTTGAAAAGCTATCAGTAGTGTAAAATCTGTAATTGTGTTTTTTAAGATTTAAATTATCAGCATTGGTTCTTTCACCAACCTCCTTCTATATATCGTTCAATAGTGTTTTATACATATACATAACCGACTTACAGCGCGTACACTGTTAATAATATTTAAACCTATTAATATCCAATCAAACTTAACTTCGCAGAGCGTGTGTCGAAATACTTTTCCCAGTATACAGTTATAAGGGTAATAAGGTTTTGTTTATTTATTTTTAATTACTTGCTTAGGAGTAAAAGGGGCCAAGGGGGTTTGATTGGATGCGACACTATTCCGACATTGTTACAACTACAAACTGGATCATTGTCTCAACCGAAACTTCAGTTAAGTTTAAAATCCAGGTCACGTTAAACTTTTTGCCATACATGATTCCGGATTCAGCAAATAGTAAAGGGAGTTCCAATTCACTTTAAAATGGTTGTTTTATTATCCTTGTGGGACAGACAAGAGAAATTATTTTGTTTGTGTAGTGGCAACATTCTTGGCTTTCAGTTCAACGAATCCACTGTTTTACTTCCGATAAGACTACCAATTTTGGCATAAATCGCTTTTCCGAGAAGTGTTTATGTTCACAAATACAAATAGCCTCTTGAACGGAATTAATCAATAACAAGGCGTAAGAGCAATAAAATTTATGTTGTTTAAATTTTTATTGTGGACATTTTCTATCACGATCATTTTCAACGAAGAATAACATTTAGTTTGCATTAAATCTTCCTCAGCGGCTCGTGATCGCTTTTGGGGGAAATAGACATCCAAGGTTCTGGGGACAAGTAAAGGGGAGGGTACGGGGCCTTTCCCGGAAAATGTTGGAAAGTAAAAGCCTAAAAACGTGTAAATAAGCTACCTGAAGCTCACCCAAGCATGATTGGCGATTAAAATGTTTCAAATTCAAATTCTTTATCAACTAAAAAAATCTTGTCAAAATGTACAGTTTACGAAGACAGTGTAATACATCACATCATAATGTGTAATACACTATTAAGTAGACGTAAGACTTTAAAAACACAAAGTGAAATATGATGATAGCAAATTAGCAAGTACATGTAAAATCGTAAACCAAGCAATAAATTTACGTTATGTTTGTAGGATAAATGTATTACTTATTTGGAAAAGTTTATATACAGGGTGTCCATGAAAAACGTTTCAACACTTCGGTGAGGGTTTAGGTACATTAAAAGAAAGAAAAAAGTTCTGCTGGAGGTATGGCCTAAAACGCTTATTTTCCCAGATAGCCGCCATTTTGTATTTTTCTCAAAATACTTTTTATTTCAAACATTTTAACGATTATTTTCAAATTTGGTATGTGTTTTACACTAGTAGACTGCTATTATTAAAAAATAACTAGCATGATTTAAGCTCAAAATCCAAAACGGCGGCCATTGTATTTTTTACCGTTTTCAAAGTATTTTTGTTTTAAAATTTTAAATGGCAGCCATTTTGAATTTTGGGCTTGGATCATGCTAGTTATCTTTTTAGTAATAGTAGTCTACTAGTGTAAAACACATACAAAACTTGAAAATAATCCGTAAAAAAATGTTTGAAATTATAATATTTCGTGAAAAAAATAAAATGGAGGATATCTGGGAAAATAAGCGTTTTAGGCAATACTTCCAGCAGAAATTTTTTCTTCCTTTAAGTGTACCTAATCACTCTCCGAAGTTTTTAAACGTTTTTCATGGACACTCTGTATACATCGCACTATCTATTGTTGTACAATATATCCAGGGCGAGTAGTGAGGGTCCCGGTTCTGAGTGATTTTGTCGAGCATGAGGTGAAATAGTAGGAGGAAAATACACAAGGACGGCTCTGCTCCACCAGGGTCTATCGCATTACAATAAGAGTGCCTCGGGGAGATCTTCACCACTTTCAAATTTCCGCCCCATCGATGTCCAAATCGAAGACATTTCCATAACTGTCAACTTGTAAACTAAGTAGACAGAATTGTTCGTTGTTGAGATGTTGAAAGGAAATTTGTAGCTTATAACATTTTTATAAATCTGATTTCCTAGATTCTAGACTCGGACTTTCTCGCCATTAATTTAACATTCTGTCATATGATCGATTATCACCACTATATATTGTTTTGATTTTTAAGTATAGTATTAATAATTTATCAATGGAACCTGCAGTTATTTAATTATTATCTCTTTCTAATACAGTGGTATAGTTACCAACGAATTGGCGAATTTCCTATGGAAAAGTGGAAAGTTTTAGTGGAAAGCTCACATCACTCTAATGGTCACAGTTAAGCCCGGGACCATGATAGAAGTTCATAATTCAACCCCCTAAACAGGTTTTGGGGGTCATTCAAAATGTTAATGTATTAAATAAGCATATACGTGTTTAGACAATAACGGCCGCAATAATTGTCTAATTATTATAACATTCAGTAGAGTTATTCATTTCTGTAATATCTTGGACGAGTTAGTTGGGCAACGCAATCGGGATACATTAACTACACTTTTTGGGAGTAGGGAAATGGGGTGTATTTTTTCATGTTTACTTATTTAAAAAAATCTAATTTTTCTTTTTACCACTAGATTTCGCTAAAAACACACAATTCAGTCGGTATTTTGAATCGTGACTCTCGGTCTAGGTTACTGAGATAGTCAAAATGCACAGTAACACAAACAACACAGTAACAAAAACAGAGTACGTTGGCTAATGTTAATCTTATGGAGAATAACTAAAAATCAATAACAAACTTATTTCTTTTGATATTCTTCCAAAATTTGGTATGCAAGTCCATGTAGCTTCGTTTTAGCAATACACCCTTAAAAATTCATAATTTAATGTTTCTTATGGCAGCAAACCTACGTACTCATTGCCCATATAATTCTTATGGAGAGTAGATATATTGGCATAATTCGCTTAGTTATTGACATAATTTGATAAAATTTAGTATGTGATTTTACTTAGGTAACAGCCATAAAATAACTATATTACCATTTAAAACAACACTCACTTCAGCAAACCTGCACACTCGGTACTATTCGATTACTATGATGGGAATAATATAAGTTCTGTGAAATTCGCTCTACTCACGCCAGCGTGCTGCGTGCAATCTCGTTTTTACTTTCTCCCCTTATACATAGTATATGGAGAAAGTATTGTTTTCGTCAAAATTTTCGAATTTGAGTTGAGGGTGGATATATCCGTTTTCGGGTCCCCTGAATCCAAAAAGTGGGTTTTGACGTGATGTCTGTCCGTCCGTGTGTGTGTGTGTCTGGATGTGTACAGTGCCACAGCCTACCCCGTTGGTCCGATTTAGATGAAATTTGGCATGTATGTATATATTCACCGTATCTCCAGGCGTTTTTTTTCATTTTTTTGAATTTTTGATTTTTAAGGGTAGTTCACCCCTAAAAACCCTTAAAAAACGTGAAAAATCCAAATTTCTCAAAAACGGCTCTAACGATTTTGATTAAAATTTGATAGTTTATAGTGCACAGAGCACTAAATAATTTGACACCACCCGCATGTCTGTAAAAATGACGGTTCAAAAGTTATGGGCTTTTAAATGTCAAAAAAAATCAAATTTTTAAATTTTCAGCGAAAACAATAAAAGTAAAGTATAACTTGACTGGTACCATTGAAACCAGCTTAAAAAACTAAACAAATTAGTATTTTGAATTATTTGTCTACGACTAACGGTTCCAGAGAAAAGTTAAATTTACTGTCCACGATAAACGCAGAACGTTGTCTGACAGCGCCCAATGTTATTCTTATGGAGAAAAATTAATATTTCCAATATTAATGAAAATATTTTGATAAAAAACCAGTATTGATTTACCGATTCCCCCATACCAAAAAATAAATTTAATTAAATGATATTAGAATTACTTTACTTAGCAACCTGATAGTTTATTTACAGATGTCTTTTTTAAATTTTTAAGAATATGTTTTTACCTTTAAATTATTTATGAAATAAAGCTGAATTAAGTCTAAGGAATTTGAACGGAAAGAATCAACGGATCTATCAAGGTTAGTGACTATTTTGTAAGCGAAGTAGTTAGTTTTCCCAGAGGCATTAGTCATTGTCTCCGAAACTTTGGGTCGGATAGTTTAGTTTCTGCACAAGTTCTACTGTTAAAATGGGCTTAAGTTTAGAGTCACACCCGATTCATACTTTTTAAGATTTATTCTCTTGTTTCAAGTTAATCTACGTTGTCTCCTTGTTGATCATAATATCACTCGGTAGGAAACATTTTTCTTTCATATGTTTTGTAAATTAATTACCAGATGGCCATTGATGTGGAATTAATTCCTGATTGTTTAAGTTGTCAGGTTTTGAGTTTTTAAAGTGACTGTTGATACTTTTTGTATTGGGGATTTTGCTAAATTTTGTCATTTAAACAATCTATTTAATATTGTAAACAATTGAACTTCAATTGACACGCAACGATATTCATAATTGGCTTAGAATTTCAATATTTAGATACCTGAGTACCATATTTTCCTTTCAAATAAAATCTACTTTAACAAAATTTACAATTGGTTTTTGTAATGTTTAAAAAGGTTGAAGAATGATACTTTTCAAAATCCTGCAGTAATACATTTATGAAGTTTGTATGTCTTTGGTAGATCCATTATTGTACAAGAATCATCTAGAATCAAAAAGCCCAGCAAAAAAATGAATAAATTCATCCTTGAACCTCAACCCTTCCAACAATTAGTAAAGCAATACATCCGTTCGCCGGACGGGGGCTAGCTGCCTCCGATATAGCTCTGGTTTTGGTATCCACATTTGTTCCATCAATCAATAAGTTAAAACCTTCCAACCGTAAAGATAAAACCACCTGAATTACCTGTAACCTACACCTCGATCAAACCCGCAACCAATAACCATAAAACCTATCCTTGGCTGAAGTGACATACTCCTACAGCGGTCCCACATGGATGTGGGCTCCCAGGCCACTGAACACATCCATCCATGGAATCAAATTTTAATAAGAATTACATAGAATAGGTATTCTCAACAGGATTTCTCAGAGAGCCAATTGGTTTGCATAAAACTTTCCCCAGGGCCGCAAGCAATGGTGACTCACAATCGCTGATGAGGGGAGACGTCTTGAGGATGAAGAGGAACAGTCCGAGGGAGGCAAAAAATATCCCAAGGGTTGCGGAGTGAGAATCCCTGATCTAGAATACAATTTTGTTATAATTAATTTTATAATAATCATAACTTGTTACGCTTTCATAACATCTAGGCTTACTCCTAAGACCATCCTTTGAGCTTTGTAAAGAAGAAATGAAAACATATCAACGCATTAAACTTATCGAATTCAGAACGATACAAAGGAAAGAATGTGGAGGGAATTTTGCTCGCTTTTTGTAAGCGTTTTATTGCCTTGCCATAAATCTTTTCCAGGATGATTTATGTTGCTCAAAACCACTCTGATGTAACGGGCAATTGATTGGGGCTCTTTTACGTGAACTTTGACCGTTTTGATATTGATTGTTTCACTGATTAGTGGTTTATTGAAGAAGAACAGTAAAAATTGAAAAAAATATTAGGAAAAAAGTTATTGTAGACATTACTACACCATACTATAGTCTCAATCATCTCATTGTATATTGTAAAAACATTTTTTTTCTGACATAGGTCAACTATACTATAACTTCGCTAACACTTTTTACAATTATCGGATGAATTTTATTGCTTTAAATAAATTTGTTTATACAAAGTTAAATCAGATTATGCGGCCACTGATGAAGACTCTTATCCTGAGGATTCATTTATCAGTTCTTACAATTCTACGTTTCTTACAATAAATAGTTCTCTGTTATTTATCTGTGCATATGTTCCTTGTATCATGTACAGGGTGTGTCAAGAAACAGTTCTGTAAGTGTGGACAAGGGGGCGAGAGGGAATTGCAGTGTTTGAACCAGTTCATTGAGGTGTTACTTTAAGATTCCAGCTGGAGCCTTCCATTTCCATCCCTTTATTCACATAGTCGCCGCCTCGATGAGTTGTTCAGTGATCATACTACTCTATTACAAGGAACGATCGAGTTGAGTTATCCTGCCTCATTGACCTCGATGGTTATATCGTAGGAAAATTAGGCTCTATCACGTGGAAAAATGACTAAACAGAAGCGTACGTTCTATCATGGGAAAAACTAAGCAAATGAAGCGTCTAGGATCCATCACGGGGAAAACAACCCAACAGAAGCTTAGGCTCTATCACGGAGAAACTAACCAAAAGTAGCTTAACCTCTTTCATGGGGAAAACTGAGCAAAAAAGCGTAGGATCACAGGGAAAATTAACCAAAAGAAACGTGTAGGATCTATCGCGGGAAAACAACCCAGCAGAAGCGTAGGCTCTATCACGGGGAAACTAAGCAAGATAAGACTAAGCTCTGTCACGTGAAAAACAACCCAACAGAAGCGTAGGATCCATCACGGGTAAAATTAACCGAAATGAGCGTAGGTTCTATCACGGGGGAAACAAACAATAGAAGCGTAGGCTCTATTACGGGGGAAACAAACAATAGAAGCGTAGGCTCTATCACGGGGGAAACAAACAATAGAAGCGTAGGCTCTATCACGGGGGAAACAACCAAAAGAAACGTAGGCTTTATCACGGGGAAAACTGACCAAACAGAAGCGTAAGCTCTTTAATGGAGAAAACTAAGCCAAAGGCGAAGGATCTACCTCATAGAAAACTAATCAAAAAAGTCTAGGATCTATCGCGGGGAAAACACCTAAACTAGCCATTGAATGAAAAAAAAACTATTCCTAAAAAGCATAAGGTTGCATTGAACGTCTGTCATGATAGGCTATATCGTAGGAGTGTTTTAAATAGAAAAATAGATTTGGTGTTATGCAAACTAATGTATATGCCGTGGAGTACATAACTGTCAAAGGGAACATTAACTTTGCCATACATTAATAAATTGTTTTTACATGGAAGAGACTATGTAACATGAAAGGCATAAGCTCAGTGGTATGTTGAATAAGATAATGCTACAAGGACTATTATACAGTATTTATATGTCTTAGCTCTGGGTGGGGGGGTATTGGCAATCCGTCAGACCAAAATTAAAAACGGTAACGTCATATGCTTATTGGCGTCATATGGTTTAATGACAGCTGTTTAGAGGAACTGAAAACACTCCCTTTAGACATATCCAAGATTTAATCTATTTCCCACTGAGAAGTAAATACAATCATTTTTAAATTTTTATTGCGAAATATTTCCACCACGATTGCTAAAAAAGTTTCACGACGTTTCTGAATCTGGAACCTTATCCCGTTCTCAGGCAAGGTGGAACCTAGAACAAAACAAGATTGTGCTATCTGAGAGGCGTAGACGTACGTAGTTTTCTGGTTGTTCCGGTATTATGTGCGTGACTTTGTTGATTGGTATTTTTGTAAGTTCTTTTACCATTTTAATTTTTTTTGTTTTCTTGTCATTTTCTATGTTTCAGTTCGAGGACGGGTATAGATTCCAGATCCTGAAACGCCATGAAACTTTGTTTTACTAATCGTGATAGAAGATTTCTGCAACAATCTAAATAACATAAAAACACCATCACCAACAATGAATAAAAAATTGAATTGACGAAGTCAATACGAAAAATATTAATGTGCACGTTATTTTAAACTGTTTAATATATTCATATCTCAATGGGTATATAACTTATCGTTAACATTTGTGACTTTTGACACTATGAATGAGTTAATATTTTCTCAAACTAATATTCCATTCGACTCACGACACACGCAGCAGACACAGGAGGCGACAGAGTTAGTAAAGCATAACCGCAACTCAGTTAACATTCACGTGTAGCAGACAGATATTTGATTTGCAAAGCATAATTGTAAACACAGTTCCAAGTTATGCATACTAGACTTCAGCTTCGGTTGCGGTCTTAAGGTGATTTATTCAAATATTCTGTTCAAGTCGCAAAAGTTTGACATTTTGACTTTCACGTGTTTTCAATTATATATATTGTAAAGTTAATTTCAATTGGGTGGTTTTTTGCTAACAAAATTTCACGAAACTATTTAACTAAACTGTTTGGAGATTGATGGATATGTAGTTTAATATTCAGAGAGATGTTTTTGTTGGAAACTCATTTCACCAGGATAAAAATGACGATTTAAGGACCCCTAAACGTTAGTTCCGACTGTTCTGGTCTAACTTAACTAACCAGTTCTAATTTAACTATTATAGTATATCGAACATTACAACCTTACAACCATTAAAATTTACCTCAACAAAATAAAAGATAAAATAAACATATTTTACCTCAAACTACCTAACTAAATAGTGCATAAAGATGAAAAAGATTCAAAATCACTTTCCAGGAGAATTAGTGATTAATCTATTATAGGTTGTAATTTTGAAGTTCAAAGTAGTTTAATAGCACTACCACCCATACCCTCAATACTTTATAAACGCATGACAGAAACTCGAAACGCATGACGAAAAATAGGACAGTACAACACACAATTTATTGTGCGTATTTTACCTACCGTTTGAAAACACATGCACAATAGGCTCTCAGCTGTGTTCCGGATAGCTCCATGGATCAGCTGTTTACAAGTGACACAGTTGGCACGACTGTATCATGTGTTCACACTCTATTTACGTTTCTTACACTTGTTTGTTGGCACAACTACCGCTCAAGTGTTATTTCAGTCCTTGCATCATCTATATTTATTATCCTTGTCCACATTATTGTTTCTTCCCTGGAAGCGCGTATAGGTATGGTTGTAAACAGTTTGCACGTCTCGTATTCGTTGTCACATCAGTCACCTGTTCTACAACGGGACTTATCGACGTTTGGTTTTCATTGATTAAACTGTTTGAATTTGGAATTACATACATTCTCGTGTATGGAATATTTAGCCGTATTGTTGCAATTGTGTAGAATTTATGTGACAAGTTAATTAATTTACAGCAGCATATTTAATTATTCTTACTATAGCGACTTGTATTAACTTGTTAAGTACATCAAACAGATTTTTTATGCAAGATAAATTTGGTACAATTAATTAAACCGTATTTAAACCATTTGAGTAAAACAATATAGCACAAGATACTGCGTATAACACCTAACAATGACGTGATATCTTTATATAAAATAAAAAATATATAATAAGACCACGACCTTGTTCTAACAAAGGATTTCCAGCCGCATTGATAACAAAGTACTGTAATGTCCTTTATGGGAATTTCATTCCCATGGATTTGATTTTCGATTGGTATTTTTATTTTTATGAGGATTCTCGAATTATTCAAATTCAAATAAAATTTATAATGAATGGAAATAGACTTTGGAACTTCGTTCCTGGGATTTTATAAAAACTTGTTTATGATAAACGACTTAAAACATACTGTGTTTATTTCACAATAGGAATATAATATGAATGGTATTTGATCTTACTCACCGGACATGACAGTGTGAGATGACATCTTAAACCATCAGATCTATTCTCTAGTTTTCAAATAAATAACAACCTAAACATTTGTAATGAATAAGCCAATTTACCAACTGAAAACATTTACCAATTCAGGTAGTTTGAGAGGATGAGGTAATTTATACCTTTACTTTTTCATGTACAAAAAGGTAATATTAACTGAATTCGATATGTGTGTTATCAAAATCATGTTTCCAAAGTACTGGGTCTAAAAGTTCTATCTGAAGAAATGTTGAAAGACTACCTGATAAGTGTTTTGAATAGTTTGTTCGACACTCAATTATAAGTGATCTCTTGGCTACCATTGAGATAACACGTAATAGTTTTTAGATTATAAATTATCCATCGAAACACACGTGGTAGAAGATTACTATAAGTTATTGATAGCCTGGATTGTGTTTGTCAATAAACGTCTGAGAGACAAATGGAACGGTAAGGGCACGGCGATTGTAGGGATTCCTTATCTGCCCTTGTTCCCCACAAAATTTATTACTCGGGTAAATGAAATTTTTTGTGGCTCTCAAGAAATATGAGTAGATTATGATATTGAAAAAACACTAATATAAGGTTGTAAGTTATTAAAATATTGGTTATTTTATTTTGTTAGCTAGGTTAACGTAAAATGTATAATTTTCAAGTCTATACAATTTAAATAACAATTCCAGTCATATTTATGTTCTTCAGTAGTTATAAATTTTCAACTGAAGGAAGACTGAAAAACGGCTCCAATAGTAATACATATTTTTAATATTGTTTCGAATAGTGATAATGCAGAATCGACGATTAATTGCTTGATTGAGAGAAAAGAATAATTTTACGAATAAACTATTTGTTTCTTTATTTTTTAATTTGAGCGAATTTTCTGTAGGAAAGAAGCTGTGTTGCCGTAGTTAGCATAGTCAGGCTGTAAACAGGGACCATAATAATATTTCGTTTCGTGGAGCCTATAAACCAAAAATATTTAATTTGTGTCATATATATTTCAATAAATAAATATGCATTCGTAAATGTGTCTCTGTAAAAACGACGATTTTCGTAAAAATAGTCCGTATCGATCGGACTATTTTTACGAAAATCGGAAAAGATTTGGAAAAGATATTTATCCTAAAATTGGTGTTTTAAAATAGTTATTAAATTAAATTTGCACTAGCATTATGAAACAATTGCCTTGTCATCATTGTATTGCACAAAGACACTAACCAATTATATATATAGCAAGATACTCAATATAATATTGAACATAAGTTATCTTGTCTTGTTTAACATTATCTAGATATTACTGTAACACAACAAGTGTTAACGGCTTTTATTCTGGTGAATCTTGTAAAAACCGATAACAGTTTTATCAGTTTGTACATTAAATAGTTATCAGGAAGATAATTTCGTATGTTACCTTGTTGAGAAATTGTAATCAGATAAGAAAAAATTTTCTTATCGATTTATTTAAAACTCTTATGTTTTAATTATACTATTTTCGTTATATTACGAAAGGACTAGTTTGGTTTGGACTTTTCTTCAGCTTTTCTTCAACTGCATTTTGCATTTTATTCCCCCTGACCGTTGTACTGAGCTTCTTATCTTTAATGATTATATCGTGGTAAAATCCCTTGCACCATTTAGATTTTGAACCGGGATTGAATCCCAAGACTGTAGTCCTATTGATTTGATCGCATCTTCCTTTTTTGGAGACTGATCCCTTCTTCATATCTATAGTCGTAAACTTGATCCTGCCATTTCCCCAGAGTTAACATGGCTCTCATATAACAGTAAAAGAGATTCCTTTGACGATTATCAAGAGTTATCCGGAAACATCGGTTGGGTGGACCGATATTTAGGGTATCAAACCGACTATAATTTCCACAAACAAGTGTTAACCCCAAATATCAGGAATGTCCCTGAGGTATATATTGAGTTCCCCTTGGAATACCTTCATTACCCTCACATTGTGACCTTTCCTAGAGAAGAATAATAATCATTTTATACGGCCACTCCCCTTCCTGGGCCAATCGGTTTCACGTATTTGTTGGTTTATGGATTGATAACCGTCAAGCTAATCCGTATTCTCAATAAGAGATACCTAGACATGTTTTTCAATCATAGTTTCTAAACCTCGATACATTACAGTGACTAAACACTACAATTTATCGAAGCACCAAGCCTTTCCCAATTCACCACCCTAACAAAAGCTACCCCTATCGAGTGGCGAGCCATCGCTAACCCCTGTATTGATGGAGTCGCATCTTTTACCTCAACCTCTGCCCTCATCCACGTCTTTACTGATAACAGTAATGTGGTCCCGATCCAACCACGTCGGATTGCACGCAGTACGCTGACGTGAGTAGAGCGAATTTTATAGAACGTAAATTATTCCTATCATATTATAATCGAATAGTACTGAGTTTGGAAGCTTGCTAAAATAAGGGTTATTTAACATGGTAATATTTTAATATTAAGGCTGTTAACTAAATAAAAACGAAAACTGTAAAAAAATTATGTCAATAATTTGGCGAGTTATACCAATAATTTATCTATTCTCCATAATAGTTACGTGGGTAATGAGTACTTAGATTTTCTGCCATAAGAAACTTCAAATTTGGGATTTTTAAGGGTTATTGATAAAACATAACTAGTGGACTTGCATTACCAAATTTTGGAAGAATGTTAAAGAAAATAAGTGAGTTATTGATTTTTAGTTATTCTTCATAAGTTTGATATTAGACAACATACTGTGTTTACCATTTTAAATAACACAGTACCCTTTTGACCTTGAGTCATGATTCAAAAATACTTAATTGGGTGTATTTTATTGCTGAATTTCAAGGTAAAAAGTAGATTTTTACATAAAATATACATTAAAAATTGAACTCATTTTTGTGGTATAAACCCCCAAAGTGTAGTTAATGTAGTCCGATTGCGATTCCCAACGAACTTGTCCAGATTACAACTCCACACAATTTTATAATAATCAGACAATTGAGGCTGATTAAAGTGAATTTCAGTAAAATAGGCAATTTAGTTTTACCAGAGACCAAGAATATTAAACGCATTTGTTATTGAATTGAAGCATAGATTTCTACTTTTTCTAAATTTCGTAAATCATTTAAACTGTTCCGTGCACGAAACTAATGATCTACGAAAATTTAAATACACTTTTCATACAGCAAAAGATAATTTCGGGTGATATAAAAGCTAAATTATATTCTTTAATCCCTCAGAATTCTTTTTACTATCCCAAAAATAAGGGTTTTTTATGCCAGCCTTCCGTGCACGAAACTACTTTGTTTATCATGACACAGGATTTAATAACACATTTCGTTCTAAGAAATAATGATCTCAGATAAGGGAAACGTTCTTGATTTTGTTTAGGGGATGAAAAGCAGCGTGACGGGCAATACAGACTTCTCCCTCGTAGTCGGGGATGTTAGTGATAAATCGTAGGATAGCATTATAGCACAGATTACCGGTTACTAATGAAATAGGAGCACGACACGGAGGGTGACGTCATCTGTTGCCAGGTTATCTTCGACAACTCCCAGTCATGTACGATACAGTAGACAGATACAGCAGACAGTCGATACTACTTTGAAGTAAATGAAAAAATGTCTCCAAGTTTTAGAAATTCTGAATTCTATTTAATCTATTAGGTCCTTTCAATTTAAGAAATATTCATTATCGAATATCACGTTAAATATTACTGGTCTAATACCTAGAAAACGTAGCATAGTCTACGTTGTACTAATTTCACACCTCTCCCACCACTTAGATGAAAAAGTGATCACAAAAATCAGATGTCAAAGAGTTTTTTTTTATTTCTCAAAATTCAAAATTAATTTATTCAACTTAAATACTTACATAGGTAGAATGGCATCACCTTGTACCGTATTAATTAAAAATAAAGTTTTACATGCGTGCGGTACTTTAAAGCTCTGTATAGTTACGTACTTTTCTGTAAAAAGTATTTAAAACAAAAACTAAAAATTAAGCATAACGTATTGTAATTTTATTTACCTGTATATTAGCTTATATATTTATGGTAACGTATATTGTTAGAAACCTTTAAGCGTTTTACAATTAACTGCCATTGTTGTGTGAGATATTATTGAAATTCATTTTGTAAGTATCTCAAATTTTATGATTATAATTGATTATTTTATTCACCGATTTCACGTATAATTAATAATAGCTCATATAACGTTTATGAAATATATTTGAGGTTTCCAGTCCAACCAAGTACGCCCCGTCCCAGGCCGAAGGCTTGGAACTTTTAATTACCATAATGACTCAATCACCGGTTTGGAGCGTTGTTATAAGTTATAACGGGCTGGGAACTGTTGAAACTTGTATCGAATGAATCCGTCTAATTTACCGTTGCATATTGTAGATGTATCTTATTTTTAATAATATATTTTTGCTTCATATACTATCAATAATATTAAATAATATCAAAGACAGACATTCCTTGTTGTTCCTTAGAGTCACTTATAGATTTTTGGATATTTTTGAAATTTTACAGTGACGTTACATTGACTGGCGATGAAAACCTTATTTTGTGAATATGTCCTGTATTTTACTCGTAAGGACCCTAATCTAAACATTATACTTTTAAGTATATAACATGAACAATCAGCTTAATTTTCTCGAATTTTATGTGGTAAAAATTAGTTTAATGAACATATATCTACATATGAAGTTGGTAACACTGATGGAACAGCTGATGTCCATTCATTTACTTATTGGGTAATTTCTTTCATTCAAGCCAAACAAACTATTAATTTAGCTCGCTTACTCAATTATGTGGCGTTTTATTTATTTTTCTTCATACTATTTCGACCCTTTTTAATTTGTACTTCGTAGGTCAAAAGTAACCCTTTCCCAAACTCAGAAGGCAAAAGTCAGCTGATGTCACAGTCATCAAATACTCATTATTACAATGTAGAACAAATGAAAATACTTGCATTCCTAGGAGGAAGTTATAAATAGTATTGAAAGCGATTAATCGATTAGTAAAAATCCGTAGAGTAGACAACCAACTGATTGTTTACAATTACAAGAACACGGTCGAATCAACTCTCCCGACTGTAAAAGTTTTGGTTCGTACAGCGGTTGGCTCTATATTTTATGTAGTCTGGACGAAAAATATAATTCTTTACATGGGTCTTAACTCTTAAGAGTCTTTTCGTTACTTGCGACAACTACAACCTTGAGCTCATTCGAAAATCATCAATTTCGACCCTTCTAATGAAATATACTACTACCCAAATTCTGGAAATATAATTTGGGTACTTAGAGAATGGCCTAAAACAACCGAATGTTTTGTTTTTTATGTTGGTCTGTGACATTAATTATTAACTTTAATCTAGAAACAATACCATAGTTAAAAAAGTGATATAATGAAAAGTATTTAGTCAAACTGTCCGTTGGAAGTTAGAGTCCTCAAACAATAATGTTGATTTGCGTCCAAATGTCCCTTTCCAAGACATGCTCTGGTAGCCCTCAAAGGAGGGTTTGCAAAGCGAAAGCCTCGGTTCCGGTCGGTCTTTTGACACTGGACGTCCTTTATTGTGATCAACTCAATTTACCTTCAATTTCCAATTTGCCTTTGGAACGTCAACATCAAACGTATAAAAACCCTTTTTAAACATATTTTCAGCCCTGGAAGTAAGATAATAAAAGTATGAGATGATTCCAATTTTTCTAGTCACGTTGAAATTGGTTACTACATTTCCGAGAAGTTTATAAATTACCATATTAATGTCTGTATTAGATTTTCATTTGATGTATGAAAATAATTACTTCGGAAATAAAAAAGAATCAGTAGAGTTACAGGATTTCTGTTTCTAAAGCTTGTCTGTTTCTGATGTCCTTATTCTCAATTTCCTTCAGCTGTGGTCGTGTGTTTCACAGGTGTTCCCATGTAGCTCAAGGGCCTCTCAGCTGTAGTGAATTAATGCAGAGGAACGTTTAGTGCATGTATGGTATTGTAGTTTTGGCAGTGTGATTCGGATTTTACTTTTTCTCGTGAGAATGTAGGTAACCATAGATGTTGGCTACAATGTGAAGTTACAGTTTTTTGAAATCTTCTCTACATATCTGAGTCTGCACCAATTCTATAATTACTGTAGTCGTTTCTGGTGAATCAGCAGACCGTAAAGTTTTGCTGTTGAAGGGCCTTTACAGTCTGCAAGCCGAGGCTCCTAGTTGACCCTTCTTAATCCTCACTAATAAGTGTGCCAGTTGAACCCTTCGCCAGAATCCAAAACATGCTTTGAAATTCGACTACGGCCGTGATTCTTAGACGAATATTTTACCCAGAGAGTCGTATGGTCTGGTCATTAGAGCATGTTGTATGTGTCTTCTACATCTGGTAGTTTAGGTGTAATTTTATTGTGTTTTCTGAAAATTATCTGTTTTGTCTTCTTCTAAAATTGTATTGGACGTTACTGAAAATATACTGCAAGAATATTGCAAAATTCTTCATATTTGTATCAAAATGAAGTTTTTATTCCGGTTGATATTATATTAAATAAAGTAATTCATTATTTTTAGTTTACAGACAAGATTTAAAAGTACTTGTTTGACATTTAAATAGTGTTCCTTGCTCTTAAATTAGGTTTTCACCAATATCAGTCCATTGATTTACACAAAATATGGACTTTGATTTTTTAGTACATACATCTCTATCAAACAAATGTTTTTGTACAAAGCTGAACAGGCTAATGCCTTGGAGAGTATGGTCTCTGTTTTAGATCGGACTTGGCATCTTAATACGTATTTACGGTGGAATAAATTATTCCAATCCTTTTTCATTTAATTCAAGAGCAAACCACCCATTAATACCGCATCAGTAAGCACTTCCTCATGTAGAGGCTTTCAGCTCATTGTGCCAATGCGTTTTTCATCTTCATTCCAAGCCTAATGTCCTAGACTTCACCTTATACGGATTGTCCTTGACCACCGTATATTACTGCCTGGACCTCTCCTCGGGCCCAGCAGGAAGCGACTGTAAAATTGCGACTTGTTCCCATTTTACCATTTTGAAGTTTTTTCATTAATTACAGTAAAGTATTTTTTAGAAAGCCCCCCATTAAAAATTAGACATTACATTAGTAGTATATTCATATTACTATAGCTTATGCAAATAACAACCAACCAAACTTTACTCCGGTGAGCGCTATTTCGGAATACAGTTCTTTGTAAATTTAAGTAATACTCTGTAGTGTTAAATTGTTTTTTCATTTTTCAAATAGAAGGATATACCGGGTGCCATACGAAGAAGTTGAAACCTTAAATTGTATACTACTGTCCATTACACACCGAACAGTTATAAGCTTTACACAATTTTTAAGGTTTTAAAATAAACTCCCTAACCCTAATGTAGGTTTCAGTTCCTTATCATTATTTAAGCTATGGGTATAAACTCGTCCCTTCAAGTAACACCATGAAAATTTGTCTATTTACTTCCCTGTGGGAAATACGTAGGTTAGATCGTGGATAGGTCTAAAGGGAATGTTTTTAGTTAATCTAAGCGACTGTTCTTATAACAAAACTATGATGTCACTAACTATATGACGTCACTAACCAAATGATGCCACTGTTTCTTTTTTTGGTCGCACTAATTGCTAACAATCCCCCCAGAGCTAAGACATATCCAAAAAAAGTCACTAACTGTTAAATCTGGGGATCAGCGTGGCCAACCTAAAAATCAATAAAAACTATCAGTTGAAGAGGAACTTCTCAACCAAAGAAATTCTTTGCATATATTACGGATAATTTGTTTAGTACTGTTATCAGTGTGTTTCTGTGGATGGGTCACAGTTTGAATAATTTTGTACTATTCATTAGGTTTTTATTAGATTACATTCTAGTTTCCAGTTTTAATACCCTTATTCACTTGAGTTATTATTTCAAATATGGGTTTAGTCAATTATGTTTCAAAAACCTTTATTACTTAGCTCTCTGATACTTTGAAAATCTTTTAATTTTCATTAACGACTTCTACTTGACTTGCATTCTAATGATCTCTGAAAATCTTTAATTTCCATAAACGATTTGAACTTAAATTATTTATTGAAGTTGTTTTATGCTTATGTATGAAATATTAAATTTATCATATTTTTTGATCCTCATTTGTTACTACATTTTCAGTATTAGTCAGCACCTAATGATTAATTCTGTTTTAGGTAATGTGAAGACACAATATATTCCATTCATTGTAAGTATTTTGAAATTATTAAATTACGCCTTCTACAAAACATAATGTAGTTGTAAGTATTGAAATATATTGAAATGGTTGAGGTATTTTTTTAAAGAACGTAGCAGGTTTTTGAGATGGATATTTCTTAGCTCGGGGGTGGGGTATTAGCAATCCGTCAGAACAAAATTTGAAACGGTATTATGGTTAGTGACGTCACATGGTTATAAGACATATCTATGGGTTGAGATATGTCCCAAAGGGGAATAATTAATTGTTATACCATTTCATCACACACGCCCATGCAGACTATAGAGATGCGTGGAAGGTGGACCCACCTCGCATCAAGGGGTGGGCCGGTACAAACTGCAGTGCCAAGAAACGTGGTAAAGATCGTGACAACATTTGAATACAAACTAGTTTCTCGTGTGTCATGCTATAAACCCTTCCACTGTCACATGTAACATACCATGAACAATTGACCCTAGTCTTAACAAACATAGAATTTTAAGATCGTCCCAAAATAATAAAATAATCACATAGCCTATCTCATTTAAGAATGAAGCTCTAAAAATGTAAAAATATTGTAGTAAAAATATGATAATACATTTTTAAGTATAAACTGTGAAAGAGTTTCGCAGAAAAGTCAGCTGGTTAAGTTAGACATATTTTGGCTTTGGTTTGGAAATCTTCAAATCTGCCTACCATCACAGAACAACAATATCAACATAGCTGTTTGGATGGAAAGCTTAGTAAACTAGGTTATTCTAACTAATTTAACCAAATTGAATGACTATCTGTTTTAATCAGACACACACACGGACAGATTGGTAGAAATTGCCAATGTTTCCTGTAATCCAGTTACTTAGAAGTCACGAATCGTGGATAGTTATAAGTGATGACCGGCGGATGTTAAGGATTGAGGATCCCACGTTAAACTGTAGGTACGTTAGATACCATTGGCTATTCGGATATAATTAACAGTTATGTTTAAGGAACGTGACAACCAATAACAAGTACAAGATCGCACCACCATCATCTTATACTAATTTCTCATTCGTGCTTGGTTTAAAATATCTATCTGTGTATCAAAGTAACAAAGAATAACGATTCCAGTAGAAGTGATTACAAATATATGTTATGTTCTGTGTTTCGCCTACTGATGACGCCAAATTGGCTGATACAGTTAATAATGTGAACTTACACGATATACAATTCAGGATTTATAAAATTTTGCGAACAATAATCCCGTCTTTAGCGCCTTGCTACGCATTATCGGTTATCGATTGAATGTTTTGTCCTGGATGATACGACATATAGGTTAATGTAAACAGTTGAATTAGCAATGCTGGTGCATTAAAGACTTGCAATATGAAATATTTGTAAGAAGGTGGCAATTATGATGGGAGAATGACCTTGACGTCTGCAAAAACCTTTGAGCTGATGGACCAAGGTAATATTCCAATTTTATTTGCCATTTTTAATAAAATTAGCTTAAGAACTATACCTATTTTAATACAGGATATTATTGTTCATAAGCACCAAAAGTTTTATTCTTAAAATATTGAATGGCATGTCATTTTAATACAGAACTTAAACGGTTCTCTCCTAATATTGATTGGAAGTCCTGAAAACGTATAAAATATCATCTTTCCGATCATCGACACTTGCTGTGAGATTAGGTGGATAATATATGTTAAGGTTCGGGAAAACTTAAATTAAGCGACTTAAAAAAACTAAGTACGATAGTTAAAGTGTACATTTCGCTATTTGGAATAAAATAGTGTATACATTTCGAAAAAAATTGTGTCAATTTTATCCATTAACGAGTAGCAAAACCCTTTAACAAGTTCAGGAGACAAATAAAAATGAATAAATTATTAGTGCGACATTTTTCAGTCGTGCGGTTTGAATGTTTCTACGCTTGTGTTGCAACTAGTGTGTCGTGGATATGCGGATGAAGAACCAAGGTCGCAGATAAGCTATCGGAGCCGCTCTATCGGGCGCGCACAGCCCCACCTTGTGTGCACGGAGTGAAACCACATGTTCTGGCAATAAAGTCAACCGCGCTAATGGCAGATTAAAGTACCGCTTTGGCTCAGATGAATCTAGGTCGTGTAACTTGTATCGTACTCTATCGCTATACACATTGGGCTTTGCGAAAATGTTTTAAAACATGGAGCAAAAACTGTAAAAATGTATTATTTAAAAAAATTTAACATGAGAAGAACCTGTTGAGGCCAACGAAAAAATCTTAAACATACACATCAGGGACGATGTTTTGGTCAAAATAAAAAATTCCTTAAAATATATTTATAGCGTGAAGAATCGGCAATACCTGTGCAAGTTTGGATTTAAGTCCTATAAAAGCAATATTAATTTTGTAAAGGTTAAAAATTCCTATCAATAAATATATTCACGTCTTAATTAACTATCGGATATAATATTATCGCGTAATAATTATTGTATTTTTCCGCAAAAAAATAGTAATGATTTTCCCTAGATACACACCTATAGATAGAATATATAGTTTATATGTACATGTGTTTATAAATATATAGACTCATTTATAAAAATATAAAGTTTTTTTACACCTTTTGTTTTTTACCTCTAAACTCCTCAAAACGATAAAGTAACATGGTCCCGGGCTTAAGTTTTGCCATGAGACCTACGGTAATAGCTTCTTCCCTATGGTAAAAATTCGCTAAAAAAACCTTAAGAATTGAAATGAAAAACGTACCTCTATATATATATACATAAACGCGTAAACAGTTTGATTTTGTTACACTGCTTAACATAGAAGATTAATTATTCATCATTTCATTCACTGCACCTACGATTTCCGGTTTCTCCGTCTGTACAACCTCCACTCACGTATAACCGGCTTTGGTAACTATATACTCGCAAAATTGTTACAAAGAGGCGCGTTTAGTGAATAGGAATGCGTATTAAAACTTCAGACGTCTGCTGGTTCTGAATATTTAGAGGCAATTGAAGAAGTCTGCCGGTCACGACTCGCCGGTTTGTTGCAACTTTCCCAACTCGTGTCTTGCTACACCACTTCTATTGATTCCTGTTGAATATCTCCGTTCCTTTTCATCTGCTGAAACACTTAATTGTATAAAACAACTAAAGGGGCGTTTTCCTCCCTCCACAGTGTGTTACCAACAATGACCAACCACAATGATCACCTTGCATTGAAATCAAATGAGACCGTCTTCCTACCGACTAGTCGCGCATTCTTATGATTTAAATGCAACTAGTTCGTGTATAATCACGGAGCCCCACGTAACATACTGCACAGATAGCTTGCAGCTGCGCTTCTTTAATCTTTAGCGAAGATGGAATATATTTATCATTATTTACATATGCAGTCCCTATCTGGGGAACTGAAAACAGTCACATAAAACAGAATTTCAACTTCCAAAAAAGCTGTCAGAATTATAGCCCATCTGAAACCAAAGGAGTCTTCTAAGCGAATTTTTTTATCGAAAAAGGCTGTCAGTCCGCAACACACATGTTTTGTTCAGTGTTTGTGCTATATTAATTAAGGTGTATGAAATCGGTTTTATTTAAACCACATAAATGTTTTCATTGAGTAATAAATTTGTTTTAATTTTGCTAATTAACTTGTATAATACATATCTTATTCTATCCGAGCAAAGCTCGGTCACCAGGTACCTATTTTAACGTGACAACAGCTGATTGTTATTACTTGCTGTTAAATCCATTACATAGTTCCTCTTATATAATATCCCTTACATGTTTTTTAAAACTTCTAATATTGCTAAAAACTGGATGTTTAAGAGATCTTTTATTTTCTTTCTTTTATCTTTAATTTTATTTTTATAGTGCGTGGGTCAGTTTAAAGTAAACGAAAACCTTCAAAAGGTATAGAATAATGAGGATACGTGTTATTACCGTGGTTGCTCTCATTTTCACGCAGAAGCGTTACAAAAAATCTTGTTTAGCGTTATTGAAAGACTTGAGATCTGAGAAAAGACCCATTTCGGCTTTTTTGGGCAATAAATTATCATAACTCCAAGTAACTTCCAGGCAGTACTGCAATATGATTGATATAGATACCATCAACATTTCTGAGTGTAGCTAAAAATGTCGCAAATTAGTGGTTGTAATGTGAGGGCGGTGAACAGCTAACAACTAACAAGGGACAAGAAGAGTGATTAACGGCGACCGTGTGATAAGCTTCCAAGCCATTTTTAATGGTCTTGACATGAAACACCATTAATGAAATTAATTATTATCTCCGGTTATAATTGAAAACAAGACCACCACACGCGATCTCTGATCCTAGGAAAGCAAAACTGTAAGGGTCATGCATTTTTAAAACTACTGACTCTGAGGAGCTGAATTTCCCTACTACAGCTGAATATACTCGTACGTGAACTTATTTCATGTAAAAAACCTGTGCGTACTATATTCGTTATTAATCAAAAGTGTAGGTAACCTAGTAAGTGTTTGTTTCTCTCTATCCTAAAAAACTATGTTAGAATGAAAATGTTGAAAAGAATTATTTGTTATATTATATTAGATAAAAATTATAAGTTTGTTTTTGATGAGTAATAAATGTATCAATATTTTTTTATAAATAAGCAGTTTATATAATGCTTGTCTTTAGGACGACCTTAAGAATGAACAAACATCAACCAGAAAGGTGTGTACAAAGTTTTAATGTATTTATATTACTCTTTTAAAACATAATGGCAAGAAAATTCCAGCAAAGAAATTGTTTAATTTAATTTTCAAAAATATCTATTATTCATTTTTATTACATACTAGCCACTAAATACCAAAATTGACTAATTTGGTTTATAAGCAGCATATTAAAATCTTTTTTGATAAGTTTAAAATTCAGTTTTTCAATAGAAATACATATGGTTATATCGGATGGAGTAATGATTTAATTGAGATTCGGTCTATTGTCATTGGATTGTAATGGTCTAAAAAGTGTTGTTATTTGTGGTGTAAAATGCACCCAGCATCCTTAAAACGATTTTATTGCTCTTCAAACTGAACCCACGAACTATCGATGCATTTTTAAATTAAGAAATTAAGAGAAATCTACCACTCCAAAATATTGTGAATACAAACGCCTATTGTTTAAATAGCATAGTGCATTATACCTATAATCCATAGATTTTCATATTTTATTTCAATTATGTTCAAACGGTATATCCTAATTATATTTCTTTTATTAAAATGTCGATTGTGGTAACATAACTAATACCAAGAATCCCCTATCTTAGATATTATTTTGTTTATGAAAACTATTTCGTGGGTTTAAATTGCTTTTCATATGAAAGTGGTTCAAAGGAAAAAAGGCAGAGGGTAAAATTTATGGAGCATTGCAGGAAATATGCATGTCAGACGGGGGATGAAGCGACCTCTTTGTTTATGCATTCGCGTGTGTGAAAGATCACAATTTTCCTTTTAATATACCGGATAAAAGCAAAAAGTCACAGAGGAGCTTAAAGCTTGGCAGAGCCTGCTTTTAACATAGTTAAATAGCTCATTGATGGCTACATCGTTCCCAACCTATAATCCTCTTATAAATTTCTCTTCTCTTTTAATTTTAAACAAGACCCATCTCACGTGCTCTAGAAGTATGAAATTTTTGATTGTTTGACTATTTTTACATTACATAAATATATCAAAAACTAAATAAAAACTGAAAACCTATTGTTCGGTTAGCACTTCCCCTTTGCCCTATGTTTTCGTAATCTTAACTAACCACCACAAGGTTACTACTTTATGATATTTAACATACTACCTACTTCAGGTCCATGCAGGTTTTGTCAATGTTGCCGTGGGCACTGATAATTAAATTATGGTACCGATAGACAACATCATGATACAGCGCTCTGTAAAGTTAAGTAAAGGTTGTTATTTATTGACAGTATAAACATATCATTAATAATATAAAAATTATTATATTAATAATAATATATATGGAAATATATTAATGACTGTAATCCAGCTACTTTGAGATCGTGAATTGCGGATAGTTGTGAGAGATGGTCGGTGGATGGGATATTCTCTGGTGTGGATTAACGTCCGCACTATTGAGTTAAAATTAATCCAAAAAATCGTTCAAAAAAATTAAATTAAAAAAAATTATATTTATCCGGAAAGACCATACTCATAATTAGACCAAATCGTAATTTAGAGACAAAGGTGGTTCGGATTCCATGTTAAACTGTAGATCCCTAAAGGCCAACGCACACAGAAACAGACGCACGTATGCAGATGGACAGAGGAAAAATCGCTCCCCTTGTTATTAGATGTTGCAACGTACACAGACGCTCGTATGTCTGCATGCAGATGTTTACATTTAATCACATGGTGAGTGATTTTTTACGTCTGTATCTGTATACGTGCGTCTGTTGCTGTGTGCGTTGGCCTTTAGATGCAATTAGCGGATGGACTATTAACAGTCATGTCTAAGGAACATGTCAGCCTCAGAGCCTTATTATGCGCGGCCACTCGAGTGGCCAGTCGCGGACCCTCGCCACTAGGGCGCGTCCGGGCGACTGACGCGGCGACAGCATGCCATGTTATTATATGGAGTCTATTATGTGCGTCCACAGCGTATCCCCACTCCCCGCCCTTACACCAGTCAAACGCTCAGTATTCAAGTGTTCAGTGTTTGGTGGTGTCATCCAATATGTTGACAATATTTTAAAAATTTTTTCTCGGGTCGTTATGAAAAATTGTTATATCTGGCATTTTCATGTCAGTTGTGGACCAAAAGGAAGGTCCGCCAAATTCCAAGTCTCCAGCACTGGCCACAAGGGAAATGCAATAATGCTACAAACATAAGCATAAATCTAATCAAACAAAAAACAATATCTTAATTAATAGAAATTGAACAGAACATAACAAACTTCAACTGGCAACACACTCATGAGACCAGAACCTATTGGTAATCAATTTGAGTCGATATTCATTGTTATATATGCGACTCACTTATTGTATTTTAACTCAAAGACCACCAAATACCAGGCGGATTCTAGTCAACACAAACTAGCAGCCTACTAGATGGGTTCCCATTCCCAATACGCCATCTCGCCGCTAGATCCTGGATTTGCCCGAAACCTGATTGGTTGTAGCTTCTCCGAACTAACATAAAGCCATGTTGGTTCGGATTTGTTGGAAGTTTTAAATTTTTATTATTTAATGTCCAGAATACTTCAATACTTCAATACTAATACTTCAATGGGTTCTGGTTTGCTCTAAAATTATTAGAACTCAGTGCAATATTGTATTCCTCCATAACATATTTTAGTATAAGTAAATTGAAATCACACATACAACACTTTTGTAATTATATTTTATTTACATTGTTTATGCATGATCTCGAAATATTGATTCCTTTCTTAATTTTGTTATCATGGAGTGGCATTAAATCCTAGAAAAATGCTGAAATATACAATTGGTTTACAGTGACTAACCTCTATTCTAGTTACATAACTATTTTAATACTTGCCATAACTATCTCTTCCACCTTAAGTGGAATGTTAACTTATAAGACTGTATATTTAGTTTTGTGCAACTTATTAAAAACTTAACCTGTAAGGTGTAGATTTAATTTTTTATTTAACAATGTTCATAAATAAAATAATGTTACTCTAGCAATAACAGATCTAAAGTTTTCCTAATATAATGACCAGCAAAACTTGTGGTACATAAAAAGGCATAAAAGATTGAAAATTAAAATTATTGTGTACAGTTTTTCTTATTATATTAATTATTTTAGTAACATTAATTCGCCGTGATGGAGGACAGAAGCGTTTTCATTTTAATTTAGCCATTATAAACTGATTCGAAGCGAATTCCTTAAACTCCATACTTGAAAATTTAAATATACTTCAATATTTAAATGTGAAGTAGAGATTTGTAAGCGAGTACCGAGTCCGGTGGAGTGGTCCAGTCGCTGCTGACCCAACCTTTATATCGACTGACTACTCGCTCGTTGTTTTAATTATCACTGAGCTCGGTCATTTGCACTTTGTCCAATCATCGAATCAATTAGTCACTCTCGTCTCGTGGCTTCCTTATCTTGTCAGAAACAACGTAACTATCTGCACTGGATTCAATAGGTTATGAGTTCGTCTATAATGTTTACACGTTGTATAAATTCCAATCAAACCGACAGAACTTGGGAAACAATATTTTTAATTTTCCATGTAACAATCTGGAACTGGACTAAGTAAATTCGTTCAGTAGGACTGAATCCGAAAACAGTTTTACCGAAAAAGCTATTACTGTTTTTGTGCCATACTAGATAATGCATGATAAACTATGTCTTTTTAAATATGGTATCCCTATTATTTGAACACGATTGGAAATATTTAAATCGTGTATTCCAAGTCTTTACAAAACATCGTTTTTTTCTTTATCAATAAAAATCTAATAAAAACCCAAAGGTAAAAATTAAGTACTGATTTAGTATAATACATTTTATGTACGCCTATATGTATTATAAAGGAGTTTTATTATTTTTATCTATTTTGTGTCGGAAAATCAAATGAAGAAGTGAAAGTCATTCCCTTTTTTGACTATCGATATTACAAGCAGTGTCTTCCAAAACTAACATGTATCTCTAAAATTGTCATTTGGCTTAATTATTTAGATGTCTCTTAAGAAAATGTACTTATAACTACTCCAAAATGTACTTAAAAATGTACTTTAAACAATGTTTAAAGTACATGTTTTAGCGCGCTTCAAAGGGAAAAAATAAAGATCCGCTTACATAACGGTAACTCCTCCACAGCCATAGGCGGTGACATTACATTTGTGTGGTTCATGCTTGCTAACGTCAGACGAATGGCTAAGGAAATGTTTTCAATTTCACGAAACAGCCGTGGAAATGTAAAACACAGGATTTTACTTCGGGGACCTGTCGTCCCGGAGAGGAATTACCGGACAAAATGGACTTGAAGAGAATTGAACTTTTTTTACTTAAAATGTTTTTATATTACAATTGTAAACCTCTTATTTATCTTATTCAATCTTCTGAAGAATGCTCATTACCACATTATATAAGAATTCACTAAAATATTGAAGCGGTAACCATATTTACTGTATTTGTTAACTACTGAGGTAAAACAACTATGTTTTTGTGCTTAAAATTACAGATTTTGCATTCTTCGGTTGAAAGGATTCCGTATTGCATCAATTTGAATTATTTTTAGTAATTAATTGTAAACTGATTTTTGTAGTTAATCAACCTTTAGTAAATTTAATTACACATATGATGTAGCCTACCTTTCAATTAATAATTGATTAGCCTATAAAATAAATGCTGCATGTAGTATAATACCAGTCAGTTGTATTTTTTGACATGAATCCCGGATATGTCTTAGTTCTGAGGGGGGATTGGCAAAGCGTCGAATAAAAATTTGGAACGGACGTGATGTCATTAGGTTATAAAGGCAGCATTTTAGAGGAACTGAAAACATTCCCTTTAGACATATCCATTATCTAAGCTATTTCCCAATGGGAAGTAAATAAATTTATTACATTTTGACAGAGGGAAATGTAAAATGTGGCGTCCTCCTTATGCCCGTATGTTGTTAATTAGGTAAATAATTAATAACCCAATTAAATAAAACTAGTTTAAACCTAAAACAATTCATTTAAACTGCAACTTTATTGTAATCACATTATTACATAGGCCCTAGTTCCTTTTCATTTTTTCTGATATTTCATTAGCTAATTACAACTCAATCTTTGCTTTAGTTTCTACTAATAAAATAAACAAACTAAAACACAAATATATTTAAATATGTGATTCAGTGATTAAACCGTTTTTTTAATTCCTCTCCCCATTTCATCCCTCTCCGCTGAATGTTCAAATGTTGGTATTGGGGACGATGTTCCAGCCGAAGGATGAATGATGATGATGGAATGGAACCAATATACGATGATGGAAGGTCATCCTGATGATTGCAAGAGGCCCTTGTCACGTGAACATTAATAAATGTTTCGCCTCAATTCCACAGCTGTCGGTCATGCAGCGGAACAGCGCTCGTGGATTACCAAATGTAATTGAAGCTTAGCAGATAAATTCACATACTCATCAGCTTACCTTGTAAATAGCTCCTAAATTGGGAAAAACAACAGTATTTTGATTAGAACAATCATAAGTTGTTTACAATGTAAATTGCAAATGAGGACTCAAGGAAATGTATGAAGTCTTAAATGATTCAGTCTACGCCTCTGAACTTTAATATTATACCTACTAGAATATGACAAAATCTGAAAAAAATTTATCCAGTTTCTATGAAACGGTAGAAAAATGTATAGTCAAAATTTGTTAATGTCATAAGATAGTTAATTAATGTATTTATTTTTTATAGACGAAGTCCTTTTATATTATAATTTTCTAATATATTAAAAGGTTACAAAATAAATTAATATTTAAAAGAGGAACGTTAAACATTAATTTATTATTATAAATTAATATATAATAAATTAATACAACGTTAAATATAATTTATATTAATTGCCAACTGGCATGAGCCACTTGGAAATGAATACAATTCTTGGAATGTAACCATTTATCCAAGTATTTATTACGTAGTATTCGCGTAATTTTACTATTTAATGGAAAAAATAGAACAGTATAGAATTAAATTAAAAACTTAAAGAAAAAGAAAATGAACATTTTAACAAGTACCAGAAAATGTTCCACTACTTCCAAACTTTTTTCTTCCAAAAATAACCTTACCTCTTCTGATACTTGCTTATAATGAGTTTATTAACCCTTAAGGTTTATGTGGAAGAACACACTCTAAATTCCCCATTATTTATAAAAAAAATATTTTTTTTGGAAAGGGACCAACCAGTTGGGCCTAAATTTTAATAAAAATTAAAAATAAATATACATTTTAAAAATTAACAAACCATAGACAGTCTCTTTGTTTCGATATTAAAACTGGAATCAACAAAATGTTGCGATTTAAAGTTAAGTTTAAAACAACATATTTGTATCAATTAATTTAAGCTAGTTATACTGCTGAATTACTAGTTATGATAGTATTTTTAAGATTAAGCTTGATTTTATTACTTGAGTTTTTAAAGTATTTATTTAAAAGTAAATATATCTTGTTCACGTCGATAATATTAGTTAGACCTGTGAGAGACAGGCCACTATGTGGCATCGTTCCAACAGCCGACCTTTGAGTAACTTTATAACCTGAAGCTGCAGCTGCAAGTCTTTACAAAATGGACGAGAGCTGCAAAACAACTAAACATCAATACTTAATACTTTTCCAGTGTATTAGTTGTAATCCTTTAGGAAAACGTGTTTCCACATTTATTTTGTAAAATTACCCTTAACCTGTTTTTTACTGCAGTTTTATGTATTGATATTAAATATTTCTAAAATTTGGTTATGTTTTCAAAACTTTACTAGAGAGTATACCTGTTTCAGTCTATTTTTAATTTTTATGGTCAAAAGAAGAGACATTTCGTACCTTTAAACATTTTGTGTTTGAGGAATACTTTATAGCTTTTTTAAAAACAGAACTTATTCAAAACAATTTAATACGAAATATTGTCTTAAAATCCATATATTTAAACCTCTGAGCTGGTAAATAGCAGGGATAACAGGACACGAATTGTGGATAGTTAAGAGCGATAGCCCAAGGATGTGATATTCTCTAGTATAGAGAACGTCCGCACGTTGGAATACTACGTTCATCCGCAAACATCATCCTCAAAATTATACAAGCACGTAACTCAGAGGCAAAAGTATGCTTCGGATCACACATTAAACTGTAGGTACCTTATTAAATACCATTCCCTTATAACAAAACAATTAAAATATAAGTACTATACCTACAGTTTTGAGTACATATTCAGCAGTGAAAAATTCATAATACCCCCGTCGCAACAGATCTGCGTACTCAGCGAATTTCCAGATAAATAATATGATAATAATAATAATATATATGACAAGTTTTATCAATATCTGTCGATAAATATGAGAGTTATTTGCCCATTCTCCATAAGATTAACATGGGAATGAGTATGCAGGTTTGCTGCTGAGAGGAACATTGAAAGTAGGCATTTCTAGCATAAAAATTTTCAATTTGACCATCTATATTAATTTTTATAAACATCTGTCCATAAATAAAGGAGTTTGCATATTCCCCGTATGATTAACTTAGCAAAGAGAGTGCAGGTTAGCTGCCATGATAAACACATAAACTATGATTTTTAAGCATTTGAAGCATAATCTCAATCACATGAAGATAAACATTAGGTTTCATATAAAAATATAGATTGGTAAGTGAAATATTATTTTTTCCTTATCCTCCATAAGATTAACATTGGAGTCCCAAAATAAAACGTACTGTGTTTAGATTTTTTAATACCTCGGTAACTGTTGGAGATAGAAAAAACCTTTGAGGAGCTAAATAGTATAGTTTTTAAACTGATTTTAATGGTGAAAGATAAAATAAAAAATATTGTTAATTATGAAAGACGCAAAAAACAATTTTTGAGTACAAAACCCAATCAAGCTACCCGTTCCAATTGACCGATATGTCTGGTTTACGAACTTGTCCGAGCAAATGTAGGAATATACGTCTCTAACAAATTTGTTCTCGATCGGACGATTTTTACGAGAGTTATCGTGTTCACAGACACACACACACACATAATATATGTGTGTATATATACACACACTATAACGACTATTGTTTTTGGTCTCTGGTTACCTAAAGACAAAAAATAACATGGTCCCGGGCTCAAGTCTTGCCATGAGACCTACAGTAATAACTTCTATCCTATGGGAAATTCGCTAAAAATATTGTATACAAAACTATCATGCACCTCTTTACACGTATTTTGATCAAATTTACGGTTCCAGTTTTTAGGATTTTTCCTCAGTCATAAACGTATGTACAAAGTTGAATCCTGCACATTGTAACATACTTATGTGTATGTAAGTTACAAACATAACGAGCCTTTAAATTTGCTCTTCCTCCCTTATTTACCTAACATTTTCAAACAACACTCTGAAAATATGCAGCAGCCTTTGTATTTTAAGTTTGAAACAAGAAGATAAACAAGATGAGTAAACAACTGCCGCTGGAACAGCTTTATACATGAAACTTTGAACAGCTGACTTCCACGTCCCTGCGGACTTTAATATCGTCTACATATTGCCAACTTAATATGCTTGTTTTGGAGACTTCAAATTATCATATCCCCTTTCTTCCAGGAACGTGACGTGCTCGTGTTCCTCTTATCGTTTTCAATATTTTTGCATCACGAAGGTGATTAAATTTCTTAAATGTATTTATATTATGGAGATAGTATTTAAAATCATTGTTCAGTTGCAAACTATACAATTTTGATCAGCTATAACAAATTTAGCTTAATAAAAGGACACATAATACATTGAAAATATATTCAATTCAAAATAGAAGTATGACTTTTGTTGAGTATTTTTACGCTTAAATCTTATAGTGTGCAAAAATTCACTCAATTATAATTGTTTGTTTAATTAATCTGTATAAGTATCATATAAATTCATGTTACCATTTACTGTAGATCGATTGTGTTTTACCATATTTTAAACCTTTGTTCGTTCTGTCTTATTGCATATTGACAAGTCCTATCTGTATTAATAATAACTCACAATTATTCAATTTTTCGACGTTGTTCCTAGCACTGAGGAATATGTTTTGAGCCACTCGCTCATATCCATCAAATATCCCTGCTCAGTGGTCTTCTGAGAAATAGACACGGCCAGATAAAAACTGTAATAGTGGAGCAATAAAGAAAAAAAAGAGATACGGCTTCGAAGAAGTTGCTGTTCTAGAAGAAAATGAGTTAATAAGAAGAAGTGATATCATTATCACTGATAGGAAAAACAATAAAGCTTATGTTATTGACCCAACAATTAGGTTGTAATAAAATTGAAACCAAGCTCAACTAATACACGAAGAAAATAAACATATTAAAAAAACAATCGGTTACTATCAAGAAAAATACTATGTAAAAGGGTTTCGAAGTAATTGACATTTCAATTAGTATTTTGCATACTCAAGTAACAGTATCAAATTGATTTTATAATTTTTGGAGAAAAGGTCAGGTGATAAAATTCTTACCACATTAAAATCTCAATATATTTAAAAAAGATTTTCATTATTAACAATATTTTTGTCAAGGCGGTTAACAACGATAAAACTACGAAATAGATCTTACTATTAATATTATCTTAACAATTGATGTTAATTAAATATCTCAACAGCAATATTTACAGTATGCAATTTGACGCAATCAATTACATTTTTGTAGTGTGTTCATGGCAATAAAGAATATTTAAGTTTGTTTTAAAGACCATTTTTATCTCTATTTGAAACGATAAATGGAAGTAAAAGTTTATCGAAGTGTCGGTTTTTACTTATTAGTTACTTCACGGCAGTTTAGATATTTTCAATCAGAACTGATATTCTTTCCTAATAATCATGCTATATTTATTTATAACGCACACTTTTTATAAAATCCTACGGTAACCTTCATAATCTTGCGTTCATGTAATCGTTTTGTGCCCTACGCAATTTCGTTAAGATTTGTGAAGTAGTTTATGCAGAAGTAGTGTCTAAGAAAGGAAAATTTATGTGGGTTTATGGTGTTTTTATGATATATAATTCTAGAAACTTAAATAAAAAATGTTAGTGTTTACTTCCCTGGTAAATAGGTTAGATCATGGATATGTCTTAAGGGAATCTTTTCAGTTCCCCTAAACAGCTGTCCTTTTAACCAAATTATGTCACTACATAAGACATCAATGTTTCAAATTTTGGTCGCGCAAAAGGCCAACACCCATTCAGAGCTAAGCTATATCCATGTCAAAAACTTAAACTAGTACATGTGATTAAGAATTCTTGAATTTTTAATGCGTCTGTAATATTGTAGTGTATTCATCATTAGCAAATTAAGAAATGAAACACGTCACATATTTTCAATTACAACAAGAATATATGTTTCTGTTGTAGAACACGCGAGACGCTACATCGAAACACTAATTATTGGCTTTGCTTAATTAGTTTAGGAACAAACGATCCCCATGTGACACCTCCCACACAAGTCTTGCGTCTGGGTTGAGAGCTTGCTACAGCTGTTTGATTGTCGTCTGCTACCTTCATTGGTTGCTGTATCACTTTTTAACGAATCTTACTGAAGAATGTCCCTAGACTGTGTTAGTGTTTCTGTAGACCTGGGACCATGTTACTTTTACTTTCTCTTATTATAAATACAGTACAAAAGTGTATGGAGAAAGTTTCGTTTTGTCAAAACTTTGAATTTGAGTTAAGTAGAAATATTTGTTTTTAAGCATCCTGAATCCATAAATGTTTTTTTCGTTTATGCAAACGACCCCGAGCTTTGAATTTTGTAAAATTTTATTACAAAGATCTACCTGAGAAATGTCTCGGGTTTTTTCCATAAGGTTTTTAGTTTTTGAAGAGTTGTAGTAATTCCTAAAACTCCATATAAGCGGGAAACACACATTCAATAAAGTTTAATGGTTTATATAGGTTTTACTCCCAAACCAAATTATACCTCTTACATTTAGAACATGTAATAGATACAACGATTTATAAATAGATCTAAAATATTTTTTTGTTTTGGCAAATAAATTAGTTATTATAAAACTTAGTTAACCTTATTAAACCCAGTTAAGAACGAACAATAATGTTAAGCTGGGTCAGTTAGTTACAAATAAATATGATCTTTAAACTCGTTCAAATTTAGCTGCTAGAGGAAGATTAAGGGAGCAGTAATGATTAACCCAGTATCGCTCGAGTAGCCGCCTGTTTGGGTCATTAAACCCAGAATGACTATTTGCATACGGCCGTCCAGACCAACAATGGGCGACTCTGGTAGCTTAAGGTGACACTCTCACAATTACGTTGCTCTTCGAGTAAAACTTTTGCATTCGTTGTTTTGGTAAAAATATTTCTCAAGTATTTTACTGTATTTTTTCTGGTAGTTAAAATAATACTTTCACAAGCAAGTAGCTAAAATTTATTACTTGAGATGGTTTTATAGTTTTGTACTAATCGATATAAAATCAGAGTTTTTCAGTACATTGCTTGGAATCATGATTGTTTTGGTTATTTTTATGATTCATACCCTCAAAAAACCGAAATGGGACTTATCTCAATATCTGCTGTGTCTGTCTATCTTTCAGTAACGCTAAACAAAGCATATGAGTTCCTTTTCTCCGTGAACACTAGAGCACTCACTACGATGAAACTTATTTCCTTTACCTTTTGGGGGAAATACCTACTTGGTTAGGTCTTCGTTTCAAAAGGTAATATAATCTAAAGAGTATTTTTTTAAACTAATCGATGCCTTTAAAACTACGTAAAGAACTCAACAAAAATTTTCAGTAATATTAGCCAGATGTATTTTAAGTTTTACTGAATATGCGATATATTAAAATGATTTAACCGATAAAACCAACTGTTTTAAATTAAAACAAAATTAAATTAAAAAATTAAAATAAATACTAACTTTTTTAAATTGATTATTGATTTTAAACCACCTTCTAAATCTGTATATATGAACGTCACTGATTCACTCATCACTAATTCTCCAATCGCCAATTACTTAGACTAAAATTTGGTGTACTGATTCTTTAGGCCTAAAATAGGAAAGTCTAATAGTTTTTGTGACGATTTTCCTATAAATCTCTACCCTATACGCCTTTAAAGTTCCCATATTAATCTTATGGGTAAATAATTTCATTTTGGGTTCCAACATATGTTGCCTTAAGGTTTTAAACAGCAGCTGTTTTTATTTGAACCATTGAGCAAGCCAAAGAAGTAAGCATAATAGTACTTAATGGTATCTAATTAATGTAGTTTTCTCAGTACAGATTTTAGGGATTATATTTTATGATTAAAATCAAATGTATTAGTTGGCCAAATTAAAAATAATTACAACGTTTATACATATTACTTTTATATACTTTTTTATATAGCTGTTGTATATTTTTTATATTGTCCTTTTGCCATCTGAAATGTATAAAAGATTGAAATTGTGTATTATTATCGAATATTTTATTTTATGTGTGTGTGCGTGTGCCCACATGAATTCACTCATTTCTTACACATATTTCGGCTTAAAATACCTGGATTCAGAAAGGTAATAATAATTTACCCTTTTTTATATTTGAACCTAAACCTAATAAATCTGTTTTGTACGACAGGCTCGACGCAGTATAACACTAGTTATACTATATTAATATGTGATCTTAAATTGAACAAATCAGTTTAAATTAAATTTTACTTATTTGTTTACAGGAATTGTTGAATTAGGGGGAATTTTTATGGGGTACGTTAATATTTCGTCGTAATACCACATCTTGATACTGAGTCATACAACCATAACTAGTTAAACTATTTTTAAATAATTAAACAGAGAATATCCCGATAAATGTACAAAGTTTAATTACTTGAATAATTCAATCAGCGGAACAGTTAACTCTATTAGGATCTAAAAACCGTGATGTCCACCACGACAGTCCTGACACATAAACCAATTTATAATTCTGTTTGATGTACTATGAATTGCAATAGGAAATAAAAAGGGATCAGCCTCTCACTCTGGCTGGCATCACGCAGAGCATCGCGTTGAAAATTAGCCACTCACACATGCATACATTCAAGGGGATTCTAATATTTCATATTGGGTTGCAGAAAACTTGCATCCTCATTCCATACTCCCATCAAGGTACTCTGATTGTATCTTTTACTTCTTCAGTGTCTGGTCGACCTTGAAAAATTATTTACGACCCCTTTCCCCCACACCCTTCCATAGAACAAGTTTCTAGTTCTAGGATGTCCGTCGTAACATTGTTGGGTAAGATTGTTTTTCAGTTTGGTCTTTAAAATACTAAATAGTTTGTAGTATTTTTTCTAGTTGAAACATTTCCTATCCCGAGTGGCTAATGTTATAAATAATTAATTATACTATTCATAATTTAGTCTCTTTTATATTTTTAACTTGTGTAAAACCTCTCTGGTAAGACTGTATGGTTACTGGTAACACACAAGGAGGTGACTGAGGTCAGTCATACCAACTGTAGAATCACAATAAATACAGAGTGGTGAGACTGTTGAGACCACCCAGCTGATATGTTGTTGCTTTTCCACATCCGCAGGCCACCTAGCGGCTGGCCTTGGAACTGTCTCTGTTCTTGACATTAGTACGTTAATGCAAGTTCTTGTAGAATGCGGCAGTGTGTTAATTTTATGCTACCTACCATAAGACATATCGTAATATTTTTGCAAGGAAACATACTATTACTAGTAATGATTGTAAGGTTTTAAAATGTAAATGTCACTATGTAAGGTACCATATCAATTGTTTACTGGCTTTTAATTCATTGTAAGAGAAACAGTATATATTCGCTAGGTAATAACACAATCAGTACGATCTTATCTTCACCGTTTAGAGATACTATAGAAAAGAGATAATTATCTGAAGGTATTCTTAATCACGTCTTCAGTTCTAGATTTAGGTATGTCGCTTCTAATTTTTAAATTGATTTTTTCCATTCGAGACTAGTGAACTGATTGCAAGTATTTAAGAATAATTTTTTTTCTTGCCCCCCTTCAAATTTTTCTCAACCCGTTTCGCTTCCCCATGTGACCCTAATTATTTCAAAATGATGCTAATGATAATAATAAATGAATTTTTATGGAGCTAATTTTACCGATTAATTTAGCTTAACATATCCTTTAACTAACCTAACTATTAGTCTACTTAATAATGATCCTAGTATAATCAGGTGGTCAATAACAAAAATGAGTCATGAATCCACAACACTTATCATATACCTCATGTAAAATGCCGAAGGTGGGTCCATAATGTTAATGCAAAATTTTAACAAAAATAATAGTTTATAAACTTCCATAATAATTCATCTTTGATCCCAGCAATTAAACAATGTAGACGAGATTGGATGACACGAAATCTAAAAATAATAATAGTTTAAACCGTTATATCTGATTATAATGACCACTTAAACTATAGTAGTATTTTATAAGTTAAAAAACAATTTTAATAGTCCAACGATTCCTAAGATGAGATTTAATTGATGAGTAATTATCAATATTGAAGTTGGCTCGCAATCAGAGTGAACAGAATACCGAAGGCTTTATCAATCAGTTCCTAATGGACGAGACTTCGTGTTAATTCTCCAAATAATGAACTCGTTGTCATTAGTTGACAACTTTATTTATTTGTCATAAATGCTTAGTAACTTGTTTTAACACAAATATTCAATAATATGTTTTTACATAGCATTTTAAGTACTAAATTTCATGTTGAGTAGATTTTTTCAAGTGAATTTTATTAAATTTTGACGTTACAATTGGTTTTCACATAGTTAAACATTTTATAATATTAGGATTGACTCTGGTTTCGAACTCTGTGCTTGGTTGAGGTGAATTTGAGTAAAAGGTGAGTGTAACTGAGTGTTTTATAACACGTAGCCCTGTTGATCGTCAATAAATAGCTCAATGTGCAAAGTATGTTGGCAATTCGCGCGACCAAAATTGGAAACAGTGACGTCATTTGGTTAGCGACGTCATATGGTCAGTGATTTCATAGTTTGGTTTTAAGAAAGCTATTTAGATGAACTGAAAACCCTGTACAGTAGATATATCCATGATCTAACCTATTTCCCACAGGGAGGTAAACACAAACATTTATTCATGACTGTCCACCTTTTGCTATGTTGGCTTACTCATTTATTTGCTTAATACTTGCCACAAACAAATCTGTAGGCTTTGTGGGCTTGTAAATATGCTACCACCCTTTAAAAAAAATGTTTGTATTTACTTCCCAGGGGGAAACAGGTTAGATCATGGATATGTCTAAAGGGAATGTATTCAGTTCATCTAAACAGCTGATCTTATTATTTTACATTAAAAATTCAATACAATAGCTCTGGTAGTTTCTATGGAAACCTGTCACATATTTTCCATCTTAAAAATCACCAACACCCCCCCACAGAGCTAAGACATATCCATGTCAAAAAAATTAAGCTAGTCCTTAGGGGGGAGTAGCTGATGTTTTATTCAGTGACGGGTTCCAGGTCTGCTCTCTCCCTCACTCCCCTCTTCACTGATGATAATACAGTAGTTACAAGTTTTGTAATTCTATGAGCTTCTAGTTTCTCTTACTCACTTGAACATATCCATCGTGAGCCTTTTCCCACCAGTCTAGGTTCGCGAGGATCGCTGTGCGGGCATTACCATAATGCATGTATTTGGAACACAGTCGTCACTGGCAGAGTCTCTCAGCCGTGTCAGACAGCCACATGACATATCACCATGTATCCGTTCCGTTCCGTTCATAACATATATATTTAAATCATTCACCATTATTAGTGATGGTTTAATTCTGAATCATTGATGACCTACAATGTCTTTTCATTGGGATTTTTGATATACACATTTAAAACATAGTAAATAGGTAAAGGGAAAGTCTACCTCGTATTAGCTATTGAAAAATATAAATTTTACAATAAAACAGGATTAACTGAACCAAAAGGAAAACATAATTCTGTAACAATTCAATTTCAAATCCTTAAACTTATTTGCCATGCATTCGTATATTTGATGTAATTATGCATTCAAAATGAAAAAGCCAAAGAAAATATTTTTACTCTTATCTTTTTTTAAATCTTCAAATCTTAACAAATGAATGAAAATTATAGTTATTTCTTTATTTATTTAAAATGGTTTTGTTTTGTTGCAGGTAATTAGAAAGCAACATATGTTTCAACAGTGAGTACACAATTCATATTTTTAAACGATTCATTCATAAAAAATATAGAATCAAGCTGTTTTGACTTAATATATACGTACATTGTATTGATCGTAATTCTGTGTGTAATTCCTCTCTCAACAGATACCTTGTTTAATCTCTATTTATTTTCCTTGGTACAAAATAGCTTTATATTTCCAAAATATAACCCTTAGAGTTGAATTAGAATGTGGGTTTCATATTTACTCACGAATTTTAGAACTCGTATAATATAGCATTAAGTCGCAAGGCCGTTTGAGTTAAAAATTAAAATGGTTACAATAAACATAAACAGTTTTTTCTTAGACTGTTCATTATAACCGTTTTAATTTTTAACTCAAAAGGCCTCGCGACCTAATCCTAAATTAAAAATATTAATTTTTATTTAACAGTAGAAAATTTCTATGAATTTTAAAAATCACAATGGGCATATTTAAAGTATTTTTGGAATGAGATTTTTAAGAGTATTGGAGTGAATATTAGAGTATGTTAGTGGAATTTAAATTTTTATTGTTTTGCTAATTCGTTGTAATGTAAGTTAATTTTTGCTTAAAGACTCAAAATTCTGTCTTAACCTAGTTAGCTTCAAACTTCTTTTTTTATTTTGAGTCAAGTAAACTCAAACCATAACTCCAAGACGTTCCATTCCATTCCGCATTGTCCGTATACTGTATACTCTATATCCTCTCACCATGTCACTCAACGCCTCTCCTCGAACAACATCCATCACGGGCAACTTAATATCCTCTAAATGGATGTACCAATCTATTTTATCGCCTCTTGAAACATCAGAAGGGTGTAAAATCCACTTCTGAAGTATTTTAAAAATACTTCCACTTCACCTTTCTATTCGTCGAAAACGTTGCGCTTTTCAAATAAACGTTAGAATGTATTTTTCCGTTGAGAAAAGGGCGTTTGTTTTCATGTAAACTACTTAATTAATTTTAATAGTCTGCAGTACCTCCAATTTCTTGGAGTTTCTTTTCTTATTGAAAATGAATACGAAAGGCGGTGTTTTAGACCACGTCAAATTCCTCTGAGGTATTATAACATTGTTAAAATAATAAAACCACCGTTGCTTAGGCTAATTATCCTGTTTTGGCCACAATAATTACTCTTTTTTTGAAATTCATTATTGGTGATGGTGGATCTAAATAACATAATAATTATGTTAGCAACCCGCAGTAAATGGTATCTAATAGTGGGTTGAAAATCGTACTCAATCTGGCAATTTATTTAGTCCTGCAAGTTATAATAAATATATTTTTCCTCAACCTACTATTCAAAGTCTTACTTTACTCTCAAGAATAGAGGATCAAACTACTACTTTTTATCCCAACGGTACTCTCTGATGTTTTCAGTACCTAGTGAAGAAAATAATATGAATAACATAGGAAGAATCTCTCTGTACACCAATAGATACAGGGAAAATTGAGCAACATACAGTTTTTTTGTGGTGGTACCACTGTCTATTGTGTCCGTCCGCAGTGTCTCCTGAGTGACCGCCATTTTGTTTCTTGACATTTATTTACCTAAATGAAATGGACAGTGGTAGTGACGTAGGCTCAACGCCACCCAATATTATTGAAGAAGCCAGAAATGTCAGAAAAGCCAGTAAATTCTAGTGTTTCTTTTAATATTAAATTTTAAAAATAACATTTGGCTTATGGAGATTATAATGTAAAAATACAAATCAAAACATATTTTTATACATTTGACAGGGTTGTTGAGTGAAGATAATAGCAAACAAAGACATTGAAGCTGTGCAGATTCCGTAGCTCAGTGAGGAATCAAGTGGAGAAGGTGTAATGAGATTGACTTGGGAGGTTACATTTTTGTTGAGAGATTGTGCAAATCAGTAAAAAAATTAGAAAAAAATAAGAATCTAAATAATAGTAAAAATGTTTATATAATTGTTAATAAACAACTATCCTTTTTTAGTTTTTAATTCAACAAAGCCGATCAAGGGTCGGTCTCCCGATACTTATATATTACTACTTAGCTATTTGTTTGAAATTCATTATTGGTGATGGTGGATTGTTGTTATTTAGATTTTATTGCGGACATTTTCCATCACGATTTTATGTGAAACAAAGTTTCACAACGTTTCGGGATCTGGAATCTGAACCCGCCCTCAGGCGAACTAATATCTAAAACATAGCACAATTAACATATAATCCGGACCAAACCGGTATAAAGCTGAAAACATAAAAGTTTTTTAGCAGTCCAACAAACTTACAAACCATTCATTTAACATTACACACAAAAGACACCAAACACGTCCACTCGTCATGGAATCACATACACACACACACAGAATCTGAAAGGAATGGGCGTGTCCCACCGGAACCGGAAACAAAATGGCTGCCGCAAAAACCTGAAATCCAGGCGAAATATGTCTAACAGATTTATTTATTATTATTTTTTTTATTCAAATGCAAATCCTTCAAAGATGAAAAAAGTGTACGTGAAACTTTGTTTTACATAAAATCGTGATGGAAAATGTCCGCAGTAAAAATCTAAATAACAACTTATAGCTATTGTTATTTGTGTAGGTTGAGGGAACATGTTGTGTGCAACAATTTTAATCGTCACAAATTTTCGCCCTGGCTACGCCTCGGATGACAACAAGTTTCACTTCAATACCTTGTCACACACATCACTATTTCGTCAATCACAACCACTCGAATAATTTAACATGTTTAGCCTATAATATCAAAATATAGCATAAAACGTGCGTAAACTCTATGAAATTAGTATGTTAAATGCACATTGAAAATACAAATAATGTGTTTAATTAACCTTTTAAGCGTGTACGTCTGGGGTTAACTGTCTCGTTACAAATTAAAGAAAAACTTATAAACTTAACAAGGTTAGAATATTTTTTATTTTCTTCTGCTTTTTTACCCAGCGACCAATATTTAAACATTAAATAAGATGACATTTCAGCTTCGGCTCACTCTGTAAATCAATCCTCAGTTCGGTTCGTTAAAGGTTTACACGAAACGTGATCGGTGCTATGAATGATGGTCTTTTCTCAAGGGTAAAATGACGTTGCACATTTACTTTTAACTTTCTCCCCCTATAAACGGTGTATAGGAAAAGTATTGTTGATTTTTGTGAAATTTTGTACAAAGGTGTTCCTTTTCAATAAACCGATACAAAAATGAAAAAGTGATTGATATCCAAGTTTCGAATGTAATTATCTGATTAACATTTTATAGTTCAAAGTACTTATAGTCTTAAATAATAAGATACCACACGAAAGTTTTTAAAAATGACGGCTCAAATATTGCTGGATTTGAAATAGCAAAAAGTATATTTTTTTAATTTCTCTAACGGTTTCACATATCACCATTAAAACAGGTCAAAAACTTAAAAAAATTTACAACGTAAACTATTAAACTACGACTAATGGTGTAAAATTAAAGATAAATTTACCACTTAACACACATAACTTTTGTTTTTCATGAAACTTTGTACGCTACGTAAGATCACATCCAGAAATCCAGAAAAATATTTCATTTTATGATAAACAATTTCTGAAATAAAGTTACAAACTAGTTTTTAAACATAAGACTTCTCAAATTTTATTTTAATAAGCACTAAACTATTTAATATTTTTATGAAAGGTATGTATTATTAAGTTCCTTTTAACGGTTAAAAGAAGAAAGTATGTGACACCGTTTATTAAATCTACCAAAGCTCTACTCTCCACATTTATGTACTTGTGTGTTTTTGAAATTCTAAATTAAATTCTAAGGGTTTTTCACATACGATTCTAATTAGAATACTATAAAAGTAAACATATTAGACTATTTTTGTAGCTTGCGTCCTTAAGTTGTGTTTAGATTATGGAATTGATTTCCAGTCAGTAAACCATCCCTGAAGTGTTTCATTCATATTCTATATTATGATTGATTGACTGGGAGACATACAAAAGATCCTACAACAATACTCCACTCTCATCCCTTTTAGCAGCTGCCCGTCGTGTCGCATCTGGGGGAAGAGCACTTTTAGATTTGGAGGTAAAACGTTCAACAGACATTCAAAGTAAAAGTAAAGATGGTTTTAAAAAGAAAAAAAATATTTAATATATTACTTTATGAACATTTTGGTTATTTTTAGAATTTTTACCTCAAAAATCTTAAATGGGAAATTCATTGTCTAAATTTGGGGTTTTGAATAACGCTTTGTGACACTAAACCAGGCCTTTTTGTAACGCTTTCCAGAAAAACGAGAGCCGTAATTAGTTAAAACTGACCAATGCACTTTGAAAATAAAATAATGAGCTCCCAAAAACTCAATAAGTTTCCATTTTAGAGAGTTTTAAAAATCTAGTGTTATCCTTATGGAGGACAAATTTTCTTCAATCAAAACTTGATTGAAGAAAATCGATTTCATAAGCTACAGGGCTGTTGGTTTACTTCCATTAGCAATATTCTTTACTATCCAATGCCATCTGAATCATTCAATAGTGTAATAAGTACCTATGTGCTGTACAAAATGATTAGCTTTATTCGCCACGTTAATAGTTTACGGCTTTTGGGGATTATGTATTTTTATATTTTTTTATTTCTCTCTGATTAAAAGTCACGTGTTTTTATGTTGGCCAAATAAAAAATAATTAAAATGTTTGTACATATTACGTTTATTATAATAATCAGCTGTTGTATATCTAAATATATAAAACAAAGTCAATATATTTCAGTAAATATATAAATGGTGTTAATTTCACCATTTGTACCTCGAGAACGGCTCAACAGATTTTAATGATCATTGATAGACTCGTCTCTGCTCGGAGTAGGCTATAGGCATATACTTTTTTGTATTTAACCTTAGGGCTAAGCCCCACTGACCTGTAAAGTTTGTATATGTTAAGCTGGCGAGAAACAGACAAGATGCATTTTCATTATATGTATACATCAATAATGTGAATATTTTATTAACAGTTGATTTTGTGTTGCTTTATTTTCACCAGTCGACAGCTAACGTCATTGCACGTCATTTTCATAGAATATTTCTGATTGTTTAAATTATTAGTTATTTTTTGTTTTGTGCAAGTGGAATGAATGGATGCCAGATTACTCGTGTATTATTATAAAAATGCCGCGATTCAGAAAATTTAATTTTTCCTATAAAAGCCGAAGTCGAACAGCTTTTTTAGATTGGACGTTCACCGGGTCAGCTAGTACTATATAAATGTATCTTAGCTTATAATACAATTTAGTAATGTTACAAGTTTTCTAATTTAATTGTAAACATTTTTTCTGTGAATCGATGCTAAATCACTGAGTTGAGGATTTATTTTCTCTTTGTATTTATTTGTTAAGGAGTTCAGCTTTATATTTTGTCATAATAATAATAATCTCGCTTCTTAACACAGAATCTTACTGCTGGTTCGAAGTAAAATAAAAAATATATATTCTCAAAATAAACCTATCGAAATGTAGTCGTCCTTGTCACGTTTTCTGAGAGTGATTTCTTACTCTGTGTTAGGGGCAGTTTCTTTCTCCATGTAAGTAAAAGCACTTCGAAGAGCAGGAAGTAGATACTTTATCACTCTTGTAAACAAACAACTCCTTTCGTAGATTGACTTTTCCACTGGCGATATTTGTCTCCGACAACATCATTAATCAGAGCCGGCCAGAACACCTTCTTCCAGGCCTAGCTCTGAATGCTCTGTGCAATCGTCATAGTAAATGTATCATATTACAATTTTGATATGCGTGATGTTTCGTACTTAGAATGTTAGAAATATCATATAACTCCCCCTGTTTTTTAAATGATTCAATTTCATAAAATACTGGGGAATTCCTCTAGTATTTTATCGTGTATAATCCATAAGTCTTTTATTTCTAATTACAAAATATTATTCTAGGAAACTGGATTTCTCTACTTTTTTATTTTTCATTGTAAAATTATGAATTTTTTATGTCTTTAAATGAAAATAATGTTTGTTTTTATATTGTATTGTAAAAGAAAAATACAATAGTAATTTTTTTCGGTCCTTCATTTAATAATGTTTTTTCATCTTTTATCTATTCTACTACAATAATAAGAGTGATGAAAATTACTTCTATATATATTTTAAAAAATTAAATGCATTTTACGATATGAACTCTGATAACATTAAATATAATGTAGTTTAATTTTACTCGTAATAACGAGTAAAATTAAACTTGGGCACTCAATAATATAAATCCATACCCAACACTCAAGTAATCAATATGTAAAGACGATTGTATTTCAGAAAAATACAAAAAAGAGACAAATGACAAGGATTCGTCGCCTATAATTTTAAAATAATATTGAAATATAATATGATAGAAAAAATAAATAGTTTTCAATAATTATATTGGCATTATAGTTAGTGTATTTCACTGATTTTTCTAATACCTATCTTAACATTATTCAAATGTTAAAACCTAGGCTATTCAAGGAATGTTTTTCAATGTTATCGTACCAATAATATTTTCTACGAGGGTAATTTTAATGTAATAATTACCCTAAGAGGTTCGTCATTTCAGATGAAGCCATTGTGCAAATTACCGCCAGTTTCCCCAGGGGAGAGAAGCTGTTATATTTAATACAAAAGACTGGCCTCGATATTCTCCTTGTAATAGATTTTAGCAGATGCTGAACGTCCGGACGATCACTTCCAATGAAGTTCCATCCAAAAAATGGATTAATTATAATTTCCGTTTACTTGTGGTATTTTTTATCATTCTTTATTTTTTGTAAAACATGAAAAAATTAAAGAAAGATATTAAAATTAATCACTTCGGTTTAATTGTTTTCAAGTCTGTATAGTAAAAATTAGAGCTTTTTCTGTACATTGCTTGGAATCATATAATATTTTTGGATATTTCTATGTTTTATAACCCCGGAAACCCGTAATGGGTCTCATCTCAATTATTGTCCGTCTTTAAAGCTAAGCAACGCATTATTTTGCTTTCGTCTTATCTGTGAAAACTAGAGCACACACGATTATGAAACTTATTCTATACCTTTTGGAGAATGTTTTTGTTTACTTTAAACTGACATTATGAAAATAAAATATTAATCTCTCAAAACCCCAGTTTAAGCTATATTGTATATACAGGCTGTCTGTTAAGTCAGTCAACCATCTCCCTGGATTTTTATTGCACTACGTTTTAAATGTGATGTAGATCATTGGGTCAAAATAAGCAAAAAGGTCCTATGGGGTTTATGTCCTAAATACATAGGTATCCACAATTTTTTTATATACCGGATGTCCCACTTATAGGTTCCTATTTTTGAGTTGGTGTGGCGGACGTGTGGTTCGCGCTACGGACCTGGGACTCAACATGCCTAACTTACACATGTGTATGTTATTCTTCTCAGCCTGAGAAGAATGGCGTTTATCCAACAGGATGGAGCTCCTCCGCATTTTGCTAATGTGGCCAAAGCAGTTTTTGACTAAAATCTTCCTAACCGTCGTTGCAGCACCTTCATGGACTGGCCCCCAAGGTCTCCAGACCAGACTGTTTGTGACTTTTTTCTATAGGGATTCTTGAAGGAGAAGGTTAATTGTCATAACATTGCGACAGACGATGGACTAATGAGGTTGGTTGAAGAGGAACTGATGTTTATACCTCTAGAGTTGTTCCGCAAAGCGTATCACTGTTTTTAGTTCGTTGCTATCAGTGCATTGCGATCGATGGACATCAGTTTTAATAAGGTTTAGGGATCAAATAGATTTAATTTATTTATGAGTTACTTATATCTTTAATTCCCTAACGTTTTAGTGCTTAGTAACATCGTTAAAATCCAGTAATTATGTTGTAACACTTAAGCAAATAAAACTATTTTAACGAAAAGGTACTATTTCTGTAATATCCCTCCATTTCGTCTTAATGTATCAGAATTAACTAATACTCGGGGGTATTTCTTTTGCACAATGTATGTTAGGACTGTTGGAGTCGCAGGTCCGTAGCGCGATCCACACACACGTCCGTCACACCAACTCAAAAATAGACCCCATATTAACAATCGTAAATTTGTAATTTATACATTTGGAATGATGCTGTGAAATCATAACTTAACCTATAACTCTATACATTTGAGTCCCAAAATACGACGTATTGTGTTTAGACTTTTTAATATCTCGGTAACCGTTGGAGATAGAGCAAAATATTGAAGTACAAAATTTTATCCTCCCGGGGGCCTGTAGAAATGCCCATTAAAGTAGTGGTTTCGTCCGTCATCTTATACTGACGACTACCAGTTAAAGCCTGTTCGAAATTGTTTTTTATACGTCCGAAGCCTGTTTTTTATACAGAGATTGTTTAACCTGATAAGTATAGAAAGGATGGTACTGGTAGTATGGTGCTGTATTTTAACACAAACGTGTAAGTGATACTGTATACTTTTAATTAATTTTAAAAGTGAGATTGTATATACTAAAGCAACGGAATAGCATTCTAACAATACTAATGTAATAACTTAGACTCACGTACGTTGGAGCAGAGTTTTCTTTATGGTTCTGAATCATTTCATTCAAATTATTGCCTAGCAACAACTATTTTAACAAACTGCGTATTTAGAAATATTCTCCAGCAATAATTCCACCATTACCATGGATATCATTTTGTATTATCTGAATCTTTTTGAATATTCTTACTCTTTCTCTACGTTTTACTAATGTGTTAAAGTTTTTTTTTTAATTTTAAACACATTTTACCAATTATTAGCGGTATTTTTTACAGTTGAGTTTTCCATTTCTAACTGTATTTTTTGCTTGACGTGATGTTGGACATACAGGTAGAAAATATTAAAATGCATTGTAGGGAAATATCACACAATTTAATTATACTTAGATGAATATCAAATGGTTTATTATATTTTTCTGATAAGTTAAAAATAATTTTATGGACTTAAGTACCAGTTACATGTATATGTATGTCCCGGGCATAAGTCTTGCCATGAGACCAACGGTAATAGCTTCTTCCCTATAGGAAATTCGCTATAAGTATCGTGGTCCCAGGCTTTAGTCTTTCCATAAAAAATAGCTTCTATGGGAGTTTCGTTAAAAGGTATAGGGAAATTGTAAAAGAAATTACGGTGTCTTCATCGTGCATTTTCTGTGAAATTTGAGGTGTCGGTGGCGTAGTTGGTAGGGTGGTGGACTCGGAACCTGCGGCAGGGTGGCTCTAATTCGGATCCCAGAGTTGCCTACATCAGTTTTAATCATTAGACTACTATCCACCTAGTACTGTGTTGGTGCCTCCTTATTATTGCTTGGTGTGCGCTTTGGGGAGCGCGCTGGTCTAGGGGTAGAGCGCGGGACTTTGGTGACAAAGATCCCGGGTTCAAATCCCGCTAATCACCAATGGATTTTCGCTAAGTAATTATGTCACAACCCACTAGGTCTAGCCTGAAGTAATATGTAAAACAGTTCCATGCGATTGCGTAGACAAAAATGTTCTGAGAAGAGGGAACAGAAAGAAAAAACTATCCACCGAGTACTGTGTCGGTTCACCCATATCTTTGCTTGATAAGTCCAACACGTTGATCTGTAGTCTTTGGGGGTGGGCTAAATATAGATTAACGAACTAAAAAAATAAGATATTGTGCTAAATTTGATATAATTCTATCAATCTTGTGCAAGAGCTTGTTTGACGGGTCAAGTGGCTTACCCAGTCGTGAACTAGAAACTGCCTGATTTATTACATTAAAACAAGTAACTGTATAAAGTAAATTTATTACATATAATAACAATAGAATTACTTCAAAATAGCGTAGTGTAATTATAATTGTTTTTAAATTATAATGGTAGATAAACCATTCCAATGATCGTTAACTGTAGGATCGTTTCTTGCATTTTCATGGACCAATGAAAGGGTTCAAAGGGCTGATTTCAAAGCCATAACAATCATTTTTACCTTACTCGTCCCTTCTGGCCCTTGAATCATATAATGCAAATTTGACTCTCCTTGACTAAATACTCGTATGTTTAATATGTTTTCCTAAGTATTAAAATATACCATTCTTACGTAATACTATAGGCCTACTTCAATACGCCCCTTTATAATTTAGTTAGTTTGCAGTATGTCATAACTCTTTGGACAAACTTACATGGTTGCGATTAGTAGACCTACTTTGGTGAAGACATTCCAAACACATTATGACCGGGTAAATCTATTCGTTGGTTTATCATATTTCATTAATCACTTTTACAATAAGTTTCAAATTTGGTAAAAAAAGCTCTAATAAAAAAACCAATTGTTTTCCTGGTATGAATTAACTACTAACAATTGTTGATTCCCTTATTCCTGACATGCATTAATATGTTCCTAAACATGAAAAGAGACGAAATTTGTTTGTAGACTTATTTCATTTTCTTTTTTGCTTCTGATTAAACTGAAAGATTATTTTCAACTAAACAATTACTCAGGGTAAGTTCTGAGCTAATGAGGCCATTTTCTTCTTGTAGCTGAGTTTTCAGGATCACAATCAAACCTAGATGTTTCTTAATAGTATTTTACGTTCCATTTATTTCATTAAAAGATATCAAGTTAAGTAGAATTTTATGATATCATTTTGTTATTTAGATTTATACAAAGTATATATTTTCCAACAATGAATTCCTAACAAAGGACTATCATTTTATTCCTTTCCATCTAAACAGCCCATGACATGTATGATTCCATTACATGCATTTTTGTTCTGTTAGTAATGCAATTTACCTTGAACAGAAGACCATCGGGCGCTATTTTAATATGATTTTAAGTCTCTAGCTTTACAATTCCGTATTGTGATCATTTTATACCTCATATAAAACCTAAAGATGAAAATAACTTTGTAGCTATGGTTCGGTGAATGTGTAATAAAGATTACTCATAAGAACGTCATTACAGTTTTTCCAAGTTCAGTAGACCCACCTCATTATATAAATACCATAAGTTTAGGTAATAACTAATCTTATCCTAGAACCGGTAGCTCAAGGGTAACCCTCTGGCCCAGTAAGTCAAAGGTTGGAGGATCGAAACCAGGGGCCGGCGACTCCTGTCAGTTCACGAGATGTCTTCTGTGGTTAGTGTAAGTAACTCACACTGGTACGGTACCTCGTTGCCTTTAATTCACCCCACAGGTGAGCAGGTTTTTAAATAAATTAAAAATCAATTATTACTCTTACAAAATACACTTTTCACGTGAGTAAACTTCAATTAAATCATTAGTAATTAAAATCTCCTATAATTGAACATTCTTGCAATACCTTTTTCAACGAGTAATAACCGACAGTAAATATTTATTTACGAAAATGCGATAGTTATATAAATTTATTTTTATTATTATCGGATGTAAATAAACTAATGGAATCAAAATAAAAAGAACGCTGTTTAATATTAACATGGAATTTAATTAGTAGGTTCATTATTCTTTGTATTTACTGTATTCATTTACATAATTATTCCTGAAATATATTTTTATGCCCTTTCTCCATTAGGATATAATTTATTCACATTATAACAGAGGACTAATCCATTTTAAAACTTAAATTAGCTGAATTAATGTTGATTTGTGAAATGGTTCACTCTAATTAACAATTTACTCACTATGGGCTCATTGTATTCAATTAGTTTTGTTATTTTTCTTAACTAATTGTCAGTAATAATTCAGTGGTTGCGTTTATTTCAAAATTAATTATAAATGAAGGAATGTGTTTCACTACATAAAAAACTCTGTATTGATTTATTTCGTTTTTATACTTTTTATTGAAAATAATTTCACAGAAGAAGAATAAAGGTATTTTTTTAAATATTTCAAAATTTTAGATAAGTTTTATATTTTAATTTATGAAAGGTTCTTAGTCTTGTGTTTGTAAAGAATTCCTGAACATGTTTTGCAACTGTAGTTTTATTACATTCTGCACTAATACATTCACTTACTTTATTCTGCGTAATGCACTAAATTATACTCATAGTTAAGATTTCCCCACATATGGTTCTTTAAATAAAGTACTGTAATATCAAAATATCATAGAACCGTATTATTTATAGTCCACAGGGAGTAGCTAAAACAGACTTTGGAGAGAGCAAGTGAGACTAGATCAGTGTCGTCACTGCTCATCTTGAATACAGTGACGTCATTTGGAAGATCATTAATTTATTAAACTAAAAGATTTAAAGAGAATAGACTCATTGTTATTCTAATATTGTTAACGATTTTTCGTTTAATGGATACAGGAAACTATGTCTGGCTGCCTAAATCATAAATGGAAAGAATGTATCATAAAATGTTTATTACTTTTCAGAATATTCAAATTGCAATTTTCTGATATTCCAAAACAGAAACATCGATTCTTCAGTTTCCGTTGCTTAGAAAGTAAGATTATAAAATGTATATTCTCCACAGTAAGCTATATTGTAAATATAGCTTATAAACCATACATAAATTTACACCTCATAAACCATATATAAATTTTAAACCCTATTTTGTTTTACAACAACGCAATTTGCAAGTCACATGTGGAATAGTTTCGAAGATATAACTTTTTCATTGCTTTAAGGTGTTTAAGAGCATGTTATGTTTTTAAACTATGTTGATAGAATGTTTTAAACTATGTGTTATGTCACGTGGTCCACTTCACCCTTGTAGTACTAAGTACTGTGTACTAAGCTAGTGTAGGATGCAGGGCGATCGTAGTATAGCCAGAGGTTCCCTTTATTTTCTCACATTACGGTGATAGCGCGTGCTGGGCTAAGTGGCGTACCACCCTTGGGGATATACCCTCAACCATAATATCGAGGCTCCCTGGGCTCCTTATCCTGGACTAGGTTTGAATACTTTGGTAACTAAGAGTACGAGGCCGATAAACATCTGGAGTCTCACGTAGTCTGACCACATTCTATATTCCCCGTTCCGTCTTCTCTCTGATGGCTTAGAAATGGACTCGGTGGTTGACTTCCTTAGCATAAATTAGTAGTTGATTTGTACTCTATGCGTCCACAGGTATTAGTTTAGTTTATGAATTACGATCAAACTTATACAATATCCAATTTTAATCTGTATGCAATATATTGATTTCACATGTAAACACACGGGACTCGTGGTTACTTGGAACAAGTCTTTGTTTTAAAACACGTTTCCAAATATTGAATATTTTGAAACTCAGATAAGATTCGTTACTCTTCTAAGTCTGTAGTCTTAAAACTTCAGACTACAATCTCGTTAAATGACACTCAATCTTTTCCATATATTCCAAGTTTAATAAATTATTAAATCTAACATCCTTTCGCAAATAAATGTTTTACTAGTTTACAAGTCTCAGTTTTCTCTATATATAAAAGTCTTCTCTGTCTGTTTCTTTATAGATTAAAAGTAAAAAAATTGAGCTGCTGTAAAAAATTCATAATTGAGTCAACATTGACCTTAATATCAGTCAAAAATTACTTTTAAAAACACTTATGACACGAGCGGAGTAGACAGGTTCTCACAAACGAACGTAGATTGTCTCGTTTGCAGTTTCGCAGCCCGGGGGAGTGTGGTTTTTATCATCGGCTCGCTAAGGTAATATTGAACGAAACAGCCTCGGCGTGACTGTTTATGACCTCTGTTTTTACGATATTGGAGGCTTAGCGGACGTTCTCGCAGCTCCACTTTGGCAATGCCACCGGGTAACTGTAATTTTCTATTTGGGTTTTAAGCCTGGCTATGTGTGTATCGTATTTGTGAGATTCCATACGAAAAGAATACGCCCCACTGTATAACCTCATATCATGGTCACTTCTGATCAACAAAAGTTAACCTCATCGAAGAGTAAGTACTACTCTCAGTGGCTTTTTTCAGTGTGACCCTACATTGGCTTTTTTCAGTGTGACCCTACATTGGCTTTTTTCAGTGTGACCCTACATTGGCTTTTTTCAGTGTGACCCTACATTGGCTTTTTTCAGTGTGACCCTACATTGGCTTTTTCAGTGTGACCCTACATTGTTTTTTTCTGACTTAATCTTCGTCTGGAACAACGAGGTAAGCTTGATTTATGTCGAACTGGAGAAGGAAGGAGCAGTTATTACTGACAGGTCAAGAGGGAAATGCAACTGTGGGACTCCGCAATACTATAAAAAACTGTCCTCTGCGTTCTCTCAAACGTAAATGCCTTGCATGGTTATAATAGTTTAGCATCTTATATTTCAAATTATAATATTCCGTAATTTATCATATATATTTTATATTCATTATCCTTAGTATCCTTTGAGTGTAATATGATTATGGTGCCATCTTGTAGTCTCGTTACTGACTAAGACTGTCATGTTCCTTAGACATGACTGTTGATTAACCCAACAGCCAATGGGTATCTAAAGGACCTACAGTTTAGGTGAGCCTGAGGTTTTGGTTAAACATCTTGTAACACTCCTACTGGCCGGCAAAAAATTTCCATGGGATGCAGACGTACTACATGAACTGTAGTCTGTTATACCGTACTTGGGAAAGTAAAACAAGTATTTCGGACTAAATAAATCATTAATTCTAAGACAGAAAAAATGGCTGTACAGTGCTTGTTTTAGTGTTACAATATAAAAAGTTATTTAGATTTTTGTTACGGACATTTTCCATCTTGGATTTAAGTAAAAAAAGTTTCACAACTTATCGGGATCTGGAATCTGATCCCGTCCTCAGATGACGTAGTAACTAAAACATAACACGATTAGTATATATTCCGAACTATGCCGGTATAAAGCTGAAAACAAAAAGTTTAAAGCAGTCAAAAAACAAACAAACAATATCATTCACGCATCAAGTACGAACACAAGAAAGAAAACACGTCCACTCGTCACTAAGACTCAAAGGCATCGTGTAAACAGTCGGTGTTATTTCCCTCTACGGTTAAGGCTTGACCCGTATGAATAGTAGTCATGACATAGTATGTGAGAAAAGACCTTGCTTTCCTTCTTTATTGGTCTATTTATTTGTGTCACCAATATGAGTTATACCTAAAATTGTCATAGGATCACTTCATATGTGTGGATTATGTAAAACATTACAGTAATCTTTGCTGTGTGACTCGTTTCACATTCAACTTCTGCCGACAAAAAAAATGCCTTGTACATTCCATGAAATATATAAAAATATACATCCATGTAAATAAGTCACAAGGATGTCATAAGTCACATTTTGAATGTAGCTACAACCTACTTCTTCAAACATCATCATCATCACTATATTCATAGGTCATACATAAATTTGTTTATATTGTTGAACACGTATTTTGGCAACCCATTAAACTAGTAACAACTATAGAAATAATTATTGAAAACCAAATATTCCATGCATTGCATTTATTTGGGCCAAATCACCCCGTTATGTCACAGATGCACGGTTAGTTGATGTTAATAAAAATGCGAAATGCAGAAATGGCCACACATCACGTACTTGATGAACGTTTCCAACTAAACACTCATTCTACAGTCTAACAATCACATGTTAGCTTTGTTCTGGTATTCATTGCATTTCACTTGTACCGTTCCCACACGAGCTACAATTAATTGTACACCTTTCGTAATTACTTGTACTTTACTGTCACTATTTTTGAAAATTTAATTTAATTTGTAAATATTCTATGACAAAACAGAGCAGTGTCCTGAACTATAAAAAATGTTTCACTGTTTAAGATTTAAATACAGATTATAATACTATGATACTTTTAACCCATCATGATGATGGTCCATATTGAAATTATATTAAGATATTACTTTTTTAGTTGGTAACCAATTAATAACTATTCTGAAGAACGTATTTTTATTATAGTTTATTTTTGATAACGTATATTAAACTAGGGTGGTGGCGTGTTCTGTAATCCAGCTACATGGAGGTCCAGAATTGTAGATAGATATAAAATATGTCTGGTAGATATGTCTCTTGTGTAGATTAAAATCCGTATTTCTGAATACTGCGTTTATCCGCAAAGACTATCGTCAAAATTTGACCAGTTTATTATTAGGAGGTAAAATGATGGATCCCTCATTAAACCGTAGATCTCTTATCTGGCATTGGCTTTTAAGTCCTGTCTAAAGATCATGATACCATCATACACGTACTTCATATATATTTGGCTTAAAATACCAACCTGGGTAGTTCACCATTTCATAAGGGAAATTAAGTTTTATTTAATAAAAATAAATTAATAACTATAGCAATTAATAGAATATATTGAGCAGAAAAGAAAACTACTTTGAATAATGAAACATAATCACCTAACAATATTGAAAAAGTAAACAGTATTAAAATTAGTCGCTTTCATGGCGATATTTTTGTAATTATAAATTCATAATGTATTATTTTTTTCAAAGCATGTCTTAAACGCCTGTTATGGTTTCATTTTCATATCATGCATTTATATCATTATTTGTTGTTTTTGGAAAATGTTTATTCAGTGAAAATTTAACCTGCGGCTTCTGTTTGTTTAGTATTCCGCTACCTTTCATTGCCATTGTAAATCGATCGAGTATAATGTTTCATAGGTATCAGAGAAAACATAACGTTAGCTTGTACCAAATAATTCAAAGTAAATTAATTTTGAAACTAGATTAACAAAGCTATTAATTTTACAAAATTTCACAAACTATAATTATTTACAACAATGAAAGGCTGTTTTTGGTGATTTCCCTAAAGTTTCACTTTAAGGAAGTCATTTAAAAATACCCCAACTTTGAAATTTGGTGTTGTAAGATATCTTTCATTCAATTTTTCTAAACTTCAAAATCCATTAAAACCCCAATTTGACAACCAACGAACTTAATTAATATTCATCATATCGTTAGTATGTGTTCCTTGAAATCTTAGTTTATTGCATATCGATAACCCTTATTATTATGAATATTTTTCTTATTTTTTATTATAATAAAATATAATATATTAAATTTTAGTTTAATATATATCGATAAGGCTTATTATTATAAATATGTTTCGTATTATTTTAATAATAATATAATATAGTATATGATACCTTATACCGCATTTATTTAAAAATTTATTAATTTCGATGGAGGAAAAACTTGTTCTAACGCCGAATAGATTAAAACAACCCTTTAAGTAATGTGATTTTTAACACAATTTAAATCCTTCCTTCTATTATTATTAAGTCGAACTTTATAATAACTACAGTGAATAATTTTGTACACATATAATTACACTGGACTGGATTATGGTTATGTTCACACCGTGGCTAATTCTGTTAAAAACGCTGTTGTTGCATTGTCATCCTATTTCTGCCTCATAAATCCCTTGTAAATTGTTGCCTCCATAAATAGGTTTCTTAGCAAAAGTAAATAAAGCCGCTAATGCTAAAGTGGTGGGTTAAAAGCCAGTAGGAGACAGGCAACTCGGCGCCCAAGATTTGTTGCTGTAGTTTTTCATCCCGTATTTGCCCTACCTTGCCCGGCCAGCCCACTGCGGGATTATTTTCTTGTTATCTGGATACAATTTGATTTTGATGTTTGTTTTTCATCCTACTTTGCTATTAGGTATAAATCACTGCCATTAGATTATTAGGTATTAATCAAAAATATTGTTTTGTTAAGTATTAAGAAAATTACTGTTGTTTATTGAGCTACATTTTGGGAAGATTGTATTTAAGCAAATTAAGCTGGAACTATTATAAAGTTGTTTTGTTTAAAATATTAATTCTGAATACTTATGGTTAACCTAATAAATCACTCATTATGTTTTACACTTCAGATAGTTTATAACTTATTTTTAAACCCTTCGAAGACATAAACATTATGGATTCATTTTACATTAGTGAAACGAAATTTCAAGCTTTCAGATTATATAAATGTTGTTAGTTACAAACATTACTTAAAACTCACCTTCAACAACAGTTATTGTCAATAAAACTCTAATACGACTGATATTTTTAGTATTAAAATATTTTGGTTGTAGTAATATTAATTTGAATTTATACATCAGTCGAAACTCAATTCATTTTACTGACTATAAGAGTTTAAATATGTTTCAGTCCATGTGTCATTCCTTCGCAAAATCAATGATTATTTAGTCGGAAGAAGTGATTCTGTGACTCCACAATCAATATTTTTTGTCTCTCAAAACTACTAACTCAAAGTTATCGTTAATGTGACTTATAAGAGAGTCAAAGTTTTCATATATACATCATACATCGTGTGGCGGAGTTAATGTATCTTCTCGGATCGTAACCTCTAGCTCTGGCAGGCTGCCATCCTCCGTTTTATGTGTCCTCCACGCCTATGTTAACGTTGCCCTACTTTTGCTGTTTTTCATTTTAAACTGGTTTCATTTCACGTTGTATCAAGCATTTTTCATTTCTAATAAGTGTCACATTGTATCTGTCATTTTTCAATATAAATTGATTTCATTTCACGTTTTGTCCTTTTCAAAACACGAAAAAAAATTCAACTGCCAATTTAAAAGGTTAATTTTATATTTTTTAACTTATTATTTGGATCAATACAATATGTACTTTATAAAAACTTGGAACTAATTAACAAAATAACAATGAAAACACTATTGAGATCGCACCATCCGGATCCACTCTGGAACTATTGGTTTCCTAAATTCGGTGTAATTTCTTGTCGATATGAAGAGACATTACGTCTTTTATTATACACTTCGTTATTGACTATTCGATACCTTTCATTGGACTATTCCAACGCGTCTGTATTTTTAACTACGCAACGGTTAACTCCAGCTGTAGAGTGATCCAACTGTACTTCTGAGCGCACACTATCTTGTGTCGCCCCGCTAGCTTAGAGGCGGAGTGTTGTGATAGATAAGTATATTATTACTAACTATACTTGTTACTAATATAATAACAGCACTTATACCGTTTAACTATACTTATATCATTATATACATTAATAATATATCTGTAACTTAAACAAATTTTTAACGTAAATTATTACGTTAAATAATAATGTTAAGTTATTAATTATTTTTAAAAAGCAAAAATATTCCTATTAACTAGTAAATTATTAGGTAATAACTCGAAAATGGAAGGAATTTCTCCACCTCCAGCAACATTGTGTATTTAAAAACACAGAAGCATTGGAAAAGTCCAATGAAATATATTGAATAATGGCGAATTTAGTTGTGCTCTTCGTTAAGAAGTAAATAATTTGTAATGGTCCCGTATCCTTCGTGAGTTTGTATATTACGGAGAGTTTGAGAATATTCTTAGCATTTTGTTTTGGAACACTTGAATTTTGTGTAGCTTACCTTTTGAGACTGACAGACCCCAGATGGGACAGGTATACAATAAAATGTTTTAAAATACTTTTATACTATAACGGCCCATGCTTAGGTTCAAATGAAGATTTCATATTGATAAAGGAAATAAACGGTTTTATTATTTAAAATAACAATTCCAATAACCACACATTTATCAGAACGAATCCTGAAAAAATAATGCAGGAGGCTATAAAAATGTCACCTTTTGTTAATACGTGCAATTCTGTTGTTATAAAGAAGAAAGGGGCTAAAAGGCATGGTTAAGTGAAAGTTGTGACGTAAGATAGCAGTTTGAAGGCAAATTCAAGAACCAATTTCTCGGATGGGGTAGGCTTCAAAGTATTATTTTTCACAACTTCACCCCCTGCATTTCTCGTCTTTGAGCTTATTAAAGTACTCAATTGAGTCCTCTTGAATAGATAACTTGAACGTTTAACTTTAAACTGCTTCTGAGAAACAACTCATTCCAAACTTCATTAATACTGTACCTTCAGAACATATTCTATATTGTTAAATAAGTGTAGAATGTACTGCCCCCTTTGATTAATTTTTCTTAACACCTAATTATTTAATTTATTATAAATGGACATCATTTTAAATAATAATCATACAAATATTAATATTTATTGCCTATATCATATTGTCTATGTTTTGATTATTTTTGTAATCGGTTTTATAATAATAATGCTATTTGTTCAGTGATTCCTAGTTACATATGACCTATAAATGTAAAATAATGTTAGTACAGTAGATTAATAATCTGTAGTTTGTTAACCTCAAACGTAAACACCTACTTACTTTTTAATGGTGAGATTGCTTAACATTAATCAAATCAATATAATATAATAAAATTATGAGATCTTGTTCTCAAGAGTTGCGATTCTTGGAGTTGCAAGTTTTGATTGGAATCGGACCAAACTTTGTTTCCTACAAATAGAAGACCAAGGTATAACTCAATACACGGTGAATGAGTAGATGTTATCGTAATATAAATGCATCACAATTATTAAATAATTGCAAATCCTCGTACGGTAATTTTTATTACCATTCTCAAACAGAACTAATTCATAAAATTTATTGCCAAAAATTATAAAATTCAAAAGGTTATTTTAATGACGCAGGAAACATTATTGTTTTACAGTTCGTCAGGTTACATGTGAGCTGAGTTTTGGATGCACAATAGACGACGACGCAATATGGTGGTGGGGATGAGCGGCTATTGCGTTGTTTACTGGCTGACAAAGAAATAAAATAAATCCAAATGTAAACATAAACAGAACCCCACTAGGTTTACTCTACTTTCCCACTGGCGCATCTCAGGCCTTAGATGAAACCTGACGAACTGTACTGCTACTAAAACAGCCATCAGCTAAAACGAGGTCGTCAGCTATTCGTTAATACAGTACAATGAAGAACAATTTAAAAACGAGCATGTCAATGGTAGGGTATCGATGATATCGAAAGCAATAATGGATGATTAATGTTGACAGAGAATCATTTAATATTTGAAGAATATTCTCTTTTCAATGTTTTTTGGTTTGTACAATATTTAACTGAATACTTTAAGCAGTCTGACGAAAAATATAGTCCATAACATGGGTCTAAAGAGTATTTTTCTTACTCGAAATACAATCTTGAGCTCGGACGAATAGCACGAACAGCCTGGGCACGCTTCAGCTGTTAAACTTGTGCTCGTATAAAAAATGCCCGTTTTTAGTCCTAGTGATAAAAAATACTATGTTTATATGTTTTAGTGTAAAACATATATAAGCATAATAATTATTCATCCTGATATAGCAACATATTAATTATACACAGAAACTAATGTTTGTTTGGATTATCCTCTTCTCGACCCAAACCACAGTGTGTTGATGACGTACGCCATAGTAATTATTGCTCATTTTCCATTCCTTACAACCAACCATCAAACTACTCTGTTCAGCTATTCATTGAATTTTTATTATATTTTGTGTCACATCAAACGTTAAACTATCTTAAATACATTAGTTTATTATACATTCCTTAAATTTTAATTTTTCAAGTCCAAACTAGTTTATTTTATATGAACTTATTTTCATGTTAAATGCGATTATTAAGTTTTTGAAACGCAAGTTTTTAACATTTTTGTTACAATAACAGACTCACCTCTAACGACTTCCATACTTCTGTTACTAGCCAGCTATTTGGAACCTAATAATGAATAAACAAGCAATATTGAGGCCCGCTCAGCCAAAACTATGAAGGTTACTCGTGCGCAACGTGAATTGGTCGCCGACAAACAGCACTCTGCGGTGTTAAGTTAGGTTGGTTATTGACATTTTTATATTAACAATTTAACCTATATAACTTAACTCCGCAGAGGGTTGTTTGTTGCAGAGGAACAACGCACATTGTGTTGTATCGTAATCCCGTGTAGTTAATTAATCAGCCCGTCGAAATCGGCTGGAATGTTGGAATCGGGGTTCTGGGCGGGGAAAAATAACTTGCACAGGAAGTAGGAATCACACAGAACACTAGCAGGAATCACACAGAACACTTGCAGGAATCACACAGAACACTTGCAGGAATCACACAGAACACTTGCAGGAATCACACAGAACACTTGCAGGAATCACACAGAACACTTGCAGGAATCACACAGAACACTTGCAGGAATCACACAGAACACTTGCAGGAATCACACAGAACACTTGCAGGAATCACACAGAACACTTGCAGGAATCACACAGAACACTTGCAGGAATCACACAGAACACTTGCAGGAATCACACAGAACACTTGCAGGAATCACGTCTTCGTTATCACTTTGAACTCTGCCCATTACCTTATGAGTGACGACGTCAATTCCCTCCTCAAAAGGCCGAGAGGGCTTTAATGTTACTTGTTTATGGATACTAAGGACCCAGATAGTTAGTAACAGAAGTATGGAAGATATTGGAGTTGAGGCAGTTTTTGAAAACAATTTTACTGTTATAACAATATGTAATAATGTAAAGAACGTAATAATTACGAGTACTTTGATTTTCAACAACTACTTTAACTTAAGGGTTTTCTAAAACTAAAGAAGTTTCATTGTACAACCATGATTTTTTAGTATAATAAGTTGAATTTGAACCTAGTGAGTTTAGCTGTTTTAAATTTATACTAAAATATTTCGAAATTATTAAGTTACAAAATAAGTTTAACAAATAATCGTCGCCGTCGTAGAAAATGTAACTTGGAAAAACAATAAGTACGTTTGATTGTTTTCCAATACTCGAGATTTATTGTTTCTCCAGATAACACAAGGACAATAACAATACATGATATTAGCCAATAGCAACAAGTGATTTATTGATTGTTTCCGAGATCAGTCGGGACTCAGATCGTCACGTCACATCTGCCCTATCTCATAATGTGTCTTACAATCAGACTTCATCTGGTAGTGTTGAAGTTTATCTTGGATATAATTATTTATGTGCAGTTCAATAGTCAGATATTTTGATTTTTTAGCACTTAAAATACTTTATTTCACTAGTACTCGCAATTTCTTTAAAACATTCTTATTTCTTGTGCCTTGAATGAAATTACATAACATTCTACGTCTTATCATATAATAATTACATTTCAACCACCATCTAGATACAGTATATGTATTTACTAGGATTACACTCAAATATTCACGTAATTGGGTGGGAAAACTTCACAGAATTCACAAGCAAAACTCCATTTTAAATTCTACGTCAGAGTCGTTATTTTTGTATGTTATAAATAAATATATAGGGTTGCTGTCATAAGAATAGTTTAATTAAAATCCATTCTATTAGCTCCGAACTGCGTGTTTTCACTTATATAATAATGACGTGTATCACAGTTCACATAGATGTATTTTCCACTACATGTTTCATGTCCACTACAAAACACGTGTTGTATTTTATGTTAAACTGTATGATGAGTCCTTAACGGAAATAACTTCCTTGCATCGTCACGTGAAAATACCGCCCACGCGAAACATGTAATGAACTGAATGTGAACTATGATAGACTGTCATAATTATATAAGAATATTTTTAAACTAGTATTTGATTTTTGTATTCAACTAAACTGAATTAATTTCGTAATTAGTTTGATTTATATTGTTTTACAATTTTTGTTATTTTAATTTTGAAAACAGTTTTGACATTTAATAGTAGAGACCATCTAACTAAACACAATTTTTTCTTACAATATTTTAAAAATAATTATAAGGTTATATCAATTTTTATCTCCATAATTATAATGTGGAAAAAGAGTTAGTAGGAACAGAATACCTTCTATGACAAACAACAATTTACATTTTTTTAATAAACAGTAGTTAGATGAACTCATACCGAGTTTTATCATAATATTTCAAATAATAAAGAATTTATGTCAATTTGCTTATCTTCTACATGCGACAGTTTGGGGTTGATTAAATAGGTTCGCTGCTATGAGAAACAAAAAAAATTAAAATAGATTTTTGGCATGATAATGACGATATGAAAGCTTTAAACAAAAGTTTCAGACCGATACGATTTTCGGATATCTTACGTATGATGTACTTTTTTTCAAAAAATATATACCAATTCAATGTTTAATTTATATAACCAAATCGACTTTACACTTTCACTCAAACTTTATAGAGTTATAAAATAGTATTTTCGTGACCTAGACTAGTAAAAATTATTCAAAACTTCGAATTATTTCAATTGTGGATAACATAAGTGACAGAATGGGCCGAAAATGTGCCTCGCCAAAGGTTATATTGAACAGAACAGAGGCTCGATGTTTTATGATCTCGTTTTACGATATTGGGAGCTTAGTGGACGTTATTTTGGCTCCACTGCGAGAATATCTTCCGTTAAAACAGTTTTTCTCCTAGTGTCGATAATGTTTACAGGCACTGGAGATTATTTTGCCAGGTATTACAGCCCTCGTTCTTTTCTGGCCGAAGGTTTTATTACTGAATTTATATTTTTGTAATCATTTAAGTCAGTGTTTATACAGTAATGAATAAATGTGGGTTGCGTGAAACCCCTTTTGAAAATAGACGTGAAAGATTGATTTGAAACATTTTAAATAACCCAATTTTTTATCCATACCAGTTGGTTGTATTATTAAATTTGATTTATTATTATAAACAATGTAGACATGTTTCTTTTTTTATTTAAATAATCCTCAACTGCTCAGAGGTGATCGCTCATGGTCCGACAGGAGCAACTAGCAACTATGACTTCCTGCCCTCCCCTGAGCTCCAATTACCCCTGAGCTACCGTGTTGTTAGGTTTCTTCATATTATTAGTGAATAAATACTTTATTTTATCTGACTTATCATATACATATAGTTGATTAGCAAAACTTTTAGAATCAGATGAATATTTTATAAATATGAAAACAAAATGTTATAAAAACGTATTTTTTCAATAAAACCTCGTAATGTAAAAGTTGGGATCTTAAAAGGCAGTTGGCGACAGGGTGGCTGAGATTTGTTGCTGCCGTATTTCATCCCCAGTTTTTTCCACCTTCTTTGGCTTCCTTACTCTTTGGATTATCGTATTTTTACATGAAAGATGTTTTCAAGATGTAGTGCAATGTTTTCAACTCCAAAAACTTCAAATAAGTCTCAACTTTAGATAAGAATGAAATTAGGATGGTCATTAATAAAGTTATATCAACCATTGAACGCTGTAATGAAGGTGTTTACACTTTAGTTTGGTCTTAAATTATCTCACCCATTTCTAAATATCCGGTCTAGTTTGGATATGGACCAAAATAAAACTTTAGTTGATGGCATTACTAACTCTAATTAATTGAATTATAAAGAAAACACATGTTACAGTTGATATACTCGTACTAATATCATTCCAAAGATAAATAGAATATCGGCAAGAAACGTCGCAAAACTTAACACGTGAATTAACTCCCATATTGGACCGTGATACTCGTTGACCTGGGAGGCAGGTACATTAGAGTCAGTATATAACTTCAAGAAGAGAACACTCGTTCAGCCGTTTATGACATCGTAATGCCACTTTGATGTTCCCGATACCGCCGCACCGCGCCGCCACTGTCTGTCATCAAATAAGGTTTATTTTCAACGCCTTTGCTTTGCCGTGTATTTCTGTTAGCGTACGATAAGTCAATAATACTGTTCAAGCCGTATGAATGTAGATTTTAGTGCAGTAATACACTTGTTGTGGCGGTTTAGGAAAAGTGTTCCGCATATTTGTTACGAAGTGATTGGTGTACCAAGTGATTGAGTAGTAGCCAATCGGAGTGTAGCATTTGGTCACGGGACTTATTTTCATTATGGCGGATTTTCCGCTAAAAGGATCGTAGGAAAAGTATAATGCAGAGACGGTATAACATATAAAACGTAATATGTAAATAAAAATCTAAAATATATATTAAAATAAAATATATTTTAATACAATAAAAAGTTCTATTTTCTAACAAGTACCGAAAAGCATAAAATATCGTGGTAAACACACCGCCATCTTGGAAATTAGTTCTGTAACCAAATGTTGCATTCTGATTGGGGTTTGCTTAATCATGGACTTGGTGACTTAAGATCTGACAGGAGGCGCCCGCCACTGGTTTAGAACCAGGAATGTTTGACTTGGACCAACGCCTTGCTCTTAGCTACCACATCAGGAACGTTTGACTTGGACTAACATCTTGCTCTAAGCTACCACATCGGGAACGATTGACTTGGACTAACACCTTGTTCTAAGCTAGCACATCGGGAACGTTTGACTTGGACTAACACCTTGCTCTAAGCTACCACATCGGGAACGTTTGACTTGGACCAACACCTTGCTCTAAGCTACCACATCGGGAACGTTTGACTTGGACCAACGCATTGCTCTAAGCTACCACATCGGGAACGTTTGACTTGGACTAACACCTTGCTCTAAGCTACCACATCGGGAACGTTTGACTTGGACTAACACCTTGCTCTAAGCTACCACATCGGGAACGTTTGACTTGGACCAACGCATTGCTCTAAGCTACCACATCGGGAACGTTTGACTTGGACTAACATCTTGCTCTAAGCTACCACATCGGGAACGTTTGACTGGACCAACACCTTGTCCCTGAGCTACCACATCGGGAACGTTTGACTGGACCAACACCTTGTCCCTGAGCTACCACATCGGTATTTAGTGTATGAGTGTAACCGTTGTAATATTGTTGTACATGCTCACATCATATTGAGCGTTTGTATAGCATATTGTATACCTACATTGTAGAATGGATGTCATTTCAATGATCTAATCTATTATAATCTAATCTATGACCGTTGTGATATCATTATTTTTAATCATTGAATTTTTTATTTAAAAAATTGTTTTCTGAATCTCCACTCAGGAAGCTACTGAGTCTCACCCCATATCTGATCAGTTTTACAAATTACACGATAGTGTTGGTTATCCATCGACGTTTTTAGTCAAGACATTTCTTAAATAATTGAAAATATAACTATATTATAACATTAATTTGAAAATGTAACAGAACGTAAGTAAAATTATATTCATCCAGAACATGTGTGTTATAAGACATGGACAACATGTTAGGTATTACAAAATGTTAACAAGGCAAAGCTTAAATTGTGATTTTCCTGAGACAGTTACAGTTCCCTTGATTTATAATCTTATAAGAATCAAATCAGCTTCAAGAAATATGGAAAATATGTGCTAAAATATACTCAATAAACAGTTGTCTCCCAACCGGCCACGTGTTGAGGTGTTGATGGAACACTATCAACATGTAGACGGCAACAGGTAATGGTGACGGATCTCCCCAACCCCAAGCTTCTGTCACTAGGCCTACCTCCGAGTCCGTCACATTCGCGAATGTTTTAATTACGTACATCCAAATTTAAATACTTCGACAATTAACTTTGATTCGTGGCCTATAAGATTTCATATTCACTGATATAACGTTTAATTTTTATAAAGTAAAAACAATTTTATTTTTGTCAATTATCTTTATGAAATAATCTTTTTTCAACTATAAATTACTGTTATTATTATTATTATTATTAACTTATGTTTGCTTTTTTCAATCAGAAAATGTCTTTTTTAATAAAACTACATGAAAAATAATTTTACCATATTTTAAAAGTAATTCATAATTATTGATGAATTCAAAAGATGTGTATTGAGATTTCAATGATAAAGATTGTACCAATATCAATATTTTTAACATACATTTTTTTATTTCAAACTAATCCGATTCGATTTAATTTGAAACTGGACATATTCTCATTTCAAAGTAATCCAAATTTGTCTTAATTTAAAAATTAATGAAGAGAAGCTTGTTTTAAAGTTTTAGTTTTAACATTGCTCTTATGGGATTATAAATGCAATGTGAAAGAGATACTGCAGATAACATACCTGGAGGAATACAATCTGTTTCAAGGAGTTTCCCGACGATAACGTCGGTAAAATAAATTGTTCGCCATGCGTCACAGTGCCGCCAATGCCAAGCTCCAGGCCCCTGCTGAGCTGAAGGCTAGTCGCCCCCATGTACGGCAGTTGTGGCTGGTCGCCCGGCCAGCAGTTATAAACGACGGGGTCCACGATTAGCGGCAAAGGTCAAGGCGTATCGTGTAACAATTAACCAGGAGGTGAGAGTAAGAAGAAGTCAACACCACACTTCTTACACTTCTCTTCTTTGCGATGCCTTTGATTAGTCAAAGGCGACGGAAATACGTCGTGTTTCTTGCTAGGTAAGAAGAAGAAAGTACAGTTCTGGAACAGATAGCTTTTAGTTATAAACTTTAATTCATGATACTCGGTTATCGATGTATCCCCACAACCCAAAACCGTCCTAATTCTAGTTTCTTGTTTATAAGTTCTATGAACTTCTATAGAAGTTCTAGTTTATTATGTGTGTATACTTCATAATGTGACAGCTTATAAGAGGGCTATTGTTGTCACCTTTTGAATAACCTACCCCTATAAATAAGATCCGTTGAAAACGTTCACAAGTTTGTTTTTTGAGCGGATGGTCTCGTCTGGCGTGTCCTAGGGCTTCTATTAGTGGCGCGGTTGCTCATGTGTGTATATGTGCTTGAGTGTGAGTTTGTAAAAAACAATCTATTTATTTTCTATTTTATAAATTTTATATTTCATTAGTTATGTATTTCTTATAATTTATGATACGTTTGTGTTTATGTTTAGAGACAGATTAAGTGTAAGAAAGGGTCATGTGGCTGGTTGTAACATTGTCTGTTTGAATAAAGAATTTTTCATTTAATTTCTTTACATTTTTTTGTCATATTTGAAAATTATATTTTTAATGATTAGAACTAAATAAACGCTCGGCAAAGAATATTTTTAAATTTTGATATCTCCTGCAGGAATCCTTAATTTTCTACATTGAAATACTAAAGATTTTTAATAAATGTGTTGCACCATATAAATTACCCATACATGATTATATCATGAATTTTGTGGAAGAAGGATGATTTTAAAAAAATATTTACGTACTATATGATCTAAATTCTACGGTTTCAAACAGTTCTATTGGCGTAACGGTCTCGAGCACTTAGTAACCTATGTACATTACACCATCTCTGTAGCACCAGTAAATTTATAAATATAACACTTTTATCATTGTCACACATAGTTGTTGATTTTATCCACGAATTGTGGGTAGTTGTGAGCGATGGTCGGTGGGTGTGGTGTTCTTTTGTGTGGATAAAGGTCCGTATTTTTGAATACTACGTTAATCCGCAATGGCCAACCTCAAAATTAAACCAGTTCGTTATTCAGAGGCACTGGTTCGGACTCCACGTTAAACTTAGATATGCCATTGATTGCTGGGCTATTAATTAACAGCTATTAACAGCTATGTCTAAGGAACATTTCAGCCTTAGTCAGTAACAAGACTACAAGCGCCACAATCATCTTACATTTATTTCTCATTCATACTTGGCTTAAAATACCTACCTTGGTAGGTCGCCATTTCAAATGGTTATGGTAAAACATTTCTCATCAATTGATTGAAGATTTATAAATATTTACCAGCCAGGCATCTATGTTGGCGGGGCAACAGCAGGCAACAGGCGACCAGAGTGGAGGTGCTGGATATTCGGTAGAGTGTTGCGTTTACGATATCAAGATGGTGGAACTTCCTCGTTATCTCCCCTGTGATGTTCGGCCAGACCATAACTTCAATAACTCAGTGATCAGTTCCTTGTTATCTTGAGTCGTATGGTTTCTTTTATCTTTTTCTGGTTGATGGCAACTGAATAACATTCCTTTTATGCCTTGTCTGTGGAATTTTGTTGTTGTTGTAAAACTAAACTATGAGTTAATTATTTTTATTTTTAAAACATTTTCATCTATGTCTTCTATTTAAACTAAACGTTAAATATTGATTTTAAAAGACGCTCGAAAAACTTCGAACACCGTAAATGTTTAAAAATTGAATTTATCAAACTGGAACAAAATAAATTATAGTAATTTAGGACGATTTCTTTGGATTAATTCGTTGTTATTTAGGTTCAACAGTCAGTGAGCCTTTTTTCTACGGTAAGACAATTGTAAGATAATTATCAAATGTGATGACAATTTTTGTCTTTTCAAAAGCATTGTTCAATGTGTAAAATTTAATTTTTGTATTGTTTTGGGTTATTAATTAATTATTTACAATAGGCGGATATTAAGTATTGACAAGATCAGTGAAGCGCGTTCCATATCTAAATGTTAAGATTTGTTGATGTCGTCGAAAAAATTACAAACTTGTAGTCTTAATGGGACAAATATGTAAATTGTTTTGTTCCTCAAGTGATGAAATTCCAATCTTTAATAATCTAGAGACGTTAATGTTCAAACTTATTGAGCGGCAATCGCATGTAAATAATACCTTTGAAAATGTTAGGGCTGTAAAATAAATCAAAACTATATGATTTTAAAAAGACAACTACTTGGTGACATTCCCACTCCAAGGTTTACATAATCTATAATATTATAAAGAAGAGGTGGTTTCTGTATGTTTGTTTGTGGGTTTTTTTGTGGCAAGTAAATGCGAAAAATACTGAACCGACCGGTTTGAAATTTTACAGAAAGGTGGATCTTAAACTCATGCAACACATAGGCATATTAGTTCCCTTAAAATCCCCTCGGGCTACGCCCCATGAACGTCCTAAATTTCAATGTTTACATTTTCAAAGAATGAAAACATAAAATTACTTGAATGTCAACAGCTGTGAACACTAAAATTTGACATTTCGGGAAGAAGAAGAAGAAAGAGCCGCCGTGACCGTCCTAGGTTTCAATGTTTACATTTTCTAATGAAACATCCATTTGCACTATATTTTGACAGTTCGGGAAGAAGAAGAAATAAAGTTGATTTTTCAGATAAACTGCTGGATCGAAATTAGTGAATTATTTGAAACAGTGGAATGGTAGATTTTAAGTTTTTTCCGATGACTGTCTCCATTACATTAATCCTTATCCTCTCCCAATATTTGACAGATGTTACTTTGAAATGTTGTAGACACTCGTGTTTTGTCATCTTGTAAACAATGAAGAATTAATTACAATAACTTAAATGTATCAGTAGAGCCTACACCTTTCAGCCTTTTTAACCCATGCGAAGAACGGGTCCTTTGGCTAGTAACTAATTTAAACAATGTCATTTTTGTTACTGAGCCATAAACCATTGGGCCAACCATTAAATTACAACCACATGAAGTAATACGGTTATAATTTCACCAGAGTCACCGCTCACCGGGTGGCTCTGACGGCGCAGTAAAATAAATCATCCTTGCGCCCGTATTAGCGGCTACAACGGGATATTTTAATATTTTCACCACCTTCTCAACGTGTTATAAGAAAATACGCTACAGTGAGAATACTTCCCTTTAATCATTTGACTTTGTTACTGCAGTGATATTACGGCGATGTTGACCTTTTTAACACCAATTTTAAGTAAAATAAAGTTTCACGACGTTTCGGGATCTGGAATGTGACCCCGTGCTCGCGCGAGCTAGTACCTGAAACAGGTTCAGCTTAGCGCATAATCAGGACCAATCCGGTAAAAATCTGAAAACTAAAAAGTTTAAAGCATTAACAAAACTTACTTACACGATCTCGATGTAGTAGTTTTAGGTACAGTACTAGCTTACTTGAGGTCGGATCAGATTCTAAATCCCGAGACGTCGTAAAACTTTTATTCACTTAAAATTGTGATGGAAAATGTTGGTAGTAAAAATCTAAATAATATAAATTCTCCATCAGGGATAGTGAATTTCAAAATTACTGTAGAATCACTTCATATGTTGAGTCTGCAGTACATGCACGTTACCCCTTCCAAGTAGAGCAATAGTAAAATCTACCAAACTCTGTGGGGGGTTTCTATACGAAAGCCTTGACTTTGGCATTTTAAATAGGTTATATTGTATATAGATATATCATTTCTTTACAATAAAACGTCAACTGCCTATCCGCATAGGCCCTAGGTACGGTGGATTAAAGATAGCGAGGTACCGTAGCAGCATTAGTCACATAGGCTAGCCAGAGGTGACCGCTCATGATCTGACAGGAGTCGCCGGCCATTGGTTTTGATCCAGCAACTTTGGTCTTCCTAGGCCCGAGTGTTACCCCTGAGCTACCGTGTCGGTAACTGACTAGTAATAGTAACTGAATCTGATTAGGGTTTCAATTTTTTGATTTTTTAGAGGATGGAGAACATCCTATGTATTAAAAAAACTTTGGACACATTAAAAAAATATGATACTCACACGTAAGCCGCTGATTTTCTTAAGATACATCACTTAGGATAAATAGACAGAGGTCAATGGAAAACATGTAACAGGTTTCCATGAAAACTACCAGTAACTACTTCCAACTTCCAAAACTACCAGACCTATTGTATTTAATTTTTAATAATGATCTGAAAATATTCCCTTTAGACATATCTAACCTATTTCCCACAGGGAAGTAAATAGAAACGTTGTTTGTGTCGAATGATGCCGAAGGGTTAGCACACTGGGAATAGAAGGGTTCAGGCATATATAATACTTTCCATTCATTATTTAATTCGTTATTTTTTATTCATTTTTTATCCGCATTTTGTTCATATCCTGATGCATATCCTTTTGGTGTTCATGTCCTGGTACATACCATGATATCAATATATTGAACAATTTCAAAGGCAGAAACATAATTATCAATAAAATCATAGAACATTATGTTTCTGTGTTTCGACTTGTATGTTTGTCAAGTGTTTGTGTACGCCATTGTCATAACAATTCAGTTGATTCTTGATTGTTTTCAATCTCTAAAATATTGTGATTATTTATAAGTACACTGTGTTTTTTACCCAGCTAAATGAATTATAACAAAAATAAAGTATTGTATTTCAACATACATAAATATTTGATATTTTAAGATAGGTCCTACGCAGTCAGAACTACCTTAAATTAGAGTGAATCGTCATTTTAGAATATGTTTGAAATAATTTGGAATGAAAACAAAACAATTCCGGTTCATTATAATTTAATCTGAAAATGACTATATGTAACTGTTCGAAAAAAGTTTAATAATTGAATAATATAACCTCACTTAAAGTTATGTTAGTGCTTACGGATGTATAGGCCTAATATAAAGTTAATTTACAACCAGTAACATTAAATGTAGGCTACATTAATGTAGAAAACTTTATATTTTACAGAATTTCCCATAACAGTAACTGTGTAATAGGTTATTTAAAAATCAACCTATCTATTACTAACGCGGAGTTCCAATAGGTTTTCGTCAAGTATTTATTTTGCAATAAATACAACAATTACATGTTTGCCTTGAAATAGCTTTAAAAGCTGTTCATTTGTACTGTTTGTGTACTATTGTTTATTCAACAGTTAGTTTCGTTCTACAATAAATACTTTTAACCGAAACCCAAAATTGAAATGTGGCCGCAGCATCGTCGGGTATTATGCCGCTCCCCTTCCTCTTCTCAATCGATTCGTTCCACTCGACTGAAATCGACAATGGAGTTTATTTTCAATTACAAACAGCTGACTTGAACCATTGTTGGCTCAAGATACATCTGCTAGCATGATAATTACGTAAGCCTATTTATTGAATATTTTTTGTAGGTTAGAAACCCTTATGTTGTTTTAAAAAGCTAAAATATTTTCAGGCAACACGAATTTAATACTATTTTAAATTAGTATTTTTCAGAAATAATTAACAAAAATTAAAACCATGAGCTTAGTGTACCATGTGTATTACATTATGATTGTCAGTGCTGAATAAAGCCAATAACCTTCTGTAAGAAATCGGTCTCTTATAAAGTCGTAAATATTACATACATTAATAATAATTAATGTTTTCCGTTCAAGAATATTACACTTTAAAGTTGCCACGATTAAAATCCTCACAGTGTTCGTTGATTAAATAATCTAACCAAAACTTATTAAAGCATAGTAACCTTCAGACACTACAAATATGAAACGTATTTTTCACGGACAATTTTCAACTATTACTGACTCGACGTTTTCAAGCACTGAAGTACCATCAAGACCACACTTCTCATATATGTTTAGAAATATAAAACATTAATAGGCCTAGTATCTTGAAGTAACAATTTTATGTTACCCCCACAACTTGTGGGGGCGCTGGCAGTTTATAGAACCTAATATAATGTATTGCGTCCATTGTAATGATTTGTCACTAAGCATACTTTGACATACTACTTAATAAATGGTTTTTATTAATTTTACAAATAAAAAGTATGCATTACTGAGAGTCCCACCTTTCTCAACTGAAACCTATTTGTATTCTCCACAAGTTTCCTAATTAACGATTTCACGAATGTTTTATTACTTGCGTGATATTATATATTTTTACTGTATTTAAAAAAAATCAATAACTCTGTTTTACATTATGAACTTGCCAAATAAATAAATACTGTATCTCGATGTTACAAATCACATAAAACATTCCTCTCCTTTTATCGTACAGTATTAATAAACATGACGTGTTTTGATCGTTATTATATAGACAAATATTAAATTTACTACTATTTTTATTTATACTAAATTTAAATTTACAAATATTAAATAAAAAAGAGTATAATGTGTTTCAAAACGTTACTACGTGAAAGATCCAATGGAACTGGTATTTTGAAACGTAATCATCGAGGTATCAGTTACTCGGAACGCAGGACGCAGGAACCGATGCGACTTCAGCGTGTATCGGTTCGCCATGTCGGTTCGGATCCCATCCGATACAGGATATTTTTAATTTCCGCTCTGGGATAGTAGATATTCATTCAGAAGGGAAATCCGTTATTCCGGGACGAATCGTCGGTTTAGTTATATTCATACTTTCGGGACTTTCGTTATGTAATGCCCCTTCCAGTAAATTAAGAATCGGTTTTTCCTTGTTTTCTTTTTAATTTCAGTCAACTCATGATAAGTTCTTAACCATGACGATGAGCTTTGAGAAGACGGTAATTTTGCAATGGTCAATAATATATTTTTATTATACTAAGTAGGCTACCAGGCGATTCATCAACTTGCATTAAAAATTCAACAGGTTGAAACCGTTTAATAAATTAACTTATTTTTTATTGATATTAAAAATATTTTTTACACCATAATTAAGTTTTCCTGCCAAGGAAAATTGACGTAATAACCAAGATGTCCAATAGTTTGCTTAAACTTGTAAAAAATGTGTCCTGCTCCAGGATAGAACCCAAATATCTCAGTTTACTTAAAGTGTCCTGTTTGATGCTAACATTTATTATATAAAAATAAAAGTTGTCGAAAAATCAAGATAAAAAGGTTTAAAATAATGTGTGAAAATATTGTAAAAGTTATTCTAAATTTTATAAAAAACAAACTTCTAGTGTGGTCTCAGAATCAGTATTAAGTCATCGATTACTCATAACCCCCACCTTTTTAATAATTCATGGTGCCTAAAAAATATTGTTTGAAATATTAGCTCTAATTCATAAGTTTTAACAAGAACTGTACTCTATCTCCCTATAATGTAATGTGTCCTATAATGTAACGTAATATCACTTAATTCCTATACATTCGGCAAGCAAATTAATTTATAGTAATTAATTTATGAACTACTATATTATAATTTAGATGTACCATTTAATTTCCAATGTACTCGTAGATTGAATATTAAATATTCTCACTTAATCACTAATGAAAGGTTTTGTTTTGTTGCAGGTAAACGAACAGGATGACACTCCATGCACTCAACGATATCGTATGTTAAGTCCTCATTACATTGGTTTAACTAATAATTTTAAAGTCAAAGTTATCAAAGATATAAAAGTTAAATTAAGAGTGAGTTTGGAAAAAAGGAAGATTATTTTACTATACATAACATCACAATTTTCATAGATAGAATCGGAACGATACTTAAAATTAAATGGAGATTACCTTGCAGTGATTAAATATATTTCAAGCTTAACAGGAGTATAATACGCAAAGAGGACCTAGAGTACAGATCCTCAATAGACGCTTGTCAGGCTTACAGTGTTTCATGAATTTTCACTTTAATGATTGATTTTTTGTATTCGCAACTATTACGTTAAGCTTGAAATATTTTTTAAACTTAAATCGTTTTTAAAAAGTGGAAGCTTTAAATTTTCCACGTTTTAAATGTGTAATGTAATATGTCGAATTTTTTATCTCATAGTAAAAGTGATTTTGAAAAATTAAGTATTTATGGTGAACATATAGTGTGTAAACTTACAGAAACCAGAGCATATGCTTATGGTGAACATATAGTGTGTAAACTTACAGAAACCAAAGCATATGCTGCATGCAGTCGAAAAATTTTTATTGTTTGACCCGATCGGAAAGATTTCTGTGAGATTTACTAGATCCAGTAATTCACCTCTATTACCACCGTCATTTCCAGTATTTTATCTGTTCATACCTAGGACGTAAGCATTTTGATTGACCAGCTGATATACGAGTATAATTAGATTAATTGTTTTGGGTACATCACTCCAAGCAGAGCGAGCTCTCTCGTGGATTTAAACTCAAGCTAGAACATTGCTAGAAAAACACATTTTTCTTATTTTTTTAAAACTCTGTATAAATGTAAAAGAAGCTGAGTCATAATTTTTAGTGTAACTACGTTATCTCTGTAAACGAATTTAAATTTAATTTGATGAGTTTCTTAATTTTTTTAAAAATTTAAAACATATTTATGATTTTACTTCATTGTCTTTGCACGGTGAACAGATTTTTATTGAATTTAATTACATAGTTTTTAAAAACTATTTTTTTATTATTTTAATGTCTTATCTAAATCCATACGCAAAAAAAATCCATACGGTTTTTTATCCTAATCCCCTTAATTTACTGTTCCAGTTGTCCATTAAATGTACGCAACCTCGTTTACGCCTTAATCTCGTCTAAAAAATAAAGGAAGAACGTAAAAAGTATTAAAAATTTACGAGAAGGTTCGAATGAAATCTGTCAACGGTGTTAGTGCCGTTATACCAGTCGATATCGACGCCTCATCGGCGTCGGAAGCCAGGCTCTTGTTTGTTAGGGAGGACCAGCTCGCCTTTGTGTACATTATCCTCATTTGCTCCATGTTTGATGCACCTTTGTCACGCTGATAGCTGTCAAACGCCTCCCGTCCATCTTCCCGCCATTAATTGTTAGGTTATTCCTCGTTCCAACATTCCTTGTGCCGCCGTTTCGTGTTCTACCATTCCTTGTTACACAATTATTTGTTCCTCCATTCCTCGAACCACCCCTTGTTCTGCCATTCCTCGTCTTACCCTACCTCGTTTCACCGTTGTTAGTATTTTAATATTTTAGCATCCACTATGGTAAAATAAAACACAATAAATATGGTTTTCTGTAAATAAAACTCCTACCACCAGATGCGTAAAAACATACCCCACAAATATATCACTACCAAAACACACCATCACAAAGACTCAACACTCATCCTAAATTATGGACCAGGTTTCGTTAATGACGCACATAGAAATGATAACAGTACCTAGAATATGTAAAACCATGTTATATATTCTCAGTGGTAATGGCGTTTTTATATATCCCTTGTAATTAAGTACCTCATTAATTAGTCAGGTATGCTTTTACAGCTTTTTTCATTGGGTCAGGAAATTTTTATATTAAATTCTATAGTTTTGATTATATTCTTTACTAATATGAATAAGATTTACATATCATTAAAAAGCACAAAATCATATCGCAATGTTTTCTTGTAAAATGCATTGTGCGTAAGAAGCTTCATAATCTACTGGCCACCAAAAACTTTTTTGTACAGTTTTTTATGGTTCGACATTGTAACCAGCTGCCTTTGTTCGTTTGACTATCATATAATAATCCTGCCGATGAATCAGCTAGCCCTTTTCAGGAACAACGGAACATATAATTAAACCCATTACTCATAACATTCGCCCTTCACTCATATCCACCTAAGAATCTTCACCAAGTAGTTGGGTCATTATACCACGAATAAGTTATTCTTTCTTCAATACATCGCATTGAATCCGTAGGGATGCGATGGTTTTGTAGACTAACCATTGGACTCTCTGCTCTAGAATTGTTTCCGTTTCCCGCGCCGGCGTTGGCTGGTTTCCGGTCACGTCCCAAATTGCATCTTTAAGGCCATTCTCGGACTTTCATTACTTTCTCAAATCTAATTTAGTTCCAGATTACTTTTAAGTCTTACTCTTAGAATTTTCCACAATCATTTTATAATCTTGTTGAAAAATCGTAAGTGTTCCAGATTCCAAAAATATTTCTGATTTAATTTTTTAAACGTTATTTATTACTTAAAGTTTTTAACAAAATTTAGTAACAATTATGCAGCCTAATAATGTAGGTATGTTATTGCCAAAAACATCTAGACTTTTAAGGTAATGCAGGAAATTTCAATAGTTATAGTTATAGTCTCAAAATAGATTTTTTATAATTTAGATTTAAAAAATGTTAACATGAAATTCGTACTTAAAATAAAATGTTAAATTTGGATTGCAAACAAAATTTTTCACCACGAATTAAATAATCCGTACCTATATTAGACTCTTATACTAACGATCTCAATATACGAGTATGACCTCAACTCATTTGTCGAAATACTTCAATATATTATAGACACTAGAGCCACTACGGACCGTATTTACGTATTGTACAGTCACTTCGTGCCACTCTAGACCGTAACTTGTACACAATGCCAACAATGCAGCCCCGCCCAACAAGACACTCAAGTCTCCGATTTGTAGCTTATTCCTGACTAGACCACATACCAAACTTCCACAATGCATATTTTTCATCCTCTTACTACTGTTGTAATCAGTTTCAACAGCTAACAATGGGTTCTCATTTGCCATTCAACTGGATTAGTTATATATTCTGAAATTAAATTATAACATCCTTATGTATAAGAAAGCAACGGCTAGATAGCTAGGAATTAACGCTCGCCTCGTCATCTAGGGCGGCCAGATCGATTCCAAACCAAGTCGCCAATTAATTGTAACTGAGCTATTAATTAATTATCTAGTGTACCTAAACATTTCTACGTAATGTTTACAGAACCAGGGTTTGAAACGTTTCCTAAACGTAAAAAAATACCACTGGTGATGAAAAAAAACTAATTCTTTCTCGATCCTTTACATTCTGTAGTTATTTCTGAGTTTAGCCATAAAATCTCAACAAATATACCTTACTATTCACCACTATAAAAAATGACTGTTTTATTTAGAATTAAATGAAATTATTTCACTAAAAATCTCATTTATTGACCTTTTACTTTATATTTTACTGACAACCTGTTAGATGGTCAACTTTCTAATGTACAGTTTTATAGTAAAAGCAAATAATTTTGTTTTCATACTTATTATTGACTATTAGGTTTAGGTTATGACTAATACTTTAGGTTTCAAAATCCATCACGTGTGGTGTATGCAATGTTATGTTTGTTAAATGTATATGCGTATAACAAATTAATTATATGTACTTCGTTTTAATATAATTTACTGAAAACCCAAATTATTTTCCTAATTAATACATGTATGCTCCAAATTTAATTCAATATAAGTCTTGTGTCCACAACAAAAGTCATGAAAAAGCTGATGAAAATAAAAAACTGCAATTTTTTATCGTGCCTTACTTAAAGCTGTATGGCCGGTAGGCTAGTCCAGCGAGTATTGAGTATAGTAGGGCCTATTGAGCGTGTTAAGGTGCGATTTTGCTTTATTTTCTTAAACATTTATTCATAATAATTTCTATATGAATTTATTTATTTATAATTATTTTTATAAACAAATTCTAAATCAAAATATATACTCTAACATAGTTATGATGTTATTTTTTTAGTATTTTGTGCTCGTTTGTAAGGTTTGGTTTTGATACCTACAATGAGTCGGGAGGCGTTTTTTTCAAATAGCGGGGAGAAATCGGGATCCTCTTCGTTTTCTGTTCACATAACAAACAGAGAATAACTCCAAAAATTTAATCTAAAAATTCGTAGAATAAATATAATTATGCCAATAAGGTAAGTTTTCGACACTAAGATACAAAATATCACTCATATTGTTCCAAGAGTTTTTCTCCCGAACGTGTACCATTATTAGATTAATTTGCTATTTTCACAGCTCCTAGCTCCGTTATTTTTTTCTAAAATCTAGCAATAAAAGGTTATTTCCAATTCTAGTTCTACACTAGAAATTTAGCTTGTTTTTAAATTCAACGGAAGCTAACCAAGAGCGGCTGCTCGTTGCTGGAGCCTGGAACCCTGGAGGATGTCAAATCAGTTTTGCATTCTGGCAATAAATCTTGTTAGCGAAGAGATTAATGTGGAGACAAAGAACTCTGCTTGGAAGCTCCCTTTAATTAAAGAGTGTTATGCCATTCAAAGTTGTGTTTAATTAATTTTCAATGTTCCGATTCATCATATTGTGAACCACTAACACCATTAAGCAACATTATGACTTGACAAAGACAATAGATATTCTTGTTAATCATAACAATCAGATTTAAAAATGTATTTTTAAATTTTATTTTTAATTATAAATTACCAATACTAATAACAAATGTACAATGATACCGAATTTGAAAATAAATACTAGTATTTAGATGTTATGGATCTAGGATTTTCGTGCTATTTTACATGGAACGGTTAAAGTTTTTCTTATGACTAAAATATTTCTTACCAGAATATGGCAGGTATTATTAAATTTGTTCTTTACTTACATATTTATATCTGTTTCCTTCAGTTACAAATACAATTTTTTTCATATAGAGTATTTCAGACGAGCAATATGGTAGACCCTACTGTCATTTTACAATTTTCAATTGTTACTCTTTCACTGAAATTATAACATCAGTCTGCCGTTAACATCATAAATAGACAAATAAATACCTAATACGAAATAAATACCTAATACCAAAATATTTGTTTGACGAAAATAATTTAATTTTCTATTTAAGTTTCTCAAAATATTTGGAAAACACATTTGAGAAAGTGAGGAAATTAAACTCAAGAATACCCCCGGCTTTGCACATTGTAATGTGAATTTTCTCAATTCAAAATACCCACCGGAACCCAAAGAGTGCTTAAACTCAAAGGCGCAATATGCTCTTATCTTGTTGTTGAAAGTAACTCCAGAAAAAGCCACAACTGCGATGCCTAAAGTTCAGTGGCGCTTTATGGTAATCGCCAAACTTGTGAATAATCCGCGTCTTTTCTTGCTTGAGGATGTTCAAAGGATGTACATTCAAAAGTTTAAAGATAATACGTTACACTATTTCATGCTAGGTTTATTTATTAAGTAGAAATACTGTATCTTGAGTTTTGTGGGATATATATTCTCCCTATTATTCAATAATCACTTTATGCAATTATTGGTGTACAGGATCGGGGGTTTTTCCTATTTATTCTTTATTTTTGACATGTATATGTCTTAGCTCTGGGGGATTGGAAATCCATCAGACCAAAATTTGAAACGGAAAATACGTCATAGGTTATAAGGCCAGCTGTTTAGAGGGACTGAAAACATTCCCATAAGATGCACATCCATGATCAATACTTTACAAAGCAAAATAAAGCAAATACATTTACATTTATTAATTTATTGATATTACACTATGGCAATTTCGTTTGTTTCTTTTTCTCAAATGAATTAATAGTATATACACATTTTTCTCCTAAATTTGATTTTCATAAAACAACTTGTTCCTACGCACAGACCATTCTAGGTCCGTGTAGGCCATTTCCTATTGTTCACGTATTTTCTTGAAATACTCACTATGATTACATATAGACTTTTTTACACCTATAACCGTGTCGGTTCATCCCTATCTTTCCTGAAACTAACACTACCAAAATACAATTATAACAGATACTGCCCCAGTGTACGCTTTCAATTTTGAATCACTATTACGTTCATTTTAAAAATATACTTAATATCAAATAAGTAATGAATTATAAATCATTAAAAAATGAATTATAACATGAGCATAAAAAATGGTTAACTATTCCATTAAGGTAATACAAATATGTATTCTAATTCAGTGAATAAATAGACTAAGTCAGAGGTATATTTCAAAGCAAATGCTGACTGGCGAACAATTACCTTTTGGTACAGAAAGGTATAGTTTTGAGTAAAGCAGTATGTTTTTAATTCAGTATTTATTTTTTTAGTCTATAGAAAATCTACATTTACATATTTCTATACACCTTGAGTTTTTTTCTAATTGTGATATTTAAAAAAATTGGTATTCACACGAATAAATTAGTTATTAAGTAATAGATTTCAGTAAAGTAAATGATTCAAGATTATTGTTGTCCAATCGTATGGTTTTTTGTAATCCTTACTAAGTGAATTAATTGTTGTTCTACTGTAACAAGGTAGATAGTAGTCGAGTTATTAACCCTGGTTCCCTAATCACCTTGTCTAGCCAGCAACCAATTAGCAGAACTGCCTAATTATGCCTTAGTTAAACATAGAGGGAGCTCCCATAATTGCCTAGAATATTGCATTCTCATGTATATTCTTTAAAAGAAAAACGTTCCACATCATGTGAATACAGATTGGATGATCAGACCGGTTCAATGTATTTTATCTGTTGTATGATTCTATTTTTAATAAAATTCATTATTATTTTGAGCACAAAGAATAATGTTCGATCAGAAAGAAATACACTGAGTGAATCTTGAATCATTAATGATTATTTAAGAATGAAAATCCTTTCATTTTTGGCCAGTTTAGACATTTAAGCGTCAATGTGAATGGGTTTTATTAAATCTATTTAACATACGAGCTCAAACATTAGCAAACATTAGATTAGTAGTTTTTCTGATGAAATTAGCGACAGAGGAGTATTGAAAGAGGAAACCCCTTGCCTCAACAGCTCGTAATCAACCTTGGCTTATTACCAACTTAAAACTATTGGCAAAATTAATAAAATTCAGATGCGTAATGAGATATAAAGCATCAAAATATAATACAAGATTTAGTTCAATCGTTTCATTGCATATGACAACATAAAACCCAATGAAAAACATTTAAGTAGTTTAACATGTAGCAAGTCCTAAACAAACCAGTAGGTTTGGGAATACCATCAATACCAAATTTAAAACTGCATGTAAACTCTAAAAACCTAAAATACTGAGGTTTTTGAGAAATTCAAAGTACAATTCCATATTGGAACACTTGGGCCATAAAAAATTGAGATTCATATTTTTGATTAAAATTGTACAAATATGTTAGAAGCTTCATTCAAAGTTTTCTCTAAGTATTAACCGTGGTTTCTGAAGTACCCTTGACTCCACAGTATGGATGTACAATGGACACTTTTAAAACTGTTTGTGCTCCTCCTAAAAGAGTTTTTGAGGATGACGCGTTATATAAAAAGGCTTAAAAATGCATTGTAATTCTAAAAACTACATAAAATGCTGGGTGTGCATTGAGCAGTTCCAACTTGTTATAATTTTCCAATATGGGGGTGACTTATAAAGAATTGAATTAACATTTTTAGTTGTTAAAAAAGTGAAGTTCTTGATTTAAAGTTTTCTTAATACCTGATAGTTCCTTCGATTACAATTATGACACACTTAAGTTGTTTACTTTGTATAGAGAAGTATGGTAAAATAATTTTGATTAATCTGAAAAGTGGTGAAAAGCAATTAACTACAGTATAAATAAACTAAAATGCATGTACACTTAGTTATTTATTTAGTTACTGTAATTACATCCTGTCCAGGTATTTTAAACCAAGTATGAATGAGAAAAGAGTGTACGATGAATGTGGCGCGATCTTGTAGTCTTGTTACTTATCGCAGTGGAAAATATAACTTTATAATTTTTAGGATGAATAACTGCACAGATACCTCAATTAATGCACAAGAGAGGAAACTTGCTGAGATCGGAACTAAAAACCTGACTCCGGAATCGATCTTTCTTCTAACTCGAAAAATTCTTCATTGACTTCCTCTACTAATACTGACTGTAAACTTTAATTTTCACCCTATAATTAGGAATATTTGCAATCTTAATACTTGTTAATAAGTATGATTCTAATTCATAATCTAACTTTAAACGGTTAACATAAAAATTCTTTGCATTTATTAATTTTTGAAACCAATTTAATAATTTATTAGAAAGAGAAACATTTGCCCGGCTTCAACCCCAAACCACAAGCCAAGGGAGAATTCCTCATAAAATTTTAACACAATGACTCGCTCCCCGCCCTGTAACAGCACAAACATTGAATCAGACCGAGAAGTAAATAGCGGGCAACTTGATTATATCCAGAACAACTCGCTCCGGCCCAGCTTACCTGGAGCTAACTTTTAATTTCTCGTTAGCCTCAAACTTAACATCAAGGGTAAACTAATTTTATTGGTCCATGCGTATTATGTACTTTTCCATAATTGAACCAATATATTTCATTCAACTGATAGAAAAATTATTCAATAGATTAGTGAATAATTAGCAAACTTCCTATGGAAAAGTGAGCTATTCAATGACCCAGTGACCATGGTGACAATTAACCCCGGGTCGATGATAGAAGATCATAATTCAATCATATGATGAATACCCTCTGAACATATTTTTGGGGGGTTATTCAAAAAAGAAAAAAATGTATAAGCGTATATATGTGTCGACACGATAATGGTTGCAATTATTATACAATTTGGAGGAGTAATACACCTGTAACATCTGTAATCTTTCTGTTATATCTTAGGTAAGTTCGTTTGACAATTAAATCGAACTAAATTAACTACACTTTTGGGGGTTTGTACCCAAAAAGTGGGATTTTTCAATTTATTTATGTATAATTTATGAAAGAAATCTAATTGTTTTTTGGGTTCTGCTTATAAAAAACACAATTCGGTACTTTGAATCATATCTCTAGGTCAATAGGTTAGTGAGATATTCGATATGGTAAACACGGTACATTGTGTAATGGTAATCTTATGGGAAATAACTAAAATCAATAACTCACTTAATTACTGGAATACTCTTCCAAAATTTGGTATGGAAATGCATCTAGTTAAGTTTTAGTATCAATATGTCCAAAATTCCCCCATATTTAACGTTTTTACTGCAGCAGACCTACGTATTTATTGCCCATGTAATTCTTATGGAGAAAAGGTAAATTGTTATAGCTTAAATATTGTAATTTGATAACATTTCGTATATGTTTTTACTTAGCGGACAACCTTAATATATGCACTTTATAGCATAATAGATTATAGCTCATTAGCAAATTATATTATAATTAAAAATTACCCTAATTGCAGCAAGACTTCATACTCAGTACTGCCTATATGATCGGCTGCGTGCTGCTTGCGACCTCGTTATAGAAAAAAATCATTCATTTGATCACTTTTAAATTTAAAAAAAACTTTGCATTCTTTGCACATTCACAATTAGTTCATTGTTTAAAAATAAACCAAAGTAAGATAATAAAAAGACAAAGTAAAATAATAGATAAAATAGGATGAAACTCTCTTTATTATGTTCAGAAGCATTTAAACATAGGTAGCGGTGAAATTGTCGCCAAGATAAACAACAGATGGAATAAAGGATAAACACTTGACGTCGCGTCATTATTTGTAATGATGGAGACCTGACGCTGCATCTGACAGTCTTTATACTTCCAAATGAGAGCTAGACGGCGATATTTGTAATGATGGAGATCTGATCTGACTTTGCATTTGTCTAATGCTCACTTACACTTTTACTTCAACTTCCAGTACTGCCTAGTCGTCGATATTTTCAATGATTGAGATATCATCTGAGGTTGCATCTGTCAGTCACATGTTTACTTCAGGTTTTACTTATGGTTATACTTACGATACCACATGGTATCGTATTATGGTAATACTTGCGATACCACATAGACAGGAATATTTGTAACGGGGACTTGAAACTGCATCTTAGTCTTTAGACTTCCAAATGAGACCCAGTCTGTGATACTCATAATGAAGAAACCCTGGTACTGGTACTGCCTCTGAAAGTGCTTAACATTAAAAAAATACAGTACCAAAAACGTCCATGCTCATTATTCAGATGCAATTTAATCTAGTTTGAAACTGAAAAATGATTTAGTCAGCCTGTTTGTAACACAGGATGTTTGATATCCTGTATGATTCACCTAAGTATTCAATAGTTCAAATTTACGATGAGTTAATACGTTATTAAATCAAATAGGAATTTATTTAAAAAATGAATTCCCGCTTCGTTCGTTTACAATTCTAGATTATTAATACATCTTATGAGACTTAGAGTTTGTTTATAAAACAGTTAATTCCAAGCCATATGATATTTTTAATTACATGAAGTATACCAATATTGATTTATTTACTGTGCAAATATTTTAAATGTTACAAGTGATTTTAATACAGCAGTATAGTTTCATAGAAAGTAAGCAACATATTTAATTTTTCACATACCTTGTCCATTTGACACTTAACAGTGTAAATCCTTCTATTTATCTCAAAATTATAAAGATTTTGAATTTGAATAGGATATTGCTAATAAATTATTGGGAATTTGAGGTAAGTAAAATATGTTCAAAGGATCGGAATATGTAATTTTTAGTCTGCTGTGATTCCCTACCTTGTTTTTGAAAATAAAGCTCAGAAATCTGTGACAATTCATTTCGAAAGTTGAGCATCACTTTATGTTGATAGTCAAAGTTCCCTTCATTTCCTTTTCGCCTTTCTTCTTCTTTCTTGTTTTCTTCAAATTATGAGCATTATTCACAATTTTGCATATTCCAGAGGAACCTATTTTCAGGAAATGGTTGTGGTTACTGCAATAATTTTTTTAATAATCTTAAAAATAAACTTTCTTTTTTAAACATAAAATTTAATTTTAATTGACTTATCGAGGTTAAATTTTAAAGGTAGTTCTTGATTTTTACTAATTACTTTTTAATATGTTGTTCTTATTACGTCATTTAAAAACTTAAAAATCCTGGTAACTTGTCTTGATTACTTGTTTAGTTTAGTGGATCCAATCAGGATTTCCAAAATAATATTTTTATAAAAAACTACAACGGTGCTTGTAGTACAGTGTTAATAGTATCCTAATTGAACACAGTATTATTTTAACAATTTAATTACTCCGTATGCAAACTCAAAACAAGATAGAACTTTTGTTAAACTCTACTAACGAATTTCTCCCACAGATAACGTCATAGCTAAAAACAAAATCAAATTAAATCTCTCAAAACAACGGACGCAAGCTGTTGAACACAATACCCCATTATATTTGTGAAAAATAACACAACAATAATAATTGTCATGTTCTATCGTACATTAAAAAGTGGATTTAATTATATTAATAAACATGGTCAGTGCATGTTATTTGTTCCACGAAGTTAACATAGACATTCCATGTTTTAATTTGTTTTTATTTCAGTTCAACTTCAATGCCATTTTAATGGGAAATTCACAGACCAGTTGGGTAACAATACGTTAAAACTATTAGAGATATTACTCTAGGGATTTTAACACATATTAATGAATACATTAAAAAATGTACTAAATTTAAGAAAAAATATTTAAATGTAATTAATAAAATTTTCCTTTAAATTAAAAAAAATATTTCAAGCTTACATTTTTATACGTTAAAACTAGTACACTTTCAAGTACTAACTTTGTACCCAATCCATAACCATAAAAACATTTAGTTTATGGATATATAGACCTAAATCCCAAAAAACAAGGTTACACATTTACATAATGTAATAACACACAATAATAATTTATTTCATGTACATTTGATTTATTATATTAATAAACATGGTATACATTTATTGTTCCACGAATTAACATAGACATTATTTAATTTGTTTTTTTTTTCAGTTCAATATGCCATTTTAATGGAAATTCACCCTTAACAATACGTTAAAACTATTAGAGATATTACTCTAGGGATTTTAACACATATTAATGAATACATTAAAAAATGTACTAAATTTAAGAAAAAATATTTAAATGTAATTAATAAAATTTTCCTTTAAATTAAAAAAAATATTTCAAGCTTACATTTTTATACGTTAAACAAATTCTAGTACACTTTGAAGTCACTACCGTACCCAATAACCATAAAACATTTCAGGGATTTTGGATGGATATAGTTTAGACCTAAATCCCAAAAAACAAGGTTACAGAAATCATACATTTAAGTAGAACTTTAATGAAACATTTAATGTAATTCATTACAGAAATTAATTTTTATTTCATGTAATTGATTATATTTGTGAATAAAACTTTATACCTTCTAAATCATTCTAAAATTTAGAATATTTTCTGCAATAATTATTTTTATGCTATCCACCCCAAAAAGTGAATCCCTCCCCTTAACACGTCAAATGATGAAAATTCCAATTTTTAATCCTCCAGGGTTCAAAGTAATCTTTTTTAATGAAGATGAGAAAAGTTCAGTAAACAGTTCAGTTATTTACCGTCAGGTTTTCGTTTCCAAAGGACTTAAATATTCTTGCATTATATTAAAAAAATTATTTCGGTTATCTATGAATATTCATACATTTATGAAAACACATTTTGTTTGTCATTTTGTATTATTTTTCAAATAAATGTTCTCCAAATACCACAAGAATACATGAATGTTGAATAAAAAGGCAAGATAAAATTCAATTTTAGCTTTGACTCGCTGCCTTCTTGCAAATAAATAGATCGAAAACCAAGCAATTGCCCCAGGCTGCACTCTATAATGTTCCATGATGGACACTAACAGATTATGGTCTATGGAGTCAAAAGCGCGGGAAAAGTCCAGCATCGCTAGTTTTGTAGATTTACTCTCTGCCTTGGCATTGAGCAAATCATCACTAACGTGTAAAAGAAAAGGGCAGTTGTAGGGCCACTGGAGGAGTCTCTGTTGTTGAGGACCTGGGCCTGTATTTCACCTCATCTCTTGATCCCGGCAAGCATGTATGCAGGATCTGCGTCATGGCCAATAGAGTTTTTGGTTTTATTGTACGCACCTCAAGAAATGTCTTCACTCCTACAACCATCTAGATCCTGTATGTGGCATCTTGTGCGATCTTCTTCGTCCTATTTTGGAGTATGAATCTGTTGTTTGGGCTCCTCACCAGATTGGTCACTGTAACTCAATCAATTCTGTGCAGAAGCGTTTATTGAGATTGTTGGAGCGGGTTGAACTATATTGAAGTAGATGTTTTACAGACTGCTGATACTTATGGACTTACTTCTCTCACCATTCGAAGGACTGTTAATGATTTAGTCTTCCTGTTCAAAGTTGTCAATGGGTTGATTGACTGTCCTGAGCTGCTGCAGATGGTTGATCTCCATATCCCTCAGAGAACCCGCCTGGCACAGACCTTTGCGAAACATCATCATGTGACTGAGTTTGGCTACTATAGTACCATACCGCGACCTAAACGCATGGGTAATGATTCGCAGACTGAATTCTTTGGTGTCACCCTTTAAGAAACGAGTCCTTGCTATTGAAGATGGTTTATAGCCTTTTTGATGCTGGATTTCTTATTATGTTGTTTGTAAACCTCTAATCAGCTCTTGGTAAAAAACTATTTACAATAATAGTGCTTTGGGGAAAATGAGATCTCGTCGTGTGTAGCAGGTCAGCATTGCTATGGAGGGCCTCGCGTTACCCAAACCCACCGTTGTACCCCGGCCCACTCTGATAATGCAAAGGGAGATCATTTGTCCCAAAATCAAAATGAATGACCTTAGGCTGAAGCTTTGAGAATGGCATTACTCTTCACTTAATGTATTTATTTTTTCCTCCGGATTAATACTCAAAACACACCCATTGCTTTCACACGTCTTCACTGCATAACGGAGCATAGAATCCCCAACCTAAAGGTAACGGCGCCGGAGGTCCTCCGAAGGAGGACTGCTCTCTACACCAGAAGCTCGATTCGGACTGTCAGAAACATTGTCACTATTACTACTAGTACACATTACGTTACAAAAATTTGATTCCCCGAAAGGTTTGGGGGGGACTAGTCATTAGTGCCAAGTTATTTTCTATTTCACCTGAAATAGGGGTCTTACCTCCCATCAGACTTCTCCCAAATACGAGAAACATTTTTTATACAAGTTGATTCATCTTACATAGAATCATGCTCTAACATTGAAAACCTATTCTTAAATGTGGGCACTGGATTGCTTAGAGTATTTTTACATTTTGTCATATTGAATTTTTAAACTTTTATCACCTTTGTGATACTCCAAACATCTTCTTCTCTGACCAGCTTTAAGATACCAACCTTGGGCATAGAATTGGCTACTTTGGCTACTTCCCTAGGGCAGTTGACATTTACATCAGCCACAGGTACATTATGAGTAGTATTCTGGGGTTGCGGCTTTGATGCAAAAGAAAACCATTCAACAAAGGGTGTGTTTACATTAGGTATACAATAAAAACTAAGAATAAACTTTGCATGTATCAAAACATTTAAGCCTCATTCAAAAACATTGTTTTGCTTGACACAGTCAACTTGAGAGCAATTTTCTGAAAGAATATCCAGTGTATTTGCCACTTTCGGTGCGGAAATATAATTAAAATCAGCTAAACTGTCGAGGTGAAAATCATGTATCAAACTTTTATTTACAAACAATAGAGACCAATGAGAACCAGAAAATCCATCAGTCACTCTTGTGCTATCGTTTATACAAACAAGAATAAATGTTGTGATTTGATACAAGGGTGACAGCACAATAGAGTCAATGGTCTCCCTCTTTAATGAGGTGTGAAATAGAAGCCCCAATAAATAGTTAGTATGAAATAGATAATCTTCTATAATAATCTATTTTTTAATGTTTGTTAAAACTTGTAAAAGAATGTTTTGAGAATTTCCTAGATTTATTTTTCTGCCTAATTATTTCTATATTTAGTACATTATTAGTGGTATAAATAATAACTACATCATTATGCAATATTTTATTATAACCACACATTCTTTTTCTATTTAACTATACAGGACATTTGAGTATATTTAATTAGGTTTCGTATGTCTGATAACCTTCGTAACAGTTGCAAGTCATTTTAGAAACAATTTTAGAACAATTAATTTTTCCAGCAAATTGTAGACTGGACTTTTAAGTACAAATTAAATATAAGTACATAAAATCACTCGAATGAAATTTCTCTATTTAAATTACCGTAGTTAAATAGTAAAGATATTTGTAGATGTGAGATTCTTCTACCAAAATATGTATGTTGGAGCCCTCATTGCTTGTAGAATCTTTTCATTTAATCTTTTAAAGAGCTTTATTTGGCCGTTTAGTCTGTTGTAAATGTCAACAACCCTAGTCGTATATCTTAAGGAATGGTTTACTGTAGTTTGAAGTTGTGTGAATCTTTATTTTTAACAAAACATAAAATGTGTCAATATTTAAAAAAATATAAGCAATAGTTACAAATCTTTTAATAATTTAATTATAATAATTTCTTAATTTCAATTTCAATCATATTAACAAAAACTTACTAACAACAGTTATATTCGAAAATTAACAATATTAATACTAAACTGCACAGTCAAAGGAATTTTATGATACATTTAGAACATTTTAATCTCTAAAAATAATTTGGGGTTTGAGATTTTTTCATACAGACAGCGCATTATGACAGTTGGGCAGTAATGAATTTTTGAGAATTGTTCTGTGATAGGAATACCAAATTACTTTTACGATTTATAGTGAATGATATTATCAATATGAGTTGTTTTAAAAGAAAACAACTTCAAGTATCCACAAGATTTAAATATTGTATTTATTGTTTTATTTTGTAACAAATCTGGTTTCTTTTCAACCATAGCCACCATAAACTTGTTCATGGATCGTATTTAAAGTTATAAGCTGAGATAGCTAAAAAGTGCCACTTTCATAATTTGTTTTAACAAGTGCTTGTTGTTTCAATTTTCAAACTTATATTGAGGATTCGTAAATGGGGCTTGGATACTTTGATTTTACTGAATGTCGACCTATCCAGATGGATATTTTAAGCCAAGAATGAGTGAGAAATGGGCGAATGATGATTTTGATGCGATCTTGTAGTCTTGTTTATGACTAAGACTGACATGTTCCTCAGACAAGATTGTTAATTAATAGCCCAACAACCAATGACGTCTAAGGGACCTAGAGTTAAATGTGGGATCCGAACCAGAATTTTGACTCTGATATTCGAACTGGTCTAATTATGACGATGGTATTTGCGTATGAATGTAGTATTCAACAGTGCGGACATTTACCCACACCAGGGAATATCACATCCATCGGCCATTGCTTGTAAGTACTGTATCCTCAGTTCGTGATCAATCATTATCAATTACTTGTAGTTTTATTACAGGACACAACATCGGCCCAGTCTCAAATCCACCAATTAATTTATTAGGTAACAAAATGATAAATTCAGTGGCTTCACTTGTTCAGAATCAAGGACATACGTACGGAAGGCAATGAATCTACGTCTGATTTGTTGTGACCAACTTGGTAAAACTGTGGGCCAGTGATGAATCTATTTTAAAGATTCTCTTAGACCAGTAGTGTTGAATTTGAAATTTTCCGTGATTTAATTCAGTTTCTTTTCTTTGCAAAAAGTAAACAGATCATGTGACATTCATTCCAGTTTATTGATTCTATTTATTTCGTACTCATAAAAAAGGTAAGACATAAATATAGTGTAATGAAATTCTCCACAAGACTGAAAGTCTATGTGGAGAAGAGTTTCATGAGGCTGCATATTCACTCATTGTCAACTCATTGATAGTTACTTGCATTCGTGGCGTGTCCTGTAATCCAGCTACTTGGAGGTCACGAATTGTGGATAGTTGTGAGCGATGGTCGGTGGGTGTAATGTTCTCTTGTCTGGATTAACGTCCGCACTATTGAATACTACGTTAATCCGCAAAGACCATCCTCATAATTATTAGACCACATCGTAACTCAGAGGCAGTGGTTCGGACTGCACTTTAAACTGTAATTAATAGTTCTATCTAAGAAACATGTAGGCCTTAGTCACTAACATGACTACAAGATCGCGCCACAATTATCTTACACTCATTTCTCATTAATATTTGAGTTAAAATACCTACCTTGGTAGATCGCTATTTCAGATGGCAATGTTATCTAATCTAATTTAATTGTTTATATAAAATACATGGACAACATTAGTGTCGAAAGAAGGAAAATAAATATATCACCATATCATCTTTATTGATGACAAACCCAAGAGAGTACAGGATGAAGAAGATCATTACACGGAATTGATTACTATCAGAACAAGTATGCTTATATTTTATTTTATATAAGTAGGCCTACTGATTTATTTTAATAGTATATTTAGTAGTAGTAGTTTAGTAGTACGTAAACCTAAACCATTAGAACCAAACCATCCCACTGTAAAAATGCTTTATTAAATAACAATTATTAACAACTCCCGCAAGAATATTTACATTACTTCTAAAGCCAACGCGAATTTTCTGTTGACCCACAACCTGGCCGCCATCTTGGTTTTTGGGAGCAGCTCCGGAAGGCCGTAATCGGTTTCATTACCGCCATTAAAGCAATCTCCATTCTTGCAGTCATAAACAGCAAGGATCAGTCTGTAATAAAGGCCTCGCACAGCCAAAGCCCACTTTACTGTCACGCAGCCCCAACCTCGTCTTTTGGCAGTTTCGTATCCTTAGCACCGCGCTGCGAGTTTATGACAGCTTCTCATCTCGCCGTCTATTTAGCTGTTTAATTACAAACCTCTTAACTTTCACGTAAATGCGTAATATAGATTCGTTTTACAATTATTCTGAAGTGCAAATAAAAATGTCCTAGTTACTGTTACCGGGGTCATAAGTAATTGTTATTCATATCATAATCATTAACTCATCCATGTTGCTCAAATATAGTTAAATGTATGTTTACGATGTTTTAAAATTAATTCGGAATGCTAAAAGTCACAGGTGTTACGACTTTTTTGGCCAATGGTTAACATAATATTAACAACTAAGCATTTGTTATATGAGAACGTTGATATTTGTTAATAGTTTGAATTCGTTTGACACATCGAGGTATAATTTTAGCGAACTACCGATCTTAAAGGTAAATATCCCTTATATTAGTCCATTACATTATTTCAGGTGGTTTGTTCATAAGTATTGCGCTCACCCCTCTCAAATCCCGAAACTACTATCCTTAACAAATCGTTAAAAATACCACTAGAGCTGATATACACAAAATATAAAATAACCCACAAACATTACACAATTTATTACTGACAGAACCAATTGGGGTAAAACCCGATTGAAATTTTCAAAACATGTGGCGTGAAACAATTCACAAGCAATCAAAATCCATTTTCGATTTCTTTGTTTTTATTTAAATTGAGGACTACGTGGATTTGGATCCACGTGAACATAAGATTTATCTGATTGTGATGAATTAATAACTATATATAACCTTTTTATATTAAAATCCATCTTACTAGCCCCGAACTGCAATAATTAAACTATTGATGAGTATTCTTTGAGTTCTTCCTCTCGTGGTGGGGCAGTGTCGGCGGCAGGCCTGTCTTATTTTAACTAACGTTCGTAAAAAAATGTTGAAGCTAAACCAGCGTTTATGTTTGAAGCCGTTTGACAATGACGTAAGCCGAAACGTGTAACAAGGATAACAATTTAACTGCAGACAGATGTATCTATTAACTTTTTTAAACCAAAGTCATTAAAAAAACTCCATTTATACGCCGTACACTCAATTTAGAAATATTTTTGAACAGTAATAGTGCCAGTTATCAAAGCTTGATGTACATAAATATATTTTTAAACTTTCTAAAATATGTGTAGTGGATTCGAAACCGCTTCTTCAACATAGCATATTTTGGCACAGTTTGACAACTACCTATGTGGTTACTTTTAGAAGTAAAATAATAGCACTTTTTATGTAATATTCTTCATAAAGAGGTTTCTCATAGTGTAGTGGAGATTCAATACACTTGTTTTATATCTGAACACGAGTATGAGTCATTTTTTGTTTTGAAAACTTCTTGCTATGGAGATCGACGTGAGCGAAGTACCTCTTACAGAGGTTAAGTACGTCTTGTAGAGATTTTATAAGCATATATAGTCACAGACCACTAAATTACTTGTTATCTAATGTTTTAAGCATTGAAAGTATCAAGAGGATTTTGAAAATTTCGTATTATATAGGGTTTTGTCTTTTAGCGGTTCTTACTTGAGAGAACCATTAAGGATTTGTAATGGTCAAATTACTTGAGAGGTTCCACTGTGCAACTACGACATAATTTTTGTCAAATCCAAACCAAAATAGGCGAATTTAAAAGTATAAATAAACCCAGCTGCCCATTTTATGGTTTTGTAATTCATGGTTTTGAAATTGTTTCCCAGTCCAAATAAGGAAAGAAAAAATATTTGTCAACACCACATACCCCCGCCTCCTCAACACCTATCCTCACGTTTGTTGTTGGGTGGCGAGTTGTGTGCTTCAGGGTGGTGCGATAAACCTAGAAACGTGCTTCAACTCAGAAATTGTACTCAGAAAGTCTTCTTCCAGAATTATTCAAGGTTCTATTTTTTTATTCCATTTACGAAGTTCATCTACTAAACTCTCACCGTTGAACCAAGAAAGACATCAAAATTTAATTTAGCGTTTATGTATTTGTTCACTAGATGTCGAATGACATTATGTCATTTAATTATTTTTGATTTGCTAAAAGCCGATGGAAAGGAATTACTTCGTAAATGATACTAATTCAATTCGACAATCTGCCACATCACAGCATCCGTGTCAACAGTGTAGCTGGTCGCATCAGCTTCAACATCCGTTAATGTAATTATCTTCTCTCAAATGTTTGATTTAATTAATTTTGTGTTATGTCATGTTAATCTATTTAAATACATGTTTACTCAAATATTATTATTTTTCATATGGTAAATTTACTTTCTTCTCTTAGTACACTAACAGTATATTATGGAGAAAGCATTGTTTTTGTCAAGACTTTCGAATTTGAGTTGTGAGTGGATATACTTTTTGCGACTCCCTGAATCCAAAAAAGGGTTTTCAGGCTGATTTTGTATATTGCCTGTCTATATCTCTATCTGTGTAAGACCCGACTACTCGTTAAACTTCTACGAATAATGGTTTCATAGAAAAGCTAAATTTACTGTCCGTGGTAAACGCAGTACGTTGTCTAAGAGCGCCCAAGGTTTTTCTTCTTTAGAATATTAAAAAATCAATTTCTTAATTATTTATCAACCATTTTACATGAAAATTTGTTTGCAGAGTAAGATCACATCACTCAAAAAGGTTTGACCTGGGGGGAGGTGTTATATCCCAAAAAAATATAAAATTATTTTAACTTCTTTCGTTTTGTGAGTATATTTATATGCTTTTATTAAAGGTTATAATTGTTTACTTTACTTGAGGGAGAAATTATGACCATTAAATTATGACATTATGAAATTGTGAATTATGAAATTATGATAAATTATTACCAGTCTAATGATACCGTTTATTTGAACCTAATTTCTTAAAATATAATCATTATATTTGTTCAGTTTCAAATAATAAGTACTGTATGATCATTAATTTAGAATGATTATATCAATGAGTTAAATAAAAGCAATTATTTTATCTTAGTTTTGGAGGGATTTAAACTTAGAAAAACTTTCAACGCTAACCCTTCCGGCAAAATTCATCTGAACGGATTAAGACGAGATCCTCGAAATTATGCAACATACAAGTACCGGTACCTATTAGCTGGGATTTACAGTCCAGTTAACAGTTAACAGCACATAGGCCGTCCAAAGGGATTGTTGACCTCTCTTGTAACAGGGTTACAATGCTATCAACAATTAATTTGTTGTTTCTCTAGAATAGTAAATCTATAAAATGATTCGTTGATTTCAATTTTGTTATACTAAATAAATACCTCCGTCGTAGCAGACCTGCGTACTCAGCGAATGTCCCATAGATATGCTATTGACAGTTGGGCTACTAATTAACAGTTCTGTCTAAGAAACATGTAAACCTTAGTCAGTAACAAGACTACAAGATCGCGCCACAATCATTTTACACTCATTTCTCATTCCTAGTTGGCTTAAAATACCTACAGTACCATGGTAGGTCGCCATTTCAAATCGTAATCTGATCTAATATATGGCAGAATAGTCATCCATTTATATGATGAGGGAAAATTATCTGGGAGTACACTTTGATCATTTACTCAGGGGGAGTCAGAGTTAGTACAAGTCAATTAACACATGTTTAAAGAGTGGGTGTGGCCGAGTTTATTCTCCTGTCAAAATATTAGTTTGGGCATCTGATTCATGCCGCCGGGAGTGGGGTCGTGGTTCACCCTTTCTCCCACTTAATCAGCTGAAAGGCTCCCGTTTGGTTCGCTTTACAATAGAGTTCTCCAATTCATTCGGTAAACGGATTGAATTATTTTTAATACGATTTTTGCGATTTTATTTTAATTATTAGGTATCAATTATTTATGTTAAATCAAAACGTAGAGTCAACACGTACGAAGTCAACTCTTAGAGTGTAATGGTCGTGAAATAGGGTGGGAAATTCGAAATTTATTATTAGATAATGTGGGTCGTACGAGTGGTTGGAGTGGTCAATAGTGTTTTAAGAGCACAGTTTTAACTTTTATCCGTTGATTGAATCATAAATATCATAAATTATATGTATACAGATAATTGTGATTGTTATGATTAAGCGACACTAGTGCCGTCCTATCGGACAGATCAGAAGCTGGGCACATATATGTATGATCGTACGTTTGTAAACAGTTATCACAGGCCATACACTGCCCCTTGAAGACAACCTTGCTTGTCTCCTTATTATTGTCCAGCCTTGTAGTTCTTTAGCGTACTGAGTATTTTTAATCTCCCGAAGTGTCAAAATTTATTGTTGAAAATCACAGCATCCGACCGTCATTGTATTGGACAATAGTAACGTTACTTATGTAACAAGTGAACAAAAACTTCTTGATTGTAGAATTCAAATAGTCTGGGGAGGTATTGGGACATCACTTTTGAACCCATCATTTTCGTTCAAAATCAATCATCAAAGCTGCTTTTAAAAAGTGCAAGCAATTTTCTACCCATCAGTTATTTTTTTTAGAAAAAATTAATTTCAGTCAGATAAATCAAACGCTATCAATTTATACTTATACGAGTACTCATAAAGAAACTGTGAATCACCCCCATTTCCCATCATAGTTAAAGAACCAGAAACTCAATGTAGGTTCAAGTGCCCAGAGCAATAAAATCAATTTGTCATTCAAATTCATTATTTAAAGCAAATTTAATTTATAGAAACATTCCATTGGAGATTATAATCCTTCAGGTTTCTACAAAATTGTTTAAAATGTCTATTACTGACTGGTTTTTGGAAGTTGAGACACTCATCCGTTGCAGCAACTAACTCACTCAGTTCCTCTCTTGTTTGGTGTGATTTTCCTTTTTAGTTTTTTCAAGGTACACGTTGTTTGTATTAAAGAACGCGTTCCCGCACAGGTCAATACCGGCCCGTGCGGGAACAATTCATTCCGATACCTTTTTTCTACAATTTTGTAAAAATGTATATATATTTTTTCAATGGATTTGATTTACTTTGAACATGTAGAGCGTGTTCCAGTGTTAATAGTCCAGGCCTACAGTTCGATGGGTTCGAATTGTGTCGAGCGTTTTATCCGTGCATTTCATTTCCATAAAAAGCGACCTCTGGATATTTTCTTCTCAGTGCAACAATAAAACTATAATGGCATTATTTTGTTCGTTAAAACGTCGGCTGTTCCCTTTATAACTGTTTTATGTTCATTATTTTACAGTTTTTTCAGAAAAGTATTAAATATAGTTGATTCGATTATCCGAACGTCGATGAACCGGACACTAACGTTCATAAGAATTTGTCTGAAATTAGTAATTATATTTCTACGTAAAGAGAATTTCAATGTATAACATTATTTTAGGTACTTTTAAGTTTGTTGATTTTTAGTTTACTATGAGATAAACTGTACTACCTTTGTAAAACATATTTAAAAATACTTTTTATAAAGTTTTTAGATAATAAATAACTTTTTGCAATTTAAAGTATAATTTTCTTATACTTAGACCTACAGAATATCTATACAATAGTTATACTAAGAAGTAGTTTATAATGCCTACTTTCTAAGTACAGTAATCCAAATGTCTTGCTGGCTGGAACTAGTTTTGATTCAAGCATCGAATTGTCTTCAGGCTAGGATATCAAATTTTCTTAATTTTTAATGTATCATGTGTCATAAACCAACGTTTAATATTTCCCAGTAATCCAGTGACAAATCTACAATATCACATTGTTATACCCCATATCAATTAAACTTACGTTTTTTAGGAATAATTAGAAGTTTTTAATAGTGTAGTAAACGTTTTTTCCTTCGATTATCTTATCCAATACTAGTCCCTATTTACTTTGGATATTGGACTCTACTGTATATATTTCAATCTTATAATTTTGAGAATATTTTGCGATCGTGCGTCAACCGATAATCGATAGACGATATGACCGATATAACTGATAGTCTAATCGATATAGTCGATATAAAAATTTAACGGCTAAATGTGGCATATGTTTGTTGCAGACTGTGTCCACTTGCAACTGTACAGAGACTGCAAGGAGCGCTACAAACAGGGACAGACCAAAGCTTCCCTCTCGTTGGAAAACTTCCTTGGCATACAATCAGGTAAACATGCAGGCTATTCATAGAAAAATGTGGGGTTTGACTATGTAAAAGTATTATAAAAGGAGTTAAATCCTACATATTGGTACCCCTGCATCCGATAGCTCAAAAGCTTTTTTTACATGAATTAAAACAGCTGTGTTGATTGTTGTGCTGATCAATAACCTCATTATTCTTTAATAAACTTCAAGTTGTGCATTTCTTTACAAACATGTTTCCCGATCAAGAAAAGACTGAGACTATAATGTTGTTAGTTAAATTGATTTTTTTCTCTTGGGGTTTGGTAAAAACTTTTATTTTTAAAATAACAAGTTTTCTTTAAAAAGGTCAGATATTCAGTCTCCACTGTAACAAGAGAAATGTTGCACAACATGTATGTATGATAGCCTGGACACATGAGCAAGCAATGGATGGCATGTTGAAGTTCATTAGCTATGTATGAAATCTGTTTTTAGTCAAAAATTCAGCAAAATAAATAGTGTAAACTATAGTCAAATGTGTAATAGTGCTTGTACATCACCTTCAGTTTTAGGATGGATATTGATTTATGTTGCAAAGATTTTCGAGAGTACTCCTGAGAAAATAGAAACATTAACTACAATAAACTGTGTTAGCATGTAGACAGTAAGTGTTTTAGTTCTGTTGTTAGTAGTCTAATTAATGGAGTATGTTATAATATTTTACCATGGTTGGCTGGCTAGCTCATAAGTGGTCGCCTCATACTGAGAAGGTCGCAGGCCTGATCACCATTTTTAATTTAGCTGTTAATTAATTACAAAATATGTAACAAGAGGTCTATGTAAAGTATGATAATAAATTAAATTTTTAAAGTTATGATAATACTTAACAATTAGCGTAGACAATGCAAATAAAAAAAATAAATATGTACTTGGTTCGTTTATTAGTTTAATCTTTTAATTTCACTCCAGGTTTTACCCTTGACAAGGAGTCGAACACTCTAGCTATCATTTGCCAAGAGCTGATTGTAGTTCTTGCGTTTGACACTAGGGAGCACCTCATGCAGTGGCAGGTTAAGATAACAACCAACCTCGGCGAAGGTAATATATAGTTTTGAAAAGTAATAAAATGTTTTCTTTCTTAATTTTTAATAATTTTGATAAATTACTAAAATATTCCTCAGGTATTTTCCCATTTTTACTAAATATTCTTAAATATAAATAACAATGTTTTGATTTATAACCTAGACTATCAAGATAACAAACCAAAATTTCAAGGTCTTAAACTTCCATTAATTTGATATATTTCGTATTACTTTTTGTAATGCTCAGTGTTTTCACATTAGTATTTTAATGTAGTATATTTATATGTAGTATATTATAAAGAAATATAATTTTATATTAAAACCTTTACGTTTGATTAAGTTAATATTGTGTTATTTATCATTTGAAAATTAAATATAAACCTAACAAGTTCAGGTTTTATCATAGATAAGTCTAATCTCTGGTGGGGGGTAACCATATTTGTTTAACGCAAAAACTGTAACAGAAGTGTTTAGATTCTGTTTCCATAGAAACTACCAGAGCTATAATATTTAATTTTTTGTTATAAGAACAGCTGTTTAGATGGACTAAACCATTCTCTTTAGACAAATCCATGTTCAAACCTATTTCCCACAGGGAAGTAAACGAAACATGTTTTTAAACATTTACTTTACTTAAACAGTACAAACATTTTGACATGGATATGTCTTAGTTCTGGGGAGGGGGTATTAGCAATTTTAAATTACCTAAATTTGAAAGATAAGAACAACTGTTTAGACTAACTGAAAACATTCCCTTTAGACAGATCCATGATCTAACCATTTCCCACAGGGAAGTAAATAAACATTTTTTTCAAACTTTTATTTATTATTATTTATAGATTTTAAATTTTAAAATGTTTAAATATGTTAAATATAAATGCCATACCATATAAATTAACATATACAATTTGTATATTTAAAAATGGTTTCAAGTAGTATAATTTTATTTTTGGATAATATGGAAAATATGTAAAGAAAATGAATTATTAATTTCAAAAAGTGGCATACTTATATTCTAATACTTTTTAAAATGATTTTTCTATTCATTTTAACACTAAAATCTTTACATTAATAATAAGTATTTTACGACCACAAATCTAGAATTGATTTTGGATTTAGTTTTAGGGATGAGAATAAATGCTGTTTTTCTCCAAAAGAAACTGTTTTAGACAATGTCTTTATAAAATAACCTGTTTTTAACAGAAATCTCTAATGCATTGAGACATTTGATTAAAATTCGATGACCAAAAATTATTTAATGTCGGTATAATGGAGAAATAAAATAAATACTTTTATACGGCATTTGTAGGCTTTTATTGTGGACACCTTTTTCTTTTGTGGTTAGTGTAATCTTAATTTTTTCAAAAATTACAAATTTTATTTTTAAAATGTTTTTCTATTTTTTAACACTAAAATCTTATTATAAAATTATGTACAGAAACTGTTAAGTTACATTATTTGGATTTAGTTGTAGGGATGAGTATTGACTTGACAGCCACCCAAAAGAAAAATTACAAAACTTTTAGACAAATGTCTTTAAAATAATCCTGTTTTTAATACAGAATACTCTATGCATTGGAGACATTTGCTAGAATTTCAAAATTTCCATTTGAAAAATGTACTGTAGTCATTAGTTTTAATCCCATGATATCTAAACTATTTGATAATAATGCTAAATTTGTTCTATATTTAAAAATGGTACCTACTTTTGAGTTCAAATTTTAACAAATTATACATCTAAAATCTAAATCTACTGGTAATTGTGGTTCAAATCACAGTATCCCCGTAAAAAATATTATTATTTTATAAATATTCTCAAAGTTTTTTTTATGATTTGCCTTAGTATTTTAGTTTTAATTTAATTAGTTGTAATTTTTTTCATTTTAGCGAATTTTCCATAGGGTAGAAGCTATTACCGTAGGTCTCATGGTAAGACTTAAGCCTGGGACCATGTTATTTTTTCTTCTTTAGGTGCCCAGAGACCAAAAACAATAGTCGTTAAAATTTATATACATATTTATTTATATATTTTTAATATTGTATATAATATAATATAATGTAAAGAACCAGACATAGTCAATCGGGTAGTTTGGTAGTACCCCAAAATTATTTGCGTTCTCACATATATTTTTAAAAATTAATTTTAGATTCACCATTGTCAGCTTAAAAAAACGATAATTAAGTTCCTTAAAGTTTTTAATGTACACAGTATTTGTGTATTGTTCCAATGTTAATCTGGAGGATAGCGAAAAATTAATATTTATATTAATGAAAATTTTGGATAAAACTTAATATTTACTTCATGTGGTTATTCATGTATTTATGCTTAAAATCATAGTTTATGTGTTTATCATGGCAGCAAACCGCATACTCTTTTATGTTAATCATATAAATAGGCAAAGTTTTATTATCAGATGTTGATGAAAGTTGGTATAATGTTAAAAATAAATTTTTTTATTAAGAAAAGCCTACTTTCTGTGTTTCACAGCAGCGAACCTGCACACTCTTTCCCATGTTAATCTTATGGAGAATAGGCAAATAATTCTCATGTTTATTGTCAGATTTTTATAAAACTTGTCAAATATTATTATTATTGTTATTATATTATTGATTTGGAAATTCGCTGAGTACGCAGGTCTGCTGCGACGGGTGTATTTATTGATTATTAAAGCTTGCTTCCTGCTATTTAATGTGATATACCGTACAATACAATGTAAATAATATCATTTATATTATATTAGATGTGAAAATAATGTTACTCTGGCACTTCACAGGGGCAATTTTGTGGGTGATGATACGTTTGTGATCCAGTTCTTCAAAAACTGTGTTTTTATTTACTAATGTACCTTTTTCTCAGTAACCTTTAGATTTAGGACCCTGAAACTTTGCACATACATGTAAGATGCTATTATACACAATTAATTACTCCAGTTTATTAAAAAAATCCTTTTAACAACCAAATTATAAAATATTTAATAGAAAAAATATGTTTTTAAAATTGACATTCATGAAACATACCCTCTGAACAATGAAAAATGAAATTTAGATTTTAAAAACCTCACTGGACAAAATGTTCAAAAAGAAACAATAAAACTGTGGTTACAATTTCAGATCTCTAGCTTAAATAGTTTCTTTTAAACTTATCTTCTTATAAACTATTTGTGGAAAAGTACAAGGAGGTTTGGACCTCAAGCTATCTGAAGTGAAACCTTTACCTATTTGGAAAAAGCCAAAACTATTCAAAAATAAAACTATTAGCGATAAGCAAATAATTCTTAATTAATTAAGTATAATGTACACACAATCCTGTTCTTCTAGGTTTTATTAACTTGCCTATGCTCTAATAGGTGACCAATGGCTCGTGCAGATCTGCTCTGCCCCCGCCAAGGCTAAGGTCCCGGCCGGCCCTGCCAGGCTGCTGCTGCAGGAGTACCAATTCTGCCTCACTGTAGGGGTACCTCCACGACTCATCAACTTCTGGCAGATCAGCCAGCTCAGGTAATTCAAGACTCTGTATTCTAACAAACAGTGGATGAAACTAAGTACATTCAAAATCTTAAGTTTTAGTATTACAGTTATAGTATACTGTAAAGCCAGTTTTAATAACTGGCGTTCCAATATACTATAATATGGAATCAGGTGCTGCAAACTTACTCTAAAAGACAGAGTTAGAAATGAAGAGATAAGGTGAAGAATTGAGATGGAAGAGACCATATTAGATCAGGTCGAAAATCAAAAGTTGAAGTGGTGTTGAGATCTAAAAAGGATGAATACGGGTAGAATATCAAGGAAAATTTTTGATTGGCAGCTGCAAGAAAGACATAAGAGAGGAAGACCATGGTCATCATGGTATGGCCAAATTATACGAATCATACAAAAGAGAGGAATAAATGAAGAGGCCTATATTGATAGAGTGGGTTATAGAGTGCATAAGAGATCAGTGTTGCTGTAGACTCCGCCACTAAGGTACTAAGGAAAAGGAAACCAAGTTTTGCATGTGGCAAACAACATTCAAACATGCCCAGCTATGTTTACTGGGATTTCTAACTATCTGAGATAAATTCTCCTTCCTTTGTGAATGTTATGTAAAGTTACCGGAGTACCCTGGTATTTTTATCAATATAAGTTATATAAGTGGGATAAAGTGAGGAAACATCTTGAACAAAGTAAAGTACCGGAAACATAAACAAACATCTATAAGCTTGATTGAAACAAGAAGTGGGCCCGTACAAAGTCAAACTATCTGGGCCTTTCTAACTACTGTTGTTGATGTTAAGAAAAATTTAAAAAAACTTTGTTTACAAAAAATAAATATAACTTAATTGTTGTTTAGGAGATTTGGAGTTGTAGAGGGCAAATTCTGCTTTGAGGGAGGTTCCCGATGCGGGCGAGGAGAAGGCTTGTACATCCTAGTTTCTGAGAAACCGGAGGACCTGGCCCGAGCCTTCTACCTGGCAGCCGACGGCAAGCTCTTCACCAACAAACGTCCCCTCTCCAGAAATTCCTCAGGTTAGTCTATAATTCTTTTAACAAATAGAGTGATTTTTTTAATCTGTTTGTGCATACCTTTCTTGTACAAGGGAGTCTCACTTTCATTTAATTCTAATACAAAGAAGTTACCTCAACAAAGGACTAATATTGCCTGCCTCACTTCAGGAGCACCACAAGCTCGGAAAGCAGAATTCCCGATCACTGATTCAGGTGCACCTGGATCAATGTCCTTTTCCTTTAAATTTCCACCAGTAGGCCTACATTTTTACTTGTATTTTTGTTTAAAGATTACACTCAGTACTCATCTTAGAGTTTAAATATTTCATTTAATAATAATTTAGTTCATACATCAACTATACAGTGCGTTTATCATTTTAGATGCACCACTAGAATCTCAAACTAAAAGATATAAAAAGGTTTATAATCCATATAGTTGAGGTTTGTATAGTTATATTAAATGTACATAAGATTTAAGTATAACCTACTGATGTTCCTTACTATGTACAACTACTATCTTGACTGAAAGATATCTGACATAATTCAAAGTGAACACCTTCTCCAGTAAAGTAAATAATACTCTGATCCTGTCTTTGGCTCCTTATTATTCAGAATCAGAATAATTGTTAATTGGAATCAGAATTGAATCAGAATTTATCGATTCTGATAAAAGGTATTATGTTGAAATGAATACTAAACTGCTGGGTAACTCAGTGATAAAGTCTAACCTCGTACGGTAATCCGAGGGTCGCTGGTTCGATTCCAGACACAGTCGTCATTCAAGTTTGGTAATCACGTTAATAATTTACCTATATAACAACAGGTCAATGTCAAGTGGTAACAAGACCAAGATTTGGTCTGTTCTCTATCAAAACCTTTTCAGCAATCAAGGAAAACTTCATGTAATTTATCTTGTCATGAAACAAACTACATAACTATTTGTGTAAGCTAGCTTTATTTTACATATTTTGTCTAGTATTTACTGTTACACACCATTGATACCTATGTTGTATATATTACCCAGTGATGGACAAGACCAGAAAGCACCACACGCTGAGACCTGACTCCCGGCTGTCCAACGGGAGTAGTCTGGAGTCGACACTGGAGTCTCCGGCCGGTTGCGACGGCTCTCAAAGCCGGGAGGACTTGTTGTCCTGGTGCCAACACGCCTTCCCCGACCTGGGTGACACAGTGTCCAACAGTGAGAGCGCTCATAGGTTTGATCTGGTAGGTGTCATGGCTGACATGGAGACTACCACCAGAGGGGCTGATATAGAGTTGTCAAAATCATTTTTGGTTTTGACAACATATTGTATTAACAAATTTATACATTTATTATTCATAAATCTATAATATTATAAAGAAGAGGTGGTTTCTGTATGTTTGTTTGTGGGTTTGTGTGTTTGTGGGTCATAGTACGAGGGCTATCCAGAAAGTAGATTACGTTTTGAAATTAATAACAAACAAATAATTGGAAAAAGATTTTATATGGATGAAAGTTACACTTAATTACTTAATGACTTTTCTACAAAGTCAACATTCAAATTAACCTCTTGGAGTCCACGTCCGCAAATATGCGAGCTGATGTCAACTTTTCATTTTCGGCATTGTTTTTGCTATCAGCTGTTGCACTACTATGTATTAGATATGGATACGTTCAGGGGCATCTTGGGAAATCATGGGAGTTTTAGTTTTGTTCCATTAGTCTGCATCACTGATAATTTGTGTCATTCTTATTCAGCTCCCAGCTGTAATTTTACTGTGTGCTCGTGTTGTCTGTGTTTATGTAAACAATGTGCGATGGCTTCGCGATCTAACCGGCTTCGTGGCAACGAAATATTAGAATATTTATCTTGAGATGATTTTAGTGATTTATCTAATGATGAGAGTGATAGTGAAGAGAGACTTTTTTTATTTGTATCCATGACCTATGCATCGAGTTCAACTAACATCTGCAGAGATCCTGTTCCTGGCCAGTTTTATTGACACTAGTGATGTAAATAGTAAATATAAAGACATATATTTATTTATTTATATTTGAAATATAATTAAATAACATTAAATAGTAGAATAATGTGTTTCTAACAGCCTTTAAAAATTATCACTGCTTTATAAAAATCACAATAACATTTTTTTTAAATTACCTTTTTTGTGTTTTGCACTTTTCCGTATTTTTAAACATAGCACCTAAATTATATAATATTTATTCAATGTCATTTACATTTCTATGTAGGGAATTAAATTCTCTAAAAAATGTATATAATCAGTTTTTTTATAAAAAGTAGTTTGTAATTATACAGAACCTGTATTTTTGAAATTTACACTCACAATTTTGTTTGTTTTGTTTGTTTTTTTACTTAAAACAAATAAAAAATTAATAAATATTAATTATTTTGCCATATTTTTATTCCTCTCTTTATTACAAACCAAATGAATATGCATATCAATAGATTTACTCTATTTAGTGATTTTATATAATTTTTTTTCAACACCTACATTTTCACTAAAAAACTCCGGAATGCAGTAAATACATACCACTGCAAAACGCAGACTCCAAAAGGTTGAAGCACTCATCCACCGTCAACCACTTGTTTACCTCTTCTTGTAGCTGTACTTTGACAACAAAACACTTGTTCATGGGTGTCTTGTGGCATGCGTGGCGTAGCCAGACACTTCTTGGGAATAAGTTGAAGTCACTCGGTGTCAGATCAGAGCTGTACAGAGTATGAGGAAACAACTCCCACTTAAAAGATTGAAGAACTTCGTGAGTGATAGTTGCCATTTCGGGCTGAGTGTTGTTGTAATTCAGCAATATTTTTAGCTCAATTTTTTTCATTGTTTTTCTGAGGTTTTGCATATTTTGGAAATACTTTTGAGAGTTTATTATAGTGACTCTTTCCAGGAGTCCATAAAAATCACACCTTTCTTGTCCCAAAAAACAATTGCAATCACCTTCCTTGCCAGCATCATTTGCATGTATTTCTAGGGTTGGGGGGGCATTGGTAATGCATTGACTACAATTTCTTCTCAAAGTTCACATGTTTAACCTATGTTTTGCACCAGTTACAATGCAATCAAGTAATGAGTCACCATCTATAATGTAACGTAAGCGTCCAAAAATGTTGCAAAAAAACATTTTACATAAACTTTTTCAATAAGTTCGGCAGTCACTATAGTGAGTCTTCCACTTCGCTCTTTGTCATGCTATAAAAATAGCCAAACATTAGTTTGGCTATTTTTAAATTCGATGACACTTGACACATTCCATCTCCAGTGTAATGCTGTCCCCATACACAAAGCTGTTGATCAGTTTGCAGTTTTTTGCAGTCAGAAACCTTATAATCACACCCACCTCACAGTTTGCAGCATTTTCAATTAGTGCAGAGATTTGAATCTGTCACAGTAGCTCAAAGGACTTCAGGTATGAACCTTAGTGAGAGGTTTGTGCTAGATGCCAACTGAGCTGTAGTACACCCTGACACTAAGATAGTCACACTAGCCCCACCCCTTGCAGACACAGACAAAGTTTGGGAGAAAAGATGATTATCATCCGTGTTGAGGGCTTGGTGATCAAAAGTTGATACTCCCAATCTAATATCTCTTTGAGTTAATGAACATAAGGGAAGCATGACTCATGAAATTGACATAGTCCAGAATTCCCTTAGTAAAGTAGGCTATATCTTTACTCTTGGGCGAGGTTTATCATGATTGGATGACTAAGAAAATCTAAAATTATATCTCACACAAATTTTATTATTTGAAAAAAATTATTTTATGTCATACTCATTATCTAGACTGAGCTTGGGAGTTAATGTCTAATAATAGATTATGTGGAAGCAACTTTTAAAAATGTATTCAATATTGCAGACTGCGATGAACAAGGATTTATTTTCAATAAGTTTGAAACCTACAGTGAATGTTTGGTTTTTCAGAAGTCACTGTGGACGGCGGACACTCCGATGGCCAGGTGTGCTAGCTGTATGAGCAAGCTGGGCAGCATGTCCCGGTCGTCTACTCTCACTCACACACCTGGCTCAGGCTTCCCCGCCTGGACCATGGACCGACCAAGTAAGACTACAAAATACAGCTATGACACCATCAAAATTAAGCTAAACAATATTACATAAGAGTTACTCACATTAAATACAGTTCCCTCAAAGATGTCTAAAATGAAGAGAGGGTTAGGTAATAAACAAACCTCCTGATAAATATTTTGTTAGTTTGACAGTTAGATATTGCTATAAATTAAACCTCTTCAGATTACAAGGCTTTATTAATGAAAACTTAGATTATGGATAGTGGTTTGTCCTATAGTCCAGCTACTAGGAGATCACAAATTGTGGATAGTTATAAGTGATTTTGGGTGGATGTGATATTCTCTGGTGTGGATTAACATCCACACTATTGAATACTATGATAATCAGCAAAAACCTTTTTTATAAAATACAATTTAAAATTTATACGCTTAAATTGTTAAATTTATAAAATTAATATGAAATGTATACATCACATGCAGGGGGCTGGGCTACACAGAAGGTCAGCGCTGCTAACCGCAAGACGAAAATTTCCCACAACAACAAAAATTTACCAGGAGGATCCCTCCGTTCAGCGTCCTCCCAAGGGTTAAATCAGAGACAACACAGTGGAGGGAAATTTAAGATTATTCTATAAGAATTACAGTAATGTAATAATTTGGGTATTTTTAAATGTCATATCATAAATCTGCCACCTTCTGGTTTCATCAATACATATCAGATTTCTCATTTTATTTCTGATTCATAATTAACTATCCACCAATATCTTACTGTTTAACCCTGATAAATGTAACAAAATGTGGGAACTATACCATAAACCACTCTTGCAGAGAGTTGTGGGTCGCAGAAGATGAGTTGCAGCAGCGTGTCGCTGTCATCTCATAGTTCCAGGGGGAGTTCATGTGGTCAGAGACTCTCCGCAGCTGTAGGTCCCAGTGAATCTTGGTAGGTTATAACTAAGTTGTGAAGTGTCACTCTTGTTCTATGCAAGTTTACAAAATTACTTCAAAATATTGTACCCCAGCAAACTTCACGAGTTCTGAAGAGTGCTGAACTGTTATTTGTTACCTGCCTCAGGAAGAAATCATTAACAAAGTGTAGAAGTTTGTCAGGTGGATTAATCTCTCTGGATACTGACCATTGACCAACCTGGGGTGTACAAAATGTCAATTGTGGTTAATGTGCCTCGGGTCCGCCTCTTCAGATAATGGTGATTATCCTTGCAGACCACGTAAAATTCAAGCTATTCTATTTAAGTGTTCTATATAATTGTAATGATTCAACTTTCATGGAATGTACAGTTATGAGTTTACTATATTTTACTTTAACCATAACCTACCATTCGCAATATCAGAAACTTGCTTCGAAAAATACTCCCCTAAAAGTATTTCAACAAACTTTTCATGATTTTACTTGAAATCTGTTTTAATTTTAACTATGATAGGCAAAGAAAATTAATTAATTAATTGAATGAAGTACAATTTTCTACAAAAATATTCTCAGAGTGTCAACTTTGAGAATACAAATGTACAGTAAAACCTCACTAACACGACCTAACAGAATGACATTATGGTACAGTACTGGTGCATTTGTAAGGTCGCAGGACGGCTGAAACAAATCTAGACGAATAGTCAATCTATTATACGCCATTAATATCTCAAGTTCAAAGACCTGAGAATGGCTGGGGATGGGTTAGTTTGCTATTGTATACATTCACGGAAGAATGTCCCATCACATTCCAAAACTTTCATCAGTTTACCATTGGTGGTGAACGTGACCAGTTGTGTTTTTAAATTGAATTTAGTTTGTTGACGCACTGGGTCTTCATTTTGATTTGTTTATTATTTTAATTAATAAAAACACAAGAAAAATTGCAATGTTCTGGATAACTCGACAACCTCTGGGTTTACAAAGTGTCAAGTGAGTGAGGTTTTACTGTATTACTTTTAAAATATACATATTATAATTGTGCCTTACAAACACAAAATAAATATGAATTCTAATTACGTCAACTTCACTACTATCTCATTCTAGAGTATTCTGTGGACCAAGTTGAGATACGGATTAGTTTGGAGGTTTTTACCTTCTCCAACTATTAGGTGGACCGTCCATGTCCTCCCTCTTAAATCTTTATGAACCTCTCCTTTCTGTTAGCTATATAATATTGCAGAAAAGATGTCCTAAGCTAGCTTTGCAGGTACATTATAATCTCCTAAAACATATAATCTAACACGAACATTTGTTTTCTCTATTATTACAGTCATCCACTGTGCTCCGCCAACGGCAACATGTGCCCTTGTTCCGTCAAGGACCACTCTCTGTCGCCTCCGGTACGACCCCCCAAACCTCCACACTTGAGCTTCCTTCGGCTACAGTCAACCCCCTCCCCATCCACATCCGACTGTCCTTCTCCCCTCTCCTCCCTCAACCTCCCTCTTTCTCCTTCTCCTTCTCCTTCCTGCTGCTGCGGACATCAGGGTGCAGCCTTGAGTCCGTTTGGAAACTATGATGTTCCTAAGCCTTTGAATGTGCAACGAAGATTAAAGGTGATATTTCATTCACTCTTATATAAAAGCTATTTATATTTTAATCCAAAATGAATGAAAAAGCTATTTATACTTCAAAGGCCACCTATTTTTGAGACATAAATACAATATTACAATAATCTGGTATCAGCTTTAACCCTAGAACTGGCAATATGGCACCTCTGGGTTTCCCTCTGGGGGCAAGAAACCGAATCTGCTCTTGTAGTGCAGTAGACTGCTACCGGGCTTGCAAATGTGTGGTAAAGCGGAGAGGGAGGCCCACCTTAAATAAACGGTGGGCGGCTTGGGTGGAAGTTGACGGCATTTGTAGGCTTAATTGGGATTGCAGTGTACACCTGTTTTGCTTTTGTGGTTAGTGGTTATAAGGGGGGGGCATGTTTTATGCTTTTTTTGTTTAAACCTTGATATTTCAAGAAGATATTAGTAATTATTTTTATGTTACAGTTAAGAGTAAAAAGCTTGCCACTTCTAGGGTTAAAAACGCCAATTTTACTATTATGAATTTATTGCTCATACAGTAGTAATACAATTTTTAGTAGTGGTTTGAATAAATTGAGTTTTATTTTAACTCAAATGAATTTGAGAAATCAAAGAACATTTTAGAGACAACATATCAGACTTTTTCATGTCTAAATTTTATAACTTCCTATTCCGGACAAAAAATTTCATATAATTTTAATTCAGTAAATTTCTAATATTATAGTAAAGAGCTAATCAAAAACTTCTGTACTGTTATGCTTCCATACAAATTCCCTAAGTATTAATGAAATTGTATTGAAATAAAAAAGTTTAACTGTTCCACTGTTGTTTGTTTAAAACTATGTTCTAATTACAGCTCAACTCTCCAATGAAGACTATCTCCCAGTCAAGCTCTGACGAGTATTACGACACACCTAGAAAGCTAAAGGACAGTTTAATATGGGAGTATGGCAACTATGATATCCCACCTCCAGCTCAGCCTGTCAGTCCAGCTAGTCACATGACCAGGTGACTGATGCTCACAATGATTTTGTTATCTTGTGATTTTATTTAAACCTTTCTATTTTGGGAAAGGACTCAGTTAGGATAGTTCGATACAGACAGAAAATGACCACTGATGTCAGCTGCAGGACCTGATACTAACACTCACACATTACCAAATTAGACCCAAGGACCACAACATTCCTTGTATGCAAGTGATTAAATAAACTTTTATGGATTTTTAGGTATATTATTCAACTTATCACATATCAATATACAGTAAAACCTTGTTAATCCGGACTAATTGGGGCTCCAAGTCGTCCGGATTAACGAAAGTCCGGATTAAAACAAATAATCCTAAACGAAGAAAGACAGTGATTTTTGGTACCCCTTGTATATAATGAAACACCTTTTGCAGATAAACTTAAATAGTATGCATATTCTGAATATAAAAATACATATTGTACAAACAATACAGTAGTTACATACAGTATACATACAGTAGTTACATTTGAACAAAAATATACACATGGTATTTACGTCCATACAAAAAATGAGACAACGAAAAAAGACAAAATTACTTTGAACATGAGGGTTGAGGTTCGTCCTCAAGTGACTGAACTGGTTTGAAGAAGGAGTTGAACTTTATTTGCCTTTCTTTTGTGTTAATTTCACAATTAAACAACGCAACTAAAACGTGCAGTGCAATTGACCTCTGTGGAGCAACTGACAACTGACGGCCTGACACGAGCAGGAGAAACACAATAATGTGACTGAGCTACTATTGGCTGACAGTACCACTGTAACCATGGTAACGGCACGTACCACTGTAACCATGGTAACGGCACGTACGCCTTGCGCTGTGACCGCTCGCACTCGGCATACGCACACTCACATCGCCGGGCGCAGTCGTACAGTGACGATCGCATGCTACTAATCAGCGTTCTGCGCATTAAAACTGCGATCCAATGGCTGTCCGGATTAAGCGAAGTCCGTATTAATGGGGTCCGGATTAACGAGGTTTTACTGTATTATGTTGTACTTCCTACATTTTGATTCCAATGGTAATAACGCAAATATAATGACAAACATTTATGAGGTTAAAAACATTCTGAATTTTGTTTAACCCAGGAACTGGAATTCTGTTATCTGGTAATGGCGTCCTGTTTTTACATGTTTTGTAAGGGTCTAGAACTTTTATGATAAACATAACCTTCTAGCAGCAAAACATAAACACTCTGCTTGTGCTCAGACAAGCAAACAACGCAGTTGCTTACGAATCATCAACAATCTGAACAGCTGTAACAAAAAATTTAAATCAGAGAAAGAGAAATGTGTTTAAATCAATAAAGTGAATGTTTCTGAATCCATTGGTAACCATATTATTCCACTAAACATTACATTTAGCATGGGTTAAAACAGATATCTCAGAATTTTTTACACTAATCCTAGTGATAATACTGATCGTTTCTATCAACCTTGAGAAATATTCGTCCAAGTGACCATGTGCAAATTTCTTAGCTATGTCATAAGACATTGTTTCAGAAGTTATGTATAGCTAGAAAATTAGGTTTTCTAGATCATTTGCCAGTTAATCACAAAATTATTATATTACGTTGGATTTCAGTACAAAAGCCAACCCATTTTGGTTCTGTTTGTAATGGTTAACTGTCTCATATCATCATGGGAATATAGTACACCTCTGTGTATATAAAATGATAAATAGTTTTGAGGTCGAAGATACGGTTTAAAAAATAGGCATTGACATGGAGTAGTACAGTAAGTTTGATTCAATTTAATTTTATGATTATTCTATCTTTTTTACCATTTTGTTTTCCATTCTCTAAATTATCTTTAAATTTTAGAGATGACATTGAAACTAGACAATACTGACCAATTAATTTTTACCTTACAGGTTGAGCTTGGATCCAACGGAAATCAGCCCTGACTGTAGAGAACTCGAACTTTCAAGTGATGAAAAACTACCATTCCAGATAAATAAGGCAAGTATCCATTTCTATAGGCCTACATTTTGTTGATCCTGAGATATAGAGAAGAGAAGATAGAGCAAAATGTTTATTGTCAGTCCACAATCACTCAGTTCAACAATTCAATCAGTTTGTCAATTCAGTTTAATTTCAGTTTTTATATGTCAGTTATGACTATCATTTAAGGTTTATTTAAAATTAAGAATGTATGTAGGTTGTTGAACAGTTACAAAACAATTTAGGCATCTATTTTTAGACATTTTGGGTTATGTCTAAGAAAGAGCTGTTGGTCTACCTTAATCTATTAAAAAAATCTATTCATTTCATTGGAAGAGAGAATTTTCAATAAATAATTATAAACAACATTAACCCTTTGAGGACCGGGTGGTCGATATATGGACGGTCGCTTTCACTCGTGAGTAAGAGAGGGCGGTAGATATCTGGACGGCAAATTTTACTTCTTGTTTTTTTTATTCTATAAATGCATTTCAATCAATAACTATTTTCATATTAACCTTTAATTAATATAAAATTATATTCTTAACCATCAAACATTTATTTTGCAATTAATATATTTTATATGGAGATATAAAACGTGTGCAGCTGTCAGCTGCTCAGCGCCAATGATGATACACAGTGATGCACACATTATTTATTTTCATTTAAATTTTCTGCCTGTAAATCTCTATAAGGAAAAATAAACATTTTTATTTGTAGTCAAAACTTTGATATTCATTCACCCTTTGTTGCAGGTCAAACTGACTGGTCAAGGAAAAATGCCTGTAATGAGTCCGTGTGGGAAAATCATAGAAAAGCCAGAGCCCAGTTATGAAGAAAAACTTGATCAACTCTTAGAAAATGAAAATCTTTCATTAGATGTGTCAAGTAGTAACTATATGAATGTTAAAGACATTGAAAACAACAATTCTGACAGTGAAAATAATGCAGGAGAAAATATTTCTAACAATAATTCATCAGAAACTGATCAAAACTATTCCAATATATCTGTTATTCAATCATTACAAAACTATGAAAACTTCCTATGTTTCTTCTCAGAAAAGACGTCTAAAATGGAGTCATTAGATCAATCAACAATTTGTTCTGAAATGGAAAAAAGCAGTGAAAATAAAGAGAGTAAAACTCTTGATACTTCTGTTGAGAATTCATCATTATGTTGCTCAAATTGTGGCCATGTTTGTTCAAAAACAGGTGTACACACACCAGTTGCTGATAGATTGGCTTATCAGCAGACTTGTAGGAATAGTAATGATCAACTAAAATCAGAAAACAAACATCCTTCTGGTTTTTTAAGCAACAAGTATAATAGTACATCTTGTTTGCATGAGGAAAATCTTGACACACAATACTGTTGTGAGAAAAGTACCTCTGAAGATAAAATTTTAAGATCAAAATCTCTTTTAAAATGCTCTGTTTCTGCCTCAAATAGTCCTCAGCTGAGAAGGCCACCAGTTAAAACCACTGCAGAAGCAGCTTTGTGTCCAAAGCTCCACAAGCTAAGCCTCAGAAAAAGATCAAACTCAGCAGACTCAGCACGATTCCCAATGGATGATGAATCGGTCAATGACACTGCTTCCACAGATGCTCCTGGCAAGTCCTGTTTGCTTAGCAACCCTTCTTCGTCAGATTCTCTCTGTGTTGTTGATAAACTAGATTCACCTTGCAGAAGAAAAGACGTCATTGTCAATAAATGTGAATTGAAACTCGCTCCCTTAGTGATAACAGAAAATATTGACCTGCTGGAAACATCAAGTGAAAAATGTTCTAAAAGATGTGCCAGAAGATCATCCAGTGTTCCTAACAAGTTTTTCAGTAACAGAGACTCTTCTAGCTCAAATGATTCAGGCGTTTCAACAGGATCACTTTCCTTGAAGCACTTTGGAGCAGAATTTTTGGAGTTTGAAATGCCTCTGACAACAAGTATGTCCTCAAAAAGGCACCACATTGCAATGCTCAACAACAACTCTGATGTCCTGAAGCCTAAAACATTACCTAAAAGATCAAAATCTGTAGATCCTCTGAGAGAGCTAACTTTCACATTTGATGACAGCATACATCAGTCTGCAAAGTCTACATCTGCTGAGGCAGAGGTCCCTGTTTTCTTGAATGCTGGTGGAGAGAAAGGTAAAGAAATACATATATTGGTATTCTATTATTTTTAAGCAAGTTTATATAGGAAACAGAGACAATACAACAACTGTACACAGGTCATAGGGATATTACAATAATTAAATCTTTGTGAACACCTTGCCGGTTAACCCCAGCCACACTAGTGTAAAATAAGGTTATAAGTTAATTTTCCAACCCCTATAAATTTTATTTTCTGCCCAGGCAGATTTTGCCAAGGGGTTCTATAAAAAAAATGTTAAATTTTCACGATCGTGTCATTGTTTTGTACTAGAAAAATTAATACTTTGTGTAATTTGAAAGAGAATTATAATTTATAGCAATCTATCTTATCAGAATTTCAATTCTTTATTTTATTAGCGGTTTTTTATAAAATTTTTAAAAACCTACATTTTTAAAATTATTAATGACAAATAAATTATAAACCGTTCCAATATTTTGATAAATAGTATAGTTTAAATAGTTTGATAGTTTAATCATATAGAACACTGTTAAATACTTTTATGATAAAAATAATTAGATTTAAAACCAATAATTTTTCTGATGGTTAAAGAGAGGCATGTTTATGAGTTTCTAACCTTTTACCAAGCATGTACTTATGATCAGGATTCTCAGGGACTAGTGTATCTACTAACTGTTCATTTGGGAGGAATACACTTGAGGAAGGATGCTAATTTGCCTAGTTTTCAGGGTTTACTAGTCTGGGTATGTACTATCCAGGGGGTGTGTACCCTTAATTGAAAAGATGACAGACCCTTTCCTATTGAAATTGTTGAGTTTGTGTATGGATCTTCTTATGGTATGGCTCGAAGCTGGATCTGCATTGGTTTCGGTGTTCTTTTTCTTCTCTGAGAATTATGTAGACTTTCCATGTTCTACCTTTCTCATACTTATGAATCCCGTTTTTTCCAGTGGCTGTACAATATTCCGCAGGAAGACATGCCTAGTTGGCTTTTCTGGGGCCTCCTTCCTAAGAATCAAACATATATCCAAATCCTGTATGTGTAATAACATTTTCTTATTGCAGATTACTTGAGTCCCCTGAGAACTACAACGTATCTACATGATTCCAGGAGTACTAGTAGTGCGACATCTGACATTTCCGACTACATTGAAACTCTCTCCTACTCTTCGTACAGTTCTTTGGACCCTCCTGAAAATTTAAGGTTAGTAACATTATACTGCTAGTAATTTGAGGGGGAAAATGTATTCTTTAAAAGAAACTGTTAAACTAGTACGAGTTTCAAAGATAAAAAATAACAAAAAGTATAAACAGCGTTGTGAAGAAGATCTATATTTATGACTGACTGAGCTGCTATCAGCTGTAGCCTGGTGGAAAAGCAAGGGGCGACAAAGGTGAATGCCGTGTAGATACAAGGACTTTGTGCTTTCATAATTCGACTGAAAGTTCAAAATAGTGGGGAGACTGTTATTACTCCTCTAAGACTGTTTAATATTTAATTTATATCTAATTTTACCAAAAGACGATACGTTTTTCTATTTTTGTTTTTGTAAGCAGTCATGAATTAGAATTTATGTTGAGTAACATGCGTGCTTCTATTAATTATTTGATAGTTAATTTTACAAACCTACTCCTAAACAGGGGAGGAAAACCCCCTAACTTTTCCCTCCTAACTTTTATGTACCTATGACGTAAATCGACTGGTAATAGCTTTCTTCTATCTAATTGTGAAGAGTAATTTTTTCTAAACTTCACAAAGATGGAAATCCTGGGTTGAGTTAGAGGCCGGGCGGGTCGTTTGGGGGCACAGACTTAATTTCCGTGTTTCTCATAATATAGTCTAAAAATAGATAAAATAACATTTACTTAAAATTAATATGAAACCACAGTTAAAACCCATAAAATATCTGTGTTAAATAAAAATTATAATAAAACTATTAAGATTGGTAATAAAAATTACAAAACTTTTAAGAGGGGGATTTAAGGAAGTTGGCCTTCCTTTGAACTCAGTTTACTTTACCTTTACCTTTCTTAAATGGGGACATACTCAGGTAGGTATTTTAAGCCTATTATAAATGAGAAATGAGTTTAGGATGATTGTGGCAGAATTTTGTATTCTTGCTACTGATTAAGGTGGCATATTCCTCAGACACGACTGTTAGGTAATAGCCAATGGCATCTGAGAGACCTACAGGTTAGCAGGGAATCTAAACCACAATCTTGTCTCTGAATCACAGACTGGTCTATTTATGAATGGTCTTTAAGGATGAAAAATAGTTAGTGCAGACGTTAATCCACACCAGAGAATATCACATCAATTGACCATCGCTCATAATGACCCACCACAATGAGTGACCTCAAAGAAGCTAGATTACCGATAATATTTTTAAAATGTGAATTAAAGTAAAGTAGGAAATTCCCTTCTCTAACTCTAACAATGAAGATAAGGAAAAATATTATCTTATGTCATTTTGTATCTGCATTCATGCTTCATTTAGTTTGAGTTCACTCTAAATTTTGAAAAATTTATGTATTACAACTTATTCTCTTTTTGAAGATATTGTAACTTTATTTAGCAACTACATTCAACATAAATTTTAGTATTTATCTCTCTTAATCAAAGTAATTTTAGAGTTCATGTATTCCTCAGAATGTTGTAATTCTATTTACTATTCATCTCCCTTGTAGATTACATACATTGCAGATTACGATGTTTGCTAATTGGCTAACACTGGAAAATAAGATACTGTAGTTCTTATTCGTTTGCACAAGGGAGCACTACGATTTGTCTTCAGTATAAAGAAATTTTATCACATCAGCAAGTACCTATACTTACTTTATATTTTTAACTGAAATGGCGACCTACCCAGGTAGGTATTTCAAGCCAAGTATGAATGAGGAATGAATGTAGGATGATTGTGGCGCGATCTTGTAGTCTTGTTACTGACTAAGGCTGACATGCTCCTTAGACAGGACTGTTAATTAATAGCCCAACAGCCGATGGCAACTAATGGACCTACAGTTTAACTTGGAATCCGAACCACGACCTCTGAATTACGAATTGGTCTAATTATGAGGATGGTCTATAGATTGAGTATACTACGGTACCATCAATAATAGGCTGCTCCAATCTTCAGATGGTCAAACTGATGCAAAAGGTTTTCGAGTGCAGGAAACTAGAGTACCTGAGGAAAAAAACCTGTGTAGAAACTAGGAAAAAGGGTTTTAGCTATTTTGGGCCAAAGGAGCCCAAAACCTACATGCTTTGTCATTTGCTATTAGAATTTTGAGTCAGCGTGATTTAAAAAAAAAGATAAGAGACTTCTTTGATAGATATTGATTTTTTTCTATATGTTACATTTGATTTATTATAATTAATCCTTTGATATATTCTGACGAGAGTTTTCATGTAAAACCGAGTTATACATTGATGAACGCTTGATGAATAAAAGACTTTATTTATTTATTTATTAATAATATATTATGTTACAGAAATGGAAAGGCCATGGCTTTGACAATGAAACCACGCTCAGGAAAAGAGTATCAACAAATTGATAGAAATCTTTTGGACAAAGTGGCAAAGGTAAACCGATAAACTAGTGAATTTTATGATCAAATTTTGTCTTCTATTTTTATAAATTAGAAAAAATCTTTTCCATAAGAAATATAGTGATAATAGGTTTTTACGAAATTCTTATTTGAAGGTGATTTTTTGCTATCTTTTTAAGGTTTCTCAAAATATTCGGAATAGTAATTTGTAGGCAATTTTATTCTGTTACAGAAAATCACCTTCCACTTTGGTTGATTTTCTCACCGTTTAAAAGTCATTTACAAAAAACCAAACCTACAACCAATTTCTTTGCGTTGAAAAATACTGAGTTAGAGATACTTTTATCAACTTTATATAACTAAATCTAGAGTTCTACTAGACCGATTTTAATAATAAATGTGTTGTTGAAAAGATTTTTTGTGGGAAAAATTAATATTTTTTTAGCAACTAAAAAGTATTCTGCTATTGGTTTTTGGGAAAAATACAACTTGACTAGTGTAATAGTGCATTACTTATAAAATACATATTTATGATCACAAGAACATAAATTGTGACAAAAATTGTGATTTTTTTGGAGGATAGTTTTGAAAAATTTGAGTAAATTTGGTAAGGTCGTTGTGATTGTTGTTTATTGCAAAATATATTCATGAAATATTATATTTCACAACAAGAGTCGAATGTAGGTCATTGAATATTCAAGACCATATGTTTAAAGTGTGCAATTTATCAAACACTTCAATTCAAATACGGTTGAGAATATGCAAACCACTTTGGCTTGTGTTTTGAAATCATACCAAACCATAACCATAGGGGAAATGTTGGCGATTTTTAAGATGAAAATATGTGACATGTTTCCATAGAGACTACCAGAGCTATTTTATTTAATTTTTAATATAAAAGAATAAGAACAGCTGTTTATATGAACTGAAAACATTTCCTTTAGACATATTCATGATCTATCCGATTTCCCACAGGAAGGTAAATACAAACATTTGACATAGCATAGTCTTAGCTCTGGGGGGATGTTAGTTATTTTCGGGACTAAAATTTGGTTAGTGTCATCATATAGTTAGTGCCATCAAAGTTTGATTATAATAACAGCTGTTTAGATGAACTGAAAACATTCCCTTGAGACATATCCATGATTTAACCTATTTCCGATAGGGAAGTAAATACAAATACAAATATTATATTTCAAATAATAACAGACATTTTAATATTTATTTATTACAATTAATTACTATAACAATACAAAAAAATTTCAAACATCATAACATTTTTTAGGTTATCTTCTTATTATATTTGTACATCCATCTTAGTTTATGAAACAAACAAAAATATTTCCTTACATAGGTAAAATCCAAAAACATACAAAACATTCTCATTACACAGTAAACAATGTAATGATGAATTTTTGCACAACATGTAACGAAAACAGATGATTTCACAGTAGTCTGGCGAAAAAATATTATCAATGTCTTTACAATTTGTTTTCCTAGTAACCTATATGAGTTAACCCTCCAAGTGGCAGACCGACATTAATGTCAATTGCAGGGTGTTATGGGAAGTGGGAAGCGACATAAAATGTCAATTGACGTAACATTTTTTCTTTTACATTTTAAGCATTCTAAACTCCAATGGATGGGGATAATTCTTACATCAATTGAAAGATGAGATTCTGGAAATTAGTTTTACTACAACAATATGTCTTGTAGCATTAGCATTAGTATATCAATTTTATCAGCAGTAAAACACGAACGAACTCATGATGAGAATTTTTGGTTACAAAATCGTCAAAATCAAGTAACTTCAACAAATCACAGCTAAGTTAATTTTTGTTTGACGAGAGCTGGTGGTACCAATGCAACATGCATGAAATTGGCTTTCATTCAAATTTTAATGGATATAATATTGTTGGACAGCTGTTTAGGGATTTTAGACGTTAGTCATATTTTTACGTGTTTGCAAAAAGTGGCAAATTTTGAACATTTTTCAGTTTTTTCATATTAATAAAAAATTTACCTCCTGCATTTTCATATTTTAGCATCTTTATTTTTTCCTGTTTTGTTTGGGCAAAATGGATATGAATATGTGTATATGTTTGCATTTGAAATTGGATTTATATGATTGTTGTTAAATAGTCTGCAAAATCCTCAAAATGAGCTTGCCACTCCCCAGAACACACACAACAATCGATCCGCCACTCTAAGGGTTTGTAAACAATTGTATCATATTCTTATATCAATGAAATAAATCGTCTAATAATAGTTTTATTAAAAATTTCAGTCATAGGAAGGAAGTAATTTCGACAGTTCCTGCTTCGTTTGGTGCCTTGAAGATAATGAAGTTTCATATATGAGCTAACTATCAAAACTACAGTACAAGTTACATCAAACTGTTCTATAGAATATATTAGGTGCTAATCTTGCAGACTGTTTACATGTATAGAATATTTCATGGTGTTAATATTCCTTTTGTGTACTTTTAAGTGTTTCATAACTTTAGAATTTTAACAACAAATATGTTAGTTGAACGAAAACAAATGAAAAGTAAAATGTATTTAAATTTCATCCTCTTAATTAATGTAATTTACATAAAGTTTCTTGAGAACATTTATAATAATATATTCAGTGTATTTTCATACTAGACTTATATAAAATAAAATTATTTTAAGATGAATAACTATATAATTTAATTTATGAAATAATCATACTTTTGATCTGTGATTTGGATGTAGCTTCACTGGTACTTAAAATTAAGTATTGTAGTTATGTTTTGGAAAATTAATAGTTAAAAATTAATTTAGTTCTTAATGTACAGCTTATTATGTATTGGTAAACAGAAGACGACATTAAAAAGTTGTAAATAATGTGTAACTTTAAGGTATATTATAACCATTTACAGAGCTTATATGTCCTAAAGTGTTTAATTTTTAAGAAAAATATATATGTTGTAGTTACATTACTGCACCTGTAATTTTTTTTAGATTTTAGAGAATGAAAAATATGAATTAAAGAGGTTGGTTTAAAGATAGTGATTATGCAAGCAATATGTAAATGTTTTCATAAGGTAAAACCTTATAATGTGAAAATAGAATTAATTTCTCTAAAATTTTGTGGATTTCAGAAATTCACAAAATCAAACTTACTGTTTTACTAAAGTCTGCCAATTATATTTCTAGATTTATAAAGAATATTATTTTGGAGATAATGTCAATATATTTTTTTGGAGGTCAGTTTTTAAATTTATTGTAAACGGTCTAAAATAGAAGTAACTAATTATGATAATTTTCACTTGAAAACAAACTAGTATGTTACAAGATTCAAACTGATACATAAATCTTTACTTATTTTATAGTCATTGATTTTAAGTTACCAAGTCTGGAAGGTAAACTGATTGGTGGGTTGTGCTAGTCTTAGTGTTGAGATATGATTTGTAATTGTATTTTGCAACACAATCATTATATTTAGATTTATATACAGTAAATAAATTTTGATTTTATTTTATCAGAGAATAACCTTTTCACTCCTCTTATTGTACCTTTGACTTTCTCCAATTTATACAATAGTATATGGAGAAAGTATTATTTTTGTCTAAATTTTCAAATTTTAGTTGAGAGTGGATATATCCGTTTTAGGGTCACCTGAATACAAAAAAAGTGGGTTTCGACGTTATATCTGTCTGTAAAAATGAGGGCTCAAAAGTTACATGCTTTTAAATTTCAAAAAATCAATTTTTCAAGTTTTGTACGAAAAATGAAGGTAAAGTATAATTTGACAGCCACCATAAAAACCAGCTTAATCCTTCAAGTCGATAGTTTTTTAAGGACCGGACCCTACTACGGTAGTTTTTTACAGAGTGAGGGCAAAGTCCACTCACTCTCATTTGATAATAACCCTACATCATCTAGGTCTAACCAACGACCTCATAAAAACTATTGAAATCAAAAATAATTGTCCAAAAACTAGCCACCCAATTTTCAGTTACAATAAACCGGATCAATAACGTTACACTTCAACACAAAAGTGTCTCTCACAAACACATCACTAATTTGCATTTCCAAACAAAAAGAAAGACATAATAAACACCTAGTTATCCAGGAAACAGCTTAGAATATAATTTGACTTCAGTTTACATCGTAAAGATTATAAATATACACAAAAAACTACAGTAACCAGGACTTATGAACACCAAGTTGACGCAACGAACAAAGACTGTCCATGTAAACAACATATCAGAGTGTGTATCAGAACTGTGAACATATTGCCTGTGCTGTAGTCATCAGTAGCGTCCGCTTCCCTTGCCTCGGTCCGACATTTGTCATCAGTCTACCAAGATTCGAGGTCACTTTGGCTGCCCTTTGGCATGTTTCACTGATGTGGTCTCAGCAGGTATGCTTGTTGTCTAGCACTACCCCCAGGTACTTGGCTATCCTCTGCGTTTGGATCACTTCAGAACACACCCGCATCGGGATGATTGTAGGTATCCGTCGCCTTGTTAGCATAACAATCTCTGTCTTAGAGACTGCCAGCCGAAGGCCGTGATCCTGCATCCAGCTCTCCATCAGATGCATGGCTTGATTTAGCCTCCATTGGGCCAACTGAGCGTCTCGTTCTGTTATGACTGCCGCCACATCGTCGGCATATCCTACCAGAAAAACTCCATGTGGCATTTCAGTTCGAAGCAAACCATCATAAGAAACATTCTAGAGATCCGTACCCAATACTGAACCCTGGGCTGCCCCAGAGGTGATGGTCTTGGTCACAACCCCCCGGTCCGTCTCATACAACAGTTGCCGATCTCTTAGGTAATCTCTCACCATGACCAGAAGATACCCAGGCATCCTAAAAGTCCTCTCAAGTGCAACTAAGATGTCACACCACGGAGCCGAGTTGAATGCATTTTTCACATCAAGCGTTACCAGCAGCACAATTGTGCGTGCCGAATGATTCGCTTGATTTGCTCTCATCACAGAATCAACCACTTCTGAAATGGCGCTGAGTGTTGAGTGTCCCTTTGACCGAGTGTAGCTCACTGAAATGAAATATGAAGTTATAGTAGAAATCAACTCCAACCACAGGCAAAATTGAATAATAATATATTTACATAGTTAAATTTAAAACTAAAATTTACTTCAAAAGCCTATAACTTTTTAAATTTAATTTCCACAAACGTAAAGGTGGTGTTGTATTATTTTTTACCATATGCACTATAAACCAATGAATGATTTTTTTAGTTTGTGGTTGTTGTATTTCTGAATTATGTGGAACAAATGTGAATGGTTAGTTAAAAGGTTAGGGCTTCCCTTGATTTTTGTAGTCAAATTATATTAGCTACACGTTTTGAAGATGAATTTTCATCTTCATGCTGTACAAAACTAAATTGACTGGAACAGCAGATTATCCTGTAATCCAGCTACTATACTTAAAGAATTTAATTTTTAATTTAATTTAATTTTAGAAGATACGCATATCACTCACTCCCCAAAACTTGGGTGAACTTAAATATAGGCTAAGAAATGAATGTTGGTGCTCTGTGATTGGTTCATTAAATTTTGACACAATCAATAAAAAGTTTATAAATACATTTAATTATTACTTCTATTTGAGCTGTCCACTAAAAATAAGGAAAATTAAAAAACCCATATGGATGTATAATGAAATTATAGATGCTGGAAATCAAATGTTTGATTGATACTCAAACTGGAAACTCACTGGTTGCCAGTTTTATAAAGCTAAATACATAATGAAATGAGGTTGAACTATATAAAAAAGATCCAAACAGGAAAATCCAAATGGGCAATTGAAACAATAACTGAAGCCAAACATAAATCAAAAGAATCTTGGACTATAATAAACAGTGTCATTCTTAGACACTGACCCATTCTTAGTAGCAGAAGCATTTAACAGATAATATATTAATGTCTCTAAAGAAGTAAATCCCAATCAAGAGGGCATCATAATCTCCGGTTTCCCAAAAGCACAGCCTGAAGGACCAATACTGAACAAATTTAGTCCAATCACCATGGATGTCTTATTAAAAATAATTTCAAAAATTGCTCCTAAAAATCATGTGGTTTAGATGGGATTAGTATGCAAGTACTTAAGCACTGCAAGGAAGAATTGGCGATTCCCCTATTGCAACTGTTAAATTTTTCTCTGGAGAGTGGAGTTTTTCCTACAAATTGTAAAATTGCATATGTCAAGCTTTTGTTTAAGAAATCGGATAGGTCTGATCCCGGTAACTATCGTCCAGTCTCAATCCTTCCTGCAATCTCAAAATTAATTGAAAAAGTTGTTTCGGAGCAACTCTCACTTTTTGGATCACAGCAATATTGCCTGTGATAGACAATATGGCTTCAGGAAAAGTAGGCTCTTATTGATTTTGTAAACAAAACTATAAATGCGCCTATGAGGCTGGCGAGAAGGTGGTAGATTGTTTCGCTGACCTATCGAAAGCTTTTGACTGTGTCGATCATTTCATTCTGTTTGAAAATTAGGCAGAAATTGGAGTGTTAGGGTCAGCCTTCAGTTGGCTGAGGTCGTACATGACTAATAGATCTCAAATAACAGAAATTCAAGACTGACCAAAATTAAAAATTAACAAAAGTCACGTCGACTCCACAGCTCATCTGAGCGGAGTTCCTCAGGGATCAGTACAGGGTGTTCTCCTAGTTTTGTTTTATATAAATGACATTATCGCCTTGATTCCACTATCTGTTGTCTATCTCTTTGCGACTAAACGTTGGTCACAGGGTGATCAGACATAGCTGCTTTGAAAACCGAAACAAATCAAAGAGTTATAGACCTTTCAAAATTTTTCCCAAACAACAAATTGAACTTAAATTCACAAAAAAAACAAAATTTCTTGTCTTCCAGACATCTCAAAGGCAAAGTTCTAAAAATAATATGTCTCCGAACATGTTAATAGGAGAGGAAGAAGCTGAATTTTCAAATTCTGCAGGCTTTCTAGGGGTGAGATTGGACGATGGGCTGGGATGGGCGGGCCAGCTAGCTTGTTGTAAGTTGGAGGGATCACTTGCTATGGGGCTCTTTATCCTGAGACGCATCCGTCTAGAGATGGATCTCAGCACGTCAGCAAATCTCTTTCTAAGCTGGTCCACTATGGGCTGTTCGAAATGTACATATTCTATTCCATCATTCTCTGGGGATCAGTTAAGGGGAATTTAGATAAAATATTCGTCTGGCAAAAGAAAACCATTTGAGTTATTTTAGGCTTATCGCCTTAGACTAGCTGCAAGGAATATTTCACTCAGCTTCCTAGTCTCTTCATCCTGGAGGCAGTTTGCTATAAGACCTAATGTTGTTTACCGTAGCTACAATACAAGAAAAAAGGCATCCATGCTGAAAAACATGGCTAACCTTATTTGAACATAAACCAAAGTATTGTGGCCTCAAACTTTTCCAGGCATTGCCAGAAAAATTGTGCAATATCCATGATTTTTAAAAATTTAAAACTGAAACTAAAAATTCCTTTGGAAAGAGGTTTTTATGACCTTAACAGTTTTTTTGTTAAGTAGCTTATGATAATGTTTTACTAGTCTCTGTACATTTTGACCCGTCCAACTCCTAACTTGCCTGGACTACAGACGGAATACACAAGTAACAAGTAAGTAAGTAAGTACTTGGAAGTCACGAATTGAGGATAGTTTTGAGCGATGGTCGGTGGATTTTTGTTCTCTTGTGTGGATTAACCTCCACACTATTGAATACTACATTAATCCGCAAAGACCATCCTCATAATTAGACCAGTTTGTAATTCAGAAACATTGGTTCGGACTCCACGTTAAACTGTAGGTCCCTTAGTTGTCATCGGCTATTAATTAACAGTCCTGTCTAAGGAACATATCAGCCTTAGTCCAGTAACAAGACTAAAAGATCGTGCCACAATCATCTTACACTCAATCCTCATTTACACTTGGCTTAAAATATCTACCATGTGGTAGGGCCACCATTTCAATAATCTAATCTAATATGAAATAATGATTTATTCCTTCAATGATGAACACACATAAAACACATGTATAAACTTGACTCGATTCATTGATTTGACTTGAAATGATGTATTGACTCTTGATGTATGATTAATCTTAGTTTGCATCATTACAAATAATTACAAAATCAATAGAAATTCCCTTACACTTAATTTATGAAAGTCTTCTACTGCGGAGTATTATATCAAACTGCATCAAATAATAAAATATGCAGTTTGATAGAATAACATAAAGAATTAGATTAGAATGATACTGTTGTATTTGACAGACAGTATATGGAGAGCTGATGGACTGGAAATATTGGACTTACCAAAGAGGGATGTTACTCCTGAGGATTTATTTCTAGGTACTGAAATCTAAGGATTTGTAGCCTCAAAACAATTCCCTGTGATCATCTTCTCAAATTATTTTTCTTATATTTTGTAAGTTACAAAAAGTCATAAATTTATTCCTTGACATGTATAATGTCATTCATTATTATACTACCCGTATATCAGTTTTTGGTCATTCATATACAAATATGCAAACATGATGTCATGTTTCACAAATAAAAACCCTTGTAAGAATGATCCCATCTTTATGAAAATTTAACCATATGTGTAAAGGATGATTTGTGGGTTTGTAAAATGAGGAACATTGCTCTGTTGAAGGGAATTTTGTAACACAAACAAGGAGTTTTTTCATTTTATTTATTTAGAAATAAATATATTTTTCATTTTAGCACCATTTGTAACAGTTCAAAAAAATAATATGGTAATAATTTAATATATCGAATCTCAGCTGTATAACCAGAGGTTTTTTTACTGAGATATATAAACTGGTAAACACCATGTCTTATAGTGAATGTTTAAATTCTTAAATCTTAGTTAAATCTTAAAATCTTAATCTTAAAAAGATCTTAAAATATTAATTTAATCTTAATCTTAAAAAATCTTAAAATCTTAAATCATTAAATCTTAAAATTTTAGTTTAAAATCAATTATCTTATCAATATTACCCAAGCTTTTAGGGAATATGTTCAAATTGATATTTCACTTATTATTAGAAATATTGTAATGAAACTTTTTTATTAATAAAACTTGGTATAGATCTTAATATTTTCTTAACCAACTCAAAATTATTTAAGTGTATGTGAAAGTTTATAGAGTATAATAATATTATACCAGATGTCCCAGAGGTAAGATATGTCAAATTGATTGTGAATAAACAAATTGATATAGAATGGCTAGGTGAATAAATATATTCAAACATTTCGGATTCAAAATCTTCCAGAAACTAATGGTAAAATAACAGAAACGCCAGGGCTGCTAATGATTAGTATTATAAACTTTCAAACTAATATGGGTTTAATGTAATTTGTATTAGTGATAATATTGAGATAATTTATATGCTTTAAAAATATTTATTAATAATAAACTCATGGTATGAACATAAGTGCCCATTAATAAATTATGTCTAGTACAATAATATCTAAAGAAAACATTATGTTGACTTATCTTTTTGAACAACAATAAAATCTTATTAGTTGGTAATAATAACTTGAATTTTGTTATCTCTATTTAATTAACAACTGATTAATAAATTAAATGTAGGCCTGCATGTACATTAAGTTAGAAATTTGCATATCTATATCGTTTAAATCGCTCAGTTTCCCGACAGTAATCCAAAATGAATTCTTCACTTTTTGACACTTGTTAACTCACTTCATGCAAGGCACCAGGCCTAAAATAATTAAGGTTAATCCTGGGATCTCTTTGGATTGTATAACCTGTGATAAGCGGTGGTATTGCGCGGTCAGCCGTCAGCTGTCAGCTGTCACAGGTTATACTCGTACAGCAGACGCTCAGTTCTCGCTAGTCCACTACCCTGCGTGATGGGGGTGTGTGCTCGATGCGTCTGGACGCTTATCGTCCTCGCCGTCATTGTCGTCGGATTCTTCATCTACTTTTTCTACCCTCCATTTTGCATCAGTAAGTAAAAAGTCATAATTTAAAGTCAACAAAATATTATATATTAAAATATCATTTACCACCCTCAATGTTATATATTTACAGTATTTATTTTGTGAGGGCAAGTATGAATATTTTTTATTTTTCTATATACTGAGATGTTTCAGTTACATTCTATGTTTTAAATCTTTAAAAATATTAGATTATTCAAATACATAGCATAATATTTCTTCAGTGTCGCACAACTTGAAAGTGGTTGTATTGGGCAAATGGTTTTCTTACAGTGTTAAACCTTGAATTTTGATTTTATATATTAAAAATATATTTTAACTCGATTTTAAGAAATCGTAATGTTTGTATACATTATAGTAAGAACTAGCTACTAACTAGTTAATTTGAATAACAAAGAATTTTATTTAAAATCGTTAAATTTAAACGGTCGCGTCTGCTTGCAACAGCAAATTCAGCTGTGGAGTGAACTGTAAAATGACAGCTTGACATCTGGTAAAGTTAATCAGGTAGATGGCACATAGCTAGTGTTTGTGTTTATAAACACTAACTTATAGTACACTTCGACAACACGCTTCACGTTTATATAAAACACAAAATTAAAGAATTGTGAAAAAGTGTGAAACTTCTACTGGACCGATTTACCTGCGGGAAGTGTCAAATGAAATATATAATAACTCATGAATAACTCATAAATTCCGTAATTTTGCTTTAAAATTCAGTATCTGACCGGAAATTATCTCAAAAATCAAATTAAAGTTTTTGTCATGACATGCAACGACATATTTGCAGATTTGCAACTCTTTGGTAAGCTCACTTGAGACTTCCAACGAACCGTTTTGAGTGCAGTTTGTTTTGATCATTACCTCTATAGCCTAGTTGTACAAATTAGTTAAACTATCAAAATAACCACTTCAAATTAAAAAATATTTAAAATCCATTTTACTACTATTTTTAGCACCTCGATAATCAACAGGTTAGTATCGATTTACGAATGTAGCACATTATACTTTCTGGAGAACTGAGGATTTGTGAATTGGAATTAATTGTTAGTTGCCAGTAACTTACAGTGATGATTTCCTATGTGTATGCATGTTATTGATAGAGGCCAAAATGACAGGTTGACCGAACTCGTATACTTGAAGACGAATGTATATGAGGGCTAATTAATTTAGTATTTGTTAAATATCCATTGTAGTCGTGGAAATATTATCAAAAATCACTATTATCAACATGACTTACTCATGCTTTTAGTTAAAACTATAAACTTACTTTTAACCTACATCAATTACAACTATTAGTGGCTATACAATATTTTATTGAACGAAAAATGTATCTAATTTTAATTTAATGTTATATTAAGAAAAAAAACTTTCGTGAGCTATTACCGGTAAACCTCCAGCGGTTTCTTGCATATTCTCTGCGTAAATTTGATTGAATGTAGAAACATTCTTTACAATAACTAAAAATGTTTTACGTGAACATCGTGCCTGTGTGTAAACGAAAGCTTTGCAAGCTTTTAAAAATACAGGTGGAAAAATATTATAAACAGTCATATTACAGAAACAATTTAAATATAATTAATTTTAACATAATGAGGACTTTTTATTTTCACATTCTTTTGTTCTTTTAATTTATATTAAATAATACGGTATTTGAAGAGCTTTATAAAAAGTAAAGTTAATATCACTAAAGAAACTAAAAACGTTTATGGGCACCTCAAAATTTACAAAAATATAATATTTTATTTCAAAAATTTGTTTTAGGTTTAATTTTGATACTACATGTGACAATTTTATATAAAAATTGGGCTACATTTTACCTCAAAAACAAATTCGGTACTAAAATCTTTTACTTTTTTCTTCTGTTTTCTATTGTTTTATTGATTTATTTAATGAAAGTTTTTTTCATAAAGGTCAACAACATAAAGCATCTCTATAGTACAGCAACCAATGTGTCCCTTTCGAAAAGCAGAAAATTAGAAAAAATCACGGCGTAGAATAAAAAAAATCTCGCGCCTACCTCGATTAGTGGCAGTTTTCTATATCGTCCCAGCCATTACGGGTGTCTGCTACTCTTATTGTCAGGACCGCCCACATTAACCCACTTGTCATATTATACTTTATTGGCTATAAAACCTTCCCGTCCATATACCAAGTGAGGCGAGTCAGCAGATCTCAGACGAGTGATCTTGACACCTTCACAAATTATACACACACCTGATAAAACTAGCATTGAGTCCGTCCAGTAGTAGGATTTAGTGTTAAGTAGAAAGATTATCATGACAAAATACAATCCTGAAGTACTAAACAAATAAAGACAAAATAAATTCTCAGCTTAATTATTTTGTAATAATTTTTAAAGTGGTCGAATTAAATTAATCTTTGAAAATGTAAACATTGAAACTTAGGACTTTCACGGGGCATAGCCCGAGAGTGTTTTAAGGAAATGAATATGCCTCTGAGTTGCATGAGTTTGAGATCTACCTTTTTGTAAAATTTCAAACCGGCAAGTTCAGTATTTTTCGCGTTTACTTTCCCCAATAAACCCACAAACAAACATGCAGAATGCACCTCTTCTTTATAATTTTATAGATTAATTTATATTTATTAATTTTATTACTATTTATAAGCCATTTATTTCCTCTAAGTTATTACCATTTGAAATGACGACCTATCCGTAGGTAATTTTAAACCAAATATGAATGAGAAATGAGCGTAAGATGATTTTATAAAAAATACCTGTCTGAGTGGGTCGGTGTCTTGAATATTAATTATATTTAAACAGATAAATTATTATATAGGTATATCATAATTATATATAGAGAATTATATTTATAATTATTTTGTGGTTGCGTATTTTCACGAAATTATTCATTTTAACTGTTAACTATTTTTGTCACATTTTAAGATGCTGTGTTACTGCCAATACCTATCAATTGGAAACACCTATATCAAATTTAATGCTCCTTAAAGTTCAGTTGAATACATTATAAATTTCTCAATAATTCATACATTTATTCATTCCAATTTACTTATTCCAAATTTTCATTCAAATAATCTATAACATTTATTTTTTAACAGTAACGTATTGACGCACAGGCATTGCCCATGTCTGCTAAGATGCTAAGATCATTTTAACACTTATTCATTTTAGAAAATGTCGTTGGGAATTTCAAGATGAGTTAACCCTAGAAATGGCAAAGTCGTAATTTACGACGCATTTACAAATATTCAATAAGAATTGGCAGGTGGAGGCATCTGTCGTCAGTTTAGTGGATTTGTTAGACACTATCGCCTACGCGACCGTGTTTCCCTCTGGGGGCCAACAACCGAAACTGCTCTCGTAGTACACGAGCCTGCCACCGGGCAGGTCTATAACCAAGTAAGCGCTTTCTTCTGCTAGGCACTGATGGCCGAGGCGGCTAACGCGAGGCGAGCGTATACGCTCGTCAGCGTATACGTATACGTTCCAACTGTAACGTTCGAATATTTACAGTCTTAATTACATTGATTTCAAATTCCTCTCTTGCTGCTTCCTGGTCTACATCCTTGATTACTGGATACCGACGAAGCAAATCTGCTATCCTCATACTGACCCCCGTCTTATGAATAATTTTCTATTTTTCAATGACCCCAGCCTCCTCGAGCCTATATCTCCACTATCGCTTCTAGCTTGTAAAATTTACAGATTAGTTCAAGTTAACTAATGAAAAATATAATAAACTTCATAAACTTTTCTTTCCAATTTACAAATTAAATATTTTATTTACTTCCCTGTGGGAAATAGGTTAGATAATGGATATGCCTTAAGGGAATTTATTCAGTTCATTTAAACAGCTGTTCTTATTCTTTTGTACTAAAAATTCAATACAATAGCTCTGGTAGTTTCTGTGGAAACCAGTTACATGTTTTCCATCTTAAAAATCACCAACACCCCCCCAGAGCTAAGACATATCCATGTCAAAATCTTGGTAATCAGATATGCCACATGTGATAAAATTTAAGTTCTCATGAAATCTAGATGAACGTAGTTTTACAAAGTAAAGTCGAGACTATCTTATTACTTTGGTTTTCCCCATGGTCAAATTTGCACTATGATCTCTACGATTGGATCTTTCAGAAGTTTCCTAATTAAATGAACTGGATCTCTTATGTTCACTTCTAATCCAGTGTTTCTTTGCCTTAATTTTACTGATTTGAAACTTATAGAAAATAGACAAGATAAAATGTTGCATTGAAAGCTGTTACTCATAATATTAGTGTTTTTAAATGTTGAAGTAACTCATGATAAATATTCATGAATATTTTTGAGTAATCATTGTATTCATATTCGTCCATGGTAGCGACCAACCCTGGAGGGTATTTTATGGGTTGGAGTGGCGGGTAGCGCGCTGGTCTGGTAAAGCGCGGGACTAGGATGTCCAAGGACAAATCCACCAATCACCAATAGCTTTTCACTAAATGACGTCACAACTCACTAGGTCTAGCCTGATGAGTCTGGGCGATGGTCTAGTTCAAAAATTTCTGGGATGAGAAAGGGGACAAAACAAAGAGTGGTGGTTTCTCATATGATAACGTCAGTGTGTGATGAGGTTAAACTATTGGAAGACATGCAGCACTGTTACTGATAATCACCAGTTTCATGTGTCAATATGTATTATATAAGCGAGCAATAATTAGTATGTTTTAACTCATCTTGAAATTCCCAACGACATTAAAACATGCCCCCCCCTTATAACCACTAACCACAAAAGCAAAACAGGTGTCCACTGCAATCCCAATTAAGCCTACAAATGCCGTCAACTTCCACCCAAGCCGGTCACCGTTTATTTAAGGTGGGCCCTCCACTCCGCTACACCACACATTTGCAAGCCAAATTGGGATTGCTCATGGTCGGGATTCGAACCCTAGCACTTCCGAATGGCTAGAACGTTACCCAGATAGCAAAAATGGTTTGAATTTAACTTGAATCAAACTTGAATGTCAAGCCTCGGAAGCTTGATTCAAGTTATACACTGCAAGCCAGATTCAAGCGTAAATCAAGCTTAAATCAAGTGGCGAAGTTTACACCTGTCAAGCTTGAATCTAGCTTGCAATTCAAGCTTGATTCAAACGTTCCATCAAACCAATTTAATTCAGATTCAAGTGTCTTTCAAAGCAAAATCAAGTTTGATTCAAGGGTCTTTCAAGGCAAATTCAAGTGTTCTAGGCTATTTTATCAAATGTCTTTCAAAGCAAATTCAAGTTTGATTCAAGCGTTCTAGACCATTTATTTCACCAACAATTTACCAACAATTCTCAACCCCAACAGTGCTGACGACAGAGTTCGGAGGGCAGCCAGGTTGTTTGTGCTGACGGACGATGTCCTATATAACAAACACTTCACGACTTCACGCCGTACCAAAACAAATATGTTTTAGCTTTTCCCGAGGTTTTGAAATATGATTTTTTGAAGGCTTATTACGTGTCATGGACCTCAGGAGGTCACAGTGGCATAAAACTGTTTCCAAAATTAAGGAGAAACATTTTTGGAGTAACATGACCACTGACATTCGACAGTATGTAACCTCAAGCCATAAATGCCAGATCAACAAACTTGATAGGCAAAAAAGCCTACAGTAATGCCTACAGGATGAGATTAATGTAATTTTAGTATACTTTATTTATTTTAGTATCTGGTTTAGAAAGGTGGATTGAGTTTTTTTCTGTATTTGCTTTATATTTTTATAGTGATTTATATAGAGTAGAGCATTTGTGTTTTCAAGTTTATCTTTACTTATACTACTCAGGATTCTACGTAGAAGCTGAAGTGTCGCTGGTTACAGTAATGATATTCTCAACTGAGTAGGGGTATTCAGGACTATGACTAGTAAGACATTCATATGGCGAACAGTTGAATTTCGGGCAGAAAGCCTTTGACGACGGATTCACCTGAGTAGTGTTTTCTCCTTTAATTTAATAATAATAAGAACTATGATTAAAGTTTTAGGGAATTGTGTATATTGACTCTTTTGATGATTTCATTTGTTTATTTACTTTTTTTCTCCTCATTAGTGCATTAAATTAACTTAAAGTATAAGTTATAGGCATTGTTAAGTTCTGTAATGAGGGTTAGGTTTTAGAATTATGTTTGTCTTAAAATTTTTTTTAAATTGTGGCAGAGATATAGGATGTCATACAAGTTCATAGAAATTGTGACTGGGTGCACTAATTTAGCTATTATAATTTTTCTTTCCAAAATTTTTGGGTGGGCGTTTTGTTTTTATTAAAAGATATAACCAACCAAAACACTTACTCTGTATACCTCAGATACGTTGAAAATATCAAAGAAAAGCTTTATGACGTAAGGCTTTAACGTAATTACGAGAGCAATTTGTGGTTCTAAAATGTAATCAATCAATGTGGGTGGCATCTGGCCGAACATGGGCTCTGGGAAAAAGTTTTGGCAAAAACACTGGATATAATCACCACCCCTACTGCACGCCCAAACACACGAAGTTGAGGATATATATGCGTTAACGATATCTGCTAAACTATTGAATTTTGATGGCTTTTATGAACCTTTAATTATAATGTTAAGTTAAATAAGTTGACAAAAGGCTAGTAGTGTCTTAGTGTTAATAAAATCTGGATTTACAAAACGTAACTCTAACTTTGTACTATTACAAAGAAGATAAACAAATATATGGTATGTATTTCTTAGACACTTTAACATTCCATATTTGTAACAGAAATGTTTTTCTAAAACAACAAAAATTATTTTGTTGATTAACACCATTTTAGCACTCTAGTACCAAATACTATGTTGAAACTACGGCTTTAGTTTATAAAATACTAGCAGTAAGCCCGTCCTTTTTATGGGTTGTAGGATTCAGTTTGAAGAAGAAAGATCATCATACAAAAATGTAAACCTGAAGTCCTAAACAAATCAATACAAAGAAAATAAATGAATAACCAGCTTTATTATTTAGCACTACTTTACAATTAAATAGATTATAACATATATACCATTATTATTACTTTTTAATATAGTATGATTTCGAAATAGGTTTAAATCAATGAACAATATAAACTAACTAATATTGATTGAACAGTTGTTTGTTTTTATTTTTATTAAATCTTTAAACTACAAAGACAGCTGATTACTGCCAGTAGGTTATTCATTTAAAACTAAAGCAAAATGCGACCAATATCGCGTAAAAAGTGGGGTTTTAAATGCTCGTTATTTACTGTTTAAGGGTCGGCGGACACTTTTAAGCCTTTAAAAACCTTCTCTGGAATGTATGAAATAAGTTTCATTGTTATCAGTTCTCCCGTTTTTTTTCGGAGAAGACGGCGTAAAATGCCTCCTGGAGCGTCACAGACAAACAGACAAAAATTGAGATAAGACCGGTTTCGGCTTCTCTAACGCACGAAAAGTAAAAATAACTAAAAAATGAATAATTCTGAGCAATGTGAAGACAAAACTCTAATTTTATTTATATAGATATTGCAGTATTTTGAAATATCTAAAAGAAAAGAAATACTTTTTTAACATATTGGTAATGGTATTATATGATGTATAAGCTTAAAGGGACAGCAAAAATATAAATTAATAAGCTATAACTCATTGAAATGTTGGTCTGGGTCGGTCCCTTCTGGCAGGCCGAACAGTGCGGTGCAATTTTCGGGAGGAACGGCTAAAATATCTATTTGCAATAATGTTATTATTTAGGTTGAAAGTTTCAGTCTCTGTATTTTTATGCTTTTATATCAGTGATTAATTTCTAATAAGGTTTTTACATTTCTACTTAAGCTAGTATTTTCTAAATTTGAGATTTGCTGTATATATAAAACAACATATGGGATTTACAACTTCTAATTTAAAAGATCAAATCTATTCTATATACAATAATAGCGGTCGGTGTAAAGCCTTAAAGTGTAGTGGCCTATATAGTACGTGAATAAACTATTATAGGGGACGGAACCAGCACTTCTGCCGGTCAATGTTAGGTTTTTTAAATTTGACAACAGGATAAAATCGATTTTTTGCAAAACCTCAAAGTGCTTGAGATTGGTTAATGGAGCTGGAACCACTTCAAAACTACGTAAGTTTATGTGTACTCTATCAAACATTAAGACCAAATTTTCTTCCATGTGTCATAAAACTGACTTTAAATATTTTAGGAAGTAAAAAATTTGATTGTATACTTTCCCACAAAGTCATAACTCATTGAAAGATTTTGCCACTAAAATAAACTATATTCATTATATTCTATTCTATACGTAAGATAATAGAATAATAGATAAAGGTGGATATCTTTGTTTAAGTTTAATTAAACTATACTTTAATTTAAATTGAATGTGTAACTGTTACCTATGACACTTTATTTTTTAGGTTGGTAGCTTCACTCGTCGACTTATTCCCTACATATTAAATTAATATTTAATTGGACTTTTCCAACGCGTCTTGTATTTAAAAATTATATTATACACTAGCTGACCCGGCGAACTTCGTAACGCCTCACAGTAAACACATGTTAACCTTAAGATTGGCCATGTTCTGAAGTCGAATAGCAATACGGCTTCATTGTGAAAGGTTATATATTCTGGGTCGCTGCATAGTGAATAACAATACTGAAATGATAAAACATATTAATAACATTCCCATAAAACAAATAAATCTGAGTGGATTAATTCACAATTTTCAAATCCAATCCAAACCCAAACGAAACCTAACTGTAATACGGCTTTTTTAGGAAAGATATACAACAGCTGATTATTATAATAAACGCAATATTATAAACATTGTAATTATCATATAAACACGTGACTTTAATCAGACAGAAAATAAAAAATATAAATACATAATCCCCCAAAACCGTAAACTATTAACGTGGTGAATAAAGCTGTTCATTTTTTACAGTACACATTTAATTCATAGTTAAATATTAATGAATGATTCAGATGGCATTGGATAGAAAAGCTAATGGAAAGTAAACCAATCAGCTGTAGCTAAGAAATCAAATGTTTTCATTGTAGACAATTTGTAAACAAACTTACTCTCCATAAGGTTAACATTAGAAATTTAAAACGCCATAAAATGGAAACTTATGGGGTTTTCGAAAATATTTTTTCACTAAAACCTTCCCGGACACATATAGAGCAACTTCCTAAAATTTCATGGCGATCGGATGAGTAGTTTGGCAACGCATAAAGGACATACAGACAGACAGACAGACATACATTCAATTTTATATATAGAGATTTTAAACACAAGATGCGTTGGAAAAGTCCAACTAAATATTAATTTAATAATTGGTTAATAACCAACGCTAACATGAATTTCCAAAACTCTGTTGATTTCATACTTTTCTCCTCATTTAAACATGCATTTTATGATTTATATCTTATCATAAGTCGTAGCTTATGGCTTCTCCATTGTAAAATTTCAAAACATGTCTTGTCGTAAAGTAATTCGTCATTTTCTCATTTACTCGAGAGTTAGTCATCTTGACTCTATCTTTGTCTTCATCTCTTTCTCTCTCATACTTGTTAATAATATTTTTATACATTCTTACATACATTCACCACAGTTTAGACGAGATTCTAATGTTGTTAAACGCGTATTGCACAAAACTTTATTTTATAATGTATTACGTAAACAGAATTAAATATCATCGAAGGTAATTCTTTAAAATTTTGAGAAATACAATACAATATATTACATGAAATTATATATAATTTAGTTTTTTTGTGGGGAAATGGTAATTGTTTATGCTGGTGGAAATTTTACTGAACTCAAAATAATTGTTGGCAACACTGGTGTTGTATTCCAGGCGGGCCTGAATGCAACGACGACACTCCAGCTCCAGCACCTACTAGAGCAGCCTGGGAGACCGACTACCACCTCCCCTCGTTCATCCGGCCCTCCTTCTACTCCGTACTTGTAGTCCCGGATCTGACCACTGGCACGTTCTCCGGGGCCGTCACCATCACTCTAGACGTGACAGCTACCGCGGACCATATCCTAGTTAATATCGACGGTCCCAGGGTGTCTACCACTGTGCTGACTAGGTACGGGTCCTGGCGAGTAGCCTAAAAAGAAAAAAACCTAGGCTTCTCTGAGAGTCATATTGTGAAAAAAGCTCAGAGTGTAGGGAATCGTCATAAATTTAATACTGTATCTAGTTTCAAAAGTAATCAGTTTTGGGTGAAGATTAAATTTTAGTATGTGTGCTGGCACCCCAATTAGACTTTTGCCGCAGAAGCTAGTCAGCAGTTAGATTTTTTCTAAAAGTTTGCAAAAGTTTTCTAAAATAACTTCTTGAGTTATGCAGAAAAGCTTAATTTTTTCTCGGAGGTGGGTCCTACATAGACCCTTTTTTCTGAGAAATTATTTCCCCAATTGTAGAAAAATCGTATGAGCTCCATTGTGATGTCATATTGCAACTTAGCGTGCTGTTATTATAATGTAGAATATGGTGTTCGCCAAATTTTATATTGATTTGGCAATATAACATAATATTTTTTGTTTATATCTGTTTTGTTACGTATTGTTTGGAAATAAATTGAATCTGCCCATCAGGCGGCATAGGCCTAGAGCCTGTACAGTGAAATAAAAACAGCGAGGTATCCTAGCGGCATTAGTCGCATGGACTAGCTAACCAGAGGTGACCGTTTATGATCTGACAGTCGTCGCCGCTGGTTTAAAATGAAGATACATGTGCAAAACTTATATTTGACCATCGTATTGTTAAAGTTTACATTCGAAAGTGATTTTCTGTGTCCAGAGGGTCCCGAGGAGGGTCCACAGTCCAGCTGCGGGAGGCCTTCGAGTATTCCCCTAACCATTTCTGGGTGGTGGTTCCCAGGAGTCCGCTCCAGCCCGGACGTTACTCCCTCTATCTCGAGTACTCTGGTAGCATGACCAGGGAAATCGTCGGACTCTACATGGGCAACTACACCGCTCCCAACGGCGAATCGAGGTGAAGTATCAAGGGAGTATCTTATAAAACTATTCGCCAATGTAAAAAATGCTGAATCGTGGTTCATTTTTACGTATAGTATATAAGTGTGAAAAATCATTGTTGGTAACAGTGGGTTTATGTTATTTAGATTCTTAATGAGGACATTTTCCATCGCGATTAGTAAAACGTTCAGTAAGTTTCACGACTTTTCGGAATCTCTAACCTTCTGAGTGAGGAGGGAATCATATTCCAGACGTGAAATATGAGAAATCCTAGTAAGTTTTATCAAAGAAGTTACAAAAGTGACCCCAATTTCAAAGTGGGGAATTAAAGTTTTGTCGTGAATGTAGGCCAGTAGCGATACTTTCTTCGCCGGCTATAATAATTATATTTAGATTAATCTCCATAATAAAATAAGGGACCACAACGTTAACTGATTATCTACACAGATTTCCCCGGACACTCCTTCGTTTGTTTAAAATAGGAAGAATGTAACAGAATTATTTATAAGTACTCTCGTTTGATGAAGTATTCGTAAGATGTGGCGTAAAGCTGATTTTAAAAGACTTGATAGTCGATTTTTTAAAATCAAATTAATTTATACAATTTGTATTATTAATTGTAGCTCTCCTGTTTCAATGGTATTGATTAATTAATGTTTGGTTATTTTTTAGCATTTACAAAAAGTTAAAGAGCTCGAAATTTTCTTATAAGTACATTTTTGTTGTTTGAGTTGTATATTTCAAAATCGTAATAATTACGATTAAAAACAGTAATTATTAAAAGTAAAAACAGAAAACAAAATTATAAAATAAAGACATAAAATATAAAATATAAAATAATTATATAAAATAAAATAAAGAAATAAAGATATTGTTTCAAGTTTTGTTTTTTAAGTCATTAAAGTAAAAACAGTAATAATTACTGTTTTCTTTATCTTTCGTTCGTATTATAATATTTTTATCTGTTTTCATACAATTTAAACAGTATTGAAACTCGAAACTTATGAATTTTGAAGTTTGTACTACATTATTGAAACAATAACACACGCGATATTACTACGCCCGAGTTTGTTATTTGTTCTAATAGTGAAGTAAAACATATAATCATTTTTTTACAATTACTATCTATACACTGTAGACACTGACGTTACCCAAATAAAATATTATTATCGTGAACTACTACATTATAAATTTGCTAAACATATGTTTATGAAACAAAGAAACTGTGTAATAAATTTAATAAAGTAGAACAAAAAGTACCTGTAGAAATAATGATTTTAGTTTTCCTACACGATACTAATGAAATAGTTCTTAACTTTCACTTTAACTGTATTAAAATCAGTACAAAAATGACTATTTTATTGTTTTATCAACGAAATTATCGTAAGAAGTTTGTGGGATTCGAATTTTTTATTAGTTTGTATGTTGCACCAATCTAATCTTAGGTCAACAACCAGAAACTATATATTCATATCCAGCAGTATATTATATTTTATTACTCCTGTTACTTGTTACAATCAAAGTATTTACACTAACTGAAGAGCAACCCCCCTCCAAATAGACCTCTAAACCAAGCCATCATGTGAGCGGTACAAGAGATCCATTCATGATTTATCAACCATGAAATAATCTAATGTTCAATGAAATAAAAATACTATTTATACACATTTTGGCCAAATCAAGAAAGCCATGCAGTCATAGAATTATATCAGTTTCAAATCCGATTATCAACAGCTGATTTGTACGGTGATAAACAGCTGATGTGTTGGAGACAACTAACTGGCCATGCCTGAAGGCTACCAATGGAGAAAGTGTGACCAGTGACCAGTGACCAGTTGAAGGATTATAATTCGAGTGAGTCAGCTGTTGTACAAGGTTTTCATATGTTCTTGATCCGCGTAATCTACATCCTGTGTGATTTTGCGTTAGCAAACATTTCTGTTGGATCTCCCTTCCAGGTAAGATATTGCAATTTTGTAGAAGTAGAATTTTGTTATTACATTTACGGATCGAATAAAGAAATCGTCCAGTTGTAGCAATACGCTGCTTGTGTTTATTTGTTTACGTATTCGTGGTCACCATCGAAATTTATTACTTTTAATCGCAAATCAGAAAGTTTGTAGATTAAAGTGTCAAATAGCAGTAATCAGATTTCATATTATTTTATGTATAAGGGTACAGCTAAAATTTTTTTAATCTTCTCAAGTATATTATTTTAATATGTATTTTCAATGTCAAATATATTTATCGAACAGTTTGTTTTTATTTATAGCGTTTTACGCCTCCTATATATCTTAATAAATATCTCATTGGTACAACAACAGTTACTTCAAGTTTTATTTTATTTGAATGTTTGAAAACATCAAATTTAAAATAGAATTACAATACAAGCGTTTTATAATATTTATATTACGTTTTTGGAATATTTACCACAAGTTTTAAATAGAGTACGCGGCTATTTAAAATCTCTACATTTATTTGTGAAACCCGCAACGAATTAATCGCGTGAATTCCTAATTTATTAATTTTAATTTGTTTTAAATTAAATACTAATATTGTTATCTCAACTTGAATGAAAACGAATTAGTTCGTATTTCTTATTGAAGGATTGTTGTTGGCGGTTTGGCAATGATACTAATGTTGACAGCTATTATTGCTATAATTCGTTACAATTAAAATATTTATAATAGCTCAATGTTTTTAATATTTGTAACAAATTGTTTTAAGTAGCGGTCGTTTGGTTTTTATCTTATGTTGTTTTATAATTTTTTACAACGTGAAAGTGTAAGCTTGAAGTAAAAACTTCTACGACGTAAGTTATCGTAAACATGAAATGTAGCCTACATTTGATACGACTTGGTGTGTTCTAGCATTTATAGTTTTGGTTAATTGACTTCGTTATTGAATAAATAATTGCGGAGGTACTAACAATATCCACCAGTAATAACAAGATATATCGTTAATGTGTTTAAGCCTCGTACTAAAATTTATTTCTTTTATATCACACGAACCAAAAAATGTTTGACTAAAACAAACTTTGGTTGGTAAAGGTCAAAATGATTTGACAAAAAAGTCAAACCCTTTAGAGTAAACCTTTTTCTATCTGACAGAAACAAAATGTTTATTTATTATTGCAATCATTATCATTATTATATTGCAATTTTTGTTGGTTTTATATGCCTCCTTAATTGTAAACATATGCTAAGCTATACAACATTTCTCCTCGAAATTGTAGTTTACCTACAATACGAACAATTACATTATAAAATATTAATTTTAAGAGTAATTGTTTACAATTTCAACAGTATTTTAAATATTTGTTTTTTTTCAGATTTAAATTTGAAAATGAATACCAGAAATATTCCAACTACGCCATTTTACATCTCTGCTGTTTTGTTACTAAGTTTTGCTGTATATAGTGGAATGTGCCAAAGTAAAAAATCTGTGAGTTTACAGCAAGCCGTACACATTTTTCCCCTCATTTGTAAAACGTAGTTTTAAGATGTAAAATCACATGCAATGCGCTAACGAAATATCAAAACTTCAACAACATCCAACTATTATTACTTTACTTATATTATTTATCACCTAACCACGGTAATAAATTTTTAAACTACAAGGCAATCGGATGTCGCTAACATTTGTACATGTAATACGATTCGTATCAATCGTATCGTCTCTAATCGCAGACAAGAGCACAGATATGTTTCATATTTTCCTTTATGTTGTCTGTGAGTGGTCCTACGGGTGACAAAGCTGAAGAGTGAAATGCTATCATACTAAGCAGAGCAGGTCATGACGTCGTCATGATTACGTATTCATTGATGCGATTCGAGGAGTTGCCATTATTACGTTTAACTGATAAAACAAAATTATCTTGTTTTAAATGGATAACTGATGTTCTTATTCAAAATTTTCTGTACATGACCACATAATGTAGTTAATAACTGTATATTTGTATGTAATTTTTCAACTACATCACCACTGTGGACTTTATGTGCATCCATATTTGATGAGATAATACAACTAATAACATAACGATATCGAATCGAAATCAACCGAACAGACAAAATCTGTAGTAATGATGAAAATCTAAATTCGAGTTGTTCCTTGTGGTTGCAAACCCCATGTTCCCCTTATTATTCTTATAAAGAATAAGTAAATATTGATATAATTTTCTTATTTGACTGAGCTATGACTAAAAAAATAGGTTTTATCACGAAAAATAATGCTTACATCAATGTAATTTCGTTTAGTATGCAAGTCTGCTACTACGGAATTTTTTGTTAGTAGTGGAATAATATGTTTGTGCATTTTAATTTATAAAATATATTAAATTGCATTACATGGACATTTTGGGCAATCTTAAAAGGCACTCATGTCTCTGACTGTAATTAATCCAATCAAATACAATTTATCAAGAAATAAGAATATATTTGTCTTACTACCCAATAATATTTTCCAATAATGTTTAAAATTCCTAAACTAACTAGGCTTTTTAAAATCATGAATATGGAATATGGAATGGGAATATATCATGAATAAGATAAAAAGGATTTGTAGTACCGGTAGTAATGCTTACACGATGATCATAACAAAACGGGATCTCTGATCTCTGGTGTTCTAATTGTATTATTTTAATGATTTTTATGATAAACTAGCCAAAGTACCCGTTCTTCGCACGGGTAAAAAAGGCTGAGAGGTGTAGGCTCTACAGATACATTTAGGTTATTGATAATTAATTCTTTATTGTTTACAAAATGACAAAACGCGTGTCTAAGTATGTATCTAAACATGACAAAGTAACATATGTCAAATATTGGGAGAGGTTAAGCATTAACGTAATAGAGGCAGGCATCGGTAGAAAATGAAAAATCTACCATTCCACTATTTCGAACTAATAATTCACTAATTTTGATCCAGCAGTTTATGTGTAAACAGAAACCACCTCTTCTTTATGATATTAATTATTACAAGTAGGTACTGTTGTTTCTCCAAGACTTATTTTATTTTCAAATAATTCCTTTATTTTACTTCTGCTTCTTCTGCTTCTCGAACTGTCAAATTTTAGTGTTCACAGCTGTTGACATTCAAGTAATTTTATGTTTTCATTTTCTAAAAATGTAAACATTGAAACTTAGGACGTTCACAGGGCGTAGCCCGAGAGGATTTTAAGGAAATGAGTATGCCTATGTGTTGCATGAGTTTAAGATCTGTCTTTGTGTAAAATTTCAAACTGTTTGGTTCAGTATTTTTTGCGTTCACTTGCCACAACAAACCCACAAACACACAAACACACAAACCCACAAACAAACATACAGAAACCACCTCTTCTTTATGATATTATAGAAGATAACATATTTTATAAACATTTCTACTGCTAAGTCTAAGAGACCACCTAAGGTATTCTTAAAATAACTTATAGTACGTCAGAAGTGTTGTCAGTTATATGTTTAAAAGTTTAGTTTACCGTTCGTTCACCAAAAACAGACTAAGGAATGACGGAAAGGGAAGAGATTTAGTTTCAGTTTTTGAGTTTCATCACAACCACAACATAACCAAATTTGTAAACAATAAATCAGATTAACTTCTCTGTTGTGATAAGTAATCAATTATGATTGAGACAGCCTGCTGATTGTCTAAGATAAACTTTATACTCCAGTAATTTTATTAGATTGGACATATTTCAACAACATGAAGGTAATAATACACCATGTACTACCAACAGATTTTTAAACGATCATATATATATATAAGATATAAAATGTAACAATTAATTATTTTAATATTGTGAACTACTTAATTTTGTCGTTTGCATATGACATCTGTTTTAAGGAACATACATAGATCCGTTGTCTAGGCTCAATTTATTTCTTCTGTGTGGTCATATTATAAGTTATTATTGTTGATAGTGTTATTAAAATATGTGACAGTTAAAAGTGATTAATATTCTGAATTATTTTGGTATTTTAGACATTTGGGCCTATATGAAGAATGCCACTTCCCGTTTTGCGTTCTATTAGCACTAATTAAAACCTACGAAACCTTTTTACATTATAAATTTCCATGTTTTGCAAATATTGAGTCTAACTATTATTATAATTTTAAACTGAACCCTATTTACCTTCTCCTTGAATTATTTATCAAAACACATTCAAATTGTCAGGTACAGTACCTACATATATATACCGGTAATTGAATAGGATATCTATTACATCTTCATAATTTTATTCAACTTGCAAGTATTAGGCCTATTATATTAATTTTGAATAAAGTGCATTTAAAATATTGTCTAAGATATTTATCTTTAGGTTTTCATGTGAAACTCGTTAAAATTATAGGAGTTTTGAACAGTTTGTATCAAAGAACATTCATGAGGATTAGGAGATTTGACTTAAAAGGATATGTCCTGTTTAACAAGGATCACAGTCCTCTACCAAAAAACACTTCTACCAAACCAATTTTACTTGGCCTCTAGAATTCATTGATGATGTTAAATCACAGAATACCTTATAGAACTCTTTTACGTAATTAGGTCTACTTACTTTTTCCTTATTTCAACTAATTTTATAACTTAATGTAGATTTGGGATGTAATAAAATATTATACAAACATTATACAGTCATAATGCAGTTTTGAATTAGTGCTGCTATAATTGTTTAAACTTTGTATTTTTTTATTTCAGGGAAAACCTTGGGAGAAAGATTATAGATTATCCAAAAATATTGTTCCTGAAGTTTACAATTTACTTCTGCATCCCAATTTATCTAAAGGAACTTTCAGTGGCAAAGTTGATGTTACTCTAAACATAACAGCTCCATGTGATTATATAGCTATACACCACAAAGGGTTAACTGTAGAAAACTCAAAGCTTTTATCAGAAGATGGCTCTTTGAATTCAGTAAAGAATGCATTTGACTATCCTAAAAATGAATTTTGGATTGTGGAACTAAACGCTCAAATTATTCCTGGTATTTATAAGTTGGTATTGGATTTCTCAGGATCACTTACCAGTGATATCGTTGGATTCTACAGGAGTTCGTATAAATCTGTAACTGGCGAAACCAGGTTTGTACAGTTTCATCTATTCGTGTTGATTTAACTAGTATAAAACCTGATATGTCGATGAAAAGCCAATGTCATTTGTGCTATAACAAATAAAATAAATAAATGATCCCAATGAATAAACAAAAGATATAAATTATGTTTTCTTTTTCCCTGAACACACAATATAGTTCTTAGTATTCAATATCATGATTGCTAGGTAGTAGGTCCTACTAGTATTTTATCCAAAACTTATTTTGATCTTTTTTGTTTTAGACACATTGCAACTACCAAATTTGAACCTACATACGCTCGCCGAGCGTTTCCCTGTTTTGACGAGCCAAATTTCAAAGCAAAGTACAATGTTTCCATTGTTAGGCCTTCAAAAAATTATATTGCTTTATCCAACATGAATCAAGTGGTGAGTTATTGTAATTAATTTCTACTTACAATGTCCTTGTTATGGTTACAGTTTAGTTGCTAATAAACCAATAATTTCAGTCAAGATTTTATTTTTGTAATAAATGTTTTTGTATGCTTCTCTGAGAAATCTTTAGCCTTGATCCTTTAAAGATTAAGTACTCTATAAATTAGGGTGCTGAGTTTGTGTTCAGAGTTTGGATTTTATTTTTTCAGGTCAGTCACCTCTCAATGAAGGAGCTGCTGAATACTGCTTTCACCATTATTTTCTGCAACATGGTCTTAGTCACAATTTAATATGCTTTATGTAGTCACTCAGAAGGGCAGAGCCCATTGCTCTTTCATGTGCATTTTTGGGATCCATACCCAATATTTTATCAATGAGTGTATTTAAAAAGATATTTCTCTATTAACCCGGATATCTAATTGTTATTTACGAATGTTGGAGGAAAACAACCTTGTTTAGATTAGATTAGATTATTGAAATGGTGACCCTTTTTACCATTTACCACGTTTACCCTACCAAAAGGTAGGTATTTTAAGCCAAGTATGAATAATGATTGAGTAATGAGTAAGGTAATTGTGGCGCGTTCTTGTAGTTTTGTTACTGACTAAGGCTGACATGTTCCTTATAAAGGACTGTTAATTAATAGCCCAACAGCCAATGACAACTATGGGGCCTACAGTTAAACGTGGAATCCGAACCACTGCCTCTGAATTACGAACTGGTCTAATTTAAAGGATAGTCTTTGCAAATGAATGTTTAGTATACTTTCAAGACTATTTAAAAAACCACAATAAACTTCAAAATCCAACATCAATTTCTTTTTCAAATTTTACTGCTACCTTAGCTGAAATATTCCTCATTTATTCTTCAGGAGGAAATACCTGATTCACCTTCTTCAGGGTTAACAACTGTCCGTTTTGATACATCAGTACCAATGTCAACTTACCTTGCTTGCTTCATCGTTTGTGATTTTGAAAAACTGCCTACAATAAAAACAAAACGAGGCCTAGATGTCAATGTGTATGCAAGAAGTGGTCAGATACAGAAGATGGAGTATGCTCAGAAGATAGCCGCCTCGACAATTGACTTCTACATTGACTATTTTGGAGTTGATTATCCTCTTCCAAAACTAGGTAAGCTGTAATTTCTGTGATTTATTAGTGTAGGGGTTGCAAGCACAGCAGGACTGTGACTGTCAAAAGAGGTGGTGGCGGAAACAAATCTGAAGGGGGATAGCTGTTATCTTCTAAAAATATGAAATAATTCAATTTTCACAAGTAATTTAAAGATGAAGTATACAGTATTTTACAATACCTTTAATACAATGAATCATCATTGATAATCATTCCATATCATCTAGATAATTACACAATTATAGTAATATTTTGCACTATTTGCCTAAAGCATACCGTTCTGTTTTATAAACTTAAAAATTATATTCTTAAAAACTATTTTAACAAAATTTCCTGGGCGAGAAATTTCTAACAACCTGACGAAAATTAAACTCATATTGTCTAATTCCGTATATTTGTGATTGGTGGCTAATCTGCAAGAAGATTATATAAGGTGTACTAGCAGATTTTGTTTTTTTTAGTGTTACTGGAGCATAATCAGAAATTCATGTACGGCTAGTTGTGTGGAATTTAAAATAATCAGAAAAACTGTTCTCCAGTCTGAAGTTATGACATATACACCATAGTCTCGGTAATCCAAACTAATTGGGACCGAACCCTGTTTGGATTACCTAATTGTTCTAATTATCTTGAGACCGTTCTATCCGTTATGGACTCGTCATTAGAAATATAAAACAAGACACCCACGTTGACATATAAAAATGAACAATGAAAAAACAGTGCCATCTATAGGCACTCAGATTTAAACTCAGTAACCTTTTTCCCCAACAGGTTGTTCGGATTAGCCAGACGTTCGGATTACCGAGACTCTGGTGTACCTACATGTTATATATTAAATTTAAAATTTATAGTTTTGGTCATTGCTAATCTATCAAATAAATATCACTATCTAAATAAATGTTGTCAATCATTGTTAGCTAGTTATGAAAATCATAACCAATTACAGTAGAACCTCGATTAACCGTCACCCTTTTAACCGTCAGTCTCTATTAACCACCATCCCGCTAGCGCAAAAAAATTTATATTTCCGCATCAGCGCCGAGCCGGATCGTATGATGAGTATTTACGACTGTACTGCACACCTGCACTCTGTGCAGGTGTGCAGTAAACGCTGGTGCTTCTCAGAAAAATTAGAAACATGGCCCCCTAAAAAGCTCGACGCAGAAAGAAACAAAATAAAATTACTGATTATTTTAAAAAGTAAGTACCGGTAACGTAAATTTTTAGAGTAAAAGTACGTAGGCCTACATGTATAGTTGATATTTCTTTGTTTTCTTAATAAAATATTTTAATAAAGCATTTTTCACTTGAACTGGCGTAGTTATGTTTTTTCTCTTTTAAAATCAATTCATTCACATAGTGTGCAGCAATCATGACAATTGGGACTTACAATGACGCTGTTATAACATGTAAGGCAGTGAATTGCAATGTTGCCACGCCAAACACTGTCTAGGTGCTAAGTTGTAGCAATGCTATTATTATTTCTGTTATTCGTCTATTCGGTTATCCATCATGGTCTCGGTCCTGAGTGTGACTGTTAATCGAGGTTCTACTGTAGATAGTGTCTTCGTTTGGGGAGCGTTTCACAAACCCGAGTTTTCACTACGCCGAGTAAGGCTAAAAATCTAATAAATATCAAAATTTCACTACGCCGAGGTTTTACAAAACCGAGTACGTTATAAAATTCAACTGTTTCACTAAACTGAGTTTCACAAAACCGAATAAGGGGCTGGGTACCGCCCGCTCTAGAAGTGACTGTAGAAGCCTGTATAGCGTGCAGTATTACGTGCTTTGCAAGCACTCGCTGTCCAGTCGTGTAGTGAACATAACGCGTGACACATAATTTATCTTGAAGATTTAATAATAAATAGTTAATAGTTTATATTTTAGTTAGTAAAAATAAGTTAATAATAGTTAATACATTTAGTTAATAAAATTTTGTGAATTAAAATAATTTTTAGAGCTTTATGATTCTTTAAAACCATAAGATCCCAAAAATGTATTAAATACAAATCCTATGTTGTTTTTAGTGTTTCAAGTGCTATTCGCCGTTTTGTATAGCTAAAATATATTAATATATTTTAATTGTTACCAAGCTCATAAACATTTGAAACGCAGTACCCTTTTTTTAAAATATTGATTAAAATTCAGGGTATACAGGGGCCTGCTTTGGAGCATACAATCATCTCCAGAGAATAGTTATCTCCAGAAAATTTTCTGTTATTAATAACTTATAGCTTGTTATTGTGATAAGTTCTATTTTTTACAGGCAAGAAAATACTGAATTTTTCTAAATAAAAAAATTGTTCTTATAAAAAATCAAATTTTTCTCTGCTTTGGAGCATACCTACAATTATTTTCGTTTACTATTTTCTATAATTTTCTTTTTAACATTCATCCATGGACAATTTTATTTTTGTATAATATATTAAAACAGTATAAATTAGCTTAAGTTATTAGATCAATAATGTCATTTACACAGATTTCAGGCAGTGAATGCCTTCAAAGCGCATGATACTGCACGTTGTTGGCCTTCCGGCCGACGTGCTCTTGGTGCGAACTCACTTCTAGAGCGGACGGTACCCAACCCCTTACTCGGTTTTGTGAAACTCGGTTTAGTGAAACAGTTGCATTTTATAACATACTCGGTTTTGTAAACCTCGGCGTAGTGAAATTTCGATATTTATTAGATTTTTAGCCTTACTCGGCGTAGTGAAAACTCGGTTTTGTGAAACCCACCCTTCGTTTGGTACCTAGAAGTATCATTAGTCAAAAATAAATTAATGCATTATTTTTTTTAGACATACTGGTATTATGGATAGTGTAGTTATATCCAAAACTATTTTATAGGTTCAAAATTGTTATGTTTTTTTATATTACCTTGTAATGTCAATGAAAATATACAAACTCAGAGACTGACAAAAATATCTATAGATTTTGCACTCTATTTTGTAAAATGATTTCAGCTCTTATTAAAATGTAGGCCCTAACTAGTTGTAATTAACAATTATTTAACAAACTTTCTTATATTTTCTGTTTATTGCTCCTATTAGAAGAGTTTCATTTTAGATTATGTTCTTAGGCATTTTTCGAGGGAAGCATAATACAAAACAGTAATTGAAAGTTGGATTTAGTAAAATATAAACATATCATAATCAGGATCATGATTTCAGGAAAACCATTTTAATATAATATTGAGGCAATTCTATGGTTTTCATTGTCATTTTTTTAAATATGTACTGTAATATTTCAACATTCTTAATACTCATTACATTACTCATTTGATTTTTGTGGACAAAATTATCAGTTTTGATGTTTGTTTTTTATCACCTCCAGTGCCTTGGGATGACTGAAATCTTTCATCACTTGCTGGTTGGTTCCTGGAATGTGGAAACAAATTTGAGCTGTACCTAGTAGAAATTACTGAATTTTGATATGACTAATCAGTCATTTTATATTAAATATTTCTTCCAGTCTCTGTGATTTTTAAAAGTTGGGCACTCTTGACATTGTGGATTTCTAAATTCTTTCTCTGTTACATAAAGTTTGTAACAGTTTGTAGAGTTTGAGGGCAGTACGAGTCAAATGCTCATACCACCCAGTCAAAGTGTATTTTTTGCATGTGATCATCAATTTGAACGTCAGAAGTGAAATCACACTATTGTTGTCTTGTAGTGGCCTTTGTGCCTGTCTACGACTGAAGAGACTAAATAAAGTCAAAACATGTAATGTTAGAATTATCTTTAGGTTACAATAAATTGTCAATTGCCTAATGACTATTATCAGTCTTTATCAGTTCTGGGGGCAAGAATGTTTAAAAAAATATAAATGTCAGATCTGATCGCAATCCCTGACTTTGTCTCCGGAGCAATGGAGAACTGGGGTCTCATCACATTCAGGGAGACTAGTGTGCTGTACGACCCGGACTTCAGCTCCAGCGGGAACCAAGTAAATGTGGCACTAACAACCACCCACGAATTGGCTCATATGTGGTTCGGAGACTTGGGTAAGTGATGAAGAAAAACTAATACTTTACTAACCTTTAAGGCTTGTGTGGCTAAGTTTTGTTTAGTTGTGATGTAGAAAAAAAAACTAGTTCCCACCATGTAGACAACAAGGGCTTGAGCCCAATGCAAATGCATATTGGTATTATATTGGAGCTGTGCCAAATGCTATTTGTATTTTGCTTGTTGTATTTCTATTGGATCAGGATTTAAGGGTTAAAAACTTTTTGAATCATAAAATAGACTAAATGTATTCCAATAATGGTGTTTGAATGTAAATAATAAAGTGAAGAAATGGACATAGTCAAAGTAATATCATTGACATAATTTGAACACAATTATATGATCACAATACATCTTGAAAAAGCATTTTTAAAGCAGTTACACGCATAAAATATGTCATGAAAATCCCAATTTTTAAAAGATCTATTGTTTAATGATTTCAATACAAATAAATTACTTTATTTTTGGTTTGGTTTCTATTTGAGACTATGTCTTTCACTCTTGATATATTTTATAGGTGTCGAATTACTAATACACCAGAAAATTATTGTTAATAATATTGTTAATAATTTTTCTTATAAAAATTAGTTAGAAATTTTAGTTTATTATTTTAACCATTGTCAAGCAAATTGTAGAATAAAAATGAATGTATAAAAAGCAATAAATATTATTTTTTATCCATTGCTTATAATTGGGATAAAAAGAGTACACCAGAGTCCAGGTAATCTGAACCCCGGTAATCCGAACGTCCGTCTCATCCAAACAGCCTGATGAGGAAAAGGTTATGTAGTTTTAATTCAAAACGAAGCAATGTAATCTCATTTATAACATTTTAATTTACAGCACGGTCACACTAATTTTACTAATTACACTATGTAATGTGTGTACACAATGTTAATAATATACAATAACTTACTTTTTAGAATATATGAATTCAATTATCGTCTTTTGACGTAGCAAAGAAATCCTGTGAGCCAAGTTGTGCCAACCTCTCATAACATAAATATCAAGCATTCGGATGTAGTAGTACACTGTCGTGTAGGTTGATGTCTAGCTACACTCATAGTACATCACAATAGATTGGATGCTCACGGTCCGACTCTATTTCTCTCGCTTTTCGGCGAACTACTTTTCATCTCCAGCAATGACCGCGATCGCGTAAAAAGTAGGCATACAGACAGCACTGTTTTATCATTGTTCGTTTTTTAGTGTCAATTTGTGTTTTATATATATAATGATAAGGACATAACGGATAGTACGTCTCTGCTGGAACACTTGATGGCGTTCAACAAAACATCTAGTGGAAAACCCTGATTTTTAACTATGATAAGAGTAAGTTAATTATTTGCTCTAAATACTCTGTTTGAGTCTAAAATAATAGTACTATTAAAGTACTTTATACAGCACTTTTGGATAATCTGAACAACTTGGTAATCTGAACAGGATTCGATCCCAGTTAGATTGGATTACCGGAACTCTGGTGTATACAAAAATCTCCATTCAATTTGAAAACTTCATTTTGCATTCTATTTTGTAGTGACCATGCAGTGGTGGGACGACTTATGGTTGAATGAGGGATTCGCCACCTTCGTAGAGTTCAAAGGGACAAATTACAATCACCCGGAGTGGGACATTGTAAGAAAGGATAATATATTCCCTTAGTGTATTCAATTAAATGAGAAAGTATTATTTTTTGTTATGCTACTAATAGTATTGTAGCCAAGTAATAGTAGGGATGTCCGAACCTGGAATTTTATGTTTGAGCCGATCTGTTAAAAAAATTCCTGAGTTTGAACTTCTTCCAACCAAACTTTTTCAAACCTTCACCTGATCTGAATTATCAAGGTAATTTTTCTCTCAAAGAGTTTACTTAATAGAAGACGTTAGTTCAAATGGCTGGTTTCCTGATCGTACTACTCCAGTATTCATCTGGAAATGTACAATAATTTTGAGTCAGCAACACTACAGCTGGTTTCTTGGTCGAGTTTCATCAGACTGAGAACAATGTTGTCTGTTTCGCTTCTTATCCCAACATCTCAAAATAATTGACAACATTACTCCTTCCTTCTATCTGAATTCATCACACTCACAGATGTAAAAACGACCCTATGAACAGAGCTATGTAAAATTATAGTGTAAATTAAGAGTTTTTTTATTTGGCAAAAGCTCGGCTCGAATTTCAAGCTTTTTCAAAACGCCTCGAGCCGAGCTGAGCTTTATAAAGCTTAATGATTTGAGCCTTTGCATACCCTTAAGTAATAGTTATAAATAATTCTAATGATAAAATTTATATTTTCTTTACAACTAGAATTTAAATTTGCTGTTTTAATACTTACTTTTTCAGAAAAATTTTGTGTATATCCTATTTGCCATATCTTAAAATTCTTAAAAACTGATTACACACATTGGATTTTTATCATGGGCTGAAACCCCAGTGATCACTTATGCTAAAAATAAACAGTTTAGGAAACTCATGGTTCATATTTGTATTAATAAAATAAAACTAAAATGTATATGCTTGTAGGCTGGTGATGGTAGAAACCCTCTGATGTACGCTAGCCACTGGCATTTTAATATCCTGATAATATTTAGGAGATACAATCAATATGATATCTATAAACTCTTTTATTGGTTTTTGTATTAACAATTTTAATAACTTAAAAGTATCTAGATCCAATTTATGTTTTTCCAGTTCACATACTCCATTATTCATGACCTGCTAGATGCCTTGGGACTTGATTCAACACTAAGTTCACATCCAATCATCAAACACGTGTCCCACCCGGATCAAATAACTGAAATATTTGACCGCATATCTTACGCCAAGGTAAAAGCTCATTTGTAATTTTTTTTGCATTATTCAATGTCATAAAATATTCTTATACAAAATGTAGGGAGGAAGTACATGTACAAATAAAATAAAAATATAGGAAAATATTCCTATATAAAATAGGTTTATCTACTCCCATCAAGAATAAAGACACCTATCAGAAGGAAGAAAATGGCCCAGGGATCTGTAACATATCATTGTCTGTAACTACTGACCTCACTTTGTAATTCAAAATATGTAATATCCCCAAATTTTGGATTTAGCAAGACTTTCAAAAAAGAGGGTTCATAGTAAATTTGATATTCCTAATAGCCTATTATTGGAATAGAATTCAGCAATGAGTTTTTATTTCTGCATTTACATAAAAACAATATTTTAATTCATTCAAGTTCCTAACTGAAATAAAATTGAAAAAATTGTTTTAGGGATCTTCAGTAATTAGGATGCTGGAAGCGTTCATGGGAGAAGAGAATTTTAGGCAAGGTGTTGTGTCCTATCTGAAGAAGTTCCAGTACCAGAATGCCAATACCAACGACCTGTGGAACCATCTGCAAAACTTTTCCAATGGTGTCAACATACCACACGTGAGTGACAAGAACTGGTTGTGAACACTAGCAAGGTAAAATGTATACTATAAAGAAACTGTCTTGGTATCGGCTATGTCGTGGATAATGTTTGTTCCTTTTCGACTATTGATTGTCTGGGGTGCTCCTGATGATCATGTGTGAGTTTTTACAGAATTTTCGGATAAGATGGTATCCTTACTTAATCTTTATCCTGTCCTCTTCTACTGGTTGGTGTCAAGGTTGTAAGGCCCCTCCATGACTTCCTGCCTGCAGTGATTTGGTAAAGATTCAAGAATGGAGCTGCCCGTCTCATGCAGAGCATCCTCTATCTTTTCTTCTCATTTCCTTCTATGTCTGCCTCTCCTGCACTTTCCCTCTACTTTGACCTCTTTAATCTTACGGAGTCGAGTTGTGGGCATACGATGGCCGTGCCCATATCACTTTAGTTGATGTTCCTGTATTGTAGTGTTCAATGGCTTAATATATAAAGTGTTCTTTATTACCATGTTGCTTGTCCTACCCCTTCTAGTTTTATTCTCTACTCTCCTAAGATACCTCATCTCTATTGCTTGAAGCTTGCTTTTATGTCTTTTCTTCAAAGTCCAGGATTCACATCCATAGGTAAAGGTAGGTATAAAAGTAGATTTATAGATTGCTAGTTTGGCTTTCTTTGAGATTTCTTTCTTGGCCAGAGATTTGTTTCTTATGTATAAAGAGAGGTGATTTGCTGCTGCAACAATTTCATTTATCTCTTCTCCCTTTTTACCATCCTCTATGATAACTGAACTTAAATTTTTAAATGTTGGTACCTGCTTCAATGGGCTATTTCCTACTGAGATTTGATGATAAATCTTTTTCCCATTGGTTGGGTTTTGCTTGCATTTGATTTTATTTCCCTTTTAGATAGCTCATCTGCCCAAGTGTTCATATTATGCTTCAAACTTACCTCATTTTTCCCCAGAACCACAATATTGTCTGTGAAAACTAGACTGCATATTTTATCAGCTCCTAATTGATAGTGTCCTACAACAAGATGTTTAGCTTTAGCTTTCACAATTTTCATAATTTCGTCCAGCAGTAAGAAGAAGAGGCGTGCCTCAAAAAGGAGAGGACTCAAATTATCACCTTACCTTGTGACCGATTCTGTTGACTTTTTATTGCATGTTCTAACATAATTTCTACAATTGATATATAAGCTCTTGATTACCTCATTGGTTCATTTTTAACCACCAGCATTGTCAAAACTTTGAAAAGTTTTGCCAAATTTCATTCCTTGGCACTCTATAAAATGCTTGGCTCAAATCAATGAATCCAGCAAGAATGGTATCCTTATTTGTATAAACTTGTAAATTTTATTCGCCAAACATCTTACTTCTGCTAGAATACAGGAGAGCTACTGAAATAACAGAACATTGTGATGGCCAGGTGATGGACAGCTGGACTCGACAGATGGGTTTTCCGCTGTTGACTGTCACCAGAGATGGTGACACCATCACTGTCACTCAAGAACGCTACACTGCTGACAAGAACGCTGTCTTTGACCCTAAAGAATCCCAGTTCAAGTGAGTTCCTTACAGATTTTTTATTAAATACTAAACTGGTTTAACCCCTTAACCACGACGCATGAGATATCTCGTGCAATGACCTTGTTGCGTTAACTGCAACGCACTAGTTTAAAATGATCTGACATTCTCAGCTGATTCATTTGGTAATACAAGTCGTTTGCTAGTTTTTTCCCAAGCTATTACTGCTAAATTGACAGATCATTGGGTGCTGCAATCTAGTGATTATTTTCTGAAACTACGTCCACGTTACGTGCTCTTCAGTGAAATTAAACCCCATGGTTAAAGGATTAAATATAGTTTCACTGCCAAAGAAATTCTCGATGGAATCTTTATCAGGCCACATTAGTGACCATTCTTAGTGAACTTGTCAAAGTGTGCTATGAATGATTGTTGACTGATCAAAAATTTTTTAATCAACTGAATATTAACCTCTCCTGGGCTATTGAAGGATATATCCGTCTTGTAAATTTTCTCTTCTGGGCTGAAGGTGGATATATCCACCCAAATATATTATGAAATGTTGTAAGTCATATACATAGCTTTAATAATTTGTAAATAATTGTAGTAAAATTTTGCGTTTTAAATGGATAAATTTTTTGCTATTGATAACATTGTTCTCTTCGATTTTTTTAGCGGTTTTGTGCCTAAATAATGTGTGAATAGCGCTAACAAGCTGCCTTAAATAATGATTGAATAGCGCCAAGCTGTCTGCAATCTGACATTACAGTAATTGTTTGTTTGTTTTTGTTTTAATATTTTTGTAACCAAATAAATAATCCCAATGACCCTAATTTGGCTGAAGATGTGACATACATGCTAAATATAGCCTAAGTATAGTCTACTTTATCTGTATTAATATGCTGGAATCTGGATAATATGAAAATATAACAGGATATATACGTCCATATAACATAGACAAATATCAAGCCTGTGTATTAATCCTGTATAGTGCCTGTAATATGTTAATATATGTTATGTGCTGCAAACTGCATATAACTACACACAGCGAACTACATGCAGCGAATAACCGCAAAATATCGCCGGCATTTAACGTGTCATAAGGTTTTAATTTGATTGAAAAATTTAAATCTACAGTAAAGTCTGGAAAAAAACAAAGCAGTACTTAATAATGGTTTTAGGTAAAAAAAAATCTCAGGTTAATAAAGTAATCTTAATTAGGGTGTGTGTTCATATGTTAAGCATCGTTAGTGATACTTACCGTGAATAGCAAAAACTGCGGTTGTGTCTGTAATTATGATGGTGCTCTAGATGAAACTCGCATTTTAACTGTTATTAGTTTTTTACCTACATACATGCTACATACTCTTGAGCTTACTTGCTGCCGTGGCTTTATAAATCTAAGCTGATTCATTTTCTGTTAGACCAGTCTTTGCACGTATATGGATAATTTTATTAACATTCAAGATGATATTAGATTAGTCAAGTAAGAAGGGCACGAGCAATAGCTTCAAGGTGAGTAATAACATTTAAAGTAATGATTGGTTGTGGTTTTGTTGTGTTCTCTTATTGCGAATTGGCTTGCTTGGATTACAAAATAGCAACATCAGACCACCTATTTACTCTACTCTAGTTTACATGTGCGACCAAGTACACTATCCCTGACAAATTGTGCTCAAGCAGTAATCTTTTCTAGGTACAAATGGGATGTTCCTGTTACCATATTTACGTCTTCAAACAAATCACCCACTTTGAAATGGCTACTGATGGATGATTATTCTCGTGAGCCTCATTTTTGTTATACTTACTTTAAGACTATTGAAATATATAGCTTAAAGCGAATAACCGCAAAATATCGCCGGCATTTAACGTGTCATAAGGTTTTAATTTGATTGAAAAATTTAAATCTACAGTAAAGTCTGGAAAAAAACAAAGCAGTACTTAATAATGGTTTTAGGTAAAAAAAATCTCAGGTTAATAAAGTAATCTTAATTAGGGTGTGTGTTCATATGTTAAGCATCGTTAGTGATACTTACCGTGAATAGCAAAAACTGCGGTTGTGTCTGTAATTATGATGGTGCTCTAGATGAAACTCGCATTTTAACTGTTATTAGTTTTTTACCTACATACATGCTACATACTCTTGAGCTTACTTGCTGCCGTGGCTTTATAAATCTAAGCTGATTCATTTTCTGTTAGACCAGTCTTTGCACGTATATGGATAATTTTATTAACATTTAAGATGATATTAGATTCGTCAAGTAAGAAGGGCACGAGCAATAGCTTCAAGGTGAGTAATGACATTTAAAGTAATGATTGGTTGTGGTTTTGTTGTGTTCTCTTATTGCGAATTGGCTTGCTTGGATTACAAAATAGCAACATCAGACCACCTATTTACTCTACTCTAGTTTACAGGTGCGACCAAGTACACTATCCCTGACAAATTGTGCTCAAGCAATAATCTTTTCTAGGTACAAATGGGATGTTCCTGTTACCATATTTACGTCTTCAAACAAATCACCCACTTTGAAATGGCTACTGATGGATGATTATTCTCGTGAGCCTCATTTTTGTTATACTTACTTTAAGACTATCAAATTTGAAAATCCATTAACTCTCTATGTGTCTATCGCCTGAATTCAGGTGACTCTCTCGTCAAGTGTCAATCACCCGAATTCGGGTAACTCCGCAAGCTCTACTTTACCGCTTTTTTTAAAGGTTTACGATCGATTAAACAGAATTATATTGTATACCATCTTGTTCAGGAACTTTTAGGCTTTATGTTTATAATAAATGTTTGCTGTTTCACGCCTATCTTGAAGGTCTGAGATTTACCTACACAGCTATTTTTTTGTGAAACTTTGTGTATGTTGTTGCTCGTACATCCCTAAAATGTGTGATGGTGTGCGTTCTAGTGATATTATGGATTTATCAGATGGTAATTTAAGTGAAGTGCATGATTGGAGATCTCTAAAAGCTAAAAAAACAAAACAAAAACTGGGAAACATTGCATGAAGGTGCCATTTTTCATGTACATACTCTGGAATTTTTAATTTTTGTTTTAAATAATGGTTTTAAGCATATACACTATATATTTTCTTTATCACAATAAAATTTTGTACAAAATTTATATTTAGGAATTTTGATATAGTGTGTATATGACAGAACTTGCATGACTCGTTTGGGAGCAGAAACTTCTTTTTTTTAAGAATACCTGGATTTAAACCTATAAGGATGATAAGTAATAAGAAGTTAAGACTAACATATACTACATTGTTGAATAGTCTATTTTATCTTCTTTAAGGCAATATATAACATTATAGAAGTTTGTGATGTTTCATGATTTTTGCGTCCAAACAAAACTTATTTTAGCCAATTGCAAATTTGCCAAAAATTGCTTGACATTACGAGTTATTTTAATGGACACTAGAGGGTTAAGAAGCCGATTTGTTAAGATAAAGAGAAATTGAGAGATGATTGATTTGTAACCAGGATAAAGATAAGGAAAGAAAATGCCTACACATGAACCACAACAAACAGGTTCCTTGGTTTTTAATTGATGGAATGGCAACAAAAATATGACCTTGAGATAAGAGAACTCTTTGCTCAGTTTTTGTGTTAATCTTGTTAATCTGTGTTAACTTGTGATAGGCCTATCTAAAATAATTATTTATACGTACGTTTGTACCAACCAGACAAAATAGCTTTGTTAAATAATTTTCATTGAAATATTTCAATTTTAACAAGATGTACATGTACTGACCTTCATTGTTTTTGTTTTTTTGTTTAAAATTTACATAAAAATGTTATTTTATCCATCATATTTATATAAATTGGTTAGTTTTAGGATTTGGATGGTCCGCTTTATATTTTTTAGGCACTGACTGATCCCTACTTTACAGGATTTAGTTGATCACAAGTCAATAATGCTGCTAATGAGCTAAAGATATTCATAAAGATCTGTAGAATGGTAGTCTACCTCTAAACCCCCTTAAAAATGTGTATAATACAAATGTCTCAAAATCTGCTCTAACGATCTTGATTAAGATTTTGTGGTAGTTCCAAATGAATGCACCTTATAATTCCCTAAAAAATTCTAACAATATTTTTAACTTGTATTCTCTTGTTGTTAGTTAAGAAATTGGATGATTATTTTTAAAACAATCAATATTTAAATGATATTTAAATAAACATAGAATTAAAGGTTGCAGTTTTTAAATTTACCTAAGGTAGAAAGTATGTGTCAGTCCACTGATACTGTGTATTTATATAATGTTTTTTGTTCACAGTGAAAATTAATGTGAAGGGTACAGACTGGTACAAACTGAATCATCACTTTCTGGGCTTCTATAGGGTCAACTACCCTCTCGAGGACTGGGCAACTCTTTCTAACCTCCTCATCAAAGATTTTAAGGTATTTTTCTCTCTGATTTTCCTCCTTATTATAAATCATTTCTGTCCTGTGGACTACTGACTCCAAGGACTATCTGTCAAAGGTGATATTTAGCCACACCAAAAAAACTCCTCTATTTTGACTTGTTCCTGTATCGTATGCTGTAAGAGAGAGTTTCTCTCTGGATTGACTTGGTCTTACCACTTTTGGGGAACGCAAAGAGGTTATTTGTGTCTGCAAGGTTCTAGACTAAAAACGAGCAAATCGCCAATGCCTTTTTGACATATGATATGTCACCCCTGTAGGGCTTGCAAGAAGTAATCATGCAGATGTGCAGCTTCCCCACCACAAACTCTGCTGTTTTCAGCTCCAGTGAGTCAGTCGTAGTAAATGTGTAAACATGATATCTATGCTCGATGCTCCCAAATGTGAGTTACGAAGTGTAATCCATTAAAGAATAAGCAACGTGTATGGTGTTATGAGTGATGTGATGGTAGTGTTCAGGAATGGTATCCAAAATTTAAGGAAGGATGAACAGATGTCCATGAAGAAGGTGGAAAAGGCCGCAAGTCTGTCACTGTAGGCCTTGTTGAGCATGTTGAGGCGGTGAGATACAAACAAAGGTTTACAATCAGCGAACTATCTGATGAATTTCCGAACATTTCAAGGTCTGCTTTGAACACAATAGTAACTTATGACTATACCGTGCCAACATGACTAAAGACCTCCTCAAAAGGTTTAAGAAATTTTTGAACACCCACTTTACAGACCGGACCTAGCACCAAGTAATTATCACCTGTTCTGAGATCTGAAGAACTTCAGGACGCCGTCAAGACTTACCCGTCCTCACTGGCGGCAACATTCTTTTAGGAAAGCATCGAAAAGCTTGTGTCACGGTATGACAAGTTCCTGAATAGTTTTGGCGATTATGTAAAAAATAAGTTAAAACTTATTTACTTTTAATAATAAAACTATTACTCTCTGTGCATTTTTCTTTCATTTACAACCAACAGGAGGTTGAAAAAAACAGCCCTCGTATATGTTGATGATTTCTCAAGAAATGAGAGTGTTTTAGGGTTTAAAATCAGAAATACAGTTTTCATAGAACTTTATTTTACTGTTAAAATACTTCTTTTACTTTCTTTTTTCTTATACTGTACAATATTATAGTCAGTCAAAATGTATGGAGATTTTTTCCTTCAAAATATCAGAGAAAATTTTTTTCACGTACCATCTTCTTTATGTCCTTTACAAATCCAGTTTGTTTATCATAACATTTTTTAATGTTCTTTAATTTTTTTCTTTGGTTTTAAGAGCACTCACTTCTATACTTATGAAAAAATATTAAACTTATATTGGGAAATTACCAGCCTGGCTCGAAGACTAGGAATGCGAGGAAGGTTGTAAGACATTCTATTTATTAATTTTTTTGCTATTTGTACTTCTTAAGATTGTAAATTAAATATTAATCTTTTGTAAAAATGTATTCATGTGTTCATATGTTCTGTTTTTGTTTCTGTGTCAATATAGCACTATTTCATTCATTCATTCATTCAAATCCAGTTCGGTGCTTCCATATTCCAACTACGTGTGTGTGTGTTTGCCATAATCACCCAACTCATCTCATCTGCCCCTTAACTTTAAGAATTCCCACGATCTCAATTATTCACTTTTGTTAAAAATATTCAATAAAGTCTTGTTGTTTGACGGAAAAATTTTGAACACAGGCATTGGACCCGGCAGATAGAGCCAACTTGATAGATGACGTATTTACCTTGGCAGTGAGTGGGCGGCTGGACTTGAGCATCGCATTGTCCATGACAGGCTTCCTGGTGAAGGAGAACCACGCCGTCGTCTGGCAGATAGCCAGTGGCCACCTGCTGGAAATAGATGGCCATCTGCAGTACACACCAATCTACTCTGACTACAGGGTATGTACGATCTCCATCCCTCACACTTTGAGATGGGGAAGTCAGAGTTAATTACGGAATTTTTAAAAGATTCAAGATGAGACTGAGAGATGTATGAAAGATTCTAAAATATAAATTACAAAATCTGCTAAATAGTTATTTGGAGGAAAAAAATCTAGAAGTAAAATAAGATGAGCACATTACTTTAGATAAATATGGCATGGGTCAGTTTAACCCCTTAATGTTTTCTTTTTTTTTGTCCTTAACGTTTAAAAAAGTGTAAATTTTTACAAAATTCTTATTCTGTGAGTTAGATTAACCCATTCCTGTTGGGAGGAACGGTCAACGCCTGAGTCCCTCTGGTCTAAACGAAAATCGAGCCTTGTTCACTACAACTGCACGTCACTATTAGCGTGAAAGAATTAACAGTAACTTCATGAATTATATGTTTTGATTTCTTTGCCCTGTTCCTAATACCCTTTAACTGCATATACAATCACTTTTAGCAAGAAAAAAAATATTACTGTACTTTTTCACCAGTTCCAAGCTATAGACTTAGAAACAAGTAGGTACTGTTGTTTCGTCAAATCTTATTTTATTTTCAAAAGATTCCTTTATTTCACTCGGCAGATCTACTTCTAGTTACCTGTAGTAATAAATATTTAAGCTTAAATCTTTAAATAATAATCATTATTACTGTATTATCAATACTGTAACTGTGTATTGTATTATCTGTAAACTAACAAACTAAAGCCATGTAACGCGGCATATTTCATCATAGAAAGAGAAAGTAGTTTTACTGCAGAACAATGTATCACGTCAGAGGCATTTTTTAGCACACTCGCACGAACGACATATGTTGGAAAAATCCGTTAGGGGTTAAAGTAAACAAAAATCTTTTCCAGCAGGTCGAAAATAATCAAAATAAGTTTAATCATTGTAGGTGCCCTTGTTTTCATGGAGAAAACTATCACAAATGCATTGTTCAGTGTTACAGGAAGACAGACAGGAATTTAGATGAGTCCCATTCTGGCTTTTTGAGAGTATAAAATAAGGAAAAAAACATAATTTAAAGTAATTTACAGACAAACCCATAGTTGTATTCATATAGATATAATTTTATTTACAAACCACTAATATTGTACTGTTGTTGTAAAAAATAGTCAATAATATAATTTTTATTACATTTTTTTAGCTAAAGTATTTTTTTATGGTACACAGTACAATTTTACTGTTGGAACAGACTAACTGTATTTTAGTTTTAACCCTAGATTAATTATTTTTCCTGGAAATTGATCAGAGGTTTTTAAAGGTAAACAATTTTTTAGCTTCATTATCCAAACCACCTCAGTCCCAATCAGTTAGTGTAATCAACTTCCAATTCATTTATTCGGTAGTGATAATATTTTAGATTTTAATGTTTGGTATGTATTTATTTAAACTTTTACGGTTACAAATGGTTTTTTTTTCAGAAATATCTTAGAAAAATTTTTAGTCCGCACTTTAATGAAGGCCTATGGAATTTCTCACCAGATGCAAATTTTCTTGAAAGGTAAATCAATGATTGTTTTAATATTTAGGACTATTTATTTTAAGCAAATTGTACAATTTAGTTTAATTTTATTTCTAAATAATATTAAGTACTTATTTTATTAAATAATATCATTACTGACTAGCTAACAGCCTCTCACTGAAACTTTCCGCACCATATTACACTCCTGACTAACAGGTAACACAGCATGGTTTTTTTCTACATTCTTCTTCTCTGTGTTTTTTTTTATTTAAAGGGCTAGGTTATGACTACCCTTTGCTATTTCAACCTGTATTCAATCTTTTGTAGCACCCTGAATTGTATCATTCCCACAGCAGCTTAATGCCTTTGGCAAAGCCCAACAGCTGTGCAATACCCTGCTCTCTTAAAGTCCTCGGGGGCTAGAAAGACGCTTACGAGAAATTTTAACCTTCTCTGGCTTAAAGCCAGGCAATCTAGCCAGAAATTTGTAGCAGATTCTATGTCCTCCTCACAGAATCTGCAAGAGTCCGTTTGCGTGAGTTCGGTAATTTTTGGGTGTTTCCTCAGTGGGCCGTGTCCTGTCAGGAGCCCCACTAACCAGTGATGTCCCATTTAGAGAGCTTAAGCAGCTCCGCCCACTCCTTCCTAAACGGTTTGATTAGCGTCTTTGCCTGCCTCATACCAGGAATGGCTGACTACACCTCCCTTTTATCCTCCTCCCAGCAATGAATCTTGGCCAGACCCTGGCAGATGGAGATTGGACAAATTGGTTCTGGTGAAACCAGGTGGCCCTGTGCTAAACCCAAGCTAGTAACATATAGTTGCTGACTACTAGCTCATTGAGCGAGTCCCTGCAATTATGTACCACCTTTGATGTCACTGAATGTGATTTCAGCGCTTTGAGGGATGCTTGGCTGTCAGAAAGTATTCCAGAAAGTACCCTTGACCTGTGCAGCCCCAGGAGCCTTTTGGCACAGCATTCTATTGCAAGAACTTCTGGCTAAAACACAGTCACAGCCCCGCCCAGTGCCTGCCTGAGAGATACAAGCTCTTGCACCATACATCCTAAGCCCGGAGCGGCCGTCCATGCGTGAACCGTCAGTGTAAAAGATCAGGGTCTGGCTGCCCATTTCAGATTTTACCTGTAGCCACCGTTTCCCCTCTCCAGTGTCCTATGTGTTAATCTGATTTTTTTTATCATTTGTGTTACAGAAACCAACAAGTGAGGATGATCTCACTTGGCTGCAGGGTAGGCGTGGCTGCTTGTCAAGACAAAGCGAAGCAGATGTTCATGGACTTTCTGCTGAACGGTGTCAAACCTCATGTCGAGATTAGGAGTATTATCTATGCTCATGGTAAATATCTAGTGGTGTAACCTATGCCGTGAAGCTAATTACCCATAGATTTGACATGTTGGGTTCTTCAAGAGTGTATTCCTGGATTGCTGAGGGCCAAAGTAGTCATAAGTAGCCAATATTGTGAGGTAATGAGAAGTAGAGTAAAGAGCTAACAGCTGCTAGGCATTTTTTAATGGTGTGTACAAAAAGGCACTAGCATTAACATAATCTTGTCAATAAACTTACTTTAATGATACTAGGTAATTTTTGTACTTGCCAAATGTATCAATTTATCTCCAAACTCCCTCGTGACGAATTGTGGATAGTTGTGAGCGACGGTTGGTGGGTGTAGTGTTCTCTTGCTTGGATTAACTATTGAATACTACGTTAATCCGCAAAGACCATCCTCTTAATTAGACCAATTCGTAATTCAGAGGCTGTGGTTCGGATTCCACGTCAAACTGTAGGTCCCTTAGTTGCCATCGGCTGTTGGGCTATTAATTAACAGTCCTGTCTAAAGAACATTTCAGCCTTAGTCAGTAACAAGACTACAAGATCGCGCCACAATCATCCTACACTCATTTCTCATTAATACTTGGCTCAAAACACCTGGGTAGGTTGCCATTTCAATAATCTAATCAAGTTCTCTAGAATATTTGTCACCCTTAAGAAGTTGGTTATTCTACTAATTCCTGGCCTTCAAAGTGGCAACCTTTTCACAGTTGACTTCAGCCTACTTTTTATTGTTACACCTTATCCTTTCTTACATATTGTTCTCCTGCTTTAGATTGTGTAGCCACATTTTTTCTTTGATATAAAATCATGACTTCTATAATCCTTCAATTACCTGACATATTCCCTTTTAAAAATCAGTTCATATATTTTCTTCCAGATTTTCTTGTTCCCAGATCTTATAAACTTCTTCTTCTGTCATTGAAGATTTTTTAACTTCTGAGCTTATTATAAAATCTCAGATAATAAGTAGGTCAAAAATATGGACTCAATATTTACACTTAAGACTGGTGAGGCAATATTAGAGTACTGCAACATGCTAACAGGCTTATTTGGCTGGCCAAGTAACAAGATGAGGGCCTGGCAATATTGCCGAGCCAGTTTTCTGTTTCAAATTTTGAGAAATTTCATAACTGTCCGTATCTGCAAATCAGTCAGTGATATAAGAGTGGTTTTGTGTGTAGGAATGTCTGAGAGCGGGGAGCGGCAATGGGATATGATGTGGGATCGATACCTGGCAGAGACGGATCCCCAAGAGAAGAAAAGACTTGTGGGGGCTCTCTGTGTCATCCGGGAACCGTGGATACTAGCTCGGTAACTACAATCAACACTTGATATAACGAATCTGAAGGGACTGAATAAATAATTTGTGTTATTCTCGTTCTCCCCCTCACACTCCCCCATCAGACTAAAGTGGGGAGATGGTGGACTGAATGAGATCCTGCCAAAAATACTTTATATTAAGGAATATGTTATATCGAGGTGTGTTAAATTGAGGTTATGTCAGCCAAGATTTCACTACATAGAGGTTCTAAAATATGATTTAGGTTGGGATACAGTTCTGTAAGTAGCCCTACATTATATCAAGGTTGAGTCATAGACCATGTGTTAAATAGAAATTAAATACATTATATAAAGGTCTGATACTATGAAATACATTATGTAGAGGAAATTTATATTTGTCAGCACTATTCAAAATTTTTAACATCAAGGTTTTGAACATAGTTTATTCGTAATATAGCGTTAAAATATACATTGTGTGTTATACACAGTACAAGGGAATTTTAAAATATTCTTTAAAATCCAGAAATTCGTTATATTGAGGTTTGTTACATCAAGGTTTGACTGTAATCTTTTTTTAATAGACATTTTTATATTAATTAGTAATTGATTTTTATGAAATTCGAACCTTCACGTGTGTATTAAAAATTAAGAACTGACTCCGAGTCAAATCTTGGAATGATTGATCAAAAACACAACATTATTATACATGATATTAATGATTGCATTCACATGGATTACAAATCACCCATTCAGGATCAGACAATGGTCAAAAGTCAACATTACTTATAAGTATATTGACTGCGTAATTTTAAGGAAGTTTCCTGAGTTTATATCAATGAACTGGATGACGGATTATTGAGTAAGCAATAAACCTCTGATGTCAAATTAGCAGCCTTTTATTTAATCTGCTACATTTTTATCAATCAATTCTTTCAACAATATTTGTCAACATTCACAATAAATATTTGGATGTAAGCATTACAACTTATTGGCCATGCCATTCTGAAACCAGTTCCTTTAGAAGTAGTTTCAGTCGTGCATAACTCCCCAGGTGACGACATATCGGTGCTCTGAACTATATTCATATTTATGCTTAATATTAGTATTGAGGACGTTATATTAAAAATAATGTCGTTTACACACATTATAGTAGCGTTTTTGCTGGTTTAAATACGCTCGTTATGCTTTGAGAGGGAGTTTTTATCTGAGTATTAGTCATCTGTCATCTGGCTTTAGTGGGTGATGTTATTGTTGTGATTAGAACAGTTAAAGTGTAGACATTTTGTGAGTTTCTGCGGACTTTAATTACTATTATTGACTTAATCAATTGTTGTGAGTCTCTATCTAAAGCTATTTTGAGTTTATTTACTTTTATTATTTACATTTATTTACACTAGTGTAGAGGCTATGAAAATATGTAAGGCCACTCCTATCTTTAGGGGCTTTGGTGCCCAAGGTCCCGGGTTAAAATCCCGCCAATCACCAATGGCTTTTCGCTATGTGATAATATTGCAACCCACTAGGACTAGCCTGAAGTAATGTGCAAAACGGTTCCGGGCAATGACCTAGTTCAAAAGTCCTGGGATGAGAGAAGGTGGGACATAAAAAAAACTCCTTTTCTTTGTTTTGTTAGTTTTTTTATGTAAATTATCATAAAATTTGTATGAATAAAGATATAAACCTTTTTTTAATGGTAGGGAATTAAATTTGAAGAAATAAAATATCATTTCTTACACTAAATTCCTTTTAGTTTTTTTTATAGAGTCCACAAAATTTTTCCACAAATTTTTGCCAAATTTGTTTTAGAGATGTAATTTTTTTTACTTGAAATAGACAATTGATCTCTAATCTAATACCCTATCTATACACTAATACCCTTAGTCCTGCGCTCAGTAGAATTAATTACAAATTAATTTTTAATAATTTAAACTATTTTCAGACTTATAGAAAGAGCTAAAAATGAGGATTATGTGAGATCTCAAGACTACTTCAGTGTACTGTCAATGATTGGGAGCAACCCAGTGGGAAACAGCCTTATGTGGGACTGGATCAGGTTAGTAAATAGTTATTTTGTTTCAATTGTGGGGTAATAATAACGGTTTTTTATAATAATAATCACATTTCTGGAGAGTAGTCATATAATGATTGTTGAATTGTATATTTCAAGTAAATGGAAGCTTTTCTTGTGTTTACAGAGGTTGATATGGGGTACATTGGTACATTTATAGCAACTGCTACAAAGTTTTTGCCTATTGTTTTCTTTAATTAGTGGAAGTTTTTTACCATTTATCTTTCAGTTCTAACCTCATTTTATACGGTCTATCCGAAAGTTCGGATATTTATAGGACTATTTTGGATACTTATTTTTCATTCGATCTGACTTTTTGGATGTCTGCACACCTCTAGTTAACATAAAGTGCTGCACTGGAGGCAAAAACTGCCTGGCCCTACAAAAGCACTGCCTATGGCCATTCTAAGGTTAACTCATTCATATCTAAGAATGTACATTGTACGTCCTCACATTTTTCTCAAGACAAATGACTAAAGACGTGCATTGTATGTCTTGAGCAAACAATGTGCGTTGCCTGCTTATATTTCGACGTAGTTCTTTGTCCGTCATTAGGTGTGCTAGTTCATTTCTCAGCCGATAGATAGTGTTGGCGTCTTCTTTAAATCATCTTATTCATAATTTTTTACTAGTGTACGCTGTTCTAGTGTAGTGAACAGGGCTCCATTTTAATTCAGACAGGAGGGCCTCAGGCGTCTCGCGGATATTCAGTCAGGAATGGGTTAAACGTCCTTGCACAACAGAAGTCACTCTCTGATCGCCCTACCAACCTCTTCTGAGGAACTATTACTCAATAGTGAAACCCGTCAATAGACACAATAGACTTTTCTTACATGATCTTCAATATCAGTTTCAACATAAAGCTATAAAGAAAAATAACAATTTTACTGAAAGGGACAAGTTCATCCAGTCATAGTACTCTTGCAGGGGTAGGCCTACTCTATAAGGGCCAGCCTTCAGTATACATTTGAATTTGTTGTTGTCGGTTCCTTCAGTGAGTGTTTTTGTACTGGGACTGAAATCGTTAAAGGAAACCAAGGTAAACAAAATTATCAATTCTACAGGTCTGTTAATTATTTTTGTGTTCAGTTCTCCTGTATACTAATAATATATTCGTATAGTAGATCCTTCTGTTCAGTGTTTTGTTTTTTTGTGTATAGTAATGAAAGTTAATACGGAATACAGAATGACTTTAAATTGTGTTTAAGAGTGTCACATTAACATTTTCTTTTCTTTTAAATTTTCAGATATCAGCTTTTATGTTATCTGACTCGGCTATCCGCTGTAGACACTAAACTGTATAACTAACCGTCCAACTCATGACTGATATGACTATAAAATGGGTAATTGGTTCAGTAGTTATATTATTTTATAATCTGAAGGTCCCTGGTTTGTCTTTCGGTAAAACATTTATACAATTTTGTGATGTTTCGATACTGGACGCAGTTGCCCTTGTTCTTTGGGCTATTAAATAATCATCCTGGCAATCAGAGTTTGTCGGTAACAAAGTTCCATCCTTAAAATTATTTACAGTCATATTCACCTAGATAAAGCCAACTAGTGGTTGGGTTAGTGTTTTTTATAAAAACTTTAACTTGACGCTCCAATTGAAAAAATCAAACAAATAGCTCCTGGAAGGAGGAGGGTAGTTGTAGAAAAGACAGATTCAGGTCCTTTATTGTCTCAGTAGATGAAGTCTAATGAAGTAATGACAAATTCTGAAAGCCTGTTGGACTCATCACCAGTGAATTTTCTTGGACTCTAGCATCTCAATAGAGATTTTCTTGAAAGAAATGACATTTAAATGAATCTAGAACAAAATAAAACTGCTGATGTCTGAAAAAAATTATTTTCTGGTTATTACTTTTTTATTCAAAAAGCTAAAAGCAAATTCTATTTATGTCTGAAATGTTACAGAGCCAACTGGCAGTACTTAATTGATCGGTTTACACTCAACAATCGCAGTTTTGGCCGACTGCTACCTAGTGTGGCTGGGAGTTTTTCATCTGAAATCAAATTGAAAGAGGTAAGTTATTTCCTTCAATAAAAAATTCAGTTTACCAAAATATTAATCGGTTTTAAAAATCAACAAATTTTATTGTATAGGTAGTGTTAGGCTCTTTAACTTTTTATCATGTAGACTAATATTATTTCTTATAATTTCAAACAGTTTAAAAATTTTAAGATTCATCAAATAGATTTATTGAACTACGTTACACTCGTCAGCACAGCGCTCTAGCCGGTCCATCCACTAGTGCATAGGAATAGAAAGCGCGTACTTGGCCATAAGACATAACCTAGTGTCAGTTTAGTGAATTGCGTGATCAGGTTCGGTTGCTTGCCCCCAGAGGGCAACACGGTCACGAAGGTGATAATTTCACTACATTGACAACAGATGCCTCCACCTTCCACTTCTTATTGAATTTATAAATGCGTTGTGAATTACAACTTGACCACTTCTAGGGTTAATTATGTTCATCTAACGGAAAGAAAGTACAATTGCAGGGAATATATTACCAAAATCAAATAACTAAACTGAATAGTGAATGTAACATGAAAAGAAAAGCTTGCCCTTGTCCTAGTTTTAGATGACAATTCAAAGAGGTTGTTTAGTTGTAACAAACAGATTTACATTTTTTATATACTCACATATTAGAGCAAAACTTAAGACACAGGAAACTGTCAGGCATGCTGCATGCTTAATATAATTAACTTATAAACAGATTTTTATTTTACAGACTAAATTATTCAAGTGTTTTGTTAATGAGAGTGCTATTTATTTACTTTTTTTGTTTCCATTTTTGCCTTATAAAGCTTTTGAATTATAGATTGGACTGGACTTAGATTGATGAACTTAAGATATGTAGGACTGCTCTAGTCGATTAACCAAATCTTACTTTTGATTGAAATTGTAGGTTGAAGAATTCATTGCACAATACCCTGAGGCAGGAGCTGGGGAGGCGGGAAGAAAAGCTACGATAGAATCTATTAAACTGAACATCGCTTGGAAGAAAAATAATCTTGCTGTTCTCACAGAATGGTTGAAAACTGTTTGAAGCTGTATAATTATAATGAAGTATTTTGTTATCTTTGTCTATTAATATTCCTGTATTCTTGTAATATTTTAAAGTAAAGTTAGAAATTTAAAATATGATAGTTAAAATAAAAATAGTTAAGGAACATTGAAGGCCCTAGTCAGCTAGTTAGGTAAATTAAAAAGAAGTTGTCCAATTACTGATAAGTCCTTTGGCTGTCCAGTGTGACAATTTTCCCTACCGCCTGGATTCTGTCTTGTCTCTCCCGGAGGCTGAGCCGGATGTGATTTCCGGCTGAGCCAGAATGATCAAGGAGTAGTGTGTTACCTTACTATACAGCTGGGAGGGGGTGCCCTGGAGGAATAATGCTTTGTTTGGCATTCCTTGGTAGCGTAATGTACTGTCTTAGTGTTCCAGAGTGAGAAGTTTGCCGATGGAAAAATGTCACTCTTTTCTGGGCCACCCTCGGGCGGATAGCCAGCGTTGTAACCGATGAATTGGGGGTGCAGGTGGCGAGAATGCTAGTCAGGGGGGCTTCCCCGATCGGAGTGGCATCAAAAGCCATCACGGTCAGTTAATAGATAGATACAGATCTGGCGGGTCGCTAGCAGCCATCCGTGGCGGGTGTTGGCATATGCTCATTCCTGCTTAAGTGGTGCCTTGTCCAAGGACAGAACAGAATGGGTGAGCAGGTGGGTCTTGTGAAAACTACGATGCAATAAGGGTATTTTGCCTTTGTGTCCTAGGGTGTGCAACCTCAAATGTAAAATTCAGGGTTCTCTGGGGTAGACCCTTTCCTTGTCTGGGGAATTAAGGAGTTGTTGAGTTTAGGGGAGATTTAGGAGTATTGGTGTATTGTGTAACCCAAGCCCTGATCTGGACTGGTTTGGAGAGGTAAAAACTTCTCCGATGATTTGGTAGACTCTCCATATCCTACCTTGTTTCACTAGTACGTTTGTGATATCACATGCCATCGAAATATAAAAATGATTTCTCTGTGTTATCTTCCTCAACATGGTTTTCAACCAAGAAGCAAGTATATTTTTAATTATCCAATTCTTAGAACCTGAGCAATAGATAAAAGCCCCTTTTATACATACAGTATTTAAAATTTTACAACAGAATTCCAGATTTATTTAAATCCCTCAACAACACAAATTTCAAGTTAACACTCTTAGCGAAACCCTATTGGTGGTAACGCAAACCGAACGCTTCGGTCTGAGAGAAACCTATACCAGTTTTTAACCCATATGGTTAAAATTATGCACTTAAGAGTTTTAAAATAGTTTATAATAAGTATCTAAAGATTAAAAAATATAATTGTTGTTGAAGAACTATGCAAGTTTTTTTACAATTTATAGTGAAAATACTAATATAAAATAATAATAATACAATCATTTAACTTGTGGACCTAATTTTTATTTCTAAAATCTTCATAGGAAGCAACAATCTCTTTTCAAACACCATAAACCATGTAAAATAGTAATTATAATAGTATAAAATAAGAAAACAATACATAAAATTCGTTTGTATGTACTTTTATGTACCAAACCCTCAGCACAGGAGACAGACTATTCGCACAAAGATGGACTTTCAAGGTCAAGGGATGCCCTAAAACTAAACAAAAAGTGGTTTGGCTGCTAATTGGAGAGGTGGTGGAAAGGTATTAGCATGATGGAAGGCAACGCTCAAACAGTTTTGCCAATCGAAAAAAAAAACAAAAATCCCACGGAGCCTGTGTCATGAAGTACCCAGTAGTACCACTATTCCCCAACTGAGTTTATGGCTGACCAATGTTTGACATTCAAAATACCAGTGCTGTAGTTTACTTTTTTATTGTGCCTATAAAATTTTATTATGATAATGCCTATAATTTTTATCTTACTAAATTTTACCTTTTTTGTGAAAAAAATTAGTTTTAGACTAGAATAATTACTCTAATGACAAGACAACTAATAACCACCAATAATGGCTTATACATGGAATCTATTTTTGTAATGTTTATTTTTGTCAATAGAAATATATATCATTTCAACTGAAGATAGATTAATTAATTTTTAACTAAGAAACTTGTTTGGATGGTAAATAATAAAATTATACTTATCCAAATATGCCAAACAAATCATCATCCAGACTATCAAACACTTGAGTGGTATTTAGCAATACAGCAGTTTCTCAAACAGTTCATTTGTATTTTGGAAAAATTGTTATGAGCAGGCTAAGATACAATTTGCTGATCCAATTGTGAGGTTGTCAAGGCTTTTTGTGGAACCCTCCAGCTGCCCATCATTTCACTCTGGAATGCCACCTCATTTTTGGCCATTTTTCAGGTTTTATTTAAAAAAAAAACATAAAAATTTAAAATTTTTAAAACAGGCTACAAGAAAATGGTAAAAATAACTAACTTACATGTAACAAAAAAATTATTTATGTAATAAAAGAAATTGTTATAAAAAAAATCTTTTCATCATGTTTGCTCAAATTGCTCAAACAAAATTTTTTTTAAAAATCTGAAATAGCCATTTTGTTTGAAATTTCATAAGGAATAAAAGAATATATATATATACTTAAAAAGGGGTACCCAAAAGTAACCGGAATGAGGCTGCCGAAGGCGTGGCCAGTGTAGTACGTATGTCTGCCGCCACGTGTGTATAGCGCAGCTCATCCGGAATTCAGTGCCGTCGCCGTAGGTGGACTTGTTCATTTGCAGTGAGTTTTTTATTGAACACTGTTTTGCCATTTCATCGTTTTTTATTTTGTTTTGGCGGACGTAACAGCGCGCAGCTCTGAAGTTTTGTTTCTTGTTAGGGAAGAGTGTTGCAGATACCATTGTTATGTTGAAAACTGCTTACAAAGATGAAGCTTTAGGTAAAACTAAATTATACGAGTGGTTTTCATGTTTTAAAAATGGCGACATGTCAAATATTGACAAACCCCATGAAGGACGTACGTCAACTGCCAAAACTGATCTGCACGCTTTTATGTCCGCCAAAACGATGAATTAGCGAAACAGTGTTCACTAAGAAGCTCACAACAGACAAACACTTCCACCTACGGTGACGGCACTAGCGGCACTGAACTCCGGATGAGCTGCGCTACATGTGCCTAGCGGCAGACATACAAACTACACAGGCCACGCCTTCGCCTTCTTAAACTAAAACATTTTATTTAGTTTAAGACCAACTGACTATGAGTGTCATGGTAATCAATCAAGTGTAAAAAATTTAGGGATGTTTTTTGATAACCAGCTTAACTGGGAATCCCATATAAATTACTTGTCTACAAGATTATCTCGGGTTGTCTATTTGGTCAGAAGATTAGTTTCACTTATTGACATTAACTATATAAGGATGTCCTATTTTGCTTTTTTTCAAAGTGTCTATCGCTATGGCCTGATTTTCTGGGGAAGTAGTCCAAAAATTCACGACATTTTACTGATTCAGAAAAAAATAAGTCAGAATTATCTGTAATGAACCCCCTGACTCACATTGCAAACCTCTTTTTGTTAAATTAGATTTTCAAACAGTCGTAAATTTGTACATTTATGATATCATGGCCTACGCCCTAAAAACTTTACCCTCTCAAACATTCCGTAATGAAATCCACAGTTATAACTCTAGAAATAACTCCAATATTAAAAGAAATTTTTTTAGATTAAGTAAAAGTCTAAATAGCCATGTAGCGATGTCGCAGAAAATTTATAATTAACTCAGTAAATTTGTTCAATCATATCAAAATCATTCACTGTTCTTAAAAAAATTACACAGCTGGCTACTAAAAAATCCTTTTTATTTAGTTACAGATTTTTTAAACAAAAAAGACATTGTAATATAGGATAGGTTAAGGATGTCTGTACTGTTTCTTTACTATTTCCTTGTAGTGATTTTTTGTTATAGGATTTGACAATTGCTGATACATATGTTTATGTCAATGGCAAATAAAGATTTCTTATTCTTATTCTTATTCGGCAGCGTAATTCCAGTTACTTTTGGGTACCCCCTCGTATATAGCTATATAAAAAAAATTAAAGTACCCATATTCCAAAACCTTTATATGTACAGAAAACCCTTACTGCCTAGTTCAGGGTCTATGAGAGTAATCACCACATAAATTATAAAAACATTGTGAAGGATGACATAAGGCCTAAATATATTTATAACACAAAATAGAAGGAGAAATGTGTTATGAATAATTCATATGTTATTATAGATAATTCATGAAATTATAATTAAATAATTCAGAAAAATAAACAACAAAACATTAACCCAATAGCACAACTCTAACACAACGCATACGGCTCGGATAGCTGTTGGTACAACGTCGTAACACCTGTAACTAAATGTAATCATACGATGTAATGCATAGAGTATAAAAACTGCAAATACTACTAAGGGCATAGTTTATAATCTCCTCTTTACAATGGTATATATAAAAGTACATTTTCGATGTACTGTGAGCAGCTACGAGAAGATTAATTCACAGTTTTATCGCCGAATTCTGTCAAATGGCAGTCTAGGGGGTGTAAAAAATCGCCAGAATCCGGCAAATGGCAGCTGGAGGGTCAAATAAATACATAAAAAATTTATATATAAGGCACCTTTAAAAACTACACTTAGTAAAATTAAAAATATCTTTATTTACAACTATATACACTTAAAAACAATAAAAACTTAACAGTTGATAGCAGCCAGATCTAAACTTCAAGTAGTTTAGAGGACTACAAAGTCTGTAAAAGTAAAATTATTACTCATTTATACTTACTGAGTATTGAAAAATCAATAACACCCTATTAAAACAATAAAAATCATGTTTTACATATGTAGGTATATTTAAGTATACAGGAATGTTCAAGATGTATTTTTGTAACTGCAAAAAAACTTACAAACAAAATATCTCATACATTAATTTTACTATCACAGAACATGTAAACTTAATTTTGACTTGTGAAATATTTAATTCTGTATTTTTATTTCCTCTTTAAAGTCATAGGATAAAAGGAAAAACTCGATATACAAGAGTTAGCCACAGAAAAACATTTGCCTTTTTCACAACAAATATGTTTTAATAATTATAGGTAGTATTTTAAATCATTTCCCTAGTTCCTAAAATTCCAGTTTGTTAATTTTAGGATAGACTAGTGGTTTTTTGTAATACAGTAGACCTTGGTTAACCGAAACGGTTCCATAAATAATAATAAATAAGTAACATGTGAACAGCAATCTCTCTCCAGAAAGAATGTGTATGTGACTTTTCGGTGATGCGCGGCCAACATAGAATAATGGCCTACACTGAGTATTCTGTCATTTAATAATGATTTCCGATTGTTTTGACCACTGAAAAAGCATTGTGTTTGTTTTAGATGTCTTCCTGTCATTACTATGGTATTTATACAAAAAAATTCATATCAATTATTATTTAGATGGCTGTGGGAACTATGTCATTCCGGTTACATTACAAAGTCATCTGCATCTGACTCATTTTGTATCGGTTTCCTGTCACATTGTTTGTTATTATTGACATCTTTTTGTACGCTTGTATTTTAATTTATAGTTATTACTAAAATGTTTACAAATGAAATTTGATCGACTGTTTTACAATGGCAAGTAAAACTACTGTTTCTGATCAGGAAATAGAATTGTTTTTGGAAGATTCGTCATCGTTAAACAAAGTTATTTTTAGGAATAGAAATATGAAGTTTTGGTCAATTTTATGGAAATATATTTAAAACACCCCCGTCGCAGCAGAGCTGCGTACTCAGCGAATTTCCAAATCAACAATATAATAATAATAATATATGACAAGTTTTATAAAGATCTGTCCATAAACATGAGAATTATTTGCCTATTCACCATAAGATTAACATGGGAAAGAGTGTGCAGGTTAGCTGCTGTGAGGAACACTGAAAGTAGTCATTTCTACCATAATTAATTTTTATCTTAACATTTATACCAACTTTCTATAACATCTGCCCATAAATAAAGGTGTTTGTCTATTCCCTATATGATTAATTTGGGAAAAGAGTATGCAGGTATGCTGCCATTATTAACACATAAACTATGATTTTTAAGCATAAATGGATAGATCTCAACCACATGAAGCTAAATATCAAGTTTTATCCAAAAATATTGATTAATATGGGAAATATTAATTTTTCCCTATCCTCCATAAGATTAACATTGGAGCCCCAAAATACAACGTACTGTGTTTAGGTTTTTTTATATCTCAGTAACTGTTGGAGATAGAGAAAAACTTTAAGGAACTTAATTTTGTAGTTTTTTAAGCTGATTCCAGTGGTGGAATATAAAATTAGAAATTTTAAAAAATTACATGTGAAAAACGCAAAAAAACCCATTTTGGGGTACAAAACCCCCCCAAACTACCCGTTCCCATTGACCGATATGTCTGGTTTACGAACCCGTCCGAGCATTTGTAGGAATACACGTCTCTACCAAATTTGGCCTTGATCGGACCATTTTTACGAGAGTTATCGTGTTCACAGACACATATATATATATACATATATATATAAAAATTTTAACGACTATTGTTTTTGGTCTCTGGGCACATAAAGATTATATATATATATATAAATTTTATTGGTCTCTAGGCTCCTCAAAACGAAAAAATAACATGGTCCCGGGCTTAAGTCTTACCATGAGACCTACGGTAATAGCTTCTTCCCTATGGGAAATTCGCTAAAAAAGATATTAAAAAGTAGAATCTGTAGGGAAAGTTGGGGTTTAAAAACGTTGTTGGAAAGGGTTATCGCGTTGCAGTAGTGTACTAATTGTGGTTAGCAAGTTTGTGTTTCAGGTGTTTTAACTTAAGTTGTTTAGTTCATTCTATTTTATAGCCTATATTAAAAAGTAGAATCTGTAGGGAAGGTTGGCGTTTGGAAAGGGTTATCGCATTGCAGTAGTGTACTAATTGTGGTTAGCAAGTTTGTGTTTCAGGTGTTTTAACTTAAGTTGTTTAGTTCATTCTATTTTATAGCCTATTATAACATAGTTTAGCTGAAATTAAACATTTTATTGTAAAGACTTTGTTTGTAAATCATTTTTTCCTACACACCATGAATGGGCAATTTTAAGCATGTAACAGTTTAACCGAAAAACTGGTTATCCGAAACAGCTCTCCCCTCTTTATTTCGGTTAACCGGGGTTTTACTGCATCTTAAAAAAACTTGTTTTAATTTTTAAAGTCTATAGCTAGGCTTACTTATACATTAGTATTTTAATAATAATTATAATAACATTGTTCACAGTTAACAATAATACTTCATGTTTAAAAAATTGTTTTCATTTTCCTGTAGCGACTGTTGGCTTTAATGATACAGTAAATGTTACAGTACTATTAACACGTTCGCTACCGATCGTCAACAGATGATCTGTCGGAGCCCTAACCTGCTGACCAGACTTCCCCCTGAAACTATGTAACTGAAGTAAGACTTTCCCAGAGACCAAACTTTTTCTTTTGGTTGTAAATAATATATTCTTATCAATTAGATTGTAAATAATAGTAATTTACATAAACCTCAGCAAGAAAAAAAACACCATGCATTCTAAATCCAATTATTTTTGCTGATAAAATTTTTGCAAAAAGCATTGTGTGAGGGCATTGGTTTCAACCACGTGCAAACCAATCCCCCAGCTTATTTAGAGGTAATTCCTGTACACCTGAAACTAGTAATCAAACTGAAGACGGGAACCATATATTAAAAGTTATTATTGTATGGTTCCCGTTATAACCAGTTGGTTATAATGAAGTTGTTGACGTCGGTCTGTGCCTACATAATCAATCGTCTGTGACAAACAATATTTTATTTAACATATCGGTAGGGTACGTGTTAAAGTAAATAATTAGTGACTCCGCAACGAAAATGTAAACAATAACATCAATACAAGTTTGCTGTTTGCCCGATATTGTCTCACATACAGCTAATTTTGTATTTTAGACTACATACCAGAGATGTCATGGTTCGATGGTCCTCTTAAGTTGCTGAACAATTACAATAGAGATGTGAACTACATTATAAAAATCTCTAATAGTCCGTTGTAGATGTAGAATAACTGATTACAAAAAGTATATTCAAAAATTTAAGTAGTCAACTATCCTTCTCATCATAAACATGTTTAACCATCTGGAAGCTACTCAGTTTACTAGAGAGTTTCAACACTGTGCCACAGTGAAAATTTTACAATCCTGATTAAAAGTGTGGCAAGCAGACTTTGCCAGCAAATAGTTCCGATATGACAGTAATCCATAACGACAGGACAAACAAGATGTATGAAACTCCAACTTGGTGGCTGTTCGGAAGTTGATATGGCTGTCCGCCAATCTCATCCACATGGAAACCCATGGGGAATATCACGGCAGCCAGACAGAACAGAACCACTGAAACAAACACACAACGATGCAGTTAACAGTCAGCATTTGTAATTGGTTATTTACTCAAACATTGGAGTAACACGGATAGATTAATTAAACTTATGAACAAAGTCATAAGCGTCTTTGAAAGAATGCTATATGAATTAAAAATATATTAGTACATATAAAAAATTTACTTTTGCTACAATAATTTTAGATACTAAGACTTAACCTAAATTAAACTGTGTGATATTACCCTATGAGTACAAAGTATTTGTTCATATACTGTTCATGTGGAAAGCTATTAATGTAATATAGAAAGTAAATTTAAAACTTTTTAATGTCCCTGTAGTCCTTTTTAAATTTTAAATAGACTCACCTATAGGCCTAAATCAACTGATATGAAAACTTTGACTCATCTAACAGGATGTTTTTACTTTCTTCATCCTATAACTTTTTAAGTCAGGAATTCTTTTTAATACCAATAAACGCCCCAATGTAATGATCTTTTTCCATTTGTGCCATTTCTAGGGACGCTACAAATATAAATTTAACCAAATTGTGAGGAAATAATTATTTTATATAAAAAAACACAAAATAACGCTTGTGTTAATCTATCTCAGATTACCTATAGTATATTACGTTTACGTCTGTGTCCGTTAAGAGTGGGGATAGCGCAGCTATCTTGGTGTAAGGCTGTTACACAACTCAGTCAGCACTTGGCCATGCTAGTCTAAGGTTCGTATTATACTCCATTGAGATACTGTGGCAGTTTGAAATTTCTGCGTTGATTAAAATCGCCGCAAACTGTGAGGTACGTACAGTAATACGATTTTTGAGAGCGAAAAACGGCAAACCAATACAAATTTATAGAAAGTTTTTTGAAGTGTATGGGGACAACATTATCATTGAAGGCACAGTTCGTAAGCTCAAAAATTTAAAAAATGACGAAACTAACGTTCACGACGAAGACTGATCAATTTGTATCTGTTTACAGTTTTTCACAGTCAGAAATCTTATTACTGTATGCATCACACAGTTCGTGGCATTTTTAATTAAACACAGAAATTTCCACAGTAACTCAAAGGAGTACAGTGCGAACCTCTGACTATCCTCAATCCTTGACTATCAATCCAACACAAAATATCTTGCACTGTTAGTAAAAACTACTTTACAAACAGCACAATAGCTCGCATTATGGTTCCCATTATTAAGTATATTGGTTATGTAAATAAATTAAAACTGGGTCCAGAAAAAAAAATTTGGTTAGAACAGCAAGTAGTTTCTTACTTCCTTGTCATATCCTATTTGATACAAGCCGATTTTCGATACACATAATTATTGAGTCACCTTTGAAGTGCTAAATAATAAAACATTCTAACAAAAGTATGACAAGATAAAGAAGCCCACAGTTACCATTATGATACTCAAGATAAATTTTCCTTTAAAATGACTATAATTATTATTGGGCATAATAAAAAATTACAAAAATTGAAATTGATCAAAATCCCCTACAATTAATTATTGTAAGATTATTAGAGGGCACTGTTACAATAAATAAAGAAATTAAGGAAATTTGGTGGGAATTAATTTCTGAACTGAACTTACTTGCTGTGAATCCGACCCACCGGGCATACGGTATTACGTTGCGATCCCAGTGAGAAGACGCTAAGAGTATAATAGTGGTGGTGATACAGATGCAGCCCACAAAGATACAGATCAGCGCCAACATCCACTCTGGCTGCAGGTCTGGAGTGAAACATATTTGTGGCCGGTTGTACAAAGTCATACAAGTCCACATTAGACCAAGTCTGGTATCTCCTGTAATATGTTCAATTACAAATTAAATAGTGTGGTAGCAGATCTTCGTACTCAGCCAATTTCAGTTTATTTATGATTTTAATTGAGATGGAGGAATTAATATTGATCATCGGTTAAGCCACCAAAATGTTTTCACAGTATTTTTAAAAACAAGATCACACACAGCATGCTGGCGTGAGTAGAGCGAATTTCATAGAACTTACATTATTCCCATCATAGTAATCGAATAGTACTGAGTATGTAAGTTTGCTGCAATAAGAGGTGTTTTAGATAATGTGTATAAAGGCTGTTAACTAAAGAAAAACACACACACCAAATTTTTAGAAATTATGTTAATAGTTAAGCGATTTATACCAATTTATCTATTCTCCATAAGAATCATGGGCAAAGAGTATGTACGTTTCTGTCGTAAGAAACATTATATTTTGGGGTTTTATGGATTTTATGATAAAACTTAACTAGATATTCCTGGATATCAAATTTTGGAAGAATATTTAAGTAATTAAATGAGTCATTGATTTTTAACCATTCTCAATAAGGTTAACATTAGACAACATACTGAGTTTACCATTTTGAATATCTTTGTAACCAATGGACCTAGTCATTATTCAAAATAGAAAACCAAATTGTGTGTTTTTTGGCTGAATCCAATAGTGAAATGAAAAATTTTCTTTATTTTTTAAATTATACATAAATAAATTGAAACCCCCATTTTTGGGGTACAAATCCTCCCCCACACGCGTGTGAACAGGAACAAGGCTTTCCTCAGTGACATATTGAAAAGATGCATTAAGGTTCTCCAGAAAATGACAACAGAACTTGACAGTTAACGGCGGAGAATGGATTAGGCCATAGTCCTTGGGCATATTCAAACTGTTTATTCTCCATCATGGAGATAAGAGACTTCCAGTACTAATGAGGATAATGGGATGGTGATTATATTGTATTGGGTAAATAATCCGAATTCAGTATTCTACCAATCTATATGAAAACGATCTTAGACTTACTTTTTACACTTTCTAATAAACTTTTAACAATGTTCATGTCTGCGGAAGAACCCAATTTCGACTTAAGCGCTCTGCGGAGTTAAGTTAGGTTTTTTATTGATATTTTCATGTCGTTAAATATATTTTATACTATCAAAAAAACCTAACTTAACTCCGCAGAGCGCCGTATGTCGGCAATATCTCGTGTATTACGAAAGAACGCAACGTGTATTAGTCGCCGACAAACAGCGCTTTGCGAAGTTAAGTTAATTTCTTTATTGATATTTTCTAGTTAATAATAGTTATTACTATTAATAAAGAACTTAACTCCGCAGAGCACTGTATGTGGGCAATATCGGTAAATGTTCCGAATACAGTATCCTACATATCTATATGAAATCGATCTTAGACTTACTTTTTACACTTTCTAATAAACTTTAACAATGTTCCTGTCCGCGGAAGAACCCAATTTCGACATTTCGTACGATTTTAGGCTGTATTATGACCCTCTCAAACCATACCGTCTAGCTAGGGGATCGGCGTGAATCAGGGTTCTGGGCGGGAAAAAAAATCACTCAAATACACTTATTTCCCTCTCTAATAACATAATTATAACAATAAAAACACCAAGGAACACAGTTTTCCCGACGTTTTTTGGACCGAAATACGACACCCTATAACGTCCAGTCAACAGTGAGGTCGGCAGGCATCTGGCTACTGGGCCGGGGAAATGGGAAATAATGAAGAATCAGGGATTTTTTTGTCTACGATTATGGTTTTTAGGTACAGAGAAACGGGATATTTTAATAGAATCCGGGTTTTAATAGCAGCATATTTTAGCAGAGGTTTTAACAACGTTGGTAACAGCTGACTAGGTGAGGACTGAGGAGTAATAATGAAACATTATTCCACAGAGCACCAATCCTCATAATATCACTTCACTATGCCGATGCAATAATGGGATTCATATTATTATATTATGAATATATATATATATATATATAAAAATGATTACTATTATTATATTCTTATTATTAAATTATCATTATTATTATGATTATTATAATATTTTGACATGATTTTATTGTAGTTATACGTATATATCACATGATGATATAGGTGAAATTGCCGACTTAGTCCTCTGTGCAGTTAAGTTAGGTTTTTTATTGATATTTTCATGTCGTTATTTTACACTATCAATAAAAAACCTAACTTAACTCCGCAGAGCGCTGTATGTCGGCAATATCTCGGATATTACGATAAAACGCTACGTGTATTAGTCGCCGACATACAGCGCTCTGCGGAGTTAAGTTAGGTTTTTTATTGATAGTATAAAATATATTTAACGACATGAAAATATCAATAAAAAACCTAACTTAACTCCGCAGAGCGCTGTATGTCGGCAATATCTCGTCTATTACGATGTAACGCAACTTGTATTGGTCGCCTTTATACTACTTTCACAATTAGTTATATTTTTCAACGATACGGCAAAAACCCAATGTATTTTAATTGACAGTCTAAAACATAAAAACTAGTCATTTTACGACATCTAAACATGTTAATTACAAGATAGAAGAATTGTTATATTTTATAAATCAAACCAATTATAAAATAAACATCCTTCAATTATTTGTGTAAATAAACAAATATGTCACTGGTTAGAAGTAGTTTCTGTACTTGCCGTACCTCTTTGTATATTTCAATTACATTGTGCTGAAGGAATAACGGATTTTTAATCAGCTGATTGACAATGAACTAATACTAAATATAGTTGAGCTCAGTTAATGATTTGTTGCGCCATTTATTTGTTTGAGTACATTCCCAACTAATTAATTCAGTTTGATGAAATTAAGTTAAATTAATTTAAAGTAAATAACAAATCTTTAACATAAACTTAACCTTACGCCTTAAATCTACAATCAAACAAGCATTTCCAGTTCAAAATTGTAAATCACGAGAATCTCCCGTTTACCCTAAAACTAACATTTTAAATCCCAAATTCCCTAAAATATCCCTGATTCCCAAATATTTCTCGTTTCTCCCAGCTCAGACCGTCGATTGTTGTAGACAACAATGTTGACTGGCGTTTGAAGGGTGCCTTATTTTGGCCAGAAAACGTCGGGAAAACTGTCTTCCGTGGTGTTTTTATTGTTAATTATGTTATTAGAGAGTGAAATAAGTGTATTTGAGTGATTTGTTTTCCCGCCCAGAACCCCGATTCACGATCCCCTAGCTAGACGGTATGGTTTGAGAGGGTCATAATACAGCCTAAAATCGTACGAAACGTCGAAAATAGATTCTTCCGCGGACTGGAACATTATTAAAAGTTTATTAGAAAGTGTAAAAAGTAAGTCTAAGATCGATTTCATATAGAGTGGTAGACTACTGTATTCGGAATATTTACCCTGTATTGTAGATGGCAACAATTGTGATTAATTGGCTTCGCCAAACACAAATGACAAGAAATTGGCAAACAGGTTCTCAGCTGACGTATCATCAACAGAAGTCATAATACCCCCGTCGCAGCAGACCTGCGAACTCAGCGAATTTCCAAATCAATAATATAATAATAATAATATACGACAAGTCAAGTTGTCAAAATCTGTCGATGAACGAGAATTATTTGCCTATTCTCCATAAGATTAACATGGGAAAGAGTGTACAGGTTTGCTGCTGTGAATAACACTGAGAGTAGGCATTTATTCCTTCAAAAACATTTATTTTTAACATTTATACCAACTTTCATCAACATCTGTCCATAAATAAAGGAGTTTGCCTATTCTCCATATGATTAACATGGGAAAAGAGTATGCAGGTTTGCTGCCATGATAAACACATAAACTATGATTTTTAAGCATAAATGGATAGACCTCAACCACATGAAGCTAAATATCAAGTTTTATCCAAAAATATTGATTAATATTGGAAATATTAATTTTTCCCTATCCTCCATAAGATTAACATTGGAGCCCCACAATACAACGTACTGTGTTTAGATTTTTTAATATCTCGGTAACCGTTGGAGATAGAGAAAAACTTTAAGGAACTTAATTGTGTAGTTTTTTAAGCTGATTCCAATGGTGAAATATAAAATTAGAAATATTTAAAAACTACATGTGAAAAACGCAAAAAACCCCATTTTGGGGTACAAAACCCCCCCAAACTACCCGTTCCCATTGACCGATATGTCTGGTTAACGAACTCGTCCGAGCATTTGTAGGAATACACGTCTCTACCAAATTTGGTCTCGATCGGACCATTTTTACGAGAGTTATCGTGTTCACAGACACATATATATATATATATATATATATATATATATATATATATATATATATAAATTTTAACGACTATTGTTTTTGGACTCTGGGCACCTAAAGAAGAAAAAATAACATGGTCCCGGGCTTAAGTCTCACCATGAGACCTACGGTAATAGCTTCTTCCCTATGGGAAATTCGCTAAAACCATAGTAAACAAATTCTGAGACAGAGGTCCTCAATTTATATTCTTGACATAAGTCCACAACTACTGCCTGAGTGGTTATAGTGCCCGCCTACAAAAGTGAAGGTCGCCAGAACGAATCCTGCTACCTAGGTTCATATCTGAACCTGACTGCCATTTCGTCTTTAGGCTCGGGACGCTTTCTAACAACAGGCCGATTTATGGTAGTAACAGGTCTAGGATTTGGACTGTTCCCTATTAACATATCAAAAAGCACAGAAAAACACAAAATAACACATAAATGTGTTGATTAATAGGGAGTACTTCTTCAATGTGGGCAATATAATTCTTATATCAAGAATCAAGAAGTTTATTTTCTATTAGATACAGTATTTCGTACATTGGAAATAGTCCAGATATAACATTATGTAGAAAAATACATTTGTCAGATTGAACAAGAGGAACAAGTATCAATAATAATGACAATTTCAATAAAAAAAATTATGAAAATATACTTGTTGGTCATGGAAGTGGATTTAGGACAAAATACAGAAAAAAAATGGAACCGAACAAAAACAAGACAGAAATTACATAATGCGAGAGATAGATTCAGATTGTTGTAAGCTCCTGGTTTTACATTTTTATTTCTGAGGGGTTTAGTGCAAGAAAATCATTTATTGTGTAAAAAGGATGAGCAATTAACCATTTCTGAATTACAGATTTAAAATTAGTAAGAGACATTGCATGAAAGTTTATGGGTAATTTGTTTAGGCATTTCATACCTAATGCCCTGTAACTGTTTTTTGTTTTACTCAGTCTAGTATAGGGGATATCCAGTTTGAACTTAGATCTAGTATTAATGCTGTGTATGTCAGCTCTCACTGTGTATGCTTGGAGGTTCTTAAAACTAAATAACATTATATTAAAAATATATAGATTAACAACAGTCATTATGTTAAAAGAGATAAAAAAAGGTTTACAGTGTTCAGTTTGGTCAGCATTTGACATTATTCTCAGCACTTTTTTTGGATGAATAAAATTCTATTTATGTGTGCACTGTTTCCCCAGAAAATGATCCCATAGTTTAGTGCTGACTGAAAAAGTGCAAAATAGGCTGATTTCAGGTACGTAGTAGGTATAAGATCTCTTAATCTTCGAAATAAGAACACTAGCCTACTAAGCTTTTTGCATAGATGGTCAATGTGATGGGACCATGTCAGATTTTTGTCCATGATAACACCCAGGAATTTGACACCTAAGTAATGTTCGGGGTTATTAGGATCTGGCCTCTTTTTGAGACCAAAAACCATCGTTTGAGTCTTATCCGTGTTCATAGTAAGTCTGTTAGCCGTAAACCAGTTAGCGGCAGCTGCAATTTCATTATTAGCTATTTGCTCAAGCTGCTGAAAGTTGCTGTGACTAGATAGGATGGTGGTGTCATCAGCATAGAGGTAGGTCTGACTGTTTAGGCTGGAAGGGAGGTCATTAATGGCAATCAAGAAAAGTAGGGGCCCAAGGACTGAGCCTTGGGGGACCCCACAGTTGCTAACTGCAACCATGGATGTTTTACCCCCCGCATGTACTACCTGCCTCCGGTTAGCAAGATAGGTTTGAAAGAAATGTAAGGCTGAGTTTTTTATTCCATAGAACTCCAACTTATGTAGCAGAATGTCATGGTCGACACAATCGAATGCCTTACTTAGGTCAATAAATGTTGCCCAGGTGAATTCTTTATTCTCCAAGGCACTGAGTGTGTCATTGACCAGAGCATCTATCGCATTCATAGTGGACTGTCCAGCTCTGAACCCAAATTGATGACTGTTGAAAAGTGAGTTTAGCCCAAAAAAGTTGTTTACCTGATTGTGAACAATGTGTTTTAGTACCTTAGACAGGATTGGTACTAGACAGATAGGCCGATAGCAATTTCTGGCAAGAAACTTACATTGAGATCTGATAAACATAAAGAGATAATAGAGATCATCAATCTAAGTTTGCATATGGAGTTATGGATGACATTTTTTTCAATAGTAAGTTGTTTGTTAGTCGAGTGCCTTATAGGGAACTTCTTTTTGTCTTACACTATCAATGTTAGTCCCAACTGCTCATCCCTATGGACCTAATGCATGCCTGTGTGGTGAATTAAAGACAGTGTGGTATTGCTACGCTATGTGTCCCAGAAAAATAGCCCAGAAAACCCGTTGTGATTTTTAACAGTTATTTGGGTCTATTCCTTATGAGGGTCAGGAATATGTCTAATTGTTGTCTTGGAACATCTGTCGAATAAAATTGATCAACATTTGAAAACAGTTCTGAAGAAGGAAACACATTTTTTAATATTACCTCAATCTTTACCTAAAATTACATAAATATATTAATGTTTACCTCCAACATCAGTGATGATCCAGTCGGGCATTGCTAAACTAACAATAGCAAACACATCCGCAGCCATGAACAAAGTTCCCGAAATTAATGTTAATTTATCCATGATTAAAACGCTAATGATTAGTAGCTCATACCTAGAAACCCTAAGGATAATCTAACAAGGGCGTTTTGTTTTGAGAATTATGCTCATTGGCTTTGAAAATGTTTACGAGTATGGTTGTGGTTGAGTAGAGTAAGACATGAATTCGACTGTCAATTTGGCCTGACAGTAGACCCTTGGCATGACAGTGACAGTTGTCAGTTTAGACTACCAACATAACAAAGCCAAAATTCCAAATCGCTCTCATTTCCAAAGAAGCTACCTTACTGTATTTTTTATTGAATGGGAGTTTCTAGTAACCTTGGAGTTTACCGTCGAACCATTGGTTAAAAGAATGATATCTAATATTGAAGATATAATCATTTTGTAAAATTAATAATTGACTAAATTATAAAGTTGCAATAACTGCTGTCTTCTATCCAACCTTATAATAACCTTATAATTTATTGTAACCTTATTATTTAGTCATTGCTCAATCCTGAACGCAAAATATTTAAATTAAATAATTGATCTCTGGCCTGGTCAGCACGTTAAAAACTAAACGTTTTTACTGATGTATAATTAATGGCGGCCGGTTGATTTAATTGGCCGACTAATTTTTCACCCGTGAATTTTTATACATTGCATCTGGAATGTGGACAGACCCTTTCATCTTATGTTAGCTGCTTTCCTAATTCTGCCGATCAATGCTTTGCTTTGTCCAGTTTTATGTCAATTTTGACTGGGGCGGTGACGACATTCTGCAATCCAGCTACTTAGAGGTCACGAATTGTGGATATTTGTGAGCGATGCTCGGTGGGTGTAATGTTTTCTTATGTGTATTAACGTCCACACTATCGAATACTACGTTAATCCACAAAAAAACCATCCCCATAATTAGACCAATTCGTAATTCAGAGACCGTGGTTCGGATCCCACAATAATCTGTACGTCCCTTAGATATGCCATTGACTGATGGGCTTTTAATTAACAGTCCTGTCTAAGGAATATGTCAGTCTTAGTCAGTAACAAGACTCAAAGATCGCACCACAATCATCTTACACTCAATCCTCATTCATACTTGGCTTAAAATACCTACCTTCTGGTATGGTCACCATTTCAATAATCTAATCTAATCTAATCTATAAGAAGAAAACCAGATTTTCCCGACCTTGAGACCTGCTCCAATCGATTTCTCGTGTCCAAATACACATTTTACAAAAAAATCATAACTTATTGGACAGTATTTTTTGTCCCTGGCAGTCCTTATTTTAATGTATATAAATATACAACTTCGTTGGAAATTAAGATTTACTGGTACACGAAAAGTATATATTGTCCATATACATAATTTATCCGAACAATTGAAAATGTATGCTATATTGACCAGAGTGAATAGAAAATTCACATTATTCCTTCTCTAAGTATGCAAATACTAGAGTTTAAGATATTTGAAATTTTACTTTATTACTCATGCAAAGGTATACGGATGCTATGGTATTCAAATTTTTCTGCTATGTCTGACGTCAAATGCATACACAATAAAATTATAACAACAGAGTTTTCGAATAACTCTATTTTTTGTTGGTCACTCACTTCCTTCCTTGACTTGTCTTCTGCCAGATGGGCAGATGTTATCAGGCAACAAGTGTTAAGAAGTTTGTTTACTTTTGTGGTTAGGTTAATGATTCAATCCATATTGGGTGAAAGTTAAATAGTATTTTATTTATTTGAAATTATCTTCTATATCATATTGCCCTTGATTAATATTTATATGCTCTAACTTTTTTATTAGTTTTTAACATATTCTGTAGAATTTAAACGAAGTTGAAAATGGGATTATTTACCAGAAAGAAATATCTTCCTAAACCAACTGGTGAGACTATTGTGCTTATATTTTATTTTATAGAATACCTGTTCTATATTCTAGATTTATTTTTGTAATTTCACAAAAAGAATAGGCCTAACTATTAATATATGAGAATGGAATGATAAATCAGTAAATATCATGTTGAATGATAAAATCACAAAAAAAGTTTCTCATGAGTGATTAGTCAACATTATATTTTAATCACATTAATATCATTGCTAGTAATATCCTTAGTATAATCATTGTTAGATTTTTATCCCTCTGGGGTTTTAAGATATTCATGTTTAAAACCAAGTTGATACTGAAGACATGCTGAGGCACGTTGAGATACCTGTAAGACATGCTGAAGCATGTAGATTCAGAAATCATGTTTCTAAGTCCCTTCACACTCTGATGGGAATGAATCTAGTCTAATTTATAAGATAATGTCAAATATGTAGTTTTTAAATTAACCCTACAAATTGAGTTATTTATGGCATTGTGATTAGGTAGTAAACTCATCACTACATTATAATTTGTCTAGGCTTTTTATTTCAGTAATTTTAAATTATTCAAATTTCAACCATGCTTTTGTTTTTTGACTTTGTTAAATTACTGGTTATTTTGAGCTTGAAACAGTCTAAAGGGCTAACCCCCCTGCCAATCACACAAATGGCCAAGTTACCCACCGTCACTAGCAACCTACCCACCATCTCACATTTTCTATTATAACCTTGGACAGAGAAGACCCTAGATAGAGGACTAAGATCTCTCTTTTTCTGCAGATGTCAGTTTTATTCTGTCATTAACTGTAGATCAATTTTATTTTTCCATGCTATTCTAAGTATGTGTTCTATGTAATGAACACAGATTCTAAAAAATATAAACCAGATTAGTGTTAAGCTGACAAAATGAGAAATAATAATGATGTAAGCGATGTAAGCATTACCATCAATATTTGTTAATAAGGTGAGAAAAAATATATATAGGCCTAAATATGTTGTTGGGGTTTTTGACTGCAGTTTTGTTGTGAATTAATAATGATTTTCCAGACAGCAGACCGATGATAGGTAGTAACAAGTCTAGGGTTTGGACCATTGCCCATCAAAATGTTAAAAAAACCAAAAGACATAGAAAAATACATAATTATAAAACTAATTATGGTACCCAAATTTAATTAGTGTATATTTTCTTGGGCGTCATAAAATTGGCAATGAAGTGGAAAAAGGTTTTAATACGAGTATTTTAAAATCCTTCTAAATAACTCAAAATTAATTTTATTAGACAACCTTGTGTTGTCTCCAATGGATATGATATTTAAAAAAGTTTGTGAGACCCAATGTACAAACTCTTCTACTAGAAAAAGATTTAGATACTTATATTGGTTGTGAACCTTGCGTAGAGCTCTACAGTGAGATTTTCATAAATCTGAAAATTTTCTTACCTTTTATATTAAAATTTATATATTTCTTGCAGACATTATTTGTAAATCATGATTGTTTGTGGTTTTTAAATTATTGCGTGTGAGTAATTTATTTTTCATCATACCACCCCAATAAACTGCTATTTCCGATCTGTCAGCTATGATAGAAACTAATCAATATCATACAGCCTAAGCAAGCCCCTTTTTATACACATTTTAATTCTGTCGTAAGTTATTATAGTATATATATCTCTTATTATAGTTATATCTCTTTAACAAAAAGTACTATCGGAAAAGTAATAAAAAATTGTTTGTAACTGAAGCTTATATGTGCTTGAGCTTCCGTTGTGATCAGTGATTACGACAAGCGATTCTACCGATGACTATAATGGGGCCTGGGCGCAAACGAGTATCAGCGTACTATAGTATCGTTTGTTTTGAAAATACACTTTTAAAATGTAATTAAGATGAATGAATCAAATAATGTACCTGAATCTTTTTTAAAAGGTGGTATGATTAAGAGTACTGTTCGAAGCACGTCCAAAAGTGCTATATCGTTGCTTGATCAAATTTAAGTACTCGGCTATCGCACACCGGTAACAGTCACTTTCTGGACTAGTGATGAAATAGACTATTTTTGTACTTGCTTCAACTGGTTTGTAATGTTTGATATTGTATTAATGGGATATTTTGCATGTTTGTGTTATCAATAATCAATAAATAAATCAATTCAAATATAATCTGTCTCCCTAGATACACTGAATTCAAAAGCAATATGAGAAAACCTATCTGATAGTGAAATATCAACATTATTGTCTGTGAATAGGTAACCTATGACAAAGCTTTGTTTTATTGTAATTAATTGATCCCTAAATTAGTTGTCATTTGTAGAGTAGGGTGTGCAAGTTTACTGTGTTCCAAATTATTTATTCTAATGGAGATTTTTACTTTCAGGTAAATTTGCTACAGCTTGTGCAGATCTGATGACTAAGTATTCCCAGTATGGGGTCTTCATTCGTCTTTACTATCCAACAAGGATGTCTAATGTACCAGTGAGTTGATTTCCTGAACCATGGTACAATTTCAGAATGAATGAATCTTCTTGATCGAATAAAATCTAAATCTAAATGTTTAATGTAACGGTCTGTGTTACTTGCCTCAAACATTTCTGTGGTTTTTAAACACTTTGGCTGTTTTGTGCACATTTTCATTCTGATAAAACATTGGACTTATGTGCACCTTTAACCCTTCAACCCTAGAATTTTAAGAGCTCTTCCAACAAGCCCCTTCCACCCGGATGGCATTATTTTGGGATTTGGACCACCTATTACCAGCAAACCTGAGCTGTAACTGATAACTGTTCATCGAACCACAATGCAATGTTTCGTCTAAGTCCATTACTAACTAATATTTTATTGAAAACATCGAAAAATAACCTAGTTCTGGGCAGTTCTCACAATATCAGTTTACCATGAAATGTCTTCTTGATACAAATGTCCGATTAAAGTTTTGCTATTATGACACTACATTTCACTAACAAAAAATAAAATACTTATAGAGTTAATAATGAATTATGTTTCAGTTCAAAACAATGTCAAACTAAAATAAAAACATTGCCTTCCCTTATTACATCAGATAGGGACAGTAAACATAATCAGACCAAATGGTTACCAGATTTTTATTGGTCAGACCAATGGGAGTATTGAAATTTGTTACAATAAAAAAATTGTTACTGTATTACAATGTTAATAGTCATTTTGGTTAGTCAGCCCCTATTACCCTTGATTCTTTTTTGTCTGTTATGGGAACTTATGATTCCTTATGTTTCAAAGCAATACAGTATTACATTTCCAAGCTAAATCTTGATTACTCATCTTTGAGGGACTGTTAACCAGGACTAAAATATTTAAGTAGTAAATCTTTGTTTGTGATTTTTTTCTTCTACTCAGGAGGCTGAAGATCATGTTCCTTGGAAGCCACATGATATGTATATAAAAGGGCTGGCATGTGTGATTAGACTGTGGGTGTTCATTCTTCGTTTGGTCATGTGGTGGTATGGAGGTAAGTTTAAAATTTTTTTAAACTATGAACTAATTGAACGAATCAATGTTTTTTTATTATGATTATATCATTTTCAGCAGCAGATATAAGAAGGGTAAACAAAAAGTCATAATATTCATTAATCAGAAAGTTTTAATTCTGGAATATTCCTGTATTCATTTCTGAAAGTATAATATATTGTGTTTGTTTTATAATGTTTGATTTCTACTATCGATGTCAAAATGTTATAATTTTTTTACAAACTGATTCTTGATCAATATCCCTGTTTGTTAATCAGGCCAGATGCATATACCAGCTGTGTGGGGAACACCACTGTTGTCCCCATCACATAGAGGGAAGCGAAAGCTGCCTGTCGTTATTTTCTCTCATGGGTTTGGAGCAGCTAGATTCTTCAGCTCTGCGATACTTTCAGAGCTGGCTTCCCACGGATATGTGGTAGCTTCTGTGGAACACAGGTACGCTCTCATTGCTGCTTTATCATTTGAACTTTCCAAGCTACCTTCCCATGTATATGAGTTAGCATCATAGGAGGACATGTATATTAATCATCACCGCTTGATCAATGACTTTCAAAGCTTTCATTGATCTTGATTAACAAGTTTTTTTTATACAGGAAAATTCCTTATGGGTTGGAATAGGATCCCTGACTCCAAATCTCCTCAACTAACTGAATTACAATGAATTAAAGTAATGTGATAAGTTTGTCTACTGAATGCTCTGTCGATAGGGACACTTCGGCTTGTGCTACTTACTACTACAAATCTCCAGCAGACAGGGACAAAGACCAGAAAACATGGATCCCACATACAAGGTTGAAGATAGGCCCCGAGCACTTTGAGTTTAGACGCAAACAGGTAAATCGGCAAAACAGATCTTATGTTGCCGTACTGAACATTATCATTCTCAAATAGACGTTTGAGAATTGTTTATTTTAAAATTTTACCTGAATTATAAAAGTATCACAACAATCTTTCAGCATTTTATCCAGTAAAAGAAAATCAATAGTTGTATTGTAACTCTGTTAAAAAACCTATATCCTTTACTTTGATTGTAACAGTAATAAGTAAATAATTCAACTTGTAAATATGTGAAACATTAGTTCTCAATTATCAAGATGAAGTATCATAATAGGAGTGTGAGTTGATCAGATTCTTTAAAAATTAAAATTAATTTTACAAACTAACTTTTTTGGTCGGAGTTATGTAACACATTATTGTCAGCCTGATTTAAAAGCTACTTTTTAAAAATGTTTTAATATTTCTTATATTTATTTCAGATAAGATGCAGAAGAGATGAGTGTATAAAAGCATTAGATTTCTTGAAGAAAATCGATAATGGGAATGGATCAGGGAATGTTTTAAAAACGCATTTGGATCTAAAAAGTTTTAAAGTGAGCATTTTCTACTAAACTTTTCCAAGTTATAGCTTATTTTTTTATTAGGGAAACACTCCCAAATGAATTAATTAATTATGCTGCATTAATTATCAGTACATAATTATTAAAACATAATTTCCTATGGTTTAGAGGAATTAATGTACTGTAGAATATTAGAATGCATTATAATATGCATTAGAATAATAAAGGCTACACATATGTGTAGCCTATATTATTTGTTACGTATGTGCATGTATATACATATACATACTCGTATGCATGCTTACCTTTTATGGTTGTTTCAATGTAGTACTTTATTTAATGTAAACCTTTAATGTGGGGGTGTAACTTTAAACAAACCCTTAAGATTTTTGTTGACACCTCAGGAATTAATGTAACACTTTAATGTGGGGGTATAACTTTAAACAAACCCTTGAGATTTTTGTTGACACCTCAGGAATCGAACCCATGTGCTCTTGAAATTACGTCCAAGAACACTCATCATTAAGAATATTAGGTCAAAAGCATCTGGTTCACGTTTTTATGAAGCTGAATAGATTTTTGAATGTTCTCTACAGTTTTCTTAGTCTCTTTAAGTTTCTAACAGAATTATAATTATTTTCTTTATTCCTGTTCAACTATAATTTTTTCTTGAAATCTTTTCCCAGGACCAGTTGGACTTTGACAATGTCACCATTATGGGTCATTCATTCGGAGGTGCCACCGCACTAATGACCTTGGCCCAGGATAAAAGATTCAAGTATGCTGTATATATCTATTATTAAATAATACGAGGGGGTAAACAACTGCTTACAAAGATGAAGCTTTAGGTAAAACTCCGTCGACTGCCGAAACTGACGAAAATGTTGAGAAGATTCGTGGGCCCTGACATGAAGACTGACGATGGACCATTGACGAGATATCAGGGACATCTGGAATTAGTTTGAGCTCTGTCCAGCGAATTTTGAGTAAAGATTTGAAAATGACAAGAGTGGCTGCCAAGTTTATGTTATCGAGTTTTGACTGACCATCAAAAGGAACGGCGAGAGGTATCTTGTCGAACAATAAAATAATACCTGCAAATTTTTCCATATTTTTCTAAGATCATTACTGGTGACAAATCGTGGTATTATGGTTATGACCCTGGAACCAGGCAACAGTACAGCCAATAGAAAACGTCATCGTCCCGTCAGCCAGAAAAATTTTCATCAGCTTTGGCAGTCAAAGTTCCTCACGGGGTTTGTCAACAATTGACATGTCGCCAAACAAAAAAACGATGAAATGGCGAAACAGTGTTCACTAAAATACTCACTGCAGATGAACACGTCCAACCACGGCGACAGCACTAGCGGCACTGAATTCCGGATGAGCTGCGCTACACACACGTAGTGGCAGACATACGTACTACACAGGCCACGCCTTCGGTAGTGTAATTCCGGTAACTTTTGTGTACCCCCTCGTATGTTCATTGTTTTAAAATTATTTTTTAAGTCTTATGGTACAAAATCTATAAACTTTTATGTTAATCTTAGACATTGCTTCAAAGGAAGAAAGACTTTTCCTTTGACTTATGGTATTTCAGAATAAACCTCTGCAAATAGCTTAGTTGAACAAACTATTTTGCCAATGCTTACCGTGTTTGATCTTGGTGGAACGCATTTCACAAAACTCCCTTCAGATTTCAGTCTGGGTTTTTTTTAATTACACAGCTTAATCCTATACACTGCAATAGACTGGGACGGTAGCATGTCCTGTAATTCAGCTACTTGGAGGTGAATCGTGGATAGTTGTGAGCAATGGTCGGTGGGTGTAGTGTTCTCTTGTGTGGATTAAATTAATGTCCATACTATTGAATACTACGTTAATCCGCAAAGACCATCCTCATAATTAGACCAGCACATAATTCAGAGGCAAAAGTGGTTTGGATCCCACGTTAAATTGTAGGTTGCTTGGATGCCATTGGGTGTTGGACTATTAATTAACAGTCTTGTCTAAGGAACATGTCAGCCTTAGTCAGTAACAAGACTGCAAGATCACGTCACAATCATCTTACACTCATTTTTCATACAAACTTGGCTTAAAATACATACCCGGGTAGGTCGCCATTTCAGTTGAATGTATAATGGAATAATAATTTGTTTTTGCCTAAAGTGTATATATTATTGACCTCAAATCCTCTTCCCATCAATTTTATTTTTATCAAATTTTAATTATTTTTCATTAATTTTTTAAAATTAATTTTAATTAATTTAATATTTATCAAATTTTATTTTATGAATATTTTAAGAAATATTCATAAATAGAAATATTCATAGTAGGTACTGTCTCTTGAGACTTGAAAATAAATGTTTCACATATTTACGAAATAAATGATTTACTTATTACTGTTACAACTGAAGCGAAGGATTATCCGCCACTTCCCCAAGAACTCAACGAGGAGATACTCTTGCGACGTCGGCTTCGGAGGGCCTACCAACGCTCCAGATGCCCGCATTCTAAGGCAGTGTTCAATCGCCAAGCCCGACACTGCTCTCGTCTCCTGGCTGAACACCGCACGGCACAATGGGAGGACTTCGTATCCAGCCAAGCGGACGATGCTACAGGGGGGATCTGGAAACTCTTGAAGACCCTCAGAGGAAAGAAGACCGCCGTCCGCCCTTTACACGGAAGAGGTGGTCTTGCGTACTCTTCGGCGGACCGCGCAGAAGCCTTTGCTGACACAATGGAAGAGCAGTTTTCCCCGAATGCTGACGACTACATTGACGAACATTGTGACATCCTGGAGGAATTCCTGGATGCCTATGAACCCAAGGATGGCGATGCAGAACCTACTCTGCCTGTGACCCCTCAAGAAGTTGAGGCCTACATCAAACGCCTACGCCCGAAGAAAGCCCCAGGCCCGGACTCTCTCGGCACGGCCGCTCTCCAGCGTCTCCCTGGATGGGTCATTGTCATGATTGCTGCCATATACAACTCATGCATCCAACTCTCGCACTTCCCAACCACCTGGAAGATGGCAAGCGTCATTATGATCCCCAAGCCAGGCAAGGATCCCCTCTTCCCTGACAATCATCGACCGATATCTCTGCTATGTGTCCTCGGCAAGATACTGGAGAGAATCGTCCTTGACCGGTTCCCTGAGGAGTTCTCTCTGGCCATCAGCACGGACCAGTTCGGATTCAGGAGGGGGCATTCAACTACACTCCAACTTCGTAGAGTCCTGAATAACATCTCCGGGGCTCTCGAACGGAAGCACCACGCCACGTCTGTGTTAATAGATGTCAGCAAGGCTTTTGACAGAGTCTGGCACGAAGGCCTTCTCTATAAACTGGCGACCTCCCCACTCCCAGGCTGGATCTGGAAATTCCTAAAGTCTTACCTGGACCACAGGAGCTTCACTGTCCGTGTTGGCCAGGCCTGCTCAACGCCTCGCCCCATCACAGCTGGTGTGCCACAGGGTTCGGTACTCGGTCCGATACTATACCTGTGGTACACGAATGACATCCCCGTCGTGCCAAGGATTCAACTATCTCTGTTCGCTGACGATGCGATGTTTACCGCCACCTCAATGAGACTCCGCCAGTCCTGCATCTATGTCCAGAGACAGCTTGACGCCCTACAGCCGTGGCTTACGAAGTGGAGAATCAAGGTGAACACCGACAAGAGTGACGTTATAAGTTTCACCCGGTCCAGACAGCAACATGACGGCACCTTCCTACACCTGGATGGGAGCAGAATAGGATGGAAGACGACGGTCAAGTACCTGGGCGTTCTCTTGGACAAACGACTAACGATGACTCCTCACGCCAACCGGCTGTTTAGCCTTGCTACTCAAGGGCTTGGCAGTATATCTCCGCTCCTCAAATCTAGGAGCCTTCCGACCAAGATGACTCCGACCAGTCCTGACGTACGCAGCGCTGGCTTGGTATCATCTATTTTCCAGCACCTCTCAAAAACGCCTCCTCACGGTGCAAAGTCGGTGCCTCAGGCGAGCCACAAATTCTCCTTGGTTTATCAGGAATGAGACGATCCGAAACTCCGCCGGAATCCCAACCATCCGAGCCTTCGTAGATCGACTGACAACTTTAACAAGCGAGCAGAAGACACAGAGTGGGACCACATCAGAGGACTCCTACAGGAACCCGTCCCCCAACTACGACCCAGACTCCCCGACTAATGCAGACATAGAGGACTCAGTTCTCTAAGGGCAATAGACCCGACTTGACAATCAGCCAAAACCCACTGAAGGTAGATGCTGGAGCAGCAGCAGCAAAAGCTGCAGTCAACACAGATGATGATGATGCAAAGGATTATGAAGAAGGTTGATGTCAAAAGCCACGGAGAGACGTGGGGTTTACTAAATGTTTTTAGCATCACAGATATGTTGTACACATTTTTTGTTTTGGTAAAGTCATTTGAACTGCAATGCTGTATTTTACACTAGAAGGTTTAATGAAGAAAGAAGAATTCTTAATTCTTTTATAACTACAAATATTGATTTTACTGATATTGTTAATAACACCTCACCAAAATCCCTTCATCATACCAGAACCAGGAATTCACAAGATTGGTATGATTTGATTGAGAGTCAGTCATATTAGTTTAAGTATCCTCTCAGACCTATAAGGAGGACCACCAGATTGAGACAGGGAGACAAACTGACTAGGAGTGAGCCAATTAGACCGGGACAGGGAGTTTGCCAGAAGGCGATAAAGAGCCTCTAAATAGAGGATGTAGGAAAAAAATAAATATAAAAATAAATCTCTATCACTTTGTTCAGTACAAAAAAATAACTATTCTGATACCAATGTGTTTTCCGTAATCCTGCTGAGTATCGCACAAATTCTTCATAATTTTTTTTGTTTTGGACATTTAAATAATAGTTTTCCCACCAATTTCCCTACAGGCAGGGAGTAATTCTGGACGGGTGGATGTTCCCACTCAAGGGCGAGGACTTGGTTGTCCCGCAGCCGCTCGTGTTCATCAACTCCCCCACATTCCACATCCCCAGCAACGTGACTGTGATGCAGGACCAGTTCATATCCCGTCCGCACCAGGCTATTCGTCACCTCTACATTATTAAGTAGGTGTCCGTTCTACAGATAACTGTTACCAACATATATTATGGCATTATCAAATTCTGATTAGTATTCATTAGGATTGGCAGCTTACTCTTACTCCTATGGCTATACATATCTAGATCTTGGCACATTTTTTAACAATTTAATATTGTTCAGCTCTCACATTTGGTTTGGACTTAGACGTTTCAGAGAGTGTCACTCACAGTTGTTGTGTTCAAAGCTTTTAGAAATTTTTTTTTAGTTAGGATTATTTAAATTTCAAAAACAACTAATTGTTTTTTCAATAATTCTAAAAAAGGCAGGATAAAGTAAATGCATTTAAAATAGTTGTTTGAATAATCATATTTCACAATAGTTATTTCACTTATTAATCTATATTTTCTAACGAAACGTGGTAGCTTCATGTGATTGAGGTCCATCCATTTACGAGGGGACCCAAAAGTAACCGGAATAGTATTGCCGTGGCCTTACCTTTTTTAGTACAGGTTTCTGCTGCTAGTGCCTGTCTAGTGCATCTGCTTGCCAGTTCAGAGCCACACGGGTCATTGACATGGCACGTTCTGTTCGCCTTTAGTGACTGTTTTTGCTAGTGCTGTTTCAATGCTGCCTCATTTTTTTATAATGGAAAGTTTAAATGAAAAAGGCGATAAAAATGTTGAAAGAATTCGAGAGATAGAGCAAATGTTTAGTATTAGAAGTCACTGTTTGTTATTCACTCATCATCTCTCTCTTCATTGCTTGAAAACGTTTACTTGTCTTAAACGAAAATTCATAACTTTTCATTTCTTCCTAACAAATAAATTGACACTATATTAAGTCGTTTGGCAATTTTTTTACAAACATCAATTTATATCGATATGTTTCTGTGAACACGATAACTCTCATAAAAATGGACAGATTGAGGCAAAATATGGTTGAGATGTCAATTATGCTACATGATATTCAAATATAATTGGGATAAGTTTTTTAGATTTTTCAAATTCCAAACACGTGTACAGCTCAAATTAATGGAATCGAACTCTATAAGTGAATATTGAGATTTCAAGCAAGGTAACAAAAACCTATATCACATAAAATATAATGTCTGTGATTAACCCTAGATCTGGCAAAGTCGTAATTCACGACGTATTTACATATTCAATAAGAAGAGAAAGGTTGAGGCATCTGTCGTCAGTTTAGTGAACTTGTTAGACACTAGTGCCTACGTGACCATGTTGCCCTCTGGGGGTAAGCAACCGAACCTGCTCTCGTAGTGCACTAGACTGCCACTGGGCAGGTCTATAATCAAGTAAGCGCTTTCTACTCCTATGCACTGAGTGGCTGAACCGGGTAACGCGCTAGGCTGACAAGCGTAACGTTCTAGCCATTCGGAAGTGCTAGGGTTCGAATCCACATGAGCAATCCCAATTTGGTTTGCAAATGTGTGGTAAAGCGGAGAGGAGGGCCCACCTTAAATAAACGGTGGCCGGCTTGGGTGGAAGTTGACGGCATTTGTAGGCTTAATTTGGATTGCAGTGGACACCTGTTTTGCTTTTGTGGTTAGTGGTTATAAGGGGGCGGGGCATGTTTGATGCTTTTTTTGTTTAAAATCTGATATTTCAAGAAGATATTAGTAATTATTTTTATGTTACAGTTAAGAGTAAAAAGCTTGCCACTTCTAGGGTTAAAGTAAAAAATACTATATTTACAAAATGCAAATTATCCTGGAATATTTCACTTCATATGAAGCCTAAACAAATATTTTGGTTTTCAAGGATAATTATTTAACCCTAGAACTGGTAAAGTCGTCATTCACGATGCATATACAAATTCAATAAGAAGTGGCAGGTGGAAGCATCTGTCGTCAATTTAGTGAACTTATCACCTTCTTGACTGTGTTGCTCTCTGGGGGTAAGCAACCTGGGGGCCCACCTTAAATAAACTATGGCCGGCTTGGGTGGAAGTTGCTGGCATTTGTAGGCTTAATTGGGATTGCAGTGGACACCTGTTTTGCTTTTTTGGTTAGTGGTTTTAAGGGGGGCATGTTTTATGCTTTTTTTTGTTTATACTTAATATTTCTGGAAGATATAAGTAATTATTTTTATGTTACAGTTAAAAGTAAAAAGCCTGCCACTTCTAAGTTAACCCCCCGAGTGGCAGACCCACAAAAAATGTTGATTGTTTTAAAAATTTTATCTATTACATTTTAAGCATTCTAAACTGTGATGAATGGGGATAGTTCTTACATCAATTGAAAGCTGAAATTCTGGATTCTGATTGATTTTATTATGACAATAAGTCTTATAGCATTAGTATATCGATCTTTCAGCTGTTTCTCCTGTGAGTAAAACACACACTAACTCACGACCGGCATTTTTTTCGCAAAATCTACGAGATCAAGCAACTTCAAATCGCAGCTGAATTAATTTTCGTGTTTGACGAGTGTGGGTGGTACCAATGGAACAAGCATGAAATCGGCTTTAATTCAATATAACTTTTATGGATATCATATTTTCCAACAGCTGTTTAGGGATTTTAGACGTTAGCCGTGTTTTTACATGTTTGTGAATTGGCAAAAATGTTTTAACATTTTTCAGTTTTTTTTATTTTTACAAAACATATACCTCCCTGGATTTTTTAAATTTTAGCATCTTCAAATTGTACTGTTTATATTGAACTAAATGGGTATAAGTATGTATATATATCCATTAAAATTGGATTGTATGTGATTTTTTTAAATAGTGTACAAAATCCTTAAAACGAGCTTGCCACTCCCCACAACACGTGCGAAAATCGGTCCGCCACTCGAAGGGTTAAGTTTAGGGTTATGTCAGCTGCTACTCTGCAAATTCCTGATAGTAATGGTGAATGATTTGATTATTTTAAGAAGAGCAGTATGATAATGACATTATTCAGTTAAGAGCAAAATATGTAGCGGTTCTTGGGTTAAACTAAAGAAAAATTATTATCAGTAGTATTCCACTGGTGGATCAATCGGGATAAAGGTTCTGTGTTCAAATACCACCAATCACCAATGGATTGATGATTCCTTAACCCACCAGTCTTGAAAAAATGAATGAGATAATTTCATGTGATGGCCAAGACAGTTTTATGAGAAGATAGTTATAGTTGAATTATTTACAAAATATAGCTGGAACCAATTCGAGTGTGGTGTGGTGGGATGAGGGTATAGGACTATAACAATGAGGTGCTGAGTCAATGCAATGTGAGGCGAGGCGGTCGCCACATATCTTCCCCCCACTACAAGTCAGTGGTATTGACAGGTGAATCAATACACTTCATTATCACAAAAGAAACTAAACAAACAATAATAATTTCAAACTGCTTGGGGCTATCAGCAAACTAAAAGAAGTAAAAAAACAGCAGACGTTGATGGGGATTGCAACCAAAAATACTTAAAATAACATTTTAACTTAAATAATAATATTGAATTTGTTCTTTATATCGTAAACACAAATATTTAAAAAATAATAATTTTTGGAAATAAATTTTTTTGTTAGGACGTCCGTATAGTCGGACGCTGGCTCTTCTTGCATGTTTTGCCGACGTTCGTATATACGGACGTTTGCACTGAAAAGGTTAAGACAATTTTGGTCTTATATGGATTATTAGTTTGGATTTTGCTATTGGATTGTAATTGCCTTCAATAAATGTTTGTCCATTTATTAGTTACACATCAATGGGAATAAAGAGGTTTATTTTGAAATCACCTTTCAGAACATCTAACCACGAGTCTCAGACGGACGCCCCATTTGTGTTTGGCTACTGGTTGGATCTGTTCCAAAAAAAAATAGAACCTTCCCTCGGAACTGCTATCAACAATCTGTTGATCTTAAGATTTCTTCAACCATATTCAAGTAAGTCATTCAGATTTAAATGCAGGTAGTGGAAAAGAGAAGTTAAAGTATGGTTTTCACAATGAAGTCCAGAAACAAAGGAATAATATTGATCACTAATATTTTATTGATACGTTTAATCAACAAAAGGAACTGGTTGTAATATCTAAATCAATATGTTATTTCAATATTTTAGCTCAAGCATTAACTCAAGTGCCACTTAAAGAAAAGCATTTTTTTAACCCATTCCCGTCTAATGACGTACATTGTACGTCAGCGTATTTCGCTAGACAGATACTAATGACGTGCGTCCCGTGGCGCGGGCCGCGGGGTGGTTATGAGCAAACAACGTACGTTGCCTGCTTATATTTTGACGTAGTTCTTTTTTTCCGCCGTTAGGGGTTCTAGTTCATTTCTCATCCGATAGATGGTGTTGGCGTCCTCTTTTATCATCTTATTTAGTGTCAAATGTTCCGTATTGACAGTAAATTATTTTCTCGTTCGCACAATTCGTTTAGTGATTGTATTTATTGATGATAATACAGTTATAATGATTATTATTTAAAGATTTATCATTAACTATTTATTACTGCAGGTAACTAGAAGTAGATCTGCCAAGTAAAATAAAGGAATCTTTTGAAAATAAAGTAAAATTTGACGAAACAAAAATACCTACTTGTTTCTAAGTCTACAGCTTGGAACTGGTGAAAAAGTACAGTAATAATTTTTTTTCTTGCTAAAAGTGATTGTATATGCAGTTAAAGAGTATAAGGGACAGAGCAAAGAAATCAAAACATATAATTCATGAAGTTACTATTAATTCTTTCACGCTAATAGTGACGCGCGGTCGTAGTGAACGAGGCTCGATTTTCGTTCAGCCCGGGTGGCCACAGGCGTCGACCGTTCTGCCAGACAGGAATGGGTTAAATCAATCTTACTGGATTAGTCACACATTCAGGGATTTCACACAGATTATCTCAACTTGTTGTAGAATCACAAATCTAGGGTGGTACACTTCGCACAACACAGCACACTTAATACTTAAGAGCCTGAAACAATAAGAAGAAGCATAATAGGTGAACCTAGGGATTTTAAAGTAATAAAACAAAGATTATTGTTCTAACAATAATGTGTTCTAACACATTTGATTTAAACCTATACATATTTGTGGCTATATTTAAAAACAGCTAAAGAATATATAAAATTCTTGTTATTCGTAAAACTTATGTAATTTTGTCGAATATATAAAATCAAATATATTCAAAAACAAAAATGGCTGCAGAGTTTCATGTACAAGGTTACACTTCCTTTGTCACTGAGGTTATCCTTTGTCTGTGTCATCTAATTCACCTTCTGAATAAATATCACAAAACAGATTCATGTACATTTTTTCAAACTTTTTAAAATGAAAGTTCATTAAAAAACCTGTAAAGATAAGTTTGTAAAAGTGTTGTCGTCATCACTATCGATAACTAGCACTAGTTTGTTGTCGTAATCAAACAATAAGTCTCATATTGTATCACTGTTCAATGTATTATCACCCATATTGAAAATAAATCAATTATAAAACCTGAACAAACTAAAATAAACACTTTGGTGTAAAAATGTACCACAAGAAAACTTAAGCTCACAAATTTAAACAACAACTTGAACTTCGCAAGGGTAGCAACAGCTGTCTGCCCTGAGCGAGCAAGTGAGACGTTTATAAATATTTTTTTTAGTGAATACGAGACAAAACCAGAAAACCAAAGATTAATTTAAAAAATTTATAAGTACTGAAACCCAAGTATACGCTGAAAATGTGTTGCAGTGGAAACAAACAAGGCCGCCTGAGACATAAACGGGCTTAGGCATTAATAAGCATTCTATATCTTGAGCACCCCTCCTATGTAGGAAAAAGGAGATACAATACGGTTATAGTGAGTGAGTTTACTTTTGTTGCGAAAACTTATATTAATTTTATTTTTTATTCAAATTGAAGCCCGGAACTAACAAAAACAAATCAGAGAGCTATAGAGGAACTATTTTACCAATACTGTAAGTGATATATAAAGCTATCTAACAACATAAACACTCGGTATCAATTTAAACTTTAAACAACATTATAATAATAGTAATTTTGTTCTTATCTAGGAATTCCTCAAGACATCGACCAAATTGAATCAAAATTGAAAAAAAACGAACACCTGATTGTCGAAGGACGCCTTCCAGATCCTGTCCGACCAAGGAGAGGGATGCTTCCATTCTCATGAAGCTTCTATGATGTTCATGCGTTTCAATACCTCCTAGCACTACGCTATGCTAAGGAGACCAACTTATTACAGAGGCCACTTACTTAACTTTTCATGTATATATATATAGTCATTCCATCGAATGTAGGAGAATTGTGAATGTACAAATATCTCATTTTTCATCTACTAAAAAAGGTTCGTGGCTTTAGTTGCCTGTTTGCTCACTTTTGGAATAAAACTATGCAGGTAATTAACAATAATCATGTAGGCAGTTAATGAAATGAGTAATATAGGCAGGAGTGGCCTCTGCTTGTGCATGTGAATTGTGCATGTTAGTGATTGTAAGAAAAAAACGGATGTTGTAAAACATCCGCTCTAGTTTTGTTGGTGAGAGTAAAGCCGTCAATTGCTGTTGTTGATTTTCACAATGATTTTGTTGACAGCTTGCTCAGAGATTTTTTAGGAAAACTAGTCATATATACTTCTGGTCAAAGAGTCCAAATGTTGTTTTAGCAGCAGTGCCTTAAATATGAATATTTTTTTTTTCAAATCTAAGCTTATCACACTATTCATTAATAATCTATTATTATTCTACAGTGTTTCATCTATCACTAAAAATATTTTCAGTGAAATTTTTGTTAATAATTTAAAATTATTTGTTCTGTTGGAGGAACCATTTATTGTTGAGAAAGCTGTGAAATATGTTCATCGAATTGTTTGCTTATTAATTCTTTAGAATGTTGTTGAGGCAATTTAATGGTGATATAGTACCATATAAATGCAGCAAAAGTAAAATAGTTTATTTAGGCATATAGTGAATAAAAATCTCAGAATCTTGCCTTTGTTGGTTAAGTTGATCTCATGTGAATCATTTGCAAACAGGTGAATTCTCTAGAATCCGGTAAATTGTTCATTTAATATTTGTTTTCAATTTGACAGATGTCATCTATACTTAACTTAGGCTTGGATGTGTTTATGATAACCCAGTGTTTAGATTCAAAAATGCAAGAGTCAAATGTTACATTCAAGTCTCAGAACACCCATCTTGCATTGAACCACTTTACAATGTAGCACCACAACCTAACCACATTTTGTGATATCTATGCAAAATGTCACTATCATAAATACAAACGTTGGTGCCATGTACAAAAGTTTACATTACATATTAAAGACATACTATGTTCTTGGAAATTAATACCACCTGGTTTACACTCTGGGAACAGGCAGCGAGAGAAATATAAATGTTCCGACTTTTGTAATCTAGTATGTCGATACTTTAAATATGTAGTTATGTACACTATTGACATGTTTCACGTAACAAACAGTTGCTAAATGAAATTAAAGGATTCTTATTTTAAGACAATCATTAAAGATTTACCATTTATTTTAACTGAAAAGTATTTTTATAGATTTAAAATGAATAAAGTAGTTTAAAGCTTCAAGCATAGTATAATATATACTTAATACTTTAATACACCTATTGCAATCAAGTTACCTAGGACTAGTCATCTACATTTTGTATTATTCCCAAAGAAACTGTTCCATTATCTTTAATTTTTCAGTCTCACAACTGGTAATTTACTTTAGTGATATGGTGTTAGCTTTTTCAAGCTAACCTATACTTTTTATACATTTTTATTTTATTTCTTTATGTTGTTTCTATGTTTTGTAACAAAACCAAAAATAAATATTATATTTTCTGAAAATGTCCTATCACTTTTCCTGAAAGTAACCAACTCATTCTAATTATTAATATAAGTAAAATTGGTGCTCGCTAATTGTTAAAAAGGTTTTATGATTGAGACAAGAAATTATCCTAGTTAGCACTCCAAAATTTAGTGAGGAACTTAGTGTGTGAGGTTTTTGTGTGCTTAGATTTAAAAATCTTTAATTTAACCCTTACAGTTATAAAAACTATTCTTAGATCTAAACTAGGATCTTCTTGGAAGTGGTCTAAACTAGTGTCGTTAAACATAAATCCCTAATTTCATTGCATAAATACCTTATTATTAATATTACCTTTCTGAGATACTCAGGTATATATTTTAACCCAAGTGTGAATGAGAAATAGGTGTAAGTTGATTGTGATGTGATCTTGTAGTCTTGTTACTGTGTAAGACAGTTCCTTAGACAGGACTGATAATTAATAGCCCAACAGCCAATGGCATCCAATGACCTATAGTTTAATGTGGGATCAGAACCAAAACTTTTCTCTGAATTACAAACTGGTCTAATCATGAGTATGGTATTTGCAGATTAACGTAGTATTTAATAGTGCGGACGTTAATCCACACCAGAGAATATTACATCCACTGACCATCGCTCTTAACTATCCACAATTCATACATAGGCCTGTTCAAAAAGTCAGTCTTCACTTCTATGTTCATCAAAACATCTTTGAGGCTAGAGTCAAAAATACAAGGTTGGAAATAACAATGGCTGATTAAACTTTCTGCTGCTTTGCAAAGTTAAGTTGATTTGTTGTATATTGCGTGATTAAATATAATTCTATATAAATGAAACAGATTACACTTTTCATAAAATATATTTTATTTTAAATAATATACAACAATATTCAATATAAGCAGATTAAATTATTCATTTATTGTTCAGTTTGAGCTTGGAGAAAATCTGATTGCTCGTTCTTAACTGAACAGTAAGCTCCATGATGTATTTACAAAGGGAAGTGTCTCTCTCATCTTTTTTCGAGTCAAACACAAAAACCATGGTGACGCGGGAGTCCAAACTGGTCATAAAATAGGAACTCTGATCCTGAAATCAGCCAAAACGTCACAATAAATTATTAGCAAATGATTTAGCTGTACTCATGTAAGAAATAAAAAGTTATTTTTGATTTACTTATTTTATTTGAAGGTGTAATTGTACAGAAGTATTATTTTACATTTCAAATGTAAAATAATACTACTTCAAATTATCATTAATACTATTTCAAATTATCTACTTTCCTGATGATTACCAGGACAACAGAGATCAATATTTGCCCCTGAAAATCTCTAGATTAAAAAATTGATCCCTGTTAAGAAAACAGCACACTAGACATATACGGTAGAACACTAATTATAAAAATTGATTTTTTTGGAGAGTGAAAACACAAGTTTTGGAGTGGAAATACAAGGATAAGTGCAAAACACACTTTGATGAAGTGACACAATTAAAAGGCATTGAATTTTCGATACAGTTGATAATCCAATAAAACATTGAACATTGGGACCTCGGTCCCAATTAATTAGGATAATATGAGTTTTACTGCATGTAAAAAGTGGTCCACAAATAATTTAACAACAATGGTAGAATCTAGTTTGAAAAATATAAAACTATGTGTATTTTCCATAGCAATTGTTTCCGTTTCATTCCAGTCTTCCAGATATATTTCAGCATACCACTCAAGTAATAAAAACTTATAACAAAGACAAAGAAAAAAATATTTATCTGATCACTGATTCCCTCACCTTGGTGCTGTAGCAGCAAACAACACGGTCCAGTGCTGCCAGGTCTGCAGATCGTTCACTGATGGCCTTGCTGATTGTTGGCATCTGCTCCAATAATTTCTGAAAATAAAAATTGATATGACTCTTGATTACACATCATATACACCTATATTATAGTATTGCATTATCACCGAAGAAGATATTTTTAAAATCTTACATTTTTCATATACTTCTTGTGGTATGTTTCATTTACTTGATGTTACAGGCCCTTTTAGGATGCAAAACAGAGAATTCCCACCAATCGGTGTAGGAGTTGCAGTCTGAAAATGGTTATCACTTCAACTTCAAGAAATAGCTATTTGTGTAACTAGAGCGCAAAGGATGTCATATCGCATGAGAGGTTCATGTGGCAGCACGAAGCATCAGCTGAGTGTTGCTTTGAGGGCGGGTATGACAGTGTACACTCGTATTACACACAAGATTTTTTGTACGGTAAAAAAGTAATTTAGGTTATGTTTGATTTTCCCGTTGGGATGAATGTAAACATAACTATTAGGTTTCCGGTATCCTCAGTTTCATTGTGCAAAACGGGAGGTTATTTTGTAGGAACGACTATTATCTATCAGCTGACTGAGTGCTTAGTGTGTGCTATTGGTTAGTTTCATATAGATTTGGAGCGTTCCGCCCTTGTGATTGGCCGGTCACTTTGCCGCACTTGGGTGGATATGAGATCACATCCACCTTTTGTGTAAATGTACAACTTATACGTTCTGCCAAAAGTGTGACATGTGCCTATTATTGTGCGGTTGTAGGAAAAGATTATTTTTAGTAAATTTTCCTAAAGGAATTAGAGCTGTTACCATGGTCGTCAAGATCTATATCCAGGACCAAGTTTTTTGTTCGAGGCCCCCAGATAATAAAAACACTCTGTTTGATACATTATAATAAATATATTATTGATAATATTATATAAGTATATAAACTGTGTGTCTCAAAAGTCCCACCCCTCTGTTAATTTTTTTATTAATGGGAATAAAAATGTTATACTTTGGGGATGTTTATTTTATCAAAAAAGATTTCACCCTCTCCCCCAAAAAGGGGTAGTTTAGGGTTAAGTTGAAATTTTTAAATAGCAACCCCGAGCTTGTTGCATATCTTTTCAATAGTCTTGACAAAAGAAAACGAATGGCGTAAATTGGAGGTCTCTACGTTGATTTGATCAAAAGTTATGCTAGTTTAAAGTTTTAAATTTTTTGAAATCTGATAAATTGTTAATTTTATCTTATTAATTTATAAATTTTGTTAATAATGCAGAATGGGAGTTGATCAGGAGGGAAAATGGTGGAAAACATCACTATTACATTTAGGTTAACTGCTCAAAGTGCCCACCGTTTACTTTTTGGCAGAAATAAAGTCTGGACTCAAATGCCTGCCTCACATTTGCCAACATTTCTGGCGTGAGTAACTGGCACGCTCGTTCAATCCACACTTTTAATTCATCAAGGTTAGCAGGTTTAGTGTCGTACATTTTGCTTTTAATGAAGCCCCAGAAGAAAAAATCGAGAGGTGTGAGGTCAAGTGATCGAGTAGGCCACTCTACAAAACCTCGCCTACCAATCCACCTTTCGGAAAACTCCTCATCTAAAAAGTGTCTAACTCTTACATCGTGATGAGAGGCACCATTCTGTTGAAAAAATGATCAAAATCACCTTCTAGAGCAATATTGTTTATGGCTGGCATAATATCATTACGTAATAGGTCTAGGTATTTTGCTCCATTCAAATTACCATCAATAAAAAAGAGGCCAACTACAAAATCTCCTAAAATCTCAGCCCATACATTTATCCTCTGAGGTTGTCGTGTATGTGCTTCAACCATCCATTGTGGATTTACGTCTGCCCAGTAACGGCAGTTGTGACGATTAACCGTCCCATGTGATGAAAATAAAGCTTCATCACTAAAATGTGATGAAAATGAAGCTTCATCACTAAAACACATCTGTGGAGTTAAATTAATATTCTCCTTAATCTTTTGTAACATTATTTCACAAAACTGAATCCTTCGGTCAGGATCATCCTCATTTAGTTCCTGGTGAAGTTGAACTTTGTACGGATATTACTTAAGTTCTTTTAATACTCGATAAACAGAATCTTTTGAGATCCCAATTTCTTGAGCAGTTGATCGAAGTGTTTGAAATGGGTTTGCCACAAAATGAGCTAGAACATCAACTTTAACATCGTCTGTCCTGATTGAAGGGCGGCCTGGCCCTAGGGCATCTTTGATACTAAGTGTCATAGAAAATTTGTCTACCAAACAACGAATGTATGCCCTATCAGTTGGCCTATCAGAATATGCTTTATTAAACAAGTGGACTGCCTCGTGTAAATTTCTTTTTGCCTCGCCATAGAACATAATCATTTCTACTTTGTCTTTATCAGATCGGACCATTTTCTCTTATAACTATTTTAATTATAAAATCTTAAGCTAATTATTTTTTGATAAAACACACTAACGTTTAAAACACACTAAATCTAAACAACTAAGACTTAAAAATAAGCTTTAGGGAAGTTAAAATAATGTCACGCTACCAAACTGGAAGAGCTTTTATCTCTAGATAAGCTTCTGGCAAATGAGGCCTAGAGGGGCCGCTACCGTAACCCCATAATCTCGGACAGGATTTAGCCTGTTATCGGTAAATATCAGTGACCAATTAGGACTTTGACCTTGGTACTAACTAACCCTTTTCACATAGCGGTTTTCTAATTATTTACAAAATTAACAATTTATCAGATTACAAAAAATTAAAAACTTTGAACTGGCATAACTTTTAATAAAATCAACGTAGAGACATCCAATTTGCGCCATTCGTTTTCTTTTGTAAGACCTTTGAATGATATGCAACAAGCTGGGGGTTGCTATTTAAAAAAAATTTTACTTAACCCTAAACCCCTTTTGGGGGCTGGGGTGAAAATTTGAATACACCAAAAACTACCTTTTTTGATCAAATAAACATCGCCAAAGTATAAAATTTTTATTCCCACTAATAAAAAAATTAACAGGGGGGGTGGGAATTTTCAGACACGCGGTATTTACTTACATACTTATCCAATACTATAATACAAGCAAGGTTAGTTTGTATAGTATATTTACATATACATATATATATATATATATATATATATATATATATGTACACAAGAATCTTGAAAGTATAAAATAAGTTCTAGATAGGTCTAATATCCAGGAAAATTCTGGTTTTCTTGTAATATTAAGTTTAAAATATAAAAAATTGACATTCAACTTATGGAGAATCAAATGTAAACAATACAAATCAAAACATCTGTTTATAATTTATTCATTCAATTACTATTTATTCAATTTATTATTTTTTATTCATGGTCGAGACAGAGAAGAGAGCAGACGTGTGCTGGCTCGTGCATCTAAGTACGCAAGTAATAGAGCTATGTACTGCTAGTGCTGATTTTAAAACTTAGTTTATGCATTATTAAATCAGTGAGCTGCAGTTTTTTATTGAGATTAAAGCCATTATTAAAGAAATATAAAATAAATAACAGATTGAATATCATAACCTCATCAAGGAAAGGAACCGCCATCTTGATTTCCATTCTTCTTCTTCGCCCACAAAGAGAACTGCCATTAAGACCCTTTTCTTCTTCTTCTTACTTACCTTTTTCTGCTATGGCTGACTGTGCAAAGTGTCTGAAGCCCATTAAAAACAAAGGGAAAGTGGACTGCGTTGACTGCATGAGTATTTATCACTACAAATGTGTTAACATGAGTAGTGATGATGTCAAGTACCTCGAGGAACTTGGGCAAGTGTGGCGCTGCGAGACTTGTGCTGTAAGTCGGAGGACGAGCATGAGGTTGGAGAGTGCGCAGAATGTAAATTACAATGATGTACTGAAGCTCTTTGAGGAACTCAAGACTGAGTTCAGGCAGGTTGAGAGGAGCCTTGGTGAATCTCTCAATTCCTGCCACGAGGAGTTAAGAGTTGCTAATGAAAAGCTCAAAGAACAAACAAATGAAATCGCAACTCTAAGTGGATCGTTGGAGAAGATGGTCACCGAGAATGCATCCCTCAGAAATACCATAACAAGGCTTGAGTTACGAATAGAGGATCTGGAGCAATACTCTCGCAGAAATGCGTTTGAAATACATGGTGTTCCTAAAAACCCAGATGAGAACATCATGACAATCGTTAAGTCAGTTGGTGATGCAGTTGGTGTAAAAATCAATGAATCTATGGTGGACACCTGCCATAGACTGAAGGGCAAACCAGATTCTCAGAGGGCTCCTGGAATAATTGTTAAGATGGTACGGAGGCTTGACACGGAGGCCATCCTTAAGGCGAAGCGGACAAAAAGGGATCTGTCCACCCGACATCTGGGACTGGCGGTAGATAGGCCAGTCTACATCAACGAGAGCCTGTCTCCAGCCAGACGGCGCCTACTAGCTGCGGCTCGCGAAGCCCGTACAACTAAAGGGTACAAGTACGTCTGGGTGCAAGGAGGGAGGATCTTTTGCCGCAAAGCCGATGGGGATCCGGTTGTCCATGTGAACTCAATGGAGGACGTGGCAAGATTGTGAATTTAAGGAAACATTCATTCTCTTGTTGCATCTCGGTTCTATGTAAAATTGTTCTTTCTCTATTGTTGTGATGTTGTCTATGTTTTTTTACGTTTTTAGTGCAAAGTTTTTGTTTTGGCTACACTTTTGGTATACTCAGTCTGTGCTATATATGTGTATGTATGTGTTTATGTATGTTTATATATGAATGTATGTTTATATATGTATGTATATCTTTGTGTGTGTATGTATATTTTCTTTTTTAGATGAATAGTTTTTTTGTGATTAATCAGAACATACGTAGTCTGAGAAGTAATTTTGATCATTTTATTGCCGAATTGCAAACACTGGAATTGAAACCAGACATTTTAGTTTTAACTGAGATCTGGGTTGAATCACATGAAATTTTTTATTACAAAATAGATGGGTACACACAGTTCTCAAATTGCAATAATAGTTACCGTGCAGGAGGTGTCGCTGTGTATGTGAAAGACTGTTATGAATCCATTGTTGACGTATCTATGGATTTGAGGGACGTGCGTTCAGCAGATTGTCTTGCGATCAAAGTTAAATTTTTAGAATCATCGGTAATCTTCCTTGCTATTTACAGGTTAATCCATGTTTCCTGTTTGGATTTCATTGAAGATTTAGATCGTGTTTTAACACACTTTAATAACAGAGATCTAATTTTAATTGGGGATATAAATTGTGACATTTTAGCGGACACTTTAAATTCTCATAGATATCTAACAGTTATGACAAGTTTTGGATTAAAATCTTTAGTTAATAAACCTACAAGAGTGGTAAATGGTAGTGAAACTTGCTTAGATCATGTTTTTTATCGCTTTAACATAAATAAACGCGCCCTAATGACCGTTGAATATAAAATTATGGACTTGAAAATTACCGACCACTCTTTGGTTTTATGCATTTTTGAATTAAACATTGTTTCACGATCTGAAAGTCCTACATTTAAAACTAAAATAGATTTTGACAAGCTGAATGGCATTTTAAAAAATCAAAATTGGGCAGATGTGTATAGCAGCAATTCAGTCTCATTAGCCTATGAAGTTTTCTTAAACATTTTAAAAACCGCAATTGAGGATTCAAAATATAGTTATGAATTAAATTCAAAATTTAAGAAGTTAACCCCATGGATGACTGATAGTCTTTGCTATAGAATAAAACACAGAAATAGACTTCACTCTATGTTAAATTCACAACCTGAGAATCACAGATTACGAGCCTATTTCAATAGATATAGAAACAAATTAAAATCGGACATAAGAAAACAAAAAGAACGATACTTTTCAGCAAAGTTTGAGTCCGTTTCAAATAATGTAAAAGCGCAATGGAAGTTAGTTAACGGGCTGGTAAAGGAATCTACCAAAAAAGTAGATATATCACAAATAAATAAAAATGGCCAAGTGATAAATAACCCGAATGAAATTGCTCTGTCTTTTAATGATTATTTTCTTAATATTGCAGAAAACCTAAAGAAAAACATTGATAAAACTAACATGACCTATGCTGATTTTGGGGCGACGTTTGAACACAAATATATCAGAGATTCGTTTTTCATGACTCCCGCAACGGCAGACGGCTCCGCGTTATGTTCACTACACGACTGGACAGCGAGTGCCAGCCAAGCACGTAATACTGCACGCTACACAGGCTTCCACAGTCACTTCTAGAGCGGACGGTACCCAGCCCCTTACTCGGTTTTGTGAAACTCGGTTTAGTGAAACAGTTGAATTTTATAACGTACTCGGTTTTGTAAAACCTCGGCGTAGTGAAATTTCGATATTTATTAGATTTTTAGCCTTACTCGGCGTAGTGAAAATTCGGGTTTGAGAAACGCTCCCGTTTACATTATGGCCTCCTTTCGAGTACACTGTAAAGGAAACATACATTTCTTACCATTAAAATTAAAATTAGGATTTTGAATAGGCTGCAAAAGATGAAAGTGGTTTGTCTCTTGCAAAAGAGTATAGAGTGGCCTACTGGAGTGTCACTATTGTAGGCCTAATTATATGTTCAAGAGGTAATTGTAGGTTGTGTTTGAAAATCCGGACAAATCAACAATCCGAACTACCTAAGGCCCCAGTTGGTTCAGATTTATGACACTCTACAGTAATAGAAGCCTTATAGCTGATGAACCAAAGTAGCATGCACATAAGACTTTTGTATTTTTGTTTTGTATTATATTTTATCTTTATGTTTTTTCACTTGTGTGAAATGTTCTCACAATTGGGCCTTCTACTCCTAATCATAGGTAAATGTTTCTTTTTCCAATAGATACTCACAATGGGGCAGTAGACCATGATAACATAGGGTTCGGTGGACCGGGGCTCCATATTGGAGGGTAACTGGTACGCTGGCCCATAATCAGAAGCTCCACTGGTATCAAATACCAACATAGCCGTCATAGCGTCGTAGCGTCGCTGAACACTCTGCAGCCTACAACACATAGGATGTCACCTTATATGCACATTCCAAACAGGCTTGATTACTGGGAGTATGTCATTGTTTTTCATTTCACCAATGAATAATTCATTGAATGACTAATCATGAATAATTCATAGCATGACAAATCATGAATAATACATAGCATGACTAATCATGAATGATTCATAGCATGACAAATCATGAATAATTCATAGCATGACTAATCATGAATGATTCATAGCATGACTAATCCTGTATAATTCATAGCATGACTAAACATGAATAATTCATAACATGACTAACCATGCATGATTAACCATTCATTGCATGATTATCCATGTTCCCAGGTGGACAAAAATGGCTCTTTTAAATTTTCAGACTATGCTATTCAAAATCAAAAACAAAGATGACGAAGAGGAACTAGGGTGAAAAAGAAAAGTACAACATTAAAACTACAATAAGAATAGTGTTTGTTGTGACTTGAAAATATAATGCACGCATGTTATTTTGAATATACAACTTTATTATAAATTAGAAACATAAATTAGGTACATTTTGAAACTGGGAAAATAGCTGAACTGAAAGTAAACATAATAAAGATAAACATCATCTGTTTTGTATATCACAGCTGATAATTATATTTTAAGTTCATAGAGATATAACATTCTCTCCCACTTTGAATCACACATACTCTTGAAGCCAAACTGGTGGTCTCCTCTGTCGTTGTGGCCGTTGATGTTGAACTGGCTGAGGCTGAGGCGGGGTGTTGTCTGGTTCACACACAGGTTGAGCTTCATGTTGTGTTGGAGGATTATTATATAACCGTGGTACATTGAATGACTGTATAATCGGCTTAAAAGTGACAGTCTTTTTGGGCACAAGAGTCGATCTTAGTTGGTTGATATGTCGTTTTAAAGATCTTCCAGAATCGAGCTTAATAATATAGTGGCACGATCCTAACTTCTTTAATACTTCTCCAAACTGCCATATATTCTTATTGTTTTGAAAAAATCTTGCTTGAACTCTCTCTCCCACTTTAAGTTTTCTTTTCTGCACTTCTTTGATTTTATTCTTCTGGTGGTTATTTTGAGGAAAAATTGAGTCCAATCTTATCCTTATTTTCCTGTTGAGATAAAATTCAGCTGGAGATTTACCACAAGCAAGTGGAGTCGCTCGATACCGGAAAAGGATATTTTGTACTTTATCAGACATTGACGTATTTTCATTGTTGGCTGCTAAGAGTTTCCTTTTCAATGTCTGTACATTACGTTCTGCTAACCCATTGGTGGCTGGATGACCTGGTGCTATAAATTTTTGAAATATTCCATTGTTTCTACAATACGAAGTAAACTCATCACTTGTAAAGATTCTTGCATTGTCAGATACGATCACGTGCGGGTAGCCATGAGTTGAAAAAATGTTTTCTAATAGGCGAATTGTGGAAGAGCTGGTTGGTACTTCTCTTGTAGTTTTTATTTCCGCCCACTTTGACTTTGCGTCAATGCAAAGCAAGAAGTTGTGATTTTCAAATGGACCAGCGTAATCTATATGAATTCTCTCCCAGTTGGATGATGGAACTTCCCAGTGGTGTACTTGTGTCCTAGGAGGGTCTGATCTTGTCATTGCACAATTTTCACAACTTTTTACTAGTCTCTCAATATCATTGTCAATGCCTGGCCAATATACGTAGCGGCGTGCAAGCTGCTTCATTTTGGTTATACCAAGGTGAGTCAGATGAAGTTCTTCTAATATACTGGAACGTAGTGAATTAGGGATCACAACTCGATCTCTTCTAAAGAGAATTCCATCGCAGACAGTATATTCAGAGTCTTCAGTTTCTGTCATGAGCTTTTGAACGACTTGCTTTAAGTCTTTATCTTTTTCTGTCTCTGTTTTGATGGTCATCGATGTAATCTTGGAACTGGATATCTGGAAAATAGTCTGTGCACATATTTGATTTACTTCATCACCGATGAGTACATCTGAGGAAATGTTAGTTTTTACCTTCGCTGGAGATCGTGACAAACAATCCACATTCTGATTGTCTTTTCCTTTCTTGCATTGGACAGTGTAATCGAATCCTGAGAGGAATGAAGCATAGTGAAGAAGCCGTGAAGATGTCATTTGAGGAAGAGGTTTATTTGGACGAAATATACGTGACAGAGGTTCATTGTCAGTGATCAGTAAGAAGTGTTTCCCGAATAAATAGTTGTAAAAGTGGTTAACACCAAAAATTATTGCTAAGGCCTCTCTGTCTAGTTGACTGTAATTCATTTCCGAAATGTTAAGAGAACGAGAAGCATATGCTATAGGTTTTTCGACACCCTCAATTTGATGGCTGAGAATAGCTGCAACACCTGTAGGGCTTGCGTCAGTTGTCAAAATTACAGGTAAACTTGGGTCAAACGGTACAAGAACCTTGTCACTGCAAAATTCGGACTTCAGTTTCAAAAACGCAGATTCACAAGAGGCAGACCATATCCATTTTCTTCCTTTACAAAGCAACTGTCGTAGAGGATATGTGATTGTTGAATAGTTTGGAATAAACTTAGAATAATATGTAAGAAGTCCTAGAAATCTACGGAGTTCAACTACATTGGATGGACGTGGCATATCTTGAACAGCACGGACCTTAGAAGGAGATTTACTTATTTTATTGTGTTCTACCACATGTCCTAAATACTCTACTCTTTCTGTGAAGAACGAACATTTGTTCTTATTCAAATGTAAATCAAATTCTGAGAGTCTCCTGAGACAAGCTTGGAGATTTTCTTTGCATTTCTTTAGAGTACTTCCGTAAACAATGATGTCGTCAAAATATGCTTCGGTTCCCGGAACTCCCTTGAGAATCTGAGAAAGAATACGATTGAATTCGGAAGGTGCGGTTTTGATACCGAAACTGAGTCTATTCATGCGGTATGTGCCTCTATGCGTTGAAATAGTTTGAATTGAACTACTATCCTCGTCCACTTTAAGGTGAAGGTAGGCCTTGTATAAATCAAGTTTACAGAAATATTTAGAATTTCGAAGAGAGCTGAGTACGTCATCTATACGTCTGATGGGGTAATTTGCTTGTACTAACCTTTCGTTAACTCCACACTTGTAGTCGACACATAAGCGAAGACCTCCATCTGGTTTTGGAATAATGACTAATGGTGAGCCCCAATCGCTAACTTCTACTGGTGTAATAATACCTGCTGCTTCTAGAGAATCTAATTCCTTGTCAACTCGATCTTTAAATGCATAAGGGACGTCTCATTCCCTTGTGAAGACTGGTTTTGCTCCTTTACGTAGTTGAAGAGATACTTGAAACTTAGGTACACAACCTATCTTTTCCTGGAAAATGTTATCAAATTCTGCAAGAATGTCTTCATTAGGAATGTCTTGCTTAATCTGAGATACAGAGTTGTTCATTTCTTGATCTATTTGCTTAAGTTCTATACCTAATCCTCTTATCCATTGTCTACCAAGGAGAGGTTCATGTCCATTTGAAACTATATGTAACTCACCCTCTATTTCTTTATTTTGATACTTAACTGTAACATAGACTTTTCCTATGGATTCAATTATGTTCCCTGAGTAGGAACGGAAAGCAATATTTGAAGGCTTAATGTTTACATCTAAATTGAGATCATTGAAGTCATTTTCGGAAATTAAGGAAAATTGAGCCCCTGAATCAACTTCAAAACGTTTATTCCTTCCATTCAGCATTACATCAATGAAATATTTACCTGGGTCAGGGGTCATTTCAAAAAGATCAACAACCTGACTACTTTGAAAAATAGTTTCCATTTTGCATACACCATATTCATGATCATGGGTTTCTTGATTTTCAGAGTCAATAGCATGTACCTTCGATCTAGAAAATTTACTATGCCGAGAAGATCGTATTAATGTAGAAATACATACCTTAGACACATGTCCCCTTTTCTTACATAAGTCGCAGAAAACATCATTTCTGTCGATCCGGCAGTCTTTTACATGGTGGTTCGTCCTTCCACATCTTATACATTTATTGTCAATTCCAAGTGCTGAGTAGTCTAACTGATGAATTTTGAATTTCCTGGAGTTGGAGAGGGATCGATGTTTAGACTTAAAACTGGAACCATGTCTTGACCCTATGTTTGACTTACTTCTAAATTGAGACTTGTGATAGTTGGATTGAATTTTATTCACGTCACCAATAGTATTACAACTAATGTTATGATGCTGTGAAAGTACCCTACTCTCGATTTTCGAAGCCTCTAAAGCAATAGCTTTTGATAGAATATCATCAAACTTAGTTAAACCTGATTGTAGAACTTGCTCTCTGAGCCAATCATCCCGAAGCCCTCTTATAAATTGTGCTCTGAGGAATACATCGGAAATTGACACCGAATTTTCACATTCGCATTTCAGATTAAATTCACAATCAGAAATATCACGTTGTAAAGCTGCAACAAAGTCAGAAATGGACTGTCCGTCCTTTTGAAAAACATTTAAGAAGTAATGCTGTGAAACAACAACGTTCTTCCTGGGAATCAACATTTGTTTGAACGAGTCTATTAACACATCATAAGCAAGAGATCTTACAGGTTTTTCAGGACCTAGAAAAGCTGCTAGATTATTGTAGTGGGTCGAACCTATTGATGCACACAGCAACTGAGCAATTTTATTTTCATCTTTGACTTCTTTCATTGTGTAGTAGTTCTCAAAACGCTCTAAATATGAGGAAAACTTTTCAATTTTAGGATTGAAATTCTCAAATGGTAAAATATTTGTACAGTTGTTTGAAGAATCATGTTTCTTTTCTGGACTTAACTGAGTAAAAAGCTGGGTAATAAGAGCCATTTGTTGCTCCTGGGATGCTGTCATGAACTGTCTAAATTGGTCTGGATCCATAGTAGGTTAGTATAATTGAAAAGTTGAAAATCTAAAGAAAAATTAAACATTACACTTTATTGAAAACATTCAGTTACTTAAGAATTCTTGAGTAAATAACCTTGACTCTCAAATGCTCATTGTTTTTTATGAATTCTTTAGAAAAATGTTCGTAAGAAAACACAAAAAAGGTTAATTGAAAATTGAGTTGTTTACCTTTTAAAAACTTGACAAAATAAGTAGAAATATTAATGATACTATTTACCAATCGTCGCCAATTTAACTGTTGTGACTTGAAAATATAATGCACGCATGTTATTTTGAATATACAACTTTATTATAAATTAGAAACATAGATTAGGTACATTTTGAAACTGGGAAAATAGCTGAACTGAAAGTAAACATAATAAAGATAAACATCATCTGTTTTGTATATCACAGCTGATAATTATATTTTAAGTTCATAGAGATATAACAGTGTTACAGAATTGTTCCTAAGCTAATGGCATCTAACATATATAGGTATACATAGGTTTTCTTGCCTCTGAAAAGTGTCAATGTTGTGTTTACTGCAGATAGCCTTGAAGTCAAGAGGGGTCGTTTGCTGCATCAATGTGTGATGGAAGTAGAGAGAGAACTTGTTGACAGTAGCCACCTTGAGTTTCACCAACCACTGTACCAGCGGAGGCAGCGGGTTCGCCTTCAGAAACCCAAGCTTCCACGACTGGCAAACAATGGTTCAGCTATGTCATGTAAACCAAGCATGCCTTAAGCTAACAAACTAATTCAAGGATTTTGTCAATCAACAATTAAATGATCAATCATATTTCAAAATTAAAGAGAACATGATTGAAAATTTTGGAACCTTTCAAATAATCAACACTAAAAAAGGAGGTAAAATCCAAGATGTGAACTTTGCATCATGCAATAACAACATTGAAAGTTTCTAATGCTGGATGGTACCTTATACTCAAAAACAGATAATGGGATAGAAACAATAAGTTATCAAGTAGTTGGCCTGTTAAATTTCTATTGGTTTAATAAACACAGCCCTAATGCTTTAGAATTACAAAATAAGAAATAGGCATCATATTGGCTTTATAGAAATAAGACTGGATGCCTGGGTACAACACATGACCTGAATGCCTGTATAGACGGTCAAAGTGTAAATGGGTAGCCTTGTAACACATAATCAAACTTCATATTCATATATAATATAATCATTTCTATTTAGAAATTTTGTACTCTGATAATGATATTCAGAATTGAATAAGTTGTAAATTTGTAATATATTTTATACCTGGATAAGAATAAAAATCTAAAGACAATAATTTAATTGAATCTAAAGAAAATGTAAATTTTGTGAATTTTGAAAAATTAGATTTACAAGCTACGGCTAAACTGGAAAAATAATGGTGCTTTCTGCCCACATGTAATCTGTAAATAAACATTTTTTTAGTGAGTTGAAATTAAATATATTTACTCATTCTGATTTTTATTAGCGAATTCCCCATAGGGAAGAAGCTATTACCGTAGGTCTCATGGCAACACTTAAGCCCGGGACCATGTTATTTTTTCGTTTGAAGGTGTCCAGAGGCCAAAAACAATAGTCCTTAAAAATTATACATGTGTGTGTGTGTGTGTTTGTGAACACGATAACTCTCGGAAAATAGTCTGATCGAGTCCAAATTTGGTAGAGACAAGTATTCCTACAATTGCCCGAACGACTTCATAAGCCAGACATATCGGTCAATTAGAACAGGTAGTTTGGGGAGGGGGGGTTTGTACTCAAAAATGGGCGTTTTGAGAAAAACTTTAAACTTTATCTTTCATCATTAGAATCAGCATAAACACTACACAATTCAGTTCTTTAAAGTTTTTCTCTATCTTCAATGATTACTGAGATATTAAAAAATCTGAACACAGTACGTTGTATTTTGGGGCTCCAATGCTAATCTTATGGAGGATAAGGAAAAATTAATATGTCACTTATCCATCTATATTTTTGTATGAAACTTGATATTCATGTGGTTGTGATCCATCCATTTATGATTACACTGACCTACTTTCATCATTCCTCTTGGCAGAAAACCTGAATACACTTTCCCATGTCAAGATTATTGGAAAATAAGAAAATAACTCTCATATTTAACTACAGATATTGATAAAACTTGTCATATATTATTATTATTATATTACTGATTTGGAAATTCGCCGATTGCACAGGTCTGTTGCTACGGGGGTATATTTTACATGACAAAAAAAATGTACTGTAGGCAACTATATATATATATATATATATAAATACCCCCGTCGCAGCAGACCTGCGTACTCAGCGAATTTCCAAATCAATAATATAATAATAGTAATATACGACAAGTCAAGTGGTCAAAATCTGTCTATGAACGTGAGAATTATTTCCCTATTCTCCATAAGATTAACATGGGAAAGAGTACGCAGGTTTGCTGCCATGATAAACACATAAACTATGATTTTTAAGCATAAATGGATGAACCTCAACCACATAAAGCTAAATATAAATTTGTATCCAAAAATATTGGTTAATAAGTGAAATATTAATTTTTCCTTATCCTCCATAAGATTAACATTGGAGCCTCAAAATACAACGTACTGTGTTTAGATTTTTTTATATCTCGGTAACCGTTGGAGATAGAGAAAAACTTTAAGGAACTTAATTGTGTAGTTTTTTAAGCTGGTTTTAATGATGAAAGATTAAATCTTAAAATTTTTTAAATTACATACGAAAAACGCAAAAAACCCCATTTTGGGGTACAAAACCCCCCCAAACTACCCGTTCCCATTGACTGATATGTCTGGTTTACGAACTCGTCCGAGCATTTGTAGGAATACACGTCTACACCAAATTTGGTCTCGACCGGACTATTTTTACGAGAGTTATTGTGTTCACAGACACATATATGTATATATATATATATAAATTTTAACGACTATTGTTTTTGGTCTCTAGGCACCTAAAGAAGAAAAAATAACATGGTCCCGGGCTTAAGTCTTGCCATGAGACCTACGAGAGATTATGTAGTTCACAAGTAAGGGCAGCTAATATAGTTATTATTAAATTAAAAGAACTTGTGCTCCCTTTAAACATTTTATTTCTTACATTATACACGACACGTGTTTCGAAACTTAGTTCATTTTCACAGTGTATTTTAACTTAAATTTATGTAAAATTTTTACATATATACATATATATACATATATATACATATATATATATATGTATATATATATATATATATATATATATTTGCACACAGATCTCGAAACGGCATTAAAGATTTTCTTTAAATTTTGGAAATAACTAATTTCTGAGTAGAAAATAAGTTCTAGATAGATCTAATGTAAAGAAAATTCTTGTTTTATTGTAATACAGTGGAACTTGGATAATTCGAACTTCTGTAATTCGAAAACTTCTTTATTTCGAAATTTTGTCTTGGTCCCTAGAATTTTATATAAAAAAATTACTGTATAAATAGAATTTTTCTCTGCATTTTGGGGATTATGTTTTATAATTAAAAATTTGTTGGCCAAATTAAAAAAAGTTACAATGTTCATACATATTACATATACTATAATAATCAGCTGTTGAATATTTTTTATATTTTCTTTTTGCTACCTGAAAGGTATAAAAGGTTGATATTGTGTATTATTATCGAATATTTGATTTTGTGTGCGTGTGCATGTACGTACGAGATTGTGTATTTACCAGGCTGTAAAATGATCTAAGGTACTTTATTTTAAGATTATAAATCGTCTGTCTCAATTTTTCATATATGTTTCAATGTTTCAAGTCCAATTCCTTAAATACTTTTTATTTAAAATACCTGGATAGGCCAAAAATTCAGAAAGGAAAGGTTTTAATGCCAGCAAAATAACCTAATATTAATAGCTAGTTTCGGGATCCCTCCAAACTCATTATTGACATTTAACAAAAATTAGGATTTTTAATCAATAATGTCTTCGTTAACCTAACTTTTTTAATATACAATGTTAAAACATGATGTTTGATTGTTTATTTCAACCACTTGCATAAACTTTTCTAATTCAAATTTTTGGATAATTCGAATTTTTTTCTGGTCCCTTGAGGTTCGAATTATCCAAGTTCTACTGTATTATGTTTAAAATAAGCAATATGTGAATAGAGGTTTTTCATAAATATTTATTATAAGTGTGTAATAAATTTAAAATTATCAGGTTACCAAACAATTTGTAAAAACTTAAGTGTAACATAACTGTGCGAAATAAAAGCAGAAAAAGTATTTCCAAAATCTTCTGTGTTTTGATAGAAAACGTATTCATTGTATTGCTTGAAGCCACTGTCACAAAACAATATAGGTGTAAATAAAATTTCTCTTTTGCTCTTCAATCCTCATTCTGTTTCTAACAAAATCAGTTGATCACAGGCTAATAATAACTGTATGGATAATTAAACAGTAAATGATCGGCTAAAACAATTATTGAGGTTGGCTAAAACACCTTAAACGGTGTTGCTCATTTGGCAGACGCCGTGGTCTAGCGGTAGCGTGTCGGCCTCGTGAATTGAAAATCACGAGTTCCATCCCCGTCAGGGGCACTACTTTTTGTTCAGTACTATATTAATTATAGTGTATTAAATCGGTTTTATTTAACCCACATAAATGTTTTCATTGAGTAATAAATGTGTTTCAATTTTTATTATACGAGCAAAGCTCGGTCACCAGGTACTTAAATATTTAATTAATAATAAAAAAAATTCTATAAGCTAAAAACATAAAGCCTTCACCAAAACGAGCCTGTGCTTAACCCGCTGTTGGTCGACGTCACATGTGTTTAACGCCTTGTTAACGTTTTTATTTCCCCTATCGCAGCAAACCTGGGTACTCAGTGAATTTCAAAATCAATAATATAATAATAATAATAATATTTGACAAATTTTATCAATATCTGTCAATAAATATGAGAATTATTTGCCCATTCTACACAAGTCGTGGGAAAGAGTATGCAGTTTGCTTCTGTGAGGAACACTGAAACTAGGCATTTCTACTATAAACAATTTTTATTTTGACCATTTATAACAAGTTTCATAAACATCTGTCCATAAATAAAGCAGTTTGCCTATTCTCTACATTATTAACATGGGAAAAGAGTATGCAGGTTAGCTGCCATTATTAACACATAAACTATGATTTTTAAGCATAAATGGATGGATCTCAACTACATGAAGCTAAATACCAAGTTTAATTCAAAAATATAAATTGATAGATCAAATATTAATTTTTTCTTATCCTTCATAAGATTAACATTGGAGCCCCAAAATATATAACGTTCAGATTTTTTAATATCTCGGTATTTGTTGGAGATGGAGAAAAACTTTAATCCTATAAGTGATAAGCTTTTTACTTTTAACTGTAACATAACTATAATTACATATAACTTCTTGAAATATGAAGTATAAACAAAAAAAGCAAAAAACATGCCCCCCTTATAACCACAAAAGCAAAACAGGTGTCCACTGTAATTCCAATTAAGCCTACAAATGCCATCAACTTCCACCCAAGCCAGCCACTCTTTATTTAACGTGGGCCGCCCTCTCAGCTATACCACACATTTGCAAGCTAAATTGGATTGCTCACGGTCAGGATTTGAACTCTAGCACTTTCAAATGGCTAAAACGTTACACTCGTCAGTATAGCGCTTTAACCAATACAGCCAACGTGCTTAGGAGTAGAAAGCGCTTACTTGGCTATAAGACATGCCTTATTGGCAGTTTAGTGAACTTCATGAGCAGGTTTGGTTGCTTGCCCCCAGAGGGCAACACGGTCACGAAGGTGATAAGTTCACTAAATTGACGACGAATGCCTCCACCTGCCACTTCTTATTGAATTTGTAAATGCGTCGCGAATTACGACTTTACCACTTCTAGGGTTAAAGAACTAAATTGTGTAGTTTTTAAGCTGATTATAGTGATGAAAGATAAAATTTAAGTTTTTTTTAATTACATATGAAAACCTCCATTTTTGAGTACAAAATCCTCCCAAACTACCTGTTCTGATTGACTAAAATGTCTGGTTTACTAACTCATCCGAGCTATTGTAGGAATACTTGTCTCTACCAAATTTGGTCACGATCGGACCATTTTTACGAGAGTTATCACGTTAACAGACACACACACACACACACATATATATATATAAATTTTATTGGTCTCTAGGCTCCTCAAAACGAAAAAATAACATAGTCCCGAGCTCAAGTCTTGCCATGGGACCCACGGTAATAGCTTCTTCCCTATGGGAAATTCGCTAAAAAACTCTAAAACTTTTTGGACTAATAAATCAATTTAACTATTTTTAATTAATTATTTCAAACACAGGACACTACTCAAAACACATATTTTGTTATTACCCAGTGTATTAAAATAGTAATAAGTATACAAAACAAATAGTTTGTTACTAAATAAAAGGCCTTTTTAGTTGTGCTAACTGCACTGTTACTTGTCTCGAAACAAACGTGTGAGACAGACCCCCACTAATGACATCCAAAACAACAGGTACTCCAGGTTTCAGGCTGTATACAAAATCCATGTTTTGTAGAAACAGAAACTTAGAATGAAAAGTGAACGCCTCAACCATCCGCTGGTTAAGTGTGAGTTTGATACTAATGACATTTATGATGGCCGACAGAAACATTTATGATTAGCTTTGAGTTAAATTTCAATTCTAACCTCTCTACTCTGTAAAATCTTTTCCCAAGCAGCAATCCTCGTGTTGGCTGCGTGCAGATTCAGCAGTGTCGACAGAAACCTCCAGTTCTGCACATCCATTTGCGCTTTCAGTAACAGCATCAAAATTTCACACTCTAAACTGAAAAAATATGAATCAAATTTCCATTAACAACCATAATTTTACATTCTATAGAACTTATCCAAATAAATGCAGGATTAAGCTAGGTTTACATTATGTAGCAGAGGTATATAGCACAGCTACATATAGCATGGCTATTAAATAGCTCAGCTACATATAGCTCTGACACACATAAATTTTTTTAGTAACAGAGTTATATAAGCTCATCTAATTTTTATTTAGCTCTGCTACAAAGGTGAGCTATATAGCTCTCAAGTTATATAGTTCACAGCTATATACATCTCAGCCAAATATGTTCTTGATTGGACCATTTCTATGATAGTTATTGTAGTGAGAGACCTGAAAACAGAAAATGTCCCTGACTATGCCACCTACGGTAATAGCTTCTTTCCTATGGGAAATTTGCATGAGATCAGTAACATAAACTATAAACATATGAACTGTAAACAACATCAGATGTGTACAATAAACATATGTTGCCCTACAATAAGCTCCAGAAGATCTAGAGGTAGACTGCTTTATTGCGCTAAATATGGCTTATCAATTCTGTCAAAACAACTTAATGGTAAACACCAGCAAAAAAATGCAATTGAGTTTTGGCATCAAACAGGGTGAAATGCAGTAAAATTCTTCTTCTTGCTTCTTAAGCAAATGAAGGACTTTGATGCCAGCAAACGTACATCAAAGCTAACGCAGCCGAAGATTGGCACCTTTTAGCGAATTTCCTATAGGGAAGAAGCTATAACCGTAGGTCTAAAGGTAAGACTTCAGCCCGGGACCAAGTTATTTTTTCGTCTTTAGATGTCCAGAGTCCGAAAACAAAAGTCGTTAGAATCTATATATATATATATATATATAATATATATATATATATATATATATAGATTAGATTAGATTACATCATTGAAATAGCAACCATACTACAAAGTATGTATTTTAAGCCAAGTATGAATGAGGATTGAGTGTAGTATGATTATGGCGCGATCTTTGAGTCTTGTAACTGACTAAGGCTGACATGGTCCTTAACATAATTAACATGACTGTTAATTAATAGCTCAACAGCCGATGGTAACTAATGCACCTACAGTTTAACGTGGAATCCGAACCACGGCCTCTGAATTACGAATTGGTCTAATTATGAGGATAGGCTTTGCGGATTAACGTAGTATTCAATAGTGTGGACGTTAATCCACACAAGAGAACACTACATCCACCGACCATCTCTCACAACTATCCATAATTCGTAACCTCCAAGTAGTTGGATTACAGGACGTCGCCACCGTCCCAGTCACCTCAATATACAGGGTGTTCATTAAAGTCGGAAACAAAAATCGAGGGGTGATAGTACTCATCAAAATAAACAAAAAATTCCTATAAATATATGTCGAAAAATCCTTCTTTTAGCAGCTAGCCACCATTTTGTATTTTATACAAAAAACATTATATCTCAAGAACTACTTAAGATACAGAAACCAAACTTTGCTCACATATTTTTTGGCTAAACAGAAAAATATTATTAAAGTATCATTTAGTTTGCTTTTATTTTTAAAATTCGCTTCTGGAGATGCACCATTGTCAATTATGTGTTGATTTATATGTCAATTCTTCATCATGAGTTTAAGTTGTAAAGTATTAATTGTATATTAACTACGTTATTCTGTATGTATTATTTAACTGAAAGCTATGAGTTATCTGTTTATATGTATCATATTTATATTATTGCGGTTGTTTCCTTATTTATAGTGTATTTAAAGTACCAGAATTTAATCAATAGTTCATTTTGGTTTTTTTGCATTGTAGACCATCTTGTATAAAACTTGCATTTAAAAATGTAAATAAATAAATAAACAACGCACAATGCAGCAGTTCTCACCTGATGACAGTTTTCATCGGTGTGATGGCCGTATTGGTAAGTGTAAACGAGTCTACCACACCCTCAACCATACTCAGCAGATCTTCACATTTCATCAGTCTGCTGCTCATGCCCAAGTTGTACATTTTCTCATACCTGCACACACATTACACATAACACATTACAACCGATATTGGTCAACCAAATGAGCCTACAAATGGTACCTGTATTTAGAGTAAAAACATGCAAATTTAGGATGTTCAATATTTAAATTGAAAATAAAAATAAAAATTGAATTTATATAACTGCCTCCATCATTAATTATTAGTAAAATTGTTCCAGGTATATTTACCTGACCACCTTGTCAACAACCGGACATGGTGGTAACCTTCATCTCGGAACAATTGAGTCCAGCCCAATAAAGCCTAAACTTGATAAATTTTCTTAACTTTCTTGTGAAAACAAAAGGTGAATGTTTACACATAAAGGATTATGCACATACAGTATAATTATAACATGTATAAACGGAATAAAATTAATTAACGTGCCTTTTGTTGCACCAATTTATTGAAGAAAAGCCGAGTCACGCACAGAGCCAGACTCGGTAATAATTGAAACAGTGTAGACCGCAAGCGGAGTGACAATCCGCAGTTGTTAGAAATTTTTCACAACAACCAACACATGCGCTAATAATCCAGGGATGGTTTATAGGGTTCTTTATGGTGTGGGGGGAAGCTACCTGGCCGAGCACAGAGGAAGAAGGATTATCAACAAAAATTAGTTCAATCCGCGGTGCAGGCTACGGAGGGTTAATGGAACAAATCAGCAGCTATGATGTAGCAAGATTTGCTATGAAACTGAGGAAATTGAGTTTAATCTTAACCTTTTATCTACGTTTCAATCATACGTAAATAGTCTTTATGTCATAGTACTAGCTTACAAAATTGTATTGAAAATTTTTTTAAACATTACTCAAATTCACTCGCAATTTTTTGAGTAATGGTTTGAGTAATTCCTATTCTTCAAAAATGTAAGTTTTCTTTTATTTTTGGCTGTAGCATTTTCAATCTCATTTTCTAATTTTTCACTTCAATTAATGTTTATGATTACATCGTAAATAAATGTGTGTAGGCATAATGTTGGTACTTATTATTACAACCACAAGCGTTATAAAAATTCCTTTATAGATTAGAGTTGGAGAAGTCAAGTAAAACTTTCTTCTTAACTATTTTTACATATTTATCTATTTATTAAAAATATTGTTATCTTTAATGTATAATTATGTATATATATAAATATATTTATTCTTTCAATGCTGATCTACATTGCCGATTGCCGAGCCTGCAGACTAATACAGCGCATGCAGACTGATACAGCATTCATGGCGATCTTGATCGGCTGGTAAAAGATCATATTGTCTTAGGGCCCTTTAGCCCCAATACTAAACCAATATGTTTATTTGATAAAAAGAAATTGGGCCAATCTCTAGTAAGTAAATATAGTTTTGCATTGTTAATTTGCATTTTGTTCTTTATATTATTGTTTTGCACTTATCAGCAAAACACAAAGTTGTAGCAATGTTACTCACACTTCTACAAGCTGAATGCGAGCTGCAATGTATTGAGTAATTTGAGAAGTGGCAACTGCGATGCAATCAACTCCACACGATTCTTCTAACCTCAGCAACTCTACCTTCAGTCCTTCTAATATTGAGCGAAGTGAGTTCTGAAAATGTATTTAGTACTCTACTCAATTTATACAAAACTTTGGTAATCAAGAGTCAAAATATGTAGTATGAATATTGATTATGAAATCGGTTACAGGCAAACCTAAGTTGAGTTTATACAGTAAAGAGAAAATTTCTCTCTTTCCAAAAAATAAATAGTATGAGAAAACGCACATACTAATGACAAAAACTTGTTTAATCACAAATAATTGTTGTTTAAATCAATGATTATTATTATATTAACACGTTCGCTGCTGACCACTCACCAGTGTGAGGTCTAGTTCCTTGCCACCAGGCTGAGCACGCACCCGTTAGTGCTCGGCAGGGTGTTGGGTAAGTTATCCAATACTATAATACGAGCAAGGTTTGATATATATATATATATATTTGCACACAGATCTCTAAAACGGCACCGAGGAATTTCTTTAAATTTTGGAAATAACTAATTTCCGAGTAGAAAATAAGTTCTAGATAGGTCTAATGTCCAGGAAAATTTGTGTTTTACTGTAATATTAAGTTTAAAATCTATAAATTTAACATTACGCTTATGGAGAATCAAATGTAAACAATGCAAACCAAAACAGCTGTTTATAAACGTTTGACAGTTCTTGATTGAAGACGGCAAAGAACAATATGTGAATAGAGGTTTTTCATAAATATTTATTTTATGTATGTAATAAATGTAAAATTATCAGGTTACTAAACAATTTGTAAAAACTTTAGGGTAACATAACTGTGCGAAATAAAATCAGGAAAGAGTATTTCCAAAATCTTCCGTATTTTGATAGAAAAAGTATTCGTTGCATTGCTTGAAGCTACTGTAACAAACCAAATAATTGGTGTAAATTAAATTTATCTTTTGCTTTTCAATCCTTATTCCGTTTCTAACAAAATCAGTCGATCACAGGATAATAATAACAAACAGTATGGACATTTAATTTCAGTATAAGGTTAGCTAAAACAATTACAATCGAGGTTGGCCAAAAACTCTTAAACGACGACGCGAAATCGGCTGACGCCGTAGCTTAAGCGCTTAGATCTCACGTATGCAAGGTCGCGTGATCGATCCCCACCCAAGGGCTATATATTTATTCAGTATTTATGCCATATTAATTAAGGGGTATTAAAACGGTTTTATTTAAACCACATAAATGTTTTCATTGAGCAGTAAATTTGTTTTAATTTTGCTAACTAACTTGTAAAATACATGTCTTATTCTATCCGAGCAAAGCTCGGTCACCAGGTACTACTTTATTATAGCAGCAGCGAACATGTTTAATACAAATTAAGAAAGTTCAAGGGACGAGTGAAAAAAATCTAATCATTCCTATATTTTAGCTAAATATGCTCCCATAAACAACTGGAAAAATACATGAAATTCAAGTTTTATTTCAAGGTTTATTGATGTATGAAATATTTAACATTATAATGACTTACATTACTTTGTTATAGGATTACTTAATTATAATATGATTATTACATCTACATAACACGTAAGAATACATAATGCTTAGGTAATACAGAAGGAGGAGGAAAGGGAAGATAGAGAAAGATTGAGTGGCTATGTTGGTGCAGATAAATAATTCCTTAGTATGGCCCTAGGAATAAGTTTTCAAGAACTACACAAGCTGATGATATTTATTTTTTGTAAAACAAAACATGTAGTAAAAGATTATCAACGATAGGGATGTCAAAATCTTTTACTCGTTTTAGGTGAAAGATTTTATTCAGGAGATAATTCTTAAGGATGTAAACAATAGCATGAGAGAGATTAGCAATTGCATCAGAAAAAATCAGCCACCGCAGTAGGTATATCAAAAAGATTAGAAATCACTACATTATAGTGGTATTATTTTCAAACTATTTCATTATTTTTAACTGACAAATCCAATGTCACTTTCCCATCACATTTTAAGGTATTAAAAGCCTAAATTCATTGAATGTTTCAGTGTTAATTTACTTTCTATGAATGCAATTAGCAAACTCGTTCAGAATCTTGAACAAAAGACTTAAACCCTGGTAGTAATGTATTTAGATTAAACCTAACTATAGCTGGTTTTAAAACTGAACAATATATCCTCAATTAGAGTAATAAAAATAACAATAGCCTTATATAATACTGTATTTTTACTCACATCTTTTCTCAAAAAGATCTTATTTTTTGTAGTAACAAACCCAAGGTTGACATAAGATCTTTCTGCTACAATCAAATTTGACAGAAGATTGAGCAGTAATTTATAAGGTAAAGCTTGAGTAGTATGGCCCTAGGAATAAGTTTTCAAGAACTACACAAGCTGATGATATTTATTTTTTGTAAAACAAAACATGTAGTAAAAGATTATCAACGATAGGGATGTCAAAATCTTTTACTCGTTTTAGGTGAAAGATTTTATTCAGGAGATAATTCTTAAGGATGAAAACAATAGCATGAGAGAGATTAGCAATTGCATCAGAAAAAATCAGCCACCGCAGTAGGTATATTAAAAAGATTAGAAATCACTACATTATAGTGATATTATTTTCAAACTATTTCATTATTTTTAACTGACAAATCCAATGCCACTTTCCCATCACATTTTAAGGTATTTAAAAGCCTAAATTACTTGAATGTCAACAGCTGTGAATACTAAAATTTGACAGTTCGAGAAGAAGGAGAAGAAGAAGAAAGAGCTGCCGTGACCGTCCTAGGTTTCAATGTTTACTTTTTCTAATGACAACATCCGTTTGCACTATATTTTGACAGTTCGGGAAGAAGAAGAAATAAAGTTGATTTTTCAGATAAACTGCTGGATCGAAATTAGTGAATTATTTGAAATAGTGGAATGGTAGATTTTAAGTTTTTTCCGACGACTGTCTCTATTACATTAATCCTTATCCTCTCCCAATATTTGTCAGATGTTAATTTAAAATGTTGTAGACACTCGTGTTTTGTCATTTTGTAAACAATGAAGAATTAATTAACAATATTTTAAATGTATCATTGACATAAATGTGTTTTGACCCTAATATTATATTAAAATAAACGGTACCAGTGGACTGACACATACTTTCTCCCTTAAGTAAATTTAAAAAAGACAATCTGTAATAAAACTATCATGTTCTACAAAGTTAATCTAAATTTAATAATTTATTGTTTCAAAAATAATCATCCAATTTCTAAAAATAAAACACGAGAGACAAAGTTAAATTAATTGTTCAAATTGTATGGGGGGGACAACCCCCCCCCCCGTAACACCAAGCTTTTTTGAGCTGGTTTTGTTCGGTGATTTGACCTTACGCTTCATACCAAGTTTCATGGAAAACGGTTGGAAAGTAAGGAAGAAATTGATTTTTTTTATATTCTCCATAAGAATAACATTGGGCGCTTTCAGACAACGTACTGCGTTTATCGTAGACAGTAAATTTAACTTTTCTCTGGAACCGTTTGTCGTAGACAAATAATTCAAAATACTAATTTCTTTAGTTTTTTAAGCTGGTTTCAATGGTACCAGTCAAGTTATACTTTACTTTTATTGTTTTCGCTGAAAATATAAAAACTTGATTTTTTTGACATTTAAAAGCCCATAACTTTTGAACCGTCATTTTTACAGATATGCGGATGGTGTCAAATTATTTAGTACTCTGTACACTATAAACTGTCAAATTTTAATCAAAAAGCCGTTTTTGAGAAAATTGGATTTTTCACATTTTTAAGGGTTTTTAGGGGTGAACTACCCTTAAAAATCAAAAATTCAAAAAAATGAAAAAAACGCCTGGAGATACGGTGACTATATATATACATGCCAAATTTCATCTAAATCGGACCAACGGGGTAGGCTGTGGCACTGTACACATCCAGACACACACACACACACACACACACACACACACACACACACACACACACACACACACATGGACAGACAGACATCACGTCAAAACCCACTTTTTTGGATTCAGGGGACCCCAAAACGGATATATCCACCCTCAACTCAAATTCGAAAATTTTGACGAAAACAATACTTTCTCCATGTACTATGTATAAGGGGAGAAAGTAAAAGGAGATAATTTCTTTATAACAGACAAATGAAGTCCTAATCAACTGTATGTACAGAAAAACATAGGATTTGATAACAACATTATGCCACATTTTTAACAAACAAAATTGCATATTTTAGTTTATTTAAATTCTTGATCATAACATAATTTAGTATTAGTTTATACTGATTTGAATGGTTTCTGCACACTTTAGTTTTTTAATTACGTAGCAGAGTTTTTATTTCTCTCCACAGACTTTTAAAATAACTGTTGGATACTGAAATTCAAATAGTAACCTTCCCAGGAAGGTATAGTCAAGTATGAATGAGAAATGAGTGTAAAATGGTTATAGCACAATTTCATCGTGGATAGCCTGTGGATTTTCGGAGAACAAAATTGTGGTTTAAAATACATGTCTGTCAAGAGATTCTTGTGTACCTTTTACGACTACGGCCGTTTCGTGTTGCTGGAACACATCTTCAGGTCTTTGATATCACCGTCAACTGTTTACATTACACTAAAAACTACTATTTACACTAACATTACACATCAAGAATTCAACTATTCATGAGATGGGCACAAGGTGCGCGGCGGGGGGTGGTTATGTCGGGAATGTCACATTAAGGGGGTGTCGGCCGCACATTATCTTCCTGGTGACTTATCCTGCAGGCCTTTCTGATGTCCTTTGCGCTTCACTTGTCATCACTTGCACAGCCGTGTTGTGTATGATAGCCGACAGTCCCGACTCAACCACCCTACAGTTTTTACCAAATAATATTGGTTTCTAATTAGGGTGGACTGAACGAAGGAACATTAATACAGTTGGCACTTGATAATCCGACACTTATGGGACTGGGAGTGTGTCGGATTACTAAAAACTTATATTTCTTGCACAACCCTAACTGTAGATTTAAGAAAAGTATACTGATGTTCATTATTAAGTACCTTGATTCTATTAATGGTTCAAATAAACAATTTACAAAGTCTTTTTTTACAGAAAACTACTTAATGAATACAAAATACTGTATGACATTTATCGATAAACATAACTAATACACAACGCACACATAACATAACTATAAAACCATTATAACGTATAGGCATAACGTGAAACATAACCTACATTCTAAATTCAATAAGGCCTACCTGAACTAACACTTTGCACTTAAATTCTGAATTGAATACTGTCCGTAACAAAGTAAGCAACGCTCTATACTACGTACTAATTGATACTGAACAAGGTAAGGAACTAACGGACCGGAAGACGCAAGACTCCTGTCACAACACGAATAAAATGTCTGTACTGTACAGACGCTTGTCGCGGCGATGACTCATTTGGCGCAGCGTCGGACTATCGAGTGAGTCGGACTGTCAAGTGTCGGATTATCAAGTGCCAACTGTAATGTAAAATATGTTTCAGTATATGAACAATATATGATATATGAGACTACATGTAGCCTACTTTTGATACTACTACTTTTCATTGAAATGACAACCTACCTAAGTAGGTATTTTAAGCCAAGAATTAATGAGAACCGAATGTAAGCTGAGATCGCACACAGTACGCTGGTGTGAGCAGAGCGAATTTCATTGAACTTATATTCCCATCATAGTAATTTAATAGTACTGAGCATGCAGGTTTGCTGCAATAAGGGTTGTTTCACATTGTAGTGTGTTTATATTAAGGCTGTTCACTAAGTAAAAACATATAACCTTAAGAAATGTTATCAAATTATGTCAATAACTATGAGAGTTACGCCAATTTATCTATTCTCCATGGGAATGAATACATAGGTTTGCTGCCGTAAGAAACAATAAATTTAGGGGTTTTATGACTTGCATACCAAATTTTGAAGAATTATTTAAGTACCATAAATAAATGAGTAATTGATTTTTAGTTATTTACAATAACATTAACATTAGACAATATACTGTGTTTACCATTTTTAATATCTCTATTGCCTATTGTTTGTTGTTGTAGTTGTTAAAAAATTAGATTTGTTCAAAAATATATGCATAAATAAATTGGAAATCCCATTTTTTGGGTACAAACCCCTCCCAAGAGTAAAGTTTTAGTAGTGCATTTGCGTTTCCAAACGAACTTGATCAAGATATTACAGAAATTAACATTTTTAACAACTTTTATAATAATCAGACAATAATTGTGATCGTTATCGTGTCAACACAAATGCTTCTATATTCTATATACATAAAAATTTTGAATGACTCCCAAAACATATAGCCTACAGGGAGTTGAGTTATGAACTTCTATCATGGTCTCGGGCTTAACTGTCACCGTGCACATCATATCAATACCTAGCTCACTTTTTCATAGAAAATTTGCTTATTATTGAGGCGTGATCTTGTAGTCTTGAAACATTACAATATCTTGAGACATACATTCAACTCAGTAAAATACATTAAATTTACACCTAGCCTAGGATTGTTTTCAAATTTCTATATCCTGAAGAGATTAAGAAATATTATTAATAACTTAACACTAGTATGGTGAGTTTACAACCTAGTTTCGATGAAGTGAAACTAAATATATGAGAGTCATGATTTAACATATATATATATATACTGTAGACTGAAACTTACAGTGAGTTCTTGAGCTTTGTCAAAGGAGAGTTGTGAAATATTGGTGAAAATAGAATGCAATAAATTATCTAAGTTTTCCATTGCTAAATAAACTATGTGATAGTCAATTGAAGGACACAAAACTCAGGAATTAACTGAATTTAACATTTTATCACAGATGAACAAAGACAGTAATTGCATTCCTTTGGATTAAGCACTTACAATACTATCAAAGCTTAGGATAAAGTAAACACTCAAACAGCTAACATAACTGATCAATTGTTTTGATTTCATTGATAAGACAGTACAGTACACCATCAAAGAGGTTATGTATGTGAAATCCGTTAAAAACTCAAAATTAGTAACATTTTTGTTCTCTTTAAAACAATACCCAATTGTAATTATTAATGCATGTTTTATTATTTATTAAATTGTTTTCATTTTTATACTTTCTCCCATCATTACTTTAGTATAAAGTGACGGGGTATCATTTCATTGATATTTACGAATTTGTGCTTTGCTTTATGCTTAGACAGTATTCTTTTTTAATTCCATTTTGTCATTGGCAGGCTCAGCATAAGCTAAGCAACTTCGAAGTAAACTTTTTTATGTAATTCCCATCTAAACTTTGTGGACACGTTTATTATAACTGGGATGGTGGCGACATCCTGTAATCCAGCTACTTGAATGTCACGAATTGTGGATAGTTGTGAGCGATGGACGGTGGGTGTAGTGTTCTCTTGTGTGGATTAACGTCCGCACTATTGAATACTGCGTTTATCCGCAAATACCATCCTCATAATTAGACCAGTTCGTAATTCAGAGGTCGTGGTTCGGATTCCCCGTTAAACTGTAGGTCCCTTAGTTGCCATCGGCTGTTGGGCTATTATATAACAGTCCTGTCTAAGGAACATGTCAGCCTTAGTCAGTAACAAGACTACAAGATCGCGCCTCAATCATCCCCCAATCATTTCTCATTCATACTTGGCTTAAAATACCTACCTGGGTAGGTCGCCATTTCAAATGGTAATCTAATGGTAACTCCAAGTCCTATAATCGAGCTACTTTGGAGGTCACGATTTGTGGATAGTTGTGAGAGATGGTCGGTGGATGTGGTGTTCTCTTGTGGTGTTCTCTTGTGGTGTTCTCTTGTTGTGATTAACGTCCGCACTATTGAATACTACGTTAATCCGCAAAAATCCTCATTATTAGACCAATTCGTAATTTAGAGGCTGTAGTTCGGATTCCACGTTAAACTGTAGGTCCAATAGTCGCCATCGGCTGTAGGGCTATTAATTAACAGTCCTGTCTAAGGAACATTTCAGCATTAGTCGGTAACAAGACTACGAGATCGCGTTACAATCATTCTAAACTCAATCCTCATTCATACTTGGCTTAAAATACCTACATTGTAGTATGGTTGTCATTTCAATGATTTAATCTAATCTAACATTGTTGTGTGAAACACAGTGTTAATTTCTGAGTTTTTGCGGATGACACGACCTTGGTTACAAGAGGCAAAGTTGTGACTGGGCTGCAGTTGGAGGCCAGCAGTCTTATTCTGACACAAGCCAAGGGATGGTTCGTTGAAAACAGGCTCATGATAAACGAAAACAAGACGCAATCAATTATATGTACCCTAAGGCCTGAAGGGAGTGATGAAGCGGTGAAGCTGCTGGGTTTTGGATAGATCCTAGACTAAACTGGCAGCAACACACGTTGACAAGGTGTGCACAAGGCTTGGCAGGGTATCATACCTTTTAAGAAAACTAAAAATCTTGATCACCAGACCATATTTGTTGATGATGTCTTCATCCATGACCGTGCCGGTCATGGATGAAGATACCCGTATTCAAATATCCGATATCAAGTGATCCGTTGATTTGATAGAGTTTCCAATATTTAGGAAATTGATTCAGAACAATAACCAAAACTACTCAAAAGATTTAACAGTATTTTTAAGAATAAAATTAAAATTAAAACTTATTTACATTGTATTTTCTCTAACGAAAGTATTAATTTTGTCTACTCAAACCTGAAGCACATAGTATTTTATTTATCCAAGTATTTTACTATCCGATCATCACTAATAAAATGTTATAAATTTACCTCAAATGATATCTATACATGCTGTACACAATAGTACAATATATTAACTTTTACCTTTTCTTTCAATTTCTCTAACTCAGGGACTTGGGCAGTAAATTCTAGTTAATGATACATGGTATATATGAAAATAGTACAGTTTACAATTAATTTGAAAAATAATACCTAAAATTTATTATAAATATAAAATCTTTTACATTAAAAGAAAGGAACTTTTAAATAATTTTTTTTAATTTTAAATGCATTATAGTATGTACTTCGTAAATCATGATAAAACATTTTAAAGTATGTTTAACTAAGATCTTGATTGTGAAAAAATAATTATTGTGTTTGATTTTCGTCATGAACTAAAACATTATTAGCAAACTGTCAAGCTATCGTATGAATAAAATAAGTAAAAGTTGTTATTTTATCACCAATATCTATAGAAATAAATATCAAAAAATTAAATATGATTAAGGGGTTTTTAAATATTTATTTCACATTTTGAACTAAAAATAAAATAATAAATCTTTTAATAGAGTTGTGAAAGTGACTCTCGTAGTGCAATCATCACTGCATCGGAATGTGGCACTTCAACATGGCGGCCGTTGGCTTGCCAACCTAGACCTCTTCAAGTTTTCTTTGTTTTCGTTGATCTTGATGAGTTTAATTTGAAGTATTCTGTCCTTTTACTTGTGTTTGAGGTCTCAAAACATTAATTGACTAAATTTACGTCGTGAGTGCTGTGGAATTGTGTGTTTGAGGTGTTGCTATTTTCAGTACAGTTTCGGCAGACATCATTCTTCAAGGCATTCTCTACTACAGTGATGATAAATAATTATAGCAATTTTGGATTTGAGTTTTGTACTTCTTGTTGAAATCCGAAAGAGAATAATATCTGTAAGTGAGCTGATGTGATTTTAGTCTAATAATATTAAATTTTTCACCATAAATTACTTGATTTTAATTGACATCTAGATTTGTACATGGACATTCATATTCAGTAGTCCTAGATCAGCTCAGCTTTCAGGTTGTAACACCATTATACAGTATCATTCATTATCAAATTGCAATGGTCAAATTTTTGTTAAGTGTGTGTGTATTGTTCCTCGATTACACTGATTTGCCATGATATTGAATTAGGTTTAATCTTATTAGGTCTGGTATTTGATACCTTGGCCAGGCCTAGACTTAGTTCTTCTGTTTGGTATATCTCTGGGCCTATTATAGGTCTTTTAATGTATTTGTTTCAATCAAATTGTTAATATAGTTGATCTACTACCTTTTTGTATTGCATATGCTAAACATAAGAGTGAGTAGGCCTGGAATCTACGCCATATGTCACTTGTTCTGTTAATGAAATAGACTAAAGCAATAACCTCATTAAATCTAAACAATACAGATTGGATGTGCCTTAGTATGAAGAATAATCTAATAATAACACAAATCAAACTGTTTTGGATTTGCTAATTTTTTTTCTCTTCTAGACATCATCATCCAGGAGACTAAAGATTTAAAACAGTCTTTATCAGTGATCGCTCTGAGAATCACCATAGGAATAGGCTGTGATTTAAAAAAATAGAAACTGTGGTCAATCAATGCCCACTTTAAACACAATAAAAGTAGGAGACCATGGCATAGGCTAAAAATAGTAGGCCTATAGAGCTAATAAGGTATATAGCCTAATTGGTCAGTAAAACAAGGGTAGTTCAGAGGTAATATTTTGCTATACCTACTCATAACATGAGTGTCGTCAGTTTGTTTCCAGATCCAGTTGCCATTTGCAATTGGGCCATTAATAAACTATGTATCGAAAACAGGTTGACTTTAGGTAATAACAAGACCAGGTTTTGTACTGTTCCTAATCAAAATATATTGCCTTTTGCATTGATATGCAAAAATATACTTATAACATAATGAAAATAAGCATTATGAAATAGATCAGGCAAAACTTCAAAATATAATCAACTTAAAGCGTTAAAAATATGTCTTATGCAGCAAAACTAAATCATTACAATAGGCTAACATTCTACTAGGTTATATTCACCTTAAAAATCACATAGGCTCTATGCATGTTAAACAAATTGAAACAAAAATATAGGAAAGTGATTCACTCATTGAAGAAAGAACGAGTAGCCTAGCCTTATCATTATTTAAGATATTTAGAATATCCGTAAATAGGGTAAGTAGAAGAGTAATAGAAAAGTTTGGGGCTTTCAACAACTTTACATAGATGGCAGACCTCAAATGTACAACAAATAAAAGACCAGAGTAGAATAAACAGAAATAATACAGAAATATCAATACGTTAACATAAATTTATAAATATGTTTTCAAAAATATAAAACAACAAAAATTGAATTAACAGTCTTTTTGATGTTATAACAACTGATGATAAGAGTTAAGCTATAATGAAAAAATAGCTATTCAATGTTTTTTGGATTGTGATAGCAATACAAATTACACAAAAAACAAAATTTCTTACAAAAGCCAAAAAATAATTATATATAGGGCCTATATATATATATATATATATATATATATATATATATATATATATATACCTACTCATAACATGAGTGTCATAGTACATATATATATATAAAGTTTGTTTATTGTGTGTATATTCCTTAGAATTATAACTATTTTGGTTAGTTTTATGTTCACAATAATCGGTTTCATCTCAATTTCTGTTTGCCTACCTAGAACACTTAAGCCATAGTCTGTCTCGCTAAACAGAGGATCCATTATGAAGTCTTTTTTAATAATTTAAAAATTTGTAAAAGGTTTTTGTTTATGTTACATTTTTAATAATTTTTACGGAAAATGTGTTCTATTAAAGTGATTTAATATAGTAGCAAAAAATCTGTGGTCTCTGTTAAGTTCCTGTTTATTTTGGTCATGAGAAAATTAATTACAAACTTGCTGCAAACAGGAAGCCATTACTCCACTTTGATTGAGAGTGGAAATCCTATCCCGTAGAATACTGTATGTTATTCCATCTTCCTTAAATTAGTACTCTGCTTGCAACAATCAAGAGTTAAGTTAGATATGTTATTTTAATAGAATAATAATATAATTATTAAAACATTAACGTGTTAAAAATATTGGGTGTACCATTACTCCTAGGTTTCTCTAAACGACTAGTCCTCAATACGTTTTTAAGTAACAAATAATAATGTCTCAAATAACAAATATGTTGTTATTGATATCTGAATATTGATTTTGTAGTCATTTGCTCCCTTGATCCTGGTGACTAATTAATCTATCAGTTAGCTGTTTCAAAAGTTGTTTGCAAGAAAGTGTTTTGTGGTAAAAGTGATTTTGTTGTTTAAACTTTAAAAACCAGTTTTGGTTGATTTGGTAGCCTACTTTTGTTACATGGCTGTGGACAGGCTTGTGTTAGTGTAGTCAATCCGGTAAGTGGATTATCAATATATTCCTCAAGTTAGGACTCCCCTTCAAATAGTGTGAGAAGCTGTCAGAAATTTTATCCAGATCTAAGGTCTTGACCGACACCGGAAGTCTATCTAGAGGTGTTTTTTACCATGCTTGGCGGCTAAGCTTGATTTGTGATGATTTCAGTTGTGTAATATATCACACTCCTTTAAATATTTTCATTAAAAATCCAATACCTTTAAAACAGCAATAGGATTAGTATTTCTCTTAATGACATTGAAAATATGAGAGAACCACCCTCAATAGGTTTTAGTAAAAAATACCCCCGTCGCAGCAGACCTGCGTACTCAGCGAATTTCCAAATCAATAATATAATAATAATAATATATGACAAGTTTGGTCAAAATCTGTCGATAAACATGAGAATTTTTGGCTATTCTCCATAAGATTAAAATGGGAAAGAGTGAGTAGGTTTGCTGCTGTGAGGAACACTGAAAGTAGCCATTTATACCATCAAAAATTTTATTTTTAACATTTATACCAACTTTCATCAACATCTGTCCATAAATATAGGAGTTTGCCTAATCTCCATATGATTAACATGGGGAAATAGTATGCAGGTTTGCTTCCATGATAAACACATAAACTATAATTTTTTAGCACAAATGTATGGATCTCAACCACATGAAGCTAAATATCAAGTTTCATCCAAAAATATTAGATAATAAGTGAAAAATTAATTTTTTTTAATCCTCCATAAGATTAACATTGGAGCATCAAAAATACAACGTACTGTGTTTAGATTTTTTTATATCTCGGTAACCGTTGAAGATAGAGAAAAACTTTAAGGAACTTAATTGTGTAGTTTTTTAAGCTGATTCCAATAGTGAAATATAAAATTAGAAATTTTTAAAAATTACATTACAAAAACCCCATTTTGGGGTAAAAAACTCCCCCAAACTACCCGTTCCCATTGACCGATATGTCTGGTTTACGAACTCGTCCGAGCATTTGTAGGAATACACGTCTCTACCAAATTTGGTCTCGATTGGACCTTTTTTACGAGAGTTATCGTGTTCACAGACACACACACACACACATATAAATATATATATATAAATTTTAACGACTATTGTTTTTGATCTCTATGCACCTAAAGAAGAAAAAATAACATGGTCTCGGGCTTAACTCTTGCCATGAGACCCACGGTAATAGCTTCTTCCCTATGGGAAATTCGCTAAAATCATGTGAAGAAAATTATATTAAATTAGTAGCATATAAATGAATGGTATCAGCGAACTGACAATACATGGACCTGGTCCCTCATGAAAATAAATTTAAAAAATTACATACATGTAGGCCTAAATTTAATAAAACCTGAGTGATTATAACCAAAAACTTAATCAGTTTTAGGCCCTAAATGTATAGATGCTTATTAAAACATTAAATTTCAAAAATACATTAAGTTTAAAAAATACTCATGAATTTTCTCCTTATAAGCCTACTCCCTTTTTTGCCCTAAATTATTTAGGCCTACAATCACTATACAACTTTATATTTTAATCTAAAACCATTTAAGTGGTTTGTGCAAAAATTTCAATTATTGTAGCTTTTATAGATTTTTGAGTTTATTTTTAGGTGAACTACCTTTAAAACTAAAAAAATGTATTATACAATTCTTTGGGTTGAGAGCTTTTTAAGTGATTTCTTATACCAATTCCACAGAAATTAGACTATTAGTCTCTGGGTCAGTACAGAGACATATATTAGGCTGAATACCTCTATTTGAGCACCAAAACTGGTTTTCACTCTCAATCACATCCAAAAATATTCACATAAACAATAATTTCTCCACAAACACACACACACACACACACATATATATATATATATATATATATATATATATAATATTTTAACGACTATTGCTTTTGGTCTCTGAGCTTCTAAAGACGAAAAAATAACATGGTCTCGGGCTTAAGTCTCGCCATGAGACCTACGATAATAGCTTCGCTATGGGAAATTCGCTAAAATGGGCTTCTCGAATGTGAAAGTTCTAATGAAGTCCTAAAGACAATAGACAATAATAACACTACTGTTTATGTTATGTAGATTTTTACTGCGGACATTTTCCATCATGATTTTATGTAAAACAAAGTTACGTTGAGTTGTCAAGTCTCCAAGACGAGAGGACGTGTTATGTTTCTTATGTATGTAATAGTTAGGATGGTTTGTTTGTAAGTTTTTTGACTGCTTTAACTTTTTTGTTTTAAGCTTTATACCAGCTTAGTCCGGTGAATGAGTTATGTTTTAGTTCGCCTGAGGACGGGATCAGATTCCAGATCCTACATTTTTGTAATACTCTTGTTTCATTTAAGAACTGTTCAGCTTGTTATAGTATTACTGTTTGTTATATCTACTGGGTTATGCACTATGATGGAACGGTTAGGTTTATGATATTAATTGTACTAGTTGGCGCTAGCCTATATCAAAATATTTGTCATTTTATTGGTCAATGTTATTCACAAATATATTATTTGTGATTAATAAATTTGGTCAAATATCTGTTAGGTATTACTGCAGGAAATAAAAAAATTGTTCTTTATCAGATGTATTCTGTTGTAGGCGTTACGATCAGCAGGCTGTGATGTGACGCAGTGAGGGGTGTCGTGAATGAGGGTGAAGGCGGATGCTGGCCTAGTATGGGCCAACAGCCTGACACAACTATGAACCCCGCTGTCTCGGGCAAGTCCTCTACCCGCTCCTCGGGCTACCATCAGAAAGCCCTTGCGGAGATACGTAATTCTCTTCTGCCGTTTGCCAATCAAGGTAGGTTTAAAGTGTACTACAGCAAAAATACCCCTGTCGCAGCAGAGCTGCGTACTCAGCGAATTTCCAAATCTATAATATAATAATGAAAATAATATATGACAAGGTTTATCATTATCTGTCAATAAATATGAGAGTTATTTGCCTATCCTCCATACGATTATTATGGAAAAGAGTATGCAGTTTTCCTGCTGTGAGGAACACTGAAAGTAGATGTTTCTAGCATAAACAATTTTTATTTGACCATTTATACCAAGTTTCATCAACATCTGTCCATAAATAAAAGATTTTGCCTGTCTCCATATAATTAACATAGGAAAAGAGTATGCAGGTTAGCTGCCATGATAACTATGATAACTGATAACATAACTATGATTTTTAAGTATAAATGGATGAATCTCAACCACATTAAACTAAATATCAAGTGTCATCATAAAATATACATTGATAAGTGAAATATTAATTTTTCCTTATCCTCCATAACATTAACATTGGAGCCCCAAAATACAACGTACTGTGTTTAGATTTTTTATATCTCGGTGACCTGTGGGGATAGAGCAAAACTTAAAGGAACTGAATTGTGTAGTTTTTAATTGTATTGGTGAAATATAAAATTAAATTTTTTTAAACTACATCTAAAAAACGCAAACTACCAGTTCCAATTGACCGATATGTCTGGATTATTAACTCATCCAAGCAAATATAGGAATACACGTCTACCAAATTTAGTCTTGATCGGGCCATTTTTACGAGAGTTCTCGTGTTTACAAGCAGACACACACACACACACACACACAAATATATATATATATATATAAAATGACTTATTGTTTTTGGCCTCTGGGCACCTGAAAACAAAAAATTAACACGGTCCCAGGCTTAAGTCTTGCTATGAGACCTACGGTAATAGCTTCTTTCCTATGGGAAATATGCTAACAATGTTTGCAACAGGCTTTAGGCCGATTGAAATTTATTAAAAATATAATTTTAAGTTGTTTTCTCTAAAAACGCTTTCTAACACATGTATGTATTTCTAAGATAGTTGTCTTTCAATATAGTGGTAGGTATTTGTTTATAAGTTAACAATTTTTAAATGGATAGACTATTGCACATCAAAATAACCTGATAGTTAACGAGTAGTCCATTATAACCTCTCAAACAAGTAGTCCAGTATAACCTCTCAAACTTGACACAATGTGGACTTAAGGATTGTCGAGTTTTGGGGAACTTGTATAAAAATAACTAAGGGTTGATAGGGCTTATTTAGAGTATTACAATGGAACATTTACTGATTGATTATAGAAAATTATACATTTATATCAACATTTATAATAAACTGAATACCCAGTGACGACAATGTAGCAAGGGTAGTTTATGACCTGCCCGGGATCCCAGGTCAACACACGGCCTCACAATAAGGAAAGTGGGCCACAGGAAACAACAATGCAAAAAAATAGCCCACCCTAGCTAAATAGGCAAAGGATGCGTTGAACGATTTTGGAAAACGCAAAAACCTACTCTGAGTTTTTAGTGCTCTCAGACAGCCTATGTACTGCTTTACATTATGGGTGGTGTAAATAAATTATTATATTATTAAAAAAATTAAATAATAACTCTCGATAGAGAGTAATGGAATGTCGAGTTTTCGGGAATAGAGTTTGAGAGGTTTTACTGTACCTAAATTCATTTTCTCAAAGGGTTAGATTTAAATTTAAGATTTTTGTTTGAGACATAGACCCAAATTTTATCTTCTTTACCCCTATCTAAAAAATGTATACAGTAGAACGTCGAAAATCCGGACGTCAAAAATCCAGAACGTCAAGAATCCTAACTACTTCACATTTAAAACTTTGCGGGAGAAACTGCCAGCGTGGAGCGGGCGATGGGGGCGGGGGCAGGGGATGGATCTATTTTTAACTCTGTGACTCGGCCTTACCCCCTTATACCCCACCCCCAATATTATTGTTCCGTCATCTGTCACTGCCATTAGCGTTCAGTTATCAGTGCGTTTGTTTATATTATGGCCTCCTCATCGGGTACACTGAAAAGGAAACATAATTCAAATTCAAATTATCTTTATTCATTTATATACAGATCTAAGTCTATGAATGGTGTCATTAAAATCATAAAATTAAAATTAGTGGTAGATATCAACCAACGGTCATGAGACATGAAATTTAATTTCTTAGACTGCCACCGTGCTTCGGAAGGCACGTTAAGCCGTTGGTCCCGGCTACATAAGTAGTCGTTAGGTCACGTAACTCTAACATTAGACCTTGGCCAGAAGGTTACACGGAACTTTACTTTTTTTATCAACCAAAAAGTACTAACTTAAAGTATAGGCTACAAATACGTAAACACATTGGAAAAAAGAAAAAAGAGAGAAAGAGAGAAATTCATTTGTTTCATTTTATTTCCATTTTTTACAATAAGTGGCTGAAATTATCCTAGTAGTTGATGTCATTGCATCACCAAAACATAAAAGCAGACAAAAACAAAAAATAACTCCAACTCTAAAATTAAATATCAATGATTTAATTTTTTAGCACTGATGAACTCATTTATGCTATAAGGAGCCAATTCAACTAAGTACTTTTTAAAATCGTTTAAGAATTTGGATTTATTTTTTTTCTCTTTTTAATGATACAGGGAGACTTCTTAAAAACCTCCTCCTTAGCGAGTTCAAGGCGATAATTTACTTTCAAAATCATGTTTTTCCACCATGTATCATATTGATGAGCAACCTCTATTTTCTCTTGCTTGCACACATACTGAATACTTTTAAAAATAGTTTTTTACTGATTGATTGTATTTTAATTTTTTTATAATTATGATTGCTTTTTTTGTAATACTAACATTTTTTTTTAATTTCTGTGTGTTAAAATATATTTCTCCCTATTGAAACTAAAATTGAAATTTTGAATAGGCTTCAAAAAGGCTGCAAAAAATTATTTTGTTTCATTTAACTGTATTCTATAACTATTAATTAGAGATGTGCGGATAGTAAATTTTTTTGGATCGGAAGGCTCAATTTAGAATCGGATTCGGATTGCATAGATAGGGTTCGAATAATTTTTACGGATTTGGATACTCGCAATAACACAGTGGAATCACACTTATCTAAGAATAAATATGAGAAAAAATTTATAAAATGTTATCAAAGCTATTAGATCGGAAATAAAAAATCATAAATTCATCATAGGCTGAACAACAAAACTAAAATTTTTATTTCACTGCATTGAAAAGTAACAAATTTTAATATACGCCATATTATTCACGGAATGAAATCAACAGAAACCTTATTATTCGCCAATAAATTATATAAACAGTTCTTAAATGTTAGTTATAAAAAACCATGGATAGATTGATAAATAATAATTCTCAATTTTATTTCATGATTCAACTATTTTATTTATTACATTGACAAACACGAATCACCATAAACAAAGAACCAAGATTTGACAGACGTTGTCGGCTCGTTGCCATCGGCTATCTGCGTATCGCACAGTGTCTGTAGGGATATGCGATATTTTGTACCGGTGACAAAGTCACCGATATGGTTCTGTTACTGATATATCGGTGACAAGGAAGAGCAGTGACAGCGATGCCGCCGACTGTTGGACAAAGGAGTTGGAGTATCAGGCAGAACAATATTTAAACCCGTGAAGATATGGTACCTTGTTTTAATCTAGTTAATTATTCATCTTAAAATTATCTAAAATGTTCCATTTAAAAACTAATGATGCGTAAAATCTTTCAACAAAGAGAAAATGTAGAATGAAAACGAGTGGAAAATTTATTGGTTATGTAAACACTGAAAGACGAAATAGGCCAAATTTAAATTTTACCACTTTATTATTGTATTGCTCAAACCCGGATAACTCGAGAATGCGATAACAAAAAATAGTCAAAATATTATGTCAAAATATTTAAAGTTTAATTTGATCTAACGACTTACGTAGACGGTCAAAATTAAATAGTATATATTTTTGCTGCGAATACGAGAGCTATTATGATGGTTGAGCTTTGTTACCAAACATTAAATTGACAATTCACGGTTTTTCTAGCCGAAATCATATTTTATGCAAAATAATATCAAACTCCAATCTGATATTCAGTGCAACGATCGATCACACTATGCTTTGTATTTCAAAATGAAATATTGTGTTGAACTTAGTGGGTAACTTAAATACGTAGTTGAAGAATCAAATAATCATACCGCATCGAAAGTTTGGATATTTATAGGACTTTTTCGGATACTTTTTTTGCATTGATGATGAAACTGATCCGGCTTTTCGGATATCCACACACCTCTACTATTTAATGTAGGCCTAATTATATGTTCAATAGGTATTTGTAGGTTATGTTTGAAAATCCGGACAAATCGATAATCCGAACTACCTACGGTCCCAATTGGTTCAGATTTTCGATACTCTACTGTATTTAAAAAAAAGATTAATACTGTGCAAACATTAATACAAATATTCAATATCACACTTTTGAATTGTGGCTGGTTGGCCTGTATCCAAAACAAAAAAACATTGTCTATAAACACAGTAATCTTTCCCTCAAATTAGGCCTTAATAAAGACTAAAAATAATAGGCTATTGCTGATAACACTGGTCTCTAGCCAGACCCTCACAAATCATTCATATTTGCTACCATATTTGCTTATTTTTATATGTCTTACATTTATAACACATAATCAAACCAATTTTATTTACGTTCACCTTAAAGTATGCTGTAGGGGGGAGTGTCAATATTGTAGAAATTTAGAAATGAACATGAATGTTGTAGTGATTTTTCGGTTGCCTAAACATAGGTGGTGACAACGGTGTGGGCTCGAGTGCTGCCAGCACTATATCCACTCTCTCTACCACTTCTGGCGTCAGCTCGGCATCAGGCCTGAGCTCTGCATCCAACGGTGTAGACAAGGAGATCGGTGCTCTTGTGCGTCAAGCTCATGCACAACTGGTGGCCATGGGATACACAGAGGTAACCGCTGTCAGGACACATTACTAATACAGAAGTTATTTCTTCTAATTCCAAATGTCTGTGGCAGACAAATCTATTTCAATCCTTCCACCTGAAGTTACGTCATACAATGTGATGTATGTATATTAACTAAAGTTGTCCAATGTCCATATCAATTATAAAAATTCTGTTTGTTTGAAATTCATGATAGCGATGGATGTTTAATTATTTATTTTACAATTAATTGGACTTTTCCTATCGATTTTGTGTTTTAAACTACACAATGTTTCTGGAGGTGGAGAAACTCCTCCCGCTTTCAAGTGATTACCTAATAATTTACATTTAAATAATTGATGTTTAAGTTACAGATATTAATTATATCATAAATTCAGTAATATTGATCTTACCTATCATGCACAACATAAAACACTATATTTATAAAGCAACAAATAACACAAGCACTCCGCCTCCGAGCTTGCGGGGCGACACAAGATAGCGTGCACACGGAACAAAAGAAAGACAATTTTTTTGTGTCGCCCCACTAGCTCAGAGGCGGAGTGCTGTGTTATTTGTTGCTTTATAAATATATTGTTTTATCTTGTGCATGATAGGTAAGTATAGTATTATTGACTACATGATATAATTAATATATGTAACTTGAACATTCAATTTTTTTCTAATAATTTACATTAATAATAAACTACATTAATAATACATAATAATAATACACATACGTCAATAATAATAAACATTTTATAAAATTTAATAATAAACTGTAGGAATTTCTCCACCTCCTAAAGCTTTGTGCAGTTTAAAACACTAAGAAAAGTCCAATTAATTGGAAAATAAATAGTATGAAAATTCATCCTTTCTTATGTGTGAAAATTCCATTTTACATTCCATCTAAAAAGTTGTTATAGAAAATAAGCCATTTCTAAAACTAAAACTCAAACATAAACTAAGTTATACAAAAATAATATCTTAATTCTTAATCAAATGTATAAAACTGCCATTTAACTTACATTTAATTATCAAACATAATTTATAACGTTTAATAAGTAAAGTACCTGGTGAACGAGCTTTGCTCGGATAAAATAGGACATGTATTTTACAAGTTAATTAGCAAAATTAAAACAAATTTACTGCTCAATGAAAACATTTATGTGGTTTAAATAAAACCGTATTCATAGAACTTAATTAATATGGCATAAACACTGAATAAAAATATAGACCTCGGGTGGGGATCGATCACGCGACCTTGCACACGTGAGAACAGACCGCTACTAACTGAGCTACGGCGTCGGCCAAGCTCTCATCGTCGTTTAAGAGTTTTTCGCTAACCTCAATTGTTTTAGCTAATCTTATACTGAATTTAAATGTCCATACAGTTTGTTATTATTATCCTGTGATCAACTGATTTTGCTAGAAAAGGAATGAGGATTGAAAAGCAAAAGAGAAATTTAATTTACACCAGTTATTTGGCTTGTTACAGTGGCTTCAAGCAATAGAATGAATACGTTTTCTTTCAAAACACAAAAGATTTTGGAAATAATTTTCTCTGCTTTTATATCGCACAGTTATTTTACCCTTTAGTTTTTACAAATTGTTTAATAATTTGATAATTTTTCATTTATTACATACATAAAATAAATATTAATGCTAAACCTCTGTTCACATCTTCAATGCCACTATCTTCAATCAACAACTGTCAAACGGTTATAAATAGATGTTTTGATTTGTATTGTTTACATTTGATTCTCCATAATTTTTAGATTTTAAACTTAATATTACAAGAAAACAAGAATTTTCCTGGACATTAGACCTATCTAGAACTTATTTTCTACTCAGAAATTAGTTATTTCCAAAATTTAAAGAAAATCCTTAGTGCCGTTTTCGAGATCCGTGTGCAAATATATATATATATATATATACAAACCTTGCTTGTATTATAGTATTGGATAAATTAATAAAGGTTTTTTAAACCATCATTAGATATAAACGGTAGAGAGTATTTGAAATTAATTCAGGTTTCAGTAAATCCACTATAATAATTTCATAAAATAGATAATGATTGACTTTTTTATGTATTAACTTCATATTTTCAAAAGTATAACAGGATAGTTTGTTACTAAAATTAGCTTTAACTTATTGATCATATTAATAAAATAAAATTGTTCTCTGAATAAAAATTGTTGTGTTTATTAATAGTCAGAACCGAAAATCCTATTTAAGGAACAAGACTGTCAGATTTGTCGCCATTCAGGACATTGGTACCAGGTAATAAAATATTTCTCTTCAAATAAAACTCTTTGAAACAGTGGTTAAGTGGAAATCGTGTTTGATATGAAATTATTAAGAGATATACTAGCAATAGAAAATACCGTGTCATGACTAAATTTTTATGACTAAATGTTTTATCCGTCCCATCATAAAATCTTTGTTCACCTTTAATTCAAAATAAGTAAATAAGTAAAAAGTTAATTTTGTATTCTAAACCAATATGATTCAATTTCTCTAATACGATATTACGTCATATCAAGACTAATAAAACAAAATCCCAAACTTAAATATATTTATTAGGTACCTTTAAAAGCAATTTATTTCAACCTGATTTTGTAGAAATCTTAATCTCAGGACGAATATCACTTACACTTAAATGTAAAAGTACCGCTCAACAAAAATTGAGTGGTTGGGGAAAGAAAATTTCAGTCCTATCATAGTTCACATTTCTGTTTCAGATGTCTTATAGCCAAGGCAAATGTCTCTTGTCTAGCAGATAAAGTTAAGCCAAACAAACACACGACAAATAATATCAAAGCAGAATTTGCTAAAGTACCTCAATATAGGAAAAAATTCTCCAGAAAAAACAGAATTCTATTATATCAACATAAGTAAAAAATTATTTCAAATGTTTAATATGTAAAATAGGTCAATCAATTATGCTTAAGGTGGTGCGAGCGGCGTTAGGGACTACTGAAATCTGCTAGTGTCGCTTATTCATTACGCATATTTGATTTTTTCGTGCAAACTTGTTGAGTGACTTGTTTAAGATAACAATTGTTTTTTGCACATTTTAAAATTTTTAGATATCCAAAGTTACATATTTTATGAGATTATCGGATAAAAATATGGCGTTAAAATTCATTATCAAAAGTACATAAATGTTTTTTTCTTATTTGAAAATTTCACAAGTTACGTGGAAAGGGTTCATTTATCCACGTTCTAAAAATTCTGCTCAAAAATATGAGTAGTTTTCCCACACTCCTTGCACAAAACCACAAAATTTCCTAATAAATTACCCTGTAACTTGAAAATTTTGTACTAAAAACTTATGATTATTTCACTAAAAAAATTATGATTTTTTTAAATGTGATTTTTTGCTCTCACCACCTTAATGGTATATTAATACTTAACCCATTGGGGTAGACACAAGAGCTCGTGGGTTGAACACAGACTGAATACCGCGTTACGAGACTGATTCATAATCGGTAAATACACAGTATTTCTCGATGGAGTTCCAAATTTTCCTAACAGATGGTGTTGCTGTGTCTTTCAAAACCTTTTATAAATATTTTTTGTTTTGCTCGTTTGGCCAGCTTGTTGAGTGGTCGTTTGGCAATGTTTTGTTTTATCAGCTGATAGTCACAGTGATAGTTTGCCGGTTCGTTTGTTGTGAGTTCTTTTTATTTTTGTAAAATACATATTTTATTATAAATGTGTCTATGTAAAAAATACTTTGAAGTTTAAGAAAATGTATGATTTATATGATTTAAAAGAACATTAAAACTAACATTGAACATTTTAAAAATTTAATATAAACAGGTTTTTGGAAAACAAAAACCAAATAATTCTATCCCATTACCAGCAAACAAGAAAAAATTAGCTACTTATCTTATATATAAGCGATTTTATGCACCTTTTTATAAAACACTACAAAAAGGTAATTTTAATTGCTACCTCAGGGTCTGTTCATACTCGATACAACTACTACCTTAATGGGTTAATATATAAACATATTATTAATTATATTAATGGCTGTATTAATTGTATTGATGCAGGAAGCGTCGTTGAGAGCTTTGAAGCTATCCAATGGAGGGTTTGAAGCTGCGCTTGATATCCTCATCAAGCAGCAGAATGAGGCTGGGGTCAATGGCCTCACCAAGGTAGCATCTTCAGGTGAGTTTACCATGTCAAAAATCTTATTTTATTTGGAATTTTAAATTCTTAAAAAAACAGTGCAGGTAGTTAAAAAATAAATCAAGCAAAAACCAAGCTTCTGTCTAAAGAATACTTATTTAACGAATACTATTAATGAGTCTATTAGTTTTTTTCATATCCTCTATTAATTCCGCACTACCCCCTGGTAATTACGACAGTTATTATATTTTAGTATTACAGTGCAACTCGGTTATTGCAGCCTCGGCCATAACGTCAACTCGGATATAACGTCATTTATTTTTAGGTCCCGCCAAACTATATGTATTTACATAGGAAAAAACCTCGGATATATCGTCAGTAAATTCTCAAACCTCGTATATAACGTCAAGAAAATCGGGCCGAGATGAAGGCAACATATAGCTAAATAGAGAAAGTTCGGTCGGTGGTGCAACGTGAGGGCTGCGGCTATTGTTTAGCTACATTCTATTTTTAGAAACGGCATTTTATTGTTGTCTTACCACTAACCACCCCAACCCCCTCCCCTATCCTATATCCGCTGTCGCCGGTCATCGAGGTCAGTGTCAGTGACTCACATCGCATCAAAGCACTGTGATGCCGATCGTACGTACCTACAGTTCATGCAGATATCGTTAGTTCAGTGTATGTCTTTTACAGTTTGTTTTTCGTTATTTTAATTTACGAATACAGTATTGAAAAATAATGGCAAGTGTTAAGAGAAAGGTTTTGCTGAAGAAAAGGTGTGAGTTATAAGAGCGTGTGAGGAGGGACGTAAGATAGCAGATGTGTGTTCGGGCTTGTTTTTTAAAATCGAACCAACAGTTGAATTCACCAAGCCGAACTTCATTGCAATATTTTCAAATTCGATTTTTTATATAGTAGAGTAGTTCAGTCAGTCATAAACATAAACTTACGGTGTATTTCAAATTACCTTCATTAAATGTCTTAATTTCATGTAAAAAATGTGTTTCCCTATTTTTCCTCGGGTTTAAATTAAAATTATGTAACCTCTTTTATAGCGTCACTCTGATATAGCGTCATTAATTGAGTGGTCCCTTCAATGACGTTATAACCAAGTTCCACTGTATATCATTTATGTTTCAGGACTATCCAAGTTGATCCGCAAGCCTAGTCTGGAACGAGAGTTGAATATCCACCGAGGCAGTCCAGCTCTGGACAGTGGAGCAGGCAGTTCCCGCTCGGATAGTCCTCGCCAGTCGGTAGAGCACCCGCAACTGAGTCGACAGTACTCTCCTGGGGGATACACGGAGCCTCCACCCCCTCCACCGCCTCGAAGTGGATCAACTCCTCCACCACCTCCTCCCCCTCATGCTCCCTACCCACCCATGCTCAAGCGCATGTCACCCGCACCAGTCCCAGTGGCTAGAGGCACTAGTCCAGTAGCTGTTACGTCACGGCAGCCTATGATCGTCCAGAATGGACCTCAGGTCCAGCAGCAACTGTCCCAACAGATGCAGGCTCTAAGTCTGTATCCGACCAACACTGAACCTCCTCCTCCGTATCCCCTTATTCCCCCATCACCTTCTTCAGCACCCCCACCACCATCCTACTCTGCCTCAATTGCTAACAGGCAGAGTCCGACTCAAGGTTATGATAGGAAGAGTCCATCTTCAGGAGTGTATTCTGGGTCTGCCGGGTCACCTAGTCCTACACCAACGGTGCCACCGCCGCTTCAGTGCTGGAGCGCGAGGCAGGCGAAAACTCAACCTCCTATTATCATGCAGTCTGTAAAAAGTACGCAGGTTCAAAAACCAATTTTGCAAACTGCCACTGCTCCTCCTCCACCCACCGTAACGCAACCACCTCCCCCTTCGTACGCATCATCAATCCAGCAGAAGCAACAGAAAGCGATAGTTCAGCCACAACAGGCATCAGTTAGTGTCGTGGCTACGGTGCCGACCACAGAGCCTCCTAGTTATGCGAGCACCATGCAGGCATTAGCTGCACAACGTGGTATGGCACCTCCGCCTCCATACGGGGAAGAAAACTTCACCAGCTCGGCAGCAGTTGCAACTGTTGAGAGCACGATCGCACCTCGAACTTCCCCTGGGCTGCATCCTCATCCTGTGTTGCAACGAAAGTTCTCCCCCGCCGAGTCCAGAGCAGAGAGTCCTGTTCAGACGACCCCACCTCTACCTCCTGCCGCATCTACGTCACAGCAGAACGGCGAAAGGAAACAATTTAAAATCAATCACCAATCCCCCATCCCAGAAAGGAAGCATATGAGTAAAGAAAAAGAAGAAGAAAGGCGAGATTGTAAAGTTCGAAATTACTCGCCTCAAGCCTTCAAATTTTTTATGGAACAACATGTTGAAAATGTAATCAAATCCCATAAACAACGGGTGTTTAGGAGGCTACAATTGGAAACAGAAATGGCCAAAATCGGACTCAGTCCAGAAGCTCAGTGTCAGATGCGGAAAATGCTCTCTCAGAAAGAGTCCAACTACATTAGGTTAAAGAGAGCGAAAATGGATAAATCTATGTTTACAAAAATTAAACCTATTGGTGTTGGTGCTTTTGGTGAAGTAACTCTAGTGAGGAAGATCGATACAAATCATCTATATGCAATGAAGACTTTGAGGAAAGCAGATGTGTTGAAAAGGAATCAAGTAGCCCATGTTAAAGCGGAGAGAGATATTCTGGCAGAGGCAGACAACGAGTGGGTTGTAAAACTCTACTACTCCTTTCAGGTTAGTTGGGTTACATATATTGAATTTTCTTATAGTTCTGTTTCTGTTTCATAACTGCAGCTATTATTAGAATTCATTCTCATCTTGTAAAAATTTCTAAGCATAAGTCATATATATATTACAGTAGAACATCGAAAATCCAAACCAATTGGGACCGTATGTAGTTCGGATTATCGATTTGTCCGAATTTTCAAACATGACCTAAAAATACCTCTTGAACACATAATTAGGCCTACAGTATTAATACACTATACCTTTGCACGCTAAATATGAAAAATGGGCTTCATCTGTAAAACACTGAATTAGCATACATTTTTTTCACATTTCTTCCATGTTTTTTTTGCAACCTCTTTTGTTACTTTACTAGAAGCCAAAATTAAAAAAATTATTTTTGCTGGTGTCAATTTGTAATTCAATATTGCCAGGAGTTGACGTATGTGGTGTTGGAGCAATACTATCACGGTCACTAGGCTCATGGTCACAAATTAACTCTTCACCACCATTGAAATTGTGAAGCAGTTCATCATGTAAGGAATCATCACTAATATAAAGTCCTACATTACTTGAAAATGAACAGTTCAAAACTGTACTAATAAAGCGATCGAAATTAGGATCGTCCGGGTTTGTCATTTGGATAAGTTTACGCTAAAAAACATAGAAAGAATAACTGAGCACTAAATAAAACTGTCAAATACACTGCTAAAATTCCTTCTGTTTGTGTAACAATAACCAAAACAACCTTTTCACAGAAGTATAACCTCAATAGTCAACACACAGGAACATCTGCTATTCACAACAGATCAGCTGACTGAGTCAGACGGCTACAGCCGCTAAACGCTTAGGCAGTTGTTAAAGTTTTCACAGTAAAAGTATTCGATTATTTAAACTATCGAATAACGTAGGTAGCATCATTTCAAATTTACAATTTGTGAACTTCTACATGATGAACTAAACTTGAAGGCCACTGAGAAAGAATTCGGGAAAAGACTTTGCATGTGCGTCATGGTGAGCATTTTGAAAATCTTCTCAAATCATCATTTGAGAAGATTTTTTTGAGAAGCAATTTCATCAAATTGCTTGAATTCCGAACCGTTGTGTAAAAGTTCTTGTTTTTTAATTTCTGTTCATTTTAATAAAATAATTTCTGCCAAATTAAAATTTTTAAATTTTATAGGATCAAGTAAAAACTCACGTCTTCCAACACTACTTAAAATATTTACACTTATTTTATAATTATATACAAACGGTAAATATATGCAAAAGTTGTTACATTGGCGGTCAATTTCGTCCAGTTACATCGAACATCATCAGGCCCAAACGGAGGCTTATTTATTGAGTTTTTTGTACCAAAAACTATGCTGATTACCGCTAGGGGTTTCTTACATTGGATATTCACTATACAGGGGTAAGAAAATCACAATCATCCTACATTCATTCCTCATTCATACTTGGCTTAAAATACCTACCGGGGTAGATCGCCATTTCAGTTAAAAGTATAAAGTATAAAAGAAAATTACTAACAAACACACAAAATATACATTATATCGAGGGTGTTATAGGTATTTTGTTCGCTCTAGGAGTAAATTTTCTATCGAGTTTTATGGCGTTTTCAAGGGGATTGAAAAATAATACATTATACCAAGTAATACGTTACATTGAGGTTCGTTATAGAGAGGTTCCACTGTAACATTAATTTTATACTGAAATCATTTTGTAGAATTTATGCTTTATTTCAAACATTTTTTATCAACCCATTCCCGTCCAAGGACGCACATTGTACATTCACGTATTTTGCCAGACAGATGACTAAGGACTAGCTTGAGTGTCTGCGGGGTGGTTATGAGCAAACATTGTGCGTTGCCTGCTTATATTTCGACGTAGTTGTTTTTTCCGTTGTTCTTTTCGTCCTCCTTCCTTCCGCCACTGTTCACGGCATCCTCCTTCAAATAATCGTATTTAGAGTCAAATGTTTCTGTTGACAGTAAATTATTTCCTCATTCGCACGATTTGTTCAGCGATTGTATTTATTGATGAGAATACAGTAATAATGATTATTTTTTAAAGATTTATCATTTACTATTTATCACTGCAGGTCACTAGAAGTAGATGTGCCAAGTGAAATAAAGGAATCATTTGAAAACAAAATAAGTCTTGATGCAACCATAGTACCGGTACCTACTTGTTTCTAAGCCTACCGCTTGGAATTGGTGAAAAAGTACAGTAATAATTTTTTTGCTAAAAGTGATTGTATATGCAGTTAAAGGGTATAAGTAACAGGGTAAAGAATTGTATATGCAGTTAAAGGGTATAAGTAACAGGGTAAAGAAATCAAAACATATAATTCATGAAGTTACTGTTAAATCTATCAAGCTAATAGTGACGCACAGTCTTAGTGAACAAGGCTCGATTTTAGTTCAGACCGGAGGGCCACAGGCGTCGACTGGTGTGTTTGACGGGAATGAGTAATAAAATGAAACAATAGTCTATACAGTAGAACCCCTGTAGTCCGTCACCTTCAGGACCAAGACAAAGTTCAGATTATCCGAAAATTCTAATAATATAGGAAAACAAATAAAAAAAAAGAATGAAAAAAAATCCAGATACAATAGAATATGTATTAGTTATAAAAAAAGGACGAACATATGTTGGTTATGCAGACACCGAAGCAAAATAGGCCTAATGTTGTAAATTTGGCAAAACGTCATCGTATTGCTCAAATTATGTGTATGCAAAATAATTGTAAATGTGATACACATTTACAATTATGTAAATCTGTAATAATTTATTGAAAAATAGTCCCCTTTATGTCAAAAATAACTAAACCAAGGGTAGACAATCAGAATGCAGAAGTCTATTATTTTTCCTGCAAATATCATTGCAATATAAGTTATTATGATTCAATAATCATAATAATCATAAAGCTAATAACTAATAAAGCTCAATAGCTTTGATAATACATATCAGAGAAACATTTCAAGATGTGGCGTCGAAATCATATTTTATGCGGAATAATAACCTCATTCTGATAATTGGTGTAACTTTCAGTGATGATAAGCTTTGTATTTTAAAATGCAATATCTTGCTGTACTTGTCGGTCACTGATAGTAGTTGACGAATCAAATAATCACTCCTTGGACCGACTAATGATGTTCTTGCATTTCAATAGGTTATGAATTGGGTAATTTCGTCATCTGCTTCAACTCTTTCGGTTGATCAAAGATGTTCTTGTCTCCAAGAACAAACAGCAATTTTTGTTTTTGTCTTTCAGTTATAATTTTATTTTATACTGTCTATATGAAAGTTACTAAAACAAGCGATACCAAACCGAAAACAACGGCTCAACAGGTGTCCCGCCAGATCAGATGTATCCTCATTTTTATCAATTATGTTGGGTTAAAAAAAAATAAAAACAATATTTTTGTGTTCAAGTATTAAATCAAAATCATATATTGATGCTGTTTAATTTCACTTAGTGTATACCTACTCAAAATGTGATACAGTTTCATAACACTGTCTGTGTATTACATACTTTTTTATTGTCAAGTAACATATTAAACAAAACTTTTCAGGACAAGGACAACCTTTACTTTGTCATGGATTATATTCCTGGTGGTGACCTTATGTCTTTGTTGATAAAGTTGGGCATCTTTGAAGAACCCCTGGCAAGGTATGATATTTATTGAGGTGTTGTTTTAAAATTAAAACTTATGAAAACGAATTTAAAGAAATTGTCAATTTAAATTTATTCAATCTAATGTCACTGTACTGAACGTCATAACTATTCTAATTAGTGGTTTATTCAAACAATGATTTAATAGATTGATTTTGTTGTGCAAACTGGATCCTGAATTGTGGAAAACTGAAGCTTTTTTTATCAGAGAAATAAAATAAAAGCTGATTCAGTACATTTTTTGTACCATTTTTTGTGGTTCATTCAAATTGTTATATTTTGAATACAAAAAGGCTGTGAGGCCTCTGTTTTAGCGAATTTCCCATAGGGAAGAAGCTATTACAGTAGGTCTCATGGCAAGATTTAAGCCTGGGACCATGTTATTTTTTATTTTTTAGGTGCCCAGAGGCCAAAAACAATAGTTATTAAAAATTATATATATATATTTGTATGTTTGAAGTTTATGCGCTCGGACACCGCTTAGCCATGAGAAGTGGTACAATTAGATTAAATTTCTTAGAGAAGGTTTGTTTGTAGATCATCAATGTAGCTCAATTGGGTTTCTCCCTAGAAGCCCAAAAAGGATTCCATACTGTGGAACCAGAAATTTGTTAACTTTATAACTAGTTTCTCTTCAACAACTGATTGCTTTACTGTATCATTTAGTTAGCTCAGGTCAAGGATAAAGCTTGTAAGTTTTCCCTCCTCGAGACTGTCAATTATGTAGTCTGCCAAGTCGATCAGAGCTGTCGTGGTTGATTTCCCCTTTATGAAGCCATGTTATCTGTCAGTTAGCAGATTGAAATGTTCACAATGGTGCACAATCCTTCTCAAAACAACTTTTTCCAGGATTTTTGCAAAAGGTGGCAGTATTGATATTGGTCTGTAGTTACTGACTATTGTTTTACTATCTTTTTTGTGTTTTGGGTACACTTTTGCAAGTTTTAAAGCCGAGGGAAAATTACCTTGACTAAATGACTTATTAATGATGCTTGTGAGAGATATTGTTAGTTTTTCTTTGCAATGCTTGAGTATTTTTGTAGAGATGTTGCCTGTGGCTGCAGAGGTTTTTTGTTTGAGGTTTTTGATAATATTGAGTATCTCCATTTGGGTTGTCTGTTTAAAATTGTTTATACCATGACTTGTGACTGGTGTTGGATGTAGATTTGTGGGGGTGTAGGATTTTTTCTTAGTGTTTTCTCGGCTACACTGGTGAAAAAAATATTTAAATGATTTGCAATTTTAAGTGGTTTGTTTTCATGCTGTCCGTCAATTTCAAGTGTGAAAGCTTGTTGTTCATCATTTTTGGTCTGACGTTCATTGTTTATAATGTTCCAGAAGGCTTTAGATTTATTCTCTGCTCTGTTGATGTAATTTGTTGACGCATCTTGTCTTAATTTCCTAAGTCTCATGTCATCCTTCTTTGCCCTAGCAAGGTCACATTTTTTCTGTTCATTTTTTGATTTTTGATATTTCGGAAGTTTCTCAAGGTAATTTTTCTTTAGGAGGCTTGCCTGATTGTCTGAAAAATGTTTATTTTTCACTTTCTTTTTTGTTCTTGTTTTCTTTAAAGGACATGCCTGGTCAAGAGCCATGGTATTTTTTGTGATGAATTTATTATAGGATTCTTCTACAGTAAGGGCATTGTGTACTTCATTCCAGTTTTCATCCAGAAGTAAGGTGTTTAGAGTGTCAAGGTTGTTCTGACAGTAATTTCGGTTCATTCCCTTTATCTGTGTATTGTTATCTGGGTAGAATTTTATAAGTGAAGTACATAGTTGTGCAGCATGGTCAGACAGGCCACTGTGGAAAACCTTACTTTCAATGTCTTTGCAGTGAAAGTTTGTACAGATGCAGTCAATTGAGAGGATGAATCTGGCGTTATTCTGGTTGGAGGTAGGTTCATCCTATAAATGTTATGACTGATCAGAATATTTTTAAGTTATTTCGAAAGCCTAGACACCTAGATAGTTATATTTAATCACTTACCAAATAAATGGCATCTGCCCTTCAGGTGTCAATTTTGTTAAAATTTCTTACAGGAACCGGTTTCGGTCTTTTAACAGACCATCATCAGCCGACGAAACAGATATCACATAACACAACAGATTCTCCATTGTCGGTGTTCGTAAAGATGGAACATTTAAAAAATCTTTTTTTATGTAGCACAGTGATTTTTATATTAGTCTTTTTGCTGGATGAAGAGAGTTTATAAAGATCCTGGTTTTGTATGTTTGTTTGAGTCGGTGTTTTACCTTTGGGCGTTTGGCTTAAAAAATACTTTCCTGGACATACACTGTTATTTTTCTTTTGTTTTGGTAGCGAGTAGTCCTCCGGAAAATGAACTTGTGCTTCCACAACTCTCTTGTGACTATTGATGACTGGCGTGTCAGGAGAATTTAATTGTTTTGATGGTGCTAATCTAGTATCCCCACTCTGTTCTGAGGGCCGGTCACATTTTGAGCCATGAGCCTGTGTTACAGAGAGTTGTTCAGTTTTTGTGACGGGGTTTGTCTGGTTCCCCCACTCTCTATATGGACTGGTCAGTTCTTTGGCTGAAGGCCTGTGTTACAGCAGAGTTGTTCAGTTTTTGTGACGGGGTTTGTCTGCACTTACATTTTTGACTTTACTAAGTAGCCTGTTTATAACTGAAGTATATTTATGTTTAGTTTACTTTAATTGTTTAGTTTGCATTTACTACAATGGATCAATGTTTGGTCACAAATTAAACAGTGTAAACTTTTCAGGATATCTTAATACTAATGATGATTTCGCTTCAGGTTTTACATCGCAGAATTAACGTGTGCAGTAGAAAGTGTTCACAAAATGGGCTTCATTCATCGAGATATCAAACCCGATAATATATTGATCGATAGAGATGGTCACATCAAACTGACTGATTTTGGTCTGTGTACTGGTTTTCGTTGGACGCACAATTCAAAATATTACCAACGAAATGGTAAGTTGAAATTTTCTCATCAGTTAGGTTTTAGTGAATTTCCTATGGGAAGAAAAAGCTATTACCGTGGGTCTCACGGCAAGACTTAAGCCTGGGACCATGTTACTTTTTGTTTTGAGGTGCAAGAGACCAAAAGAAGTCGTTAAAAATTTTTATATATGTGTATATAAACAATAATTCTTGACCCACAAATGTTTATTGAAGTCCCGGATATGATAAAATATTTAAATAATCAAAAGAAATTTCTAAAGTTTGTAAAAAATTGGCTATTTGACTTAGACAGTATTGAGTCATTATTTTTGTTTTGATTTTAAAGTTTATGTCGGATGGTTAATATTTTGTACCTACCTACTGAATTAAGTATTTACCTGGTTAAGTAGTTAAAGCTTATCAGAAGACATTTTTTCTTATTTTGCTGAGTGATTAAATGATAATTTAATCCTATAGATAATATAATATAATTTAATCCTATTGTTTTCCAATAGAGTAGTAGTTGTTTTTATCTTGTAGGTAATATGGTAAAGATTAATTTATATTTTTCATTTTATTGCACGCACTGTAGGGTACTAATCTTAGTCCAAGTGTAAAGTTTTACTGTTTGGTATTTGTTTTAGTGTTAGTTAACTGGGCTAATATATTGTAGAAGAAATGGCTAGTAATTTCATGAGTAAATTGTAAATATTTTGTAATTATTTGGAATAAATAATATTTTTATGTGTGTGTCCGTGAACATAACTCTCGTAAAAATGGTCCGATCGACACCAAATTTGATGGAGATGTGTATTCTTACATTGTCTCGGACGAGTTTGTAATCCAGACATCAGTCTATCGGACAGGGGATTTTGGAGGGGTTTTGTACCCCCAAAATATGTTTTTTTGCACATTTCACATGTAATTTTTTATAATTTCAAATTCTTTTACCATTAGAATTAGCTCAAAATGTTACACAAGAAGTTATTTCCTTAAAAGATTTGCTCTATCTCTAATAGTTACTGAGATATTACAAAATCTAAACACATTATTGGACACTCTATTTTAACCCTTACCGGGCAGCTAGCGCCTTTAGATGCAATCAATCATTCCGCCACATTTACTGCACTGTAGTTCACTAAACAACTGATAGAGTGCATGGTGATGTTGCTTTTGCCTCTAAGCACTCACAAAACCAATATGGTAGCTTTGTTGGAATATTTAGTGACTGAAATCCATTGCTAGACAACATTGGTCAGTATTCGTTCGCTCCCGCACTGCTGCTTACACTTATATACGTGAGTCATTACGGCCAGCTGTTTTCACTTTGGCTAACCTTGTTTGTTGACATTTTTGTCGATTTGTGTTTATTTTCATTGTGTTTTAGTGATAAATAGTGTAAATTGTGTGAATGTTTTTAATGTATAGGATTTATTTACTAATTATTATTAACTGAAATGGCCCATGCAGATGAAGAAAATACTTTTTTCAAAATCTAAAAATAGTATATATATATATAATAGACTCAATAAATAAAAATGAAGCAAATTAATGTTTTATACTTTATTCAAGCTACCTAAATCCAATGATTTGTTTAATTGTAACAATGGTTAAAACAGTTTTTGTATTTTTAATTGAGAGAATTGAATAGCAAATCATATATATTGCCCTACATAATTTAAGCCATGCAATTACTACACTTTTTAATTAGGTTGTTTACACGCCCAAGATTTGAAGATCATCTAAATGGGTGAAAATAAACTCTTACGCTAATATATGATATTCGGAATAGTAAATTAATATTAAATTAGGTTTGAATTGAAAAGTCACTATTCGCACATTCCTACAATAATGACACAAAAATTGCGGCAGTTACAAGTTTAGACTCTTGAAACCGAATCTAGTTGTAAATTTTTGTGGTTTTGATATTCAAGTTCCGTATTGACACATCACTAGTGTTCTGATTGTCGACGTGAACATATATTGTATATTGCATGTGTATTTAGTGTATAATTTAGTGCAATATTCAATTTTTTGACCTAGAAAATCATGTTTTTATTGCTCCTCAAAATATCTGCCCTTTGGCCGTTCCAACTATGGCCCGGTCTCGTGAAGGTCGGATATGGGGGGGTTCTACTGTACCGATATAATAATCTATTATATATTTTTATATAGTATTTTAACCTATAGTAATAGATCAAATAAAAAAAATCAAATCAAAAAACCTATATAGATCAAATTTAACCTATAGCATATTATTTATTAGTCTTTGGAACTAAGACCACAAAAACAAAACTGAGCTAAACTACAGCTCGGCTGTGTCGTCCGCAGCACGTGACTTATATGTGACTGTGGACTTTAACAGGTTAACATAGTGTTATTTTTTTTCTTTTGTCATTTTCAATATTATACCATTCATAACGCAACTTGGCTGAATCAGCTTATCTATTTCCGTAACAAAGCTACATATCATAAATCAATAATTTTTTCAAATCTGTCTCAAAAAACACATCTCACTCACATTCACTCATATATTTTTTTATAGAAATAGGGACTGGAGGGTAAGGTGTAGGAGACAGCCAGATGTGGAAGATTAATATACCCTAAGGTCATCATGTTTTGTTCTTATGGTGATATATTTTCATTTCTCGTCAGGTGAACACAATAGACAAGACTCCATGGATCCCAGTGAGGATTGGAGAGGTCCCAACAGTGAGTGTCAGTGTCATCAGCTGAAGCCGCTGGAACGACGACGGCGACGATTATTATTAGCCTGTGATCAACTGGTTTTGTTATAAACGGAATGAGGATTGAAAAGCAAAAGAGAAATTTAATTTACATCAATTAATTGGTTTGTTACAGTGGCTTCAAGCAATACAACGAATACGTTTTCTATCAAAACACAGAAGATTTTGGAAATACTTTTTCTGCTTTTATTTCGCACAGCTATGTTATCCTTAAGTTTTTACAAATTGTTTAGTAACCTGATAATTTTGCATTTGTTTAATTCATAAAATAAATATTAATGCATAACCTCTATATTGTTCCCCGCAGTCTTCAATCAAGAACTGTCAAACGGTTATAAACAGCTGTTTTGGTTTGTATTGTTTACATTTTATTCTCCATAAGCGTAATGTTAAATTTTTAGATTTTAAACTTAATATTACAGTAAAACACGAATTTTCCTGGACATTAGACCTATCTAGAACTTATTTTCTACTCGGAAATTAGTTATTTCCAAAATTTAAAGAAATTCCTCGGTGCCGTTTTCGAGATCCGTGTGCAAATATATATATATATATATATATATACAAACCTTGTTCGTATTATAGTATTGGATATCACATAGTGTAAACAAAAAAATATATAAATTTTTAACACTAAGTTTACTATTTACATTCCCGGAATCATCACTTTGTTGAATCGTCACTTCCGGAGAACTGCTGTTCTATAACCGCAGTTCTCTTTTTTTATGGACATATGTTGATAAAAGTTGGTAGCCTATAATTGTTAAAAATAAAAAATTTTTATGGTAGAAATGCCTACTTTCAGTGTTCCTCACAGCAGCAAACCTGAACACTCTTTCCCGCGTTAATCTTATGGAGAATAGACAGATTTTGATTAACTTGTCATATATTATTATTATTATGTTATTGATTTAAAATTCGCTGAGTACGCAGGTCTGCTGCGACGGGGGTATTTTTGTAATGCAGCCATGCTTTGTTAGAAGTCACATTGTTTTGTTTGGTCAAAGATTAAATTTGCTCCTGTAAATAATTATTAAGAAATATTAAATGTTTTAGTCATAGGTAAGCATTAATTATTTAAGTTAATTGGGAGTATAATATAATGTGTGAGTATAACATAACATAATGTGTCTGTTGGTACGTGAGTATTAGTGGACATCAGACTTTCCTAAAGGTGTATGGTAAAACACAATGTAGAAGCTTTATCAGAACCTTAGATCTGATATTAAAATAGAACATGGGTAATCAATTGAAATTGTTATTTTTTCAGGTAATAAATTGGGAAACGACGTTGCAAATACCGAAAGCAGCAAACGTTTCACCTGAAGGAACAGACTTAATACTCAAACTGTGCACAAGTGCTGAGAGACGATTAGGTAAAAACGCGAATGAAATCAAATCACATCCGTTCTTTGCTAGTATAGACTTTGAAAAAGGTGTTAGAAGGTGTTCACCACCCCACATACCAAGGATACAATACTCCACGGATACTTCCAACTTCGATCCTGTTGATCCAGACAAGCTTAGGAACTCTGCGTCATCCGATTCGTCCAAATCGGACGAGTTTTCTGACAGTGGTAAACCGTTCCATGGATTTTTCGAGTTCACTTTCCGAAGGTTTTTCGATGACGGAGGCGGAACTCCTTACCCTAACAAAATTAGTTTGGATGACAATGATAACCAAGGTGCAGTTTACGTATGAGTTGTAGATAGCCTTAAGATAGTCGTACTAATACTTATGGAGCCCCACACAGACAGGCTCGGTAAGCTTACAATAACATTTGCAAATGAATGTATAATGTTATTTTACTATGAGAAGTAGTCTGGCGTGAAACGTCGTTGGGAACGGTGGGTCTTTACGAATCTGTAACCGCCGGTTTGTTTAAAGATTGAGGTGATGCCAACCTTATTTTTTCAACATGAACATTACTGGGATGGTATTTATATTTAGCCCCAGACTTTAAATTTTTTTAATAAGATTGTAGAATGAAAGTTTTTAAAATCTGTTATTATGTCAGATAAAAAGTTATTATGTATTAAAATCAAATCATTTGTTGCATGAATTATTGTTACCCTTTAAAAGTAAGTATTTATTCAAGGTTTCATTCTTTGATTTTTTAATCATAAATGATTCTATCAAAAAAGGAACTTGCTTTTTAGGTATATGTAAAAAAAGAGTAATTAAAAATAAAATTCTTTTAAATTTAAAAGAGTGAATTAAGAATAAATATATCCACATTACCAGAATTTTTTATTTTTAAATGGATTAAAATAATAATCCAAAAAAAAAATAATTTACAGAATGAATTATTCTGTAAATACAAGTTGTCAACTAAATCACACGCCATCGGTGTAGATGTGATTTTGTGATTTTGTAGATGTGATGCGCAATAAAAAGATGTGATTTTTTTTTTTATTTTGTTAATGTCTTAAAACTTTCTCTAAATCATAAGCAATCATGGGTAATATGTTTTGTTAACCTAATTTAGAACACTGTGGAATAATTTTGACTGTGTAGGTTGGCACACCTCAATATTGGGTTGTGAGGCAAGCGCCTGTTGAGTCAGTTGGTATGTGATATATCCATGTTTAGATAGTTTGTTTTATCTACTCAATGTGATCGTTGTGAATCACAATAAATAGTATATCATTGTAGGATTTGTTAACAACAAGTTTTATTCTTAATATATAATTTGCGTTGGGGTGTGTGTTAGGAATTTGTATACACGTATAGTTTAATGTTTAGTTTTTATTTGTGTTAGCGTTTCTATGTTAGCATGAGTGTTTACTGTTGAGGTATCCTGTGTAGTGCCTTAAATGTAATCAGTCACAAAAGCATGTGCCAATAATAGTTGTACTGTAATTTCTACCACATCTTTCTCTGCAATGATCTTTTTACAATTTTCATTTTAAAAGAATAATCATCAAGAAAAAAAGAATAATTGTTTCATAACTTTATTATCTAAGATAAAATGAATGAGGTTATTTTTTTAGTTGGTATATGTACTTTAAGTGATAAAAAAGAATAGGGAAAGGTTTAATTGTAATGTATTATTCATTTTCCTTTATTTTTTATCATAAACTAAACAATGTTATTTGGACTCATGTCCACATTGTTATACTGCCAGCAAAATCAATAGAAGCTTCAAGGTCCTTTATAAATGCAGTTGAACTTTATAACATATGGTTGGAAAATAATAATAAACGATATTGAGAATTCAATGGCATGTGTTAATATGAACCATATGACTTAATTTAAATTTGGCCTCGAAGCTTCTATTGATTTAAATCCTAGTATAGTGTGTGGTCAATTTTGTCTTACTGGGCCTTTCAAACTGTTAATTCCTTTACTTTTGCATACTTTAATAAATATTTTAGGGCTTGAATGATATTTTTAAGAATAAAATAAACCAGCCTGGTTCTATTTATATACAACATCAAATTTCTAATGTTTAAGGTGACGTGTCTTGTATTCAATTGTAAGGAATATTTTTATGGCAATAGTTTAAAAGGTAATTTTTACAAATAAAGATAATATAGTTCATACTATATTTCAGTATACTACTGATTTATTACAGCATTTTAAGGATTCTACTCACTTGAAAAAAATAATATATAAATAATATAAAAGTTGATTATATGCCTTTTAATGTGCCTTGATAATGTAATTTGATATTAGAAAGCCTTGAAAGTTAAATCAAGTGCCTGAATCCATTTTAAGTTTAACTTTACATTAATATATAACAGTTACCTAAAACTGATCCTGGTGGTGTTATTAAAACTGTTATTAGTTTCAAAAACATTATAAGGAGATTAAATATTTAGTAAACTGTATACTTATACAGTAGTAATTGTACATTTTGTCTGTAATAAGAAAAAAGTGGCCAGCCTTTTCCTGTGTTCTTCTATTCACTTATCCTCTTTATCGTGTTGGCCACTAATTGTGGTTTCTTCAGAGGCCTTTATTGGCTGATACTTATCAGTAAATGAATAAGTTTTAAAAACACTTTGTTTTCGTGCATTGGTTTCAGGTGATTCATCAGATTTTGTTTTATTAGAATCAGATTTCAAAGAACTTGTTCCTTGTAAAACTGGATTGGCGTATTCATTATCATCTAGAATGTTATGTTTACTTTTTTGAATCGTTTCAACAGCATCATTTCCATTGTCAACACCTAGTGAAGTTTGATTCTTCTTTTGAGGTTTTGTTTTTGTAATTGTACATGTTTCCAAGGTTGTATGACTTGTTGGGTTTTCCTTTTTTTCAACTAAATTTTCACCATTTTATTTTATAAATTTTTTACCTTTTTACTTAATGTCAATTTTTTCAGACATCTTCTTTATGGCTTTAATGACTTTAGGCTTCACTGATCTGTCGGTTTTCTTTTTATCAACTTTAATTTCTAAGTTCAAATCTTGTTTATTACTTGACAATTCCTCAGTATGCTTTTGACTGTGCTTCAAACTGACAAGATAAAGTTATAATATGAACTAAAGTAATTTAAACACTAGAAGCAATAAGCTTGACCAAAAGTAGTCTGGAATAGAAAATTCTAGCTTTAATTTTTCAAATTTCATGTAAAATGCTGCTCTATCACTAGTAATATTATAAAAGGCAGTGCTCAGTATAGTTTTGGTAGGCTTATTATTAAACATATATTTTAAATTCACAATTCAAGAGATTACAACTGTGTAGAATTATTATTTTCCAGTTGTTAAATGTAAATATAGACTCCCTGTTTCCGAACCACATTTTTTTATTCGGTAAATTGATAGGTTGTAGACTTACTCCACATCACACTCAGATTTTGGTGCTTTTTGATATTTTCTGATACAACAATCAACGTTTAGAAATATTACTCTAAAATATTATTGATGTGGTGTCTTACTGTTGAAGTATTTTGTTAATACTTTACTTTATTTTTAGGTCAACAATAGTTGGAGATACATGTTTGTTTTCATAACTAATATAGAATGTTCTTGCAATGTTAGAGATGTTTGTGAAATTGAAATATGACTCACATAGGTTACAGTACAGTAGATGGTTTTAACTGGTGCTGTAAAAATGTCCTACGCCTGAATGCCACTGGTCAGGGAATGCCTTCTTTAAAATTGTGTCTGTTGTAAATGTCACAAACATCGCTGTCTGACAGAAGTAAGCTATTTGAGGTTAATACATGTAAAGCCTACTTCTGACGGCAGACCACTCTGTGGTATTTAGGATAAGTTAAATACGTAGTAACTGTTTCCTGGAAATAAGAAATAGAACATAGCTTTTGTTCATTCCTAAATGTCTGTGTAGGCTCAATATATTTCAAATTTTAATTAAGATCGTAAAAGTATCTGGTCCGTCCAAAGGGCTTCCTATAAAAGATACTGCTCAATAAAAAATTCATCAGTTTTTCTTCTAACCTGTAACAAATGTGTTACTTTTTGTATATATGCGATGGTCAGCATGACCTTGGATGGCATAATGCTCAATGAAAAACCATCTACTGTAACTTTACGGTAATGTATTGTTCACTAGGCATAATACAATTTTTACGTTACATTATTGTTTTAAATTTCTATATTGGTCCATTAGATATACAGTTATTTTTAAAGTTTTTATGGTATTAAAAAATCATATGCTGAACTAAGCAAACTTAAGACAATTGAATCCATTAAGTTGAAGATTGTAAACACAGTTTTTATGACAAAGTAAATTAATGAAACAGTGTATATGTAGAAATTAATTAATTGTTATTTTCATGCAATTTTCACCTAAACCATATTTGTACAATAACATTTAAACTAATTTATAAGATGAGCATGATGTTTCTGAAAAGTATTATTGTAATCGTACCTCCCATACTTAGTTCTTTTTCTCAAGACGTATAAAAGGACAAAATCAAACTTAATCGAAGATTTTGTAACAAGACCAATTACATACAAAAATAATTTGAGACAAATTTGTGTAAAATTGTCTTAAAGGCTGTCACAAGGGCTGTCAGTGAAAATTTATTATTTTTTGTTCAACCTATTGCCACATGCTGAATTGTTGTCAGAAATTCCTTGTGGAGGGGTGAAAATGCACTAAAAATAAGAGATTTTGATTATGTAAATTAGACGCCACACAGATTTTTCAGTATTTCAAGATTAGGATATTTTGTGCTTGAATGCTTGGTTTTTGAGTGCTACTTAGCACCCAAACTGTGACAACTTTCAGCACAAGTATTCCATATGCCTGATATAGTTAACTAAATATCAATGTATTTATTTCCTTTTGAAAAATAGCTTAAATAATGAAATTTTAAGGGAATGGTTTTAGTTTCTCTAAACAGCTGTCCTCAAAACCGAGTTGGCGGAAACCGCCTCATGTGTCTGAGGCCTATTCTGAATTGAATGTTAGTTGTTTTTAAAACCAATTGAAAACATATTAAAATGAAAAGCTTGTTAAAGTAACTACAGTAATTACAGTTTGTATGCATGTGAAGTCACTTCTGTTTCACATTTTGGTCTGACAGATTGCCAATACCCCCTTTTCCTCAGAGCTAAGACATATCCATGTCAAAACCAAAGATAGTACAGTAAACCCTCTCATATCCGGACTAATGTGGCGACGGCCGATCCGGATATGAGAGGGAATAAAACATCCGGATATTAAATAAAAAAACCACTGTAATAATATCAAAACTCAAAAAATCACGTAATACAGTACAAAGTGGTACAGTACTAGAGTAATACAATTTTTCCTCCATCGTAATGACAACCCTTTTTCTTTTTCCAGCCATAATAACTTATTGCTACCCGAAACTAAAACGAACCGTTACAAGAAAGACAAGTTCATTGAAACAAAACAAAGGCGACACTGACCACGGAGGCAGGTGTTGTCACTAGAGTACACATGATGCGTTGGCTTGGCTATTGGGGTGGGTACGGACAGGTAGGGTGGGGAGGTTTATTGTTTCGTAAGTCAGTGAGTGACCTTGCACATGATAGTACAGAATAGAGACAGTAGCGCTAGAGAGGGACTCGGGACTAGGGTGACTCATCGTTTCCCCATTCCGCTTTTGAAAAATACCGCTGTCCACATCCGATCGACACGCTACTAACTGGCCTACAAACATCGTTAGCGACTACTGGTTTAACAAACATTGACCTCATAGAGTAATTTTAAATTTTTGCATTCTTTCAAAATCACGTCCGCATATCGGAGGGTCCGGATATGAGAGGGTTTACTGTAGTTTCCATTCTTTTTAACAGCTGGCTGGCATTTGAAATTGAATTAATGTAATATTTATCTCCTGATAATAAGGTTATTTATACCTAATAACTTAATTGCAATTCTCATTAGGGTTTTCCTGGTTGTGGCTGAGTACATTTTCATTTCCATCCTTGGTAGTGGCTTCTTACACCAATCCAAAGCCAATGTGGGAGCACTGTCCAATAAAAATACTAATTTTCAGAAAAATGCATATTTTTATGTAACTAATGTCCCCATTTCCAAGTTCTTTCTTTAACCTTAACATTTAATCAATACAGTTTGTAAAATACTGGCTGAAAGAGAGCTATAAATATCACCTCGTTCAGTAAAACATTGAGATTTTCTTGTTCTATTTTAATATATTTCCTTCAGTACTTTTCAGAAACATATAACAGCTTTGTGTCAATGGCCATGAAAAATAAACTTAAAGAATTATAGGCAATAAAAAATATTCTATTCATGGATGTTGGTAAATTTAAATTTTAAGGATATAAATCGGAGCTCTTGTAAAAGCTTATAGTTTCTAAGATACTATTTTTATGATTTTTCAAGAGTATTTGAATATAATTTTAAGACATTTGTATAGAATAACAATATTATAAAGAATAGTATAAACAAAATAAAAATAAAAAAATTGATAGACTGTTAATTATGTTTTATATCTGTCTGTGCTTTGTCGTTAAAGTCTTTAAAATGGCAATTGTTAAAAGAATGAATTAATGACCTAAGTAGGGATTAGAGTGATAAATAATTGATTGTTAATCATTATTAATGTTTAAAATAGTTTCAACATTACTTGTGATTTATACCTAAATTATTATTGTAGATACAGTTAAAGTGATGAATTTTGTAATGCTAGTAGGAACAATGTAACGTTTTAGAGGTATTGTACGTAACCCAAAGATCTGAATGTCTGACACAGGTCGGTTCGTGTGCAGTTGCCATACGTATGAGTGGGAGTGGGAGGCGGTGCTATCGCGTCATCACATTCATTACCGCTTAGTCATATGTTGTAGAGAGTTACCATGACTGATCCCTGCACACCCCCAACATAACCTACGCTCTCTCCCTTCCTTCGTGTACATATCTCGCTATCTTACAGCTTTTGTAATTATCGTTTTATAAATATATTTATATACGTATTCGAACATTATCATTTTTTAGCTTTTATTAACATTAATATATATATATAAATTAATATAACGAACGATCCGATGTAAATATGTTATTTAATGGCACGTGCTAGTGGATTGAAAAGCTTGTTCTAACGGGTTTGTGTGGCGCACTAACACGAAACATGTCCGCGGGAAGGATTGATGTACCAAAAATATTAACATCGAATTTAATGTGAAGTTAGTGCCTTGTGTTTTTATATGAAGCTGTACAGTCCAGTGTAAGTAGTGTATAATATGTTGACCTGCCATGCTGTTGACCTGCTCGTGCTAGTGATAATGTATATTTAAATTTGGCAATAGATAAATATGTTTTAAACAAACAAGTGTAATGATTGTCCTTGATTCCTAATTGTTTTCCTACCTCTAATTCTTTGGTTTTTAAATCCATTTGATTTGATTTGTGATACTGCATTGGCATTGTACACATTTTACGACAATGGAATGTGTTAATACTTCAAGGGCATTCTCGTAAAAGTAAATGACCATCACCAGATGTTGCTTATGTAATTTTTATCCAAAAATTGTGTTGCTACAAATGAAGTAAGTCGATACTTTACAACATTAAATACATAACAGTTTTTATGGAACTAAAGAATGTGTCTATTCTGATTTGTAACTTAGAGTAGCCTGTTAAGTCTGGATCAGGAATCCTCAATAGGATATCTCAGAGAGCCAAGTTGTTAGCATAAAATTTTCCCTAGGGCCATGGTAGCTTGCAATCGCTTTTGAATGTGAGAGACACCTAGGGGTTTATAATATTCCTCAGTATAAATTGAGGGCCCTCCCTCAGGACATTATTGAAAATAAAAACCTAAACTGTGTTTCTTTAGTTACCTGAAGCTTATTTTTCTTTAACTTGAAAAAAAGCCTGTGAGTACAAGTGGTGTTCAATAACTTAAAAAAATTTTGATTTTAAGTTAATTATAACATTAAAATAAAGTTGGAAATGAATTTTACTTTGTTAGGAAATATAAGCAATGTCCAGACTTCACTGTTATTTCATAAAGTTTTTAATAAAATATTTTTATAGCTCTAAATTAATTTAATTCTTAATTTAATTCCAATCAAATCCGTTTCCATACAATTTTACAAAATATATAATTAAACAGGTAACAGAAAAAGAAGTTCCCGCTTGGGCCGATATTGGCCTGTGCGCGGGAATGCATTCCTCGGTAAATTTAATGTGTACCTTATAAGAAAAAAATTTAAAGTATGTACTTAACAATAGAAATAAAAAGTACATACATTTTTTTATTTGGAATCTACAAACAAATGTAAAAGTGTAAGACACATTTTTGCTATTTCAATGAAAATATGTAGATTGAGTGTACTGAAGAATTTAATCTATTGTAGGCCTACGTGAGGCATAATGTTCGGCGTGACGGCATATGTTGTTTGTGAATGAAGTGGGAACAGTTTGAGTGGGTTAGTTGCTATACTCAGAGCGGATAAGTGTCTCAGCCTCTTCAGGACCGATCTCCAACAACCTGTCAGAGATAGACAATTTAAACAATTTTGTAGAAACCTGAAGGTTTCTAATCTCCAATGGAATGTTTCTATAAATTAAATACGCTATAAAGAATGAATTTGAATGACAAATTGATTTTACTGCCCCGGGCACATGCACACCTACATTAACTGAGTTTCTGGTTCTATAACTATGAGAAATGGGGGTGATCACAATTTCTTTATGAGTATATGTATGAGTATGAATTGATAATGTTTTGATATATAATTATGCGTTTGCAGGCGGACATGACTTCCGTTTTTGGCCGGTCTCTGATAGCCAGATTGTCAAGTGTGTACTCAAGATTAATTTAAACAGCATGTTACCACCTATTAAACATAAAATGAATCTGAGTCTAACTAATGGAGTTTTCTCTGGGGTTCTAAAAACTTCTAAAGTAATTCCATTGTTCAAATCAGGTACCAAAAATATTAAAGCAACTGCAGGCCAATTTCTTTGTTAAGTGTAATATCTAAAGAAATGTGTTAAAATTCTGCTGCAGCGATATTTGAAAAAAAATAATATTTTATCGGAAAAACAATTTGGATTTAGGAAAGGCAGAAGTACTGCCGATCCCTTATTTTTAATTAACAAGAGTATCGTTGAGTCAATTAATAACCCCGTCGCAGCAGACCTGCGTACTCAACGAATTTCCAAATCAATAAGATAATAATATATGACAAGTTTTATCATTATCTGTCAATAAATATGAGAATTATTTTATTTGCCTACTCTCCGTTAGAATAACATGGGAAAGAGTATGCAGGTTTGCTGCTGTGAGGAACGCTGGAAGTAGGTGTTTCTAGCGTAAACAATTTATATGTTGTACCATTTATATCAAGTTTCATCAACATCTGTCCACAAATAAAGGAGTTCACCTAAACTCTATATGATTAACATAGGAAAAGATCGAGTATGCAGGTTAGCTGATGAACACATAAACTACGATTTTAAGCATAAATTTATGGTTCTCAACCACATGAAGCTAAATATCAAGTTTCATCCAAAAAAATTCGATACTAAGTGAAACATTAATTTTTCTTTATCCTCCATAAGATTAACATTGGAGCCCCAAAATACAATGTACGGTGTTTAGATTTTTTAATATCTCGGTAACCGTTGTAGATAGAGAAAAACTTTAAGGAACTAAATTGTAGTTTTGGTTTCTAGGGATGAGCTATTACCGTAGGTCTCATGGCAAGAGTTAAGCATCATGTTTTTTTTTTCAGGTGCCCAGAGACCAAAAACAATAGTCGTTAAATTTTATATATATATATATGTGTCTGTGAACACGATAACTCTTGTAAAAATGGTCCGATCGAGACCAAATTTGGTAGAGACGTGTATTCCTACAAATGCTCGGACGAGTTCGTAAACCAGACATATCGGTCAATGGGAACGGGTAGTTTGGGGGGGTTTTGTACCCCAAAATGGGGTTTTTTGCGTTTTTCACATGTAATTTTTAAAAATTTCTAATTTTATATTTCACCATTGGAATCAGCTTAAAAAACTACACAATTAAGTTCCTTAAAGTTTTTCTCTATCTTAAACGGTTACCGAGATATAAAAAAATCTAAACACAGTACGTTGTATTTTGTGGCTCCAATGTTAATCTTATGGAGGATTAGGAAAAATTAATTTTTCACTTATTATCTAATATTTTTGGATGAAACTTGATATTTAGCTTCATGTGGTTGAGATCCATACATTTGTGCTAAAAAATCATAGTTTATGTGTTTATCATGGCAGCAAACCTGCATACTCTTTTCCCATGTTAATCATATGGAGATTAGGCAAACTCCTTTATTTATGGACAGATGTTGATATAAGTTGGTATAAATGTTAAAAATAAAATTTTTGATGGTAATTTCAGTGTTCTCAGCTCAAACCTACTCATCTTTCATTTTAATTTATTAGAATAAAATAATTATCATGTATACGTTTGATAAACTTGTATTTATTATATTATATTATGATTTGTATTGTGAGTACGCAGGTCTGCTGGACAGTATTTTAAGGTGATTCTAATGGTGAAAGATAAAATTTGAAATTTTTAAAAACTATAAGGGAAAAATGCAAAAAACCCATTTTTGGCGTACAAAAACCCCCCAAACTACCCGTTCCGATTGTCCGATATATCTGGTTTACGAACTCGTCCGAGCAAATGCAGGAATACACGTCTCTACCAAATTTGATCTCGATCGGACCATTTTTACGAGAGTTATCGTGTAAAAATGGTCCAATCGATAAGAACTGAATCTGAGATGTGGTAAAGTAGTGATGATCCCTGGTCTGGGCCCAAGCATATATAATTTTTCTCCCCTCAAGGAATCAATCATGGTATTATTCAATATCAGTTATCTGAGCAGTACAGTGAGCCACAACCTATTGCCTATCAAAGACATTTTTATAAATATAATTATTCCAAGTGGAATGTTGTATTTAACTGAAAAGCTAATATATTGGTCGAGCTAGGACCAATATTCAAGTTATATTTAAACTGAGAACTAAGACTTCTTACTAAATTTTCAAGACAAGAGCATTAAGGGCTATAATGCTGTAAAATTACTTTATTTTACAACATTAAAATGGTTATATAGGGGTTAGCAATATAGTAATATTGCTAACCCTTATATAACTATTATTACTGTTACCCTTCACCCCCTTCTTATTAATTAACTAAAACACTAGGACTAGGTGTTCAGTAGAAATAGAGATGGCCGTCACGTCCTTCAGCAGGCTCCAACCACAGAGAGAGTTAGGGTTTGCTCAGGTATGCGTCTGCTCCTCGACCTTAAACGGGTGTCAGTACGCCAGTTTAAGATATCTTGTTATATCTTTATTTTTTTGTGTCATTTCACTATTACCTGGTTTCCATCTAAGATTCTGATTAAAACACTGTAGATCAGGTGGTGTAAAACCTTTATATAATTGTTTATGTGTTTGGCCAATCATGCCAAAAATGATGTGTTATAGTTACAAGCTCTGGGAATTTAAGTGGAGGTCTCAAACCGGACTATTACTTAGCCCCATACTTTTGAAAAATTATAAGGTTGTTACTAGGTGTATTCTATTGATCCCATAAAGGTTTATTATTATAGACAATTTGTATTATTAATATCCATTTGTATTATCCAGATTTGTATTATCTGTTGGTCCAAAATGACAAGTACAATTTTGGATAGAAATGGCTGTAGTTGCTATAACTATACCAATAAATATGTAAATTGATTTCCCTCAATCAATTACTCCAATTTAAGAGAAAATCAACAAATCAGAAATGATTTTCACTATCAAGTTCAGTGGTGTGGCTGTTCAAGTATTCAGCACTGCCAGACACAACAGTCAACAGTAGCCTACTGATGGATGTGATGAGACAAATAGCAAACCTTTATTCAAAGTGTGAATCACATGAATGAACTTTAGCGAATTTCCCAGAGGGAAGAAGTTATTACCGTAGGTCTCATAGCAAGGGGCCATATTATTTCTTTTGTTTTGAGGTGCCTAGAGGCCAAAAAATAGTTGTTAAAATTTTATATATTATATAATAAACTTGAAACAAGTAAACCAAGTACCCTAAAATCATTTTTATTTTTCAAAATGTTTCGGGCATTATCCCATTACCAAGAAACATAAATACAATAACCTATTCTTTATAAACTATAAAGAATAGGCAAACAATTCTCATATTTGTTGACAGATATTGATAAAACTTGTAATTAATTATATTATTATACATTACATATAAATTATATTATTGATTTGTAAATTCGATGAGTACGCAGGTCTGCTGTGATGGGGTATTTAACTATCTTAATAATAAAAAAATACATTAATTTCTTTCTTCTTTAAGAGAAAGTACAAAGAAAAAATGCCAATTGAATTACTGGCCAAAAGTCTTTTTAAGAATTTAATATACATACAATACAAATGAGGAATTTAATTTACCAAGATTTCAGAGATAAATTTATATTCATCAGGTTCAAGGTGGAGAGTTGAACCTGCAAGAAGTAACAGACTATTATTGATCAAACATTTCTCCACTAGACGGAGTTCAATAACCTATTCTTTATAGTTTATAAAGAATAGGCAAACAATTCTCATATTTGTTGACAGATATTGATAAAACTTGTAATTAATTATATTATTATACATTACATATAAATTATATTATTGATTTGTAAATTCGATGAGTACGCAGGTCTGCTGTGATGGGGTATTTAACTATCTTAATAATAAAAAAATACATTAATTTCTTTCTTCTTTAAGAGAAAGTACAAAGAAAAAATGCCAATTGAATTACTGGCCAAAAGTCTTTTTAAGAATTTAATATACATACAATACAAATGAGGAATTTAATTTACCAAGATTTCAGAGATAAATTTATATTCATCAGGTTCAAGGTGGAGAGTTGAACCTGCAAGAAGTAACAGACTATTATTGATCAAACATTTCTCCACTAGACGGAGTTTAATCATCCAGAGGTAACATTTCTTTTTGTAAGTGAAACAGATTAGTTGTCAAGTATTATTTATTTACTTTTGGTGATGGGTTCCTAAAACTTAACATTATAGTACTTTTATCTATATGAATTTATAAAGCTTAGATAGTGTTGTAATTTACCAACACTAATGATTCAAGTTAAAATTAACTCAAGTTTGATTTTTACAATTGCATATTTTCATCTGTCAAAACATTAATTAAAGAAAATTCTTATTTAAATTATATTTGACAATTTGAAAACCCCAGTACACTACCTGATTCACTTAAAGCCGTTCATTATCTAATTATGTCGACTATATTATTCATGTACTGATGTGGCCTTCACATTCCTTTCAGGAAATTTTCCCCCAAGCATAGTACTAGATTTTTTTCATATTCTAATACAATGAATGGAATGTGATCAATGTTAGTGTATGTTTTATAGCTAGATATAATACTGAAGTTATAGCTTTCAAAATACTGCACAAAATCCGAAGACTTGAGATGCGTTTTTTTTGTTAAAATTTGCCAAACGGTTGGACTTAATATTTAGGTGTGTAATGATGTTAGAAAGGGAAAAATTTTCTCAAACAAACTTTTAAAGTTAAACCGGGCTATCCAATATTTGAAACAAACATTTTTTATCTACCATTTTATTTTATTTGGCAAAATTAAAAAAAAAACAACTACACTATTTTATCATTTAACCACAGGTTGGACTTTCAGTCAACCAGGACTCGAGGATAAACTTCAGAAATGTGAAGTACTATGTCGTGATGGAAAGTGAAAGCTCTCTTAACCAACTGCGGATCAACCGCCCGTCAGATTGATTAACATGACACAATCGTAATTCCAAACATATTGTTTTATTTTTGTAGTGTTTTAAATGGCGGAACAAAAATCATTATTTTATTAAACAACTACTTCCCAGAAATGAACTAACTTCTGCTGCAGCAGCTGAAGAGTGATGACGATTTAAAAAAATCATTTTAAAACAGGTCCATCATTTGTTTCCTTAGCATGTCAGATTCTGACATGCTAAGGTCACTTCACAGTGTGACACTTCACCTCTTTTTTGCTCGTCAGTATTTGTCTGGAATCCGTTTTCGGCATATACCGGTGGATTCCACTGTGCTCGACTTATGACGTTAGTGGGATTTTGTTGATTTATCTAGTGATATTCAAGAGCTTTAGTGACTTTTACATGCCAATATAGATCTCGGAGAGGAGGAAACACTATGCAATTTATTATTATATTGTGTTAACAAAGAAGTAAACTTTTGAAAGAGCAAACCTAAGGAATTCAGGAGCAATTGAATGAGAATGTTTTGTTGACGAACCTCCTGTGCTGTCTGCTGACAGGAATTTGGACTCAGCTATTTTTGTTAAAAAAGAATTGAGACGGAAATAAAACGTGCAACACCTGTGACATGCAGGAAGCGATCAATTTTCATTGTCTTGAACTGTGCAGAAGACCAACCTCCCACTAGAGAGGACGACGAAGACTAAACAAACAACTTTGATGACGTGAAATTTCGCTGCTCCAGTAAATAATTTTTGCATTTATCTCATTATTTTACTAAATTATTTATTTATTTGAACTTACTTAAAAATGTTTACGAATAATAATGTTGAGCATTCTAATAAAACATAACATGATAATTTTTTCCAAAAATTTATTTTATATATTTTCAACCAGATATACTCCACTACAATGGTATAATGTTTAAATATGCTTAATCTGTTGCTTTAATAAAAACAAATGTTTACAATACTTTTGTAAGCTTTTTTTTAGCCCGGTGGAATCCATCGTGCGCGACCCCTGACGTAACTTTTTTGATGCGACCACGGGTTAATGTTGTACTTTTAGCACACTCGTGAAAGGGTTAATTTTGATGGTTAAATTATTAATAAAATGATGGTTCTGCCAAAAAAGTTGATGTTCTGTCCAAAAAAAAATGTTTTTTTGGACATAAAAAGCCCATAACTTTTGAAAGTTTTACAGACATGCAGGTGGTTGCATATAATTTGAGACTCTGAGCTATCAACTATGAAAATTTAATCCAATTAATTAGTGCCGTTTTTGAGAAATTTCAATTTTTCATAGTTTTAGTTTTTAAGTGAACTGCCTTTACAATTCAAGAGTATGAAAGTGGGGAAAACAGGGTTGGAGTTTGCCAAAGTGCACCCTTGAACCAAATTTCTAAAAATCGGGTCTTTCCACAGATAACAAACCAAAAACTTTTTTCAGGATGCAGGAAGTCTCAAAACGGATATTTCCACTCTCAGAGCTGGCTAGCTCCAGGGGTGGGCAAACCGGTCGGCCTCCCAGGGTGACAAATTTTTAGGGGGGCAAATATATTTAAGTATAAATAAAATAAAATACCTTATTACCTTTGGATACATTTTAAATCAGATTATACAAAAAAATCAGATTATAAACAAAAAACAAAAATATATCTCTGCAGATGTAATCATGAACCAGCTTATGTAATGACAATAGTTTTAAAATGTGCAATTACACTTGGGACCCCTAGTACATAATTAATTTTAAGAGTTTAGAGTGACACTGTGGTGCGATCTCATCACAATGGAGACACTAAATTGGGGATCACTCAAAGAAGGTGTAGAGCCCACATTTACAATACTTTATTTAAAAAATATAGTTCTTATTATTGGTCCAAATTTTTCTTGCCTAGAATTATAAATCTACAGTTATAATACCTATAGTTAATAATTATTAAAATTAAATGCATGCATTGTATTGAGTTAATACAAATTACTTATTTGATTGACCTATATCAACCACAAAATCCAGGTCCAAAAGTTTCTTATTTTTATTTGAAAAAGTCGGGTGAAATTTCATAATATTTGGACACTTGTTCGAATAAAAAAAATAAAGATGCTTTAATTAAGGTTTTCCCAATTGTATGGTTTTTTTAAGTTCTGGGTGTGGCAAAAGCCAGCGTACCGAAAATACAGTTAAACTAGCTCATAATTACAACAGAATTATTTTAATGTGCCTTTTAGAGAAGCTGCTAAAAAACATCAAAAAAGAAATAAGAACCAAAAAAAGAAACATCATTTCCATACATAAACTTGTAGCTCCTATTCAACAATGATTTTGAGATCTTGTTGCATAGTCGTGGTGTGAATAAAAAATTAAAATGTTTCATTACTACTTCTTTTATATGAACTAAACAATATTGGAGGTTCTCTAAAACATCTATTCTTTCAACAAACCCCACATACTATAAAACGGTATCAGTGGACTGACACATACTTTCTCCCATAAGTAAATTTATAAACGACAATCTGTAATATAACTATCAGATCCTTTAAAATTGTTCTAAGTATTGTTTGATAATTTATTGTTTCAAAAATAATCATCCAACTTCTGATAATAACAACAAAGTAAAATTAATTGTTAAAAAGGGAAATAAGAAAGAAATTGATTTTTTTAAATATTCTACATAAGAATATCATTGTACACTCTCAGTCAACGTACTGTCTTAATCATGGACAGTAAATTTAACTTTTCTCTGGAGCCGTTAGTCATAGACAAATAATTCTAGTTATACATTTGTTTAGTTTTTTAAACTGGTTTCCATTGTACGTAGTCAAATTACACTTTAACTTTATTTTTTTGCAGGAAAAATTAAAAAATATTTTTTTTACTTTTAAACGCCAATGTTTTGAGAAATGCGGGTGGTGTCATTTTTTTTATCTGATAAAGGACTATAAATCGTGTAATTTTCATCAAAATAGTCAAACCTTTTTGATAAATTTTTATTTTATGTGTTTTTGCGGGGTTTTAGGGGAAAAATAAAAATACCCTTGAAAAAATGTGTCCGAAATACTCTGGAATGTTACCTACATACAGAATTTCATGAGTATCGGACCACTAGTCTCGTCCTTAGGCTTCTGCACATCCCACACTCAACACAGATAGATATTACTCTAAAAAAAACGTTACGATTCAGGGGGCGTTAACATGGATACATCAAATGGATCCCAAAAACTCAAATTCGTAAATTCTGACAAAAACAATTTTTTCTCCTTATATTATCATATAGGGAGAGAAAGTAAAAATCACATGGAGTTCGGTCTGGGGACTAGCAGGCCAATCAGTAGTTTCTGTTTTTCCTATCCATTCATCAAAGTGATCATTGAAAGAGTGACACAACGTAAGAGATAAAAAATTTACGCTCACCGACCTACAGCGGTTCACTGACTTTTGTCGCATGTGGTATAATTGATTTTGTACTGTAATTGTATTGTGATAAACTAATCTCAACCATAATTCTAAGTTTATGCTTGTTTGAAATTATTAATACTTAATAGTTTCATTGACTACAGGATTTGGAATGGGAAAGCCAGGTAAAGCTAAAAAGAAAGGTGCAAAATCAAATGATGAAAAATCAAAAAAGAAAAATAAACCTACAGCGAAAGCTACAAGGAAAAGTGAAGGAAAATCTAAGTCACGTTGTAATGTTGACATTTTTAATGAGTACGCCATGGAAAATGCTTATTACACCTGTCATAATGTGCAGGATGTTTTAAAATGTCGAGGATTTCCATGGCCAGATGCCCAGAAAAAGAAGAAGAAAGGGAAAAGGAAATAAAAAGGAAATTTAAGACACACAAGAACTACTTCATACAACACTTGAATTTATTATGAGCTAATGACGTGTAGAGTTTGGATGAAATTTGTGACAGAAACAGAATTTAAATAATTTACTAACATTTTTATATGGCAGGCTTTTCAAAATGTAACATTTATAAATAAATGCACTTCACAAAAATAATATTTGCAAGTTATTTGCCACTGTCCCAACACATTTTCCAACTTCAAATATATTTAATTCAAAGTTAAATATCTCAAATTTCTGGACTGTAAAAAATTAAAACAAAATGAAAACTTATCATTCCTTATCATCCTCTTACCTAACATTGTATGATCATATGATCATTCAATATGATCTACCCTACATATATCTTTTAAGTTGAAAATCAATTTCATTAGACTGTTCCTAGATTATGATAGAAATCGACACATTTTATAGCAGTTTCCTTTTATATTGTATATAAATCATAGTGCATAAGCTATATAAATCATAATACAGCTTTGGTTATTGTCTGTTTGTTTTTCCCTTGAGATATCTCCATGATCTAACCTGCTTCCCACAGAGAAGTATTAGATATGGTTTAATCCTCTAAAAACCACACATTGTTTTAGAACAAAAACTAGTACCGTAGTGCTAGTAGCAGTAGTTTCGGAGCATTGTTTGGACTATCATAAATCATAAATTTTTAAATTGATTTAAACCTAATACTGTAGCTATTTCAATGAGATGACCAATTAAATGTCATGAATATGTAATACACATTTATGAGATACTTTTATAAATTCTTAGATGTCACTTTGACTTTGAAAACCAAATTTGTGAATCTGTGAATTTTCTCAGTTGAAACAACCCTGTGTTTAATTGTTTCTATTTTCGTGCCTTGGTACTTACAGTACATGCTATAGTAATTAGTTGAATTAGTATAAATGTGACACATGTATTGTCATTGTTTATAAAAATTACACAGGAAGTAATAATTATTTCACTTACCACACATTCTTTTATTTCAATATCACAAACACACTTACAATCTATAAACACTAAAATAAAGCATGTAGAGAGCTGTGTTAGGTCAACATTCACTATTAAGAAAATTGGCAAGAACAGCTGCATAATAATTGTGTAAATAAGTTTTGTCATTACATAAATAAATGCATTACATAGAATGTGTATTAATATTTGTATACATAAATATAAAAAATTATCCTATTTGCACATCCATCTGCCTTTACAAAAGGGCAAACAAGACTAATTTTGTAAAATGTCAATCTGGAAATAATCAATTGTGATGACATTGGGAACACAAGTGATGTGTAAAGAACGCACACACAATAGAGAATACATGAATAAAGATATAACAAGTTCCTGCAAATAAATGCCACATTAAAGTGGTATCAAATTTGTCTTGGAATCACTAATAATACATTGTTTAATCTAACTTTGGAAGGTGATCAGTCATGGGATTCGACACCACTGTCTAAGAAATCTTTCACCATCAGCGAAACTTTAATCGGGAACAATCTGAAAAATAATTTAATGTAAAAGAACTGACTTAACCTTACAGTATTAGTTTAGTAAAAAAATGTTTACAAACAATACCTACTGTTTGAAGGTTTTTGCGAGAGGGTTCTTTTTGTACCATGACTGTACATTTTATCTCTAATTAGACAATAACGTTAATAAAGTCAAAGATATTAATGAACATTAACATTGGGCAACAATGATCAACTTACATGCCAAATATTTAAGTCTTTTTTCAAAAAATGTTCTTACTGTTAAGGATCTTTATACGAGTATAATGTCATAATAAGAGATTCAACAATGTCAGCCTAAATGTCAAAGTATGCTCTTGTATATTATTTTTTATAAACTTATTTGTAATATATAGAGCACGAACCAGTATTTATTTCGATACTTGGTATGTATTCTACCAACCACACCTACACATTGAATTGTAGGTACATTCCGATATAAAGCGCTCTTTAATGTTAAGCTGGTTATGATATTTTTAATAAGCCTAACAAAACCTTGCAGAGCGCTGTATGTCGGAATATACTATACAATGAATTTGTGTTGTCAGTGTAAGAAGGAATAGAAGATTCATTATATAATACTTATCATCATCATATATCATCATATGATATCAGTATTTATTCAAAAAAAGATTAATCTACCTTTGCCTTCAGTATTTAAAGCAATCCAACATGGATACAAGTTTCAAAAATTGCACTTTAATTTTCCAGTAAAATTTTAGTGGTCATACTTACATTATTAGTCTTATTTATTGCCACAAATTAAAACAACTAAACCATATATAACAAAACTCAAACAAACATGGCAACAACATAAAAAAAGCACAGCGCAACAAAACATTACGCATTGTTTTATTGCTGAGCTGAAAGTTGAACATGTAACTATTTAATCTGTAGTAATCATTTTAGATTACCGTACTATGAAAGCTGAAGAGTGAAGATGAAAGCAAAGGCTATGGAACATATTTTTAAATTCAGTATAATCTCACCTCAAAACACAATTTACAGTGAGCAGTCCTGAGGGGATGGACAGCTCTAGGTAGTTCCTCCTCACAGCCTGAATGATATATTTGGCAGCATCTTGTGGGGACACAATCCCAAGCAGTCCAGGGAACCTGTGAATGAGTTAACGTCTAAATAATTTATTTGTTCAACTCTTTAAAACCTTAAACTCCTTAAAACTCTAAATAATATTTTTCTTCAAGAGTCAGGCTACAAGGGTTGTTTTTTTTAAATAAGGGCCATTTTTATTTTTTTAAAAGATAGAAATACTTTTGTAAAAAACTTTTATTTTCTGATTCTACCCACTTTTACCTATTTTTCTGCATAGTTTCCTTGTTTATTGAAGCACTTGTCATAACGTACAACTAAGTTTTTAATTCGCTCTTCAAAGAATTCGGCTGCCTGCTCTGACAGCCAAGAGTTCATGACCGCTTTCACTTCATCGTCGTCATTAAAGCGCCTCCCACCAAGATGGTGTTTTAGGTACTGGAAAAGGTGAAAATCACTTGGAGCAAGGTTGGGGCTGTATAGTGTATGTTCCGAAACTTCCCAGCCAAAAGAATCAATCAAATCCCGAGTCTTTTGAGAGGTCATACAAATAGAAATCACGGAATCGTGCAGGAGCAAAACTTCTTTTGACAGCATGCCGTGCCTTTTGTTTTGAATTGCTTTGTGGAGCTTCTTTCGAAGTGCACAGTAGACATTTGAGTTGATTGTCGTAGCATAAAATCTACTAACAAAAAACACCGCACCGGTCCCATAACACAGTTTTGAATGGACCCTTTGACAGCGTCTATTTGGCCTTGACCTTGACGGGTGAGGTTGTATGTCGCCATTCCATCTATTGTCGTTTGCTTTCAGGAGTGATATGGGATACCCATGTTTCATCTCCAGTGAAGATTTGATATGTCAAGAATGCTTTCAACTCGGCGAAGTAGGCCAATGTGCTTCGTAATATCTTTTGTATTCCATCATACCTGCTGAGGCTCATCGAAAACTATCTCCGTTCCAGACACCTGAGTTACGATATGAAGGAGTGCGGACGATGGAGGTCACCTCTGGTGCCGCGAAAGCTTCAATACTTGGGGCGGATCTCTGGAATGTCGCTTACGACAGCTTCTGAAATCCGACATGCCAGAGAAAATCATCTTAGTTGGGTACGCCGATGACATTGTGGCTCTTATCACCGCACGCAACATTGAGCTGGCCCAGCTAAAGTTGAACCATGGTCTTTCGCTTACTCTGAGCAAGACAGAGATCGTGATACTCAGTCGTGACAGTTCGCCCGGGGTCCTCCTAGAGAAGAAAAGCGATCTGGACTGCAAAGAGGCCCATATCACTTAAACAAGTGCCTGAACATGGAGTGAGCCCCAAGGGCGTAAGCCTAATTTAAGGGTAATTTAAGGGCGTAAGTCTAGCCTGTTGTAATGTGACAAACGGTTCAAGGTTAGAATCCTAAAGAGAAGAGGAGTTTTTTTTATTAGGGAACCTAGAGAGAAGTTGCAATCTTGTTATAGATTCTTACCTTATTCTTGGTTTCTTGCACAATCCCGTGTTCACTATGTAAGGGAAGATGGATGTGAAGTGGACATTGTTTAGCTTTCGTTTGTCTTCTCTAATTTCTTCTGAAATAGACTCCATAAGGCCTGGAAAAGTTCAAAAGAATAAGAATAGAATTCCTGTTTACTGTTGTTTCATCCACACATAACTTTAACTGAGGTCCTCTGTAGAACACAGATGATTATTACATTGATACTTACAAAGTTAAAATACATTAGGCCCTAGTTGACATGTATCTTCAGAACCTACCCTATAATAAAGCTAAAAAGCACAGTACAGTTAAAATTCAGAGAGGTTTCAGGGTAAAATACCTAAAACACATTTTTATAGCCTGAGGCTAAGTAATCAAATTAATTACTTAACTTTATAAATGGAGGAAATCGGCACCATAGTTATATTGGATGGAGAAAGCTTCCATTAGGGGGTGAATGTTAAGATTCAGGATTTCAGAAAATCCTGTTTATCAATTTACTGATTCATATGACTATCAAGGTAAGTAATATAGTTATTACTCATGCCATTGATATTTCCTACCTATTTACAGAGCATATTCTTTTTCTTAAAACACATTGACTGGGATGGTGGCGTCATCCTGTAATCCAGTAACTTGGAGGTCACGAATTGTGTATAGTTGTAAGCGATGGTCGGTGGGTGTAGTGTTCTCTTGTGTGGATTAACATCCGCACTATTGAAAACTACATTAATCCGCAAAGACTATCCTCATAATTAGACCAATTCGTAATTCAGAGGCCATGGTTTGGATTCCACGTTAAACTGTAGGTCCCTTAGTTGGCTAAGGGCTATTAATAACAAGTCCTGTCTAAGGAACATGACAGCCTTAGTCAGTAACAAGACTACAAGATTGCGCCACAATCATCTTACAATCAACCCTCATTCATACTTGGCTTAAAGTACCTACCTTGTGGTAAGGTCGCCATTTCAATAATCTAATCTAATTTATCCAAGATTCCTTTAACCCACAACTGGCAACATCATAATAATTCACAACGCATTTACAAGTTCAATAAAAAGTGGCAGGTGGAGGCATCTGTTATCAATTTAGTGAACATGGTCGCTTTCGTGACCATGTTGCCCTCTGGGAGATTACTCATGAACCGGCTCACATAATTCACTAAACTGCCACTAGGGTATGTCTTATAGCCAAGTAAGTGTTTTATGCCACTATGCACGGTGGCTGAATTAGTTAGTGCGCTACACTGAAAAGTTTAACCTTCTAGTCATTCGGAAGTGCTGGGGTTCGAATCCCGATCATCAACAATCCCAATTTGGCTTGCAAATTTGTGGTACAGTGGAGTAGGGAACCCACCTTAAATAAACGGTGGGCGGCTTGGGTGGAAGTTGACGGAATTTTCAGGCTTAATTAGGATTCAGTGGACACCTGTATTGCTTTTGTGGTTAGTGGTTTTAAGGGGGGGGGCATGTTTTATGTTTTTTTTGTTTATGCCTATTACTTTAAGAAGATATACATCATTTAGTGATTATTATTTATGACAGTTAAAGGAAAACGCTTGCAAGTTCTAGGAGTAAGAAAAAAATTCAAAAATTTTTTAGGTATGTATCAGTTAATCTGGTTTCATCGAAACCTTTTACAAAAAAAAAACTTATACAGTTTGTGTACAACCAAGATGACTATTTTTTTTACTTCAGTCAATTGTTTATGCTACAAATTGTATCTTGAGATAGACATTTCTAAGCTTTAAAAAAATACATGTTTAAAAACTTGATACCACCTCCATACAGAATATGCTGGTGATGTGAGTTACGGTATATTAGCAGAGCAAAATTGTGTAAAACATTTGATATTTAATATTTGTATGTGTATATTAAGAGAATAAAGGAGTTATTTCATAGTAGTCAGGAATTAAAACATGTTTAAACACTACATAATTATTAATTCATTCATTTGTCCAAAACTATTCCAGTGAAAAAGGTTTTTAGGAGTCATTTGTTAAGTAAAATTAAAGTACTAGTACAACTATAGTAAAGAAAGATTAAAACATAAATGGGGAGCATAACTACCTCGAACGGCAAACTTGGATGCACAGTATGGCACAAGGTTCGTCACACCCAATACGCCAGCCATGGATGAGATGCCCACTACATGTCCATGGTTGTTGCGGATCATACTCGGAAGGAACATTTGTAACATCTAAAATGGTCATAGTTTTCTATGAAACCAATAAATAGTCTACTGTTTGAACATGCTAGATAATGTAACTAAGATATGCTATTTATTATTCTGATATAGGCCTATAGGCAGTAAAATGTTATTTTTTATATATAGCTATATGTTATATGTGTCATGTTGTGTACGTTGTACGTATGTGTTATATATGTATTAGGCTACAAGGATTGCATTGGTCTCGTAATGGATCTTTATATGGTCTACAAATAACCTTTTAACTTTTTAACTTAAAATTATACTAAGCATTATATTACCAAGCAGATTCAATTAATAAAATACTATTTACTATAATATTGTACTTTGTAGGCCTATGAAAATTTTAAATATTTTTGAGGGATCAACAGGGTTAGCCATCTCAAAAGTTATAGTTTTTATGGAAAATCTTTTAAATCATATTCAGATTCATCCTCCCAAACAATTATACACCAGAGTCACAGTAATCCAAACAACCTGATGGGTAAAAGGGTTACTGCTCTAATTTAAAATCGAAGTAATTAAATCTCAATTATAACATTTTAATCTACAGCACGGTTCACTAATTTTACACTAATGTGTAAACAAAGTTAATAATATAGGCTACAATAACTTACTTTTTAGAACAAAAGAATTCAATTATCGTGACAAAGATATTCTGGCAGACAAGATGCGCCATCGTCTCATAACATAAACATAAAGTATTCGGATGTAGCAGTACACTGTTCCTCGAGATAGCGTCGGGTGATGTCTAGCTACACAATAGATTCGATTCTCACGTTCCGACTCTTTATCATTACTTTTCAGCAATCTACTTTTCGGACATTTGAGTTTATCTACTGCAATTGCATAAAAAGTAGGCCTACAGACGGCACTGTTTTATCATTGTTTATTGTCGTGTTTTATATTTAAAATGACGAGTACATAACGTATAGAACGACTCTGCAGGAACATTTTATGCCATTCTGGCAAAACATGTAGTGGAAAAAATAATATGTGAACTGTGATAAAACATAAGTTAATTTCTCTAAATAAACCGTACGGTACTTTAAATGAACTTTACACTGCACTTCCGGGTAAACGGAACAACTCGGTAATGTGAACAGGGTTCATTTTCATTTATTATTACTGGGACTCTGGTGTAGTCTTGAACAACACATAATACTTTTTAGAGAAGCCTTGTTATGCTCATCGACATTTACCCAAAAGTGTGCAAACACATTGATGTCGAATATCTTCTTAATCTCATCTGCTGAGGACGAGAAGAAAGGATGACAGGGCATGATACCTGCGTTGTTGACTAGAATTGTAACATCTCCCACTTCTTTCTGTACTTTTGACGCCATCTCCACAACCTCATCTCTGTTTGAGACATCACACCTGCAAAAGGTAATATTCTTGTAGTGATGGCAAATTACAAACCTCTGTTAACTAAATATATCTGAACATTCTAGGAGGTGTTTTTTTTAAGCGTCCATAACCAAGCTGTACTTCAGTAAGTGTTCTTCAGTAATAAAATGTAAGTCAGGGATAATCAGTGTAAAAGTACAGAGGCATTTGGGTAATTTAAAAATTAAAAAATTAGTTGTAAAATTAAAACTTTCATAAAATGAATAAAACATGTTTGATCAGTAAATTAAAAATCTAAATAGAAACCAGCAAATGTTGACATTCTTCAACATTCGGCAGTAAATTTGTGATGACTGAATTTTATGAATTCTTTCATTTTGAGTTTTTATCTTCTCAACATGCGGTAAACATTGTTTTCAACATGTTCTAATTGTAAAGGGTGATTTAGATGAAAGCCATTAAATTCAATTGATGTAAAAATACAAGTAATTATAAAAAAAAAAGAAAATAGGAAACCACTAAAATATTTCAATTTAAATCAAATAATATTATTTTAGCCTAAGTTAGATTGTTTTCGCTTAGACTTCTTCGTAACTCTAAGGTGGGTAGGTTTCTTAGATTAGTATATATTTACTGATAACTGTGGACTTTTTTGAAGCCCCTATCTTTCAGCTCCATTATAGTCTCTTCATTGCCCTCCTTGTTTATGTCGACACATACAATTTTGGCTCCCAGCTGAGCAAATTGTAATGCAAGTTCTCTTCCAATTCCATGGCCAGTTCCAGTTATCTGATTTGACAAAGAAGACCAAATAATCAGTTTCATTAGAATTGATTGTCCATAGCAGGATCTAGTGGTTTTGTACTAAAAATTGGGATTTCAAAATGAAATAGTTACATTTATTTTGTGAAACAATTTAGAATTTAAAATTTGCTTAGTACAGTATTACTTCTTAAAAATGTAATAAACATTTTAAGATTATTGTTTGTTTTTTGATTATTATATATATTGCACAAACTTTGAAATTGTAAGGATATGTTACATTCTGCATACTGTTACCCAAGTTTTATAGCACTTTCCCCATTATTATACTTAACATTTACCAAGCTTCTTTTCCAAACTTATTCATATATTTATTTATTTCAGATCTGAAAATATTAATTTTTCTAAGTAGGTTGGATTTTATATTTATTAAAGTAATGAGGTAATAGAATCAATCAACAAAGTGATTCTTGAATCAGTGGTTTAAAAAAGTAATAATTTTTGAAATCTTCAAAAAATCTTCATTTGTAGTAATTCATTGTTTCAAAATTACATTTACAACTTTGTTACATTTTTTTATACATACACTACAGCTTTATTAAGATATCAAATTATTAATTATTTATTCTATTGCATGATAGCTTGTAGGCCTATATAATTATTTACCAGTACAGTTTCGTTGGCAACAGACTTCTCAGGACCTGGCACAAAATTTTGGTATAGCGCTTCACACAATCCAATGATCATTTTTATGAAAAGAAGAGCTATATCTCCTAGAAGCACAGCTACAGATGCCAGCTGCGGGATCATTATTCTGGTTTCTGAAACAAGTAATTTATTTGCCTTAAGAACAATAAATTTATGACCAAAATTTAGTGATAACAATATAACAATAGAATATCAGTATTTCATTAATATGGTGCATTACTCAAAAGGATTTTTTTCAATTTTTGAGCCAACCTTAGGCCTAGTTAAACGCAAAGAGCGATAAAAGCTTAATACTAAGTTTTAGATATAATTTCGCACGTTTCTAAGTATTATTATTAAATAGCCTATCATCTAATTATTTAAATTTCTTTGTTAGAGTATCAACTATCTTAATGACAAATCTTAAACGTTGGATGGAAAATTTTATCATAGCCTTGGGCCCTTTTCATAATGCTGTATGTTCCATTGCAGACTTGAGTGTTAACTTACTGCATTGCCTCTGATTATTTTGGGCTATAAATAAGTTTGATTAGGACAAATAAAATTCCAGTATTTTTTATACATACACTACAGCTTTATTAAGATATCAAATTATTAATTATTTTATTCTATTGCATGATAGCTTGTAGGCCTATAATTATTTACCAGTACAGTTTCGTTGGCAACAGACTTCTCAGGACCTGGCACAAAATTTTGGTATAGCGCTTCACACAATCCAATGATCATTTTTATGAAAAGAAGAGCTATATCTCCTAGAAGCACAGCTACAGATGCCAGCTGCGGGATCATTATTCTGGTTTCTGAAACAAGTAATTTATTTGCCTTAAGAACAATAAATTTATGACCAAAATTTAGTGATAACAATATAACAATAGAATATCAGTATTTCATTAATATGGTGCATTACTCAAAAGGATTTTTTTCAATTTTTGAGCCAACCTTAGGCCTAGTTAAACGCAAAGAGCGATAAAAGCTTAATACTAAGTTTTAGATATAATTTCGCACGTTTCTAAGTATTATTATTAAATAGCCTATCATCTAATTATTTAAATTTCTTTGTTAGAGTATCAACTATCTTAATGACAAATCTTAAACGTTGGATGGAAAATTTTATCATAGCCTTGGGCCCTTTTCATAATGCTGTATGTTCCATTGCAGACTTGAGTGTTAACTTACTGCATTGCCTCTGATTATTTTGGGCTATAAATAAGTTTGATTAGGACAAATAAAATTCCAGTAACCTGAATAAATATATTTGTAAAATTAAGCTCAGTAAACTCCCAGATCACTCTTGATTTGCTAACATATTAGGGGTCCTATACCAGGGCTTTTCATAAGAGAGTGTTTATCACCAACCCCTAGTGACAGCAAAATTGTGTAGAAATGTTTTTGTAATGGGTACTTAACACTAACCCAAACATTAAAAAAAATATTTTCAGATGTTAGAACACAGTTACTTTGCCACTGCCTTTACTAAGCCAAGCACTGATGAATTAGTGTTTGTGTTTGGCTATATTATTTGTTATATAAAATATGACTAACTCAACACTGTCACTGATTAATACTGACCGCCCTAAAAGCTAAGGTTGGCATTCTTATGCAAGTTCATATTCTCTTATAACCTTGTTTGGAACATATTGTTAAGTTATATGTTAATTTATATTTTTTAATATGATAAATAGCCTGTGATCTCATTATTACCTTGCGTATGATGTAGATGATAGACACTTAAATTCGAATTAAACAATATAATTGTCGCCAGTCACCCTCGCGTAGTAAATACGTCCGCTTATTACTATCAATCAGCTAATCACTAAGTCAGCATTCAGTATCAGTTATTCATTGTTTGAATAGCTAAACAATACCCTTCTCTTTGTCTCATTATCATTGATTCATGATAGCATAAGTAGAATTTATTTCTAATCGAAAATTAGGATGTTAAAATGTAGACACGCGTTTTTAACGTTTATGGTAAAGATTGATTATGATATGGATATGAATGACAATTAACAAGTCATGAGCTGGTTGTTGATTTAATCAACTTAGTTCATTACCCAACCAGTAAAATTATTTATCAAACGGCGGCTACGCCGTAGAAGTAAATAACTCAAGGACGAACGAACGAATCCTCGCTTGGAACAACTCAACTTGGAGATAAACTAACCTTTGTTATATGCCTCAATTATAATATTGTTTCTTCTATTGCAAACTGATTTCAGTGTTTAACTGTCCTACATCAGGTTAAGAGTAAGAACAAGTCTTGATTTTTTGCATGACCTTTTGCTTGCTCAGTCATATGAGGATGACGTTTATGTCAGGATGACTGCCTGAATGGGTGCATATCGCCTCTGTGGAGAGGGCCTCTGCAACAGGCCAGGTGATTTATGTGGCCAAACCAGAATTTTAGGGATAGTTCGGAGCGACATTTTAGACATGCCCTCTAACTATCTTCTGAGGACCTTCTCTTTTGGCAGGTCATTCCGAGTTCATTTTTTACTGTTATGGAATGACGGAGCCTGCCCATTACCACCCTGTGATCGGGAGTGGTTCACTGATGGGTCCAAGAGCAGTGGGGACACAGGAGCAGGCATCTTCGGGGTGCAAAACAACGTCCGGTCAGGTATTTCTCTGGGGACTTTCCCCACTATCTTCCAGGCTGAGATCACTGATATTATGGAATGTGCTAGAGATATTCTAAGGTTAGGCCATGAGGGTCAGTGGCGACGTTTACTGTAATCCAGCTACTTGGAGCTACTGTGGATAGCTGTGAGCGATGGTCGGTGGGTGTAGTGTTCTCTTGTTTGATTAACATACGCACAATTGAATACTGCTTTAATCCGCAAAGACCATCCTCATAACTAGACCAATACGTAATTCAGAGGCCGTGGTTCGGATACACGTTAAACTGTAGATCCCTTAGATGCCATTTCAATAATCTAATCTATCTATTAACATTTTCTGTAACACTCGGGTGGCCTTAGAGCTCTGTACTCGTTGAGTTCAACTCTAGAAGTCACACTTCGTTGGGTTCCGTAGCACCCTGGGGTGGATGGTAAAGAGACAGCGGATGGTCTGGCCAATAGGGCTGGATCATTCTCCCTGTGTGGGTCTCAGCCCTTTTGTAGTATTTTCCGCGCTGAGGCATTTCAGACTATCAATTCCTGGGCTAGGGATTGCCGTAAGAAAAGATAGACGCAACTATCCCTGCATAGAGTAAGTAATCCTTATCTATGTTCTCCATCTCGACAGGTTGCAAAGAACATGCCAAAGTATGCATAAAGTATGCGTAAAGTTGACATAAAGTATGCCAAACTTGTCACAGTTATCGTCTCTGGTCACAGTAATCTGAAGAAGCATCAACTACGCATGCGGGTCTTTGATGAGGACCCCCTGTGTAGGAAATGTTATCTGCAGTAGGAAACTGTGGATCATCTACTCTTTAATTGTGTAGGGCTGGGAGGTCCTCCACTCTAGGCAATTTGGAAAGGGTTAGTTTTCTGCCTCCTGATGAGCTTGTTGATAGGTTGTTGCAGTTTTTCAGGTCTCTTCATTTGGAAGATTCCTGATTCTCCAGGATAGAGAAGTTTTCATGGGTGCGCAAAAAGCCGTCACGGCTGAAGGGCCTTGGGAGAAATCCGCGCCTTTGAATGAATGAATGAATGCATGAGTAATAAAGGGCTAAGTAGCCCTAAATTTTGACTTAATAATTAAAAACACAAATTTTCATTTCATTTATTAACATATGGGCGTTTGGTAAAAAAATAATGCTTAACATCTTATTATTATATTTAAAAAAATATAATTCGAAATATCCATGTTTTATGTACGGTATATAAGTCTTAAGAAACAGTAATAAGGTTTTAAGAATTGTGAATGTTGCTAAATCTCTAAATATAAAAGCGTATGTATGTATATGTCCTTTATGCGTTGCTAAAACTACTCATCTGATCGCCATGAAATTGCAGGAAGCTGCTCTTTATGTGTCCGGGAAGGTTTTAGTAAACAAATTCAAAAACTTCATAAGTTTAAATTTTATGGCATTTGAAATTTCTAATGTTAACCTTATGGGGAATAGGTTTCTTATCAGTTGCACTACTCCACTCACACTGAGGCAGAATATTCAGAAACAACATCATAAAATATGTTTTAGAATATGATACAAGTGCAATCATACATAAAATATTCATATATAAAAATTAATAGGGATAAATACTAAACGAATAGGCCTACTCGCCTACAACGGAATTGCCTTCCTAGCGGCGCGCCTGGCTAACTTGAGGAACCATCGCGGCCCTTCGCTGGACTGGTCTACCGGCCAAACAGAATAATAATTATTGGCAGAAGAGTTTTAGAACAACGATATAAATATATTCTTCAACAACAGTTTTGCATGCCTACAGAGTTTGAAACCCTTTAAAAATTTTGTTTTAACTTGGAGGGGAGCTGGGCAAAATTGAGCATCTCTCAATTTTAAACTTGTAGAAAGAAAAGGGAGTGTGGAAGTAAATGTGATGTGAGTATGTATATTTTTAATCGCTTTTATGGTTAAACAACATGTAAAGGTTCACTAATAGGAATATAATTGGTGGGTATAGAGTAATTAGCAAATATTAATTTAGTCCTCTATTAAAAAGTAAACTGAATATGTTTTCAATATAGTCGAGAAAATGCTGTATTTGTATAGCACAATGTGCGTATGAGTATAAATGTTTTGCCTTTCATAAAACGTTTAGAGGAAGTGGCACAACTCGATCCAGTTTATGTTGTATTGTTGTTTTCAGCGACTCGTGGGACGTCAAACACACTCTCCTCTAGATCTTGTCTTGGGGTTTATTGTGAATATTATTTGAATCGAGTTTCTTGAATCTTTACATGTTTACATACATAATTTGTAAAGTTTTAGGTATGAGCAAAAATCCAATTCGATAGAAACCAAAACTTTAAAACTACCTGGTATTGATAAAACAAAAATTTAATCAAGTTTAATTTACATAGAGAAAAATAAGAAAGTAAGAATATATTAAAACGCCAAGGTATAATATCTTGCTTATTTAAAAATAGTTGACGAAATATATCCTAAGCTGAATAAAATCCAAAAGGGAGTTGAAATCAACCCAAACGTGAAATTTGAAGATCTGTATCTCCACCACAGGCTCCACCGCAAAGTGTTGAGACAAACAGATCCGATATCAGTTGTAGAAGGTGAGACGCCATACGTGTATAGTGTAGTATAATTACAGAATTAAACTTGACTCCGCCAATTAATAAGTGGACATAGGTCATTTTACCTCAAAATGGGGGTTTTACCTACAAATTATAAAATATTAATTATTACTAGCACATTTGGAATAAGCTCAGAAAACAGAAATTTAGTACTGTATTTCGAATCTTCGCTCTATGTCAAGTTGTAACTGACATAGAAAATCTGTAAACATTTAGTACTTGTCTGTTAGAACTCTAATGTTAATCTTTTGGGGAAGATTCAATTTACTGCATTGTTTCTTTTTGAGCTTAGTCAAATGGTGCTAATAAAAACTTATTATTTAAATAAATTATGAGTAAAAACTTCGTGCCCCAAAATCCCATTTTGTTTTATTTTTGTTCGTATCCCAAAATGGGATTGTGAAACTGTCCTTCGATTAGTCTGATTTGGCTGGATTCCGAGCTTTATTGAATATTTGCACGTTTACATGCCGATGCCAAATTTAATAGAGATTGGAGATGTCGTGTTTACGAACATTCACACACTTACAGCATAAAAGAAGCGATGGCGGTACATGTTTACATACACATAATTTGTAAAGTTTTAGTATGAGCAAAAATCCAATTCGATAGAAAACCAAAAAACTTTAAAACTACCTGGTATTGATAAAACAAAAATTTAATCAAGTTTAATTTACATAGAGAAAAATAAGAAAGTAAGAATATATTAAAACGCCAAGGTATAATATCTTGCTTATTTAAAAATAGTTGACGAAATATATCCTAAGCTGAATAAAATCCAAAAGGGAGTTGAAATCAACCCAAACGTGAAATTTGAAGATCTGTATCTCCACCACAGGCTCCACCGCAAAGTGTTGAGACAAACAGATCCGATATCAGTTGTAGAAGGTGAGACGCCATACGTGTATAGTGTAGTATAATTACAGAATTAAACTTGACTCCGCCAATTAATAAGTGGACATAGGTCATTTTACCTCAAAATGGGGGTTTTACCTACAAATTATAAAAATATTAATTATTACTAGCACATTTGGAATAAGCTCAGAAAACAGAAATTTAGTACTGTATTTCGAATCTTCGCTCTATGTCAAGTTGTAACTGACATAGAAAATCTGTAAACATTTAGTACTTGTCTGTTAGAACTCTAATGTTAATCTTTTGGGGAAGATTCAATTTACTGCATTGTTTCTTTTTGAGCTTAGTCAAATGGTGCTAATAAAAACTTATTATTTAAATAAATTATGAGTAAAAACTTCGTGCCCCAAAATCCCATTTTGTTTTATTTTTGTTCGTATCCCAAAATGGGATTGTGAAACTGTCCTTCGATTAGTCTGATTTGGCTGGATTCCGAGCTTTATTGAATATTTGCACGTTTACATGCCGATGCCAAATTTAATAGAGATTGGAGATGTCGTGTTTACGAACATTCACACACTTACAGCATAAAAGAAGCGATGGCGGCCGCGGTAATAACTACGTATTTCCTACACGAAATTTGACAAAAAACAAGGTCAAGCTCAAAAATTGCCGGACGCCAAATTGTATTTTTCAAAATAAATATCATTATAAGGTATTCTATTTTATTTTCCTTTTGTCGTTATAGTTGGTATAGCTGAGAAGGCTTTATAACTTAACAGTTTAGGAAGATTCAATAAGAAATTATTTAGGAAAGCACATGGTTTCAATTCTAAAAAGATAATTAATTTTTTTTGAAGCTGTTTTGTATACGTATAACAATTTAATATTTTAACTTTATGTACAAAATAAAATTCCAATTTTCTTCAATCCATACAAAATGTTAAACGTTTACTATTTTATTAATTAATTATTGAACAGGCATTTTATGAGTTATTAGTCTACCTGCTACACAAACATTAATGTACAGTATTTTCGTATTATTATATTATTTTATTTATATTACCTTACATCACCTCTTTGGCTATTAAAACCTTAGTAGGTTTTTGGACTCACCAGCGATGCCTCTCCCACTGTCCTCTGTCTTCAGCTGCCTCGGGGATCGTTCCTAATGTATTTAGGTCTTTCAGCACCTGGCTCTTCCATCGGAATCTCGGCCTGCCGAGTGGTCTAGCTCCTCCTACCCTCTGGGTTATAGTGATCTACACTTTAAATTATGTACTAATCCTTTCGTCTCCACACATGTCCTGCCCATATCAGTCTTCTGCTTTTTATCCTAGCTACAATATCTTTTTATTAGTACAGGTCTCTTAGTTCTGGATTCTTTCGGATTCTCTATCCTAATTCATCTTGTATTGGTCCATATAAATTCCTCAATATCTTATTTTCAAAGACCACGAGCTTCTTTTCACTTTGTTTTGACAATGTCCAAGTCTCGGATCCGTACAATACAGGAAGTATTGTTGTGTGGTACATTTAACTTTGGCGCTTCTTGACAGAAGCTTTGACTTTAGAATATTAATTAAGGCCCAGTAAGTCGCTGAGGTGGAATTATTCTGTTTTGAACTTCCCTCTCTTCATTAGTTATTGTTACACCAAGGTATTTCAATTTAGCCACACATTCAAATTCAAAATCATCTACTCTAAGATTGACTTCATGATCTGCTCTTGTATTTCTTGGAACACGTATATGTATTATATTATTTTATCTATATTATTCTTTATTAATCATTGGTTTATACCATTTTAAATTATATGTAACATGTATTCAATACACATTGGAATAACAAGTCCAAAAAAGCACTTATGAAAAGTCTCCGAAGTGTTAAGGTCGTTTAACACGTTCAATATTCTTTTGTGCAAATCCAAGGTTAGCAGTGATGTCAATCCGTTTATCGCAGTTAAAGGCGTGGAATCGGATGCGAATCCAATCGCGATATTTGATTCACTTATTTCTGTAATTATTTCACTAAAATTATATCATTCCAACATTTCCTATAGTAATTTAATTATTATGACGCGGTCAAACATAAGTTAATTATGAAATAAGTACAACCTCACAGTTGAAGTCTCTACATTAAAACATTCGTAAAACTGCTGTTTTTACTTTCTCCCCTTATACATAGTTTATGGAGAAAGTATTGTTTTCGTCAAAATTTTCGAATTTGAGTTGAGGGTGGATATATCCGTTTTGGGGTCCCCAGAATCCAAAAAAGTGGGTTTTGACGTGATGTCTGTCCGTCCGTGTGTCTGTGTGTGTGTGTGTGTGTGTGTGTGTGTGTCTGGATGTGTACAGTGCCACAGCCTACCCCGTTGGTCCGATTTAGATGAAAATTGGCATGTTTATATATAGTCACCGTATCTCCAGGCATTTTTTTCATTTTTTTGAATTTTTGATTTTTAAGGGTAGTTTACCCCTAAAAACCCTTAAAAACGTGAAAAATCTGATTTTCTCAAAAACGGCTCTAACGATTTTGATTAAAATTTTATAGTTTATAGTGCACAGAGTACTAAATAATTTGATACCACCCGCATATCTGTAAAAATGACAGTTCAAAAGTTATGGGCTTTTAAATGTCAAAAAAATCGAATTTTTAAATTTTCAGCGAAAACAATAAAAGTAAAGTATAACGGGACTGGTACCATTGAAACCAGCTTAAAAAACTAAACAAATTAGTATTTTGAATTATTTGTCTATGACTAACGGTTCCAGAGAAAAGTTAAATTTACTGTCCACGATAAACGCAGTACGTTGTCTGAAAGCGCCCAATGTTATTCTTATGGAGAATATAAAAAAAATTATTTCTTCCTTACTTTCCAACCGTTTTTCATGAAACTTGGTATGAAGTGTAAGGTCAAATCACCGAACAAAACCAGCTCAAAAAAGCTCGGTATTACCGGGGGGGGCGTTCCCCATACAATTTGAATAATAAATTATTAAATGATATTTAGAATAACTTTGTAGAACATGATAGTTTTATTACAGATTGTCTTTTTTAAATTTACTAAGTTAAGGAGTTAAGTTTTTAAATTTACTTTTAAGGGAGAAAGTATGTGTCAGTCCACTGGTACCGTTTATTTTATTTATACTGGTATATGAAATTTGGCATTAAAACATTTGTAAAACTACTGTTTTTTTATCTATACTCGTATACTTAATTCATGGCAGAGACACTGGACTGAAAAACACATTGATGCCGTGGGGATCGCTGGGTTAAAAAGTTATCAGTTAGTTATCAAAAAACCAAAATTAACCGCTTTAAACACATTGAGATAACGCCGAAAGAGATGCAACTAAACAGACAAATACAAAGGGTACTCCGACTATAGAACTCTCTATAATTTCATTCAGGCTTATGCATATGCGATGTTTGAATAATTCTAGTCTAATATAGGTGAGCTGAAGGAGGTCAAGCAGGCCTTGTATTTTTATGGCTATGAATTTGTGAATTAACAATACCTATAAATAGATAACTCGTATGGTAATGAAGTATAGATATAACATTCAGATTCTTCTATAAGGCTTAGTTGGTATGGATGGATTTGGAATGAAAGCATAAAAATACCCCGTAGCAGCAAACCTGGATGTAGCCTATTCAGAGGATGTCCGTTGATTACTAATTCTCTTCTATTTATCAAATAATTACATTACCCGTGGCGGCTAGCACCGATCGACAATCGGGCTCTTGGTAAACTTCCCAACACGTTCCATTTGATCCACTCCAATTCACCAATCAATAAATTGCAATTAGTATCACCCACAAGTAGCAGTTGTTCACTTTAAAAAGTGCCACAGAACTTTGAAGAGTTACTCTTTGAAATTAAAATATTATTACAATGAAACATTTGTGGTAAATTAAATGAACTATTTACATTCTTATTTAAATAGATTCATTTACACTTAATTAACAAACCGAAGTTTAACAAAGTGACTAGTGATGGGGTATCGACATGCAAAGTATGAGCGTTGGGTTTTGGCCAACCTCAATTGTTTGTAAGCTGATTTGCTTTTTTTTTTTTTTAATACCTATATTTTGCGAGTGAGGTGAAAAGAAGAAACAAATTTAATTTACACATATTAATTACGAGAAAATATAATGAATTTTAAAAACACGAACTTTGGAAATACTTTTCTTTGAAAATTTGTTGAAATAAATAATTAGTTACAAATTGTTTAAAATTTAAATTTATATCATGCAAAAATATTCAAATTAATCTCAACATTTCTTAACCAGTCAAACAGTTGTAAACAGATGTTTATTTTTGAATAAAAATAATGTTAATTTTAATACTATAAAAAGAAACTGGAATTTTCCTGGACATTAGTCCTATCTAGAACTTATTTTCTACTCAGAAATTAGTTATTTAAAAAAAAGAAAATTAGGCTGTTTTCGAGATCCGTGTTATAATATGAATATAAAATAACTTTACATACTTACTTATACTATTAAAAGGACCAGTAGGTATTTTAAGCCAAATTGAATGAGGATGAGAGAATGTGGCGCGATCTTGGTCTTGTTAAAACTGTGATAGCTCTAAAATATGGGAGCGTCCAATTTAATCAATATAGTATCCCCACAAGTACATTTTTCACTTATTTGAATGGTGACATACCTTGCTCGATAGATAAGATATTTTTTATAAGCTTTGAATGAGAAAATGTAAATGAATCATTTGTGGTTTAAATAACTTTCACCTCCTATTAATATAGCATACACTGAACCTTCAGCTGGATGGGTGATGAGCTACACCTGAGTGGCACATAGAAAACCTGAGCGCTCCATCGCTGTGCTACATCAGGGGCGCCCCAGGGTTCCCATATGGGACCTCTACTCTTCTCCTATTCCTACCCTATTCAGTAATGATCTTGTACGGAATGTCCATACAGTTATTATTTCCTGTGATCAGATTTGTTAGAAAAGGAATGAGGATTGAAAAGCAAAGAGTTTAATTAACATATATTTAATTGTTTGACATGCTTCAAAATATAATGAATAGTTTTCTATCAAAACACGAGATTTTGGAAATACCACACTCTTTTTATGAAACAGTTATACCCACTTTAAACAAATTTTTTAGTAATAGATAATTTTTCATTTATACATATAAATATTCATGCAAAACCATTCACATATTGACCCCATCTTCAATCAACAACTGTCAAACAGTTATAAACTGTTTTGATTTGTATTGACATTTTACTATAAATAATGATTTTTAGTTTAAACTTAATATTAAAAGCTGGAATTTTCCTGGACATCAAGATATCTAGAATTATTTTATACTCAGAAATTAGTTATTTTTAGAAAATCATTAGATTTTTTGATGTGTCAAATATATTATATATTTATATATACTTTATACTTACTTTATACTTTTAACTGAAATGGCGACCTACCCAGGCAGGTATTTTAAGCCAAATAAAATGATAATGAATGTAGATGATTTCAATCTAGTAGTAATCTAGATAAATGTACTTAATTTGCCACAAGACTGAATATATATATACATAAATACAAACCTTGCTCGTATAATAGTATTGGATTAGTAGCAATTGCCAATACTTCAATCAGTTTCTATTAGTAATAGTAGTTTCCCATCAGGTTACATACCTTTCATCTCATTTCTGAAATGGCGACCGATCCAGGAATTTTTAGATAAGCTTTGAATGAGAAAACAATGTAACATGATTGTGGTCAGTAAAACTTTTGACCGCATGAACCTTCGCCTACTCCTTTCAAAGCTTCACTGCTTCGGAATGTGTGGATCAGTGCTATGATGAATGGAGGGCTACCTGAGTGAACGTATTTCTTAGAGTGAGTACACTGAGAACACCGGTGGTTACTCACGTCCTTTCCATGCTACATCAGGGGCGCCCCAGGGTTCCCATATGGGACCTCTACTCTTCTCCTATTCCTACCCTATTCAGTAATGACATCGGCAACGTCATCGATGTCGAATTCCTACTCTTCGTTGATGACTTTAAAGTAATCAAGAAAGTAATTGCATCGAATGACCAGGCTGACCTTCAGAGAGTTATTAACGCCGTAAACTGCTGGTGTATCGTCAATGCTATAAGGAGCTTAATGTTTCCAAGTGTATCAATATATTTCTCTTGAAGCGCAGTTAAAAACCCCTAATGGAGAAGAACCCCCTAACCACGAAGGATCTCGGTATTACGGTATTATTACCACACCAACTCTTAGTCCCACTGAGCATCTTATCCATGTCAAAACCAGAGCTGTCTCACTACTTGGATTCTTACTCCGATCTACTCGCAGCATCGACTCTTGTTATACACTGTTCAAGTCGTTATTTCACCCACTCCAGTTTGCTGGTTACGACAAAGGCTATCTACCCGAGGGCGACCCAGATACGAGAGTCGCCTTTCAATCGGCGAATTTCGTAAAATTCACTTTGGGGGACACAGGGGCTTGAATAGTGCATTTCAGCACCAACCACAGTCACAACGAAACCAAACCCAGGAGGGAATGAACCCCTCTCCAGCCCTTTACCATATATTTTAAAGCCGGAAGTAATACAACTGTTCTGATAAGACATTGACAAACATCGTGTTTGAGCTAGACTCCTAGACAGCTAAACGGATTTTCGAATTGACACAAATAAGAGAGATAAATCTACTCTGCGATCGCCTAATTGATAAGATAAGTTTAATCTGAGTGAGTCAGTATATCCAAGTGTGCTGACCTGGTCGCCAAGTCGACGACAAAAGCAAGCCTTTGTTAGCGACCTTGCCCCGTGATACCTAGAGGCATAATGGGCCCTAACTAAAACTGGATACAAAAATACAACAGTTGAGGTCAGCGGTGAAGGTGGCGATGGAATTAGTTACGAAGATGTGGAATTAGTTAACATATATGATCAGGACGTGGCTGCATCTAGCGACCCATCTGGCCTGGCTAGGTGGGTCGGTGATGTAGTTGGTAATGAGACAGATTACGAAACTGAGATAGTGGTTCTGATCCCGGAGTTGCCGATTAGTTAAGTTCTGAGCGGACAATTATGATAGTTAATCCCAAAACACAAGCCAAAACAGGTCGCCTTGAAGTCTTTGTGACGAGTGGACGTGTTTTGTTTCTTGTGTGCGTAATTATTAGTGAATGATATTGTTTGTAAGTTTTTTTAACTGCTTTAAACTCTTTTATTTCAGCTTTATACCGGCGTATGTACTTTCGTATTATGTTTTAGGTACTTGCTCGCCTAAGGATGGGATCTGATTCCAGATCCCGAAACGTCGTAAAACTTTGTTCTTCTTAAAATCGTGATTGAAAATGTCAATAATAAATATCTAAATAACATAAATATACCATCACCAATAATAACATTCAAACAAAGAAGTAGTGGATAGTTATGAGCGGTGGTCGGTGGATGTGAAGCTCCCTGGCACGTGTGGATTATTGTCCGCACTGTTGAATACTACATTCATCCGTAAAGACCATCATCATAATTAGACCAGTTCGTAAATCAGAAGCAAAAGTGGTTCGGATCCCACGTTAAACTGTAGGTTCCTTAGATTCCATCGGCTGTTGGGCTATTAGTTATACCAGTCCTGTCCGAGGCCCAAGCAACACGTCAAACTCATTCAGTAACAGGACTACAAGATCACGCCACAATCATTTTGCACTCTTTTCTCATTCATTCTTGGCTTAATTTATATAATGCCCTGGACAGGTCGCCATTGCAAAAGGTAATAGTTTTCATCCTATTGTATTGTCAACCTATTATGCCGGATCGCAACTTTTTACTTGATAGGTCTACATCTTACGAGGAGATCCCACGTAGATCTATACACTAATGTATAATCTTTTGTAAGATAGGTATATGTTTTGTAATACATTAGTTCAATAGTATTATATTTGAAATTAATTGAGTACAGACGATGTGAGACTGTTTGTCATGAGAATTGATTTTAATGTATTAAACAATTATTTAATTTTAAAATAAGCTATTTATTCTACCTTCAATTGGGGTCCTCTCACAGAAGCCCATTGCGAGACTATGTTATGGTGTACAATACAAATAAAAAGTCTAAATTGATCCTGGCACCGTGATCAATAAGTACTTGTAATAATACCAATAATACTAGGATTCAAAAACCAGGTTCAATCGACGATTAAAAAAACTTTACGTACAATTGATTAAATGATTAGCTTTACGTTAATCTATAGTTGAATTTAAATAGTGTGGATGATGTGTTTAAAATATAACGCACAGGATATCATACTCAGCTGGAGTTTGTTCAGACCTGACTCTGTCCCCCATGACTCATTGTGTATACTTCGGTGCTGAATAGGAAACGACAGGAAAGCCGTGTAATTGCAACCACTTAAAATCATCTACCGTAAACGGCCCTGGGTCATTCTGGATGTAATTAATACTAAATGGTATTAATAACATTGTAACAGGCTTTAGCTACGAGTTATTTTTTATTTCCTCCTCCTATATGATAGTATAAGGGGAAAGTATTGTTTTCGTCTGGATTTTAGAAATTTCAGTTTCCGGTGGATATATCCATTACAGTGCTCCCTCAATAAAAATTGGTTTTAGAGTAATGTCTGTCCGTGTATGTACGTGTGGGGATGTACAGAAGCCTAGAGACGAGGCTATTGGCCCGATTTTCATAAAATACGGTATTTAGGTAATAATTTACGATATCTCGGATAATTTTTTAATTTTTTGAATTCTTCATTATTATGGGTATTTTGCCCCTAAAACTCCCAAAAAACATCTAAAATGAAAATTTCTCAAAAATGGCTCTAACGATTTTTATGAAAATTATATGATCTATAGTTCTTTACGAGATAAACAAAATGACACCACCCGCATTTCTCAAAACATCGGGGTTTGACATTTATGATAAAAAGGGGATTTATAAGGGGAGTAAAAATATTTTCATTATTTTTTCTGCGAAAACAATAAATATAAAGTACATTTTGACTTGACTATCACCATCAAAACCAGCTTAAAAACTAAAAAATAGTATTTTGAATCATTAGTCTACGAATAACAGTTCCAGAGAAAAGTTAAATTAAATGTCCGTGGTAAACTCAGAATATTGAGAGCGGCCAACGTTATTCTTATGGAGAATATTAAAAAATTAATTTATTTCTTATAATATGATAATATTATTAAAAAATGTCGTTTATAAATTGACTCAAGGGAGAAAGTATTTATCAGTCCACTGTTACAGTTTATTTTACATTTGCCTGATTAACAGTTATAAGATTATACGAGTTCATTAAGTGAATACAAAATATTTATGAATACATGTTTAAGTAATATGAAAGTACAATTATAATATATAATATTTGAATCTAATTGTATTGGAATTTAATTTAATTTCATTAGAACTACTTACGTAAGACGCTTTATAATACTTTGATACTGATTACAGTTTTAAGCAAATTCTTTAGGCCAGTTTAAAAAGCATAATTTAATAAAAAACACTTTTATGGCAAGCAGTACGGTATAGGTTTTATTTAGGTATGTAATCCAAAATGAAATTGAAATCTAGATTTTATAGGTGAAAGTGGGAATGCTCCGACCAGCTGGTTTGGTGGTTATGGCGCCCGCTTCATGATCTGAAGGACATCGCCCTAAGAGCTACATCTGTCGTAAAATCCATTTTCTACACAACTAATAATAACTAATAGAGAGGTTGATGGCTTATTCAAGAAACCGAACGAACGAAATTTAGGATTAAATATCTAAAAATCCAATTAACTGGTTTAGATTCATTCCACCGGTGGAGTGATACTTAAATTTTCAATTATCATTAGTTGTTAACTAATTTTGATTATTGCAATTTAAATTTGTCTTGGGCAAGGTGAGATAGAGAACAAATTGAATTCACATGTTCTCGTATTAGATAATTTTAATTGATGATTAAATAATAAGTAAAAGGGTAACAGTAATCTACAGGCTAAAATATGATTTCTAACATTACATTTTGATTCAATTTAGTAGAGTTATCTATATTTTATGATGTTGTGCGGGATCAAATAAAATCAAAATATCTTTAAGCCATTTGGTAACATTGTAAAGTACAATAGGCGAAGTCATTTTCATGTTTTCAGTTCATCTGTACAGCTGTCCTTATAACCAAACTATGACGTCACTAACCAAATGATGTCACTGTTTCAAGTTTTGGTCTTGAAAATTACCAACCCCCAGAGCTAAGACATATCCATGCCAAAAAATATGATGTAGGTTGGTAACAGAGGCAATTTAAGCATTTAACACAAAAACTACAAACAAATACACAAATTGTAAATAAAATTAACCGAGTCTAATATGACAGTTTTTAAGGTCATGAATTCGCTTATCGAGTAAAAAGGATGCAGCAATACCCAATCACAAAGTATATTTAAATAACTCCAATTGATAACAGGTCCTAACTTAGGTCTAATACAGTATTATTAAAAATACTCAAGCCTAAGGCGAGATGAGGAGAGTCTATAACGAGCATAATCGACATAATGTTTACTTCATTATGCGCATGGACATAATTTCTTACATTGTTAAATGAGGTAACTCATTATTATATAACTTTATCACACTTAAGATTTTTAATTTTATAAAAGTGGTCCATAATGACATCTAAAACCTGCAGTCATAACTCTCAAAACATTTTTTGTAGAATGACAATAAACTTCAATGCGATATCTCCACAAAACCAACGATATTTATTATCGCCGCGAAGACTCAACGACAACGACAAGTGGACGTGTTATGTTTCTTATGTGCGTAATTGTTAATGAATGGTTTGTTTGTAAGGTTTTTGACTGCTTTAAACCTTTTTGTTTTCAGCTTTATACCGGCTTAGTATGGATTAGGAATATATTAATTGTGTTATGTTTGAGATGCTAGTTCGCCTCAGGACGGGATCAGATTCCAGATCATGAAACGCTGTGAAACTTTGTTTTACTTAAAATTTTTGATGGAAAATGTCCGCAATAAAAATCTGAAAAAAATACGAGCAAATGCAACATCACCAATAATGAATTTCAAACAAAGGCATATCAAACTATTGACTAAAAGAAACAAATTCTGCTCTAAAATAGTTAGTAGAAACCAGAATTATATATTTATTGAACAAAAAATAACTACAGATCATTTAGATGATATTATCGATGTGAACACACCAGTACAGTTTACTGTCACCTATAATTCCCAAACATATAACCTACTTCATTTGTTTTCCGAGTATATATAACATATACGCACTTAGGTCATTATTGTAGGAAATTTTTTTTCCGACAATTGATAGGTCGGAGTTCGCAGAAACCTAAACACAATTCTAGATTTATTGCACTACGAAATTCTTTGTGACATTTCTAAAATCATGGCCAAAGGGCGAACACACATATCAAACTATTGACTAAAAGAAACAAATTCTGCTCTAAAATAGTCAGTAGAAACCAGAATTATATATTGATCGAACAAAAAATAACTACAGATAATTTAGATGATATTATCAATGTCAGCACACCAGTACAGTTTACTGTCACCTATAATTCCCAAACATATAACCTACTTCATTTGTTTTCCGAGTATATAAACATAACGACTCAGGTCATTATTGTAGGAAAAGGACAGTTGAAGGTCGCAGAAACCTAAACACAATTCTAGATTTATTGCACTACGAAATTCTTTGTGACATTTCACATGGCCAAGGGCTGAACACAGTATTCTCTTGATCAATGATAGGCCAACTGTTCCATCTTCTCAACTGCGATTACGGGGGGAAATCGAGCATTAAATTCCCTCCAAACATAACGCGTTACGCCCCCACGAGTAACTCCTTGCGCGTGACTCGCTGTAAGACTGTTTATATAAACCAAGTAATTGAGTCCCGTCACGTATACCCGTCTAATTTTTCACATTCTCCCCTTATACATAGTATATTTAAGGAGAAAGTATTGTTTTCGTCAAAATTTTCGAATTTGAGTTGAGAGTGGATATATCCGTTTAAGACTCTCTAATTCAAAATAAAGTGGATTTCGGACTGACGTCTGTCTGTGTAAGAGACCACACTTACTTATAGTCCGATTTTTATGAAATCACACACTACTTTGGCTATATCTCCAGACCATTTTTTATTTTAAATGGTAGTTAACTCCTATAAACCTTAAAATGTGAACAATACAAAAATCTCATTCTTCAACATTTAACATTTTTCAACATAATTTTTTAAAATATTTCTTAACATTTTTTCAACGTTATTCTTATGAAGAATAATAAAAACATGATAAATTACTACCTTATTTTTCAACCTTTTTCATGAAACTTGGTATCACATTACCCAACTAAACACACTAAAAATTTATATTACGGTACTGTACTTTTTGAGGGGGGTTATGTCCCCCAAAAACTCAATCGATTATTTTCCATTGTTGTTGGTTTAAAAAATTTGGTAATTAATTTGAAACAATACATTTTTGAATTATTTAAATTAAGATTAAAGATGTGATTGTTTTACTAAAGATTTTTTTAAATTTACTTAATGGAGAATGTATGTGTCAGTATACTGATACCATTTATTTCTTACTAAGTTTTATCCTTTGTTTAAAAACATAATAAGATAGAAATATACTACTTTGTAAATACAAGAATGTACTTTATATATTCGGGCCACGTTTTAATAAATATGATGAAATTTTAAGACAGAGCCTTAACTGAGGATGTGTTTTGTATGAGAAATGTTGTTATGCAATCTAACGAAAGGATTTAAACGCATTCGGCGCTCCGCCTAGGTCTATCATTTGGCAAGGACCTTGAAGGCCTTGATGTAATGTAGCCTACAACACCACAAGCGCTGCAAACGGCTCGACAATAGCACCATAGTCTTACGAAACCGAGGAAACAGTTTTGGATGTACAACTTGACTGCTATAATAAGATCAAGGCTCTTTCATAAGCCACAACTTGCAATGTGTTCGACTGAAATTACGGACTAGTTAACCTTCTGATTAGTGTATAATAATGTTGCTTTCCTACTTTGTATTTATTTATGGTTAATACAAGTACGGCTATCAATTAGAGCAACAGAGTATAGCCTTTACCATGTTCGGTAATCAATTGACGTTTTAGATTCGTACATTTGTCCAAATTAAAGTAATAACAACACTGTGCCAAGTTTTGTTTTATTATAATTTTTTAATTAGTTTAATAGTGTGAGTATAATAGTTTAATATTTTTTCTATCATTGATCTAAGGTCTTACAGGAGGTCTTAAATTCAATAGAAGTTTCAAGGTCAAATTTAAATTAAGTCATATGGTTCATATAAACACATGTCATTGAATTCTGACTGTTAATTGTTTTTTATTACTTTACAATGTTTTGTAAACATTCTTAAAAGAGCACGTAAAGTTAAAAGGGTAAGTTGATATGGAGGTGTCAACAAGGATCTTACTGTAAATATTGTGTCATGTTTATTTACATCCAAAACCGTGTTCCTCAATCAGCATGTAGAGGTTAGGTTTACCAAATAAACAAAACAGACAGCAGACACAACCAGATGTTACAAAGTTCAACTGCATTTATAAGTGACCTTGAAGCTTATATTAATTTTGCTAGGAGTACAGTAATGTTTTATAAGAATCAAGAATTAACAAAGAATTATTGACACCTAACCTAACTCTGCAACGTTTTTATTGTGTTTGATAACTTTTAATCACTTCGTTCCATTTGAGTGGGTGAAATCGGGTACAGAAATAAAGAATGTTACGGGTATTTTAATTGACTATCTATTGTAACAAAGCTTCCCTTTCTTCTTCGTCGATTATTCATAGAATGTAGGTTACCACAGGACTATGAACTTTAGCAGATGGCGATGGACAAGTATAGTAATAGATATAGATGATATAGATACAGATAAATCGGTTAAGGGCAGAGCAACCAATCGCAGGCACGAGTTTCAACCAGAGGTCAAACACCAAGAATTGCTTTCCCACAAAGTAATTTATCAGATCAGGGCCTATTATTGTAATGTTTCGCACATTTTCAATTAAAATGAGCTGATGTGAAGAGGACAAAAAATGTACAATGATGTTTACCGTTTACCCACGTATGTATATAGGCTTTGCTATTTTTTAAAATCAGTTCATAATTTTTTCTGAAACACAACATAGTCAAAACCTATTACTTTATGTGTTCTCTGGCTGAACCCGCGGCGACTTACCTAACTTACCTTATTTTTGTAAGAATAAGGAACAATCTGTGAAGACCAAACCAAAACACTCCTTAAAAAATAATAGCGTCAATAATCTATTACTACCTGGGGTATATTCGTCAATCAGTTCGTTTTTAAGTTTACGTTAAACTTTTATTAGAAACAAAGTGAAAAGTATTTTTGTAACCTTAATGATCTAAAAAAACACTACAAGAATGTGTTTTAAAATATTTTATGGACGAAAAAAGCTCTATATAGTCTTGACACTAAACACTAACAATTTAAAATTTTTTAATATTTTCTTTAATTTGTTTCCTAAAATCCTACTTTGTTACCCGTGAAAATTGAGAGGTCTTTCTAGTATTCACAGCTCGAATATTTTATAGAATTTATAAGTTAAACGTTTACTTCTTGTTTAACTAGTTAAACATTTGACAAACAATTGTTAATCTTTGTCTTTAAATATTTTAGAATTTAAAAGTAATAATAAAATCAGAAAAACATTCCAAAAAGTCTGTTCCTTAAAGCGTTTCCTTTCTCTTTTGAAATCGTGCGCGGTCAAAATGCATGTAACTTGATGTAACTAACCTGGAAGTGAGAAGACCAATCATGCACTCTCTCTAAAACACTCTCACTCTCTGCGAGGACCAACTTCCCCCCCACCGCGTCGGAACCAGTATTCCCACTCGTCCGGTAACGAAAAATAAATATCCCACTCTCTTCTCTAAAAGTCTCCAATTGTATCCACCTTCTCATAAATATCCTAAGCATAACACTTCAAGGATAATGATAACTAAAATACTTTTCACATTCTACAATTCCAGTATTAAATTTAACTATTTTTTTAAATTTAACTTTCACGGTTGTTTAAAAAAGCTACATACATGAAAAATAATATATTGCTACATGTGTACTGTCTCCTGATTATACTATCTGATTACTCTACCTATTATTGTATGAAAGAACGTAATACTAGTAATATAAACTTTTTCAGAAACTTCCACACTACTAAAAAAATGCAGGAGCCGGTTTAACTTTTTTAACTTATCTTGTATTAATTTTTGTTTTTGTTAAAAAATATTTATATAAGTCAATTTCTGTCTTTATTAATCAATATTTATCAACTGTTATATGTTAGATTCTGGTGAATTATGAGACCCACGAAAGACATCTAGGAACACCTTTCTGCGGAATATTTTAGCTTCCAGCCAGCAGAAAAGCAGAAAGAGGAGGTTCATAAGGATTGGAAAGGTAGTTAGTTAGTAGTTTAGTTAGTTAAACAACTCTCCAATCCAACAACAACAACAACAAGAGCATGCCAAGTATCGTTCTTCCAGTGCTCCCCGCCCAGGTGGACAATAAGGACACATATCACTTCCTGAAAATTCCGACCAGACTAGGTGTTGAACCTGGCCTGACTAGGGAGTTAGAGAAGCCTCCGGAGAAAAACTAGAAGAAACCAAGGTGCGTTACCGGTAATGATTGTACAGATTATTTGTAATGTGCCCAATTTAAATCTACCAACAAGTAAAATCAGTATCAGTCAGAGAACCGACCGATTAGGTATAATTACTATGTAAATAATATTCATGGCTTCATCTTTAATTTGAATGACGATTAAAAAGGAGTTTGAGAGAGAAAACGAGTTAGGAACTCGAATAAATTTAGTGAATACGCAACTATAATAATACTCGTAATTTAACTAGTCTTTACTTTGTGATTTGAAAAAAACCTGCTTTGTGATTGATAAACGTGGAAATTTTACCTTCTATGAAATCTGGTTATAACTATCAAAATTCATGTAAGCCAGAACATTTTTAAAATTTAATTTCTGTTTAGTTTAGTTAAGGTGACCGATTGTTTTATATGAACATAATTAATATTATCTCACGTTCTGCAGACTATGCAAGGTATATTACGACTAAAATGAAATATAGTTCCGTTATCTGTACTGGAGAGCTAGAGGAATGTAAGCCCAAATTTTGCCAAATTGGTATTATTACTGAAGAGCCATAACAATTAAAGTCCTCCAAAATATTCAATTTAGTATTTGGCAGAGATTAAAGTACTGTAACTCAAGTCCTTATATCGGGTAGGGCCACAATATCGTAATTCCCTCTTCTTCGTATTGGCTCAGTTGCTATAACGCTAACGTAAGTCTAGCAGTCGACTTACGTTTTTTTGGTTTTAAAATAGTTTTTGGTATTTCCTGTAAAATTGGCTGTGACTTACGTTTCTCTAGCTCTAGGTAGAGAACTAAGCGAATGGACTACCACGAGTCTACAAAAGTTTACTTATCCAAAAAGTTCTCCAAAAAAGTCTCCAAAAAACTATTTCTTGCTATTCATGAACCCGTAAATTTGGAATTTCATCATGAAACAAAAACTATAAAAAACTAATTTATGCAATATATAACATCCTAAAAAGTTGTTGTACTGTATAATTTTATAAAGGTCGATGAGTGCTTATAAATAAAAAATAGTTAACCCTACAGACGGTCGGAAAATCCCTAAACCGGGATAAATTCCTGGTGCGTGTGAAGGACCGTGGAGAGTGGAAGGGGGAAACTCTCACCTCGTTCTCTGGCACACTAGACCTCACAAGGCGTCCACCGTCCACTCAACGGACGAACGAACGAAGGGGTGCAAATAAAGCGGTTCATTATTAGATTGCATTACGCCCAAGGCGAAGACAAGGCCCTTGTTGAATAATGTCGGGCGCGTAGCAAACTGTAAGCTAGATGGTGCTTTACTACGGTTCCAAGCGATCAGGCTGATTTTGCAATCAAATCGAAGGCTTATTTGTTTCAAATGTGAAGGTCGATTTAACGTCACTGCGTATGATTGTGTTGTTCAATATGTAGAACTGGAAAAATACCACTTGACTTGTATTGGTGAAAACAGAAATAAATATACGGTATCAAGGGGATTGACACATACTTCCTCCTTACAAAAAATTCAAAACTATCATATTCTTTATCGTATATTTAAATGTCATTTAAAAATGTAAATGTTTGTATTTACTTTTCCCAGTGGGAAACACCGGGTGTACCAGAAAGAAGTAAACAACTCCGTAAATCGAAAATAACACAATCAACGTGCCCGACATTGATGCGGTTGGTATCACTGGGTTGGAAAACACTTGAGTTTTTTCTACACACCTGAATGATGTTAACAATGCCAATAATGTGGTATAAATTATCTTTTATTGATTCGGCTAAAAATTGTTAATAATATTATAGAAACCCCTTTTTGTGTGCTGGTGTTTGAAAGAAGTCGAAATGTATACATACATACAAAATTAATTATAAATCGGACCAACGAGTTAGGCTGTGGATTTTGTAAACATCCAGACACACGCACGCACAAACACACGGAAAGACAGGCATCACGTCGAAACCCACTTTTTGGCTTCAGGGTACTCCAAAACGGATATATCCTTTCTCAACTTTTAACAAAAAAATATTTTCCCCATATCATATATCCCCATATATTTATGTTTGTATAAGGGAAGAAAGTATAAGATTGACTTAAAAATAACTTTTAGCAAATATTAAGGGGCTCAAAGGGGACGGGCGGGACTTTTGATATGTTCTTCCCATAACTAGTCCAAACAAAAAAGTTACAAAGTCAACAATTGTGTTCCAAACATATCCCTCTATACCTTTTCGTTGGCTGGACTATTTATGTTATTTTAATTTCAAACTGTGCATTTTTATTTAAATAGTAAAAATATAGATCATGGATATGTCTAAAAGTGAATGCTTTCAGGTCATGTAAACAGCTGTTCTTATTCTTTTATATTTAAAATTCAATACAATAGTTCTAGTAGTTTCTATGGAAACCTGTTACATGTTTTCCATCTTAAAAATCACCAACACCCCCCTCAGAGCTAAGACATATCCAATATCCATGTCAAATTACATGTAATGATTGTTGTTTGTTTAAAATTTCACACACTGTCTATATCTAAGAAATAAATGTATCTATTATTTTAACTAAACATTTGGGCTTGAAAAATCAGAAGGGATTTTTTTATTTATTTGAATAAAATCAAATGTGTCTTTATTTTATACGACTGTGTATTGTTTAGAAATTCAAAAGAATAAAATAAATTATCCATAATAGTGTTCCATGACGATTTTATGGTTGTACAAATCCAATTGTTATCATTTCGTACTTTCAACGGTCATGCGAGAAATCTATAACTTACCTTATTGTAATTAGCATTTTAAACAAGATGTGATAGTGTTTGTTGTACCCAGGATAGGAACGTGAGGGATGTAAAGTTTTCCATTCCAATCACGGCAATGATGTTTGTGGCCTATGGTCTGAAATATCTTATCCACAAAGATAGCACGGGACTCGTGTAACACTTGGTCAGACACAACACTAGGCCTAATTAGGATATTATCAGTAGACATTTGATACTGCCTTTGGTAAACAATGTAAATATTTCATTTGGATATTTTTAAATTTAATTTCGTGTTAACCCGTACCTCGCCGTGTTGAAAGTTGCGAAACAACTTTGGCCGGTTTTTGAATGATTCTGAGTTGCTACAGAAATATCTTTAACTTGTGTGAATGTTTAAAGGTCTGTACTAACCGGTGCGAGAATGATGTTTTAAATTTCTGCCTCTGTTCCCGCCACGATATATGTGTAGGCCTTTAACATGAGAGACAACTGAATATGAAGAATAGGAATGATGATGAAATAAGTAACAGACGTTTTACTTTCTCCTATACGATAGCGTAAGGAGGACGTAATGTTTTTGTCAGCATTTTCGAATTTGAATTTCTGGTGGATATCTCCATTACAGTGCTCCCTCAAAAAAATTGGTTTTAGAGTGATGTCTGTCCGTGTATGCGTGTGGGGAAGTGCAGAAGTTTAGATATTAGTGCCCCCATGAATCGGAAAAAATATTTTTTAGTGATGTCTGTGTGTGGGGAGGATGTATAATCCGCTAAGACCATTCTCATAATTAGACCAATTCGTAATTTAGGGGCCGTGGTTTGGATTCCACGTTAAACTGTAGGTCCCTTAGTTGTTGCCATCGGCTATTGGACTATTAATTAACAGGAAGATGGGTCTAAGGAGCATGTGAGCCTTAGTCAGTAACAAGGCAACAAGATCCCGCCACAATCATCTGCTTAAACTAAAACCTCATTCACACTTGGCCTACCCAATAATACCTTATACCTACTTTGAAGTATGGTCGCAATTTCAATAATCTAATCTAATCTATGGAAGCCTAGAGACGAGACTATTGGTCCGACGTTCATGACATTCGACATGAAGGTATTAATCCACGGTATCTAGGGATGTTTTCCATTTTTTGAATTTTTTATTTTACCCCTAAATTTCCCAAAACACGTACGTAACAAGAAGATTCCTCAGAAACGGCTCTAACAATTTTGATTAAAATTATATGATTTATAGTCCTTTATGAGATAAATAAAATGACACCACCCACTTATTTCTCAAAACATTGGTTTTTAAAAGTTATGGGCTTTTAAATGTAAATGAATTTATTTTCAGAAATTGGATGTTTATGTTTGAAACAAAATAATTATTAAAATTCAAATTATTAAATAATATTTAGATAAACGTTACAGAATATGTTGGTTTTATTAAAGATTGTCATTTAAATTGACTTAAGGGAGAAAGTATGTGTCAGTCCACTGATACCGTTTATTATCATGAACATTGAAGTAAACACAGGAACCTATTCTTCTCTAGCTACCAGGGGGCAGTAATGCTTAAATCCTCTGTATAGATATATTATCTATGAATTAAGACAGTGTTTAAAAAAAATATGTAAATTTATTAATTTTCACACATTTTTTAAAAATACAGTAGCAACCCACTCATGTAGGTATTTTAAGCCAAGTTTGAATGAGAAATGAGTTTAAGATGATTGTGGCGCGATCTTGTAGTCTTATTACTGACTAAGATTAATATGTTCCTTTGACATGATTAATAGCCCAAAAGTCGATGACAAATCAAAATGACCTACAGTTTAGTATGGGGTCCGAACCACTGCCTCTGAATTACGAACTGGTCTAACTATGAGGATGGTCTTCACAGATTAACGTAGTATTCAATAGTGCGGACATTAATCTACACAAGAGTCCATCCACCGACTATCGCTCACAACTATCCTTAACTCGTGACCTCGGATGATGCCATTAGTCTGTGCTAGTAATAATATGTGCATAGTCGTGGCTTTTATAGCTTTTAACTTTATAACTTTTAAGGGATATAAATATCAGGTGACTTCATTTGTTTGTTTTAGCTAAAAATCTTGAAGACAAGCATAATGGAGAGAGTAAGCCGAACATTAAGAACGGATAGTATCATCAGAGCCACATGCACAGACTAAGGACACTGTCTGTACTTACTATCATGGCGATAAAACAAAATAAATGCAGAGAAAAAATGAATTCTTAGATAAATAAGATTAAACAAACGAATATAGATTTTAATTTTACAGGTAATGGTTATTTCATCCCATTAAAGCACTTACATAAAACACATGTTCTGTAAAACATAGAAAAAATATCTTTACTATTGCTAAAAAATATTAATATTGTTCTGAGGGTGAGTTTAAACTAAACAAGAATGTCCTCCAAAAGGTAGAGAAGAATGAGAATAAGTTAAACAGTACCCCCGTCGCAGCAGACCTGCGTACTCAGCGAATTTCCAAATCAATAATTTAATAATTATAATATATGACAAGTTTGGTCAAAATCTGACGATAAACATGGGAATTATTTGCCTATTCCCCATAAGATTAAAATGGGAAAGAGTGAGTAGGTTTGCTGCTGTGAGGAACACTGAAAGTATACCATCAAAAACTTTATTTTTAACATTTATACCAACTTTTATCAACATCTGTCCATAAATAAAGGAGTTTGCCTAATCTCCATATGATTAACATGGGAAAAGAGTATGCAGGTTTGCTGCCATGATAAACACATAAACTATGATTTTTTAGCACAAATGTATGGATCTCAACCACATGAAGCTAAATATCAAGTTACATAAAAAAATATTAGATAATAAGTGAAAAATAAATTTTTCCTAATCCTCCATAAGATTAACATTGGAGCCACAAAATACAACGTACTGTGTTTAGATTTTTTTATATCTCGGTAACCGTTTAAGATAGAGAAAAACTTTAAGGAACTTAATTGTGTAGTTTTTTAAGCTGATTCCAATGGTGAAACATAAAATTAGAAATTTTTAAAAATTACATGTGAAAAACGCAAAAAACCCCATTTTGGGGTACAAAACCCCCCCAAACTACCCGTTTCCATTGACCGATATGTCTGGTTTACGAACTCGTCCGAGCATTTGTAGGAATACATGTCTCTACCAAATTTGGTCTCGATCGGACCATTTTTACGAGAGTTATCGTGTTCACAGACACATATATATATATATATATATATATATATACATATATATATATATATATATAAAAATTTTAACGACTATTGTTTTTGGTCTCTGGGCACCTAAAGAAGAAAAAATAACATGGTCTCGGGCTTAACTCTTGCCATGAGACCTACGGTAATAGCTTCTTCCCTATGGGAAATTCGCTAACAATGTGAATGTGAAAACACCTTTTCTAGGGTCAGTAATAAAATTGTCAGACTTTTGTTACAGATAAAAGTCATCAACATTAGTCACTGACAGATATGTCTACACCAGAGTCAGAGACAGAATTGTCACAAGACATAACATGTTCTACAACAGGAATCTATGACATTTTTTCGATGACAGTCCTTTAATTTTACCAGCTATCAAAGGAAACACTAAAATTGTGTCTGTGACAAAAATATTTCAGTAGGTAACAGAAATGTCACTGATATGTGTAAACGATGCCAGTGTTATCACAGCTTTAAAGTATCAAAAAATATTCCAATATTCCAAAAAAATAAATAAATAAAAATTACATTATTCCATGCAATGTACGGAGACGAATCTCTAGACATTGCTTATTCATCTATATAAATAAAATTGTTTATATAGATGGATTAGGTCTCTGAAGAAATAAAATTATTTTCTCCTTTTATTAACGAATTTCCCATAGGGAAGAAGCTATTACCATAGGTCTCATTACAAAGCCTAAGCCTGGGACCATGTTTTTTTTGTTTTTAGGTAGGGGCCCAGAGGCCAAAAACAACAGTCGTTAAAAATTGTATGTATATATATATATATCTGTGAACACGATAACTCCTGTAAAAACTCTATAACTCTATTTGGTCATATCAAGACAAAATTTAGCAGAGATGAGTCGGGCACCTACATTTGCTCAAACGAGTTCATAATCCACACATTTCGGTCAATGGGAATGGGTATTTTGTACTCCAAATTGAGTTTTTTTCTTTATTTCATATGTAATTTTAAATTTTATCTTTCACCATTAGAATCAGCTTAAAAAGCTAAACAAAAAAGTTCCTTGCTCTATCTCTACGGTTACAGAGATATTAAAAAATCTAAACACAGTACGTTGTATTTTGGGGCTCCAATGTTAATCTTAAGGATGATAAGGGAAAATTAATATTTCACTTATAAACCTATATTTTTGCATGGACCTTGATATTTATTTTCATGTGGTTGAGATCCATACATTTAATCTCCTGAGACCCAACCGCCTTACATAATGACAGAATCACCCACTTAATATAGTCCTGTAATTTGTAGTGCTTTTCATAGGTCTCCGCCTAATGTCTTTATTAACCCTAGAAGTGGCAAGCTTTTTACTCTTAACTGTGACCTTGATATTTATTTTCATGTGGTTGAGATCCATACATTTAATCTCCTGAGACCCAACCTCCTTACATAATGACAGAATCACCCACTTAATATAGTCCTGTAATTTGTAGTGCTTTTCATAGGTCTCCGCCTAATGTCTTTATTAAAGTACATTTACATTTTAAAAGTAAAATTTACGTCAGCTGATTTTTAAATCCTTTGGCATTATATAAGTACATTCGGAAACAATACATTAAATCTCTTGAAATATGGCAGGTCTTACTAAGCTTAGTAAACTCTTACTAAGGTTGCCTTATAAGGACATTAGGTATTTACGCAAAAAAATAACAGGACTCAGGAGGTTATGCTTAAAAATCATAGTTTATTTGTTATAGTTTTTAGTTTATCGTAGCTAACCTGCATACTCTTTTCCTATGTTAATAGACAAACTCCTTTATTTATGGACAGATGTTGATGAAAGTTGGTATAAATAGTCAAAATAAAAACTGTTTATAAACTGTAGAAATGCCTACTTTTTGTGTCCCTCACAGCAGCTCTTTCCTCACACTTTGGAAAGTTTGTTCCTTCACACTCTTTCCCATGTTAATGTTAATTTTATGGAGAATATGTAAATAATTCTCATATTTAACAACAGATATTGATAAAACTTGTCATATTATTATTATATTATTGCTTTGGAAATTCACTGAGTACGCAGGTCAGCTGTGACGGGGGTATTTAATTCATTTATTTTATTTTTAGGTTGATTGTCGGGAAATCATAGCCAGTTGTATGTAAAATTAGACCGAAACACGAAACACGTCTTTATCATGGAAAATAAAATCTCAATGTAAATGAGACACAATCTGAAGAGTGATTCTCTAATTTCAATGCATCATGTTTCCGCTAGTTATTTAATAATTCTTATTGCTTTTTTTACTTTTAGGAGGAAGGTGTTGACCTAAATAAATACACAATAAATTGATATTCATAAAATAAAAATATAGCTTGTTTTATTTTATAAAATTACACTAAACTTACGAGCTAAAAATACTAATTTAAAGTTATAAAACCTTAAAAAGACATAGAACAAAAATATAGTTTTACAGGGTTAAAGCAAGGAATTACTGGCATTTTTTATTAGAAGTATTTTGCTTTGGATGCTTGTAAAACTGTCTTATATCTAAACACAAGAAATTTGGAAAGATATAAGGGTTCAAAACTTGCTCAAATCTATACATATTTTGTAATGGAAAAAAATAAGTAGCTTAATTTAAATTCAATGAAACAAAAACAAATATTGCTAAGCAATACTCTAATATGGTTCAACATTCTGAATACAATTACTTTCTATATGAATGTTTAGAATGTTAAGATGAATATGGTATTTGTGAATGAATGTATTGAGATTAGTATTTTTACCTGAGACGTGTCAAAAATTAAAATTGAAAGTTACAGTATTGATTAAAATGTTTGTAAAATATTAAAAATTAAATATTGTTGAAGTTTTTATAGTTTTTTTTAATACAATAGATTACTGATGAATTATCACTGATTAAAGAGTACAGTTTATGAAATCTGAATCGCAACTTGAAAGATTCTTTTAGTTGAATTGACTTTAGAAAATTTATTTTTTTAAATTTAATTATTATTTCTCTTGCAGGTAAAATCTCTAAATTAAATTACATTAACACCACTTTGATGTGATTTTACATTATTAATCAAATAACGTAAACACATAAACAAATTATTGTTAGTAAACACAGACATTCATAAAAGTTGCGGGTTTGATTTTTTACAGGTACATTAAGTTTCGACAACATATCAGAGATCATATTGCACGTTCGTAGAATACATAATTTTGTAGATGGCCCTGCATTCTTTTCTTGCTGATACTCTGAGCTCTTCTAAGTATTGTCTCTTTGGACGTACTTTTTTGATCACACTGATTGCATTGTTGGTACCACTGATAGTACGGGTAATTGAATGGAATATCAATCCACAGGATCCACTCCAGTGTCCAGAAAATCTTTACAGTGTTGGATAAATTTTCCTGGCAGTAACCTGCAATAAAAATTAAGTAAAAATTGTATTACTTTTGTGAAAATAGCAACATATGACAGATATATAATGTTATACAGGGTGTTCATTAAAGTCGGGCACAAACTTCAAGGGGTGATAGTACTCATCAAAATAAACAAAAAACTTCCCATAACCATATGTCGAAAAATCCTTTGTTTAGCCGCTAGCTGCCATTTTTTTTATACAAAAAACGTTTTATATCAAGAAACATTTAAGATACAGAAACCAAACTTTGCTCACATACTTATTGGCCAAAGAGAGAAATATTCTCAAAGTATCATTTAGTTTGCTTTTATATTTTTATCTCGTGTAAAATTTATAAAGTTAATGGTTTTTTGTTATTTTAATTAAAAGATTTTTAACCACCACCATTTTGAAAATATTAAAGCAAACTAAATGATACTTTGAGAATATTTTTCTCTTTGGCCAATAAATATGTGTGCAAAGTTTGGTTTCTGTATCTTGAATAGTTCATGATATGTAACGTTTTTTGTAAAAATACAAAATGGCGGCTAGCGGCTAAACAAAGGATTTTTCGACACATGTTTATAGGAAATTTTTTGTTTATTTTGATGAGTACTATCATCACCCCTCGAAATTTGTCCCCGACTTTAATGAACACCCTGTATATATATTATATGGGTTATTTCCTATGGTAGCTGTTATGATATAAAATTTACAGTTATTCGCCATTAACAGTTGGTCTATAAGCTTTGGTAGTAATCATCGAAAGAGACTGGCACTTACTTTCTCCCTTAAAGTAAATTTAAAAAAATACAATCTGTATTTATAAACGTCAAAGCCTCACTCACTCATCACTAATGCTCCCACTTCCAAATTACTTAGGACGCTGAAATTTGGTATACTGGTTCTTTAGGCCTAAATTAGGAAAGTCTAATAGTTTTTGTGACGATTTTCCCATAAATCTTTACCCCATACATCTTCAAAGTTCTCATGTCAATCTTATGGGGAAATAGTAATTTTGTTTTGGATTCCAACATATTTTGTCTTAACTCTTAAGGTATAAACAGCAGCTGTTTTTATGTGAACCATTGAGCAAGCCAAAGAAAATAAAATAATATTCAATGGTAAATGTGTAAATAGAATTTTTCTCATTATAGATTTTAGTAATTAAGTTTTATGATTAAAAATCAAAAGTTTTTATGTTGGCCAAATTAAATTAATAATTACAATGTTACAAAATGTTGTTAAAAAATTAACGGTTATGATTATGATGACGGTTTGAAAGTTTCCTAAACTGTAATTTGTTCAAATAATGTAAATAATTAGTAATTAACTTTACTATCCAATGTCATCTTAATCATTCATTAATGTAAAACTGTAAAGCAAATATATACTGTAAAAACGGAAAGTTTTAATCACCAGTTCAATATTTTACAGATTGTGGGGAATTATGTATTATGATTAAAAACCAAATGCTTATACATATTAGGTTTATTATAATAATCAGCTGTTGTAGACCTATATTTTTTATATTTTCCTTTTGCTATATGAAATATATAAATGGTTGATATTGTGTATTATTATCGAATATTTTATTTTGTGTGCATGTGTGATTTTGCGTGTACGTGTGAGAGTGTGTATTTACCAGGCTGTAAGATGATCAAAGGCGCCCTGGTGTATGATGATATAGTCTGTCTCTATTTTTCATATATGTTTTAATGTTTCAATTCCACATGAATAATCAACTTTTTTCAAATATTTTGGCTGAATCCTTAAAGACCTAGTACGGTTTCACAGACTGCTTGAGTTATTTATTTGAATATAAGGGTTTCAAAAGACGATGACCCCACCCATGCCAGGTAGTTGTTCTTCCCCACCACCGAGCTGATTCTTATTGTCACTTGTCTTACGGTCGTAATATTTATAGATTTGTTTGTCGTCAGCAGTCTGTGAGACTGCACCCAGGACGGTACGTGATGGATTCATGACCCGGCCCAAAATCTTGTGTGTTTGTTTTGGGCTCGGATTTTGAAGAGACATTTGAAAACTGGTACAAGGATGCTTTGAGAAGTGAATTGGACTCAAATGATAATGGTAAAACCACAATCGTAGCGGCGTTTGCAGAATACGAGGCTGACGTATGAACTTCGAGCATGCATCAAGTATTAGGAGTAGATGAGCCTAAACCTGACACTGTTGGTGATAGACTGAATAAAAGACAGACATGCTACAGATGTTATCTGTAGAGGATAAACAAAAGGTTGCAACGAATATAGACCTCTGTTATAAACTGAAATTAGCTGTAAGGCAACTGTCTCAATTTGATTGATAATACATTTTTTTATAACTATATTTACTTTTTGATATTCATCATATCCTATGGAATGGAAAAATACCAATAACTAAACATTTTGTCATTTTTATCATCATGTTATTATGATTTTAGAAAATGTTTAAATTTGTTATCAGTTGTAGAAGTTTTTTTTCATTTTATACATCTATTATATGTACTCAATAAATTTAATTTAATATTATGCACATTTATTAGTTATGCATTTTAGTTATAATTTCAAATAACATAATAGATGGATAAAATGATTTCCAATAGTAAAAAATAATTTTTTGGTTTTTTTTTTCAAAAAGGCGGTCTGTGACACCACACCCATGGCCGAGTGTAACAAAAAGATCACCCAGGACGTCAAGGGTTAAAATACCTGGATAGGCCTCATATTCAGAAAGGTAATTACTATATTTATAATTATAGTAAGTTATATTTTATATTTGCCAGTGAATCTAATAAGTCTGTTTTGTACATCGCTGCAAGGCGCGACGGGTAACACTAGTCTTTAATAAAACTATTAATTGTTAATTTTAATATGATTTAGATCTAAAAAGGAAGAAATTGATTTTTTAATATTCATCATGAAATAACAAGGGACGCTCTCAGACAACGTACTGCGTTCACCATGGACGGAAAATTAAATTTCTCTGGAACCGTTAGTTGTAGACTAATGATTCATAATACTAATTTGTTTAGTTTTTGAAGCTAGTTTAAAGGGCTCTACACACAGTTAATTTGATATGTCACATCGATGTGAGAGTTAAATTTGAAATTTAACTATAAGTTATACTTCAAGGCAACAATTGCCTACACGCTCGATGTGTCATTTCAGCCTGTCGCCTCCACGAGTTTAAAAATCTTCCGTGAACTATTCTATGTATATGCGATAAAGCAGTGTGTTAATTAAGATATTTTCTGATTGTGTGTAGACCACTCTGTTTGTTAATGCAAAATTTGTAGCATTAATTTATTATCATTAAATAAACTATAATATTTAAAGTACAAAAAATGATTTGCAACGTTTTCTTTTCTGAAGCTTGAATTACAAAACAAATTTAAAACTTCTAATTTAAAACATCTTTGAATGTCTGCCACTTCCGACTCGGTCGTCCTTTTGAATTCGGGTTAGCAGCATTGTGCTTTGCTAAAAAGGATACTTAGCACATGTATATTAACATTAACCCTGTTCTATTAACGGTTTAATAATACTATCAATAGAATAAATAGTTTTTTAAGTCCCTACTGACTTCTTGTGGGCTCTATCTAAGGTTAATAGTCAGCAATAATCTAAAAAAGTAGTGTTTTAGGTCCTAATTCATTTTGCAAAGATTTACTCTTTAGGATAATTAATAATAAAAATTAGATGGTTCCGGGACTTATCACTTTTATGTATAAAATAACATATAATTATACAGTGAAATTGCCACACACAAAAAACTACGCGATAATTGACATGTGCAAAATTTCACTATTCAAACGATGTCTGTGCGGATACGTAGATGCCCAACGTGACCAACTATAAACACGCTCACTTTAGAATGCCATTAATTCGATGTGTCACACCGAAATGACAAAATGGTCCATCCATCAGTTCAATTCTTTTTTCAACACATCGAACACATCACTGTGAGTAGGCTCCTTAATGGTATTAGTCATATTATCATATAACATTATTGTTTGGCTGAAAAAATTACAAAAAATATTTTTTCCACATTTAAAGCTCATAATATATAAACTATTGTGGTGCCAACGTTGCGCCCGCTTCCGGTTACCTTACGGGATTTTTTAGAACTATTTAGAGCTTCTCATATTGGAGAACGCTGCCCACCTTTTTAGCATAATTGTTTTTGCCATTCTGCTGTCTCTGAGGAAAACTAAAAAAATCTTAGCTGGAAGAGCAGACGATAACCATTTGGTTTATTGTTTGTTTACTGATGTCTGATATAATGTGGAAGGACAATGTTTCTGTGTTAGTTTGACAGTGTTTTGAAAAGAAATATGATAAGTTATTATGTCCAAGTGTTTTATTTTTCGTTAGAGAAATTTGGTGTCGTAATAGTAAATTTTGTTTTATTTTAAGAAGACATTTTATGGTAAACTGACACTGTGAGTATTGTCTAGAACTAGGTTATCAATAAAATATTAGTTTTTAATAAACTTAGACAATAACATTGCATTGAGGTTAGATGAACAGTTATCAGTTACAGCTCATGTTTGCTAGTAGTAAAATTCTGGAGATATGGCCAAAGTACACCTATGTACCAAATTTCATAAAAATCGTATAATCAGTGTGGTCTTGGGGTCTGCATATGGACAGACAGACATCAATCTGAAAACCACTTAAACAGCTAACCTAACTTTAACGTCACTAACCAAATAACACCATTGTTTCAAATTTTGGTCACTCAAACCCCCCCCCCCCAAAGAGCAAAGACATATCAATGTCCAAAATAACCAATGGTTGCAAGTTTCCTTCAGTGTTAATTTCATCTAAGTAAATTTTCCTTGTTGGCATTGCCTCTACCTCAGAATCCCAGATTAATCTTTAGGGAAATCTTCTCTTCTATCACACTTTTACTTGATAATCTGATTGAGGGAGGTTTGATATGTTGATAGGATTCTATATAATCATTAGAAGTCAGTAGACGATGACTTTAGTCAGATAAGTATATGAATAATGAGTATGAATAATGAGAGAGTTAGTGTTAGTATTTTGTAAAAAAATACTCAAAAGTTATGATGCAAATCTATTATTCTGTAAAATAACCCTGTAGCAGCAAACCTGTATACTCAGAGAATTTTCACTAATTTATGAATTTTTTGAGATGACAGAGTACCGTAACTAAGATTGATCATAGACACGTACCAAATAATTGTTATCACAGTATTTTTATAAGAAGTTTAATTAACGTATCCATTAGAATAACATGGGAAATGAGTTCATAGATTTCCTGACATGAGAAATATCAAAACTATGATTTTTTATTTTGTATGTTGTCCAGAGAAATTAGGTATGATTTTTTGTATACATTGGTACTTTAACTAGATGAAGTTAGCCTCTTTTGCACTTAATACCCGCACAAGTAGAATGTATTAAGCAAAGTCAGGGTTCTCTGAGACTCCTAATTCTTACTTGTGTGACCCAACCTACCTGTGTTGGTTTTTAAAGTGTATATGAGTGCAGGGTGAACGGAAAAGTGTAATATATTTTTAAGACATCATAGCTTTGTTCCTGACACAAAGAAAAGCTTATATATTTGTCAGGATCATCAATTAACAGTCTAATGAACCGAAGAAAACTTAGTTCAGAATCGAAACATTACCAAAAAGGTAATAGCTGATAGGTAAAACATGATCTGAATTAGTAACATAGGAGTCTCTGGTTTCGTTGGCTGTCACGCTAACTATATAGCCTAATAAAACGTACTTATGAATTCATCACCGTAACTGTTTGTGCCTAACAGAAGAAGAAAGGAGACCTGCAGCCTAAGTCCAGCTATTTTTTCAATAACTCCCCAGTGGAAACTTACTTGTAGAAAAACTATATTAACTCATAAATGCTCACCTGGAGATCCGGTCGAAGAAAAGCATGGGCGGTGGCAGGCTGAGCTCTTTGTAGTTCCTCCTCATCGCCTTGACGATCATGGAGGCCACTCGGTCCGGTGGTAGCAGGGCCAGCAGTGCAGGGAACCTGGGAGCACAACAGACATCAATGTCAATGACGTAATCAGATGGTACATGATGGTTACAGTTCTGTTGGTCATAGTGTCACAAAAAAGGAAATAAACTTACTGTTATTCTTATACTTTAGACACCGACCTGAAGTAAGTATGTATTTTAAATAAATAAATAAGTTAGATGTGTCACAGAATTGGTACCTACTGAGGTAGGTATTTCTTATAAGATTATAAATTACTTAAAATTTAAGATTTCAGGTTTTTAAAAATATTCTTATAAGAATGTTTTAAGTTGAGCTTAATTTTGTATGGCAACCTCGCCATTTCAAATGTTACTGAAATCTAATTTAAATTATAATAAACCAATAGGCCTAGAGGTATGAATATAGGGTTATAACTTTTAGAAAGAAAATGAATTTTAGCGAATTTCCCATAGGGAAAAAGCTATTACCATAGGTCTCATGGAAAGACTTAAGCCTGGGACCATGTTATTTTTTTGTCTTTAGGTGCCCAGAGACGATAAATAGTCGTTAAAAATTTTACATATATATATATGTCTGTGAACACAATAACTCTCATAAAAATGGTCCGATCGAGACCAAATTTGTATTTCTACATTTGCTCGTACAAGTTCGTAAACTAGACATATTGGTCAATGCGAATGGGTAATTTGGGAGGATTTTGTACTCAAAAATTGGGTTTTTTGCGTTTTTCATATGTAATTAAAATTTTTATATTTCACCATTAGAATCTGTTAAAAAAAACTAAACAATTCAGTTCCTTAAAGTTTTTCTCTATCTCCAACGGTTACCGAATTATTAAAAAGTCTAAACACAGTACGTTGTATTTTGGGATTCCAATGTTAATCTTATGGAGGATAAGGAAAAGTTAATATTTCACTTATCAATCTATATTTTTGGATGAAAATTGATATTTAGCTTTACGTGGTTGAGATCCATCCATTTATGCTTAAAAATCATAGTTTATGTGTTTATCATTGAGCTAACCTGCATACTATTTTCCCATGTTAATATAGGGAATAGGCAAACTCCTTTATTTATGGACAGATGTTGGTGACAGTTGGTATAAATGGTCAAAATAAAAATTGTTTATGGTAGAAACGCCTACATTCAGAGTTCCTCACAGCAGCAAACCTGCACACTCCTTCCATTGTTAATCTTATGGAGAATAGCCAAATAATTCTCATATTTATTGACAGATATTGTTGATAAAACTTGTCGTATATATGTATATATGCTTTGGAATCTCACTGAGTACGGAGGTTTTCTGTGACAGGGGTATTTTTTAAATATAGCCTAGGCCTAAGTCATCGTTAGGCCCAAGTGCACTTAAAAATGTAGCCTAATTTGTTTCTGTCTGATTAGGCCTACTTGAACTCTACATGTATGCAAAACTTCCAGTATTTTTTAATAAGTTTTGCCAATGCAAAATTCTAGCAATTATCACGGGAATATGCCTCCTGCAGTCCATTCCAACATAGAGAAACATACATTGGTACATTTGTCATTGGTGAAATACGATTGACAAAACCACAAAACACCAAAGTTTTTCTACAATTGTGATTATTTTACTTTCTCCCCTTATACATGGTATATGGAGAAAGAATTGTTCTTGTCAAAATTTTCGAATTAGAGTTGAGAGTGGATATATCCGTTTTTAGGGTCCCCTGAATCAAAAAGTGGGTTTCGACGTGATGTCTGCCCATCCATGTGAGTGTGTGTCTGGATGTGTACAGAGCCACAGCCTACCCTGTTGGTCCGATTTAGATGAAATTCGGCATGTACTGGTATGTATATACGCACTGTATCTCTAGGCGTATCTCTTTTGCAAGGAACTTAAAATATCTAGATCCCTGTGCACTAGTACATAAAGCATGGTCATCTCCAAGATAAACTAGGCAATAAATTAAAATTATAGGCTTTAAAGAAAAACGTAATTTCAGTTAGATTCGATTATTGAAATGGCAAGGCCTACAACTAAAATCTATAGATCACATAAAGACAATAAAAACAAATAAAATTGAACAAATTAGATTTTAGAAACGTACAATTTCTCTGGTCCCTGTTGAAATTCTAAGTAAAAATTGAGAGACCACGTTATCTTTGGCTAATGATACATCAATTAATTAATTATTGTAACTTTGTACAGTATTGAACTGACCTTTGTACTAGGCCTAGGTACACCTAACAATTAAAATACCTATGTGTTAGGCCTACCATTATATTAAACAAAACCTGATGCAATCAACTATCAAACGACGTAATAAAACATATTAGTCTCCCTCACCTAGTCTACCAAAAACCTTTTTAAATGTTCCTGGTATTTTCACTATCATGTTTCAAAACGACTTCATTTAAAGGAGTTTCAAATTTATCTCAACGGTATGCGGACGATTACAAACAAGGAAAACTTTCGCACTCCCTAGCAGAAACTACCTTATGTATAATGTATACAATATTACGCGGATTGTCTGTTCCTAACATAGTCCCAATCAGCAGACACGTCATTGACCGAACTAACTCAAACAAGCTCTTATTTATGTGTTTCAGTTACTGTCCGCTAGAAGCCCCTTGATGCCAGTGTTGTGCTGCTGGAGCTTGATGCTAGATTTCATCACTGCAATCTCCATGCAGTACTAAAGTAAAGAATGACTACCGTATTCATTTCCCAATTATAGTAACCAAATTCCCCTTCGCCGGGAGAAATACCCGCAAATTACCCAGCCCCTTGCGATCATAAAACAGGTTCCCGCTCTCAATTCGCCGGCAGTCGTGCCCAAGTCGCGGACGTTCACACAACTCTGCCGAGCTCCACAAATAGCCCGTCTTCTTCTTCTCTATTTCTTTCCCTTCTCTGTCAGTATTTCGTTGTTAGCAGGCTAATTTTATTTTTCTAAATTGGCTTTAGTTAAAACAGAATATGACTACTAAAATAGTAGACAAATAACGTACGCTATTTTAAGCCGTAATAACCTAACATACTACTCAAATATAGATTGCATAAATATTTCTTCTTTTTCAAGGAGTAATAACACAATAACCTAATTTACAAAAATAATTTGTATTTATTCTTAATTAGATCATGGATATTCTAAAATGTAGAGCTACAGTGTATGTTTCAAATTGTGTTTACACATCACCACAGACGTATCCATGTCAATTTACGATAGTTCCAGTAACAGCTGTTTCCCTAAATCCCTGATTCATGGAGAATAGCAGTTAAATATTTTTGAGTCTGAAATGTTGTGTTTAAGGAGCAGAATCATGCATTTTCAGTTTCTAGCTAAACATCGTTGTATCTTTATGGCCATCAATATATTAAGATGTGGAGATCTTCGGAAGAAAGGTGGAAGTTCTCGTTACGAGTGTTTACGCAATGTCGATTTACGTCATTTCTAAAAGTACGTTTCTGCAAGATCTTTTTGAAATGTTCAAACAACCACGACCGACACAGAGAAGAACAAGAAAGGACCGTGACGAGATGTTCAATAAAGGCAGAATAGAAACTTCAAAATATTTTTAAGTTGGACGTAAAATGTTTTGTCCTGTAAAAAATAAATAATACTACTTGTATGGAAAATATCTAACAAAAGGCATTCTTTGCTTTTAAAAAAACTTTATTTGTTGGCCTTGACCAGTTAATAGTCACGCAAAGAGTAATATAATTAAGATACTTGTTACAGAAAGGTGGAAGTAAAATTCGTTACGAAAATATTTTTACGCAATGTCGATTTACGTCATTTCTAAAAGTACGTTTCTGCAAGATCTTTTTGAAATGTTCAAACAACCACGACCGACACAGAGAAGAACAAGAAAGGACCGTGACGAGATGTTCTAGTAGAACCCAACCAAGGCAGAGATCTACTCTTGAAACTTCAATTAGATTTAAGTTGGACGTAAAATGTTTTGTATCCTGTAAAAAATAAAATAATACTACTTGTATGGAAAATTATATCTAACAAAGGCATTCTTTGTTCTTTTTAAAAAAAACTTTATTTGTTGGCCTTGACCCAGTTAATAGTCACGCCAAAGAGTATTCATCCCTGCGAATAAAGATACTTGTTACAGAAAAATAAGAACATAAAATTCGAAGAAAATATTTTAAATACAAATTGGAATTAGTCTTATTTGGAGTAGGCTATCTTTTTGGATATTTTTCAAATACTCAAACAACCCCGACCGACACAGAGAAGAACAAGAAAGGATCGTGACGAGATGTTCTAGTAGAACCCAACAAGGCAGAGATATCTACTCTTGAAACTTCAACTAGATTTAAGTTGGACGTAAAATGTTTTGTATCCTGTAAAAAATAAAATAATACTACTTGTATGGAAAATTATACCTATCAAAGGCGTTCTTTGTTATTTTTTTAAAAAAACTTTATTTTTTGGCCTTGACCCAGTTAATAGTCACGCCAAAGAGTATTCATCCCTGTGAATAATGTTATTTGTTACAGAAAAAAAGAATAAGAACATAAAATTCGAATAAAATATAAAGAATAAAATACAAATTGGAATGGAGTAGGCTACAGTATATGTACCATGATCACCTTGGTTAACACAGTTGAATCCACTGGTAAAAGTCACCTTGATTATATTGCTTTTAAATACAATTATAACTAAAATATTAATTCATAATTTAACCACACAACTATTGTCTTGGAAAGATACACCTGCAGCCGGTTTATAGCCACCTGTTAAGCAAGTGCAGTCCAGCGACGGGCCGCGTTAGTTCCACGCGCGCGCTAGTATGTAAATTTTGTTATATATTATTTTGTTAAATATTTGTATACAAATGAATAGTAATGTTTATGCTTAATTAATTGTACTTGTTTATAAATTGTGGATCAAAATACATTTTTACATATTAATGTGATGTTATTTTCTAAGGAATAATGTGTCCTTGTGTTTGAATGAAATTGGTGAGACTGTCTACGTTGCAACGGAAGGCACTTTTTGCAAAATCGTAGGGAGAAGTTCACAGGCCAAACAGGAAAACGATATAGGCAAACAAATTAAATTTATTTCATTATTAATATGAAATTTAAATAAATTAATTTAAATGAATTGATAAATTTAAATGAAATTTGAATATTAAAATCGGGTGAACCCCAAGCTTTTTCTGAGCTTCCTTGATAAATACCCTTCTGTACGTCTCTTTGTAAATTTTACAATTTTAAGCTTCTAACTCTTTTACTGTTTTCTCGAATTATATAATATATAGCTATTTCAAATACTAATTCTCCTCTTGATATAAGAGAATAGCATTTTAAGAATCGATCTAAAAAGTTTAAATGAAATGTTATTGGTAAACTAATGATCATTTAGCCTCACCTCAAACACTAAAATAATTAGCCCTGAAAATAGCAAATCATCACCTTTCAAAGACTTCTGTTGAAAGCTACGTAAACAAAGTAATGACTATATAACTTAACCAAGATGTATATATATGTATATATATACTTATAACATATGCGTGTAAGAGACAACAATATTTTAGGCAATATAAAAAACAGGAAGAATAACCTCTTCATGGTTCGATAATAATAACTTATTCAAATAGTGGGTCAAATCCCCAGCTCAAAGAGCTAAAGATACAGTCCTTCTATAATGTGTAATTTACATAACAGCGCATTGTGGAGAAAACATAAAGGTCACTGAATATGGAATTGCGGCGAGAATTCGAACCTGTTCTGATTTTGTAATATCTCCTTTCTCAGATCTCTAAAGATTCAAATACGAGCTTTAACGGTAATGTAACGCTATTGTAATCCGTTTGAGTATTTTTACATTTTAGCGAATTTCCCTCAGGGAAGAAGCTAGACTACCGTAGGTCTCATGGCAATACTTATGCCCGAGAACATGTTATTTTTTCGTTCTTAGGAGTCTAGAGACCAAAACAGTAGTCGTAATATATATATGAAGACCTGGAAATTTGGATCTAAGTGTCTTTCTCAACGTTTTGAGATAACAAGGTTTTTCACCAACAGAATGGCATGGACTCATACGGCCCACGCGTTCTGTTGGTGACCGCATAGCAACTACTAGGAACATTTGGAGCACTAGAACAGAATATACCTTAAGCTGGCTTGGTTCATAGATCAAATTTACGGTTAAGTCAAAAAATTAAAAAATGACACTTGGATCCAAATTTACTTCAGGTCTTCATATATACATGTATAGACTTTATGTGTGCGTGTGTCTGTGAACACGGTAACTCTCGTAAAAATTATCCGATCGAGACCATATAGAGACGTTTATTCCAACATTTACTCGGACGAGTTCATAATCAAGAAATATCACTCAATCGAAACGGGGAATTAGGGGGAGGTTTGTACTCAACAATTGGGGTTTTCGTTTTTCATATATAATTTAATCTCTCGCCATTAGAATAAGCTTAAAAAACTACATAATTTATTTCTTTAAAGTTTTGCTCTATCTCCAACGGTTACCGAGATATTAAAAAATCTAAACACAGTACGTTGTATTTTGGGGCTCCAATGTTAATCTTATGTAGGATAAGAAAAAATTAATATTTTACTTATCAATAAATATTTTTGGATGAGATTTGATATTTAGCTTCATGTGGTTGAGATCCATCAATTTATGCAATTAATCCATCAATTAATCCTATACAGATCGGAAATTCACTAGAATTTCCGATATGTATAGGATTTTTAGCCTTACTCGGCGTAGTGAAAACTAGGTTTTGTGAAACCCACCCGTTTGTTCACGTTTTATCTTATTTTTAAGTTTAGTTTTGTGATGTTTTGGCATTTGCTGAGTATATTCTTCAGTATGATATGACGACAATAATTTAGCTCACAGTTAATGTACTTATTTAACTATTGTTAATTCATAATTATTTTATTCATTAAAACAGTTAGTTTTAAGGCAAATAAAGTTCAACGCTAGGTCTTATCAGAATACCGTAGAAAGACTTCAAAGGTTATATTGAATAATACAACACCGCTCCCCCGACTGTAATCCTAGGTCTTCCAAGAAAGGACCGCTCCGGCACACCTTTTTAGCACTACACCACCGGATATTAATTTAATAAAAGCTGGAAAAGAAATCAAATAATCATTCTCGGCAACAAATCTATAAATCATACAATCCATGACATTTTAAATTCACCCTTCTCATATCAATCAAAGACAAAACTATTCACCTTAAACTACCAACTTAGTGGTTTGGACGGTGTTGCACGAATATGAATGAATAACATTTCACGAGTTCAGTTAGATTTCGCATTTAACAAATTGGCTGCAATCGGGTGAAGACTATTTTTGACGTCAACAACTCTTGATTGATCTTCAATATTGTAATTCAGCTAGTACTTCAATCTTCAAGCTTGAGGTAGTGCTTGAGGTAGACTTTACACTTTTTGCCATTAGTTTGGGTTGATTTTGTCAAACAACGAAAAAATAACTATGTAAAAATATAAACATAGTGGTGTATGTGGTTTGGCATCAGCTCGCCAAAACTCAGATTCTTATACTGTTACTTTGTCTATTTTTAGAAAGGGGTAAGTGGGTAGCCTAATAAAAAAATAAAATATTAAAAAATTCAAAACACGAGCGATTTACTTCCATGGCCATCGATTCAATTTTAGACTTTGCGCATTAATCTGTACCTTAAACTAGCAACATTGGTAGCACCGTGTTCAGATGGCAAGGCTTACTTTATAACCCCACAGGCTATCCATCCCCTCCGCGTCGCAGAACTGCCGTGCAACCTTCGGAGCGTCTCTACTGTTTGTTCAGGGAGCGTTTCACAAAACCGAGTTTTCACTACGCCGAGTAAGGCTAGAAATCCTATACATATCGAAATTTCACTACGCCGAGGTTTCACAAAACCGAGTACGTTATAAAATTCAACTGTTTCACTAAACCGAGGTTTTACAAAAACCGAGTAAGGGGCTGAGTACCGTCCACTCTAGAAGTGACTGTAGAAGCCTGTGTAGCGTGCAGTATTGCGTGCTTTGCAGGCACTCACTGTCCAGTCGTGTAGTGAACATAACGCATGACACATAATTTATATTGAAGATTTAATAATAAATAGTTTATATTTTAGTTAGTAAAAATAAGTTAATAATAGTTAATACATTTATTTAATAAAATATTGCGAATTAAAATAATTTTTAGAGCTTTATGATTCTTTAAAACTAACGTAGGTCTCATGGCGAGACTTAAGCCCAATGCCCAATAGGCCTACCTACAAACCAAAGCAATACAACACCAACTCATTTATATGGAAGAAAATCTATTTCTGTACTGAGTACTGAGTTTTCTGTTAGGCCCGTCACCAAATTTATTGATAGTTTATTGGGTTAAAATAAGTAAATAGGTTCCTATGGAGGTGTGCCCTAAAATACATACTTACCTGGATATCCGCCATTTTAGCCAACGATTAATTTTTCTTAGCCATCTGATATTTTGGTGAATATCGGGCTAAGTATGCATTTTAGGACATACCCACGAAGACGTTTTTATTTATTTTGACCCAATAAACAACATCGTAAAATTTGGCGACGGGCTTAACAGACACCTTATTGATGCTAAATGTTATTATTATTATAGTCATTTTTTGCCATAAAATTCATAATAAACTCATTTTAGGGTTCCTATTACTGTGTCAAGTAGGATATCCTACAAAGAAATGAAATCAAACATTTGGAGAGCGAGGCAAAAAACGTGGACAAAATTCGTTACTCTTTAACTGAGTACTCGGCCATGCTGGCGGACCCAAATAATAGAAAATATGCACAATCTGTATCTGGCGACCCATTTTATTTTGGGTCTGTCACCGACTCGGAGGGAGCTACTTCGGTGCTTTTTGGGTCCCAATTTTTCATGAGTGAAATAAAATCGGCAAAGGAAATGCATATTGATGGGACATTTAAGGTCTGGCCAACGTTGCCAACGTCTAGGCAACTTTTAACAATAATGACCATCAACTTTAATCAGGTAAGTAATGCTATATTTACTTCTTGCAATGTTTAATTTGAAATAGTTCAATCACCGTTAGTTTTCCAAACACAAAAATATGAATTTCCTGACTATATATTTTAAATTGTTACCATAAGCAGATCAGGTCAAACTACTTTTAACAACTACAACCATTCTAATTTATTTATCGCCACAACAACAGTCACAATCGTTAGTAAAGTATTCTCCACATGAGTATAATTTCTAATCACTGAAATGTGCGTTTTCATTGATTTTTTAAGGCCAATACGTTTGAATTTTGTCTTGGAAATATTAACTGTAATTACATGCATTATTTTTTTGTATTAGGCCTACTACAGTCATACCTCATGTGGCATAAAAAGCCTCTCATAACGAATTTTAAAGGTGACTCCTTTATCTTCGACTTCAGGGTACACCTAACTATTAAAGCAATTTGGATATGTACATATTTAATAAACCCTACAATTGAAAATCACTTTCAATATCAATTGTATAAAAAAGGATGGGGAGGGACTTTAAAACCATTGTGTGTACACTCTATACAGGATTATAGTAATTTAATTTACAGTATTAGAAAGGTCTTACCATTAGTAATAAAATTTAATTTGAAAATAATCAAATTGGAAATGACACGTAAGGAACCACAAAATAATATGTGTGGTGGAGACTCGATCTATGAAAGCCTATATCAAACACATAACTAATATACTCTGTGTGCTTTGTTTACAACATTGTTGTTTCTAGTTTAAGTGGTTCAAAATATGAAGTGTCCTTCTACGCCTCACACGATTTTTTAATGTCTTGATGGGGAATGGTCAAAACCCCTAGAAACTAAACCGGTAGAAACTAAAGTGTAAAAAGAAGTGTAACTATTGTACATTAAAATAGAAAACACCACTCCATACTGACGACTACATGTGTGGCGATTCATAGTTTACTATTAAGATAATGATTGTTCTTTGAGACGTATTACCATGCTACCTGCCACGGTAGCTCAGGGACACTCTGGCCCAGTGTGTTAAAGGTTGTCGGCGACTCCTGTCAGAGCCCATGCGACTAATGCCGCTACGGTCCCTCACTGACTTCAATTCACCTCACAGCTCTAGGCGTACTGTGATGAACAGTTGAGGTTTCTTAACATAAACATGAATAGCCCTCACCTGTTCCTGGGTCTCTTAACCAGCCCCGTCCCCACCATGATGGGGTAGACGGTGGTGAACTTGATCTGGGACTTCCTCATACTGTTGTCTGACGCCCTCATCTCCTCATATAATGCCTCCATCAGCCCTGGGAAGAAAACAAAATCAGATTTTTCGAAATCACACTCAACCTGCTCTCAATGTTTAGGGTTCGGTACTTAAAAAAATAAGTAGTAAATCGGATGACGCATACTTAGATGCAAAGTTGTACAATCAAGAGTTTACACTTCCTAATTCCGTGAATTAATCACAAGCATTCAAGTTTTTACTGCCAATCAAAAGCGACAGATTTGGTCGATTTGTTTTTCAATTTCGACACTTCGTAGCAATAATGAAAACAAATCTCTTTATAACAGTTTAACTATTTTCCATATTATCTTTCCATATTTAATCATATTATCTTTTCGTCTATTTTGACATGGATATGTCTAAGCTCTGGGGGTGGGTGTTAGCGTTGTTGTGTAAAATGCAAAACAAAGTGCAACGGAAGACGTTTCCATATTGGCAATTGAATAAACCTTATCATTGTTAGTACAGTTTATAATGTATAATCTGCATATTTATCCAAATCAGTTAATTTGGACATCAGAATTCTAAGTTTTCGGGTAAAGACAGAGAATTGCATAGTGAGGTTAAGTGAAGTGGGGTTTAAGGGAAAACGAGTGGTGGAGCCTAGGTAATGCAGGTAATTAAAGACAACATGTGGTAAAAATAAATTTCTTAGGTTGGTAACACTGGTTATGATGTATCAAACAGCTGGTGATACCTCTGACGGCGAACTTGGAGGCGCAGTAGGGCACCACGTTGGGTATGCCCATCACACCGCACATGGACGACAGCGCCACCACATGCCCGTGGTTCTTCTCCACCATGGACGGCAGGAATGCTTCCAGAGTCTGGAAAAGCATAATCATTCGGTGTTGGGATATGAAACGCCAAAAAATAATCCATTTGTGTAATTCTTCTCAAAATGTTTAAAGGGACTCCAATGTCAATTTCTATTCCATGTTAACTTTATCAAGTTTATGACCCTTTTTCTCAAAAACTGTAAAAGATATCAACTTAAACTTTTTTCTCTTTTTAAATGCACTTTATTTAAAACTTTGACCATAAAGTTTCAATTTATTTTTAATTAGTTGGCTTATATTTTTGAAAATTTTCAAACAAATATGCAAAAACTCATAATTTTATGCATAAAATACAAAAAATGTTGCCTTAGATTAGATTATTTGAAATGGCGACCATACCACAAGGCCATTTTAAGCCAAGTATGAATGAGGATTGAATGTAAGATGATTGTGGCGCGATCTTGTAGTCTTGTTACTGACTAAGGCTGACATGTTCCTTAGACAGGACTGTTAATTAATAGCCCAACAGCCGATGGCAACTAAGGGGCCTACAGTTTAACGTGGAATCCGAACCACGGCCTCTGAATTACGAATTGGTCTAATTATGAGGATAGTCTTTTGTGGATTAACGTAGTATTCAATAGTGCGGACGTTAATCCACACAAGAGAACACAACACCCACCGACCATAACTTAACCATAACCATAACCGACCTTAGAACTTGGTAAAAACAACGGGACAAAGTGTGCAGCTTTACTTTCTATTCAATTCAAAAATTTTGAAGATAAATTTAGTGGTTATTGAGATAAAAGTACCTAAGCGACCCAAATATGGAGAATTGAAATTGAAAATCTGGTTAATCATATACTGCGACTAAATCACGGTGTACTTTTTCATTAAAGTTAAATAAAAGTAATTAGACTCATGCAATATTTGTGAAATTTCTTTATTATTTTGCTACTAATTAGGACGGAATAAGTTTATGCAAAAAATTGAAAATACTGACTCCTCTTAGCATCCGAATATTGGTATTTTGATGGTCCAACATAAACTAATAAAACTAACCTAGTCTAACTCATTGCTGAATTTAGAATTGTTCAGTTAAAACCTGTGTTGTGAAGCCAAGTAAGTGATCGTGAGATTAGTCAAGTTTGTTCGGTTTCTTAAGGGGTGTGCAGACACAACATTCTGAGAATATTTTACTGAAAAGGATGTGTTGATATACCCAGAAGTGAGCTAGAACGTTGATGTCGAATATCTTTTCGATCTCTCCGGGCTTGTGACCGCCCAGGGGATGGCAGGGCATGATGCCGGCGTTGTTGACCAGCACGGTGACGTCACCGACCTCCCGTCGCACTCTCTCAGCTGTGGCCAGCACCTCCGTCCTGTTGCTGACGTCACATCTGTCAACAGCCACACTAATATGAGTTTCTGTACAAGTCGTAAACAGAATGAATTGTCATCAGAAGTGGAAAAGAGAATAAATGTGTTGTTAACCTCAATCCTAAAGAAGAATAGAATCTTTTAAACCTTTTTAAAGATCATGTTTAATATTTCTTTCGAACAATTATTGTTTCGTACATATTAATAAGTTTTCATCCAATATTCATACTTTTCAAAAAGGAAATTAAAACAATCCTCCTCAGGTATTCAGTTTAGACTGAAAGGAGACATGAGTCTCCAAGCTCAGGCGGAACTAAAGATGCAAGGGACAAAAGGAAAATATAGTAAATGATGACTATTAGAATAGCTAATGAATTCAATGTGTAGAGTCCTATTGAGACTATTCATACTGAATTCATTGGCAAATTTCTGAGAAAATTAAAGCAATTTGTGCTAGTCATTTATTTAGTTCTCAAAGCCAGAGACATTTTAACAGAGTCACAGTGAAATTGTACACAAACAATTTTTGAGAGAGTGGTAAAAGCCCAAATAGGAATCCCAGGGTTTGAACCTGTGACCTCTTGCACAGAAATACAACGCTATCCACAAGGCTAGAAAAAAAACTTCAGATTCACATTCAGTTATTCAAATTCTCAATCACTTTAAGCTTGCAAATTTATTTTGATTTGGTTTTAAAATTAAATAATTGATACATATTATGAAACTTAATTTTGGGTTTAAGAGTTTTGACATGGATATATCTAAACTTTGGGGGGGTTTTAGCAGATTTGTGGAACGCAAAAAGTGCAGCGGAAGTGTTTGGATCCCAGTTCCATAGAAACTACTAAAGCTATTGAATTTAATCTTTAGTTATGAGAACAGCTGTTTAAATGAAACATTAGCTGAAAAAATCCCTTTAGACATATCCATGATCTGACCTATTTCCCACAGGGAAGTAAATACAAACATTCTTCCACTAACTTTCGTCTTAGATCCCCGCAAAGATAACGTAAATGGAAAGATATATGGTATAGGGCAGATAAATTACCGGCTTTTATCAGCCGATTCTGAACTCTTATCATACAGCCTTGCCTCCCAATTTATCGGTGTATTCTTTCACTGTAAGACCCTAAGATGTGGCCACTCACGTGTAAGCGTGAATGTTCTTGGTGTACCCCAGCTTCGCCAGCAGTCTCACGGTCTCCTCATTACCCTTGGGGTCGATGTCCCAGCAGACCACTGTGCAGCCGTGAGGGGCGTATTGGAAGCACAACTCCCTCCCAATGCCATGACCGGTACCTGTAACCTGTCAGTAGCTCATTAAAAACCATCGTTCCCAGAAGAGATTAGTATAGAAATGTGGATATGCAATTTTTGAAGACATTGTCATTAGGGGGTTTGTCATATCAGTGTATATCAGATGTTTTACTAATTTAAGGGCTTTTGAGGGAAGTAAGATTTTAAGGAAAAATGGTTCAAACTTCTCAACCTGTTTTGACCACCCTGGGACGATCTGGTACCGAACGTAGACAACCATTAGCCCGCGCTACCCATTAGCCTAATCTTAATGGGTAGCACCTCGTCTGCTACCCACATGCCCTTCTGGCTAGCCCAGCCAGAAGGGCATGTGGTCAGATGGTTTTGTTTTAAGAAAGTCTCTGTAATCTCAAAAACTCTACTACTGGACGATTTATCCTTAAAACCATCAGACTATCTCATCCTCTCATATTTATATTACGATGTGAAACCTTTAAACTTTCATTTGAGAACTCTTGTTAGTTTTTCAACTAAAAGTAGATCTCCCTCAAACTCCAGTTTCTCGAAGGGTTCGAGAATTTGAATCAAGGACATGTAAGAATATACAATAAGTTAATCACTTTACAGTTTAGATGTATTATCGGAAGAAAGTTAGGAGCAAGTTGAAAGGAAACTAGTCTCTGAAGTCGGTCACAATAGACACACAATGTCAGTAACAGTAAAACTTTACAATTTAACATTTTGTACTTCTGTAAGATTGAAACTAGAAAGATAAGTATATAATATTACTTATACAGTATTTGAATGAGTTTCACCAACCAGTACAATCTCGTTGGCTAGCGACTTCTCCACCGGGGGCAGCAGCAAGTTGTACAGCGACTCCAGTGAGCAGATCAGCAACCTGAAGGCCAACACGAGGAGCTCTGCTAGCAGCAGCGTCGCCGTGTACAAGGTCTTGGCCCAGGCGATCCTGCCGAGCACAATAACTATAACGACATCACACTTAGAAATACTGTACATCGGCCACGTGGAGTCGGTCAAAATAGTTCGGAGGAAGGTTCAGGAGAGAAACTCTTAATCGGAATACCTGTTTGGATGATGACACGCCTAAGAAGACTAGAGATAAGTCAAGACTCGCATAGATAAGCTTATTAAGTAACAGACTAGATTTTTAGTGATAACTTTAAGGCTATGAATAAAATTTGAATTAAATTATGAATATTTTGAGAAATCAAATACGCAAAAAATATGTAATTTATTTAGATTCCAAGTGTTTTTGAAGAATGTGTTTCTGACGACTACTAATTTTTGTTTTTAGAGGCACACTTAACATAAGGTTAAGTGGGATTATTGATGTCAAAAAGGATATTTTGAGATCCACGCGATCGCGGAAGTGTTAGATCGAGATAGAACATTTTTTCGTTATCCCACCATTTTTTCTTTTAGAAAATACCTCCCAAAATATATTTATACTATCAATAACCAACCTAACTTTAACTCCGCAGAGCGCTGTCCTGGGGTGTTTTCCCCTCACCCTCTCTCATCGGCCGAAAGGGGGAAGCTTTACTTCGATCGAAGTCTTTTTACTTTATTTACATTTTATTTTTATAGCCTACGAAACACTGAGAATATAAAAATTAATTAGGGGGTTTAGATTCCTCTTATTGCAGTCAATTCATGAAGTTGCAAATACCAACTAGTTCCGACCTCCATAGTGTGATTGATGTAGGGCCTACTTCAGTACAACTATATGAAGTACGCCTATTGAAAAGTACAACAATTGTAAAGTAAAATAGTGTGAAGTATTTGAAGTCACACTATTGTAAAATACAATAGTGTGACGCCCCTCTTTATGAAGTAAGTGAAATAACCTTTGTACGCTCGTCAATGACGGATCCATTGAGGCGAAACTAATTGCTATTTACAAATACACGAATCATCCGCAGAAAAGGTGAATATAGGCCTAAGCCAAGTTTTAGATTATTTAAGGTTAAGCAAATTTAATACAATCCACATAATTATTTTTCATCATAAAATGACCCGTTTCCTTTCTGTAGGTACGGTAATGTTAACATTCAATATCATGATAAAGTAGTATCTAAGTCTTGTAAGGCGACTAGGACAATGGCTGAAGCGTTGCGCGCAAGACAGTCATGCCAATGAGCTCTGAGGACATTGCCATTTCAGTCAGAACCCCATCAAGGCCAATGGCAGCACCTCGTAGCAGACTGAAGATTGATGACTGATGATGACCCATGTGGTGACTGATCGGTCGGACCCACTGATTAAGACGCATTACAAGGACAATCCGGGCTTTTCAGAGTAATTTACTCAAGGTTATGACTCTGCTTTACTAGATAATTCCCGCTTGTTAGTGCTTGTGGTCGACCCTTGTTGGATCCGTACGCGTGAAGAAAGGTCAAGCGGGATAAGGAGATGACCTTGGATGATCTTCCAGAGAAACGTGTGTGTTTAATGTTGTGTAACAAAAAAACTCATGACACACAAAATATAAATAGAATTTTCTTCAAACTGCTTCACAAACAGCTGTTTTAGATACATGTGTTGAAGAGCAAAAGTTGTTCTTTTTCTTCCTAGGACTTACTTAACCTATTACTATTATTTTTTTTTAGTCCTAGGCCGCAAAAGATCATTGTTGATGATACTTTTGATTCGAGGTCAGCACTGACATAACCTAAATAACCTATCAGGAATCAAGAAAGAACTGCTACAATGTACGTAACACAACAGCTGATTAGTCTAAAGCGACAAAAAAGTCGATAACTATTGATACTAAATCAGGTAATAATTTATGTTTTACGAGTTTCATTTTATTTGCAGTGTGATGAAAAATACAGTTCGCCACATTGTTCAAAATTGGCTTTTTGATATATACTCACACATTTATTTATCCTGTGCTCGTATCAAAAACGCTCGTTTTTGGTTCTAGTGATGAAATATACTATTTAAGATTTTCTATCTAAACTTTTTAACGTAAAAATGTCGCATCCTTTTCCTTAATCAGTTTGCTTACAAAATGTCATAGCATTGAAGAATCGTAAAAACGTATCTAAAACATTATGCTTATTAAAAGCTAATCATTTATAGCCTGATCAATTATTACATGATTAGGTCAATGTGCACAATGGACAAAAACAAACAAATATATTTTCTATGAAACATTCATTTCAAACAGCTTTGTAGGTAGAAATTGTTCAAACCCTTTTGTATACTAGAACTTTCAAGAACATTTACATAAGTCTGGATCGTTTATTCAGAAATATTTTTAACCATTTTTAAATACTCTCCTCACACTGCGAGCTGAAGATTACGCCATTAGCGTATATATGTTTTCATATTTATTTGACCTGCTTGCTAAACGAAAAACAGATATTCCAACACTTCATCAGGAGATTGAATTGCGCAAGTTTGGACGCTAGTAAAACAAAATCTCTTTCCTAACAGGCAATATGTAACAATGTCGTTACGTCGCCGAACGAACGCATCCATCACCGGGTAACAGCTTGGTTTCGTGGCTCTGCCGTAAAGTCAGAGACCGGTCTCTCATCATCACGGAAGAGGATGTGGAGAGTGAAGCCCCTCGGGCGACGCTGCCGAGATTAACCTCTATGGTCAACTCCTTACATAGAGATATGAAGTGCCATAATATGCGGTCGTCACATTTCACCGCATCATGTAAATGTAAGTCTTCAGTACCTCCGCCATCATGTATTTTAGTCCTATCAGAACAATGTTAGTTTTGACTGCCAACCACTCGATGGTCGTATAAAGATGGTTCAGGCGTCAAATAAAGAGTGAAGTGGCAAAATGAGGAATTACGTTTTCGGATTTGAGTTGAGAGTGGATATATTCGTTTTGAGGCTTCCTGAATAAAAAATGGACATCGGACTAATGTCTTTCTTTCTGTGAGGTGGTTGATGTCCCCAAATATTTCTATATTTTAACTTGTTTTTCTTCATTAGTTTAACCAATTGGTTTGTAATAATAAATTTTTAAATGATATTCAAACAAACATTCTGTCTGTAACGCTGAACATGCTCCTTTTGTAACGATTCTCCGTGAAAATGAGAACACCCACAGTTATGAAACTTATTTTCATTATTATAAACATTTTGTAAAAAGTTTTATTTACTTTAAACTGCCCCACACACTTTATTAATAAAATGATTAGCTCTAAAAACAGGTTTTACAGCAATAATTGGCACATTTTTGTTCAAATGTTTTACAGGACAAGTGATCTTTAAACGTGATTAAATGGAAAGAAACAACCATCGGCTAGCAAATTAAAATCAATATTACTTCGTTTAGATTGATAATTGATTTTAAGCCTTTTTCTAAACTATAACTATACTTAAATGTTATCTTAACGTAAAATGAGTTTTAATGATTCAATATTTTATTCCATCTAATTGTAATGCTAAATAATTTAAATAAGGATTTTTAATTTTTAATTATTTGTTTAAGATTTCAGGTTTATATTTGGTCACATTAATCTTGCTTCTTGGCACTGAATCATAAAACCCGTACAAAGGACGGGCGCATTGCTAGTTTAATATAAAACATTTTATAGGTCTTTTAATTGACCATTATCTGGTAACTACATGGTTAGTTAGATCCTTTATAATGAAGGGGAACTAATTTTATTGCTGACTAATGCACAAACACCCTTCGTTAAAGAACACTTAAGTTATACAGCGGTAATCAATATTCACTCAACGAGAATCTATGATAATGTTTAATGCTTGATACTTATGGATATTAAGGCTCTATTACAGTGCCTGTACTAGATGGTAAGCTCTATAAGCTTTCACTTCCCATAAGCTAAATTCAAACAATCACTATGACGTCATATAGTACAAAAAAACTTGTACTTATGGTATCATTTGAGGACATTGTGGTGTAGATTTCAGCATAGCAAAATATTGATTTGAAATTCAATTTTTTTCATTTCCTCAGTACAAAAGACAAGTAAAAGATTTTCCCCACTAATAATACTACAGATTCAACATAAAAAGATTATAATTTTTATCTCAATCTTTGCTTGAATATATTCCGATTTAAAACTAATCTGGCGAATTATTAAAAAAATTTAAAAAAATCATATTTGACAGATACATGTTTAATAGATTTTAACATTGCTCCTGATTAAATGGAAAGAAACAACCATCGGCTAGCAAATTAAAATCAATATTACTTCGTTTAGATTGATAATTGATTTTAAGCCTTTTTCTAAACTATAACTATACTTAAATGTTATCTTAACGTAAAACGAGTTTTAATGATTCAATATTTTATTCCATCTAATTGTAATGCTAAATAATTTAAATAAGGATTTTTAATTTTTAATTATTTGTTTAAGATTTCAGGTTTATATTTGGTCACATTAATCTTGCTTCTTGGCACTGAATCATAAAACCCGTACAAAGGACGAGCGCATTGCTAGTTTAATATAAAACATTTTATAGGTCTTTTAATTGACCATTATCTGGTAACTACATGGTTAGTTAGATCCTTTATAATGAAGGGGAACTAATTTTATTGCTGACTAATGCACAAACACCCTTCGTTAAAGAACACTTAAGTTATACAGCGGTAATCAATATTCACTCAACGAGAATCTATGATAATGTTTAATGCTTGATACTTATGGATATTAAGGCTCTATTACAGTGCCTGTACTAGATGGTAAGCTCTATAAGCTTTCACTTCCCATAAGCTAAATTCAAACAATCACTATGACGTCATATAGTACAAAAAACTTGTACTTATGGTATCATTTGAGGACATTGTGGTGTAGATTTCAGCATAGCAAAATATTGATTTGAAATTCAATTTTTTTTCATTTCCTCAGTACAAAAGACAAGTAAAAGATTTTCCCCACTAATAATACTACAGATTCAACATAAAAAGATTATAATTTTTATCTCAATCTTTGCTTGAATATATTCCGATTTAAAACTAATCTGGTGAATCATTAAAAAAATCATATTTGACAGATACATGTTTAATAGATTTTAACATTGCTCCTATGGGGAAAAAATCCAAGGTGAAGGAGAAAGATTAGATTATCTTTTGAAATGGCGACCTACCTACGTAGGTAGCCTAACCTAAGCCAAGTATGAATGAGAAATGAGTGTAAGATGATTGTGGCGTGATCACTGTCTGTCACTGACTAAGGCTGACATTTTCCTTAGACAGGACTGTTGATTAATAGCCCAACAACCAATGACATCTAAAGAACCTACAGTTTAACGTGGATTCCGAACCACTTTTGCCTCTAAATTACGAACTGTTCTAATTTTGAGGATGGTCTTTGTGGATGAATGTAACATTCAATAGTGCGGACGTTATATTATATTACACACCAGAAAAGACCAAACCCACCGACCATCGCTTTTAACTATTCATGATCTCCAAAGTAGCTGGATTACAGGACAAGCCACCGATACAGCAGACGTTCCTAAAGGATTGGCAGAGGCAATAGTATTGAAGTACTGTAATATTCACTTGACAATATTGGGCGAAGAAGCCAATTTATGTTGAAATAACACGATTTAAATTTTCTAATTTATCTTCGTTAACGTTGCAGTCTGAGAATTCAATTTCCGGGTCTGTCTTGACAGGTAAAGTTACGTAAATGAGGAGTGGTCATAATGGCGGTGGTGGTCGTGTCGCAATGGTCCAGTCGCGGCTGTTTGGACCTTTGACACACACATATGGACAAGTTGACCCCCCATACACACGCACACATTTGATGGACACGTTGACCTACATGTGCGACTCCTGTCTCGAAACTGCCTTCTACAGAGTATAGATGCACATTCCTCCTGTGACCGGTACAATGAATCAGAAGTGAATGTTGTCAAATACCTCTGTGTTTTGAAAATATGCAACCTATTTGGGAGTCTTGAAATTCTTTTCCGCAACCTGACGAGACCGAATTTTGAAAAGCCTCAGATAACTTGTAAAAAGCAAAGAAAAAAATTTCTCAAAGATAGTCGGTCTACACTATTAAAAAAAGAAATCATTTTTCACAAACCATAGACTAACCACACGTAGACATCCCATTGCCATTGAAATGACCGAATAAGGTTTTCCGAACCTTCACTCGGCGGATGCGTGTGAACAAAATGTATCCAACTATAGTTTCTCTATAGTCCAAATATAGTTTCTAGTCAACTATAGTCCAACATACATTACGTCCATACAATCCGAATGGAGATACTAGTAATCCATAACGGTCTTCATGTGTGCATCGGTCGTCTAAGTATGCTTTGGTTACAAATACACATAAAACTGTTCCTATTTCGGTGGACCGGTAAAGTTTTACGATACAAAGTTATGTACTGATATGTACTTCGTTTGAAAAGGTATTTAGCAAATAGTTGCTGGCTAATTCCCGTTGCTCAACGCTCAGCCATTTTTTACCGTCGAGGGAATGCAGAACACGCGAAGGGAAGAAGACATCCAAGCTACTGAGTAATTCTGCGGAACTCCAATGTTGTTATCAGTCCGTCCAGATACAATATACGATCGTAGGCCTTCTGTACTGTAAAGTATTCATATTAATCACGCCTTTTATTCTCTCCTTCCACGCCTTGATTTTGATTACCTGCAATTTTCTCTTTGTGCATCCAATTGTTGATTAATGGAGTATTATTACTATTAAGGTTGCCTTTTAAAATGGCGACCTATGCAGGTAGGTAATATAAGCCAAGTATAAATGAGAAATGAGTGTAGGATGATTGCGGCCGATCTTTTAGTCTTATTAACTAAGGCTGACATGTTCCTTAGACAGAACTGTTAATTATTAGCCCAATAGCCAATGACACATCTAAGGGACCTACAGTTTAACGTCCAAACCACTGTCTCTGAATTACAAACTGGTCTAATTTTTAGGATGGTCTTTGCGGATTAATGTAGTATTCAATAGAGCGGACGTTAATCCTCATCAGAGAATATCACATTCACCGACCATCGGACATAACCTACAAGTAGCTGGATTACGGGACACGCCACCCAGTAAAAAGATATCAAGGTGTTAAAACATTAGACCAGGTAAAACAGTAATGCATGATAAAAATTATTATAAACGTAAATTTAAGAGTTAATTGATAGTTATGAAAACATCATAGTGGTGTCGAATGGATATATTTATTGACCCTATAAAAACGTTACCATTGCCATGTTCTGCTATGGATACGAAGAAGGAAATTCCAATTTCGTAATAGCTATTATTTTAACAACCAGTTACGTTCATATATGGTTTCCTCAATATCGTCCTTACTTATTAAGGTAGTCCCACCACAGGACAATCGGTTGTTAAATATTGCCTAACGTGTGTATAGCGTAATAGCCGTGGGGAAGGAAGGAGGAAGAAGAAAGTAAGAATAAGAAAATGTTCGAGAAACAATGAAAATAAACGGTATCACTGGACAAGAAACGACATACTTTCTCCTACATTTAAAACCGACATCTTTAATAAAATTACCATACTATTTAAAGTAATCCAAATATCATTTAATAGTTTATTATTTCAAAAATAATCATTCAATGTCTAAAAATAAAAACAAAGTTAAATAAATAGATAGAATTTTATGGGGTCGGTTTTGTTGGGTAATTGTGGCCTTACGCTGAATATCAATTTTCACGAAAAAGGGTTAGGAGATGAGGAAGAACTTTTTTAAATGCTCCTTTAGAATAACATTGGCTGGTTTCAGTCAACGTACTGTGTTTACCATGGGAAGTAAATTTAACTCTCCTCTGGAACTGTTATTCGTAAAGAAATAATTAAAAATACTATTTTGTTTGGTTTCTAAGCTAGTTTTAATGGTAGTACTCAAATTATACTTTACCTTTATTGTTTTCGCGGAAAAATAAAAAAAAGATTTATTTGACATATAAAACCCCATAACTTTAAACCGTAATTTTTACAAACATGTGAGTGGTGTCGTATTATTCAGTGCACTTGCAGCGTCTGCGTCGGCGTCGCGACGGCGGAGGCTTCAGTGGCCTCAGTTGCCCAACACCAGCATTCCGAGCGACGCTTTCCACACTCACGTAACCGAGCCCAGAGATAAATTCATTGAGTTGTGCAACTGAGAATGTGGGCCAGTAGAAGCAGGTTCGGGCTGGCCGTCCGCACATGCGCAGTGGGTCTCTGGGTCACCTGCGCGAGTACGCGACTGTCACAGTGTCACATGTCAGGAGACGGTACTTGTAGCAAAATTATCATGATATAGTACCCAATCATCTAATATATCATAAATCACGCAGTTATTAGGCTGCATGACGTCTATTCAAGCCTACGTCATGAGCGAAAAAGTAATTATGAATAAAGAAATCACAAGAGTCAATATGGGAGGATTAGGAGATCCCAGCGAATCCGGCTGGACATGTCTCCTGCAGAATATGGAACAGCCACCGCAAGAAGAGATTCCGGACGGAAAAGCATGGTCAGTCGGAGAGAATTAATTTTGACAGAAGTTAAAAGAAACTCCAAACCAAACTGGATCCGGGCTTGGGCCATGCAGTACTATAAGAGGATTCATCATAATAGATTAACTGTAGAAGACGTCTACGTGTACTTTAGTTGGTGCAAGTGGTACTATGAAGTAAGGACTGAAATTCAAAAACGAATTTGTAGAAAATATGAAATAAAAATGCTAAGTGTAAATATAAAATTCAATATTTTGACCAAGTATGTGAATTGTGAAATCATATCAAATGAATATGGAGTATCTAGCTATGTATAAAACGTTAAAAAAGTAAAGACAAATTCTTAGGAAATTAAATTGATTTACGTGATCGAAAGCGACTATAAAGGTTCTCAATGTAAACGGTTTCTTAATCACAAGAAATGGAATGTGGTAATAAACCTATTAATATTTCCCCTTTAGGGCATAAATCACTGATTACTCCTCGATTACCTATAATAAACGATTCTATAGCTACTTTAGTACTTTGAAGCTTGTATGGTTTAGAGTGCTTTTACGTTTTCTAATCTCTTTAATGAATTTGTACCCGACTGGGACCGTGGCGTGTCCTGTTATCCAGCTAGGCTACTTGGGGGTCACGAATTGTGGTTGGTTGTGAGCGACGGTCGGTGGATGTAGTGTCTTCTTGTGTGGATTAACATCCGCATTATTGAATACTACGTTAATCCTCAAAGAGCATTCTCATAATTAGACGCAATTCAGAGTTCGTAATTCAGAGACGGTGGTTCGGACTCCACGTTAAACTGCAGGTCCTTTGGATTTGTCATTGACTGTTGGGCTATTAATTAACAGTTCTGTCTAAAGAACATGTCAGCCTTAGTTCGTAACAAGATAACAAGATCGTGCCAGAATCATCTTACACTCATTTCTCATTCATACTTGGTTTAAAATACCTACCTGGCTAAGTCACCATTTTACTAACTAACTGTAGTAAAATTTTAACCAACTTCACAAGTTATTGGTTGACTGTACGTCTACATGTCAATTCGTCTAAACTGTCACGTATTTTAAAATGCCCTCCTCAAAGTTTGAAGTGGAAGGGGAGGATTGAACATCTTCATGACCAAGATTCCTTTGAACTCTCTCTCTCTCTTAACTTCACATAATCTCACCCGTACTCCGCCGGATCCTTAGGTCCCCTGTCAGTGTCCGAGCTCCTTCGCAGCTTCCTCTTCACCGTCGTCGTCATGGCGAGGGTGTCTCCGGCAGCCTGTAACAGGAACTAGAGTGAACACTCCGTTTTGAGTTCGAAGAGCTTAGTGGTATAAAACTCCCCCTGTCGCAGCAGACCTGCGTACTCAGCGAATTTTCAAATCAATACTATAATAATAAATAATATTTGAGTTTTATAAATATCCGTCGATAAATATGAGAACTATTTGCTCATTCTACATAATATTAACCGTATTAGAATGGAAAAGAATATGCAGGTTTGCTGCTGTGAGGGACATTGAAAATAGGCATTTCGAGTATAAACCATTTTTTAATCTTTTATCACAAGTTCCATCAACATCTGTCCATAAACAAAGAAGTTTGCCTGTTTCTAATACGGGAAAAGTGTATCCAGGTTAGCTGACATAATAAACAAATAAACGATTTTAAACCACGTGAAGTTTAATCTAAAAATATTAATTAGTAAGGAAAATAATAATTTTTCTTTATACTCCATAAGGTTAGAATTGGAGCCTTGAAATAAAATGTACTGTTTTAGATATTTTTATCTCAGTAACCATTGCATATAGAGTCAAACATAGTCTATTGACTTTAAGAAACTAAATTGTGTAGTGTTTTGAGCTGATTCTAATGGTAAAAGATAAAATTTTAAATTTTTAAAACATGTAAAACACGCAAAAAAACTAATTTTTTGGGGTACAAATCCCCCAAAATACCCCTTCTGATAGACCTATGTCTGGATTACAAACTCGTCTGACTAAATGTAGGAATACACGTCTCTACTAAATTTTGTTCTCGATCGGACCATTTTTACGAGAGTTATCGTGTTAACAGACTGTTTAGTATAAACTGTTAAGTGTTATAAACAATAGACTTATTCAACCGTATTTATTTTCTTCAGGCACAAATTCCTAAAATTACAGTGTTGGTAAGGTCAACAAACCTCCAAATCTAAGGAAGTAGGTCTACATTTACGAGTAAAAGAAGATTACTCGGAAACGGATTAGTGGAAAAACAAGACAGGTTTAGCTAACGAGGAGTTAAACTGTGAGTTATAATGTGTTTACACGTTTGCGTTGTCTCGTGGTTAATGGCCTGGTTATCGATGCTTGAGCACACACACACAAACAACACTTCATATTAAGGTGGTGCGAGTGAAAAAACTGACTATTCTAAAAAACACAATTTAATGTCTATTTGTTGATTTAATCATAATAATATGCTTTTGCATACTCTTTTTTAAGTTTTTAGTAAAACACCTTTTGAGTTGCAGGATGATTGATTCGCAAATTTTGCGGTTTTAAAGGAGAGTGGGAAAAAACTATGTTTTGAGCTGAAATTTTGGGAATATGGATGAACAACACACCTTTTTCACGAACCTATGTGAAATTTTGATATAAGAAAAAACTCATATACTACAGAAAATTATTTTTAAAGCCACAATTTTGATCCGATAATCTTACACAACATATCATTTTGAAGGTCTAAAATGTACAAAAAAACGGAATTTTTATCTTTACACTCAGGATTTTTTTTAGGTTACTCAGGAAGCTGGTATGTAACAATTATTACATTTTATGGGTAACAAATAAGTGACACTAGCCGACACTTTACCGACCTATGCCGCTCGATCCCCTCCTTAAGGGGCTTGATGGGTCAACTGGTCTTTTAGTAAAAAGAAAAGGTATTGAGAAAATTGGCTAGTATGACAAAGAATAAAATAATTGGTACCAGTGAACTGACGCATACTTTCTCCTTCAAATACATTAAAATCTATAACCTTTAATAAAACTACCATACTCTTTAAACTTGGTCTAAATATTATTTAAAAATTTATTGTTTCAAAAATAATCATCCGAATTTCTGAAAATAGAGAAAACAAGTTAAATTAATTGTTAGAATTGTTTCTAACCCCCCTCCTCACCGGTCGGTAATACCAACCTTTTTAAGTGGAGTTTGTTAGGTGTTGTGACATAATACTGCGTACCAAGTTTTATGGAAAACGGTTGAGACATAAGAAAGAATTTTTTTAATATTCTCCTTAATGTTTAGTAACATTGGGTGCTCTCGGAAAACTTACTGAGCTTACCAAGGACAGGAAATTTAACTTTTCTCTGGAAGCTTAAAATACTGTAAATTTAACCATTAAATTGAAAATTTTACAATTTGTACAGTTGTAAAGTCGGTTTAATGGTAACCACTATTTTTTGAATTCAGGGTGCCTCAAAATGGATATATCCACTCTTAACTCAAATTTAAGAATTTTGACGAAAAAATAAGCTACAATATCTTTATTTTTCAAATCTTCGTCGAATCAGCAGGCAACTAGTTTCGGGACTCTTGAGTCCCATTTTCAAGGCTTTGTCAATAATATAATTAAATAAATAAAAACTAAACATAACAACTTAATGTTACACTGCACATTGAACAATAAGGCGGACACACACAAATTATTTCGAGTAGGCCAACACCGACTGCGAAGAAGACCATGACACGACTCTGAAGGTACTGTAACCTATTTTAGTCAATTATTATCAATTTGTTGTGGAGGTAAGAATGTTTAAATAATTTCACACGACTTCATTACTGGGGTAGTTAGAATATTTAGATTTGAGGAAAATATCAAGAGGTCACTTGGGTACGAGAGCGGTGCAAGAGGTCACTTGGGTACGAGAGATCACGGTGCAAGAGGTCACTTGGTTGCAAGAGGTCACTTGGCTGTAAGAGGTCACTTGGGTGCGAGAGATCACGGTGCAAGAGGTCACTTGGTTGCAAGAGGTCACTTGGGTGCAAGATGTCACTTGGTTGTAAGAGGTCACTTGGGTGCAAGAGGTCACTTGGTTGCAAGAGGTCACTTGGTTGTAAGAGGTCACTTGGGTGCGAGAGATCACGGTGCAAGAGATCACTTGGATGCGAGAGATCAAGGTGCAAGAGGTTACTTGGTTGCAAGAGGTCACTTGGGTGCAAGATGTCACTTGGTTGTAAGAGGTCACTTGGGTGCAAGATGTCACTTGGTTGCAAAAGGTCACTTGGATGCAAGAGGTCACTTGGGTGCAAGAGGCCACTTTGGTGCAAGAGGTCACTTGGTTACAAGAGGTCACTTGGGTGTAAGAGGTCACGGGTTAAAATCCCAAAGAATGTCCATTTGTCTTTGGACTGCTTTCCCAAAAAGTGTTTGTGTTTATTGAAAAATCATCATTATGAAAACTCTCATTTTCTAAAATGCAGCTGGCGTAGTAAGAAAAAACAACAAATATACTATTGATGTGGTAAATGTAGTTTTTTATCTAATACATTAACGAACATTCGTTGTACTCGTATATAGTGCCTAAATTTATTGAATGGTGTGTTCACATCACCGGACCTCAAAATCCCCCTTAAGAACCATTTAACAGTAATACATTTTAGATGAAATTGTTTAAAATCACTCATGGGTACCCCATTTCGAATAGTAAAAATTATACATGTAACCATAAAACGTAACCCATAAAACGAAAAGGTATAGAGGAAAATATTTTAAACATCATTTTTGCCTTGGAAACTTTGTTTGAACTGAACTTTTAGACTGATACATATCAAAAGTCCCTGCCCGTACCCTTTGTGTCAGAGGAGGTGGGGTCCAAAGGGATGTATTCTAACGACATAGCTATTCTTAAAAAATAAAATCTGATTAATTATTTTTAAAGTTATGCCCAATCAACGTTTTTTGAAATATTTGCTCTTGAAAGTCTGTAATTTTGAGAAACCCTTTTCCTCACATTTTCTACTTTTTTTAATTAGCTGTTTAAAATCATACATAGCTTCCCTTATATGCATAATAATAATTTATAAAACACATATAAATAGTAAGTTTACTATTACAAAACGGTTTGTATCAGTGCAACATTTAAGGACAAGTTTATTCTTAAAAATTATAATTTTTTACTTCAATATATTTGAAATAGGACATCTTTAGTCTGTCATGAGGCAAGAAATATGTGAACAAGCAAAGAACACACGTTCAAACTGTTACTTTGATGTTTTTAAGCACGTAACTATTCCCCGAGAACTTCTGCAACACCCTGTATATGAGTGACAGTTTAATATCGAGGACGCGACAGCAGCACTGCGGACTTTCTCCTCTGTACTCGTTCAAACACAGGTTGATGGTACACCAGATAACCTAATTTAGCCAACTCCTTACACAGAATTTTAAATTCTGTTTAAAATTAAAAAATTAAAAATTCACATACATCTTTGTCGCGTTCGAAGATTTTTTGAAATAATCATTACTCTGCAGTTTTAATATAAATTTTACTTTATTTAAATATAACTTAAGTTTTTACATGACTTCAGCCAATAAGAGAGAGATGAATGTAACGTTGATTTCTTACGATAAATTTTGTAACCAAAGCCACTCTTAAATAATTAATATCTTGATCACTTTTATTACGTTTTAAAAATACAGGAATTTCATAAAATAATAGTGGGGTTTGACAGTCTGTAAACGATTATAAGACGTATTAAATACTTCAATTGGTACCCCTGCATAGATCAAAAGGTTATGTTTACATTAATAAAGCAGCTGTATTGTTGCTAATCGATTATATTTCATTATTCTCTTAAATGAACTTCAAGTTTTACGATCAGTGAGTCCGAATAGTGTAATTTTGTTAGGTGAACTGCTTTTTAACCGGGGTTATGTCAAAAACGTTATTACTTGTCAAAATATTCAACATTTTGTCCATATATAAGAAAAAAAGAGTGATTGAGCCAAGTTAAAAAGTTACTGAGTAAAACTCGTGGAGATATAAAAAAAACACGTGTTCTACCTCTAGACGAATAAATTCAGCACAGCATTGTGGGAGGATCTCCATCTATTGATCTATAATCGGTGGTTGAAAATGTTTTACACTTTATTTTGTTTTTACAATTAAACATAATTTCATGATTTTTGTGGTTTAACACTATATGTAGGAACTTCTATTATACAATATTTAATGTTTATTGATCTCACTAAAGACTATATTTAAAATGGAAAAATCATAAAAATATAATATCTTATTTCATTAGGATTTGCAAACTAAAATAACTATAATTAAAAACTTAATAATTATAAACACATATACATAATAACTGTATACATTAAAAGACCGATCAATAGAGTTGAACACCATACTAAACTTAGGGCTTTGGGGAAATACAGTATTTCGTTTATGGTCAACGCAGCCCTACGCCATTCTAATAAAATCCATGTAATCTTAATTTTATAATTAATATAATCTAAATTTTGAAATTGATCTTCCTAAGTTATATTCTTAAAGATAAGACCCAACCTTGATCAAAATATCAAAACTAACACACATTGTACTTACATTAGAACATAAAACCGTGAATTAAAATCATATAGTAACGAAAACTTGAGCAAGAAACTCCTTTGAAAGTAAACCAGAACACTTAAATATTCTTCACAAGGTCCAGGTCCACACTCAGAGCGCACCGCACGGGATCTACCAACAAACCTCAACCAGCAAACCAGAACAGCTGACACACATTCATACCCTTATGTAATACCAATTGCAGTGAGTTCCGCTGGAAAATACCATAAACACTAGAAAAGTTCGAGGTTGAAACAAGCTGAATTCTTGGGCATATATTATTGTATTTTAAGTAGTACCAACTTTCTCGAGTGAATGTTGCATCGGTTTTGTTGCTGCAATGTTGTCACGCCTGTTGGGTATTGTATTGTGCAAAGTATAAATATAATTTCTGTGGTTTGAACAACTAGTTCCAGATGTGTAACCATCGTTGCTTTGAGATTTGAGTCCGACGCGCTACCTACTCAACACCTATCCCTAGACTACTATTATCCACATTATAAGTATAAAGTAACAAGTTTATTTGAAAGAAAACATATTTTTCAAATTTATATTGACAATTATGAGGTAGAGTAAAAACATGGCCTTTGCAAAATGTTAGATAAAAAACGGAGAAATTTTGGAATCGTGACGCTGTGTAATACAGTATGTTGTTAACTGTTAGCATTTATGCGAGAAAAAAAATATTTCGACGAATTTTATGAATGGTTGCAAAAACGGCCATATTGCTTGAAAAACATTCTGAATAATAAAAACTGCACACATTTGTCACAAAATAATTTGAAGGTTGTCTCGCAATGTAACTTTCGAGAAAATAAATTTTCTGATGGTGACTTGGACATAGAATGCGGGGAGAGACAATTTAAAAATTATTTTCCCTATAGAATTTTTTGTTCCTTTGTAACAACAAAAATAGTCCGTGAAATTAGAATGAAAAATGAGCCAAGGGCGTTTTTACTGGGAGTCACAGAGTATTTAAGACAGATGCTTTTTGGTGAAACCATCCAACCCATAATATATACCTTTATTTATTATATTTGCCTTTATTATTTAATATATGCCTTTATTTACAGCGTTTCTCTGATACAGTACGAGGTTTTTATATCAACTATAGTCAACAATAAATCACAAATATAATATTAACGGTTACATAAAACACATACATATTCACAATTTATTTTTTCGTTTTTTGAACGAAACAGAACTCAACTCTTTTGCTACGGGGAGCTCGTTGTACAGCTGGGGACCAATATGTATGAAAACCTCCTTCGTCCAAACTCATTTTTAATGTTTTATTGCATAACATTTTTAGTCTATGTGATAAATTAAAACTTTGATTACATTACACCAAAGCTTATCGAATATTAATTAGTTTTGCCTATTTCATAAGTAGATAGGTAGATTTAAAATTGTAGATTTACAAATTATGAATCATTATTGAGACAGTATGAAAAATGTTATGTTTGTGGCAAATTGAGTCTCTCCAGTACTAGCTTTTCTATTAGCATTGGATGTTGGGAAAAGAGAAATCGGCTTTGGATATAAAAAAGGAAGTAGCATTCTACTCACATATTTTAAATACTTTATCTGCATTTTTTAGATTTTAGATCATAAAGGTTTATTAGGCTTTTTAAGTCCGTAGCAAATCCGCCGTAATACATCCGTCTAGCTTCGTCTACAGAAAAATATAATAAAATATATTTCATAATTTTATTGTAGCCATAGAAAATCCTTCAACTTGCATTATTTACTGAAATATAAAATATATTTGACAAATTATTTGACGAAATAAAATAAATACTTATTTGAAATGATTATAAAAGTTTGATAACTGTATATTCTGTACGCAATAGAAGTAAGCCTAAGTTGAAGTAATAAACTGAAAATAAGACTTACAGTCACACCATCTGGTGAATACGTTTGACTGCATGAACTATCCATGTGGATCGGTGATAACAAATAACACTTTTATGATTAATGAACTGTGACTAGTCGCACTGTACTTCCTGTACCGTGTGCTAGTACGCCGCGCACCGTACTGTACCGTCCCTGGCAGCAGTAGAGAACATATTGAGATGTTTCACGGTTCGCGCCCACCACCAAGGTCGAAGGTTGCCTAAGGCTTCATGATAAAAATAAAGAAATTAATCGTCGTCTGCTAGCAACCAGGAAAATTCGTGAAAACCCATTATTTTACGAGTATTTTTCCCCTTGATATTACTCAAATGACATGGCTGTAATAAGGCTAAGATGTTTAAGTTGATTACCGAGTACCTGCGTCAAATCTTATAATTCGTGGGGATTGCTCAGGTAACGTGACTAGGGTACTGAAATTACATGCCATTGTGGCAACACTGCTTCCGTCCAACATGGCGTGCTTCGTAATGAATAAGTGAATTTTGGAAATGCAACACGAAGTACGAGTAGTAGCTGTTTGATGTTTTATTTGTAACAAATAATTCTTTGTATTTGTAGTTTTTGTACCATAAATTGTGTAATGTATAATTTTACAATTATTTGCGTATTGTTAAAATTTCCAGCACAGCTGGTACAGAAACTTTTTGTCATAAGATCAGTATTAATCATTTGAATCTTGCTAACTTTTAGGTAAGTAGGCCTTCTTTTGTAGTTTCGTTTTAGATCAGAAAAACACGACCGCTTTCAACCCGATGAGAGATGACTTAAATAAACAACCTAAGAAATCTAATTCCCAACGGTATAAGTCTTAACTCCTTACTAAGAGTTCGTGGTCAGTTCTTATAGGATAGGTTCTAGTAAACCTGTTTGAAACCAAGCAATGGTCAACAATTATTTATTTTGTTATATATCTTTTGGCGTAAATAGTTTAACCTATTTTGATTGGGTGACTTATGGTCTTCATAGTATATCAAAGTATTATGTGAGGATGTATTAATATACAGTACTTATTAGTAATATTGTTCACATACCAACGTGTACTATTTCATGTCTTAATAACTCCGTTAAATACATTCCAAGAACCATTACCTAGTTTTATGGTTTTTGTTCATGTATTTTGACTTCATACACGAGATGCGCTCTTTTCAATTCTCACCCGCCCTCATAAACTGAGATCAATAATTTGAAGCAAAAAATAGTAGTTTCAAAAGTTAAACGCAATTCAAAAGTTCAATGTGAAACACAATTCAAGGTTACAGCACCAAATAGAAAATTTAAGCTGTTTTAATTAAAATATTTTAATACACTAACAAATTTAGATCTTTTATAGAAACCTACCAATTCTCAAAGTAAGTCAAGGACTGGGACCGTGGCGTATCCTGTAATCCAGCTACTGCACTATTTGTGGATAGTTGTGAGCGATGCTCGATGGGTATATAGTTATTTTGTGTGGATGAAGGTCACTGTGTTTCTCCACTCCGTATTAATCAGTAGCTGTTTGTGCATGACGAGATTTCATTTGCATGATCGGAAATTACAAAAGTTTACCGAGCAAAAGTTTCAAATTAACCCTTTGTTTGGACTCGATAAATCTAGTTGGGTGGTAGATGTTTGGTTCAGCTGAGCTCTTTACTACAGAGCAAAACCTAATTACTTTACATTGGCTTTTAAAATTTAAATATTTTTGATGACTATTTATATTTGAAAATACAATAAATAATGTTAAACTGTTCATGGAAACGTATACTGATGGCGTTAGAATTGATTTGACTAAACAAAAATCTTTCGATACATTCTTTTTCTTCCAATTTGTAAGTAATCTAAATGACTACTAATGTTTCCAGAGTCATAGATCCTTCTTTAGATCAAGTTAAAATATAAAAATAAATATTAGTTTTGAACTTAAATAAAACCCCACTAATAATCACATGTATCCTTTAATAGATTTAATCTTGTTAGGTTAAATTTAATTTACTTTAAATTTAAAGTTACGATTTAGATTTTATCTTTTAATAATTTTAAATAGGTCTATTTCAAGGTTTAAATATATATTTAATGATTATTTATATTTGTCTATTTTTATCTGTTTTTTAACTTTTGAATAAACTACCTAATTAATATTATGATTTAACACTCAAAAGCACTGTTCACTGAAGGCAAATTCCTTTCACATAAAAGTCAATAGGTACAAATGCTGTATCATTATAGGAAAAAAATCTATAAAAATGTACCCCTCCAAGATTATCACAAATTTAGAAAATTGTGAAAATATTGGAAATCTATGATAGTATTTTTTATATTCAGTATAATTGTAAAAAAGTGCATATTATTTATCTTTTTAAGGTCCTACTCCTTTGATTTCTAATTCATAGAGACTAATGATACATGCATGCATATGTCACGCGTAGAAAGTTATTTCGTTTAATACGAGGCCATAAAATATCTTAGAAAGAACTAAAACAAAATCGTAAACTCAATTCGCAGAACAGTATTTCGTGTTTGAATGTCTAAACAATTGACATGGAAAGTTTTCTCTTTTGAATTGCTTTTAAAGTTAATGACTATTTTATATTCAATTTCAATCATTCGATTGATTGAAACAATGCAATTTCATGTTTCTTCATTGTTTTGAAAATTACGGCCACATAAAGTCTGTTGAATCAACAGCTGACGTAATTCATTTACTTGAATATATATTCAAATGCCACACATTCACTCGTGGTATTAAAGAGTAATTTAGTTTAGCGTCAAAGGACTGACGCACGTTCTTTAGATGGTGCTGAAGACCAAGGCAAAATCCGATTCCGTGCTATGAAGTTTTAAAACAAGTGTATAGCACTAATTACGTTAGCTATACACAGTAATTGGGTATTGATAAAGAAAAAGAATTTGTACTAATGCTGACCTGTGCCGTTTGAATAAAACGTTTGAAGGGATCGCACGCAGCACGCTGGCGTGAGTAGAGCGTATTTCACAGTACTTATATTATTCCTATCGTAGTAATCATCAGTACTGAATATGCAGGTTTGCTGCTATAAGGGGTTTTCATATGGTAATGTAATTATATTAAGGCTATTCACTAAGTAAAATCATACAACATTTTATCAAACTGTGTCAATAACTAAGCGAGCTATACCAATTTATCTACATGGGCAATGAATACGTAGGTTTGCTGGCATAAGAAACATTAAATTTGGGGTTTTATGGATGTATTGAAAAAACGTAACAGATAGACTTGCATCACAAATTTTGGAAGAAAATTTAAATAAATAAGTGAGATATTAAATTTTAACTATTCTCCATAGGATTAACATTGCACAATGTTGTATTTAGCATTTTAAATATCTCAGTAACCAATTGACCTAGAGTCATGATTCAAAATACTAAATTGTGTATTCTTCAGACTGAATCCGATGGTAAAAGGTAAATTATATTTTTCAATAATTATACTGAACATAAATAAATTGAAACCCCCATTTAATAAATTGAGGTAAGCTTAAAAGTTAAAAATCAACAACCACTTTTCCATAATTTACAATCGATAATTTTAAAAATATTTTTTTTAAGTATCTCAACGTAATATACTTTACTGGCATGAACATAATTTTCTATTTTATACAAAATTCTGTTTATTGAGCATTTCTAATAGAATTATTACGTTATAACGATTAGTTATACGATAGCGCAACTGAGGCAGGCTCAACCTTCCTCATGGCCATGCATCATATTACGTTAGTACCGTAACGTCGCCATATTTCATGGTTAAGAGGCAGTCACGTCACCCTAGCTACGTGGTTGTAAACTTCGAACCCTTCCCGGAAGATGGCGCCAGCAGATAAGGTACAGTGCTTTCGCGAATATCCAAATTGTGGCACCTATATAGATCAGCGTTGTAGCTAAACTACACTGCCATATTGGTTCGTGAAGTGTAAAAATAATGTTCTTCCCATTAAAAAATGTTATATTATAAATTCAACTAAATACGTGAATTTTATTACTATCGTCGTTTCTAGAGGTCTAAATTGTATAAATGTCTAGGCTTTAGAGCATATAACACAGTACATGGACAATGGATGAGTCTTAGCCTCATGGTAACAATCACCTGACAGTGTGAGAGACTTGGCTCCTTCAGTGAAAGTCTCGCATGGCAGCACCGTCCGGGATACTTTTACCTCCCACTAACTCCTATCTCCTAGACTACACTACCAGGAGTGTGAAAATTCCGCTACATAACCACTTTACACAGTCGTCTCGACTTCTACTTGATCTAGTTTCCGCAGATATGTCGAACTTCCGGACTTGATGGAACTGGTTAACTTTGGATTTGCCGACTGTTTTCACTAGTTTTCTGTCAAGTCATACATTTTAGTACCTTATGGAAATACCATGAGAAACTACAAAAGGTTTTTACTGTGGACATTTTTCATCACGATTAGTAAAAACAGTTTCTAAGTTTCAAATCTAAATAACATAAACTCATGATCATAAATAAATGAATCTCAAACAAAGAACTACCAAAGAATCATTCGACAGAAAAACAGGTACATTGAAACACCCTCTTAGTGTGTTTATTCAAAGATCCAGAGATCATCCACAGAGAAGTTGTTTACATTTGTTTTCCTTATCAGTTAAGTTGAATTATTTTTATATGCGTAAACGGTTTTTACTAGCTAACTAAGGTTAAGCGACTGTTATCGTTATCATTTTGTTTCCTTCTCAGTTATGTTTTTTTTTATTTTTTAGATGTGAAAACGAGGTTACAACATAACTGTGTCTTAGTGAATGTTATCACTTTATTTTCTTATCATGGTTTGTTGATTTTTCAGGTGTGAAAATAAATTTACAGGATTTACAGGAATAAAATATTTACAGGAACTATAGTTTAGCGTCTGTTATCAATTTGTTACCTCATCAGTTGTGTGGAATTGTTTTTGGATAGGAAAATGAGTTTACTGTCTGAGTAAATGAGTAACTGTGTTTTAGTGACTGTTATAAAGAAAACAAAGGTATTTCCTTATCCTCAGTTTCAGTTGTTGAACTTGTAGATATGAAAATGAGCTTACCGGATTACTGTGGCTTAGCAACTATTATCACTTTGTTTCCTTATCAGTTGTGTTAAATTAGTTGAAGTGAAAACAAGTTTACAGGGTAGGTTTAGTGATGTGGTTTAGGTGTGTGATAGGTAGTAGTTTGGTTTAGTGGCTGTTATCACTTTGTTTCCTCACCACGTCTTTTGATTCAACCGAAACTGCGGAAGGAGGGAACCGACCCGTGTCAAAACCCGCTATCACGTGTTATTAGGCGTTGCGAGAGCTGACATTTCACAGAGTACGGTTGGGAAAGGCTCGGACCCCGCGGTGGAGGGCGGGATCACATCCATCACCTTGAGGCAGCATGGAGGCTGGTAGCACCGGGAGCAGAGGTGGGTAGAATGCAAAAATGTTAAATATTTATTCCTGTACAGTATCACTTTCCTGTGTGAAATAGATCATGTATATGTCTGTTTCAGTTACTCATACAGCTGTTCTCATAAACAGAAGACGTCACTTCCGTAAAAATTTCGTCCCTAAAATTGCAACCATCCTCCAGAGCTTAAAAGAACATTCCGAACAATTGTCATTCCCTTGTCAAAGAAAGCTTATATGTTGGTGTTTGAATGTATTGTTATTGCTGTATTGTGAAGTCGTAAAGTTGATTTACTTTGAATAGACATTTTTTCCACTAAAGGAATAGGGTAACGTGAAAAAAGACTAACCCGTGATCAGGATCGATTTTAGATGTCATCTAACAAAAACACCCTGACCAGAACATTGTTTACTTCAAGGTCAATCACTGCGAGCGTTTCTCAAGTTTCAAGAAGACTAGACACACTTTCAGACTGTTTAAAACTAATAATACAAAAAGTAATAAACACATACAATTTTACTCTCCGTATTGTTAGTTCAAATATTATGCTTAAAAATATTCAAATAAATACAAATAAGGGAAAATTTATGAAAAATATATGGCCCAAGTGAAAAGTTCGATAACAGATACACAAGATCCTGCTCTCGGGTTAAAAGCATGTAAAGGTGGTGTTGCAGCGCCCGCTCAAACATTTAACTGAGAGTTCGTTACGTTAACCGAGATAATAATTTGACTGTGAGGTTCATCTTTGTTTATCGGATAGAAACTGTGGTCTTGCCCCTTCCCCTTTACTAAAAATCCGTCCTCAAACAATATAAGTTGTTAACCGTGAAAAGAAAGAATGGATGGTAGCTAAACAATATGTTTACTTCTTGAAAGGAAACTCCATTTTCTACTGTAAATTGTACAAATACATTATTATAAACCAATTTTATGAAAGTTAGAAACAATATAATATCTGAAATATAGTTATAATAATAATAAAATAAATGGAAGCTAAACAAGGAGATATTTTAATGGATATAATATGCAATTAGGGATAATTTTAGACATAGTTCCTTATAGTTAAACCCGAACAAATGAAGATTTTGACGAGTCTTAGAGTGTTTAAAGAATGGAGATTGTTCGTGCTAAAATGAACCAATGTAATATGTTGTTTTGGATCTAATGAATTAACCGAAGTTTTTCCCGTTTTTTATGAAGTTGCACTTGCGAATGTGTACACGTGGGGACACACATCCCCGCAACCCGAGAGACGGAGACCCAAACTATAGATCCTGTTGTATTTTAGAGTTTACTGTTCAGCTACAACATTTATAACCAATCTATGCCACGTGATTTGTCGTAGTCCTTGGTCAACACCCGAGATGTAGTGAAGGATGTCTAGAAAGGGCAAGTCTGCCTTTCCACAAGGCTTCGTGCCTCATGTCAAAGTAAGCCAGGGACATGATTCAGCCACCATATACCTACCAGGCAGTGCTAATTTGGGTATCTCAAAGTACTCTATAATTAACATTATAATTGATTAATCTCAAGGGTCAATCATTTGTAACATTTTCAACTTAGCTGGACACTCTCAACTAATTTACACAAAGAGATTAGCGTACACAAGATGGTTTTCAATCACTGTATAATAACTGTGAATTTTTAATATTTTTCATTCTGTGAATTTTTAATAGCCTATATAATGTTTTAACATCTGTACTGTTTTCATTTACGAGTAAGTGTATATCATAAAGATATAACTATATATCTTTACTTGACTCTGTGGTAAATCACAGTGTATGGGCAAAATATTTATGGAATAAACAAAGGATTTGGTTTAATTTAAAGAATTTTTTATTTCCGATATCTCGAAATCTTAGTCGAGATTGAGTGTAAAACAGAGACGAAAATCAATTTTAAAATATCTGGAAAACTGACGTATTGTTGTGTCATTAACTATGTAACATTTTCAACAGAATAATATACAGTAATCATCTGTATAAAATAAAATTAAAGTTTTGTCTATTAAAGTACATTGCTTGGAATTATAACGTTTTTTATCGTTACGTTTTAACCGTGGAAAATCCAAAATGGGTCTTATCTCAATTTCTGTCTGTTCTCTGTAACGCTTCCCTTTTGAATAAGGTTTTTGTTTAATTTAAACTGACCCACATCCTACGTAACTAAAGTAATAAGCTCTCAAAAACCTAATTTTGAGTGATTTTATTAACATTTCCCTCAAGTTTAACTGAAAACATGATCTATTAATAGTCTTTAAATATAGATAAATAAGCAACTGTCAAATCAATATCGGTTTGATTAGATTGATTATTTTAACCCCATTTCAAAATTATTCAATACCATTTACCATTTACCATGATTTACCATCTTCACCGCCGTCCTCAGAGACAGGGGAATCGTCAAATCTTGATTTTGATGTTGTATTAGTGTGAGTGTAAGTGTAGAGTTTAAGCATTACCTAGCTATTTAGGTAACATTTAGGTAAAATATTAAAACGTTTTTAACGCAAACAAAATTTACTAATGATTAACATTTTACACACTAAACTCTCTATGTAGAAAGATGAATGAATGTATGTACATACATACATTCATTCACCGTGGTGGTTTCAAAAATGACATTCATATGTCCTTTTTGAAACCATCACGGGATTTCAACCTATTCATCCGATTGCCATGAAATTTTAGGAAATTCCCGGCTCTATATGTGTCCGGGAAGATTTTAGTAAAAACCTTTTTTTTCGAAAACTCTATAAGTTTCCATTTTATAGCGTTTTAAATTTCTAATGTTGACCTTAGGAGGACTAAGTTTGTTTACGAATTTTCTATAATCAAAACTTTTGCTTTCTTAACTTACACCTGTTGGTTTACTTTCCATTAACAATATGCTTTACTATCCAATACCATCTGAATCATTCATTAATGTAAAACTATGAAATAAATATGTGCTGTACAAAATGAACAGCTTATTTCGCCACGTTAATAGTTTGCGGTTTTTTGGGGATTATGTATTTATATTTTGTTACTTTCTACCTGATTGAAAGTCACGTATTTATATGTTGGCCAGATAAAAAATAATTACAATGTTTATATACTTTACGTTTAATGTAATAATCAGCTATATATCTTTCTTATAAAAGGCGTATTACAGCTAGGTTTGGTTTGGGTTAAGGTTGGATTAGAAAATTGTGAATGAATCCACTCAGATTTATTTGTTTTGTGGGAATGTTATTAATATGTCTTATCGTTTCATTATTGTTATTCAATATGGTGCGACCCAGAATATCTACACAACAAAGCCGTAATACTATTTAATTTTAGAACATGGCTAATCTTAAAGTTAACATGAACTTACTGTTAGGCGATACGAAAATAATTGAGCTGAGAATTTATTATTCCTGTTGGTTTTGTTTCTTTAAATTTGGATTTCAGGTTAATATTTATTCATAATAGGAAATAGTTTAGATCATGTATATGTCTAAAGGGAATCTTTCCACTTCATATAAACAGCTGTCCATCCGTTTCAAATTTAGGTCTGACGGATTGACAACCCCTCTCCCAGAGCCCTAAGGGCAAATCCATGTCAATATGCTAATACGTACAACGTTAATATACTGATTTATATTTATTCTGTGTTAAGATAAGAGATTGTTTACCTTTCATCGAAGCAACAAGTTTCAACACATTCGCAATTAGCTGAATCTATGAGATGAGAAACAAAACAGAATAACAGCTGACAAATGATGAAGGCGTGCGGTAGCGGTATGGCTCATGCATTATCCAAGGGACACCGCTTCTGTTGGCGATGTTGGTTAGCTTCGTTAGAGCCTCTTTAAAGAACCGTCAAAACACTGCAGTGACCTCGAGGTGTTTATTGTCTTGCATATTTGCAGCAGCTACAGTGTACAGTCTACAGTTACTGACGTTGACTAAGGCTCATGGTTATGCTGCATACATCATATATTTAATAACCTTTTAGTTGTTAAACCCGACGGTTTATGAGCTAAAACTTACTTTGGGATCCCTACCATTATAGGCCTACGTATACCAGTGTTTAAACAGCTGTTTAATTGTTTTCTGGTGTTAGCAAACATAATAATTATTGGAAAGTATGTGTATTTTAGTTCATTTTAAGTGATTGCACACATGCATTTCCAAAATAGCACAACTAATTGTGGAAGTAATTTTAGAAAAACGTTTGTATTAACTTTTTGTGGGAAATAAGGATAGATACATTTAAAGGGAATGTCATCAGTTCCCTAAACAGCTGTACTCATAACTATATGACGTCACTACCATATGACGTCAATGCTTCAAATTTTGGTCTCGCAAATTGCCAACACACCCCCCCCCTGGGCTAAGGATATAGCCATGTCAAAAACAGAGATTTGGATACGTTAAATAAATCAAAGATATAGGTTTACCAAAAATACAGTGACTTTGTCGATGCTACTAACAGTATAAAAATTGTATTAACCATATACAAAAATACAGCAGTATTTTCATCCTCCGTAGAATTTCAAAATTTGCTGATTCTGATGTTCTTATGACAGCTTACTATGGGTGCTTCTATCCCCATATAAGCTATGGAATAGTAATATGGGGTTCTGAGTCGACAAAAACAAAGTCAATTTTTCGCCTTCAGAAAAAAAGCAATTCGTTTGTTTGTTGGTCTAAAGAAATCTGAATGTTGTCGGGGTATATTTTCCAAATTTAATCTTCTCACTTTTTCAAGTTTATACATTTATGAATGCCTTTCTTTTTTTATTATAAATAAACATCTTTTTCTCCTTTTTTTTTATTTATATGATTCTTTTTTTTTCTCTTTTTAACATATCCATATTTTAGTGTAATACAGACATCAAACATCATTTTTAGCAAAATACAATTTTTTTTAAACAAAATTTTTATAAATAATCTTTTATAACAAATTGCCCTTAGTATACAAGAACAAAAGGTTTAGAAGATTGCGAACATTTCTTGTCAGCAAAGAGTACTAATTGTTTTTAGCTGATACAATTTGTTTTATTAATTATTTTTTTAATATTTTGTACTTTTATTGTAATATATGTCATGCTGTATGTCCTGGCAATAAACATTTTTATTTGTATAAAAACTATTTTAGCATTTATATTAAATTCTTAAAATATTTGTATAAATTTTATAATTAGAAAAACACTAAAAAATAATTATAGTTCTTAATTTTCCACTAGAAAACAATTAAACCGCTATTTAAAAAGTGGTATTCGTGTATCAGACAAGATCCATACTTTTTACCAAAGACAAGTGGACATCTATTTAAATTTATTTGGGCGTTCTGCCAGATACGCCCAGATACGGTTCTTCATAAATTTTAGGTCACAAACATCTCAGGTTTTACAAATATACAGTGAATATCCCAATTATCCGTGGAATTGAGTAAGTGTTTGCCTCGGATAGGCCTATTAAAAATCGCGGATAATCCGCAAAAATACTGATAACAAATAACATGAAATGAAACAGTAGCTAAACAAAGCTAATTTCAATGCAACAATTAACCCACAAATTTTGCTTTCGTCTTGAAAACTGAATACCTACAAGGTAACAAGGACATAGACACATCTGGATTGGATGTTGTTTGGATGTTATAAGTGGGGAAAAACAGAAGAGTCGAGTCAGGTTCAGGTTACAATTGCCGTAAAAGGTCGCTCGCCAGCCTTCTGCGTGAATTCCGACAAGGCGCGCGACCGCTTGGGCTACCTACTAGAAAATTTCATTATACGTATTTTCTCAATTGTCGTAGCACGCGCGAATAATCGAGAGTTTACTGTACTACGTATAGGTATATGATACATACGTTAAAACGAAACCGACCAACACTTGAATTAACTTATTCTTTATAACTCTATGTCGATATAGAGTATGAATATGTGTCGACATATTAGACGTGCTAAAAGTCTAAGACAAATAACAATTTCAAAAATGTCTCATAAATTGTTTCATAGTAGACATGAAGTTTATGAATGATCATGAACAAGAGTTTGATTCCAATCTCAACTATATAACAAAATTAGAGAAATTAAGACACATCCATGTCTACAAATAACTCCCAGGAACGACACAAGGAACTCCTCATTTTTTGCAGCCTTCGTCAGACGAAATCGCCGGAAGTTCTTCATTGACGAGGGAACTGCAGTGCTTTGAACTTCCTTACTGCATATCAAGGTTAATAACAAAATATTATGCTTTGCTGCGAAATTGTACGACCAAAAATATACAGTATAAAATTAATTTCAATATATCTGTAAACAAAATATATAAAACGGAGATGTAAAAATATTGGCGACAGACACTTAATGAGTAATTAATTAAGTTAAAAATGTTTAGGGAATTAATCGAAAGTTAGTACTTTCAAGTATAAGAAATAATTTCTAGTTCAATTTTTCACTGTGAAACTGTGATAAATATTTTAGGAAATTTTACCGATTTCATCAACGTTTTTTTTTACTTTCAAATCCAACTTACAAACATAGCAAACTAGTTGTTCTTGAGATTTATGCTGGTTTATTAATTGCAAGTTATGAAGGGATTTCGAGTTTAGGATGTGTTGTTTAGGTTGTTATGTCTATTGACAAAGATCAGCTGATTTATTTTTCAAGAATTATTAATTGCAAACAGGCGTAAACCTGTTGGGTTTGGAATACAACCCAAGTAAACTATTCATGGAAAGCTACTATTCATAAAATTATATAAAGTATAAAACCTGCAATATTCACTTTCAAAAAGGTAATTATAAAAAATAAAAGAATCTAAAAAATATTTTTTAGTTTTATCATATATCATCCTTTTATTCCCTTAAAATATTGTAACTAAAATTGCAATACTGCATAAAATATCTTTGTTTGTTTATTTGAATTAGAATATAATCTATTAATAATACATTCCTTCTACGCCGCAAAACGTTGCAGTTTCTACCAATTAGTAAGCTTCAGTGCGACCATTCATTGAAGTCTCCAATAGTCGGCCTCCATTGCCTGCCTGTATGGTTGGTTGGCTCACCACGGGATATCCTTTTAATCTGATGACGATGGCCTAGAAAATTAAGATGGAGAATTCGGGTAGATCGGATAGGATAATTAATAGATGGACCTAGATACCGTTTTTGTCGCAAGGAATTTTGTCATAGCACCTATTTACCACTATTTATAATCTGAAACTCGTTGGTTAAATACTGAACAAAATTTTGGATACAATTTATAATGGTTTTATAATGGACCCGTTGGTTGGTTTGATTAATGATCTTGGTGGACTAATCAGCTAATCTTTGTCAGTAACGAAGATACATTTCATCAAATCCATTTCAGCATACCCCTTACCCCTTTATTCATATTCAAAGTAAAATACCGGAAAGAGTGGGTCGCTAACTTATACAGGGTGTCCATGAAAAACGTTTCAGGACTTCGGTGAGTGATTGGGTACATTAAAAGGAAGAAAAAGTTCCAATAGAGGTATGGTCAAAACGGTTATTTTCTCAGATATCCGACATTTTGTATTTTTCACAAAATATTTTTTAATAGAAACATTTTCTAACGGATTTTGAAATTTGGTATGTGTTTTACACTAGTAGATTAGTATTCTTAAAAAATAACTAGAATGATCCAAGCCAAAATGGCGGCCATTTTAAATTTTACCGTTAACAAAGTATTTAAGTTTTAAAATCTTAAATGGCCGCCATTTTGGATTTTAGGCTTGGATCATGCTAGTTATTTTTTAACTTAGTCTACTAGTTTAAAACAAGAACCAAATTTGAAAATAAATCGTATAAAAATGTTTGAAAAAAAAATATTTTGTGGAAAATACAAAATGGCGGATATCTGAGAAAATAAGTGTTTTAGGCCATACCTCTATTGGAACTTTTTTTTCTTCCTTTTAATGTACCCAATCACTCACCGAAGTCCTGAAACGTTTTTTCATGGACACCCTGTATACAGTATACATATGAATATCAAATGGTTGGACGTATCAAATCGTCAAAAAATCCTATATCAATTATTGAAAACGTCCAAAATTAGAATTATGAGACGATTTGTGTAAATAAACATCTCAAATAATAGCCTGCCAACTGTTGTACTAATGCACGAGCATGTCCATGAAAAATAGGATCTCTTTAGAAACGGTGACACTGCAAAATACAAAAACGACCATTGGAATGGAAAAATGTATAAAAATGTGTCTAGCTAAATTACACTAAACTTTAAGCTTTAGGCTATTTTTAGAATACTCATAACCTCAGAAGTAGAAAATAACAGCAGAAACCGTTCACAAGATGTAATCTCCCATACTTGTAGAGTTTGTACAAGGTAATAGAAATTGTTTAAGGATCATAAATTAATTATTGAAATCGTATTTAAAAAATTACAACTAAAATTAATATTAAATGAAAAATCTTTTTGCAGCCACTATTAATGAAAACTTAATAAAAAACAATCCTAAATACAATAAGATGATTCTCAGTGGTTATTTTTTATCTACTCGGCTACAAACGGATAATTTTCATTTGGGTTTACCTACTTTATAAAAATACTAAATTAATAAAGATAAAAAAACTCGATGCACTGAATAAAAGTTTTATAATAATTTTTTACTAAGTTGAAGAACAATTAATTTTAATAAAAATAAAATCCATAATCATAATATCTATACGAGATTAACATTTAACATTTTATAAAACTCAATTCACCGCCATTTTCTAAATTCAATTGCTAAATATTTTACATGCAACTAGAAATTGATTTGTTATAAAGAACACGAGGCGAACCAGCTGTTATGAAATGTGCAAATTGATGGAGTAGCAGTGTCGAGACTTTGAAAATTTATGACAGCCGATACTGTATTTAACGACAGTTTATCCCGTAGTTAACCGTGATATGACGGCCATAAGTTATGGTGGATTAGCATATAGTTATCAGTTTAGTTATAGGGTCTAGTAATAGTTAATTGTGCATAAATTGCATAAACATTCTGACACATTCATAAGGGAATATTAATGTATTAATTTCCGATGTCATATAGTTAACCGTGATATGACACCTTATGGGGTATTAGCATATAGTTATCAGTTTAGTTATAGGATCTACTAATAGTTTACTTATATACTATACTTCTATACTAGTTTACTAATAGCGTATAATTTGCAATTAAGATTCTAACACATTCATAATGGCCTCTTAGTTGCTAATTGCGCATAATATGTACAGTAATAAAGATTCTTATACATTGATAATAGTAAAGTGATTGCTTGATGTTTGTTTGGGATTAAAAAATAAAAAAATAAAAAATATATTTTGTTTGAATTAATGAATTTTATATTGATAAAATAATCTATTGGGTTAGTTTTGATATGAAATACAATGTTCAAATGTGAATCTAAATAAAAATTCCTTAATTTAGTTTTATAGTGTGAATTATGAGTTACAGGTATTGGCTAGCTCTACAGTAAACGAATTTTAATATAAATAATGTTTCATCATTAGCAGAATATAAAAATAGCTCTTCTAGGTTCTGTTTTGATACAATGTTTTTATTTAAATTAGCGACGTTAAGCAGGGAAAGAGGAATAAATAGTATTTTCAACCGAATCTATTTAAAACTCATTAAATTAAACCATGCTATGCAAAGAATACTGAATATCTACATGTAATTTCATAATTGCAACTGTCTAACCATTACTAGAAGACGATTACTAAACGAGTAAATATTAATTCGTACATTGGTAGCTATAAATTATTGACCGTAACGTTTTTGAAGAAAATATTAAATACAGATTTACTATAGTGGGAGGTGTGAACTCATAATTAATTTAAAAAATTAAGGCAACCTTTAAAAATTAAAAAACGACAGTTTTATGCTTTTAATTTATTACTTTCAATTTATGTTTTATGGTTCAAATGTAATTCTTTCCCATGCTGTGGAGGGAAGCCAGCTATGACGAGGTCATTATTATTACAATGTATAAAATATGAAAATACGGGCTTGACAATGGAAAATTATCCATGGTATTGAATGCTAAAATCTATTATTAGGGATTTGACGGACAATCAGATGATTGTTTACAATCGCAGGACCAAGATGGGGCAATTATTTTGTCTGTAAATCTTTGGTTTGCACATTAGTTAGCTGAACATTTTATGCAGTCTGATGAAAAATATAGTTCAAAACACGAGTGTAAAGTGGTTTTTTCGCTCAAATACACCTTGTTTGGCGGTTCGGTTTAAACCTTGAGATAGTACGAAGAACATCACTTTCGATCCAAGTAAATAAAAATAAATAAAAAATACTATTTATCAGTAACGTTGTGAGCGGTTTTGAACTGAGTTTTGGGCAGGGATGAAATAAAATTCATCACTATGATCAAAAACGGACGTTTTTGATACGAACACACGTTTAACGCGTGCCGATGCTGTTAAATGTGCGAGTATATATCAAACAACCAATTTTGGGTCGTGTGATTAACTATATTTTTCGTCGTACTACAAATAAGATGAAACAAACTCGTAGAACATATATTATTACCTGATTTATAGTATCAATAGTTGTCGACCATTTTTATTGCTTTGGACTAATCAGCTGCTATAATACTTATGTTGCAGCAGCTCTTCTTGATTCCTGATTAGGTGTTTAGGTTATGTCAGTGTTAGTTGTTATTATCGATAGTTCGAACCCAACTATTTGATAGTTCGATTTAATAGTCAATTACCAGTTTCACAATCGATATCCGGAACGTTTTGAAATACACACAAAATTGATACCTAGTGACTGTTTTAGTTACTTTATCGATTATTTACAATCGGATGCTGACCTCGAATCAAAAGTATCATTAACAATGATCTTTTGTGACCTAAGACTCAAAAATCATCATAATAATAGGTTTAGTCCTAGGAAGAAAAAGAATTTTGCTCTTCAACACATGTATCTAAAATACCTGTTTTTGAATCAGTATGACGAAAAATACATTTTTATACTGAATATATTTGTTGAGCATTATGAACGTTGTATCGCAAATTATACGCAGAGAGTAATAATGAACAATTTCATTTTCTGTCCCAGAATAAACACACCCTATTGTTATAACAGTACGGTATATTTTGAAGACTAGCTTTCTTTTAAGGAAAATAATGAAAACTGCGACTTTTTGTTTAATTTGAAAAGGAATTTATTCTTTGAAGCTATATCTAATTATTTTGCAGAAAACCCAGCCGCGTGGGTATACTATTTTCCTTATCATTTGTTATAGGATGGTTAATTTATTTTTGGTTTATTTTATTTTGTTTTTTATACAGTTACTCTGCTATAGTTCGAATTGAAATAACGTAAGTGGAAAAAATAATTTTTTGGTTATTTTTACAAACGAATTGGCTCTATTGTGTTTGTAGTACTGTTTATTTGCAGTTGAGTGTTGGTAGTAATGTTTCCCACAGAAAGCGCGACGGCGCGGCGGCGGCGGCTGGCGTTGGAAAGCGGGTCGACCGGCGCGACGGGCACCGAGTGATAGAGGGGAGAGAGTGAGAGTGATAAGAGTGATAAGACTGACCTGCAGGTGGTATCCAGCTGGGGCGACGGTCGGGGGATCACTGATCACTGAGCTCACTCTCACCCGGTCTCTCTCACTTTCTAACCTCCACCTCCTCCTCGTCCAGGCCTCCTAGAGTTTGCACCTTGGTCCATGGGCTTGATATCCAACATCCACCATCCTCCTAGGCGATGATCAATGTTCCTGAGTAGTTGGAAGTTTCCGGCCAAAGTCTTAACCATGGTAGGTTTCTCGAGAAATGTCAAAAGACTAATTTATATATTTTTACGTCCAGACATTTTTAGGATTAATATATGTAAGTGGCTTATTAATAATGTAAGTTGTATATGATAAAAATAACAATATTTTATTAATTAAAATGGAGATTTTAAATTGTTTTGTTAAATTTGCCCAAACAATAGTATGTTTTTTATTTACACAGGTAATTTTATGGGTTTTAATTTGGCTCATTCGGTGACTTAGTTGGTAGCGTGACGGACTCCCTCCTAGTCCGATAGGCGATTATCCTGGAGTTGCTATTCAGTTTTGTCATCGATATTCACTTTGCACTGTGTCTATATTTGCTTGATTCATCCTATGTATGTTACATAGGATGTGACTGTAGTTTATGTATTTCAAAAAGGGCTGCCACATTCAAAAAACTTTAATTTCAAAATATTAACTTAACTTATTATTTACGGTTACGTAAATAATAATAACCTTCCAGCAATAGCAATTAAAACAGTGGTGTGGCTGAAAGAAAGCAAAACCCTATGATTCCTACTTTCTTAGCATTCAGATTTGTGTTGATTGAATTCCATTTAATCTTCTTTGCGAGCATGGCTTTAAAATTACTTTATAATTGAAATAATTACTTAATAGGAAATACTTCATGAAATACTCGGACGTCTTGATAGACTAGTCGTTAGTGTCTTTGATATCAGTGCAAGAGGTCACAGGTTCGAATCCCGAGATGCCCTTTTTTGGTTAGGACCGCTTTCCCAAAAAGCATTTGTGTAATAATTTCTCTATAACTCTATGAATTTACCTCTTATGTGGAACTAAGCAAATAACAGTTATCCTCTACTTTAATCAAATAAAATGACAGATAGGTATCAACCTACGGTAGAACACTTTTTAACTATTACCTACAGATACATTCAGATTTCCTTTAGTTTCCTGTATGGAACTCATTACAAAAACAGTACTTCCATACACATATATAAAGTTTTGGAGGGTTTTCTCTCATTCGGCTTACCGTAATTAAGGAGGATGCAACGAAACTGTTGCATAACGCTGCGTTATCCAACAGAATGAGTAACACAATTAATGCGAGGTTTAGAGTTCAGAGGTGCCGATGAGGACACTGCCTGGCCGCTCGCTGCGAATCTTTAATGTTAGGGAACCTTCCTGTTAACTCTCTGTATTCAAATATAACAATTACTTTAATTTGTCTGAGGTTGATTCACTTGATCGTGGTTCATTTATCCTAACCTGTTTTACATACTGTACTGTTTGCCATAATACTGCAAAACAGCAGTTTTAACGCATGTTTTGCGCGTCGAAAGTAATCCCCACCCTAGAAAGAGTTGATGTCAAGGTCATCAGCTGTTCGTTATTACAATGTAAAACAGATTAAAATAAATGCAAGTCAGCGGTAAGTTATCGATAGTAGGTATAGGTAGGTATTGTATACGCAAGCGATACACCTATCGAAAACGATAATCGATTATTACTTTATTAGTGTAGGAGATCAGCTCATAGTTTACTTTTAATTTAAATTCGTATGTTAAATATTTGTTCTGTACAGTAGTTTGCTCAATATTTTATATAGTCCGACAGCAAATATAGTTCATAATACGGGTCTGAAGTGTCTTCTTTACTTACTAAAATGCCAACCGTGAGTTTCAATCACTTTCGACCCTTGGGATGAAATATATTATTTTATGTGGTAAATTAAGGAAGTCTGACGATCCTGATTAGGATCAGTTACAGGTCCAGTATGCCAGTATGAGCTCCCATTGGCTGTTCTGTGTGACCAATCCCGTCACGGTGAGTAGTTTTGCCTAATTGCACCGCACAGGCTTTACGCCGATGACTACGAGGGAGTTTTATAAAAAACGTGCAACATGAAATGGCTCATTAGGTGTTAAAGTGCTTGGAGTTTTTTTTGTTCAAACGTTCTTTTATACTTGAACATTTATTTGCAGAGGTATACAGGTTTTATAACCAAGATAAAGTTTTTGAACTACACTACTACCATTGTAGAAAAATTTTAGATTGTCTGGTAATAAACTTTAAATAGGAAAATTTCTATGTTTTTAAGAAGTTAAAAAAATTAAACTAGAATATTTGTAAATAGCCTCCATTTTCATATAGTAATCAAACTGACTGAGAGGTGGAGTCTAATAGTACCCGCCTTCAAATTGGAATATTGTATTTTTGTTGGGCTAATAGTGCTGGGTCGACAAGATTGGGGTTGGAACTGTTTCTCCCCCAAAACTGAAAGACATAGGAAAACAAAACAAAATAACTTATTTATTCTTATGGAACACCCTTAATTTAAGGATGTTTCGTAAATATTATTTTCATTCTTTTTCATGCATAACTTGTTGATATCTTGTATTAATAGTTTTGATCTAAAAACCCAAACAAAATTTTCTCCGTTAGGGTTTACTTTTAGGTGTATAGTATATACGATATCAATGGAAGCGCAGTTAACGAAATAAACTATTTGTAAAATATATGTATTTACTTCCTATGGGAAATAGGTTAGATCATGGATATGTCTAAAGGGAATGTTTTCAGTTCTTCTAAACAGCTGTTCTTATTCTTATAAATCAAAAAATCAATACAATAGCTCTAGTAGTTTATATGGAATCCTGTTTAAAATTTTCATTCCCCCCTCCAGAGCTAAGACATATCCCTGTCAAAAACAAAATTGAACTTGTCTTTGTAACTTGTAAACAGCTATACATCTAAAAACTAACGTATAAAAAGTGTTAAAACCATATTCACTGTCCAATAAAAAAATAAAATATAGGGCACTAAAATTCAAACTACTACATTAAGCTATCCGCCATGATGCAAAATGGAGTTTTATAAAATGGTGGTGAAGTAGGTTTTACAAAACATATGATTTAAGTTATCAGCCATGATGCAAAATGGAGTTTTATAAAATGGTGGTGAAGTAGGTTTTACAAAACATATGATTTAAGTTATCAGCCATGATGCAAAATGGAGTTTTATAAAATGGTGGTGAAGTAGGTTTTACAAAACATATGATTTAAGTTATCAGCCATGATGCAAAATGGAGTTTTATAAAATGGAAGTAAAGTCGTTTTTACAAAACATATGATTTAAACACTTTAGATCTCTTCAAGAACAAGGAAATGTTTAAAGTTTACTGCTAGATGAATCGTTTACGAAATCCAAATGGCATCACATTTACCTCAGTAACCTGTATATTTAATTATACTGTACACCTATTTCATCCATAATGAACTGATAGTAATACAGTAGTTAACTCGCATATTTCTTTTTGGTGAGTAAATTATTACATTTTTAGTTGTTACATAAAATTAATATGATTAGTATTTTTTGGTGTATTTGCTGTATTTTTTACAATGTTAGAATATGGAACTAGTATTTAAAATAACATATTTATTTTAAAATATAAGAAAATATTTACCAGCCCATCGCACATTCCTCTATGAAGAGAAGCCCTCGTACGCGAGAGCAAGATTTTTCAACGTCCTTCCTGACCACCTGAAGTCTCTTGAGTCCAGAAGATTGAAGAAAGAGTTAAAATTTTGGCTGTCTCTTAGACCATGTTATAGTATTACTGAATTTTTATCTTGTCAGCATCTTGATGGGCTTTGGTGAAGAAATGAAGAAATGCAGCAATTATAATTTAAAAATATATATATATATATATGTATATGTATATATGTATGTATATGTCAGTATATATATTGACGCCTTTTTAAATCTTAATGATTGTAAAATAAAGTAATCTTGTATTTTGTATCTTAAAGTGTTTATCAAATCGTAAAAAACTACTGATAAAATAAAATCAAATTTTGGCAATCGATGGTTAGTACTATCTTGGTTCTTGACCATTTGGTAATCTATAGCCTAAAGCCAAGACATTATAACAAGACAAACAACATATTATGTTGTTGTCTGAATTGTACTGTATTGATGTTCTTGTAAAGGTTTTGTTGCATTATACGAGTATTGTTATATATTTTTGTTATACCTGTACTTCGTATACAACACAGTCCTATCAATTAGTTAATTTTTTAATTGCATTATTTTGTAATTACCATCTTGTATACTCGTAATAAATTGGCTGTTTGTTGTTGCTTTAGTATAGCCAGCGTAGGCCTAATGTTATTATAAAATTACGTTTCTCTAGACCGATTCATGAATCATTCTGCTTGTCCTTCGTGAATGAAACCAACTATAGAGCAATGTAACGCGCGGTGTCAAGTTGCATGCACAGGTGGAATCGATGTAAGACTAGAGGTAAACGCGGCTGAACATTGTTGTGTGGAGCTACCGGGCGGGGGGGTGCAAAGGCGGTGATATTGTGTCCAATCGATTAACTATTTTCCAGGCCGAGCGATTCGTTTTAAAGCTCAACCAGTAAACCGTTGTCAGTCGTGTTTCGTTTACCGAGGGAATCTTCAAATAATTGCGATCGCATGTTATGGTGACATGATTTTATAATAACATTTGAATTGATCTCGTTTGTAATAGGAACTTACAATAAGGCTCAAGGTTTTAATTCCATTTAGACCACAGCGATGATGAGCTAACAATTTATTTCAATTTACTTAGTGACTGAAATCTATTTCTTCTAAAATATCTCGGTGAATTTACGTGTACGAAAATATATTTTAAACAAAACAAAAAGTAACAAAATAACTGCTTATCTATATATAACGCAGGAATCATTATATTATTTTTATATGAACTAATCATTCCTACTTTAAATGGTAACATAAGGTATGAGCGTAATGGAATAAATTTAACAAACATCTGTTCACCAACATTACACTCGGTCAGCGGGTTTACACATTATTAATGTTCACTTCATGCAATGTCCCCTCTCAAAATTTCACTGACTTTAAATTACGTTTCCACTATTGACACTTTTTAAATAAAATGTCTAACCTTTCTCAAAGTAATGTAACTGAAAGTTATATCAGACGCTTCTCAAATATTCTTCAATACACCAATCGATTGTTTAAAACATTTTTTTCTGTCATTATAATTTCTCTCCCTTCTCACTGTGTAATCTCTCCCCACCTTTTCCCAATTCTGGACTATCCCTCCTAAGTATTATTTACCTTTCTTTTCCATATTACTATCACCTTCTTCTCCGCAAAATAATTAATTCTAGGAAGGAATAATAATTATCAAATGTGGAGGGGGTAATGCCCATGAGGGCTCATTCCCTTTATACTCTTTCTCACCACACTTTTCCCCCTATTTCTTGCATTTCCTCTCTATTATCCTAAATAGATTTTCCTCGCCATTATGAATTCTTCACCTATGTCTTCCTCGGCCTTCCCACTTGACCTCTCACCCTCAACACTGCAGCGTGGACAGGAACGTCTGACAGGCCGTGTCGGCTGGTAGACATTGTCCGAACGCCTCTAGAAGCAGCGGCTCGTCCGTTACTGCGTTCTTGAAGTCACTGAAGGAGATCTTGCCGTCGCGGTCGTAGTCCATCTTGCGGAGGGCCAGCTCCACCAAGTCCCTCACCCCTTCGTCTGGGTCCTCGTCTTGAGGGCTCTTCACCAGGCTGTTCCTGAACATCGGGGGAGTACTTTAATAATATAAAAAAATTGAATGGAAAATTCATTTACTTTTCTTCGGAAAATAGTTGAATTTATAGATATGTTTAAAGGGAATGTTTTCAATTCCTCTAAACAGCTGGCTTTAAATGCATATGACGTCACTTCCGTTACAATTTTCGCGTGACGCCGATTGCTAATCCCCCAGAGCTTAGACATATCCGTGTCATTCCTTCAACTACTTATATGTTTAAAACAGAAGCATTATATGAAGAAAATACAACCTCGACCAAAACATTCGCATTTTTTTGTAGTTCGCACTTAATCACCTAATTGTTTTGTTAGTGTTGTATCTTACCTAAAAAAATTAAAATTGTTAACATTGATAAACAATAAGTTTGTCAAGTGACGAAGAAGTAACATTTTACCATGGTAAAACTGATCTTTAGGTTATAAATTAATATATAAGTTATTCATAGTCGTCACAACTTGAACACTACTAATTTTAAACTTGAAAACCTTTTCCCCCGACTGACCTGAGCAAGTGAAACATCTCCTCTCGACTGATGAACCCGTCACTATTGAGGTCGTAGACAAAGAACGCGAAGGCTGTTTTTTCGTCGTGTGAGCCCCTCAGGAAGCCGGAGAGTCCACAGACCCACTCCTCCAGACGGATCACTCCTACGTTACAGCGGTCGAACGCGCAGAAGATGCGATCCATGAGCACCTCCTCCGTCACCACGTCGAAGGTGTTGTGGAGGAGTTCACGGAACACCATGCGGTCCAGGCCCTGCGGCAGTGGGTGGATTAGGGATAGAGGGTGCTGGATAGGTCTAGAATGAAATTGGAGTTTAGATTTAGGAAATTTTCAATTAACGGTATGGAATAAGCCTGAAAAATGGATGTTGTAGAGGACAAAGGTGTTTCAAGACCATATTGGAGGGTATACTCAATATGTAAATTGTAGTGAAATGGAGGGGATGGTGACATTCTATAGCGGTTTAAGGAGTATGAGTTAAAGATCCGATGAATACATCCAAAAGTGTTAGTGGTGATAGCAATAGTTTCTCATCTCAGTACTTTGTTGTCTCTTGAGTGCAGAATCACATCTTCTAGTGAACCTGTTGATAGTTTGAACGGGGGCATTGTTCCATTTGAATTGGATGGTGATAAATACCCAGTACTGAAAACTATTGACCTCATTTATGTATCGCTATGTAAGCTAGCTTCTAATCGTTGAACTTTCTGATTCTAAAATTGTCTATTCTCATCAGAGTGCACTTAAGAAAAAAATGGAAGAAATTTAAAGTTGTGGAACAAATAAACTGGTGAATAGACTGAAGAAAGGTTGAGTCAGTTTATGTTATTAGAGAAAATAATAATGTTTGAGGGAAGGATTTCTTTTATAAAACGAACGACTGTTAAAAATTAATTAGTTATTCACAAATAAAAATGAATAAAATAAGCTTGCTCATAAATCAGTAGGTTCTAAAAGAGAGGGATTACGATTGCCACGCTATTTTCAACCCACCGTAAGTACAGTAATTGAGTTTGTTATAACTTCGATGCAAAGCTTGTCCGTGTTCAGTTCTCATCCAAACTTATTAATGTGTCTAACTTATTTCGCAAGTCAGAAAAAGAAAATCTTACTCGTCTAGGTCATGATTAATGTTTCAACATTTATAGGTTCCTCCACGCAAAACAATACTAAACTGTAAAGAAAGGCGAACATTAATTTAGTAGAATTAATCGGCAAGGCTGACAAAGAGTATAATTTAATAGTTTTAAGATAATATTAAGTTAAGAGTATTTTTTTATAAGAGATGAATAATTTAAATTCGTTTATTTTTAACACGAAATTATCCATAGCTACATATTGTAGCATTTTTAATTTCTAAGTTAAGCTCCACCTTTATAGTTCTATTCCGGTTCTAACACCCAGATGAATGTGTTATACAAAGTTACCTCGCCCTTGACGGCACTAGGCTGCATGGAGGGTAGGTTAGGCGTGACGGCAGGGGTGGGGCCATTCAAGGAATGAGACTCCAGAAGCTTCTTGTACACCTTGCTCAATGACTCTATTTCTTGCCTGAAAAACACATTTCTACAGTAAACACTGAACTAAATCACCCATTTAATATATTATATATATTAAACCAGTCTACCAGTCTGTACCCTGAAATCTGCGGTAGTGCTGGCTCCACTATCACGTAGTCCAGCAGCAGTAGTCTGTTACTGAGTTATGATCGTGTCACTTGGCACTGTCTGCTTCCCGTCGATACGTGGCCATGTTTGAGTAAACCAATCTATAACCTTTAATGATAACTCTCACCACCGAATTTATTTCTTTCCTTGGTTTAAAAGTTACTGAACTAAAGAAAATAATTAATCTATGATCACAATCAAAATGAAATAATACTATGTTCCATAGGTAAATTTCAGTTTAATGATTAATTGTAATCATACATGTAAGTTTTCCGACATTCCTGTCAAGTTATTTAAACCAGGAGTTTTAATTTTATTTCATGTTTCTCTATTTATTCCAGGTTAATATTTTTTACAATTTATAATTTTCCGATGCAACAATTATTCTATTCATACGTCAATAAGTACTATGATGGTAATTTGATCAACTTACATTGGTGGACCTTCGTCTAAAGAACTTACGTAAAGGTCTCCTCCCTTCAAGCACTATCACTTCCAACTATCCAACCTGCATGGTTATATAACGTCAATCGTTACTTCTTTTTCAGAGTACTTTCACTATTCTTTTTATCTTAGTCTCTATTTACAATAGCTCTAAAGCCAATCCCTCCCTGTTACTGCATACATCTCATCTTACCCATACTCATAACCTTGCGTTGCAACCCAAGCTTATTTCGACGGCAAAGGCATTTCCTAGTGACGATTTAGTATATAAGAAAGACGCTTTTCCGGTACCGGTATTCTTCTCGTCTGTCAGAAAGGGGTGTAAGGGAAAGAAATGTTGTAGTTCGTTTCTTTTTTATTTCCTTTTTTATGTGATGTAGTCTAAAATTTGTTAGAACATTTTTGCATTTGGATTTGTAAATTAGTTCTCACCCTATTATGAACCATATTTTATACAAATTCTGCTGGGTTTATCAATAAAGTAATCTTTTTTTATGAATTATACAAACAATTGTGAATTTATTTTCATTTATCGAGAAAGTAACCGCAACCGAAAGCCAACAATAGACAGGACAAGGGAACATTGTTGGCTAAGTAAGCTACAGTGTGGGCTCGCGTGTCATACAGCTGTAGGACACACAAACCGACGCAAATCATGCAACAGTCACCCTTCCCTGCCTTCTGCCAGCCCGGCAAATGAGATAATGCTTGTACAGCTCTTATATTATGTAAATTTGTAAACAAGATGTCATAAAATCCACATGCAATTTGCGATCCGAATACGTTGAATCTGTGTTGTAGAATAATATTTATTCAACAGTGTTGAAACTTTATATTTCCACAAGTTTGTAACGGTTGTTAATGAAAGAGATGAACCGCAATCAGTTTTAAGACGTATTTTCACAAAATTGACGGTGTTAAATCTAAAAATTCAATGCTTCAAACCTAATTTATTGTTAAATATTACTGTTAGGACAATCTTCAGTTTTTGTAAACTGTTTACTGTACTAAATTCAGTGTAATTAACTTTTAATCGAATCATGAAATAAACGATTATGTGCCTATAGTAATAATAGAACACTTATTATAAATATGATAAAATCTCTTCTTAAAAAGAAATAAATGTTTATATTCTAAACTTCCTCCTCGGAATATCCCAATTCTCTCGCAATAACACCATTGACTTGCCCTTGAACTTTATGACTTGCCCTTGAACTTTATGACTTGTTCATTATTCTACCACTCTCTTTTTCACTCAAAGGCATGATAATTTATTTTCAAGAAACAATTTACTATACATAAAATTAAACGCAGTAAACATCTAACCACCTTTCCACGTGCAAGATAAATTAACTTGATCACAGTATGAACAACCTATTACTAAACCATAAAAATGGTTTATACATTTCGCTTTGGGGCGTAGTTTTTCTGGGGGGATTTCTTCCTGTGGTTCTTTCTGTTTATACTAGGGTGCAATATTTTATTTTTGGAATGTTGTTTGGATGATCAAGAAGGTAAGTGTATTAAGTAAGTTAATATTTAACTTACCATCAGATACGTGTGTGCTTATAATGTGTTATATAGGTTACTATTACATTAACTTTTAACTTTTTATGACCAAAGTTTAGACGAATCAAGAACATAAAATCATCTGGTTTCATAGTACGTTTTGAACTAACGGTGAATGGATATTTGAATTTAGACATATGGAGGGACACAGTATTTAATATTCAATATATTATATTTACCCAATTTTTACGTTTTATCTCAAATGAACATATTTTACACGCATTCATGTACGTATGTAAGAAATGCTTAAGTACATAAATTTCTCAGGAACATTTCTATGTTCCAAGACCTTTTCGGCTCCCCGAGTGTTTTTATAGTTTAGAGATCAAAATTAGCAATATTAAAAAGATTATACAGTAGCAAAGAAGCTCACTTTGGCTACATCCACAGGATGGTGGGCTCCCTATGTTGTGAATTTGGCTTCTTGTCTCCTCTGGGTACATTTGGGAGCATTTAGGGGCATTTAAGGCTTTGCGTGAATACCATGTCTGATCGGGACTCTTGGGGAGCGGCGTATCTTCTTACCTTGAGAGGTAACTCCTCGAGGAAGGATGCGAAAGAAATAACTGTCTCGGGTTAAAAAAAAACAGAAAACTAACCAAGTATATTTGGACGAGAGTACTAACATCTGGTTTTAACCTATTATTTACAATTTCTTTAAAATTATACTTACCAACCTTAACTCAAACTAACAAGAATTATAAAAACCTGTTACAACCTCGGCGGTGGATTTTTTTATATACCTTGATTAATATTAGCATGCCTAGCTTTTTACACGAAATATGAACCCTTATTCTATTCACTCTATGTGCCATGTGAGGCAAAACACTAGGTTATCATATCTGCAGGTTTTGGTTTCTTTGTACTAAGTGGTTTGTTCCAAAGATTGCATGCAAAATAAAAATTTCTCTATGAAAATGGATGTTTAAAACTATAATAAACTATTTAACTTTAAAAAGTCTCGAAGTCTCTTAATAATGTTAAAAAGATGCTCATGTTGAAAATTCTGCTTGGGACAGTCTCAAAAATATGCTTAACGCGTAGAAAAATGCCTAAAGTCCGTAAAAAATCTTAATGATAGTGAAAATCCCTGAGAACACAAATAAAAACTTACATCAAATTACTAACTTCAGTATCCATCTAATAGCTTACGTTGTGCTATTACTAATATTTTTCATAGATTAATTTCTTACGACTATGTTAGTTGTTTTATAAATGCATTTGAGTAACTTGTATTTTTCCTCTAAATCCCAAAAAAGGGCCTAGTGTGGAACCTTGCGGGATGCTAAATTTTTAGAGAGACAAAAGAACCAGCTGATCTTTACCATCTAAGCTGATACACTAATCATTCGCACCCGTCACCAATACGTCTTGAAGTACGTACGACATTGTGAATGTTAAAAGTATAACAAACGAAGTGTCTATACGCACGTCCAAATTTAAATACTATTACTCGAGTTGTAAATAAAAAAAAGTTATTTTTAAGCATTCCTAAGCTACAAAACTGGTTTTCAGGATAGCTCAAGTAAACAAATAACAGAAATATAATTCTAAATAAAAAAAATCAGGAAGCATTATAAAATAAAATAAAAATCTTAAAATATATATACAAATTCAGAAATATAAAAGATTAGGTTCTTAGAATAGTTGAAAAATACCATCAACCATTTCGGTAAACGATGAACCTCTTCTTTTTCTGGATACTAGTTTTCTAGGAAAAATGATTCCACTTAGCCTACTTCCCTGTGGGAAATATGTTAGATAATGTCAAAACACGTTTTTACTTAGTTCTTAGTTTTAGTTATTACTTAGCTCTGGAATAGCTTGGAGGGGGTTGTTGGTATATGTGAGACCAAAATTTAAAACAGTAACGTCATAGTTTGGTTATAAGAACAACTATTTGATGAACTGAAAACAATCCATTTAGCCATGATCTAATCTATTCCCCACAGGGAAGTAAATACATACATTTTCTATGAAATATTGACGTCATGTGTGGAACGGACGTGTGAATAGCCTCTGCCTATATAATAATATAACACTAGATGGGTTGATGCTCAAACATAAACTTTTTTGTGTGCTCCCATAAGGTGAGCAACCTCCGTCTAATGGGGATCGGTTCAGTACAGTAGTGCCTACCTGGAGAAGTGAGTCTGTTTCTTGAGATGGTCCAAGACCTTGGCGCTGGTCTGCTTGTTGTTGAGGGGTTGTTGTCGGGGTGTCTTGTCGTCGCCCATGTTGCGGGCTCGCCGCGAGCCACCAGCCTGCGGGGTCGGCGGCTGGGGGCGGCGCGGCGAGCCCGGGGGTGGCTGGTGGTGGGAGGCCCCCCGCCGCCCCCCCAGGAACAGGGAGACACTCTTGAGGAGCGCTCCACCCCCACGCATGTCGGTTGGCTCCACGCTCTGGACAGGTCAGTACGGTGCACACATTATACTCAATTACGATGTTTATAAATATTTTAGCTTGTTTAATACTTAACTAGCAGTACGCGCGTACTTTGTACGGGTTGTAGGACTATGTGTTAGGAAAAAAGATACTTACTGACATAGCAAAATTAATTTAAATATATCAGAAAATATGTAGAGTTATTAAAATTCGTTATACGTCAAGATACAATTTTAACATAGTATATACACAAACATCCAAGTTACAATTATGTGGACGGTCTTTGTGGATGAACGTAGTATTCAATAGCCCGGACGTTATTCCACACCAGGGAATATCGCATCCATACATCAGTCATTGATTATAGCTACAATTCCACAATTCGTGACCTAAAAATATTTGTACTACGTTAACTAATAAATTTAACTAGAGATTAATCCCCCCCTTGTACGGGTTGTTAAGATGAATGAGATCTATTATGACAAAGTCTAAACCTTAAATCTCAAGCAAATGAAAACAAAGACAATATTAATAAACTAATATTGATTTTAATTTAACTGCTGCTGATTATTTTTTCAATGAAATCAATTTTATATATCACATGTTCTATAAAACTAAAAAAATATGTGTAATATCCCTCAAACTGGGTTTTTGAGAGCTTAATATTGTTTCGTAGTGGGTGGGTCATTTTAAGCAAGCAAAAACCTTCTCCAAAAGAACAGAATGATGAATATTATTTTTACTGAATATGAGTTAAAAAATTATTGTATATGATATTGGAAAAGTTTGCTCCTTAAGAAGTCAATCTCAACACATACTCAACCGGAAAAAACTTCCGTATGTGTTGAGATTAACACGCAAGATTTATTATAACAAGATGTATTATAAATTTTTTGATTTATTTATAATTTGATCGTTAGTTTTGAATGAAATTTTAATATTAAAGCAAATGAACCACTATAATTATCTGTGTGGCACAAATAGGTTTCTATACATGGAAAAATAGGAGCATAAGTGGACAGTTTACTGTCCGTTTTGTAGGTCTACTGTTTTATTTAATAAAATAGTTTCCAAATAAGTTCATGGTCGTTATTGAACAAATATTAATTCCAGGAAATATGAATAATTAATCCACATATTGAAAAGACAGGGTAAACCTAATAATTATGATAAATATATTAGTTAATAAATAAAATGATTTAGGATATAATTTAATATCAGATGAAGTAATCTAAAAAAATATTTTTCAGTGTTTCTAGAAAAGTATTATTTTTAACTGTTTAATTGTTCGGATTATCCTAATACTTTGTTATTGTAGTATGAAGTACTAATCTACTGTGGGGACGCCTGAGACTGTTAAAGCATAAAACAGTCCTGTGAGAAATGGTGTAGTCAGATATTTGTTGAAGGCGAAAATTACTTTCCGTAGATAAATAATCGTTCCGTGGTAGCAGTTGATTTGAGTTTTAAATGAAATTTAATCAATTATTCGCTATTATACAATAGTGTTTATTGGAATAAATAAATATAATAAATGTTTATTGGAACGTATTTATATAAACTTACGAAATACTTAAAACATTCCATAGCCTATACATCTATGAACTAAATTAAAAGAGTTCATTGTGCTAGTTTCAAAATAAAGAGTGTTTTTATTTTTATTTTCTTGAATACCGATATTTATCGTCAACTACAAGAGAACTACCGTTAAGTTAGCAAAATAGATGGAAATAATCGTCAAAAAACGAGGTCAACATCATCCCGCGAATTCGTTTTAATAAACAGAGGCTAATTTTTTAAACGTATAGTTACGCTTACGTTTAAAACATTTTTGTGGTAAAAATGGAAGATTCCATAAACTAATTAGTTTTAGGAACAAAATTTAGGAACTAATTAGGATTAAATTTAGGATCATAACAAATATTATTTATTCAGATATGTTCTCAGCCCTGTGTTCAGGTTACCACCACGTAATTATATTTAAAGAAATAAATCAGATTTTTTCAGTTCAACAAAAACTTCCTAAAACCTACACAAATAATTGACCATAAATAATTATCACGTGGTTCAGTAGTTATACTTTCCCTAATAAAACTTATGGAATTACCTAGATTATCACTTTACCTTTAATTTGATACCTGAACCGCTTTTTTATAACTACAGTGTAACCAGTAAAACTGTCACAAAATTAATTTTGTTCTTAAGAGGCTGAAACTAAATACCGCTATTCCTGCAGATTCTTGAAGGAACACATATTTGTATTTACATCCCTGTGGGATACAGGTTAGATCATGGATATGTCTAGAGGAAATGTTTTCAGTTCATCTATGTTTCAAGCTATTCTATGTTTAAAATTTTGGTCGTTCAAATTGCAGCACCCCCACCCCCCAGCTAAGACATATCCATGTCAACGTGAGAAACGCCTCTTTTTTGGACGTAATATGACAAAATTAATTGTATATTTTGAGTCGAAATTGCATTAAATAGTAATATTAGTTGGCCTAAATAATCATACATTGTGCCGTTCGGTTCAATAAACGTGCAAAGGTAATTTTCATGAGTGGTTTCTGTACTAACCAGTTGAGTTACGGTACAAGGGTACAGGACAGTATCGACGTCGGCTAATCTCTTGTCATAACCTCAAATCAAATAGTTTAGCTCTAGATTTGTTACTGGTTGCGCCATCCAATAGTCGTACTGTTGAGGTCAACATGCAACATTTCGATTATAATTTATTAAATATTCAATCTAGTTATATAACTCAGTAAATAAGCTGTATTAGCGAACTGGTACGGACTTTCCCCTTTAAAAATAGCTTAATGCATATAATGACCGACATTGTCGTAATAACTTTATAATCCGCAGTGGCTCAGAGATAACGATCTGGTCCAGTAAATCGTTCATGTTAAATTAGCTGTCACTTCCACTGGTCTTTGTACGAGCGTGTCCCCGGTGGCTATACAGTACACGACAGGAAATAGGCCTATGGGGATGGGTGGCTATGGTTAAACAATAAATAAAAATAACCCAAAACTGCAGGATTTCCATAAAACAATGGTAGAGCTTTAACTGTCTGTAAAACTATCGTAAGAAAATAAACATGCCATGTTGGTATCCCTGCATCCGGTAGCTCAAATAGTTTTATTTATATTAATTAAAACAGCTGTGTTGATATTTGTGTTGAAACATCATTAACGTAAAAGCCCTGTTTAACAGCCTTGGCTGTTAAACAGGGCTATATTTTTTTAAATTTCATGCCATATGTTGTGCAACACTTCTCTTACAATAGAGGAAGTTGAATCTCTAACTCTTTCTTTTAAATGGGTCAAATTTAGATTTTTTCGAGATTAAACAGCGTTCTTGACTTGAACTCAGAGAAATAAATCAATTCACACACTTCATCTTTCCTTGATCAGAAAACATGTATGTAAATAAAACACAACTTTAAGTTTATTTAAAAGATGCGATGTACGAAACAGATTTATTAGGTTTAGGTTCGCTGGCAAATATAACATATAATTATCATCACACACACACACACACACACACACACACACACACACACACACACACACACACACACACACACACACACACACACACACACACACTATACTACTATATAATAATATAATATAATAATACAAAATATCAACCATTTATATATTTTAAATAGTAAAATAAAAATATGAAAATATACAACAGCTGATTAGTATAACAAACGTAATATGTATAAACATTGTAATTATTTTTCATTTCACCAACACATAAACATTTGATTTTTAATCATAAAACATAATCCCAAAATTCTGTACTGAGAAAAATTCTATTTATACAGTCATTAGATGGTATTGAGTACTATTTTATGCTTGCTTCTTTGGTTTGCTCAATGGTTCAAATAAAAACAGCTGCTGTTTATACCTTAAGACAACATATGTTAGAATCCAAAACCAAAAATTTAGGGTAGATATTTATGGGAAAATCGTCACAAAAGCTGTTATACTTTTCTATTTCACGCCTTAAGAACCAGTATACCAAATTTCAGCATCCTAACTAATTGGAAAGTGGGAGAAATGGTGAAGAGTGAGTCAGTGAGGGCTTTGACGTTAATGAGGTTTCAACACAACGATCAACACAGCTGTTAATTAATAATTAATATAAACAAAACTGTTTGAGCTACCGGATGCAGGGATACCAACATGACATGTTTATTTTCTTACGATAGTTTTACAGACTGTTAAAGCTCCACCATTAAAGGGATGAAAAATATAGTTCATCGGCACGGCCCAAAATCGGCTTTTTGATATATACTCGCACATTGAACAGCTTCGGCACATCAGTTTTTTACCGTCACATTAGAAGACAAGGAATAAAAATACATAGAATACCACCACATAGAACTACTTTTTTTAAGAATCACACTTTTTTAATAGTAGGCCTAATAATCTTTAATCATATGCCCAGTAAACTTAAAGAAGTATAGATGAAAGCAGCTTTAAATGTAATGCGGAAAAGTTCTTGTTAGAGTAGTATTTTAATAGTATTAAGTGGTGGCAATAACGAATTGGTTGATTGACTTTGAGACTTGTTCTGTTATTTTCTTGGGCCCTACGTTCTTGGTTATATGCAAGTAGACGAGTATATTACCGGTAGTTGATATTTCTACTACTTTGCAAAATTGAAAGCTGAACCCCACTTTTTCAAAAGGGTACTTCGCTGTGTTCAGAATTGACAAAGAAGCTAAGTATGAGATGATTTCAGTATTTACTCCATATTACTCGTATAATTATTTACTTACTTACTTAATTACTTAATTTACTCGCATATTATTAATATGCGATTCTACATTTTTGAAGTCAAGAGAGTACTGTGGTATGGATTTAAACTCATCTTATTGGAGCCCACCTGTGTGTGTATTTGCCAATTAAAATTAATTCGTAAACTTGCTGATAGGTCTATATATTATTTTTAAAGTTCTATTTCTATAAATGACAGTTAGAATAAATGTTATAAATGTATTGCATTCAACGGTACCGGTGGTATATGAGATGTGTCGTGCCGGCTCAGACAGTAAAGAGGATTTACTTCCACAAACACTCGAACGTCTTTGGTTTGATCTAATAAAACAGGACAAGCGCGTGTGTCATGCAAGCGTCTGTCGCTCCCTTATCTCTTATCAGACAAGCGAAAAGGGATGTCTCACATTTTATGTCGACTTGGTTGTCCGGGGCGTGTTGTCTGTCTTGCACTTGCGGTAACTTATTATACATATTCTATGTGCTGGTTATTTAATTTTTATTTTATGATGACGAAACTATAAATATATATCTGTGAATAAATAAAGGCTTGATTACTTCAAACCACAGATAGATTACAATTACTTATAAATTTCATATCCTTACATAAAAAAGCGAAGCCAATTTGTTGCAATTACAATACCTTCCCTCGTATCCGATTTTAACGTTTGATGTATTAAATAATAACTAGTATTGCCCCAACCCACGTTACGTACGCCCGCTAGCTCAGAGGCAGAGTGTTTTGGTTGATTTACTTTGTGTATTTCTTTGATGGTGATAAGTATACTTTAATTTTACTTTATTTTTTCACATTTATTATGTCTAATAGATTCTCAGCTACTAAAAACTTTTCATTTAAAAGTAATTATTAGGTAGTCACTTGAAAACGGAGGACTTCCTCCACCTCCAAAGACGCGTTGGAAAAGTCCAATTAAATAATATTAGTAATTAAGAAGAAACGCCATCATTATGAATTTCAAAGATACAACTAACAAAGAACTCCAAAAGAAAATAGACTGCGTGAAAGTACTTTTACTGATTTATGTATTTCAGTAAATTATCGACAAAGGGCAAAATAAAGTTGAAAATGGTTTTATTTGCTGATGTGAAGTTTCACTAAAATTAATCCTTTCCCTTCCACCATATGCTCAATATTGGAAAGAATTTATTGATTAATAAAAGGTGGAGAATATAAGGAGAATGGGCAAACTCATGAACACTTATGAACAACTATGAAACTTATGAACAGATATTGATAAAACTTGATATAATATATGGTCAATAAAAAAATAGTTTATTGTAAAAATGCCTACTTTCAGCGTTCTACACAGCAGCAAACCTGCACTCTTTCCTATGTTAATCTTATGGAGAATAGGCAAACTCTCTTATTTATTACGGATATTGATCAAACCTGTTATATATTATTATTCATTTGGAAATTCGCTGAGTACGCAGGTCTGCTGCGACGGGGGTATTTCTTTCCTCTTCTTTATTTCTCTTTCATCTTCTACCTACAAATTCGGACTTTTCTTATAAAGTGCTACGTCGTCTATTGTTGAATTATTTTGGATTTCCTTCATGTAGGTTTGCTCCAATATTTTCTCCAACAAAGGTTTGCATCAGAATGGAGTGAACTGTGAATTAGCTGTCTCTGTAGAGCATTGCAAGTGAAACCACTTGTTTTTCTGAACATATTTACAGTAATGAACTTATACATTTACAATGTTTTAGTGTACACAGCAACTAACATCATGAGTTTCTCGTAAGGCAAGACTTCCATACACATCATACCCAGAGAAAAGCACAGCTAGAAATCTCAATTAAATACTGTCATTACAAGTACGAGTAAAATACAACTCGTGTAAAATAAATTATATTATAAGACGCCTGACTCTCTCCACGCCAAATCCCTCTCAGCATTTATAGCTATACAATACTCTTGGTTTATGGTGCACCCATTGCATGGAGTAGATTGAAAATGTGCTATTGTTATGCTTAAGCAATTAATCTATTGATCAACGGCAATAAAGACTCTGATTCTGAGAATGTACTCATTTTATACCCCTTTTTGCTTTGTCAAATTTTCTTGTTCTAGGATATTTTTAACTTTTCTGACCACCTCCATAGGCCTATGGCCTGTGATCTGGCAGGAGTCTCTAGCCACCGGTCATAGGAGTCCATCCAGCAACCCTTGATTCACTGGGCCAGGGCGTTGCATCTGAGCTGCTGTGCCGGTAAAAGCAGGTAATAGCAGGTATAGTTTGAAAGAATATTGGAATTACCACGTTGGTATATAAACGTTATCATTATTGTTCCGACGTTAATTAATTATTATTAACACGTTCTGCTCATCAGTTCATTTTGTTATAAATAGTGGGAATTTTTTACTTACTACTGAAGATACTAACACTGAATAAGGATTATCGAATTCTACAAAAATGTACCAACATTTTTCTACCATCCCTTAAGAAATGTACCAACATTTCTTAAGGGATGGTAGTCAGATATCTTCAACATGCTGTATCATGGATAACCGTCCACAAAGTCAATTGATGTTAAATATTAAATGTGGAAAATCATTATGCATCCTGCAGAACGTTTAAAACCCCATTTGGGTGACCTATGATCTAATTATCGATCAATTATGATGGCATAACACTTAATGCTTAGCGAACCCCACGTGAATAACAAGCGCGCCCCTGAGGAAAAAACAACCGACAGAGAGTCATAAGTTCTGTTATACATCTCTCTTCAATCATTGGTCTATTCCAGAATATTTTATATGTTTAGGACCTTCATTCTGCACAATCATTCATTGAAAGACTATGTTAAGCCACTCCCTATGAAGTGGTGTGCAAAGAACAGATGAATAAAGATGGATTGGTGAAAACATGTAACTACAATAGTTACTTGGCTTTGAAATAAACAAAAGCAAATGTATCTTCTTCCCTTTGGGAAATACCTTTGGTCATGAAAATGTCTATAGAGAATGTTTTCAGTTCCTCTAAACCATTATCCTTATAACCATGTGACGTTACTTCCGTTTCAAATTTTGGTCTGATGGATTGCCAATGTAACTGCAGCATTTCTGTTTATAGGTCCATTTGAACAACCTTTTTGGGTGGGCTTACACTTCACACATACATGGAATGAATTAAAGGTAAGTTGTTTTTGGGCGTCATCTTGTTAAAATCGTAAAGTTAAAAAGTTAAAATCGTATGTAAAAAAGAATAAGGCCACGATTTTCTTCCAATATAGAATATTTTTTCTTTGCAACTGAAAAAGCCATTCATTCAAAATTTAATATAGTTATATTACGATTATCCTTAGTAATTATTTCATCAAACGCTATTTTACAATTTTAGCTGTCTTACTGACCACATGACCCCTTTCTTGTAAATTAGACCTTCTGACCAGACCATGCCATCCACATGTCTAAAATAAATATTCCATTTATCTCATAAACTGAATGTCCCATATATCTCCATAATATATTCGTGGTACATATTGTCGTAAACGCTCGGAAAGTGTTCCGACAATCCATTAGAATAATGGATGGAAATGACCAACCTAGTTTTACGTGAAATAAGTGACAATCATTTTCATATTGTAGAACCTTTGATGAGTTCAGAAATAATTAACTTAATGTTTATGGTTTCCGGGATTATTTTTGTTGAAGGCGTGATAATTTTCCAAACAAATGTTACGCCTTGATCATGACAGTATTTGAAATACAGGGAGATGATTACTGTAGCATACATATTTGTTAAAGACAAATGATCCTATTTTAGTTTAATTTAAGACCTATAAATGAATTAACTACTTAAAATGTTACTTAATAACCAAAACACTTATTCATAACTGCAAAATTGACTTCTCCCTACTATTGACTTTTCTCCAATATCAAAAACCTTCAACAGGATGCATGTATGGTATCGTAATTTGCGTGTCACAATCTCATAGCAGGAAAAGAATCACATATCCTATACGACAACCGATGGAAATGTGATCGATACTCAGGTCCAATCACAGACGAGACTGTAAGGCTACGTACATGTAATGTTGTAATGTTGGTACCTACTTGTGCGTCGGAGATCACGCGACGGGTGATTAGTGATGTAAGGTAGACGACAACGAACGCGTCTCCAGGTGACTATTGACCAAACATCGCCTCCTTCGCGACGATCAAATAAAAACATAACCTCAAAACCCAAATATTCCTACACCTGTGGGGGCAGGTTGTTAAGAACTATATAAATTGCGTATTTGGGAAATAGCTTAGATCGTGGATATGTCTAAAAATAATGTTTTCAGTTCCTCGGAACAGCTGTCCTTCTAACCATATGATATCATCTTTTCAAATTTTGGTCTCACAGATTGCCAATACCCCCCAGAACGAAAACATATACATGTCATAATGATTGTATTTACTTTCCTGTGGGAGATACGTTAGATCATGGATATATCTAGAGGGAATGTTTTCAGTTCATCTAAACAGCTATTCTTATAACAAAAAATGCAATACCAAATAATTATAGCTCTAGACGTTACTACGGAAACAGGATCAAAACTATTCTACTGCACTTTTTGTGTTGTAACATTCTACTAACACCCCCTCGCGGGCATAGTCATATGCATGTTAAAATGGTTGTATTTACTTCCCTGCAGAATATAGGTTAGATCATGGGTATGTCTAAAGGGAATGTTTTCAAATTCTCTAAACAGCTGTCTTCATCACCAAATGACGTCACTGTTTCAGATTATGGGCCGACAGATACATCCCAAGATCTAAGACATATCCATGTCAAAATTACCTTTCACAAAACACGTGATGTAAAACAAAACAATAGATTTTTCCACGTTATTATTCTTTGTGTTCATAAACGACAAAGAATTGTTTTAATGATTCGAGAGCGAATGGTTCAAACTCTGGACTTGTTAGGTCTATTACCTAACACCAACCATTTAGGCAAGTAATTAATTAATAGCCCAACTACAAATCATGACTGGATTCGGAATCGAACCGGTAACCTTTGGATTGCGTTGTGAGAATGTAATCTCTGAGCTATCCAGAAACTAAATAAAAATGGTAGAAGTATGAAATATTGGCATAAACGATTAATTAGTGAGTTTGTGCTCCAGTTGGTTGCGTGATTCCGAACTTTGGTCAATATAATGGTACCTGGCCCTAGTTCAGGTACCAGAGTTGCCAATCCGCTGTAATATCAACGGTGTAATTATTACTGGACCAAAATATTATTATTATGGGACAAAACAAATTAAAAATATTTTTACAACAGTTTATTGTGGCAACGTAGGGCCTACATGATATGGAAACCAAAACACTTAAGAAGTGTTTCAAGATTTGAAACAATTCGTTGCCAAGCATCTAAAAACAAATCTGGTTTCTAAAAATTACAGTCCCACCACGCAAAATGACAGACGGTCATTTGAACAGGATTGACGAAGAAGGGGAAGAGAACGAAGGGAAGTTAGGTACGGAATCAAGTGAGGAGAGTATCGATGGTGTTGGTCATCTCGGCCCGACGGCGGTCAAGTCTGTCCCTGAGATAACTCTGGACTTGAACCCGACAAGAGAATGTGTAGTATGTCTAGGCTTGATCACAAGGAACCGGAGTTCTATTCAGCCTTGTCCTTGCGGGTTCTGGGTCCATTGCAGCTGCCTCGTGTCCGGGGTCCAGACATACGAGGCTGAGCACCCCGGCTGCTCCCCTCTCGGCTGCAGGTTCTGCATGAACACCTACAACATCACGCCCAAGAAGGGGATAGCATTCATGGTCTTGGACAGGATCGCCTTCAGGTACAACCAGTTTTGCAAGCTCGGCTACCACGCTATATCAGTCATGTTTTTCGATAGTTCCTTCACTATTGTTGGAATGGCGATCCTCTTTAAGGTTCGTAAAAATTATATTAGTAATTTAGTTGTTTAACTATCGACACTGTTTTATTTAGATTTGACGCTAAAAAGTCTAGTGTGACAAACAGAATTTTAAACCGTTTTATGATCAGTTATCACTATTAATATTAGTCTACCTCTCGAAATATTAACCAATCAAGGTAAGTATTTTGAGCAAAATTATGAATGAGAAATGGATGTGAGATGATCTCGTAGTCTTGTTACTGATTAAGGCTGACATATTCCTTAGGCAGGACTATTAATTAATAGCCCAACAGCCGTTGACATCTAAGGGACCAAATGGTTAACGTGGGACTCGAACTACTTTTACCTAAAAGTTACGAACTGGTGTAATTATGAGGCTAGGATTATTTTTTTGAAAACTAGTCTACTTTGAATCACAATGGTATTTTAAATTGAAGACTAAAGCACGTGTAACATGGTATTTAACACATTAATCATCAAATTACACAAATTAAACATTGCTATGAATGTTTGACCAACGGTGACTTACTATGATAATTTGAGATAATAATAATATGAAATTTGCAAAATTTACTCTGCACATGGGGAACCAAGGCATTATGGTTACGCAATTTAAAGGTAAATTAAAAGGTTACATTAATTTCCTCGTAGTTAAAATTGCTATATTTTACTTTGACTTTGTTATAGATTTACGGATTCAAAGAGACAGAAGAAATGCTGCTGTCCAAGGACCCGATCAAGGCGGTGGCGATGTGTAAAGCTATCCCCCTCGTATCGATTTTTATCAATTTCATTCCTTGGGAGACGTTAATTCTCCGGTCTCTACGCCGGTAGGGTAGAATACGAGTACATTCCACTTTAAACTAGAATTTAAAGTAATGTGTTTGGATTTAAAATTTACTCTTAAATCTAACTATATCCTGTAGTAAATAATAAGGATACGAGATTTTAAGATAAGTGTAGGTTATGAACGTTACGTACTGTATGTGAGAATACTTCCTATTTAAAAAAAATCACTTTTGAAACAACTTAGACAAAAACTTGTTTCGTATTTTTTACTGTTACAGCAGTAACAGTGTTGTAAAACACTCCAAACCATTAGTTTTGCGATAAAGGCACAGTTGAAACATCAGGTTTTCAGTAAATTAGAAATATAGAGGGCGATAATAAACCCCGCAAGCTTGAGCCTGTAATGGATGTCTAAGAAAAAAATATTTAACCATCTGTAAGGTAGCTGGCTGACAGCTATCTTTCCGTTTCTTTCAGCTCACGACCTCTATATTGCCTACAACTCAGTTGATCTCTTCATATTCTAACAGATCGATTATACATTTCTACCCCTTTTTGCAATATAGGAAATAATATATCCGTTTTAGCATTGAACTCCACATCTATCTTAACTTACGTAGGATATTATGCTTAAGAACAATCATGGTATGTGCTTATTAACTATTACGTATTACAGTATTACCTCTCTTAAATGGCGGCCTACCCAGGTAGGTATTTTAAGCCAAGTATAGATGAGAGGTGATTGTGGTGCGATCTTGTAGATTTGTTATTGACTAAGACTGCCATGTTCCTTAGGCGGACTGGTAATTAATTAATAGCCTAACAGCCAATGACTTCTAAGACCTACACATTAACGTGGGATCCGAAACAACTTTGTCTCTGAATTATGAATTGGTCCAATTATGAGAATGGTCTTTGCGGATGGTATTCAATAGAGTATTCAATAGATTATATTAGATTACCATTTGACCTACCCTACCCAGGTAGGTATTTTAAGCCAAGTATGAATGAGAAATGATTGTGGCGCGATCTTTGTTACTGACTAAGGCTGACATGTTCCTTAAACTGAACAGTTAATTAATAACCCAACAGCCGATGACAACTAGGGGACCTACAGTTTAACGTGGAATCAGAACCACGGCCTCTGAATTACGAATTAGTCTAATTATGAGGATGGTATTCAATAGAGTGGAAGTTAATCCATACCATAGAATATCCCATCCACCGACCATTGCTTATAACTATCCACCATTCGTGACCTCCAAGTATCTGGATTACAGGACACGCCACCGTCTTAGTAAATTACCATTATCGGAAGAAAAATAGATTGAGTAAATTTCTTGCATTGTAATATGCATGATTAAAAAGTTATTTTAATATTTATAGTAAAATGTCTCCATTTTGGTCATGCCCCAGGTGCTCGGGGCTCCCCGTTGTAGGGAAGCTGTTCCCCACCCACGACCGACGCATCAGGGAGGTCAGGTACAGGAGGACGCTGTTCGGCGTGCTGGTAGGAGGACTGATGCTCCCTTGGTATGCCTGCTTCTTCGGAACAAAAGTCTTCGGTTTCTCGGACTCTAGACTGTCCCGTTTCCTCCTTGGTGGTGCTACATTCCTCGCCCTGAAAGGCGGGTTCAAGATGTACTACAGACAAAGACAGTATGCGCGTCAGTGCCTATTGTCGGTGGAAACTTACACAGGAAATGATTAATGAATGGGTCATGAGTTTTTTTTATAGTAAATCCATTGCCGTTAAAAATTTAAATTTTCGTTCTCTTACCTCCCACTTTGTATTTAAGTATTTAATCCGCAATAACTGTACTTTGGGTACTCAGAAATTAGTTATTTCCAAAATTTAAAGAAAATCCTTAGTGCCATTTTCGAAATCCGTGTGCACTAAGGATTTTCTTTAAATTTTGGAAATAACTAATTTCTGAGTAGGAAATAAGTTCTAGATAGGTCTAATGTCTAGGTAATGTGTTCACACGCATATTCCCTACACCGCCATTAACTGTATTATAATTACTAAGGACTGCCGAGTGCCAACAATAACCACGGGAGCCTGGGGCCCCCCCAGCAAGCGAAGATAGTTATTGAAGCGTCATTTAATTAAATAAATGGGTAATAGTTAAATATTACTGAAATCTAGGTTGATTTTTACTCCTTTGTTTGATTAGGTGATTTTTAACGTGAGGATAAATATGTATACTGAAATCGATTACCTTTTTGTCAGAAACTAAAATGAATCTTAAGTACTGCGTTTCAATTATCAAACTATAATTCGGTAGAATCAATAAACACATAAATTTTCACCATATCATACGCCTGCTGATCTATCATACACCTCACTTTTATGATTGTGAGTAAACAACACAAACGACTAATAATTAATTGTTCCTCATCCTACTATGTAAAGACGTAATTTACACTCTGGAATAGAGTATTAAAGTACTACTTTTTATTTCATGGGACTCTCTCACATTTTTAGTTCCAAGGAACGAAAAGTAGACACTTTTAGCACCAAGGGACGAAAGCTAATCCCATAAGAAAAACACAGGAATGCTCTGAAAACGCATTCCGTATACCAATAAATATTGTGAAAATAATTGAGCAACATTCAGTTTGTATTGGTGGCAGAACTGTCTTTTGCTCCTATATTATTGTGCTATTTTTGTTATTATGGACAATGGTAATGGGCAATGAAGATTTTGGGTTAACTCCGCCCAATATCAGTGAAGAGACCAGAAATGTCAGACAATTTTTGCTTCCAGAGAAGGTAAACGAATTTTGTATGACAAATTTACAACTTCTTCATTGAGTGACGTAACAAAAATGGTACGGAAAAGATTTCCAAGAACATATACTGTATGTACTTTTCGCAACACACCAAGGTAATAAATCTCATAGTTATTTGTATAAGTTGAGGGAAATGCATCATAGGAATTAAGTCCTTTTTGTCCCTAAGGAATAACAGTTTCCTTCGTGGACAAAAAGTTTCACTAATTCTTGTTGAACCAAAATAATTATTTCTTTAACCAACAACAATACTTTAGCACAATTGTATTATAGTCGTACTTTACTCTCTTGAATAGACTATTAAAATACTACTTTTCATCTCTCGGGGCTCTCTGACACGTTTAGTACCTAGGAAGGAAAAGTAAACACTTTAAGTACCTAGGTAGAAACAGTCATCACATCAGAATTACATAGGAAAGATCCGGAAATACTCTGTACCCCAATAGAAATAACGTAAATTGAGCAACATACCAGTTTCCCGATCGTCAGACATTCTGATTGTTGACCTTTACCCCAAAGACGTACCGGCACCCAATATGTATTAGTGAAGAAGACAGAAATGTCAGAAAAGTCTGTAAAATCACGTGTTTCTTGTAATATATTTAAAATCTAGAAAACTAACATTGAGCTTTATGGAGATCCAAATGTAGGTCTAAACAATACAAACCAAAACATCTATTTATAACCAACTGACAGTTGTTAAGTTAAGATGGTGGCAAGCAACGACGACATCAAAACAGTGCAGAGATATCGTAGCTCAATACTGAACAAGCATGAATCAAGTGCGGAAGGTAATGAGATTGAAATTTAAATTTAATTAGTTAAATTTTAGTTCAGAGTTATGCAAGTCAGAAAAAAATGTTCATAATTATTAATAATTGTTAAATTGACAACTATCACTTTTATTTTTAGTTCTTAATTCAAAAAAGCCGATCAAAGCTCGTTTTATATATTATTAAATGAAAGCTGTTGTTATTTGTGTAGGTCGAGGAAAATGTCGTGTGTACAAGGGATTAAAGTACTTTTCGCCCCTCAGGAAATTGCTACCCTTGGCTACACCTCGGGTGACAACAGTTTCCTTCGTTCGTCAAAAAGTTTCACTTTAATCCCTTGTCACACTAATAACTATTTCGTCATACTGCTATTAAAAGGACCTTTTAATTAATGGTTTGTGAGTCAAACTGATCCTTCCCCAACCTAGAAGGGCGATTCAGCTATTGTCGAGGACATCAGCTTTCCTTTATTACATTTTAAAAATGACTAACAATACATTTTCAGCATTTTTGTTATCTTCTAGTTGCGAACTACTTTTTTCTTCCAGCACCATTCTATATGTGGTGTTATATAAGTTCCTTCACTTTATACTCTTTGTCTAATAATGTTTCTCCTTGGTCTAGAAAACTTCTGGAGAGGTATTTTTTTGGGAAGCTTTTTGTACTAACTTCAACTTCAGCCGTCTTGTCGTGGTTGGGGCATTGTCACATTTCGGTGATTAATGTAAACAGGAATTTTAAATAATTTTCATTAGCCTATTGTTAAATCATTGTTTGGTTAGAATCTGAAGATACGTTTTAAATCTAATCCATTCTTCAACCAAAAAACGATATACTGGGCTAAGAGCACGTGTTGAGTTTTTAGCAGTTTAAAGTCAAGCTTTTGCTTTGTTTTAGGCTATCTAAAGTTCCTGAATTCATCGATCAAAGCTTATTTAAAGATACTTTGAGTGGAGTATAAATATTTTGAACACCATGTCGTCGAAACGTAATCACGATGAAGGTATGTTTTTATTGAGAAGTCGATTTGACAAACAACTTATTTTCTGTTTCTCCTTGCTACATTTGCTTGTTTCAATAATGTTTTTTACCCAAATCTTATTTTAAGAACTGAAGATATCACGTGAGCACGAAATTTTTGTGCTAGGGCTTCTAAAGAATTTCAATGAAATAGGCCCCATGACAATCTAGCCTAGGTACTGTTGTTATGATAGGCCAAAGGAAAAGAAATATTTAGAGAAATAATAGAATGTCAAAGGTCTATTCCATTATTGTAACTTAGTACTCCTGGAATGAAATTAGTTCAATCAGAGCAGCCAGTTTGACTTCACACCAATAATTTTAGGACGGAATCTTGTTCACCCTCCCTCCCTCCGAATATCTGGCTATCAGCCTAGATATTTTCAGTTGGCCCTTAAAATTGTGGCATTAGCCATTAAATTTACCTTCAGTTTCCATTACAATAACCTATAATGTCAAGCGATTTTTTTTGAAATTTTAGAATTTTATTTAGGCCTAGTCGCACATCCTAAGCATGAAACACCACAAACTTATGTAATGTTGGTTACTGCCTTAACCCATTTCCGTAAAACGACAGAGGCCTTCCAGTTTGAATTAAAATCGAGCCTATGACTACAACGTTTTTTGCTACGGATGACGCTGTTCGGCGTCGAGTTGTGAGCTTGGTGTGTGCAGGTGATGCCGACCAATTAATTATGTACACACCTTATTAATTACAATACTTATATTATATAAATTATATCATTTATACTATATAAATAATATAGGCCATATAGTATGTACCTATAATATATATTTTAAAATATACAATATGTAATAAAATATAAATATTTATTGGAGTTAAAATTACAACGAAATTATTCCCGCATTGGCATTTATAGTATTGGTAATACTATAAATTTTGACCCTCAGAAAACGTGTTAACAGTAACTTCATAAATGATATGTTTTGACTGTTATGACTTTTACCCTGTAACTGCGTATAAAATCACTTTTAGCAGTTAAAATACTATAGCTATTTGTGTAACAAGAGCGCAAACATTGACATGTCGCACGTAAGGTTCATATGGCAGCACAAAGTCTCAGCTGAGTGCACTCAGCTGAGACTTTGTGCTGCCAGTACTTAGAAGGCGGCCATAACAGTTTGCACTCATATTAGGCACAAGATTTTTTTTACAATAAAAAAATAAATTATAGGTTATGTTTGATTTTTCTGTTGGGATAAATGTAAACATAAATTCTAAGTTTCCGGTAACCTCAGTTACATTGCGCTAAACCGAAAGTTAGTGTTGTAAGAACGTCTACAGTCTATCAGCTGGCTGATCGCTCAGTGCATGCTTGTAGTTTTATATACATTTGTAGTGTTCCGCACATGTGAGTGGGCGGTCACTTGGGCCCAATCACTCAGGCCCAAGGGTGGATATGAGATTATATCCACTCTGGTGCGAATATGTACTGCTTAGTTATACGTTCTGCCAATAGTGCAAAAAACGATTTTTTTTATTTGAGAGCAACAATCTGAATTGTTGAAAGATATTAGGAGGCTTATTTTAATTATAAAATCTTATCTTTATTATATTTTTTTATATTTTTCTTATTGTTTTGTATCCACCAATGTGTGCAATCTTGGCCATGCAATGTTTTTTATTATGCTAATTCAATATATTATCTCACCTTTGCCAGTGTTTCACCTTAATCAGGGCCAGCTGAAAGTGAGAAGAAGACTGAGGCAGATCAGAAGGAAGATCAGACAAAAAGACAAAAGATGACTTTTGGGTTTACGAAGACTGCTCCAAAGCTTGGGAAAGGCATTAATATCAACAAGCCAGTGAAGGCTATCAACATTAAACTAGAAAATCAGGTTAGGTTTATACCAATCTATTGTTTTTAAAACTTTTAATACTTTTGTTCTCATGTTCAGACTCAACTATGATGATAGGTTGAATGTGTGGAGTGCACTTGGGTAAAATTTGTTAGCTATACCTATATATTAACCCATTGGGGTCCAAAGACGGACAGTGTCTCTCTCTTTACGTTACATTAATTAATTAATTCAAATAAATTTTAAAACAAACACAAATTGGGGTTGCTCATGGTTTGAATTAGCAACCTAGCACTTCTGAAAGGCTTTGAAGTGCTTTCAGAAATAATACACCTCAACGCTCTCGGCTGCACATGCATAGTCTAGCAGAGCGCTTAGTTGGCTATAAAAAATACTCTAGCGGCAAAATATTGAATTATGTGACATAGTTCCGAGATTCGATCATATGGGGCAGCACGGAATGTAGTTTAGGAAGTTCTTGATGGATGCCTGATGCCACTGCCTGTTGGGTTACGTTGCCAGAGCCAGTTGTTTTGTCAAAACATTAGATAAAAAAACTTGGTAATGAATAGGTTAACAAATTTGATTTCATATTGTCTTACTACTTAATGCACTTATCTAAAACACAGAGTGATACACTAAGGAAAAAACCAAGTATGACTAGAAAGACAAATTTTGTTACAGAAAAAAAAATCTATTTATTTTACTTGTAAGTTGTATTAAAATCATAGCAAAATTAGAACACCCCGGATCATGTTCCATCTTAGTTAGATGACTATTGTGTTGTAACCTGGCTACTTGGAGGTCACAAATTGTGGATATATGTGAGAGATGGTCGTTGGGTGTAGTGTTCTCTTGTGTGGATTAACATCCGCACTAATGAATACTACTTTGGATATCCACAAAGACCATCCTCTTAATTAGATCAGTTTGTAATTCAGAGGCAGTGGTTTTGACTCCATGTTAAGCTGTAGGTCCCTTAGATATGCCATTGACTGTTGGTCTATTAATTAACATTTCTTTCCAAGGAATATGTTAGCCAAAGTCAGTAACAAGACTTGAAGATTGTGCCACAATCATCTTAAATTCATTTCTCATTCATACTTGGCTTAAAATACCTACCTGGGTAGGTCGCCATTTCAGTAACTAACTAACTAACTTCAGTGACTTGGGAAAATATTATGTTAACTGTAATAGAACTATATTTTTGTGGAGGTGTGGTAAAACACACACAGGCTACATAGTAGGAAAGCCTTGAAGGCAATATGATCACTGAACATGGTATGAGCTCTTAAATAAGCCTAATATGAAGCTTGATGTGAGAAAGAGAATAATTGCAGGACAAAATATCAGGGAGGTATAAATTTTGAAATTTGTTTCATTAGAATATTTTGTTTTCACCTCAAAGAAACATGACATAATTCTACTTAGCCTGTCCTACCTTGAGTTCTCTTATGCATATAACTGTTGTAGTCAAATTAACACGTTCACGACCACATGTACTCAATGGAGTACACGCCATTGATTACTAAAATGTGTCGTGTACCTGATGGGATACATGTTGCTGTGCATTTTTTTAGGGCTCTCTGAAACTAACATTTCTCTGGGAGATTGTGATTTTTATGCACACCGTGTACTAGGTCTATTGAAGTGATTTGAGTAAAAAAAGTATGTGTTTTTTTTAAGTATGACCGATATAGATACGTTATATAGTAAAGGCTGTTTGCAGCAATGTCGTGAATATATTAAATTTGTACCTAAAAATGATTACTTATAATAAATGACCTTCAGCATAAAAAATATAACATATCAAATTTAACCCTAAAATAACAATATTTAGACTTTTTAAATATAATAAGTTATTTGGTTTTTTTTTTAGAATAAAGTTGCCCCATTAGATAAGCCCCTGAAAAATGTCTTTAATGATGAAAGTGATGAGGAAGAAGAAATGCCTCCAGAAGCCAAGATGAGGATGAGGAACATTGGAAGGTGAGTGAATGATTGTAATGTAGTTTTGATCATAAAAATCTCAAGAGATCAGTGGAAAAATCAAATTAAAAAGGTTCTCAGGTTAATGAATACACAGATGTTTGTTTGGTATTATTAATATTAGTCCTATAATCTAGCTACTTGGAGGTCATGAATTGTGAATAGTTGTGAGAGATGTTCGTTGGGTGTAGTGTTCTAAAGTGTGGATTAAAGTCTGCACTATTGAATACTACCTTAATCTGCAAAGACCGTCATCTTAATTAGACTAATTCGTAATTTAGAGGCAGTGGTTCGGATTCCACGTTAAACTGTAGGTCCCTTAGTTGCCATTGGCTGTTGGGCTATCAATTAACAGTCCTGTCTAAGGAACATGTCAGCCTTAGTCAGTAACAAGACGACATGATCGAGCCTCAATCATCTTACACTCAATTCTCATTCATACTTGGCTTAATATACCTACATTGTAGTATGGTTGCCATTTCAATGGCCTAATCTAATCTAGCCTTTACATTATAATAACTCATATCGTGTTCTTTTGTAAAATAATAGATTTTTAAAAGCCTTATATAATATTTATCAATTGACATTATAGTAATATTTAAAATCTAAATAAGTGGATTAGCGGTTTTAAATGGCCGAAAACCGAAGACCACAACCCCAACCTTCAAAGAACCTCCAAAGGAGAGTACCATCACATACACAAAAAGTGTACACAAAAATTTAATGCTTCAATTAGGCACATTACTCTTGTCTTCTAGAATGTTCGGTGTTTTCCTTGTGAGAAAGTATTTAATCTTTTAACTGTAAGGAAGTAGGCCTATAGCCTATACTTAAAATGCATACACATACTCACAATTTTATATTCAGCCTCTTCTTAAATTTGTCACGATTCCCAGTATTTTGGGGTCCCTAAATCCACTACTGCTTTAAAAATAAGCAACTTTAACTATTGGCGAGACATGTACAACTGCGCTCATTAATCTGATCTTTTGTTAAAAAATGATCTACTAATCTTGCCAGCCTCTTTAGATCGGAAGCATAAACATCTACTGACTCACTGAGGAGCAGACACCTATCAGTAAATTCTGCTTAAGCTTTTAACCTGTATGTTAAAAATGCTTGTAGCATTTGTGAAGGCATTGTAGTCACTCTTGATATTTTCCGATAACCCGTTATAAACAGCAAATACACTTCCGGACAGTAATAAAGGAAACCATCTACAATTCTCTAACTTTTTGGAGTTATAGACAGCCCTATTCCAGCTTTTTTGTCACACACTGTAATCTTTTCTTCCGTCATACTACTTAATCAAATCTGAAAAACTAGTATTGTTATTTTACATTATCAAATGTTCACACAACATCAACATTACATTCAGACGTTTTCTGGCTGGAATAGATTATAAGTAAATTAAAAATACGTTGACATTATGAAAATACTTAACAATTTATTCTTCCACCAAAATCTCATTTACCTCTGCTTTTTAATCTAAAACAATTCAACTAATAACAAAACCAATAAATAACAAACCGTCAACAATAATTCTCAATTACAGCTGACCAAATATATATTAATATCAAATACACATTAACTATGTTCATTTAAAAAAGTTACAAATTTGAGTGTAGGAAATCATTTAACACGTTCACTGCGGTTACAGAAATCTTTATGTGATTACAGTGGTGCAAGTGGTCAAGAAACCATAGGTCTCGTGACTAAAATTGTATGGTATAAGTTTCTGAGGTCTCGCTGCACAGAAGATCCTGTGCATCATAACATAATAACAATCTGAGACAGAGAACTTTTTGGTATATTTTCCAAACTAAGGCACTGTTGCCAACCTGACTGTTTAGTTGTTGGAAATGGCATACTAATACAAGACTCTGAGATTTTGTACCGCACATAAATAGTGATACGGTATTTTAATATAATATTTTTCTACAAACCTAATATATTTATGTTTGAACTAACTTTAACATAAAAATAAAGATATTTTTGATTCTATTCATCAGAGAAAATAAACCTAAACCAAAAAAAAAAACTAAATTGGAGTTAATTTGATGTAGGTATATCAGTTACCATATTATCCTTTTGGTTATGAATAAGTAAGATTTGTGTTGCATCAAAGACTTCAGAATAATAGTTAAATCCTCTATTATCAAGACCATCCACGACCATATGCTTACAAATAGTGTGGTGTCTTGATCTTCTGACTATCGTCAGAAGACGAGTATATTGTACAATGTCGTCACATTGTACACAACTTTCGTTTTTATCTATTTATCTTACGTTTTAGGGAAACTCCAACTTCTGCTGGTCCAAACTCTTTTGGGAAAACAAAACAGGGATTTTGTGATGCAAAAAAAGTTTTTGAAAAGAACCTGAAAAAAGCTGCTCTTGAGCAATCTGAAGATGAAGATAGTCGGAAGAAAACATGAGGTTAGGTTTAAGTTTTACATATTTAAATATTATAAGAGCCATTTTTGATCTTTAAACAAAGCATTTATGCATGCTTGATAGGAGAGTCAGTGTAAATCTTTCATTTTAACAGATATTTAGAATTACATTGTTGAAAATAAAGTACAATTTATATGCCAAGAATATTGTTTGATTCCAAAATTTACCGTGTTTCTGTTTACCTCCCATAAATATTTTCCTGTGGGTTTTGTCTATCAAAAATTTCAATTGATAAGAAACTCGATCTATGGCACAACCAAACAATATATACACAATTTCAGCAATTGATTTAATACTTTTGTCTTTGCATTATCAGTTGTGTTACCTTATAATTAGTGTATTCTGCTAACCAATGTAGATAGCACAGTACTAAAATAATGCTCCTGTTACTGCTGAATTTCAGGCTCTAATATGTAACAATACATTGCTCTTTTTCCAGCCTACTAAAAGGATTATTTACCTTTTCTAGATATTTCCCTGTACCTGGCCTGAATATTTATCTGTATAGTTAAAAAGGAATAGTTAAAAAACACACTTAACAGCAAAACGGCATTCTCAGTGAATTTCCGTTTTCTCCATAAAAACCTGTCTGAACCGTTCAAGAAAATTCCATGAGGTTTTGAAAATGCCTCCACTTATTGGGTACTGGGTATAGACCTAGTTTTCACTGTTCATTTTCATTTAAAATGAGATATTGCTCAATTGGGCTTACATATTAATGTTATGAGTTGTCTAGATAGGTAGTGCAAAATAGTGAGGGTCATTATTTTGCAGGTGGAGGAACTATACTTGATCAACCTCACTTAATCAACTATCTTTTTAATAAATCCAAATCTAGATTTTGGCTTAATAAAAGAACAAATGTAAATTAAATGTTTATGCTATTTTAGAGTTAAATAGTTTCATTAGCACAAATCAATAAAGAAGATAATGTAAGATGACTATGGAAAAGGTGAAGCTAAAAAAAATATTGATAAATAAATTTAAACTCTCCTTACTTCCTTGGCTACTGCTCAAGTATAAGAAGGATTTTGGCTTAACAAGATGCCTCCTGTTAGATACTGATCTGCCACTAAGAGCCGGATTCCCAGCTCGAGATTATATAGTCCGCGCCTATCGCTAGTCCCGTTCTAACTTAGTCCTCGTCTAAAAATCGGGTTTCACAATCAGGGCGTAAGACAAATGAGCTTGAGTCTAACGTAGTCCTAGCTTATCTTAGGCTGGGTTTAACTGAGAGGGAATTGCAGGGAATTCTTGCAGTGACGTTGGCAGCAACAGACATTTCTTCTGTTCTGTCTGACGCCCGCGCTCTATGCAAGAGTTTGAAATATAAATAGGCTATGTTGATGTATTTTCTGGATGGAGGTAATGGTCAGCAGGATTTAAAAAGAAGAAATGAAAACATGGGCTTTTTACCCAGACGATCTCCATAATTATAATATCGAATATTTACCATTTAACTTCTGTAAAAAAGTAATACAGTGCAACTTGGTTATTGCGACCTCGGTTGTAACGTCAACTCGGATATAACGTAACTTATTTTTAGGTCCCGCCAAACTATAGGTATTTGCATAGGTAAAACCTCGGATGTATCGTCAGTAAATTCTAAAATCTCGTATATATCGTCAAGAAAATCGGGCCGAGATGAAGGCAACGTATAGCTAAAGAGAGAAATTTCGGTCGGTGGTGCAACGTGAGAGCCGCGGCTATTGTTTAGCTAGATATCCCATTCTATTTTTAGAAACAGCATTTTATTGCTGTCTTACCGCTAACCACTCCAACCCCCTCCCCCTACTATATATCCGCTGTCGCCGTCATCAAGGCCAGTGTCAGTGACTCACATCGCAGTTCATGCAGCTATCGTTAGTTCAGTGTACGTCTTTTACAGTTTGCTTTTCGTTATTTTAATTTACGAATATAGTATTGAAAAATAATGGCTAGTGTTACGAGAAAGGTTTTACCGATTAAAGAACAAGTGTGAATTATAAGAGCGTGTGAGGAGGAACGTAATTAAGATAGCAGACATGTGTTCGGACTTTTTAATCGAACCAACAGTTGAATTCACCAAGCCGAACTTCATTGCGATATTTTTAAACTCGATTTTTTATACAGTATAGAGTAGTTTGGTCCGTCATAAACATAAACTTTTATGTGTATATCAAATTACCTTCATTAAAAGTGTTAATTTCATGTAGAAAAATGTGTTTTTCTATTTTTCCTCGGTTTTGAATTAAAATTATGGAACCTCTTTTATTTTGTCACTCTGATATAGCGTCATTAATTGTGTGGTCCCTTCAATGACGTTATAACCAAGTTCCACTGTAGTAAGTAATCTGATATTTTAACGTATAAAAATGAACCCCCCTTGCCTTTTGCTGGTAAACAAACCATTGCCAAAAATTTTTCCCCCTTGGGTTCGAAAAGGAATCGGCTCCTTTATTGTCTACTTTTTTACTATAGTCCTTGTAACTGGATTACAATTATTACAGTCCTTGTAGCTCTTAGTTTTTTTCCATTTATAGGCTCAAAATTTTGTTCTCAATAATAATAAGTATGTTTACCTGATTATTGTCAATGTCCATGCTTTCAAGACATATAAAATAACTATTTTTTTAAGAATACCCGAATGTAAAAAATGCCTTGGAGTCTCAGTTAAAACTGGAATTTTAATAGAAAAAGAGCAGAAATAGAAAAGTGACTGATTCCAGGAACTGAAAGTTTCTGGAGCTTTTTAAAACTAATGAGATCTACAATATTATCGTAAAACATAATTAAGGATTCATACACCTTATAAAGATGTAATACTAAATAAACGCTTATTCTCTGTCCATTGTTGAGACAATTACCAGGCATGTTTAAAAAAAGTGTTTTTAAAGTAAGTAACGATTTAAAATAATACTGTTCACTATACTACATTTTAGGATTCTGCACTGCAAACGAGTAATTTCATTACAGTACTTAGTTTATAAATATGCTTTGTACCTTGTTGCCAAAGGTGCTACAAATCTCTCCTGACTCGCTCAGTTGTTTGCTAAACGAAAGCCAAATATTAACTACGTTGGTGATTAGCTGGACATCATGAAGCCAAAATAAAGCCACCTGTGTGGCTGTGGGATACTTTGATTCGTGGGAGTTATGTGCAACGGAAGTTCTGAGCTATAAGAAAATTATAATAATTCCGTGCTGTATCATTATGTTCCAGAAATAAATTCTCATTGTTGAATTCCGCTTCGGTTTTAAGGAAAAATTAAAATTTGAGAAAGGTAAATTGCTAAATACCAGTTTAAATCAACATAGTAAAACTATTATTTATTATAATCAAACATTAATGACGACATTTAAAATATCTACATAAATGTGTGTCTGTAAAGACAACTTTTGCAGTTGTTTAAACATTCAAATCACGAAAATATGGTAAAATAATGATTTTTTGCAATCCCGTCAATCCCAGGATTGAGATACTCTAATCCCGGGATTGAAAGTTACCCAAAAGCAACCTGGATCCCGAATCCCAGGATTGAGAATCCTAGATGGGGAACTGTTTTAGCGAATTTCCCATAGGGAAGAAGCTATTACCGTAGGTCTCATGGTAAGACTTAAGTCCGGGACCATGTTATTTTTTTGTCTTTAGGTGCCCAGAGTCCAAAAACAATAGTCGTTAAAATTTTTATATATATACAGAGTGTTTCAGAATTCCCTACTAATACTCTAGGGCATTGTTCCTGGGTAAGAAGCATATCTAAATACCATATTTAAATTGTCCGGAAGTCCTTAGTTACTCACACAGCCTCCATTTTGTTTTTTTCACTTATAATTTTTTTTCTGAATAATGGTTAAACGTACGGAATTGAAACTTTGCACAAACATTTATGGCAAATAGACAAAGCTACAAAAAAATTATGACAATTTCTCAAATTCATAAAACAAAATGGCGGCCATTTAAAATTTTGTTTCTCAAATAACTCGTGAACCGTTGATTTAACAGAAAATTTACATGAATAACATTTTTTAGGTAATGTAATTACAAATCGATTGACACCAAATTGTTTTAAATTAGACAAATATTAACTGAGATATGGTAGCTTTAGTGATAGGTGACCGCTAGAGCTTAGTTGCAGTGCATGTCAAGGCATGCGACTAAAGTCTGCCACAACAATGCAACAGTCTCCAACTGCTTAGGCCGGCCGCGCACTGATGCAGCATTTTACCTGAAGCAAGTGTTGTGAAGCAAAATGTTCCGCTGGGTCCTAGCGCTCCGTGTGTTTCAATGCGAGGTGCCTCGCAACATTTGCTTGATGAGTGTGCGGGCTCCCATTGAAATACACAGGGCGCTAGTGCCCAGCCAAACTTTTTGCCTCGCAACACTTGCTTCAGGTAAAATGCTGCATCAGTGTACCGCCGGCCTTACTGTCATTAAAATTCACACAAAACTCCCAAACTTTTTATATCAGCCGTGGTAAAAGTCAAAATACTTTTTTACAAACTAATCATCTGATTGTATTCTTTCCAGAAAATGTTATTATTTTATTCATTGTAGTCAGTTCCTCTAAAGTTATTCTAAACTTATGCCAAGACCAAGAGGGTTATGTGACAATTTATTATTGTTTGAAGTAATCTAAAATAACCTACAAATAACATACAAAGCAGGCGGAGACTGTTGCATTATTGTGGCAGACTTTAGTCGCATGCCTTGACATGTACTGCAACTAAGCTCTAGCGGTCACCGATCACTAAAGCTGCCATATCTCAGTTAATATTTGTCTCACTTAAAACACTTTGGTGTCAATCGATTTGTAATTACATTACCTAAAAAAAGTTATTCTTGTAAATTGTCTGTTAAATCAACGGTTCATGAGTTATTTGAGAAACAAAGTTTTAAATGGCCGCCATTTTGTTCTATGAATTTAAGAAATTGTCATAATTTTTTTGTAGCTTTGTCTATTTGGCATAAATGTTTGTGCAAAGTTTCAATTCCATACGTTTAACCATTATTCAGAAAAAAAATTATAAGTGAAAAAAACAAAATGGAGGCTGTGTGAATAACTAAGGACTTCCGGACAATTTAAATATGGTATTTAGATATGCTTCTTAACCAGGAACAATGCCCTAGAGTATTGGTAGGGAATTCTGAAACACCCTGTATATATATATATATATATATATAAATTTTAACGACTATTGTTTTTGGACTCTGGGCACCTAAAGACAAAAAAATAACATGGTCCCGGACTTAAGTCTTAAAAATATTAATCAATATTTTTGGATAAAACTTGATATTTAGCTTCATGTGGTTGAGATCTATTCATTTATGCTTAAAAGTCATAGTTTATGTGTTTATCTTGGCAGCAAACCTGCATACTCTTTTCCCATATTAATCATATAGGGAATAGGCAAACTCCTTTATTTATGGACAGATGTTAATGAAACTTGGTATCAATGTTAAGATAAAAATTCTTTATGGTAGAAATGACTACTTTCAGTGTTCCTCACAGCAGCAAACCTGCACACTCTTTCACATGTTAATCTTATGGAGAATAGCGAAATAATTCTCATGTTTATGGACAAATTTTTAGAAAACTTGTCACATATTATTATTATAATATTATTGATTTGGAAATTCGCTGAGTACGCAGGTCTGCTGCGACGGGGGTATTTATGATGAAGAGATAGTAAAATATTTGCCTTTATCCACCATCGACTTAAACATGACACATCTTTTCAGTATAATATATTGAAGGTTTTATTAATTAACATGGGGCTTAAATAAGTATAGTTGAATTTAGAATGCAAATAATTATTTTCTTGATGATAGATCCCAAATGCACTGAGGAGAGGCACCTGCAGTCAAGTCTGCAGTGGATCTATTCCTCCTTCTTGTTTAATGGGCTTTGATCGTAAGAGAGTGACTTATCTAATGTAGCTTCCTTGGCATCAAACCTTCTATGTCATCTAACCGCTGTTTTTTGTTGGATGAACACTCTTTCTAGATTCAAAGCTTGAGATCTACTCATGTTACATTCTACACCTGAGATGCGGCTCCAGGGGAGAAAATAAGCACCTTTGCAACATGAGTCTCTGTATGGTAAAGAAGTTCTGGCTTAGGTTTTAACAAGATGTGTTTTCCATCTAAGACTTAAAGCAATTCCAAAACCATGATACTTTGTGTTTCAATTTGAAGGCATGATTGGTGGTCTTTCCACATTATTGTTTCTGGTTTTATGACTAAGGGTTTTGTTCAGAAAAAGGCTGGTGAACAATACTCTTTCGTAAAGGTATTTCTAATGCACTCACCATTAGTTGTTATTTTCATTTTTCTCCAAAGGTGATAAATGTGCCATGGGCATAAATGATTGACAATCCCCTTGTTTGTTAGGGGAGGAAAAGAAATTTTCCTAGTACCAAACTATGTGGTACTCCTCACCACTCTGTAATCAGATCTTAATGAGCTATTTTTGTTTTCTAATTAGAGATACAGCACAGTGCCACAGTATGTTTCTATTATTAACCCTAGAACGGTCTATTGTAGAACCCTAGGTAAAGTCGTAGGTAAAGAAGTGGCAGGGGAGGCATCTGCCATTAATCTAGTGAACTTGTTTGACACCATCGCCTTTGTGACCGTGTTACCCTCTGGTGGCAAGCAACCGAACCTGCTCAAGCAGTTCACTAAACCGCCAGTAGGGCATGTCTTATAGCTAAGTTTGCGCTTTCTACGACTAGACACAGTGGCTGAACCGGTTAGAGCTCTGCGCTGAGTGACGAGTTCTAGCCATTCGGAAGTGCTAAGATTCGAATCCCAACCATTAGCAATCCCAATTTGGCTTGCCCACCTTAAATAAACGGTGGCCGGCTTGTGTGGAAGTTGACAACATTTGTAGACTTAATTGGGATTGCAGTGGACACCTGTTTTGCTATTTTGGTTAGTGGTTATAAGGGGGACATGTTTTTTGTTTTAATTTTTATACTTAATATTTTAAGAAGATATAAATGATTATTTTTATGTAACAGTTAAAGGTAAAAGGTTTAGAAAGAAGATTGCTAAGATACAAACTACCAACAAATCATACTTACTTAATATTTATTTGATCAGTATGCTTCTCCAAAAATGTCAAGACTCACACACTAAGTTACACTCCACTTGAATGCTTAGCATTTAACATCTCTAATACCTGTGAATACCTAAGAATACCTGTGTTTGGATAAGTTGGTGCAATGACTAGCATACGCGAAGAATTGGATTGTGAGGAAGACTCTGATGGTAATGATTACATTATCTGACGATAATGATCTAATCAAATTATACTGATAAATGAAATACCAAGAGGCAAGACTGCTTGTTAGTGATACATTATAAATGTAAGGGTTTCAATTTCTAAATAATCACAAAGAAAATCAACAATAACTCATTCTGGGTGGGATGATAATTACTTATTCTCTGTTTTAAATATGCTTGCGTTGCTTGATAACATGACTATAAATTATTTTGAAAATTTTATTGATGTCTGCCTATGAGTGGTCTCATGTTTTTGTTTTAATGAAAGTTTCTGCATAACATCCAACTATATTGATGAAATAAGATAAAAATAATGTAAAAAGAAATGCCCAAATAAGTTCAGTATAACTCGAAGAAAATTCTTGTTTTGAGTTGATAGATAAATTCAAAAGCTGAAATTAAAAGTGTGAAAACAACATATAGTACAAGGCTATACATCCCACCACCATTGGAGGGAGCCATATGAAATATGTGGTTTGCCGAAGACTCATTAACCACCTTCCCAGCTGCTACAAACAACAGCTGTCTATGACTGCTCTTAGTCAAACAGCTGTCTATGACTGCTCTTAGTCAAACAGCTGTCTGATCCAAATAAGAGTTGTCTGCAAATGTAATTAAGCCATATCACAATACATAAAATGCACTTCTGTACATATAAATAAAAGTGGTAAGTGTGTTATTATTATTCGATGTTGTCCTAACCATTGAGTTTCCTAATATAACTACAATATTTTGTAAATTGATAATCTTTCAGTTATTGTAAATTTTTTTGTTTGTATATTTATGAATCCTTCTTCAATCTCTCTTATTCTTTTTTTAAATCCTACTTTATTTCAGTTACAATGAGGATGGTTTTGTTAATTGAGTATTTAATTTAATTAAAATCAATAAAAACCAGTTGTAAGAGCTTTAATATTTACTTAATAACAACCTGAAATGTGTCATCCACAATTAATTTGAAAACTGATTACCCCGTGGTGCAGAGCTCTGAGGATTAAATTAAACCATTACATGCCTGATATATTGCTCTATTAAGAGTCTACATTCAGAATTTCATATTTAGTTGGTTCCATCAAGGATGTTAAAAATGTTAGTAGGTAAAACACTTGGTAGAGTAGGCGAATGATTGAGTAGGTTGTGATCTTGTGAGTGACTGCTGTCCGCTTCACTAGTCATCTCTGGCTAGTTCTAGTTCATGTAAGTGATACCTGGTACCTTTACTGTTTTTATTTACACTGAATGGGATTGGTAAAAGAAAATTTATATAGAAAAGAGAGTGGTTACATTTTTCAAAAGTTTGCAAATTAAAACAGTAAAGAAAAAATAATTTTTACTTAAAGAACAATTTGAAACTTATAGAAAAATTATCAGCAACGTAAATACATTTTTTTAAATGAGGAAATATGAAGTACTGTAAAATAACTCACCGTAAACTGTATTGGGAAAATATATATGGAAGAAATGAAGAATGGCTCAGAAGCTTAAATGTTTAATGTATGCCATCTTACAACTATGAAGAAAAACAAACGATTGAAGAAAAGAGACTGACCATGTTCCATTCAAGTATACAACTGTAATAGTAGAAATTGAAAAGATAATAAAATCAGCAAGATGATAGCAATTATTAAAATAAACTAAACAGCCTAATGTAAAATAAAATTGGTTTCTCCAAGTCAACACCCAAGTTAATATTGTTAAGCCATTATTTGTCAAAATAAAAATAAAACTGGTTTTACTCATAATTCTATCAGATGTAGTATTTTCTCTAGTCTTAAGGAATCTTCTGTAACGATGTTTTATTACCAAGATTCATATTAGTTTTTTTCTGTAACTTGAACCACGGGAAAAAAGGTGAGTGGAAGACGATTGAAATAAAAACGAAATAGCACGCTGGAGTGAGTAGAACAAATTTCAAAGAACTTGTGTTGTTCCCATCATAGTAATTGAATAGTACTGAGTATGCAGGTTTGTTGCAATAAGAGTTGTTTTACATGGTAATGTGTTTATATTAAGACTGTTCACTAAGTAAAAGCACATACAATTCGCACAGTAACTGACATAGTTTGATATTATGCCAGTTACTGTGTGAGTTATACCAATTTACATATCTATACCCTGTAAGAACTACTTGGGCAAAGAATGCATAGGTTTGCTGCCATAAGAAATATAAAATTTGGGGTTTTATGGATGTATTGATAAAACGTAACTAAATGGACTTGCATACCAAATTTTTGAAGACTAAGTAAATATGTGAGTTATTGATTATTAGCTATTCTCCATAAGATTAACATTAGACAATTTACTGTGTTTACCTTACCATTTTAAATATCTCAGAAACCAATTGACCTAGAATCATGATTCAAAAAACTAAATTGTTTGTTTTTTGAGCCAAATCCCAATAGTAATAAGAAAAATTAGGTTTTTTCCAAACTAATATATGAAAAATCGAAAACCCCAATTTTGTTGTACAAAACCCCCCAATAGTGTAGTTAACGTAGTCTGATTGCGTTATCTAACGAACTCATCCAAGGTATTACAGAAAGGAACGGCTCCACGGAATTTTACAATAATCAGACAATAATTGCGGCCGTTATCGTGATGACACATATGCATAAAATGTTTAGTGACCCCCCCCCAAAACGTGTTCAGGGGGTTGAGTTATGAACTTCTATCATGGTCTTAACTGTCACCATGCGGGTCATATGAATAGCTTACTTTTCCATAGGAAATTCGCTAATAAGGATACTATCATCGACTAGTTTCCATTATTAGTGTAACATTTCCAAAAATATGCTTGAGCTCAGAAGAACAACAATAATGTAAAAGTTCATTGAGTTGTAATCCAAAGTTTTAAAATAGGACTAAATATTGTTAACATCGTCCAAAACAGTTTTAAATGTGAATTATTTCATATTATTCAGAATCAGCATAATTTTCAGTAATTATTTTGAATTTCTCTAGATCGTAAATTCATTGAATGTAGAGGCAGAGTGGCTGCGGGCGGGGCGAGGACGAGAGAGAGCGAAAGTTGCCCTGGTCACTGGTCAGAGGCCAGTGGGCCACCAGAGCCTCCGCTGACCGCCTCTGGGCGCTGCGGACACAACTGCTTTCTGCCAAATATCTTATTTTATTTTATACTCTGAAACAAGCACTCTATGCAAAACTTTTTCGTCATACTGCTTCAGTAACAGCTGTTTCATTGATGTGTTGAAAGGCAAAAGTTATTCTTTTTTATTCTATGACTAAATCTACTATTGTGATATTTTGAGTCCTAGGCCGCAAAAAGATCATTGTTAATACTTAAGATTCGTATCTTAAGTGAACCATTTTCAACATGACAAAAATACAACAAAAAATTAAATTGTAAAATGTACATTTGGACGAGTGAATAGACATTTCGTTTCTGGCTTGCTTAAAATAATACTTCTTGTCGATACATAGTATACTTCCTAAACCATAAGCTTTATTAGACAGTCTTATTTAACATATAAGTTCACCAATTTTTTGGTTTTTAAGACTATCAGTAAATATGATACGAATTTTTCATAACATTAATTTTTGATTGATAACGTAATTTTTTAATATCGCGCCTGGTGCCGGTAGGATAGTATTTTTCTTTAGGATTTCCGTATAGCCTAGTAATTATCAAGAGTCGGTATTTTGGTCCTGTACTCCTATTTTAAAAACTTACGGTAATTTTTCACAATCTCATATTTTTATTTGATTTTTTTATGTGTCATGATCATTGGTTTCACCTTTATACAGTATAGCCTGCCAAAAGTGGCCATCTTCGAATTTGGCTCCTAACGAGCTGGTGTCCTGCACGGTACTGAATAACGGCCGAATACAGCTGGAGTTTCACTTTTCTTTACGGCATTATAGTAAAAGTAAGGTAACTAGAACCAAAAAAGGTAAGGTCACGTAAACAAACCCGATGACGTCATGAGTGTCAAGAATGCACCTGGCTCGGTTTGCATGTAAATAAACAAATACGTCTCTGGTGTCTAAATACCGTATGTTTGGCGGGAAAACTGTTCGTGACTCGAAGCGGTACAAACGATACTTGACATCAGACTTGGGTTACGTGTTTTTACCACAGGGGCTATAATTTGAAAACGTAATTACAGGTCTACATAAGTAAAATGTGAATAGATACATAACCAAAATAATATTTTTAAATGTTTAGAGCTTAAAATTAGTTTAAGTTTTTGTTTTCGAAATAATTTAGAAAGTGTTTTTTTTGACATCGCAATGAAAAAATCATATAGTTGTTATGCACGATCTCGTTTCAGAATAGGTATTTTTAGATTATGACCTAGTAATGAATTACAGTACACTTTTCCCGATCTGTTTTACACATTACTTCAGACTAGGCTTTATAGGTTACAAAGTTATCGAAAAACCATTGGTGCCCGCCAAGCACCAATGGTTTTCACCCGGTATCCTGGGAGTGAGATCTACCGCTCTAGAATAACAATGCTCTTTTCGACAATTATATGCACTACTTATTACAGTTTAGTTTCATAACAAACAAGTCATTAAACCGTTAAGAGAACCGTTCAGACATCTTGCGTGAGTTTTTTGTCTGACTGGTAACACGGGCATTTATCTGAGTTTAATTTTCCATTAGTAAATTAGATTTGGTCTATTGGAGATTAATATTTAATTATATTGTTATTATTAATTTTATATGGAGCTGAATACAATGAAAGCTGATTATTTTTTATCGTAAAATATCTAAATTGATCAAATGTTGAGGAAAAGAGTGTCTAATTCTGTACTGCTAAAAAGTGGGGTTTTGAGAGTGCATCACATCAGTGAAATAGATCATACTCCCATTTAGAGTATACAAAAACCTTCTCCGGAAGAAACAAAATATTAAAAACTATTAGTCTGGGTTCTCCCATATTCACGTAGAAGACGAACACAATTAATTTTATTTATTATATTTTTTATATTGTTACTGACATATAGAAATAAATTCATTGAACTAACCCATATTTCGGCTTTACTGTAGTATAGCACCTGAAAATAACCAAAAATTTAAATCAATTTACTGGCAACTTTTTATTTATATAGGAGAAGGATACTTTTTATTTATATATAATTTCAGGAATATAAAGATTCACATGGCCATTGATGCATACGAAAGTCGTGAAAAGATGGTCGACGTGTTGAATTAAAGTTTAACTGTTTTATATGAAATTACATATTACAATTTGTTATTTAATTTTCTGGAAAAATATAATTGCTAAACATATATATCCAACAGTTAACATGTAATCAATTAATTATTTTATCTATGTTAGAAACAATATAACTGTCTAACCTATGGTTTCTATAGATAATCAGATGGCCTTTAATTTGATACCTCAACCATCTTTTAACGACTATCGTGTGGTCACAAAATTAAAATACTCTTGTGGGATTAAAATTTAAAATGGTGAAGGTGACGTAGCTCTAATGTCTTCCACGTATCAACGTGAATTCATCATACGTGTCTGTCGCAGTTGCCACATCGTCATCGTCTACCACTAGTGACTAGTGGACCTGTAGAGCCGGCAGCGACGAAGGTCGTCAAATAGGGGAGTTTCCATTATCTTGGAAAAACAACAAGGTGGCTATTGAATTGGATGGAATTCCACGATAGCGGTCAGCCCTGTGCGTCAATGGGACGAGTTGGAAATGCCAAATCGGATGTTAAGGCGTCCAGATTCGACTCATGTTATTTTAAACAACATTTTAGAAATTTATTTTTAGCATTATATCTAAATCAGTTGCAATATTTATGTTCGTGGTGGTGGATTAGGCTGGGACGGTGGCCTGTCCTGTAATACGGGTAATTGGAGGTCACGAATTGTGGATAGTTAAAACAATGGTCAGTGGATGTGCTATCCTCTGGTGTGGATTAACGTCCACCCGCACTTTTGAGTACTATGTTCATCCGCAAATACCATTCTCATAATTGGACCACTCCATAATTAAGAGGCAAAATGTTTCGGGCACCACATTAAACTGTAGGTCTCTTAGATTCCATTGGCTGTTGGATTATTATTAATTACCAGTCCTGTCCGAGGAACATGTCAGCCTTAGTCAGTAACACGACTACGAAATCGCGCAACAATCATCTTACACTAATTTTTTCATTCATATTTAACTTAAAATACCTACCTAGGTAGGGTGCCCTAACAAAAGGTAACAGTAATATGTTTCTTGTATGGATTTTCTTATATAAATCCTCAAATTGATATATGTGATAATTTTTCACATATTTTAGACAAAGATTTCAGATTTATAATGTCAATTACGACATGTTCCATTTCAGTACACTGATTACATTAGCCTACAACATAGCGGGATGGGTAGAGCACTTGCCTATGCTCCACCCGTTCAATAGTTCCCGGTCGTGACACAAATTAAATTGTTATCTCAGACTGTATCCGTGACTCAGAAGATCCAGCTACAACACAAGTCAAGAGGCTCTAGTGCGACTTGACCTTGGCCAGTAGGTTACATACCTTCCCTTTTTAAGCGAAAAGAAAAACATTGCATTCATAGGACTATTCTTTTTCTGATAATAAGATTGTTATTTCAAATTTAGAGACATTCTAAAGTACTACATGGAACTTCTTGTCACTTATAAGTCAACACGAGAGTAGAAGTTTTATTTCAACAGTAGATCTACAACTGGTTCTTTACCCCTGATCCGTGATTAGATTCACTGAGCTTTCTTTCCTTTCACCTCAATCCTGAACGCATCTCTGTTCGATTTATTTCTGATTTACCATCCTTGCTGTGGTTCTCAGCTGAGCTTTCTATAAATATATTAGTAAAGACGTATATTTTGAAACTCGACTACGTTTAAAAAAATCGTAATCGAGAAAATATAAATTATTTTGTTCATTAAAAATATAGAACGTGTATATATCTTGTTTTGTATAGGGTTATTGTATGTTACAAAGTAGGTCTATTTAGTAATCGAATAAACTAAAGTCGTAATATGTACCATGATATCGACTACTCAACAGATATAATGTCTCGGCGTAATCAACAACATTTGAAAGGAATAGAAATGATTTGTGAAAGAATGAATGACATTTTTATCAACATTCGTTGTTGTTGCTGTATGTGTTGACATGTTCATAGTGTAGGTTCTTCAATTATACTAGCCAGACAGTCATATTGTTTTATGAGAAACTTGGTGAGTTATGATTTTTCTTCTTATGCTGTAGCGCTACTTTCGCACTTAATTGACGTATCAAGGTTTTTAGAATTGATTTTGTATTCATAAATACCCCTGTCGCAGCAGACCTGCGTACTCAGCGAATTTCCAAATCAATAATATAATAATAATATATGACAAGATTGGTCAAAATCTGTCGATAAACATGAGAATTATTTTCCTATTCTCCATAAGATTAACATGGGAAAGAGTGTGCAGGTTTGCTGCTGTGAGGAACACTGAGAGTAGGCATTTATACCATCAACAATTTTTATTTTTAACATTTATACCACCTTTCATCAATATCTGTCCTTAAATAAAGGAGTTTGCCTATTCTCCATATAATTAACATGGGAAAAGAGGATGCAGGTTTGCTGCCATGATAAACACATAAACTATAATTTTTAAGCATAAATGGACGAACCTCAACCACATGAAGCTAAATATAAAGTTTTATCCAAAAATACTGGTTAATAAGTGAAATATTAATTTTTCCTTATCCTCCATAAGATTAACATTAGAGCCTCAAAATACAATGTACTGTGTTTAGATTTTTAAATATCTCGGTAACCAGTGGAGATATAGAAAAACTTTAAGGAACTAAATTGTGTAGTTTTTAAAGCTGATTCTAATGGTGAAAGATAAAATCTAAAAACTTTTAAAATTACATTTTATGAAAAACTCAAAAAACCCAATTTTTGAGTACAAAACCTGCCCAAACTATCCGTTCTTATTAACCGATATGTCTGGTTTACGAACTCGTCCGAGCAAATGTAGGAATACACTTCTCTACCAAATTTGGTCCCGTTCGGACCATTTTTACGAGAGTTATCGTGTTCACAGACACACACATATATATATTTATATTATTAATTTTAACGACTATTGTCTTTGGCCTCTGGGCACCTAAAGACAAAAAAATAGCATGGTCTCAGGCTTCTTACCTATGGGAAATTCGCTAAAACAAGTACTCAAAGTTTCGCTTGGTCAGAAACTCGCTGTAATAATCTTTTCAGCCGTTACATCAGATACAGATTCTTTAATAACTCCAGCAATTATTATGATATCATTGAGTATCGCATAGAGCGAGACTAGCCAAACTAGATTGTAGAAACGCGTCGAGAGACGGAACGCCGGAACGGGACTGGTCACAACCAGTTGGCGCTGCCAAATGAAAGCGGTTCTCCTACGTCATGTGCAAGTTCAATGAAAATCTGCCCACATACCACATGACAGCGACACCTGGTGGTGAGTGTAGGCAATTAGCGACGCCTTCTCTGTACTGTTGACGTTATAACCTATTGTAAACAATGAGATAGTTAGTAATTGTGGAGAGCGACACCTGGTGACGAGATTAGGAGACTACTGATACGTACACTGACAGTATTAACAACCTTAAACTTTAACATAGCTTAAATAAACGGTATCAGCGGCCTAACACATACTTTCTCCCTTAATTAAATTTAAAAAACTACGACTGTTAGTAAAACTATCACAATCTTTAAAATATGATTTAAAATATCTACTTCTAAAAATAATCATGCAATTTCTTAAACTAACAAGAGATAATAAGTTAAACCCTCCAGAGATAATGCAAAACGTTTTTGAGTAGGGTTTGTTGGATGATGCCACACTACATCCCAACTTTCATGGAAAACGGTTGAGAAATAATGGAATAAACTGATTTTGTAATATTTTTTATAGAAAATAACATTGGGCGCTCTTTCACAACGTACTGCGTTCACCACGGACTTTAAATTGATTTTTTGTCTGGAACCGTTAAGTCGTAGACTAATGATTCTATGTACCGATGTGTTTAGTTTTAAGCCGGTCCCAATGGCGATTAAATAATTAAAATAGTTTTTTGCAAAATAAACTAAAAAATCCAATAACTTTTGAACCAATAGACTTCTATAGACATGCGGCTGGTCTCACATTATTTGGGGATTAAATTAAATTGAACAGACAAAACGTAAACAAAAACCATTAAATTTTAATAAAAATCGTTAGAGCGGATTTTGAGAAATCCTGAAAATTTTCGAGAAATGTTTTATCACATTTTTAAGGGTAAACTATCCTTCAAATCAAATATTCCAAAAAAAATTTTCTGAAAATATGACTGGCCAAAATGCACCTTTGCAACAAGTATCATGAAGATCGGACGGTTAGTGTGGTCATGGGTTCTGTAAACTGACATCAGTCCGAAAACCACTTTTATTATTAATGGAGCCTCGAAACGAATACATCCACTCTAAACTCTAATTTGAAAATATTTACGTAAATAATACTTTCTCCGTATACTGTATACGACCACTTTTAATTGACAACGGATGGATACTTCACCATGACAACACACCTTCACATTCAACATTGGTTGTTTGCCAGTTTCTGGCCAAAAATGCCATTACCGTCCTTGACCATCCTCTATATTCTCCAGACATCTGGAATAAGGTGCTCTCTGTTCCCTGTAGCTTTTATCTATACTCAAAATGCAAAAATGTGATGAGAGGGCAGCACTGGAAAGATGTGGAGACAAGTAAACAAGAAACTACGAGGAAACTTAAAAGTCTAACTTCAGCTTGCTTCGAAGAGTGGAAAAGAAGATGGAACAAGTGCATTGCAGTGGGTGAAGAGTATTTTGAAGGGACAAAATCAATGTAAATAAAACTTGATCAAATAAAATTTGTATGATTTCAGTTCTCGTATTTATTACACAAACCTCGTACAAGAGGAGAATGTAAAAAGGTCAAAAATACCGGACCTGTAAAATTGACATTGGCAAACAGTTCTACAGGATTTTATTTGTAACATAATTGAAACACATTAAGATAACATAGTACAATGTTGAAATAGGTTTAAATTATCAATGTAAATATACTGATAGTTATTTCAAGTTGACAGCTGATAGTTATTTTTCTTACTTTTATAATGATGTGTTCAGTAAAATTTGGGAAATATGTGAGTAATATTGCAAACTTGGGATTATAAAAGTTCATTATTTAATTTTAGTAGTGCGTGGGGTAGTTTAAAGTAAACAAACAAAACCTCCTCCAAAAGGTATAAAATAATGACAATTTTCAGAACTGCAGGAGCCCTCGTTTTTACGGAGAAGCGTTACAAAACGACCTTCTTTAGCGATATATAAAGACAAAAATTGAGATAAGACCAGTTAATTTCGGGTTTTCTGGCGGCATAAAATGTAATAATTGCCAAAAATATTATGATTCCAAACAATGAAGAGACAATGTCTAATTTTATTCAGAAGTACCAGTTTATATACGTTCAAAGTAATACCTTTGACTATCCATTATTAATAATGGATAGTCAAAGTAATACTAAACTGATAATAATAACTGATAATTGATAAGTAATAGAAACTGTGGATTAACTCCTTGCCTGGGTCTTCTTTGAGGTCCCAGATGTCAACAGACATCATTTTGACATAATTTGCAGCAGACTCCTCACAGTTTATAAAACATAAATTATTTTACTATGCGATACAGTACACTGACTCATACAGCTTACAATATGTAAGAGTGTGGAACTAATAGAGAGGATTGCTATGCGTATAATTAAGTAAAAAATTACTTATTTTGAAAGTGAAAGCAGAATAACTCGGATTAAAAACTATCTACGGTTTTGTCTTAGGATGTTAGGATCAACGATCTGAACCAAAGCCCTCAGAAAATGATGAGGCGATATAGCTGTGGACTTGTTCGCAATCCAATCTAGGGTTCATTGTACCAGGCCTACTACTGTCTCACGATAATACCTGTGATTGGTCACCGTAGTGCTCAGAGATAATCAAACCCCTCTGTCACCGCTCTCGAGCATTGTTCACGTAACAGAATCATTGTTTTGGTTGGTCCAACGATGTGACAATGATTCAAGTAATAATAGTATTTCTTTACTTATAATACTGTCTGAATATTACTATAAGATCACGCCATAATCATCTGACACTCATTCGTACTTGTCACAATATTCTCATTCGTACTTGTTAAGACAAGTACGAATGAGATAAGTTTTTTTAAGATAAGTCTTAAAAAACCTACCTTAGTAGGTCGCCATCAGAAGACAATTATTGTCAACTGTATGCAAATAAACATAGTGTTGGGTTTTGTTTGATCGTTTCATCTTTTCTGACATTATAACAATGTCTGATTAAACATAACTGAATAGATATAACTGAATATCTGATAAAAATTTAGTACACATTTTTGTGATATTTAATTTTCATAAGTATTTTATTTTAATTTTGACAGTCTTGGCGCCCAGTTAAAACAACACGTCTTGAACGTATGCATGATTTGTTTGGCTTCACCTCTTCTTGGTGCCGTGAGCAAATATGACATGTTTGTTCTATCAGCTTGTACAAACTGTGGTTCAGCGTGCATATAAGGGGAATTCGTTTGTATTGAATAATTCTCTAACTGAATGTCCAATACAACATTGTAATTACAGCTTGGAAGTAGAATGTTTAAGTCATATTACTTCACCATCTCCCTCATAGTCGTTATTAGCCACGTACTTAGACCGATGCTTTTAAAAACGGTGCGAAATACGATTTTCAAAGACTGGTATGTGATACAACGTGAAATGTAACGAATCACTACTTCAGTGTTTTACTTGTGAATACTTCATTTATTCGCAAAGACCAGACTCAATAATTAGACCAAATTCGAAATGTAAAGGCAAAACTATGGTTAGGATACTAAGGGTACGTTAAACTTTAGGTCCTTGGATGCCGTTGGTTGTTGGCTATTAATTAACAGTCATGTCTTAGGAAAATGTCAGCCTTAGTAAGAAACAAGACTACAAGATCGCGCCATTAACGACTTATACTCGTACTCATTTCTCATTTATAACTTGTTTTCAAACAAACGTTTAAAAGGTAATGGCGATGTACCTCTATTTCATCAAACCCCATCAGCTTCTGGGAATAATATCTGCAATAGGTCGAGGGGTGTAAGAAAATCAGGGGGGTGTTCGCTCTTACCGCACTTCAAAAATGTTATTTTGTGTTCGACTTTAGGAATTATGTTCATGATGTTAACTAGATGCAAATGTTGAAAACCTGTAACACTTTTGTGGAAAACCTTTAAAACCTGTTTTCTGGCTGTAAAACTTCAATTTAAGCTACGTGATATTATACATAATTGTAATGAACTCAACAACTAATGAAGTTGTTTTCTCACTTTGTAGCCTTGTAACTATGTATCAACCTTGTAATTATCTTGACCGAAGGCTGAAGAACCCTCAAGAAGATATAAGTTCGCAGTTAGCAGCTATGTATGCCATGGTTAGCACCATCTAAATGGTTTAAGGACAATCATTCGAAAGTTGGATCTTCACATCTTCCTCCATTATTTAAAACATATTTGCTACACGATGTTAGTGTCTAGAATAAATTTTAATTACCTACACCTAACAATTTTCAAATATTTTTTAGGACTGAAAATTGAAATTAAAAATATGTTTGTGTTTATACTTACGTACTATGAGATCATGATGCCTAAGTCTAGTTTAATGTTGTAAGACTTGTGAAAATGGGCAGTAGAATTGGGTTGAATCTTCGTAGTTAAGAATGTATTGTTTTTAATTCATTAATCAATTTAAAACTAATTGCAAACCAGCTTGCATGTGATAAACTGACCTTTCTAGCGGTGGTTCCCCTCGCCTAACGCACATATTACATTACGTGGTGAGGAGACTTTGCTGGTGGTGGTTCTCCTCGCCTAACCATATTACATGTGGTAAGCCGACTTGGCTGGCGGTGGTTCACCTCGCCAAATCATCTTGCATGTGTTTAGCCGACTTTGCTGGCGGTGGTTCCCCTCGCCAAATCATCTTACATTTGGTGAGGCGACTTTGCTGGCGGTGGTTCCCCTCGCCAAATCATCTTACATTTGGTGAGGCGACTTTGCTGGCGGTGGTTCACCTAGCCAAATCATCTTACATTTGGTAAGGCGTATTTTCTGGCGGTGGTTCCCCTCGGCTAACCACCTAAAAACCCTCGGCTAAAAGCCCTAAAATTCCACTGTGTAATAAAAAAATTACAATCTGATCGATCACTAGACATTATAATGTCTTTTCAAATTACACAAACTACAAGGTTTTCTGATAAAAAATAACTTCAAAGCAACTGTTTTATATTTGAAGTTAACATTGTTTTTGGGGGGGAGGAAACGACTACCAAAGACGCAGACTCTTAACCCTCAAAATCTACTTTCGTTGGTCCGTTTCACAATTTCTCTTCCTCTTACACCACCGGTCAACCAATTAGCTAGATGCGAGGGTGCTGATTTTTGCCGGTGTAAATAGTATTAACGCCGGTAGATGGCGGTTGCGACAGCAGAGAAAGTAAGCAGGGGCAGGATGTGCCCTGGCCCTCCGCTCGGCGACCAGCCACCACTCTCTCTGTACCCTCCCGGGGAGACTCGTGCCTGCGACTGTCTTACTATGTTGCCCAGGTACGTCATCGAGTGTTTTGTGTCTTAGTTTTTAGTGAAAGTGTTTACTGAGTTTTGGGAACCCCTGTATGTGGAACCTTCTATGTTGCGGTAAGTGGTTTAAAATTGACAATTACTTTCGAGTTGACACCGCTTTAAAAATGTTCTATACTTCATTTTTTTACAAGATCGCGCAACAATCATCTTACACTTAATCCTCATTCATCCTTTTCTTAATATACCTACCTTGTGGCGAGGTCGACATATCAATAATCTAACCTAATCTAATACCTCGAGTGCGTTTACGATACTCAACAAAATACATATTTCCAAAATACATAATATTTGAATATCGTTTCTTTTCTTTCTTTTCGTTTCTTTAATATTTCTCTTAGTTCATTTTTTGAACGAAATAATATGTATTATTTAAAATTTTTACAGTAGAATAAAGATAAATGTATATTTTTAACCATTTCTTTACTATTCGTTAAGGATTTAATCAAACTAAAAATGCGTCAAATCAAATAACAACTAAGATTGCGATTGAAACTTGCAGGGTTTTCTTCAATGTGAATTATTAACTTAAATTGTGTCTTATAATGTAGATGAAATAATTATAATACTCTCAATTTCGATATTGAGCAAGGGAAAACACCCACCCATAAATTCAATATTTACTTATTTATTTTGAAAAAATTAACAGAAAATAGTTTCTGTATGAGAAATTGTAGTGACATTCTGTGTAACACGTTTTCTCAAAACGTACATAAGGTTCATTTCTGGATCTGATCCTCGCTTATAGAGAAAATAAGCTTTCAAACAAAAATAAATTAATGTCCCAAAAACTTGATAAATGAAATCCAGAATTTCGTGTGGTGATATTTTAAGCAGCATATAAAACTATATTCAAATTATAATGTATCATTTTATTTAGTTACACAGTGTTGAGTCCTGAAAATTAAACGAAATTACTTTAACTTGTTCAGTATTTATTTAAATTTAGCAATACCCAAAATCGCATTGAACTTAATGGTCATTTCGTAGAAGTTATTAAGAAAATAAACTTTATAAATAAAATAGAAATAAGTTTTAGATTATAATTCAAATCAAGATTTTTTAATATGACGAAATAACAAAACCTTAGCCTAACTGAACATTTGTCGAAATGTTTAATTTGAATGACTGATCGTTAAAGCTCATAATACCATCGTAATATGAATGTTTGACCTAAGCACAAAAAATGTTGAAATTAAATTAATATAAGATACAAAATAACACTAAAAGAGTATTAAGAAGGCCTGTTTTAAAATTATTATTTTCGGTTTAACTGTATAGTAATCTGAAGGCAATATTTATACAAGGAACAGTATCATCACAGTACCTTAATTTCACTTTGGTTATGGTGGTATGACTAACGAATAAATCTCTAGGAAAAAGGTTTAAACCAACTAGTTAAGTACATTTTCATGATAAATAAATCAAACCGTATTAATCATCTCTATCTATACTAAATAGCAGATTCTGTAAATTAAGTGTGAAACTTCCATATGAAATGCATCAAAATAAGCAAACGAAAAAAGTTTTACACTAGTTAACAGATTAGACATTTAATTTAATTAACGTATCCCACAGCATTGCCTTATCATTTTTTGAGAAATTTATGTTTTATGTCTTATCTAAAAAATTAACTCAAATTATATGCAACCTAATTTCCACTTAACCTAATTGTGTATTTATTACTTTCCTATATGCTGATCATATTCATCTTGGATATTATTACAATTTTCAACAACTATTGTTGTTTTTCTCCTTAAAGAATTAAATCCTATGACAATTTAGCATATTCATGTTTATATTGAATCTGTAGTAACTCTCACCCCTGGGATGACAGGTAAAGGAAGATGTCTAGTTGAGTTTTAAGATCAGCTCACCTTCAAGACCCGTGGATTCAACTTCAAGCATGGCCTCCGCTTTGAGGTAGGATTCCAAGCATTCAGAATCAAGCATGCTCTTGTTGGTGAGGAGTAGACTAGTGGTTAAATATACATATTGTAATATTTATTAATATAAAGAAATATTGAATAAATTATTTTTCATTATTTTTTGTACTAATCAAACTAAAAAAGTCAAATCAACTTGAATTTGAAGTTAAGAGTAGGGGAATGCGAAGGGGTTAGAGGTATAGATTTATGTCGTTTGAAATATTTGTCCCTGAGCAGGTATTGTGACTTATACGTTCTTACGTATTTTGACAAAGCCTAGTTTAATAACAATTTCATTTCATTATGTTTTAAGATGAGGGTGAAGGTGGTGGTTGGAGGTTCGTAAGCCAAATTTGGATTGCTCATGGTCGGGATTAGAACCCTCGTTCTTCTGATTGGCTTCAACCGTTGCACTTGCCAGTACAACGGTAATAGTTTGTGCGTTAGCTCACAGATGACAGCACCGTGGCGGCAATCGTTGACTAAGTATTACCGGATATTATCGCATTAATAGAAGCTAATAATCACTTTTCACTGCCATTAGGCACGGGCGTGTCGATGGCCACTCGGAGGGTTAAAGTAACTTCATGTTTTTCATGCACTCATTACCCCTTTATTTCTAATATTTCCTTATTTGTTCGTTACTTTCTAAGTGTCATTTTTGTATTTTATTAGTTTTTGTATACCTAATGTGCGGAAAGTGGGAAGTAGACTGCAAAACGACCCATAGTAAGCCTACTTCCTGAAAAGCATAAACCCAAAACTACTAAATAATTCTCTAAAGGGAAACTATTTTACATCTGTAATAGATCTGTAATTTACTCGGTTTTAAATTATAGCAGTTTCTAAATCGTTAAAAAAAGATCGTTTCTGTACATTGTACAAGCAAGACATTTCTCACGGCCGCGGCGGCGGTGCGCAACGGAGTGCGTGGTACTTCATTAACACAGTAAACTATTGATTTTAGTTTATTATGGTTAGGGAATCGTACGCAATATTGCACCAATTGCACCAACGCTTCACAAACGTTTTTCACACACTTTTGCTAAAGATGTAAAAACATAGATACACTAAGGTCGAATTAAAAAACGTTTAATACCATCCTTCGTTACTGAATATCCCATGCTTAGTCCTTTGACCCTAAGCTGATTGTAACGAATTTATTGATGTTCTTGAGTTAGGCTTCATTATTATGAATTTAGTATTTATAAACTATATTTTACCTAGATTCGAAATTCTAAAACTATTTTTAAATTTTATTTTTACTGTAAAACTACAGCGTATCCCTTAAAATTAAATCGATTGTTCAAATATGCTCTACCTAATTTTGAAGGTTAAGTTATACCGTCCAAACACAATAGGGTCTACTGTACAGACCTAGATAATAATATTAACAGTGACAATATTTTATATTATTTTGGCAGTATCTGTGAAAGTTAGTTTACAAAATCATTACATTAAAACATATAACAACATCACTCAATTTACAGGAAAAATCTTTAGAGAAATAATATAGTTCGATAAATTTCCAATTTAAGTTTCTATAATATACTAAATTTTCACTTATCCATATTAGTACCGGGTTATCATAATTTTTATAACATTTTAACCTACGTTAATCCAAAATAATCCCATTTTTAGGACAAATTTCCCTAAACTATAAATACTGCTCTACACTTTGCAAAGTACGTGACAAACCGCAACCCCAAGGTAAACGTGCACATTACATAGCAAATGTACCGAGTGCGGTAGCACTCGGAGAATAATGACTTTATTGGGCTAATCCTGTGCGGTTACAGAATCAGATGTTCTCGTATAGCTTTAGAAATGTGATACTCTTGTCTCATTAATTGCATTAACTGTTTAAGCATCTTCATCAGAGCGGCACCGTAGTAACGTGGGGGGTTAGTCCCGCAGCAATGATAGTCGTAAAATGTGCTGTAGTTGATGTGTTGAATTGGAGTCTTATTTACTTTTAGCACCATAAGAAAATTTAAATTTTGTAACAGCAATACTGGTTACACTATAGTCGGGAACAGATGATTGAGGAGTCAAATTAAAAGAAAAGTGGTTTATATAGGGAATTTAACCATAAGTTTTTGTTTTCCTTATAAATAGCTTGTTTTTATATTTTAAAAATATAATTGCTTTGCTATTATGTCTGATAGTTGATCACGTAATTATCATTTTTACGATGGGAAATGTAATTTCTTAAATAACCGCTTTACCCGTGACTATCGAATGGGAAATGCTGTCACAAAATTACCATTGTTTATGGGAATAAAATCAAAGATGGTGTAGATATTCTAGGCTCTGAAGTAAAGAGGATTTTCAATGGAACGTAGATTTTCTGAGCAATATTATAATTACGTGATAAATATCAACATTCTGAAAGGAAAATAAAAAAACTATTTATATTTTACCACAGTAAATAATTACTACTAATCCAAGGCTTTAGCTGCATTTTTATGACTATTAAATAAGAAGAAATGGAAAACAATTTAACATTGATCTTACGGGACTGAAATTCAATATGGTAGCATTGAAAAATACTGTGATATAGCAACAAGGGTGGATCGGTGTTTTAGATGAATAAGAATAACATTCCACTAGGGAGTATTAGATGACTTAAGCAGGGTAATGGCGAATAGTGGGCAATACTGAACACATCCTGAACTGTTAGTTTAAGTGGTGATTTTTTATATGGCGGAAAAGTTTCGGTTAATGTCGTGGTTCAATGTTTATGGTAATACACACTTACACTTTTTATCACAGACCTTTTATCAGTAAATGTAAAAATAATTTTTACATTTACTATGACCTTCAAATTTACATATATTTCAAATTACGAAACTCTTGCTTTGTTCGTTATTGCCCGCCATGGCGAGTAATGACGAACACATGTTGCCAGATAAATATAAAGGAGTTCAATCGTTTGCACAACTCAAAAGAAATTTATTTTTTTATTCCATGTGAATGCATAGTATACATGCATAGGTACATGCTTTGGGTACATTGTACATACAAAGTAGATCTATTTCTAATAAGTCTGATGAAACATAAGCAGTGAGCAGTTACACGTGATCGGCCACAGCGGTCTCGTCGCGGTATAACACCCCCCGGTGGGACAGGGACGCTTCAAGGACGCAGACTCGCGCCACTCCTCTTGACGTCTGTCTACACGCAAGCCCCTATCACCTTCAACAGTTTAGATTGTTTCCTACTTCAGTACAAAGTAAGGTTCTTCCGAGCTATAAAAGTCATTTCACTTACAGAAAACAAGAAAAACAATTCTATTACTGAGAAAGAAGGGGATCCATGCAATTGCACGACATAACAATCGTGCTACCGCATTTTTCTCATTATTCCTCCATGTTTTCTCTCTTAAAATACATTGTTGCTCACCTATAGAAATTAAGAAGGTGGAGAAAATAAATAAAATATATTTAAGATTATTTTTATTGTCGGCTAAAACATGAATGACGAGAAAAATGCGGTCGCACGATTGTTATGTCGTGCGATTGCACGATTTTTAAGAAATTTTAAGAAAAAAGTCACTCTATTTTGGGGAGAGAGTTTAGGCCAAATTACTCGTAGTGGTATAAAATTACGACTCAGACAAAATCATGGCCTTACAGGACAAGATTTTAACTAACTGTAGATTATTTGTTTTTGACTCCAGGCAGTCTTTTTGTCTATCTGGTCATGTCGAAAACAAAAACAAAGTTCATAAAAATAAGTAGACCTACACTAACCAATCCCAAACAATTTATATTTTACCAACGGTTTATCAGTAAATTTTATTAGATCAAGCCTATTTTCGTGGTGGATCATTACTGCTTGTTTTGATGGCGTCCGCTATTTCCTAATAGTCCCCTGGGGCTATACTAGTGTCAACTTCAAGTATTTTCTCTTTCTGCTTGCTTCTTTCGTTATGTAATCAGTTTTCATAAGTTGTATCGACGATATGCCCTATACAAGTAAAATAGTAGTTTGTTGGTTCACGCAATTTGAGCTCTTACTGAGAAAGAGTTTCAAAAATCACTTAACAATTTTAAGGGAATGAGAATATATTTATGATTGAAATTGAGTATAATACTACTAAACAGTGTACGATTATGTGGACAGTGTTTACAGAGGTTACTAATAGTAACCCAATTACTAATAGTACTAGTAGCAAATTCATATTCTTATTTAAATATGTGAGAGATCGAACTCAGAGGACGTTTTGACGAGAATGAGTGAAGCATTATTTTGATAAGTGTAACAAATGTTATGACCTGTAGCTTTATTACTGAAATGAACGGCTGATTAGTAAGAGGATCAGGCCAGGATCATTAACTAAAGTCTAGTATCAAACCATCACAAAATTGTTACAAGACTTTGTTTAGGATTGAATCGGCGAATTTCAGACTATGAAGTGGGTAATAAACCCAGCCAGATGAAATAATCTAAGACTACTTGATCGAGTAAATTACAATGTAACCTCTACAAACCGATTTGATGACGCATTGCATTTCCAGAACGTCCTCTCCCAATTTCCACACTAGGGTGTAGTACAGTACGCACGCGTCACCTGTCGCGCATACCAAATGTGCTTCGAAGCTTGAATACAAAAACAATTATTACCGTCCAAGACAATGACGTAAGTCGACCTAGATCCTGTCAGCTGGCATTTACATCACACCTATAATCAGCTGATTACCCGGCTAAAACAGCGGTTAATAGTTATAAAACATGTGGATGTTGTCAATAGAGGCTCGGTCGTGACGGATGAACGGCCTTCGGTGCCTTTCCCCAGCCTTGTCCCTTGTCGCTACTCGCTAGTGCCGTCTTCGGTTGGGCAACGTGAGAATTGAGCAATCCGGTCTATCGGCTGACGTCGCGTCTAGATCATCCGCCGGCCTTGTAGCAGTTTATGCCGCCATTAGTTCTGATGTAATGAACTCCTACTGGCTTTATACTGGCCACTTAGCCTGAAATGAAGTGTAATAAAGATCACTTAATGTCTTCACCATTTTTTCGAGCTATGTACTCAAAGATTACGTTAGAAGTATTTTTATCTCCTCTTCATTATATAGTTAACCAGTTCAATGTCGTATCCGGGTTTCCGAGATCTACCGCTCTAAATACGTTTAATCAAGTTATTCTCTAACTTTTAGTGAAACTATTTTTCTGTGGACTATTTTTATATCATAGGGATTTTATTCCTTATTTCGCTATCTTTGATTGTGTCTCTTAACTAATCGATCTGCCGTGATTCTTAATCAATAATATATAATTTCATGGATTTATGAACAAACCTTTCATAACATAAATTTCAAAGCTCTGGAACCTGGAAATATATTCAGTTAATGAGTAGCCTATCCACTCTCATTTGAGAAAATTTTGAAATAAAGTGACACAGCAATAAAGTATGTAAGTTTATATAATGTTGATGAATTTATTCAACATATGTCCAACCAGCCTGTTGATAATTGTTTTTATTACCTCTGAATATGTTGTTTTACGGCAATAATCGTTTGTCATTTGTCATTTTCGTTATTAAATCTAAACTGCACCGTAATATGTCGTATGTCATATGTAGACCTAATTATGTGAGGTACCTGCTCTTTTCTTTTAATTTTTTATATCTTAAACTAAGCGGGTTTTATAGGAAGCCCATTACAAATGTTGCGGGGCAGTTTTTCTTTTCCCGTGGGTGGTATTTTTCCGTGGGTACTATAGTGGGGTCACTTTTCCGGTTGATAGTTTAACAACATTTTATTACATTACCATCACTTGAGTAAGTACAGCCATTTTAATGTTGAAATACATAATACAGTAATGTATCCGTCCTTAATATTGTGTGGACAAAAAGTACCCCAAACCTGAGACGTCAAAATTACGTAGGTTTTTTCAAGGGGAGATAGTATTCCGAAAGTAGACTACTTTTCCGACGTCTGAATAGTGGCGATAACTTGTATTGTTTTCAAGTTTTTTGTTAATTCTTTCAAATAGCATATACTCCAAATAATGTTTTTTCCATCAACTGAGTAAACAAAATTATACTTTTACACCATCAAACGAGATTTAAACGAAATACTTTCTACATATGCTTGCGCACCTAATACTCCACTCTCTTTTGGTTAATTTAATTGGCGTGACCGATAATGACAGCGATCTGGTGGAATCTGTTGAAAGAAATTACAGAAAATAACTCAAGTGTTTTGATTGTCTTTAAATTTGAGAGCCTTGGAAAGTGCTGGGAAGCAGAGTTTAACATGATTGCAGATTCGCATTATGCAGCCATGCTGTTCCTAGTCATGTAACGCGTGAAAATATGAATTGCGTCTCCGACGAGCTTCTGCTCCGCTTGTTGGATTTTCCAGACTGCAACAATAGTAGTCGATTGTTCACAGCGATATTCCTACCGTGACACCGTCTGCTGAACAACTCCGAGTAATCAGCTGTTATGTTGCTGGCGCGTGAAAATGCTCCACTGATGCATGACCACTGAAAATGTTACATTTATGTTCTATTGCATTTTATCAATAACTAGCTGACCCGGCGAACTTCGTAACGCCTCACAGTAAACACATGTTAACTTTAAGATTGGCCATGTTCTGAAGTCGAATAGCAATACGGCTTCATTGTGAAAGGTTATATATTCTGGGTCGCTGCATAGTGAATAACAATACTGAAACGATAAAACATATTAATATCATTCCCATAAAACAAATAAATCTGAGTGGATTAATTCACAATTTTCAAATCCAATCCAAACCCAAACGAACCCTAACTGTAATACGGCTTTTATAGGAAAGATATACAACAGCTGATTATTATAATAAACGTAATAATATAAACATTGTAATTATCATATAACACGTGACTTTAATCAGACAGAAAATAAAAATATAAATACATAATCCCCCAAAACCGTTAACTATTAACGTGGTGAATAAAGCTGTTCATTTTTTACAGTACACATTTACTTCATAGTTTAACATTAATGAATGATTCAGATGGCATTGGATAGTAAAGCATACGGTATTGCTAATGGAAAGTAAACCAATCAGCTGTAGCTAAGAAATCAAATGTTTTCATTGTAGACAATTTGTGAACAAACTTACTCTCCATAAGGTTAACATTAGAAATTTAAAACGCCATAAAATGGAAACTTATGGGGTTTTCGAAAATATTTTTTCACTAAAACCTTCCCGGACACATATAGAGCAACTTCCTAAAATTTCATGGCGATCGGATGAGTAGTTTGGCAACGCATAAAGGACATACATACAGACATACATTCAATTTTATATATAGAGATGATTTAAAACAAAATACTATGCAAAAAATGTGTTTTATAGTTTCCTCAATCGTCATTAAAAAGCGTAGAGTCTGTATACGATGTAAATTATAATTGTGTCTACTCATATGCACAATAAAAAGTCAAGGTATAGAAACTTTGAACAATAAATTTACAGATTTTCAAAAACCTTTGAAAATTCCAGAAGCTCTAGACAAAATTCAATATCAAGAAATAATTCCATTAAGATTTTACGTAACCATTTATAAAAAATACACTGTAAAGCACATTAAAAATAATTACATCTAATAAATCTTATTATAGCTATATTACATGGAATCAAAATTCCTAAATAAAAATTATCAGTGTAATAGTAAATTTATTTGCAATTATATTTGACACCATTTGTTCATAATTGACAAACCATACATGCATGGTAATTTTTATAAACTTGTATTAATATATAGGCCTACAATTTAATTTTTGACTTTATTTTTAAATCCAATTGTTTACATATAAAATATAAATAATTATGAAGTTCCTCTTGTAATACAAAATTACTTCTTTTTAGTGTAGAGTTGTACGAGTTGAAAGTTAAATTAATCAATTTAAATTTAAATAATACTTTTATACTCCTTTAATAATTTTAGAAAGGATTTTGAATAGGAAATGCTTATTAAATGAACTCTACTTTGCCGAGGGATAAACATTCTTGGGTAGAAAGTGCCATTAATTATCCTTATGTGACAAATATAAAAGTGGGCCGCTTAGTGACCTTAGGAGAGCTCGCTCTGCACTAGCATTTGTAATGTGGGCCAAGTAAATGCCTTTCGATAATTCTTTAACTCTAAGATACAAATGTAGTCGAATGTTAATAGACAAATCGACAATTATAAAATAATTCAAATTATCAAACTTTATTCAACGTTCCAGTTTAAATTTTGTTATAACCGAGAAAATTACCAAGGGTTTCTCATATTTCTTTTAATATTTATTTAATAAACTTATTAATAAAGTAATTCTTATAAGCGAAACTTATTGAATCGGAATTAATATCAATAAAAAATTATACAAACTCACATAAGAATAAATATTATTAGATTAAATAAAACAAGCAAAAGTAATTATTCAGTCTTAGGCAATAATCGGAAAATAAAAAGTATGATAGTAAACATGGTTTTTAACATTTTATGTATTTAAAAAAACAAAGACGTTTATCCCACCTACCATGCTAACTTGCTTTTAAAAAACTACCAAATGTATAATAAAGTTACTTTACAAAAAAATAATACTGGAATACAAGTTAATAGACAGAAGTACAATATGCTACAATATTTTTAAACAAAATAGTTAACTACTGGTGAAGCTAAAGCAAAGCCTGTGTAGAGTTTCCATTTCTTTTAAGAAAAGCGAAAACAAAAGATTAACTTTTAATAAAATTACTAAGACTATTAAGATCACTTTTAAACCTTAAATGAGTAATAGTACTTGTAGACGCGGATCTACGAGTAAGTGTGAAATTGATGTTGTGGTAGGAACAGGATTCATTCAGATTTAGTAAACTTGTTAATGCAATTCTGGTACCGTAAAAGTGTTACTATTCAACTTAAATAGAAAAGATTGCTTTAGCTCTTTTGTTAAGCAACAAACAGACATATTATGACCCAATGATCACAACACAACAAACATATTTAGTAAAAAATTGCTTTTATCAATAATTGATTGACTGTTGTAATAAGCTTTATTCCCAGGGGGTTATGTCCAGTAGAATTAAATCTTAAACCTTATTCACTATAAATCTACAATGTGAGACCTTTTTTAATATATCAAAAGTTAATGTATTTTTGTTAAGATATGGAGGAGGAATAATGTTTTTAAAACTGTTTTACTTGTTGTTTCTGATGGAACTTCGTGTGGAAGTAATTTATTTGTATAAGAAATGAAAATGAGGTTATAGTTGCTCTTTGAAAAAAAACTATTGCCAAGCCTAAGATTATGGAAGAACAAGTTTAAAGTTCAAATCTGTTTTATTGAATCAAACTCAAATAAAAGAGCACTACTTCTAGAAAGACGCCCATTGGAAGCTGTCATTTTTTCAGAAGTCAGAGAAATCAGAGAATCGGTTTCTGTGCGGACAAACGACAATGCAAGTCGTCAGATCTGGACGCTACATTACACGCTCCAGTTGCGCCTTTGTAGTCTTTTCTCTGTCTCTCTCATCCTCATCCCTCATCTCCCATCTTCCTCTGGTGAACTTTACGACTTCTTTCCGACCCGATGTTATCGTTATCATCAGCATCACTTGGAATTAGAAGCTAGTAGTCGGACCATGACTAATTATACCATGACGGAAGGGTCGTTTGGTAAGATTCTCCTCATTTCAATTATTTAATCTGATGTAATTTAATTTTTTATACATGATAACAGCATAACATATTTAACGTTTTAAAGTAAAATATGAAAAATATCATCTTGTAACTAATGCAGATGATTGGACCTTACAGAAAATGTTTACTACAATTAAAATACAACAATCCTAAACAACAACATATACTGTACTTGTTTAGTTGCTGCAAAAGTTATTTTAATAATATTACAAATATGAGGAATCGTTTCTTCCATATTTTTGTGGTTCCTGGAAAATAAATGTCAATCAAAAATTGTTTATCATGGTGTATCCGTAAAATTTTTATTATACTTTGAATAGAATTGTTTGAAAATATAAATATAAAAGCTTATATATTGAGAATGGAAACTGATAGCCATGAGATAGAAAGTACTTTATTTAATGTGAAATTAATACGTTTTGACGCAATATTAGGATACAAAGCTATTTTCCAAACATGGAGTGAGGTAATCTACCCCGGATATTTTGAATGGTAACGGTATTATTGTTTCTGTTTCAACAAATATCATATTTTCTTGTCATTGGTTTTTTACTTTCAACATGCCTACACTTTACATATTTTATAAACATACGAAACAGCAAAAAGGAGGAAATGAAATTAACTTTCAATTACTGTCTTGCTTCGTTCAACTTCGATTTGGCTGGAGTAATCATCCTCGAACCCCTAAAATATCACAGACCAAAACGAACTCTTTACGTCACCACTTTCTAAGCCGTTTGTGGTCGTCCGATTGTCGCATACTCTTGGAGCGAATAGGAAAATCTCCAGCACTTATTGTGGTGGTTGAAACAATCACCTTAAATTGTGTGTGATCTAATACAACGAAAGTAGCGAACGAGTTGAGTCATCAAAGTCAACAATGTCTTCGCCATGACGAGTGATGGGCATCCTTGAGACGACCGGGTAGAATAGCTGAGATCAGAGATTTCTCCGAAATGTCTGCAAAGAAGCTCAGCCGATAAGATGGTGTTACATGGCAATTCTAGAAACGTCACAACCCGGTTTGGACTATGAGGAAAACGGCCCCACTTGATCGCGGGGAAGGAAACGTGTCGCAATGTTAATGACTTCATAGTATCTCGGCGAAGAAAATGTTATTGGACGTACGAATGGGTATCTCGAAAATTTTCAATGAAAATTAAATTAAATGAAACACCTACATGGATTGTATTTATGCTCAGTATGTCATTAAAAATGCTCAGTGTAGAGGTTCAACTGAGCTTGACTTCAGGCTACAATGCTTTAAAGGTAATTAACCTACAATGTGCAGTTTTTAACTCCTCTCCTGGTTTTCACGAGGTTTTAGCGTTATGAGACTGGTTTAGCAACTCTCAATACATTACATTTTTCATTTTCTGCTATGTACGCATATATGTTGCTTTAATGAAAAATTGCAAAGTGCTACTTTTACACCAGTTTTAAAAACACTTAAAATGACTTAATTTAATTAATATTTCAAAATTCAGGGGTTCGCTTAAAGAGTTTTTTTGAATAGTAAAGATAACTTTTCAGTAAGCCCTAGGCTACAGCGTTCGGTTTCTTTTATTGATTCGTATCCAAAGCTGTGTATTTTCAGGTGACGTGCAGACGTACAAAATAGATACAGCCATAGATGAACCTACAAAAATGTTATCGCCACCTCTAGGTACAGGTAAGTCGAGTATGAGGCAGGTAGAAGTCTCATACTCATGGACCATAGTTGTGATACGGCAATGTTCAGCTATCCTATGAACACCTTCTCAAACATGTCGGAGAACTGTAACCGTATAATCATCATCCGTATCCATAGTCTATGTGTCTACTGAAAAGTAAAAATGACAGATCAGATAGACTTCGAGAGGTGTGAGAACATAAATTAGTTTCCTTATAAAAAACAACACTCTAGAAATTTCGACACGTACCTGGTCCAGGCGATGTTTCCTGTTTAGATAGGAGTCAACCAAAATCCAAGGAGCTTGACAGGAGTTGTCTTTAATACCTGGCTTAAGAAGTATTTTATCCTTGTTGATTTACAAACCAGTGTCCTTATCAAACCAGACTCTATGTTGACCAGGCCAATAAAGAGGGTAGGTTCCACGTACGATTCCTCCAGGACATAATCCTCATCAGCTGTGTAGGTCAGTCAAACAAAAATACTCCGGTGTGAGCTGTCGTGTTTAAATTTGCAGGAAAACCCCAATAATCTCTTTGAACGTCACCACGCTGCTAGGGTACCTTTCTGGAATGGCGGCTTATTCATGTAGGTAAATGAGAAATGTAAGATGATGTTGGCACGATCTTGTAGTCTTGTTACTGCCAATGTTCCTTACACAGGACGGTTAATTAATATTCCAACAGCCGATGGCTTCTAAGAGACATACCGTTTAAAGTGGGATCCGAGCCACAATTTTGCCTCTGAATTATGAACTAATTACGAGGATGGTATTTGCGGATGAACGTAGTATTCATACACGCCAATGAAGTTAATCCACACCAGAAAATATCACATCGCTCATAACTACTTTAATTCGTAGCTGGATTACAGGACACGCCACCGTCCTAGTCTTTATTGATGTCCACTATACTATCCCCTGTGCTTATTTTCTTTCCCTTAGACTCAGAAATAGTGAGTTTTGGGGACTGTCATAGTGTCCATGGTCGGAGAGGAAGATTTACTCGTATGTTATTAGGTGTTGATACCTAAACGGTTTAAAGGAGTTGTCGTTTAGTTGCGAATTATAATTATTGGTGTTGGATAAAACTGATTTTATTTTGATTTTGTATGGTTCGCCTTAAATCTATATATCAGTTTAAAATACATCAGATTTGGAACGCTTTGATGCCCGAGCAAGTACAACAACAAAGTAAAGTTCTTCTAAAAATGTTCCAACCGCTTTGCGTAAACTCTTATACGTATTACTTTTTTGCATTGCATTCTAATTAATACAATTTCAATATTTGTGATCATTTAGTAAAGTACATTAAACAAGGAAATGAGTTAAAACTCATTAATGCTAATATTTTGTTTTATTTTTTCGAATGAACGAATAACGAAAATCTGTATCCTTAATAGTTCAAATTACCTCACGAACACCAAGTCCCTGGAAACACGACGAAAGTAGGCTAGATAGACCATACTGAGCTATCGTCTTAAAATATGAGACCTTGATTTTATTAGCAATCACTGTTAATAGCAGTTATTAAACTTTATGAGCCCATGAAATAGAATGATGTTCGTTGCAGTCAGTGAATGGTGTTAGTATTATGTGTTTAATCTTTTACAGGATAATAGAAGGAATGGTTATGTAATTATATTGGGATTTAATCGGTCGGGAGATACCTTGTAAAAAATGTGAACATCCCAGCATTCCTACATAATTAATAGAAACAATAGCGGATCTTTGCTTTTTTGCAAACTTTTGAAGTTTTAACAACGTGGGCGCCTGGCTTCAGTATAAGAAGAACGTATGTCTCAAATGCTCATGTTACGAAAGAAGGGAAGCCACGTCGTGTATCAAAACACTTACAAAATTGCCTAACCTAACCTAATGACTTGGGCGGTGGCGTGTCTTGTAATCCAGCTACTTGGAGGTCACTAATTGTGGATAGATGTGAGCGATGATCAGTGGGTGTAGTCTTCGCTTGTGTGGATTAACGTCCGCACTATTGAATACTATCCGCAAAGACCGTCCTCATAATTAGACAAGTTCGTAATACAGAGGCAGTGGTTCGGACTTCGGACTCCATGTTAAACTGTAGATCCCTTAGATATACCATTTACTGTTAGGCTATTATTAACAGTCCTGTCAAAGGAACATGTCAGCCCTAGTCAGTAACAAGACTATGTACTACTTTAAATGTGTCTTCGAACGGATTTCGTTCTCCACAAATAAATCAAAGGTTGCTGCAACGTAGTTCGTTTTTGGGTTTAAACAGCTTTACTAAAAAGTGTTTATGTATACTCACTCTTGGGCTATGTTAAAATGCCTCTGGCGTAGGAAAAAACAAAGCAATGTGTATTCCCAACAATAAGTGACCTTAACAGAGAAAGGCAGAAGAGGACGAATGATAGATGAAGTCGTGTCTATCCAGTTAACTATAAGGTATAAGTAAAAAATATGTATATAATAGAATTCGTCTGACATTTGATGACTGACAAGTTGATAGTCCAAGTACCTGATTTAATACAGCACCAAAAGTCCATCAGTGGTCATTGATTGGTTTTAGAAACAAGGTAACAGCGACAAGGTATACGAGGGTGTATGGCCTGTTGAAGAGTTTTCGCAAAACATCCATTATAAAGTATCATTCAGTAAAATAAATATACAACAATAAGCAGTAAAATTAAATTTAATGTCAGTATGACCTAGTTTAAAACTAATACAAATACTTCGGAGTTATAATCACCAATCTTGATTTTATATAGTTGGAGCTATGTTGTTACAATTATGTAATAGTGTAGAACAATAATTCAAACTTTTTATGAATGTTGAAAAGAAATAAATGCATAAATAGACGCCTTCAAACCTGAAATCTGCATTCCAATCCACAAGTCCCAATGTCGAAATACTTGCAGATATCTTGGAACTAATAAAATCACTTTCTCCGACAATTTGTTGGGATATTGAGGAGTTTTTTTAAACAGGAACAATCTAAATCTTGTTATTCTTGGGGTCTCAATTTTTATTACTCATTTTATTCGATTAGGTCCAGGGTACCACTCGATAACACAACTATACTAGCCATAAAGACAGAGGGCTTTCCCTTGTCTGTCCCCTGCTAAATTCCGTCCTTCCAGCAAGGGTTTCAACTGTTGCAGGTCGTCCACCATTCCACCTGTCTAATTGTCCATCCCTTGCAATGACCCATTAGTCTCCTTCCTACTATTGCCAAACTCATCGCTCGTATCTTAGGATATTATATTTCCATTCTAATTCTAACTAGGAGTCCAACTCATTCAAACTCTTTAAACTCCCTACATTATTTTAATATTCGGTTCTTTATATACTGTAAATTGTATGAATTATTTGTAGTATCGTCTTCTCCATTTCACCTGTTTCTAAATCTTGATTTCAATCTTTTAAATTCTCAACTCTAATATTCCAAGTTCTTCTTCTAATTTTTCTAATTCTGCAGTTTATAAATGTAAATCCAGAAACCTTACTTAGATGTGTGAGAAACAAACCTTTAGTTCATCTGAGACTATAATGACAACAGTGGATAAGATATTTCTGTTCATCACGTAAGTAACTACTAATTAATTTGTTAAAGAAACTTTGAAATTGCTATTTAAACTGTATATCACCCAACGTAAGGGAACGGTTTTACAATCTGCTAATCATATAATCCATAAACCATTAAACTTATGACAATTTTAAGACTGTAACGAGTTATAGTTTAAATTTGAATTGATTTAAATTTTAATTTAATTTAATTAATGAATTTTATTTGGATTTTCATTGTAGGATCGGATGATGTTAGGATTTATGTATAGGGTTTAATAGAAAACTGCTGAAATATTTTTGTTTTTTTTTCATTTAAGCCCATAACTTACCTCAAATAGTTTTCCTCTTTCCCTTCTATCAGATTCCTCTTTGCCAGTCACTCACTCCTCAATAATTCAAAGTCACGTGTATTCTCTAGTTTCTCTAACAAATATTTCAATCAACAAAACACATTATAGCAACGAAAGTCATTCTGATCCGCATTCCTTTCCCATAACCACTGTTCCAACAGAACCGGTTCCACCATAACGCACGTTCCGTTCGAATGCGTGACGTTGCCGAATCGGTTATTTCTGGCACGTCTTCCTATTGTATGGCCGAGAGAAACTGGTTTCAATCAAAAGTTATAATCACTTTCGTTTCCTAGTTGACGATTTTGATTATTCGTCTTGACATACTTAGATTTGTCGTTGGATAACAGATCGTCTTAAAAAAATTTAACAATTGTTGAAGAATGACATTGAGGAATAATGAGTATTTTATTTAATGGTGTTAAATGGATAAATAAATTTTAGACGACCACAACGATCGTGACATTCGGTTTTGAATGAAAATCAGTATAATTCATACTATTATTGTATATTTCAATTAAAGCTCTTTATTTAAGTTTATTCCGCCAAAATTATTATGATAGTAAGAATAAATTAACTAGAATAAAAACTGGGTTTTCGTTCAAAAAGAGTATTTTGATATTTTATTCATGTTTGTTAACAGACATTAAAATTTGCACTACAAAACTTGTAAGAATTCTACTATGATCATTGTATATATTCAAATATATTACATAAGGGTTAGAACACCATATTTTAAGGTTGTACTATTGAAATCTGTAGGCAAAATCTGATTCCATCCCTCGATCTCTCTCTGAAATTACAATATGAATCAATCACTTTGAGTAAGATAAGAGTTTTTACCTCTTAAAATACATCAATATTAAATTATAGTAGTTTAGAATAGCTCGATGATTGGGTTTAGTACCCAACAAATCAGATCATTATTAGGCCACAACACACAATGCGACAGTGCTTTAAGATTTAAGATCTTATTTGCATTCGTACATTTTTTGAAATGACGGCCTAACCATGTATTTTAACTTATGAAGTCATTAATGAGGTGATAAATGGCTGTTAATTCCAGACAGTTTAACGTGGGTATCCAAAACAAAAATTTTGATTCTGAATTACGAACTGGTTCAATGTCACCTTTCATTTGACAGTCAACCTTTTTCTTTGCTAACATAACTTAGTGTTAATTAATCACACATATATTATTTTTATTTGAAGGATCACCTTTAGCATAAAATATATCACATCAGAATATTATAAGCACCAGAGACAAACCAGCATCACACATATCTTTTTCCTTAAATCCATGCGAGATACATTTTTATAGATATATTTAAGTGGTGATATTGCACAGAAGGCAAAAGATTTTTTAGAAACCCAGATGAGCATTCTGAAATTATAATCCACGACCTCCCAAGATCATCATCATCACCACTAGACATCCATCTTAAAATTATGTCATTATCTCTGCGCTGTAAGAGGTGTTGTAAAATTGTCTGTGACTACAGACACATTAGACTATCCTTAGCATCTTAGGTGCAATAGGATAAATACGCTGCGAAAGAGAAAGAATCACTTAACCTGTGGTATGATAAGCAAACGAAAGCCGTGAGGGCATACTACCTAAAGAGACAATCCAGAGTCCAGTACCTGATCTCCGGACTAGTCCAGGATCAGAGACCGGCCATGGAGGTCGTGGCTTTAGATGTTTCCAGGTTAGCTGCAAGACTCAGTCCAAGGATGGTACTTGTGAAGGACTTTCACTGGGACTTTCTCTGGTGAAGGTCGTCGGCCATCTGACTCCGGACAGAACCTGTTTGTGTCATCCTCGCCTCGAGGTTTCACCAGTGTTGTAAATCTTGACATGAACCGCGTGAATCTTGGTCACGTTTGAGAAATGTCATCAGGTCGAAAATGTGTTCCAGATGTACGAACTACTCAAAGACTTTGAATTCGAGTATTCGCACAAATCAAACCAGAGAGAATGGAGAGAGTGGTTTGAGTGGAGAATATTGACGATTTAAATTCAGAAAGTGAATGTGGATGATTCGTTGGGCCACGCGAACGCTACAACTTTAATCGCCACCTTTCGAAACCAAATTTCCCTTTTCAGTTTAGACTAGCGAAAGGACTAGTGAGTTTTTATGCCTTCCACTAATGAGGAGTAACTGAAAAAATTGTATATTATGTTTTTTTTTATATAGGCCTAATTTTTATTTACATTTTTTCATTTAAACTAATTAATAAATACATTTCTGGTTTCACTTCGAAATGCACTTCGTAAAAGGAGAAAGCTGTGAGAAAATATGAAAACGAATAAGTAATGCTATACCAATGCCGAAGATGATCTGCATAATGCAAATATCTCAGGGTTGGCGAGACGTTGGTGACGCGGCGGCGGCGGGTTCGTTTTCGTCATTCTGCCTTGGCCTTACAACCACTAAGTGTAGGCGTTTTGGGTTTTGAACAATGAATTTGGCATTGACCCAATAGCATGGAATCTGGTCTTCTACAAAACCATAAATGAATAAATAAAACTATCCCTCACGGCCGTTTCTTAATTGGTGTTCATGGATTGAGTCGTAATTTTGTCAATCTATTTCTACAAAATTATAATGACACAAATGAATATAAATTGTGAAATATTTAGTATTATAAAAGTTAAACTATTTAGTATTATAAAACTCGTAACAATGTTGACAGGCGTAAACGGTTTTGGGAAACTCATATGACGACAATCACTCTCGTCCTTTACACATGTTACTTTCAAATAATTAGTTAGCCGTGTCCAAATTATTTTTAGTTAGCGGAAACGATATTAATGATTTTGGAATACTAGATTTAAACCTCAGTTAAGGACTGATCATATCATGAAGTTTAATCTCATTCCCCCCAATTTATTGTAACATAATATCCAACAAAATATTCAAAGGCAGAAAACAACAACAAAATATATCAACAAAACAAGTATGAAGTAAACAACAAGAACAAAGCAAACATAAAGTATCTAGGATTGCAATCTCCAAAACTATGTAAATATAAGTCCTCAAAAATTATTTTCCAAAGTCTCACAAAATACAATTTTATAGTCATGAGTAATTGCCATTTCATTGTTAACTATTAATAGTGATAGAACCGATTTATTCGTATTTAATAGTATATATTGCAATCACAACTATGATGTTAAAATACGCAGCCCCGTCTATGTTCCACATTAAATATGAAATACTGCTTTGTAGAAGTGTATAGCCGCTTTGGATGTTACATGGTATCGTTTAGTGAGAGGCAAATATGATGAAGGTGAAGTGCCTTCAAACTCTTTAAGTCAAACAAATACGACCTTGACTCATATTGGGAACAACCGAACGCCCGTGTGGACGATCACAAAGCAACGCATTTAAATTTGAATAGCGGTGCCCTGATTCGTCAAGTTCATTCTGTGACGTAGGCGTAGATGGTTGAGGGTGGGCTTGGTAGTCCGTCATTGATGGTCATAGGAACATGTACGTACAGTATTGCGCGTCAAGGTCTTAGATAAAAAATGGACCTAAATGTAAGAGTCCTTGACGGAACAATTTAGTGTCAGTGAATTTGAGGTTATGATAATAGGACATAAACGTTTAGAAATACTATAATAATGTAGAATGAGTTGTACCAACTAATTAAGATATCTTTATAAAGCTATAAGTTAAATGAATAGACTAAAATTCTCAGAGATTAAGGCGATTATGCTTTGTTGTAACAAGAAAATGAGACGTAAAAAAGTAGACCAAGACGCTCGTTGTACCAGAATAAGTCTTGAAGTAAATGAGTAGCTCTCGACAACAATTAGGAAATGGTTATGATTCCAAACCAAGCGGTCCAGGATAGTTTTTAGAAAAATATAGTTCAGCTGATGGAAAAAGTGTATCCATTCGGTGACATTACCATGTGATATAATATGGGCCTCCATTGATATGGGCTACTTTTCACAAATATTTAAATGTTGTTCGGATATATAGCATGATATTTTAGAAAAAGAATAACTATCGAAGATGATACTGGTTCCTTCTAGAGCTTGTTCCTTAGTATTAATCATTTAACCCAAAGACCTCTTCATTCTACGTCGATGACATGAAAGAATCACATGAGGGAACTGAGTATGTTATGAGATGATTGGCCTTGTCCTAATTGAGCAGTCAACCATTAAACCACTGCACAATTTTATGATCTATTGAGTAAGGCAAGTGAACTTCCTTCTAAACATCCCTCTAAAGAGGACAAGTATATTTCAAACAGGTCCGGATCAAAACGAGTCTACTCTTAAGAAAGATAATAATGTAATACGGATAAGTTGGAGGCCCAAATAATGTAAAAGTGACAACTTTTTATGTGGATTTTATTGTATAAAGTGAAAAAGGCACGTGACTTGAAAATACGTAACCGCGACTGTTATAAATAATTATATAATAGTTTGAATAGTCCTTGATGTAACAGGGCAGGTTGAATGGACCTGCATTAGGCATTAGGCAATTAGTCATTGTAGCTAGTGACCCTAGAGGTAATTGGCTGGGGATTCTGTAACATCGCATTCGCGAGAATCTTCCGGGTTGAACAACGGATGTGGCTGGGAAGATTGGCTTACCTAATATAGTCATTTGCATTATGGTGCTCTCTGTTTATTCAGATAATATTTACTTCTAAGGAAAAAACTATAACAGTTATTTACTATAGTGTAATTTTCCAACCTCAAAAAGGAACTCCTTCTAACGTTTGGTTTATTTGTGATATTAATCGCTTAAACAGTGATAACTCAAATTCATCAACTCTCAAGAACCACAATAGGTACTGAAATTTTATTAGTAGCCATTAATTATACAGCATTTATAAATTCAGTAGCTTTTGAATAATAACTTCGCTTTTAAGACGTAAATCTTTCACCAAAGTACTCACGTAATTTGAAAATTTGAAAAAATCTTCTTCTTCATCCTCTCTGTTCCTCTTAATCTCCCTCTCCACCTTCTTCCATTGTGAATGTTATAATTTTTTTACTTTTAGCATAACTGATGATATTATTAGTTGCCCTTCTCGTTCCTCATCTGACGTCTTGTTCTATCACAGAATGCTGTCCTGGTGGGCGGCTACGGCCGTGTTCTTCAGCAAGGGCATCGCCATTCAGTTCAACCCCAGCGAGGGCGGCGGCGAGTGCGCCCTCAGGCTCGATGGAAGAGGTCGCAACAGTGGCTTCGACTTCCACACCAACACGCTACGAGGAGGACCTTTGTAAGTGTCTCGTAATTTAGTGTATCTTGTCTTAAAGTTGTACTCATTTTTTTTAAAGTAAGCCAATATTTTAGCGTAAAACTAAATCCACGTTAATTGACGGTATTTCGTAAAAGCCATTCTGACCGTGTAAAAGACATTTTTTGGGACGGATTACAACAATGGTACCAAAAGTTGAGAAAACCCTGATACATATTACAATACTATCTATTGGAATATTTTTTGTAGCCCCCTACATGTAATTCTGGCGTATCTATCGCAAAACATCCCAGAAGAAATCACCCATGTAAATCGGACCTCTTTTACAAAAGAGCGGGAACGTGATCCAGTTTACGTGTTGTAAAGTTGTTACTGTGTGTTACAGTGGCAGGGGCGGAAGTGGTGCCTGTATCACGTATGATGCCGTCAATCAGGCCTACCTGGAGGCGAGGAAGAGAATACGTAAGTGCAGACTCACCTCTTACACGGTGACGTTGCAATGTATCAGTTGTGCAACTGGCTTTATGGTCAACTAGGGCTATCTGATTCAGATTTTGGAACACCTAGCTACAGTGGTAGTACTATAGATCGGCTCTGAGCCTGAAGATTGATCATTGTCACTACACTCAAAGAAACTGTTTGGTTACTAAACTAGTTTTACTGTGGATTTTTTCCATCAAGATAAGTGAAATAAAATTTCACAACGTTTAGGGATCTGGAATCTAAATCCATCCTTAGGTGGGCTAGAACCTACAACATATATTAGAACAAACCGTTTTAAAGCTGAAAACAAAAACCTCCTTCCCGTAGTTTTTCATGTCCACAATAAAAATCTAAATAACATAAACCGACCATCACCAACAATGAATTTCAAACAAGGAACAGTTCTTAAAGTTGTTGCTTTTAGCCTTCCAAAATTGAAATCACTAATAACCTATTTAGTTTCTAAACACTAACTCCAAGATTATCATACTGGCAATGTATTATCACAATATTTTAAAGTTATAATATGTTAACTAGTACGTCCTATCGTTTTAAAACAAATAATTTTTATAATTTATATGAGGAGTTTTTGTCAAATAGTACACTAGGGTAGCGTTTAACATTTGAATCAGATAAATATTTTTTTAGAAAAATGTTTGTATTTACTTCCTTGTGGGAAATTGGTTATATCATGGATATTTCTAAAGGTAATGGTTTCAGTTCATCTAAACAGCTGTTCTTATTACCAAACTATGACGACACATACCATATGACGTAAGTAACCAAAGGATGTCACTGGTTCAAATTTTGGTCGTTCAAATTACCAACACCTCCTCCCCCAGAGCTAAGACATACCCATGTCAAAATCTGAAGTCCTTGTGTATCAGCTATTTATGAAAGGAGCGCTTAGAATCCTCCAACCTCAATCAAGCCGGATTTAAATTCCAAGGGCTGCATCATCACATTCCTACAATAGATTATTTCCCTTCAGATGTAACTGTATGTCTCAAGGTCATCAAGAACGTGTTTTAAAAACGTGTTGCATAACTCATTGCTAGATATCTTTTAGATGCTGTGGTTCATACCAGATAAAAACTAAGAGGAAGATCGTTATTAAGTACGATATCTGCGTTTAAAAAATTTAAAGCACACTTAAAAGCATGGAAAAGATGGAAAGTTTATTTAAAGTACCTAAAGGTGCCTTTTTTCATTAAATTCATATATTTTACCAAATTTGGGTTTCCAAATATGTTTTATTATATATGCATACTACAAGGGTTATTTGACAATTCAATTCCTTGAATGTTTAGTGCCTTACTAATTTAACATTTGAGTTTTCCTTTCATATTTTGCATTTTTCCTCTCTTGTTACCTTTCCTGGCCAGTTCTTACAGGTAGTAAGCTACACACTGAATTGAAATGGCAAAACCGTAACTCTATACAAGTAAGCACTGAAGGTTTGTTAGCAGCTAGAATAAAGATGAACCGTCCTATTTATGATGCACAGCTCCCATTTACCAAGCTCTTCTTGTACTAGTAACCAGCTAGCCTTGCTCTGAGACCTTGCACTGCAGAAAGATGGTCTCATTCCTTGTTTGCCCTTCAACGTCATAACGGCATGCTCTTGTCATAAAAACACCATCAATGATCCCAGTTAAAGAGCTCTATACTCGTCCGTGTCTGTGCCAATAAATATGCTATGGCCATAATGTTTGTTTATTCGGTCAAAAATTTACCTCAGAATAAGAATGTTGGATTTTTTCAAAATCTGTTATTTTACACAAACAATAGCCTCGGAGTATTCTACCGTATTTCTATTAGCAAAAATATGATACGTGCAATTAGCTTAACTTTAAGAACCAATCGTCAATATGTGTGTGAACATTACTAAATAGCGGTCATAAAATTCGGTGGGTGAAGGTTTCACTCTTATAAAACAACGTAAAGGGAAATAAAAAATGTCTCGTGTTGCACGATCTAACAAAATGTGCTTACCATCATGGACGGAGTTAAAGGAGGTATGGGAGGCAATGCCCCCCCAGACCTCTCAAAAGTTTTTGAGTTTTTATTACCAATCTTAACAGTTCTATTATAATTTTTTATATTTAACACATATACTTTTGGAAATTCATGATAGCATTGGTTATTAATCTACAAATTCAAACCAAGGGTTATTTCTATATAGAAAAGAATCCGGTCAAAAAATATAAATGAGAGAATTAAATAGTAAACAAAACACTCTACTTAGCCTATTTTGTACATTCGGAAAGTTACCCAACGACACTAACACTCAGCCACCGAGCTAGCGTGGAACCAGTAGTACTTTGTATAAATGTAAATATCGTTAGTCACTTGAAAACGGGAGTATTTTAACCGACTTTCGAAACGATGTGTAGATTTTAAACACAAGACGTGTTGGAAAGGTCCAACTAAATGTTCATTTAATAACATATAATTTAATGAGTTTTTACTGTGTTAAATGTTTCTTTTTCTCCATTTTTAGGCTATATTGCGACAACAACTAGGAAATTAACTCCGTGGCCCTAACGAGTAACTTCTTACTCCGCCCATGCTCACCATGTTGCCAATCCCTCCTGTTAACTAAATCGCAAGTTTGAGGTCATTAAATATGTAATTTCACAAAATTACTCACCCACCTAATTTTGTAGCCACTACTTGGTTATTCTAGGGCCAACTCATTCTGGGTATTTAATGGGTATTATTTTATTCTTGAGTAATTGTATAGTAGCCTAATACTAATGATGTTGTTGTTGCGTTGCAGAGGTGGCGACCCCGTCGGGCGACTGGAAGCCTCATGAGGTCGCCTCTGTCGGCGAGTTGCTGCTGGACATCTCCATACAGCTCGCTAAACAGTAAGTAATAGTAACTTGTACATAATCTGAAGGTCACCGGTTCAATCCCGGGCTGAGTCCAGCTGCCTTTGATTAATGAGCTATTAATTAATTAATGACCCTAAACAGTTAAATACTTTGACAGTAACAAAGCTTCATAATATCATCAAAATCAACACACTTATTTTCAGCTTAACAGAACCTGAAAGGTTACATCCATTCCCAAAGGAATGATAACTGATATATACTATCCTAATTAAATTACCTATTTTATTTTAAAATATTAAATATGCCTCTTGAATTGAATCAATCACGTATTCGCCCATCCACCCAGCCTTTCCCACTCTACATCTCTGTTCCGTTTCAGCTACGCCCTCAGCTACGAGGAGGTGGAGAAGGGCCTCCCCCTGATCGACACATCCAAGACCCTGATCAGAGAGGTCTGTCCTGCGTTTCTTTCAAACGTCGAGTGTCGTCCGGGGAAGTACCGCAGGCCTGACGGACTCTGCAACAACCTCAAACATCCCACCTGGGGCGCCAAGAACACCCCGTTCACGAGGTTTGGATCTAACCATAGATAGCAACCCTTTAGTAAAAGGCTTGCAGAAGCATAACTTTGTTAAGTCGGTGCACTGGTCCATTTATCGTTATTTGAACTGAATCGATCGAGTCGTTCTTTGAACTGAATCGATCGAGTCGTTCTTTGAACTGAATCGATTGAGTCGTTCTTTGAACTGAATTGATTGAGTTATTCTATGGACTGCGGACTGCGGACTATGGGCGGTGGACTGAATCGAATGAGGTGTTCTTTGAACGAAATCAATTTCTCATAATCGTAGCTGATTACGTTGTTTACATTTTTTAACTATAGTAAAACCATAACTGATATTTTATTGAGTCTATGAAGTGGTCTTTCACCTCTTTTGATTTGTGCTATTCGTCATTAATTTTATTAAAATTTATTTTATTCACTCAGTAAAGTCGTTCTCTTCTTTGACTGGCTATAAGGAACGCCGTATTCCCATTACTCCAACGCAAGGAACCGCGCTTTTCTACGACTGATTTTATTCGCATTCAAAAGAAAAATGTAGTGTTCTACCAGTGTTTAAATTTTGTAAGTAGCCTACTTGAGTTTAAGAAGAATAAATTAAAAACGTTAGTCATCACGATAACCATCGTGATAGTAATCGTGTACAATCACGAACATTGATAAACATTGATGTGCTGACGAAGTAAATTTAGAGAAAGACATTTAGTCATAAGTAACAAATATTTAACTAATTTGATCTTAATATGATTGGTTAAATAATTAGGTGAAATTGTAAAGTAGTTTAACTAAGTGGAGTATATAAATTACAGAGAAGTTTTTAAATATCAAGGTGTGGCGGTTGTACAATATTTCAATCCCCGTAAATGGTAATAGACGGACATATTCCCGTATTGGAATCTACATAAAGTGGTAGTCGTCAGTAGGCTATCTCCTTGATTCTATTACTTATGTTGAATACAGAATGAAATGCAGTAGTATAGGGATACGCATGTAATAGCTTGCATGTAATATGTCACAGTGTCTACCAGAAACCCTTGGTCAGGTCAAGAGCGTTCTCTCCAGGTTAGGCATCCTCCTCGTGTCAAGGATATCCCTTCACTATCGGCGATCACGGTCATCCCTGGTGTGAAACTCTTCTTAACGTAGGAAATGTTTGGAATGCTCATTGAAATGTCAAGGCGAGAAATATCAAAAGTAAATAAATATCAAACATCAATGAACATTTGTTGTTCGTCCTAGTTTTTCATTGAATAATGAGGTAATAACTGGCATGTTAACCCAAATAATGATCTTATACTTATGAGTATCCTTATAGTATCGACTTTAAGTCGAGTATGCCCGCACTTTGTATGGGTTGTAGGATTCTGTGTTCGGGAAAAGTTACTTATTAACAAAGTTACTTATTAACATGACAAAATTAATTAGATTAGATCAGAAACTATGAATAATTATCAAAACTCGTTATACGTCAAGTTAAAATTTTATTGTATAAATTCAACGTGTGTTTAAAATCAATGATCAATGTAAACAAACTAATATTGATTTTTATTTGACATTTGTTTGTTTTTCTTTCTATTAAATCAGTTATAAATCACATAAGTGTCGTGCCAAAATCACCAAGTGCTAAAACCACCAAATTCCACGAATCAATAATTGGCCATCCGCAGCGCTCGCTTGAGGTAGGTAGGTAGGATACATCCCCTCGACTGAACCCACGGGGGCCACGTAGTGTTGTCTTAAGCCTGTGTAGTCAGGAACTTTAGTAAAAAGTTCAAACCCAGATTGCAGAATAGGAGCTAATTCTTCATCACATATCTGAAATAATATACGTATCATTTCACGAGAAATGAATAAATCAGGAATGGGTCATGTAAAACCACAAACTATGTGATTTGACCTGCCAATAACAGCATAAAAGGGCTATATAAAGCATGGGAAATTAAATGATGTTTTGAAGCATGGATTGACGGATCTCAACCAGATGTACTCAAATTTAAAATAAAAATATATATATAAAAAGAGTTAATGGCTATTGTTTTTGGTCCCTAGGAACCTCAAAACGGAAAAGTAACATGGTCCCGGTCTTAAATCTTGCCATGAGTCCTACGGTAATAGCTTTGACTATACATTATTGAAATAGCTCCTTCCCTATGGGAAATTCGCTAAAAGAGAAGCAAAACCAGAATATAAACAGAGTATTAACTCTTACCATGCTGCCTACGGTAATTATATAACGTATTCCCTATGGAAAATTCGATAAAATGAATAATATTTGGAAATATTTTATAGACCTAGTAAGTAGGAGGGGTAGATAATCCCGCATGCGCCCGGTCCGGTTGTACCATCACAGGTTAGGCACATCCCAACTACCTGCTCTACAACCCTGAACCCTTGTCAAACACCTCATTATCGCGTGCATTCATCCGTAAATTCTGTTGTTGATTTTGAACTGTTTTTCCAAGAATTAAGGATTTGGTGATTTCGATTTTGGTGATTTTGGCACGGAATCATCACATATCATCAAAATCAATGTTCAACGCTTAAACAATTTAATGTTAAAAACTAAACAGACAGCTGATTATTTACAGTAGCTTTCAGTATTCATTGAAAACTGAAAGCAAAATGTGACTAATATCGTGTAAAAAGTGAGTTTTTAATGTTCGTTATTTACTTTTCAAGGGGCGGTGGACAATTTCAAGCATTGAAAAACCTTCTCTTGAATATAGAGAATGCAATAAAGAAGTTTCATTGTTATTAATTTTTCCGTTTTTATTGGAGAAGACGGCGTAAAATACCTCCTGAACAGACAGACAGACATAAATTGAGATAAGACTTGTTTCAGATTATCTAATGCACGAAACGTAAAAATAACTAAAAATGAATAACTGTACTAGACTAAGACCCAAAACGTTATTAAACGTGAATCTTTAACACGAAACTAACATTTATATTCGCCCTAAAGAATAATAACTTACATTAGTAAAACCATCTAGTTCAACCTATTGCGTATTAAACCTTTTTCCTTTAAAACAATAAGTGTAATATCAATATATAATATTCAATTTTTAATTTTTCCTTGTAATGTATTCAATTTTTTATCTCGCAAAATAAACATATAAGCCTAATAGTGTTGTCAAATAATAAATTTCAAACGAGATAGATCATATTTGATTTGAAATACATTTGAAAGACTAGGACGGTATAGTGTCCTGTAACGCAGTTACTTTGAGGTCACGAATTGTGGATAGTTATGAGTGATGGTCGGTAGATGTGTGGATTAACGTCGGTGGATTAACTAATGAATACTAGGCCTAAACCGCAAATACCTCAATATAACCTCATTATTGGACCAATTCGTAATTCAGAGGCAAAATTGAGGTTCGATTCCCGCGTTAAACTATAGTTCCCTTAGATGCCATTGGCTGTTGAGTTATTTAACAGTCATGTTTAAGCGGAACAAGTCAGCCTTAGTTCGTAACAAAACTACATGATCGCGCCACAATATCTTACAGAATAACTTGTTGATTAGCATTATACGTGTTGGTTTTACTGTAGGATGAATTAAAAATTTGCGTCTTCCAACACTACTTAATATATATTTACACAAAAGTTGTTAAATTGGTACTTTTTAACAACTTTTGTATATATTTACCGTTTGTATATAATTACAATATGAGTGTAAGTAGTGTTGGAAGACGTGAGTTTTTAATTCATCCTATAATATCTTACACTCATTCATACTTGGCTTAAGATTGCCTACCTGGGTAGGTCGCCATTTCAGAAAGGTAATAAGGTAATGTTACTATTATCTTTTGAAATGACGACCTAGAATTTCAGAGGGAGGTATTTTAAGACGAGAGTGAATGAGAAATAAGTGTAAGATAAGTGTGGCGCGATTAGTCGTTTTGTTCCTGCTTAGCTCACACGAACTGGCGTGATTATGGGGATGGTGTGTGGATGAACGTAGTATTCAATACGGTAGTGCAGACGCTAAACAACACCAGGGAATATGAAAAAGATGGTAGAGTTACTGCAGACTATAAGATGAACAAGAAAGAAGGGTTTTGCGTTGATGAATATTAGAGACAATTTTATGGTTTGATATGAAAATGCCTTTGATTTAATTATTTTTAACTTATGATATTTGATTCTTAAGCTTTGATTAGACGTGTGCATTGTGTTGCAGACTGCTAGGGCCGCTGTTCTCGGACGGCATGACAGCGCCCCGGATCAGCGTGAAGGGCTCCCAGCTGCCCATGTCGCGTATCGTGTCCCGCACCATGCACCCGGACGAGGGCTTCCACGAGCACGCCGGCACAGTCATGATCGTGGCGTGGGGACAGTTCATGGACCACGACTTCACTCTCACTGCCACTCCTCTTGGTACGCGCACGACCATCTCTGCTTCCTCATTATTGCTACCTACAGACGCATTTGTGCAACATTTAAAGTTACTCTGACTCTAGTTGAGATTTGTAGTGACTGATTTTTGAAGCCTACCCTGATTTATTTATTTATTTTGATTTTCAGTGATGATTGCCATGATCTAAGCAACAAAATTTAATACAAGCCCATTTTAAACCTCAAATTCATATTTGGGCATTTGAAGGTGAATTTGAGTAAAGGATGTGTGAGCTTCAATGACATCCTGTTAGACCATCTCCAATTCTTCTAACATTCGTTTAGAGCAGGGATCCTCAATACGCAACCCTTGATACGTTTTTTGCAGCCCTCAGACTGTTTAAAGGGTAAATACAAAATTTAGAATTAGGCTACCGGTACAAAAAATATTTTATAAAATAATCACAAAATACTTAATAATTATGTACCTATAGAAAATTTCCTAATTAATTAGTACAGTCTTTTTACAATATTCTTGTTACTAGTTATTTGACGCTACTCGGCTTTTTTGTCACGATTAAAGAAAACGGTGCTTCAGGTAGTTTCAAAACACATTTTTAAGCTTTTATTTATAAAAAATTCTGGGGAGAGCCCCTATACCCCCAAGTTTACTAACCCCCAGATCCCCCAAATTTGTATTTTCGCAAAAGCAATCATGGGCCGCCACTACTTAGGCCCTGAAGAAAATTTAATACAAACCCAATTGGCCCTCTGAGAAATCCTAATAAGAATCGCTGGTTTAGTGTTTTGATCCTAGTCTATTATTACACAGAATCTCATTAATTCTTTTTATTCGTCTTGATCTATAAGCTTCCTTGCAAGTTGTAGGCAAGTATTAGTCATGTACTAACCTAGACCCATATTTTCATTCTTGCAACATCTCAAGAGAAATTATAATTATTGTAAAATATTACATTCACTATCTTGCATATTGGGTAGGGTACTTTGAAATACCAGTCGGGCCTATAAATGTATCAGCATCCCATATTTCAACTTACATAGTTGATACAGATACTAATAATACCTGGTGGGAAAGATTGTACTGCGACCTATAAGATCTATTGTGTCCCCCAAACTAGTCTTCAGTTCTTGCCTACAGAACCCCCTCTAGTCCTAACACCTTGATGAAGATTAGTATCATGTGGGATTTTAACTCCACTGGGAAGTCTCCAACTGCTAACTGGTGTATTTCCAAGCTTCTGGCTCTTTCTGACCTACTGCCCCACACTCAGCCAGTATGTGTCCAGGTGTTTCCTCACCTGATTGACAAAATGGACAGTCGCCAATTTGAACAATGTTCATCTTTACAGATGCCCTCTGAGCTTACATTGTCGCCGGCTAGAAAACCCCTTAGCATCCTTAAACTGTTTTCCTTAAGCCTGGTCAAGGTCTCAGACCCTATCATTATGCCCTCCAAGCATTTCCTTGGCCTGCCGACATTCCGGGAGATCAGTCAAGACTTTTTCTCTGGTTCCATTTTCTTCCTCCTTAAGCCTCTTTTTGAAGAAGTCCTCCAGTGCGCAATCTGGCTCCGGCTTTACAAAGGGGCAGGCTGATGGAATTTAGGGTTTTCTCATCCCAGTCAAGTTTATTCCCTAGCTCCGCATGAAATTACTTTTCAAAGTTGTACTTTCTTACCATGGAATCCCTTGGAAGTTTCATCAGATCCCTTAGATCTGGCGGAAATAACTCAACCCAGATTATGGAGGAGATGTTGAAGCCAGTTCTCTTCATTCTAAGCAAGGTCTTCCTTGCTGTTCTCTCTACCACAGTGTGTAGGGGTGTCAGATTTAAAATCACCTCCATGGCCGCAGTTGGACAGGATCTCATGGCTCCCGTGATGATGATGCAGGCCAGTCTCTGTACTTTCTCCAGGGCTTTTCTTGTTGCTTCTACCTTGGTTCTGCCAGGCCAGACTACACAATCATATGTGTTGATTGGTCTCGCCAACAGGGTGTACATGCTTCCTAGTACATATGGGTTACAACCCCACATCTTCCCCGCATATCTTCTGCATATCATTAGGTTGTTAGTGGTCCTGTAGGTCACCTCCTCTATGTGTCTATTCACATAAGTTTCCTATCTAGTACTAGCCCTAGAATCTTCACTTCCGATTTATATTCAAGCTGCCCCCCTTCTAGCCTGATGGTCCTCAGGTGATCGAGACTCCTCTCACTTAGCCCTTTCTTACACTTAACCTGTAACCTGGTATGTACCTTGTTGCTAAACTACATCTCATCACTCTCAAGAGATAGCGCATGATCTCCCTTTTTCCCTCTTGGAGTAGTGCCGAAAGAATGTTATCTATTCCAGGTGACTTGAAGGGCTCGAATGAGTTGATGGCTCAAGAAGTCTAGAGTCAGGGAGGCTGATTGCAGTGGCCATGCCACTGGGCGGTGGGATCGCCAGCCCCTACGCCAATTTACGTAGTTATAATATTGTTATAACAAAATTTCAATAACAAGAGCCTATGCACTGGCAAGTTCGTAAATTAAAAAGTAAAACTAACTATTGGTTGACGATTGAATATGTCTTTATTGACTTTATGGTGTAATTTGTATGGTAAAAATTTGTTTATCACCTTTGAACATTTTGTGAATTTTGCCATTATTCGTGAAAAATTTTCCTGCCAACAAAAGTCAAGATCCTCGCTCGTCTTCCCATGTAAAACCAATTAAATATATTCTATTAAGAATGCAACTGAGAGAAAGTTGTACTAAGGAATATAAAACATAGGAATATACTTTACTAAGGAATATACAGAATATAAAACTATTTATATTCTGAATTCTTATCGGTCTGCTTATTTGAGGCGACACATTAAATGGCAATCTGGAAATAAATCATTAAATTACATTTTTCAAATCATCACCTTAAACTGTGTGTCCTTATAATTTATTTGTTAATCTTCTTCCCCAGATCCACTAAACAAGAACGAGCCTGAAGAGTGCTGCAACAGACCACCTCACCTCAAGAACCCTTACTGCTTTGAGATCCCCGTGCCCGACGATGACTACTTCTATAGAAAATGGAACGTCAAATGCCAAGACTTTGTGCGTGCCTTTCCTGGAATCAGACCTGGATGCCGATTAGGTAAAAAAGACCAAATTTTTCCTTTTCATGGATGATACTCTACTTGACACAACTCAGAGTGATAAGATGATTACTTTTTTCCCTGAGTTTTCCTCTGAGAAGCTCTTCTAAGGGAAATAAATATATAGGGATGGAAAACTTATATTAACTACAGTATTGTTTTATACCGAGTGAGTTTTTTTAAAGTGATCCAATAGATTAGATTAGATCATTGAAATGGCAACCATATTACAATGTAGGTATTTTAAGCCAATTATGAATGAGAATTGACTGTAGGATGATTATGGCGCGATCTTGTAGTCTTGTTACTGACTAAGTCTGGAATGTTCCTTAGACAGAACTGTTAATTAATAGCCCAACAGCCGATGGCAACTAATAGACCTACAGTTTAATGTGGGATCTGAACTACGGCCTCTGAATTATGAATTGGTCTAATCATGAGGATAGTTTTTGCGGAGTAACGTAGTATTCAATAGTGCGGACGTTAATCCACACAAGAGAACACTACATCCCCGACCATCTCTCACAACTATCCACAATTTTTGAGTAGTTGGATTACAGGATGTCGCCACCATCCCAGTCCCTAAATAGTTTTTAACTACACAACTTAGCACAACACTTTAAATTTGGAACTTTCTTAATTTTAAGTTTCACTCAGGAATACAATTTCAGATTTTTTCAATATGGTCACCATTTTCCAAAATGGCAACAAACTTAAAAATGTCTAATGGAACAACCTGTATTTTATTTTGTTTTTGGATTCTACTCTGTAAAATAAAAAATTCAATATCTTTAATGGTTTAGAGGCAACGAATTTTGATTTCTTTGATATGAGATTTTAATATCAGTTTTAATATAGGTTCGATATGAGGTGAGGAATATGAGGTTTTCGATATGAGGTTTTAACCTCATATTGAAGAAATCAAAACTTCAAGTCCTCGTAGCTTTTAAACCATTAGAAATATTGAAAACAACCGATAAAAACGTTTTTTTAGAGTAGAATCAAAAAACAAAATAAAATATATTAGACTTTGTTTAGCCCTGCCAATGCTTATATCTTATAATAATTTTAGTTGAATCCTCAGATTACTCTATAAATGAGTAATTATATTTGGATATAAAGATTGATGAAATTGATGAAGTTCCATGTGGTACAAGGTGGGCAACCTCACTCTATTTGGTGTGTGAAAACAGCAATTGGTTTGCAGATGTTCATTTTTACAATTCTGTTTAGGTTCTCGTGTCCCCTTCAACACTCTAACAGGAACAATTGACGCCAACACTGTGTACGGCGTCAGTGAAGCCTTCTCCAGGTTAGTCATTGAGAAAACGATCAATTTATTTTTCATGGTATAGTGACGTATGACAACTTGTCATTAAAAGCTTTGGTTAAAGCCTAAATTAAGAAAATTTATCAGAGTAAAACTTCAAGAATATACATAAACTAGATTAAAACGTTTCCGCAACAGTATAAAATATTTGGAGATTTTGGAAATAAAATACTGTATTCGCTTACATTTATAAGGATTCTAAAGTTTTTCGCAATCTATCAGCATGAAATGGTAATAGGAAGTGAAATCATAACCTGTTAATTCTGTTCAAAATTAATTTCAAATCATAAAACATGAAGGTTCTATTCAGCGAAACAACAAAATGCCTATGAAATATATAACTTATAGTGTGATGGGCAAATATTCCAGTTTTCTTGGACCCCCAGTCTCAGGCTCTAAAATCCTATGGTTTTTATGGGAACTGGGTTTTCCTTGTTTCTTTCTTATCTCTCTTGCAGACTCGACTTACAGATGAACCTGAAAAACCAGTCAGAACTGAATTCAGAACTCAGATTCTTGAGGAGGAGAGGGGTTAATATCCATACTCGTCCAACTCTCTCATATGATTGATGAAGAAGGCTTTTGATGTATTCTCTAAAAAGATAAGGAAGAAAGATGAGGTTTCTCTTTCTATTGCACGGGGTATTTGTTTTAGAGTGTGAATAGGCTTCTATTATCTTTTTATTTATAAAAAGAGTTTTTTTTTTATTTATATTTACCGTAATCTTGTTTCAGACACTTGCGCTCTGGGTTTGGAGGCAAGCTGAGGATGAACCCTGTGTTTGCCGAGTACGGTCTCAAGGACCTGTTACCGCTCAAGCTGGACATTCCTGACGAAGGCTGCACCAGGACCAATAGGTCTCAGTACTGCTTTGATGCCGGTGAGGGAAATATTTACATTTTGTAATGAAAGGTTAGTTGTAAGATAATAGTACTGCAGTCGTGGTAATGGAAATACTACTTCAAACTTTTTAATGGACGATTTCATTATTAGTAATAAACTATTAAATAGAAATTAGTAAGTCTTTTAATCTAAGTAAGTGAATAATTAGCCATGAAACCCATTCACCCTATTTATTCCTATTTACCCATTTATTCTTGAAGGGAGAGTACTTTTCTTATGTACTTGGTAATTGGCAGATTTTGGATCATTTTAAGAGATGAAAAATATCAAAAATTTCACTTTGTGTATTGATTATTGAGTAGATCATCAACTTTAATGGTAGTGGATCATTCTAAAAGTGTTTTGTTGACAGAAGCAAGGATCTTGGGTTTTAGGGTTGGTGTAAGAAGATTTCACATTTCCCAGGATCGTAACGAAATTCAATTGTCCTACATTTACCATTGTTATTGCACCTTCATTTGTATGAGCCCTATAATTATTAATATCCAACCTCATCTACAATGTAGCATGAATAATTCACACGTCAAAGAACCATTTAAAAACCACAGATCAAAAACGAGGATAGAACAACTATGGCTGTCCTATGCATATAATTTTATAGCCTAACGAGAGAAGTTTTGAATCAAAGAAGTTTTTGAGTGATATACACTTTCTACTATACCATATGATACAAAAGGAGTGATTCTAGTATCTGTATTATGTCCTAGGTGAGATCCGAGTGAACGAGCAGCTAGTGTTGACATGCATGCACACTCTGTGGGCTCGGGAACACAACAGGCTCGCACATGCCCTTCAGCAGATCAACCCTCACTGGGACGATGAGACCCTTTTCCAGGTATACCAACAAAAGCCTGTTCCAATTGCAGTAAAAAATACCAGAAGTAGGCTAAAGAGAGTACCAAACAAGGTTTCCATTTAAATTAACACTAGCTATTCTTAGTAATGGTGCTTACAATTATTTTTAATATTAAGATACTGTACTATATGTTCCATTTAGGTAACTTTCTCTATAGTAAAACTACCATGAATAACTTTTCGATTATTAATCATAAAAAACAACAATATTGAGATAAAAAGGGGAATTCATAATTTTTTTATATTGTAATGTTTTTACATTTTCATGTTTGTATAAAAACCTGGATAGCATTAGCATATTATATAAAAAAAATAATATTCTGTTCAAAACAAAACAAAAATCTTATTTTCATTGTCTATTATTGTTTACAGGAAGCTCGAAGAATAGCTATAGCTGAAATACAACACATAACTTACAATGAATTTCTACCAATTCTTTTGGGCAAAGAGGTTATGGAGAAGTTTGGTCTGTTGTTACAAAAAGAGGTAATTTACTACTTAATATACATAATAATAATATATTGGTTATATACTACTTAGTGAAATTTAAAATGATAATAATAATTTCTTATTATCCACTCTTATTGTGTTAATTTTTTGTGGATAGTAGCATTTTTCTGTTTTAGCTGTTATTTAGCATAGTTCTTTTATGGACAAAACTGAAATACTTTTTTCGTATATAGTACACACCATAGTTGAAAGCAATATCATTTCAAAAATCAAACTGAATGTTTTAAATACTGTAGACTACACCATAGTGAAAAATACTATATAAACTCAATTGAATTAACCCATATATTGAAAATATGAAGGTTGTACTTGTTACTTAGATATTGATTACTAGTTAATGCTCATGAGTGACAGAAAATTGATTTTGATTCTCTTTTTGTCAGGGCTACTGGGATGGGTATGACCATGATGTCAACCCTAACATAATTGATGCGTTCTCCGCCGCAGCTTTCCGCTTTGGTCACACACTCCTGCCAACCGCTGTGGAGCGCTGGAGCAAGGCTCACAAGTTTATTGGTTAGTTTTATTAATACAGTTTTCTTCATATAATCTTCAGGGCCAACACAGTTTTATGGCGCCCGGGAAAAGATGTTGTCAGGTGCTCCCTGACAACAATCAATCCCAAAATACTCTTTGGCTTATACAAATGTTTTGTGGCAGGTTGCGTTGTTGTCATCTTCAGAGTCCCAAGGTCGACTTCAGCTGACCGGCATAATGGAGAGAGAAAAAATGCATACAGAGGCTATTCAATTTTGTGAAAATATTTAATTCGGGAAAACTTAGCACATTTATAATGTGATAGGTGTCAAACATATATTTCCTCTATAAATGCATATGCAATAATTCACACCTACTACTTTCAGATAAGATTTTGCATCAATTTCACTGCAACTGTGAGTTCTTCATGACTTAATTTTCTCTCAAATATATACCAAAACAATAAAATGTATCATTTAATTTTTTATTTTAGCCTCCAAAAGGCTGTCAGATCTCATCCGAAGACCATATGACCTCTACAGAGCTGGAGTCATTGACGAGTACTTTATGGGACTTACAAACCAAGTCGCCCAGGCTATGGATGATTCTGTGACCCAAGAGGTAAAGGGTGTGTTAAAATAAGCTGATCAAAAACTGAAATAAATTAACTAGTTTGACAAAAAGTGTGATAATATTCTTTAAAATAGGTTTTGTTTTGTAATGTGAAGTCTTGTTTCCCCAAAATATAATGAGAGCAATATTTATTTTATTACAATTTTCTTGATTTTTTTTCTCAAAAGAGCTCAACTGGTCATCACAATGGGCCACTACATATGTCCTTTTTGGTGATGAAATAAACACAGCTCATGAGGGCTACTGGGACATTGTGCCATTGCATTGGTAGATGGTTTTTAAACCGTCTACTTTTAATGAATATTGGTAATGTTTTACTTTTTTTATATTTAATCTGCTTGTAAGAACTTATTAGCTAAAACAAAGGATATTCAAGATCAAGCTATTTTAATCAGTTACCAGTCTGTGTTCAGTTACCAATAGAAAACACCAGAAAACTAAGCTATAGCCTACTCTCTAAATATAAATTACGAGTCAAATCTGTTTTGAACTTTTTCTCATCAGAACCCACAAGACATCAATTCTATCAAGTAACACTTGAACAAAGTAAAACGGAGAATGTCTTTTCAGGTGACCAACAACCTGTTCAAGAAGCCAGGTCATCACCATGGACTCGACCTGGTATCGTTTAACATGCAGCGTGGTCGAGACTTCGGTATTCCAGGCTACATGGAGTACAGGTGCGTCACACATTTATATTTTTTTTTAGTTTTTGTGTTCCTGACTCGTGTCACTTTGCTATGAAATTTAATTTAGGAACAAGATAAAATGAATAAAAACTCTAGATGCAGTTTAAACCCTTCATGGTGAATACATAGCCCATAGTAAATATAGTGAATATAAGTTATGATTTTGGTATACACTATTATTAGCTGTATGAATTTTTTTTCAATTCTGCCCAACTTTAAAAGGTGGAACAATCAACTTTAACCCATAAAGCGCTACTGAAAATTACATTACCATTTAGTATATAAAAATCTAAATATTATTTTCCCAATCTTTTTTTTATTCAGGTACCTTGAATAAAAACATAAATTTGCTTAATTTTTATTTATTTATTGAAGATTTTAGAACTATTTTTTTTTGGTAACGAAAAGGTGATTTTTTTAAATACAAAGCACTTGGTTATAAAATTGTATTACAAAAATGGTTGAATAAATGCAAAAGGACTAATCAATTTAAAATATGAATACAGTTATAGTAAACCTGTAAATAAACTAAAAAGGGATATATGTACATTACTAAGCCTTGGGAAAGTGAAAACAGCTGGCCGTAATGACGCGTTTATAAGCGTAAATAGCGGACTGGGAGCCGTTGCCTAGCAACAGATTTCACTCATTAAATATTCAAACAAAGCCGACATATTGGTTTTGTGAGTGCATTGAGGTAAAAGACATCACCATGTACTCTATTGGTGTTTCGCGAACTACAGCGCAGTAAATGTGGCTAAATGATTGATCGCGTCTAAAGATGTCAGCCACGTTGTACAACTCTACTGTGCTGCATCTAAAAATTCTAGCCGCCCTGTAAGGGTTGATTCTCATAACACTAACTTGGAATAACATTTCAATATGATATAAAACAGAAAATACAGAAAATAATATATAAACTCATTATTGAAAATTTCATATCCCTACAGGAAGTTCTGTGGTCTACCTGGAGCACACAACTTTGATGGACTTATGGGAGCTATGCCTAACACCACAATCAGCCGCTACGCCACAGTATATGAGTAAGAGTTCAACTGAGGAATTACTTACTACTAAATATGTAGTTATCCATAATGATAAGCAAATATTTTTTTACATATATTACTGTTTAAAAATGATACACCATAATTATTAGTGTGTGATTTAAATACAGGCTATAACTTACTTCCAGAGTTAATTGGTTACGTGAGACTTTGGTGTAGTTGAACTTTAAACTTGAGTAAAAAATGGCTCTGGTTTGGATCGTAGAGTTGCCAATCAGTTTTTATCAGCACTTTGTCAACTTACTTCTATCTCTGGTTGATATATCCAGGCAAGAATAGAAATCTATATAATGGAAAGTATAATAGGCAAAAGACTTTAAAAAATGCATAGGTATTGATTTCAGGATATCATTAATTTTCAAAAGCTCAGCATTTTCAGCTTTTGAGTAAACATAAACCAATTATGTGAGTAAGTTATTTTGAACTGACCATCCTCTTTTTAAAAAGTACTAACTTTTTTCAATGCGCCTTGGAAAATAGTTTAAGGGGACTGCTTAAAACTGAACAAGTTTCAATTTACTCTATTACCTGCTTTTGTGGCCTTTGTCCTTGTGGACTGATGGTTTTACTGCATTGTATTTCACTACTATAGTAGCATCTTCAGGGAGTTTCAGATAGAAATTAAAAATCTTGTTAATCACACCACAAAAGGTAAAAATGTTGATACTTAGGTCCTTTCTACTGGGAAAAGTATATTAAAATGCTTGAACATTTTTATGATCAAATTCACCATAGCTATCAGAATTTGTTTTTGAAGACATCTGCTTACCCAGGAGTCCCTCCGACGTGGACCTCTGGTCCGGGGGAGTGTCTGAGAGACCTCTGCCAGGCAGCATGATCGGACCCACGTTTGGCTGCATCATCGCCACACAGTTCAGCTACGCTCGTCGAGGCGATCGGTTCTGGTACGAGCTGCCCAACCAGCCATCTTCATTCTCCCCTGGTAAGCAACTCTACATTACTAACACATTACTCAATTACTATGAATTACTACAATTAATATTTGCCAATGACTTCTGCAGACATTTCTATTGAAATTGTGTTAGTATTCAGTGTGGTGAGCTTAGCTTCTTAATATTTATCTACAGTCTAAACAAAAAATGTCTGAACTTATTTTTAGACATATACGTTATAAACTGAAAGTAGTAGTAGCATATTAATTCAAAACATTAAAAACATCTGTTTATGGTTAACTTTATTGGCAAAATTCAAAAGTACAACGTAGGAACTCATTACTATTTTTACATATTGGAGAATCTAAAACATCCTAAAATATTGATCTAACAAACATCAATACTATAAAAGGTTTACCAAGAAAGAAGATTATGAACATATATATATATTAATTTAATTAGAGTTTTAACTACAGTAATAATTTTTTTTTATTTTCTAGAACAACTTCAAGAGATACGAAAAGTGAAATTAGCAAGAGTCATATGTGATAATACTGATTTGATTGATACCATCCAAGTGTACCCAATGGTGCTAGCTGACCATGAAATGTGAGTACACTAATAGTATTTTACTCCTCATCACATCCTTTCCTTTTTTTAAATTAAATTTTAGTTTGTTATATAATGTTATTGTTATTATGTGTGTAATATATTTTTAGCATAGTTTCTCTGACTGTGATACACTTGTTCACTTGGAAATATTGACCATGTCATTGCAATTTGTGGTTTTGATATAGCTAAATAAAAGTTGTTTAATCGTTGAGTCATCCCTAAACATAATTTAACCTTGAAAGAATCATAGGAAATTCATTTGTTCTTAAAAATTATTTAACACTATAACTTACAAAATATTAACTATTTAATCGATATTTTAACTTTAAGCCAGACAAGACCGAAACCAAAAGTTCAGAAGTCTTTTTTTTTCAAATAGGGAGTGATTTTAATTATTCCAGCTACAATAATAACAATAGTTTTCTATGGTTTTTTAGTTTTTAACATGGATTGTCTTAGCCTTTAGGAGAGGGATATTGGCAATCCTTCAGACCAAAATTTGAAACGGTGAGGTCATATTCTTAGTGATGTTATATGAGGACATCAGCTGTATAGAGGAACAGATAGCATTCCCTTTAGACATATTTATGACCTAACCTATTTTCCACAGGGAAGTACTATCACACTTCTTGTTATTATATCCTTTACTTGTTGTTTTCAAAGGCAGTGCCTGTGCTTGTAAATGACTCGGGAACGTTTTGCTAAGTTCATCTGATTTATACCTTAATTATTAAGCTTAGTTATTAAGCTATGCAGTCTTTCCTTGACTTCTGCCTCTTTCAATCTAGAATAACTTTTTTTACCGTCTCTAAATAAATATTATACAATAACACAATAAGCTTCTCTCAAATGATCCCCTGTGTGATCGAGTGTACTGTGAGATCGTATGGTTTATCGGTGTGTGTTTTTTAAAGCAACCCACGAGTGCCATGCCGTAGTGGAATACTGCCATCTCTAGACCTCACTAAGTGGGCTGACCACAGCGGATCTGCAACAGGACCCTCCGGACCATCTGGACCTTCAGGACACTTCCCAGCTTCGGGGACAGCGTTCGACCCTCTCTTTGGCAAGAAGTAAACCACGAAATGACAAAGTGTTCAGGATGCATCCAGAGTAAGGCTAAGTGGGAATTGTGGGAAAATTTTTGTTTTAAAAAGTATTCAGTTCATCAAAAAATAAAATTCCATAAAGTTTAACTAAATTTTTGAAGTACGTATTAACAGCTCAACAATTTAAAATCCCTATTTGACTTACTCTGTTTTAATCCTAGAACATCAATCAATCACTATTTTGACCTTACATAACTGAGCTTATATGTATTTTTACTGGATTTGACTCAAGATGTACGCATCATCCGATTTTTCTTCATGTATATTTAAACTGTTAAGTTATTTTCTTGAATATTTGTCTTTCTTGAAGTAAAAGTATCACTCAATTTTCGGAGGGCATTCATTGTAATTTTTAATATCTTAATCGGTAAAACAAAGGTTATTTTAACTATCAAACTTCACACCCGTACTTACGTTATGAACCATTTTTAACTTATTACACTCCAAAGTTTAACTGAAAGCCCTCCCAAATTTGAGATGCCCTTTTTACTTTTGGCTTGACAAAGGTTTTTAAATTGTATATTGATATATGTAAATACAAAAGGTTTTGTAGTAAAATGGTACGGTGTTTGTGTACTTTTCTTTCCCTGACTTCTTCTTAGGGTTGTGCTTTTTTGTTTTTGCCATTTTTCCAATAAGATAATATTTTGATTGAGATATGTTTCAACCCACGGTTCTTACCACTTGACTTGAAGCTTTTGTTTGATGGTTAAAGCATTCATTAACACCGTAATCAAACACTAACATTTTAAGTCCAGAACAATCTAACTAGTGAAATCATTGAGGATCATGATTATCAAAATATCAAAAAAATAGAAAAAATGTATAAAAATAAAAATAAATAAAAATAAAAAATAAAAATAAATATCAATGTTTATCAAGATATCAAAAAATATCAAAGAGAGAAGTATAAAAGATTTATACATCTCCTCATCTTTTAAATATAAAAGTAAACATGACAACAACGATATTATCAGTTTTTTCACATTATTTTATACTTCTTTGTTTTAGTTAAATTTTTGTTGAAATTATCTTTACAATGATTCTAAATAAAGTTTAACAGTGGACTGCTAAATACTGTACTCTCTCTAACATTTGTCAATATTGCTATATTCAGATTAAATGTGTGAAATCATACTGCAACAGTTTCAGTCCATTGATATCCACTGCTTCAAGGAAAGCCTTAATCATTAAAACATGTTGTGAGGAAATTACAGCAGTATGGAATTTCCAATATATGATTTGTGATTTGTGAAAGTAAAAAAACTTGATTTAATACAGCAAGTGTAGCTATTATGGAGAGCCTTACAAGTCCTGAAAGGTTTGCCAGTAGGATTCTTTATTGCTTATTTCTTGTAATTTTGATAATTTTATGCCTTTTACTTTCTTCTCCCCTTATACGTAGTATATGGAGAAAGTATTGTTTTCGTCAAAATTTTCGAATTTGAGTTGAGGGTGGATATATCCGTTTTGGAGTCCCCTGAATCCAAAAAAGTGGGTTTGGAGGTGATGTCTGTCCGTCCGTGTGTCTGTGTGTGTGTGTGTGTGTATGTGTGTCTGGATGTGTACAGTGCCACAGCCTACCCCGTTGGTCCGATTTAGATGAAATTTGGCATCTATGTATATATTCACGGTATCTCCAGGCGTTTTTTTTCATTTTTTTGAATTTTTTATTTTTAAGGGTAGTTCACCCCTAAAAACCCTTAAAAAATGTGAAAAATCCAAATTTCTCAAAAACGGCTCTAACGATTTTGATTATAATTCTATAGTTTATAGTGCACAGAGTACTAAATAATTTGACACCACCCGCATGTCTGTAAAAATAACGGTTCAAAAGTTATAGGCTTTTAAATGTCAGAAAAATCAAATTTTTAAATTTTCAGCTAAAACAATGAAAGTAAAGTATAATTTGACTGTCACCATTAAAACCTGCTAAAAAAACTAAACAAATTAGTATTTTGAATTATTTGTCTACGACTAACGGTTCCAGAGAAAAGTTAAATTTACTGTCCATGATAAACACAGAACGTTGTCTGAAAGCGTCCAATGTTATTCTTATGAAGAATATTAAAATATCAATTTCTTCCTTTATTTTTTAACCGTTTTCCATGAAACTTGAAAAAGTGTAAGGTCCCAACAGAACCAACTCAAAAAAGCTTGGTATTACCGAGGGGGGGGGTGTTTCCCCCCATACAATTCGAACAATTAATTTAACTTTATCTCTCTTGTTTTTATCTTCAGAAGTGGGATGATTATTTTTGAAACAATAAATTGTTAAATGGTATTTATTTGGATGAACTTTGAAGAACATGATAGTTTTCTTACAGATTGTCTTTCTTGAACTTACTTAAGGGAGAAAGTATCTGTCAGTTCACTGCTACCGTTTATTTTTGGATAAGTTCTCAAAAATTTCCTTCTGTTGCCTCATCTCCAGACAATACAATTACGGTGGACTATGTGAATACGCAGACTCATTCACACTTATACCCTATGGCTCTAGGAACTTTTGCACCCTGGGCGGGATCGGCGACCACTGCCCATAAGACCGACCCACTCTGGAGGGTGATTTAAAGGTGAATATGCTTTAAAGCTATTGGATCTGATTACGTATAAACAGATCATCACAGACTTTGTCATTAAGCTGTTTTTGTAATTAAAAATTCCAGTTTATTTAATTGCTTGGATCATTAATTGATTTCCAATGAACAAAGGTTCAGCAAGGTAAAGTAAAATACCCGTCGCAGCGGACCTGCGTACTCAGCAAATTTCCAAATCAATAATATATGACAAGTTTTATAAAAGTCTGTCCATAAACGTGAGAATTATTTGCCTATTCTCCATAAGATTAACATGGGAAAGAGTGTGCTGGTTAGCTGCTGTGAGGAGCACTGAAAGTAGTAATTTCTACCATAAATAATTTTTATCTTAAAATTTATACCAACTTTCATCAACATCTGTCCATAAATAAAGGAGTTTGCCTATTCCCTATATATGATTAATATGGGAAAAGAGTATGCAGGTTTGCTGCCATGATAAACACATAAACTATGATTTTTAAGCATAAATGGATAGATCTCAACCACATGAAGCTAAATATCAAGTTTTATCCAAAAATATTGATTAATATAGGGAAATATTAGTTTTTCCCTATCCTCCTTAAGATTAACATTGGAGCCCCACAATACAACGTACTGTGTTTAGATTTTTTAATATCTCGGTAACCGTTGGAGATAGAGAAAAACTTTAAGAAACTTAATTGTGTAGTTTTTTTAAGCTGATTCCAATGGTGAAATATAAAATTAGAAATTTTTAAAAATTACATGTGAAAAACGCAAAAAACCCCATTTTAGGATATAAAACCCCCCAAACTACCCGTTGCCATTGACCGATATGTCTGGTTTACGAACTCGTCCAAGTGTTTGTAGGAATACACATCTCTACCAAATTTGGTCTTGATCGGACCATTTTTACGAGAGTTATCGTGTTCACAGACATATATATATAAATTTTAACGACTACTGTTTTTGGACTCTGGGCATCTAAAGACGAAAAAATAACATGGTCCCGGGCTTAAGTCTTACCATGAGACCTACGGTAATAGCTTCTTCCCTAAGGGAAATTCGCTAAAACCATCCCAAATTTGTTTAGGATTTCACTCATCAGGATTAAACTGGTGATCCTCAGATTAAGAAATGAGTAAGTTTCCTTCTAAACATCCAGCCAATGATCGTATATGGGCATATGCACTTATTACACAAAAATATATTAAGTTAGTCAGGATTCAGTTACCTAAAGCAATTTAAATCATACATCAGCAATTCGTAGAACGTGGATCTATATATCAAGAGTGAAGTGAGTTTTGTGCGGCAGCTTTGGACATGTATGTTGAAGAACGAATTCTGGACTGAGTAAAAAAAGATTTGGGGATAAATAGAAAAATTCTCGCTGGTGAAATTAGTGTGAGTAAAACTAAAGTTTTGTCTGATTTGCACAAAAATAAATTTTATCCTAACCGTTTCACAAAAGTTATCATTATACAAGATGCCAAAGACCATTTCGGTAAACGATGAACCTCTACTGTTCCTGGATACTAGGTTTTGTAAAAAAAACTAGTTTTTCTAAGAAATATTGACGTCATGCAGAAAGGACGTGTGCGGGAACAGCGCACGTCTAACGTATGAATAATCTCTGCCTACTTTAAAATATATAAAACAGCTGATTTCTGAATTAACGGAGGTGCAGTGTTTCAGAACAAGAGTTGTCTGCTATCTGACGGCTGCTCAACAACCAAAACATAGCAGCACATTCCGTATTGACAATGTTAGGCTAGAAACGTGGTCTCTACAGTCCAGAGTCCGTGAGAACATCAAGTATTGAATTTAAAATCCTTGAGTGTGATAAAGACATGTTTTTGTTTTTAAAACAGCAGTCGCATTTTTCAGAATATTAAGGTAGGTTGTTATTTTTCTGTTTTTGTAAACAACTATAGTTAGTTAAAAACATCTTTTCTTATCTAAGAATATTGTGATGTAAATATGTTGTCAAATTTCATTATGCTCATAATAATTTATATTGCTAACAACTATTTGTAATATAATACTTAATTTTTTGTGCTAATAAGTTGTAATAATAACTAAGATTTGTGTATATCGAGGTAGGTTACTTATAATTTGTAGGTTATCATATTATATTTAAGGTTTATCAATGAAAACTTTGAAAATGACTCTGGTGTAACTTAAAAAGATTACAAATACAGATATTCATTGGTGAATGAATTAAAACTATTTACTCAGATTCTTTCCAGCTAACTTAGAATATTTCCAAGGGATTGTACTTTGAATTCAAATAATAATCAAAGTATAATCTGTTTGATTTTGTCTTCCACTTTTTTTGCATTGATCTATATTTTGCAGGGGGGGGTACATTTTGGTACTGTGGCTAATTAGCTTTAGAACTGCGCTGCTCTAGGTTTATATTTCATATTCATGTTTCGAGAAAATAAAGGCAAGCAATTATGCTATATTCCCAGGCCCTACTAAATTGTCAACGTTTCTTACTATTTAGCCTATAACTTAAGTGAAATACTGTTCATACCTAATACTATCAAATTTTACAATTTCAACATATGAATATACTATTGTACTCTTAATATTCACACATCAATATTAAGTTATGTTGTCATTGAAGGGTTGGGAAGGGTAATTTAGAAAAAAACCTTTAAAAAAAGGTCTTGTTGGCTATGAGATTTTAAGCTAAATTCATGTTATGAAATAAAAACATACTAGTGATTCAAAAGTTATAAACACACAAATTTTTTCCAAAAGTTTTATGTTACAATCCACTTTTTATGCATAAATAATCAGCTTAAATATATATAAAATAACTGGTCCTTATGACATAATTCCAACACCTAAGATGTTTTGTATCCAGTAGCATAGGCCTACTCTTAAATCTTAGAAAAACTAAAATTGGTACTTAGATGCCAAATTGTCAGCCTACCACGCTTTGCTCAGACCAAAAATTGAGTCAAAAAATTGAACTAAAAAATCTCAATATTCTTGGAAGTTTTTCTACCAGGGCTATTAGATATTTATTAGGCCTACCCAAAATCCAAATTTTAGATTCTGTCACATAATCTTAAACTACATGTGTAATTAAATTTAATTTAATTATATTAGTTAGGCTATACAATTTTTCTGTTCGTGTAAGGTTTTTAGATTAAAGTGTTGTGTGTGTCTTTTTCCCAATATTCCCAGTTTTTAATTAATGTAAATTGTGGATTTCTTTTTCCTTTTCGAACAAAGTATAGTGTTATGATATTACAATTTCACAACTAATTTTTTTGTAACTAATTGTTTTGTATAGCTATTATTAGCCTATTTAGTAAACCATAAGCCAATTAAAACTCTTCAATTACAGATCTTGTATATTCTTGATATCACAATGGCATCAGTTTATCAAGAAGAGCCTAGAGTACAAAAAGGCACAAAAACATTAATTGATGGAGCCATCGACTTCACATGTGGAACACTAGGTACATTCTTGGCTTTTCTTTATTATAATTCTCACCCATTAATGAGAAAATGACATTAAAATGTTAGTTATGACTTATTACTTTAATGAATTTTAAATTGGTGAGGTGTTAGTAGTATTATAATTAGATTCCGAATTTGAGACAGCGAAGGCTCTGGATCGGATCCTGAAGTTGCCAAACAGTTTTTATAGGAACTGTCTACATAGTATTATGTGGCCTCACTCGTGTGATTGATATTCCCCTACATGGATGGGTGAAGTACAGAGGTGTAGTCATTGCTGATTCCAAGCACTAAAAAATACTCTTTGTTTTTTGTGAATTCTTTAAAAATTCCATTAGTAATTATGTTTATAAAGAAATTAAGACATAATATTATAAAGAAGAGGTGGTTTCTGTATGTTTGTTTGTTGTAGGAAGTAAACGCGAAAAATGCTGAACTTTGCCGGTTCAGTAAGAAATTGCATACTGAACAAAATTTACATTACATTTTGAAAGTTCGGGAAGAAAAAGAAGTTCATTTTTAGTGATAAACTGCTGGATCAAAATTAGTGATCAAATCATTAGGTCGAAATATAGTAATGAAATGGTAGATTTTAAGTTTTCTTACGATGCCTGCCTCTGTTATGCTAATCCTTATCCTTTTCTAAATATTACTTAACAGTGTTACTTTGTCATGTTGTAGAATCTCGTGTTTGGTCATTTTGTAAACAATAAAAAATTAATTAACAATTTAAATGTGTCAGTACACCTCTCAGTCATTCATCCCTTGATGAACGGGTACTGTGGCTAGTTATTATATAATTAAAAATTTAGGCAGCTGATTTTAGGTTATATCAGTCTATGTTATTGCAGCCCACACATCTTTGAAATTATGAATCAAACTGATTCAGAACCATTATCAACATATAGATAACAGTATGCTAATTGTCTATTTATCATTCTTTAATGAACATTTTACACCATAGGGAGGCAATGCATTACTAAGCCTTAATTGAAACCTGCATTCTAACAAAACAAGACATTAAAACAATAAAAATGTATTACTTCTAAAAGAAATATTTTAATTTTTCGAAGTGCTTTATTAGTGTCATGTTAGTGTAAAATAAATAGGAAGAGAATACATTACATTTCCTCTTTTGGAAAGCATACACTTTATCATTTCAGAAATGTTTTGTTATTTTACCTAAGACATTGAGATTTTAAATGTGTGACAATTTTTTTAATTTTTATGAAAAATATAAATTTTCTGTTGTAATTATAAGCTATTTATAACACCTAAGCTAGAATCAACCAATCTGAAATTTTTTTGTTAAAAAGTGAAATGTTCTCCGTTACTCCAATCAATTATATAAGAAATTGAAAACCTTACTGTGTAAATTTTCATCTTGAAATACAGCGAATAATATGCTCAATAATTACTAGGTGTGGAAAACGCTTTCAAAATTTCAATGAACATTATGTTATCCAGTTCACTATGTACTGTTAAGTGAATATTAATATTATTTAATGATTGGTGAATAGTAAATATTTGTCAGAATTCAACCTTCAATTCATATATTAACCATTAATTGGATTAAATTGAAAATTTATGAACGAATTCTGTATAAATAATTATTTACAAAAATTTATGCATATACATTTAGAGTGTGGATGCCAGTTTCAAATATTTCCCCAGATAACTCAAGATCAGCTTTGCATTCTTGGTTCACATTCGAGACAGCAGTATTATTGTTTGGGATCATTAGAATACAAGTGTCAAAATGGGTGTGCTGTACTGTACCTCTATTGAACTTTGTTCTAGTCTCTGAAACAAGTTGGTTAGTTGTCCACTACGTCTACTGGTTTTCTTTTAATTTAACAATCATTTTTCATGTGACATTTTCCTGTTCATTTTTACTGTATTTATTACAGTATTATATTATTACAGTATTTTAATGACAAGTGAGGCCATAAAAGCCATAGAAGTTTATTACTATACCTTTTATTGCCTTGGATAATTTATTGAAAACAATCAATGCTATCAACAACAAACTAAAATAATATTTTTAAATTAAACAATTTATTATAAATTTAAACAATCAGTACTACTGAATAAGGCCTTACAATAGTAAAGCTGATTTGGTTTCTTAGTTTATTCTTTTAAGACTTATTATGGAAAAGAAGACAGCTTGGGCAAATTCAAATAAATTCAAAATATTTATTTTTTCATTTTTTGTGTAGTATTTATTCATGATATATTCAAACGTGGATTAAAAATATTTGGGTTTACATTACTAAAATAACCTAAACACTTATTTTAGTTTAAAAATTGATAATTACTTGTACTCTGACCTAACCTGTCTGGAACTTGGTACCTATATAGAAAAGTTATTCCATGGTTAAAACATTTTCAAATATAATGTTATGGAAAAATGTATTTGACCTTAAAAATATTTATTTTAAACATATTATTTTTGGATTATAAAACCCACAAATCTGGAAGGGCCATAGCATTCAGGATCTTCCCTTTCCCATTTTTATTAAGTAGAGGATCATTGAGTATTGTGTCACAGAAATTCACTAACAAGGTATCTTTAGACCTCAACTGCCTACTACCATGGACCATCTGCCAGTGAGTAATTAATAGACTACATGGTGTTGTAACAACGTAGTTTCCATGGGTCAGCTGTAGGCCATGGCACTTGAGTTATCTACTATTGAAATTTGCTCTGGAAATGTAATATGGATTCTGTTATGGTGGGTGGTTTAAGGTGAGCATGAATGAGGGATGATTGTGACGATAGTGTAATGGATGTTATGATGTATCTTCATTAAAAAAAACAGCGGATTTTTCAAGGATTAATAATTTATAGTCTGATAATCAAAGGTCTAGTATCATTGAACTTTGTCAGGATTTTACTCAAAATGGAATCAGTGACCTTCAGATCGTGAAACAGATATTATAACCTCTGAACCACCTATTGATTTAACCCTAGAAGTGGTAAAGTCGTAATTCACGACGCATTTACAAATTCAATATGAAGTGGCAAGTGGAGGCATCTGTCGTCAATTTTAGTGAACTTATCACCCTTATGACCGTGTTGCCCGTTGGGGGCCACCGGGCATGTCTTATAACCAAGTAAGTGCTTTCTACTCCTATGCACTGGTGGCCAAAGCGCTGCGGTGACGAGCGTAACATTCTAGCCATTCGGAAGTGCTAGAGTTTGAATCCCGACCATGAGCAATCCCAATTTGGCTTGAAAATATGTGGTATAGCAGAGTGGGAGGCCCACCTTAAATAAATGGTGGCAAGCTTGGGTGGAATTTGACAGCATTTGTAGGCTTAATTGGGATTGCAGTGGACACCTGTTTTGCTTTTGTGGTTAGTGGTTATAAGGGGGTAGGGCATGTTTTATGCTTTTTTAGCGAATTTCCCATAGGGAAGTAGCTATTACCGTAGGTCTCATGGCAAGAGTTAAGCCCGGGACCATGTTATTTTTTCTTCTTTAGGTGCCCAGAGACCAAAAACAATAGTGGTTAAAATTTTTATATATGTATATATATATATGTCTGTTAGCACGATAACTCACGTAAAAATGGTGCGATCGAGACAAAATTTGGTAGAGACGTGTATTCCTACAAATGCTTGGACGAGTTCGTAAACCAGACATATCGGTCAATGGGAACGGGTATTTTGAGGGGGTTTTGTACCCCAAAATGGGGTTTTATGCGTTTTTCACATATAATTTTTTAATATTTCTAATTTTATATTTCACCATTGGAATCAGCTTAAAAAACTACACAATTAAGTTCCTTAAAGTTTTTCTCTATCTCCAACGGTTACCGAGATATAAAAAAATCTAAACACAGTACGTTGTATTTTGAGGCTCCAATGTTAATCTTATGGAGGATAAGGAAAAATTAATATTTCACTTATTAACCAATATTTTTGGATAAAAATTTATATTTAGCTTTATGTGGTTGAGGTTCATCCATTCATGCTTAAAAATCATAGTTTATGTGTTTATCATGGCAGCAAACCTGCACACTCTTTTCCCATGTTAATCATATGGAGAATAGGCAAACTCCTTTATTTATGGACAGATGTTGATGAAAGTTGGTATAAATGTTAAAAATAAATGTTTTTGAAGGTATAAATGCCTACTCTTAGCATTCCTCACAGCAGCAAACCTGCACACTCTTTCCCATGTTAATCTTATGGAGAATTATCAAATAATTCTCATGTTCATCAACAGATTTTGACCACTTGACTTGTCGTATATTATTATTATTATATTATTGATTTGGAAATTCGCTGAGTACGCAGGTCTGCTGCGACGGGGGTATATTTTTGTTTATACTTAATATTTCAAGAAGATATTAGTAATTATTTTTATGTTACAGTTAAAAGTAAAAAGCTTGCCACTTCTAGGGTTAAAAAGAAAATTGAAATAGGCTATGTTGTGACTATCCTCTGCTACCTCGACCTGTAGATATTTTGTAGCACCCTGAATTTTATCAGCCCCACAGCTCAAGATCTTTAAGTCCAACAGCTGTGCGACATCCAGCTCTCTAAACTTCTCGAGGGCAAGAAAGATCCTTCCTAGAAATTTTAACTGGGCAATCCAGCCAGAAATGTGTAGCTGAATGTGAAGGAGTCCGTTTGCGTGAGTCCAGTAATTTTGAGATTTTTCCTCAGTGGGTTGTGTCCTGTCAGGAGCCCCATCGACTGGCTCATGTCCCTTTTCGAGAGCTTGACCAGCTCCACCCACTCCTACCTGAACGGTTCAATCAGCATCTTTGCCTGCCTCATACCATGGATGGCTGACCACGCCTCCCTCTACTTATCCTCCTCCCAGCCACTAATCTTGGCCAGATCCTGGCAGATGGAGATGGACAAAGTGGTTCTGATCCAACCAGGTGGGCCTGTTATCCCTTCCTGGCAAGAGCATTTGCTATTTCGTTCCCTACCTATCGAGTTGCCTAGGATTGCTATATAGCTTGGAACTGTGACAGATTTCCAGCTCATATCCACTCATAACCCTCCGACACATTGTTGGTTGCAGGAGCGGTGGCTCTGGTCTATGTAGGCCAGCCTCTAGACACAGTGAAAGTGAAGATGCAGACGTTCCCCCAAATGTACACTGGCATGTGGGACTGTATGAGGCAGACTGTAAAGTACGAGGGATTATTGCGTGGCCTGTACGCAGGAACTGTCCCCGCACTGGTAGCTAATTGCGCAGAAAACTCAGTATTGTTCGCCGCTTATGGTGCTTGCCAGAAAGTGGTGGCTTATACGACAAACACTCCGGTGAGTTGATAAGTGGTTGTTTGACTTTACTTATACTTAAAAATAAAAAACTAGAACTTAAATATGGGGTTTTCCATTTACTACATAGGTAGTGTTGAAGCTTAGTTAAAAACCTTTGACTAAATTTGCTAATGTGGTAACAATACATTAAAATATCCCATAGTAGTTAAACATAGTTTAAATGTTTAATACATTACACCTATGCATCTTTAACACATAGTGTTCTTTCCCCAGCGTGTGGAAGACCTGAGTATACTGGGGAACGCCACTGCTGGATGTTTAGGATCATTTTTCTCTTCGTTCACATTGTGTCCAACCGAATTAATCAAAGTTCAACTTCAGGCTGCAAGGGAGTTTGCACAGGCAAATAATCAGCAGGTATTTAAACTAAATTTGAACTAGGGTTGCTTACTAGCTTATTATCTTTTTTCCTGACAATCTGCCAATAAATTAGATTCTGAGAAATAATGTTATTTCTACTTATTTATTACATTACATATTACATTTTTCAGTTAAACTGTATGCTTAAAATAGCCCATTAACATGGTGTGTAGAAAAAAGGATTTACAAACAAAGTATTTACAATACAGTGTTTTATTTCGCTAAAAAATTTCATAATGGGTTATAAAATATAACAAAGTAAACAACTTAATTTAAAAACACCTGAAAACTTTCAGAACTTGCTAGTCGCAAACGGTACTCTACTGCAACACGTTAACCCTTTCTAATAAAGTTTTTAGACCCCAACTGCCCCTGCAGTTCCTAGTTTTTAATAGGTTTTTTGTGTCGGTCAATTAGAAAAATTAATTTTAATGACTATATTTCCATAAAAACGACCATAACCTATACATATTTCTATTCCTATTTCTTTGTCACTAAAAGTAACTTCATCTGACGACAACGAATGTTCCAAAAACATTTCCCAATCCTCAACAATCTTTTTTTTTACTTGCATTTATAAGACAGTTTATCATATTTCATTATTAAACATTGTTATAATAACTATAAATTAAAACACAAGCTTACACAAAGTTTGTCAAAGACAACCTAGTTTTTCCCCAGTGCCTTAAATTATGGCGGCCTGGTGAATTTCCATGAGGCCTCGATGTTCTCTGTTGTTGTTCCTTGTATCACTGGGTTTAAGTTTCCATCATAGGGTTTTTCCAAGGAAATGTGAATGGCTATGGATGCTTGTATTCTCTCGAAAACAGAATAAGGACATCTCATAGAGTGTTGTTGTTAGTCACAAAAAATATGTATTATGAATTTTCAATGTTGTTAGTGGAAAGAATGGAAATAAGTTATCTAAGGATTTCTTGGAGTGAAAGGTCTACTATGAGGGTAAGGTAAGGTAAATCTTCTCTGCCAGGGGCCTGTATGTAAATGTAGTTGCATCTTTAGATTTTTCTATTTTATTTATTTTGTGTATTTCTAAGCCAGTGGCATTTTTAACGTTTTGATGGGGAACGGTCCAAACCCCGGTCTTGTTACTACCTAACGGCTGCAGGAATTTATTTAGTTCTTGGTAAATTTCTAGGTTTTCTAGTCCAACAATCTTGCTTAGGTCCAATGTGAAATTTTTACTAATGTGTTTATTTTTCTTTAAACATTTATATCTTTCGCTGAAATAAGAAGGACAATGGAGAAAAATATGGTCCAACGATTCATTTGTTCCTATTGTGCATTTTAGGCAGAGGGGGGTAAATAGGATTTCAACCTGTAGAGGCAAGTATTCACTTTGGCATGTCCTAGTCTTACTCTGCAGACTCTTTATAACTTCACCTCTATTTATATTACAAGATTTTTAAACCAATGGTGTTTGGGAAATGATTTCTTCATAGTCTTGAACCACTGTGCTTTGTTTTTGGCGTGCAATATATTTGTCATTGTTAATACATTTCTTTTGTATTGGCATGATTTGAGGCCTGCGCTGGTTGTATAAAAATCTTCAACAACATCGTAAACAGGACGACACAGTTTCCAAAGCCATCTAAATAATAATTTATATTAATGTTGTTTTCGTCTAAATACTATATTGATGTCAGAAAGACATCTAAAATCAAACACAATGCTTTTTCAATGGTCAAAGCGATTGGAAATCATTATTAAATGACGGAATACTCAATGTCGACCATTATTCTATGTCACGTATGCATTCTTTCTGGAGAGAGAAGATCACTGTTCACATACTACATACTTATAATTATTTGTGGAACCGTTTCGGGTAACCCGGGTTTCGGTTAACCGAGGTTCTACTGTAACATAGACGGTGTATGACTATGTGCTATGGAAAGACTTGACCTAATGTCGCTATTGACATCTCACAACAGGTAGTAACACTGGCCAAAATATGAATACAACATTATAACCTATCTGCCTTAATGAGGATAAACTTGTACTGAGCTCCAACAATTACGAGGATTAAGCTTTACCTGCTTTGGTTCGTCAATACTGCGTATCCCCTGGCACAAAAAACAATTTTCAACCAATCCTTTACAGTCACAGCTTTTAGATTAGATAAGATTATTGAAGTAGCGACTGTACCACAAGGTAGGTATTTTAAAGATGATTGTGGAGCGATCTTACAGAACTGTTAATTGTGCATTGTGCCCAACAGTCAATGGCACATCTAAGGGACCAACAGTTTAACATGGAATCCGAACCATTGCCTCTGAATTACGAGCTGATCTTATGATGAGGATGGTCTTTGCGGATTTATGTAGTACAGTGGAACCTCAATTTTACGAATTTTAAGGGACTAAGAAATATATTCGTTATATAGGGGTGTTCTTAAAAACAAGATTCGTTGAATTGAGGTTAAATTCTGCCGAAATTCATAATATAGGGGTTAGTTATAACCTTCAAATAAAGAATATTAAACCCTTCTATTTAAAGTAGATTTTTAGACATATATTATGTTGTTAAATGTGTCATTTTGTTATCAATATTTGTTTGTGGAAAGTAAATATGTAGGCTACAAAGTATTATTGTACGTGTATATGAGCCATAATATGACAGCAGTTTCAATGTCTTGTAATTCGAGTCATTCAGCCTTTTTTCACTGACCAGAAAGTTCACCTTCTTCTTCCAATTTATTTTTATTTGTGATGATTGTTGCAAGAGTAGTTGGTGTAATATTAAATTTATTTCCAATGTGCACTTCCTTTTTTATGGGTGTTCATTCCATCTCTATGCGTTATGTAGGGGTTATGTTCGTTATGTAGTTTCTTACTTTGGATATTTGTTATACAAGAGTAAAAAAATACTAACAAACACAATAAATATTCCTTATGTAGAGTGTTTTGTACGTATTTTGTTCGCTACATATGGGTAAATTTTCTATTGAGTTGGACGTTTTCAAGATGATTGAAAAATAATATGTTATACCGGGTAATTCGTTACATTGAGGTTCATTATGGTGAGGTTCCACTGGATTCAATAGTGTGGACGTTAATGTTAATATACACAAGAGTACACTACACCCACCGACCATCGCTCACAACAGTCACAATTCGTGACCTCCAAGTAGCTGGATTACAGGATGACGCCACTGTCCCAGTCGCTTGCTGTCTCTGGAATTCTCTGACGTCCGAAATCAAAACCATAGGTAATCCTTCCCAGCTGATGTTGACACTGAAGGAATACTTCCTAGTCAGGATGACCGTGGCGTGGCGGGAGGGCGTGTGCTAGGCCAGACTGGCTGTTGCAAGTGGTGAATGTGGTATTTTTTGTACTTCCAGTTTTTGCTGTATTTTCTAATTTGTTTTGTTTTAGGTTTAATTTTATTTTTGTGTTTTTTCTAATTGAATTCTTTATTTTTTGTTTAGTTAAGAGTTTATCTCTAAGAAAGGACCAAGAAGTACTAATGTTCATATCAATAAAATAGTATTTTCTTATTTAGTGATATTTTTAGACCAATGATACTTTATAATTCCTTTCAGTGTTAGTGAAAATAACAATTGCTGCAGTGAATTATTTGTTTATGTCAAAACTCATTCTGCATTTTAATGATTTAAGTTTTTTTAATGAAATGTGATTAGGCTTGATATCACCATATTGGGGTACGTATGCATAAAAATCCCGATTCAAAAGGTTAACTAGCCAACAGACAGTGGTATTACATTCTAGAGTGTAGTCGACATTATGTCTCAAGCTGAAAGTGAAGCTTTTTAAGTACGGGTACGCAGCCTATATGCTTGCATTATTATATGTACTCCAACTACCATTTCACCAAATTTATGATTAGAAAAATTTTTGAAGATGTATTTTTAAAGGCATTTCAGTGTGTAATTCATGATTGTTTTTATTCATAAAATTTTATGACAAAATACAGGCTGGTTTAATTTAAGTTTTAGAAATCAGATGAAAGTTTATGATACCACAATATCAATTTGTATTTTCCCAATTTCATTATTTTTTGTATTATTTAGTTTTTTTAACTTTCTTACCCATCACCAATAAAATATTTTCTGGAGTTTTTAATTCAATGAATGACACACATAAAAATAACAAAGCAATAATGAGCATAACAAAGAGAACATAAGGGCCCAAACTGAAAATGTTTTATGAATGTAGGTTAGGTTTGGAGCCCTGAAGTTGACCCGCCAAATTATTAAATCCGAAGGGATCTTGGGCATGTTCCGAGGTTTAGGCTCGACCATCGCTCGAGAGATGCCTGGATACTTTGTTTTCTTTGGCGGTTATGAGGCAACAAGGACAATGCTCACACCTGCCGGAAAAAAGAAGGATGAGTGTGGTGAGTAATTTGTGGCATAAACCATTACTAAGGTAACAAATTAAGTAAAATAAATAATATAGTTATTGTTCTGATTATCATCATTCATCATCCACTCTTTAAGACTTGAGTAGTCAACCTAAGATTGAAAATATTGCAATTGAATTAACAACTGTAATGTTCGAGCAAATGTCATGTAAAATAAAAGGAAGAGAAAAATTTGTAAAACTTCTAATAGGTAATCAGGGTAGATATGAAACCGGTTTTTAAATAAAGCTTCATATTGGCATGTAAAGTGTTTTTAAAATGTTTAATTTATAAACTACTAGTTAAAGTACCTGTCCTTCGCACGGGTAAAAAAGGTTTCAGAGAGGTTAACTTTCCTCTTTGGCTTGAAATAAATATTCTATAACATCAAAATTTGACTAAGAAAAAATGCTTTATTCGAGATAAAATACTATTCACATTAAAAGAGGTATTTTATAATAGTATTTAACACAAAACATGATCTCAAAAACGTATAAACACGAGTGTCTAAATGAGAAAGTACCATCTGTTAAGTAATATTGGGAAAAGATAAAGAATAACGTAATAGAGACAGGCATCGGGAAAAAACTTAATATCTACCATTTTCGGCAACATTAATTTCAATCCAGCAGTTTATCTGTAAAAATGAATTTTCTTTCATCTTCTTCTTCCTGCTTAAACAGTAGTGTAAACAGATGTTGAAATTAGAAACTGTAAACATTGTAAGCTTGGATGTGTCTAGCTTACATGCAACTGTGTCTTCTGCTTCCCGAACTGTCAAATTTTAGTGTTCACAGCTATTGACATTCAAGTAATTTTATGTTTTCATTCTTTGAAAATGTTAACATTGAAACCTAGGATGTTCGCTGGGCTTAGTCCGAGGAGATTTTAAAGAAATAAATATGCGTATGAGTTGCATGAGTTTAAGTGCCTTTGTGTAAAATCTCAAACCGGTCGGTTCAGTATTTTTCTTGTTTACTTGCCACATACCCACAGACAATCCAACAAACAAACATACAGCAACCACCTCTCCTTTATAATATTATAGATAAATAATTGTGGTGCCAATTAATTGTGATATTTTCCTGTTCTTCAAATATACATATTTTTCTCTTTAATTTGTTGAAAATGGTATTATTATGTATTGAGTCTGTTCTCCTTCTATAGGACACCTCAACAGGTTGATTTAATTTTTTTTTGGTATCATGCATGCTTTATGTAGTAACTTGTGCAATAATATAATTCCAATATTAACTCCTAAATAAAGTTGTTCATACCTATTCACTTAAAAACAGTTTTAAAAGATTAACTCTTTATTAAATCACTTAATTAAATTTATAGCTGCACCAATTAATGAGTTTATTAATAAAAAACCAGGAGTTCAAAACCCCGTTTTTACCAAAAGTCTAGTGATATCAATCTTATGTTGACTCGATGTACTGACTCATATTTTCTTCCTCCAAAAATATACTTTAAATAATCACAAAACTACATAATCGAAGTGAGTATAAAGTACTATAAAACTACTGTATTCTTAAATGCATAATGTATCAATGTTTACCCATAACCTTTTTATTTGAAATCCCATAACTTGCCGTAATTCTTTACAGACATTGGTGTTGTCATATTAAATTATCAAAATATAAAAAAACTTGTAGTTGATTCGGTCAAATTTTGAATTATTTGTGTTTTTAGTGATGAACCATGAAATAAAACAAAAATTGTTTAGAAAACTTACTTCTTTTCTAAAATTGTCTTCTTAGCTGGGTTAATTTGAGCTTATTTCATAGTGTCAAAATATACTATTTAAGTTGAAGAACCTAAGGCTAATGTTTCTGTGAGGGAACAATCAAAAATTCTTGTAGAGGTTTTGCTTTTTAAATCTGTTATGCTTCAATTAGGTTTGGTGTGATTGTTTACTTGTTTATAAGTTTACACATTCACTGACAGGGCTTCTGCCAACAATGGCGGCTGGAGCAGTTGGAGGCTTAGCTCTCTGGACTGTCATTTTTCCTGCAGATCTGGTCAAGTCCAGAATACAAGTCAACTCACTCAACGGTTCTTTCCTCTCTGTCACATTGGATATCATCAAGAAAGAAGGTATAATTTTTTCATCATTTGGAATATTGTTAACACTATATGGTGGTGGCAAGACCCATAAATTCCACTTTAATTGAGAGCAATTTTCATCAGTTTTTTCAGGAGCCATAACTTCTCTCTTCATATTTATTCCTCGTCCTATTGATGTTGAAATCATAAATAAGAACGGATGAAACCAAATATTACAATTAAAAATTTATAGTTCCATTTGTTGCTCAACTGAGTGTCTTCTTAGATGAAGAAGTGGGACATAAGTTAAATTATTATTTTATTAATGTAGGGCTTCTCATATCCAGCCACCTCGGGACCGAGTCCTTGGCTAGAAAACCAACCAATTTTAAAAACGATAATTTGTACCTATACCTAATAATAGTATGCACTTGATAAATATAGTCCTAATGAGGGTTTAAGTATCTTCTTGGGAATAAATACACAAACATAAAATCAGCATAAAGAATCATTAACCATCTAATAGTAAGTTTTTCTCAAGTATCATTGCTCGGATAAAACCTTATTACTCCAAAACTATCTGTGAACCAAAGTCAATCAAAAGTTTTTTTGATTTTGATGTCAGTCATTAACGATGCTTTTTTTCACATTTAGTACATTATATATTTTTGCCTCAGATTCGCCTTTATCAATATGTTTGATCACATGAAGATTTTGTTTCACTGTTACAACATTACATTTTTGTTTTGACCCACCCATTTTTACACTACTGTTCAGTAGACTGAACATAAAACAACATTGCAGGTTTACACACAAACCTCTTGACGTAACAAATCGAGAGTTCAGAGTAAATCAAGGCAGCAATGAACTGTCATGAATAACTAAACATAACTAAAAAAATAATCCAATGTTCATGAGGAAAGGTGAATAAAGAAGTTTGATTATTTTGGTGGATTTAAAATCTTTAATTTGTTGAACGCAAAACACAGACGCTTTTCTCAAAGCTAAAAATAATGAGTGGCTCTCGATGACCAACAGTTTAACAGGATCACAGATCACATAACTAGAGATATGACTAAACACCTTGTAGAATAACCTTTTTTAGTTTGGTCAGCGGTTTTAGTTTTTGGTAAAATCCGGCCCTTAAAATTAGTATAGTACTGTAACTCTCAACTGAGTAGTTACATACAAAAACCGAAAATAACAAAACACTTGAGAGGGATTGAGTAGCGGAAGCTAGTGCATATGCTATGTAATCGTAAGCCGTGGGAAATACATTTTGATATCTCCTCCAGGAAGAGGCCAGATATTCTGAGGATGGCGAAAACTGAGGCTGGTTATGAGGACTTCTACCGTATTATGAGGAATTAAAATGTGTATAAAAGGAATTTAAATAACTAATTGTATTTATGAATACATTTCAGAGACTTAGGCATTATACAGTGGTCTAGCTCCTACTCTAATCCTAACCGTTCCTGCCACAGCAGTTTTATTTAAATAACTAATGGTATTAATGAATACATTTCAGGGGCCTTGGCATTATACAGTGGTCTAACTCCTACTCTAATCCTAACCGTTCCTGCCACAGCAGTTTTATTTAAATAACTAATGGTATTAATGAATACATTTCAGGGGCCTTGGCATTATACAGTGGTCTAGCTCCTACTCTAATCCTAACCGTTCCTGCCACAGCAGTTTTATTTAAATAACTAATGGTATTAATGAATACATTTCAGGGGCCTTGGCATTATACAGTGGTCTAACTCCTACTCTAATCCTAACCGTTCCTGCCACAGCAGTTTTATTTAAATAACTAATGGTATTAATGAATACATTTCAGGGGCCTTGGCATTATACAGTGGTCTAACTCCTACTCTAATCCTAACCGTTCCTGCCACAGCAGTTTTATTTAAATAACTAATGGTATTAATGAATACATTTCAGGGGCCTTGGCATTATACAGTGGTCTAGCTCCTACTCTAATCCTAACCGTTCCTGCCACAGCAGTTTTATTTAAATAACTAATGGTATTAATGAATACATTTCAGGGGCCTTGGCATTATACAGTGGTCTAACTCCTACTCTAATCCTAACCGTTCCTGCCACAGCAGTTTTATTTAAATAACTAATGGTATTAATGAATACATTTCAGGGGCCTTGGCATTATACAGTGGTCTAACTCCTACTCTAATCCTAACCGTTCCTGCCACAGCAGTTTTATTTAAATAACTAATGGTATTAATGAATACATTTCAGGGGCCTTGGCATTATACAGTGGTCTAGCTCCTACTCTAATCCTAACCGTTCCTGCCACAGCAGTTTTATTTAAATAACTAATGGTATTAATGAATACATTTCAGAGACTTGGGCATTATACAGTGGTCTAGCTCCTACTCTAATCCTAACCGTTCCTGCCACAGCAGTTTTATTTAAATAACTAATGGTATTAATGAATACATTTCAGGGGCCTTGGCATTATACAGTGGTCTAGCTCCTACTCTAATCCTAACCGTTCCTGCCACAGCAGTTTTATTTAAATAACTAATGGTATTAATGAATACATTTCAGGGGCCTTGGCATTATACAGTGGTCTAACTCCTACTCTAATCCGAACCATTCCTGCCACAGCAGTTTTATTTGTCGTCTATGAATATTCAAAGAAGTTCTTCCACAGTTTATGCGATTGAAGGCCTCCAAATACTACAAGAACCTTAATATCATAGTTTAAATGCAAGTGCATTTATTTACTTTTTTTTACACTCAGAATTTAAGTAGTAAAAGTGTATACTTATATATTTTAAGCGTGTGAACCAGTCTTTGTGATACCTGTTGCCTTTATATGATGTTTGTTATGTTATTTTATGTAAGACTACCCAAAGAATGAGAATTTAAAGTATTCATGGGAAATTCAGTACTTATAAATGTATTGTTTTTATTATGATGGTATAGTATGTTTATGTTAGAAAACAGTTATAGGATTTAAGTATAACAATATAATAGTAATATCAATATATGCTTAGTGCTAAGATCCTAGTTTCTGTAGATTATTTGTAACGGTATTTTGGGAAGATACTGTTACGGTCTGGTCTAAATTTATTGATGAGACAAACATTAAGGGGTCATGCGGTGTTTTACTTCTTTAATATGTTCAAAACACACTAATATTGTATGTTTCCCACAAGTAGATTTCCCATCTTATTTCCCATTGTAGATTCCCACAGTTTCAAACTAAGGCTGGACTCTCAGAGGTTTTTTTGGGAAATAAGAATATATTGATTATGAATAACATCAATGTATATGAAGAAAATAGGCTACAGTACAGTTCTGCAAACTCTGCTTTTTTTAACATGTTGACTGGCTCACAGGAGTCCAAAAGCTGAGCGTGGGGTTTCCTGGACCTAGGTGGATATTCTGGAAACAATCGGTTTTATCTTTTCTTGATGATTTTTGTCAGTGTTGCTATTGGTTAGTGTTTAAGAACAACATTGAATCATTGGTCTTGTTTTATGACATCATTGTTAAACAGCTTACATAATTTTCCAAGCCGGGAATTTTTAAATCTCTCCCACGCTCTCCTAGTGGAGGATCTTGTGAAACCGTGGATATCCTAACTACGAAGCTCACTGTTGTAAAAATTAGGATGTGTGACTTGTTATAGTTGAAGGTTAAAATTGCTACAAAGATCTAGGATATATAGTTAGAACTCTTTAACAAATTATCCTACAGACAAAAGTTCTGCTACTTGTACACATTCTATGTGTCTTAACATTAATAACAACACAAACTTAACTTTAATGTATTCCATTTCTGAATCCACTAAGCATAGCATGATTCTACTTCCCTAGCCATCAATGTGTACAAATGTTTTACCTGGTTAAACTTTTTGTATTCCTTTGAGGTTAATCATTTAGTTTCTTAATCAATTAGAAATATATTGTGTGGTCGATCTGGGTGTTTTTGTCTAACAGTTAAGCGGAGTTTATCTTCCAATTCATAGTGAATACACACTCAAGTCTGTACCTAATTCAGTTATTGAGATATCTGATTTTATGATTAATGTTCAATACCCAACCCTTCCATAAAGAGCCAGACGATTGTATGCCACATCTTTAGGCTTTTACTATTATCCGGAGATATAATTTTTCTTTTTTTTATGCTCAAATGATGTATCATAAGGGGTTTTGTGCCATTTAAAAATTATAAATTAGGAATTGAGGTGCCCAGAGGATTGATGGGGGATGAAAATTTTATTTGAGAACTTGCTCCCTCAATTGAATGAATTTGAGAATTTCATTTAGCTTTTAAAATAAATTAAGATGAAAGTTTAAAAACACGCCCTTTATGTCTGTTTGGAAAAACCATTTGTTTTGTCTGGTAGTGATCAAGAAACAAAATATGGTAGATAGTTATGTAGGCTATCGTCTTCCATTTATGTAGACTAATATAATATATGTCTTCCATATTAGCGATGCAGGGATATTATGGTCCAGATAAACATTACATGCTCAAAAATTTAATCATTACAAATTACAGTTAATCATTTTGTATTCATATTTTATAATAGCCACTTTTTGATAAAACATATTACAAACTCATACATAACATTGAAACTATGTAGTGCTCTGCTAAGAGTGTAGTACTGTAAATCAAAAACAAATGCTCTAGGGAAGTGTAATTTAAAATTATGTGCTGTATCTACCAAGCTAAAACTAATCTCAACCTTTGGTAGTTGCAGGAGGCTTGCATATTTTAAAAGATAATAATTTGTCCAAATGACCAATCCAAAGTGTATAGAAGCTGATCTGTGACCACTTATCTTTTTTATGGCAACTAAGCTCAGGTAACAGGTGAAAAGAGAAATTTATTCATTGCATTGACTCAGATGTAATATTGATTTAATAAACTTTTAATAAATTGTGAGTTATTTTAATGTTTATTTAGTGGTATTTGTGTTTACCTTGAGTTTATACTAATATATGCATAGTTTTAAACAATAAAAATCAACTATGTATAATTCGAGTAAACACTAAAATTTATGAAATATTGTATCAACACAGAATAATTTACGTACTTAATCCAAAAATAGTAAATAATATCAAATAAACAAAATTACATCTTGTTTAAGATTTCACAGATTTTGACATGGATATGTCTTAGCTCTGGGGAGGTGTTGACAATTTGTAAGATGAAAATTTGAAACAGGTTTCCATATAAACTACCGGAGTATTGAATTTTTAATATATAAGAATAACAACAGCTATTTAGATGAACTGAAAACATTCCCTTTTGATCCAACCTATTTCCCACAAGGAAGTAAAAACCAACATTATTAGTAGGTACTGTTAAATGACTAATTTAAAGTTTATGTTATGAAGTGTTGAGTTAACTCAACAAGATATAATGCACTTTTAAAGTGGACTAATCTGAATAGAAGTAGCCTACTGTAGACATTTGCATCAGTATTCATCACAATTTCGTCAGTTGTCCCATGTTACTTATCAGTCTCTGGCATTTCTTAGTAATCAGTAAAACAGTGTGTTAGTAATTATAAAAAGCTATTTGAAGCTAATTATGAAGACAATAGATAAGTTTATAAATCACTAAGTACTTTATACAAATTTTAATATGTTTTGTCAAAAATAATTTGTATTGAATTAAATCACAAAATTGGCCTAGTTTTCTATTCATGAAGAATAGCAATGTTTAATATGATGGTTAAAACTCATAATTCAAGAATCTCTTTAGGTCTCTTAATTGTTAAAGCCAATTGTTTTGTCTATTTTTTAATGCTGTATAATACATTTAAAATATTATACATTGTAATTCTAAGTTTTTTATTTCAAAGTTTAGGGAGACAATCATAAAAATAAATGTTACATATAGTCTTTATATCCTTGAAATTAAGATTATGAATATTGACAATATTGTTCATCAACATCATGTTTTAATTTCCATTCAGCTTTTTTGTAATTAGTACAAATTATTACTAACAGTGTATACAATAGTTAGTTGCTTGTCTAAGAACAAATAGTTCTAGATAAATTGTAAAAATACATACATATATTTTTTACTTTTTCATGAAATCAGATCATAATAAAATTTGTGTTTGACATTTAATAATCAAACATGGTTCGTTGTTCCTTATATCTATCATGCAATACATTTTTTCTTTGTTTTTCTATTTTTGAGATCTTTAAAAATATATTTTATCAGAGTTACCTTTAATTCTAAAGATGTCTGTAATTAATTGCTAAACTAATATTATATTTTTTTACATTATAAAAAAAGAAAAAATTTCTGTACGATATAGTAAGTTAAATGAAAAAATATTTATGTTGTTATTAATCAGGATAAATTTATATTTAATGCCTATATTTTCTGATACAAGTCACAGTAATCCGAAATTTAATTATACCACAGTCAAATGATTAAAAAATTTAATAGTTTAAATTAAAATGAAGCAATTAATCTGAATTATAACATTTTCTACAGCATAGTTCATTGATTATACAGTACTAATTAATACACAATATTAATACAATAATTATGTAATAAAATTTTTTCTTTTGATAACAAAAATGATATAATGCAAATTTTGCGCATGAATAAACATCAAGTATGCATATGTAGCAGTACACAGTATTGTTTAGCTACACTCACAGTAAACTCAATCCTCACGGTCCGACTCTTGACTTTTTGAACATTTGAGTTCATTTCCAACAATAACTGTGATCACGTAAAAAGTAGGCCTATAGACAGCACTGGTATATCATTGTTCTTTTTAATGTGTCAATGTGTGTGTTTTACATAATTTTATATAACGGATTGAATAAAAATTTATATATCTTGATGTTCAGGCAAAACATGTTCTGGACAAATAACTATATGTGAAGTAAGTTAATTGGTCTAAGTACACGGTTCGGGTCTAAAACAATGGTTTTTATTAGTACTTTTAGTACATCTTTACACTGCATTTCTGGATAATCCGAAAACATTGTTGAAAATAGATCTTGTATATTTTATCAGATATATCCACCAACATACATAATATATATAAGGTAAATGTGCAATGTTGAGTATGTACAACATTGAAAAATGGAGGATTATTAAATATGTGCTTTTACTTTGCACTAGTATTCATAACCAGTATATGGATATAATATACAATAAAAGGCCATATATTAGAAAATGATGGAACTGTCAGTCACATTCCCAATTTTAAGCGTTAAGTATTCTTCTCACCTCATAATATATCATAAAAATCATTAGTAAACATTATCACAGTTTCAATAAACTTTTGAAAAGTTTTTCTCTTTATACTTTGAGGATATTTCAATGTGACGGTTTTTATGCAGGCTTAGCAGTCTAGAAGTATCAGTGTACTGATATTTCCTATAAATATAGCCAGTAGAAATTTTTTGTATTTTCATTAACAAATCAATATCATCACATTCTTTTCACATGATTAATTGTTTATAAGTGGCTATATTTAATGAATTTATTTTTTATTTTAATTTTCTTTTTGATTTATTTTCTTAATATATAATATTAATAGTAATATTATTGTTAGTTTTTATTTTAAACAAAATATTATGAATTAATATAATATAGAGATAATGAAAATAATTTTTTCCTTATTAGAAACTTAACATTAAATAATGACTGTGTTTAGATTTTTTAATATCTCGTAAGTGATTGAAAAACTTTAAGGAACTAAATTTTGTAGTTTTTAAGCTGATTCTAGTGGTGAAAAATAAATGTTTTAAAAAATTATAATTAAGATTAAAAATGTAAAAAAAATTATCAATACAAAATGAAACCATTAATTGACCAATAAGATATTTTTCTATGTGCTTTTACGATCTTTATTGTGTTACAGACACACAATCACTCATATTATATAAAACTATTATGTAAAAATAAAGATGAAATTACCATTGAGTCACTTCTTACTAACAAAAAATATTATTTAATAAAATCAGAAAGGGAATAAATAAATTAATGTATTTTCTCTCAATTAATTTGATACAAGTTATTAAACTGAGTCCTACATATATGAATAAAAACACAAACAGCAATAATTTTCCTCTTCTAACTGGTGGAAATCTCTCTTCTCTCTTGGTGTCAGTTATATTTAAAAATTTGTATCACATTCACTGGTCACTGAAATTCTCAAATAATTTTTAATTACTGTATATTATATTAAATATTTATGTATTGCAATTTTCTTACATCACATATACTCACTCGTACATAAATAAATTGATTAGAGGTGTGCTGATTGATTTGAATTATATTGATTTGATTTATGGATATGCTAAATATAATTTTTGGTAATTTATCAAACGAGAAATATTTTGTTAATAAATAAATATTATATTGGATGATAATAATTTTCTGGGGAAGGCTGATGAAATGGTTATTTGGAATACAAAAATATTATGAATTAATTATTTAAAGACATAAGGAACAATATTACGATATTTTAAGAAACTTAATATTAAATAATGAATGGTTACATTAAATACTATAGTTTACTAATAGCTTAGTATCTGTGTAGATTGGATACATGTTTGTTAAGTGCAAAAGTGTGTATTGCTATTTTGATTGTGCTGTGGTTTGACGATGTTTAATGTTGGACAAAACTTATAAGTTAAGTAAAAATGCAATTAGATAAAATGGAAAAGGTTAGATTAGATTATTGAAATGGCAACCATACCACAAAGTAGGTATTTTAAGCCAAGTATGAATGAGGATTGAGTGTAAGATGATTGTGGCACGATCTTCTAGTCTTGTTACTGACTAAGGCTGACATGTTCCTGAGACAGGACTGTTAATTAATAGCTCAACAGCCGATGGCAACTAAGAGACCTGCAGTTTAACGTGGAATCAGAACCACGGCCTCTGAATTACCAATTGGTCTAATTATGGATTAATGCAAAATTGAATAGTGCGGACGTTAATCCACACAAGAGAACACTACACCGACCATCGCTCACAACTATCCACAATTTGTGTCTTCCAAGTAGCTGGATTACAGGACGTCGCCACCGTCCCAGTCAAAAACATTTAAAAAATTTATGTATCAGTCGGACGTAGAGGGCTGAAATTGATGCCCTTGACAAAATACATATCATGTAGGCCTACTTCCTGTAGTTTAGCCTTTAGATCTCCCACAGTAGACTATGTCAAACAAGGTAATTGTACAGTACTAAGATTTTATTTCAAAAATCAGTTTTGGTATATGGATTTAATAAACTTATTTATTTTTTCAATTCTTTGTTAAAACTATTCCATCATTAATTACCTAAATTATGTGTTCAAATAGTAAACTTATGTTAAACTTTTAATGGGTTGTGGAAAACAATGAACTGAGAGTTGCTCTTAGAAGCTCTTACATTTTGGTACTGTACTCCAAGTAGACAGATATATTAAACATGAGCCTTCCAAAATAATTTTTTCAATCTTTAAATTCAGTAAAGATAATTACGGTACTTGAACCTGGAATAATTTTGTGAGTGTAAAATTATCTAGTAAATATCTAGTGTCTAGAAAGCTACTTAGTGTTCATTATGTATCACTGAGCGCTAATCACTATTTCTCTTCTTAAAATTTAAAGGTATATTATAATTTAAGGTAAAAAGGAAATAACTGGTCACACTTGCTTTATTACCTCTTTATTTTACTAAAATCATAAAATAATATTAATAAAACAATAATCATAAAATACATTTTAACTCGTACAATCATCAGTCAGTCACTCCTCTTTACACACTATAAATTATCAATAACATATAACGAAAGCGTTGGAATACTGGATGGAAGCAGCATAACCCTTCTCGTCTTCCGCCCAGACAGTTGTGGCTCAGAACTAAACCTTCTCTCTCCAACCTCCACTAACCTACGGCTGCTTTTTGGCAACACTATACAAATTAATAACCATTTTCAAAGTTAATTCAACAAATATGTCATAAAAATGAATTTTATATCCATAAGGAATTTTCAACAAAAATGTATATTAGCAAAATTAATTTACAAGTTTTATTTAGTCCTTTCCAGAAAGGTTTAATCGAATAAAATAACAAATATAAACAAAAATAAATAATGCAGCTAAATATACAACCACTCTTGTGTCTTCTCTCTCACACAAATACACAGTGAATCCTGCAGTTAACCAACCCTTGCAATGATTACTAATACTTAGTAAATATAAAAATCTACAAAATATAAACCTATCATAATATACTTTGGAGATTGAGGAATTAAGATTAAATAAGATTAGATAATATACATGTTTTAGTTGTTTGATCCAATTAATCAGTGTGAAGGGAAACTATACTATTTACAAACCCCCTCTAGTAAATTTTCAATTCTTGGAATATTGACCCGATCAAACCCATTGTGTTGAAGCTGAGTTATTCTTTGTTTATGTGGTTTATAAAATCAACTTCTAATGTATATTACCATCACACACGATCACAGATACACATTACTGACAGATATACTATACATTACTCTGTAGGAAATTAGATTTTCAAGTCTTAGCAGTATATTTTACCAGTAATTAAGTTACTGTGATTCAAACAAGTCTTGCAATGATAATAACTCCAAAATGAGACAATGGTTATGCTTTCATATTTTGAAAAATACTCTATTCATTTGGATTTTAAATAGCATTTACAAAATTTACAATTTTTATACTCTTACAACCAGTTTAATGCTATAGTACCCTGATTACTGGTAAATATATTGGATTCGTCTAGGCAAAGTTTTCACAGAGTGGAGGACGAAGGTTTAACACTAGACAACAGTTTATCACATACGAAGAGCACAGAAATTAAGTCCTACGAGCAAAAGTATGTAACACTAAATATAACAACAGACTTGATGTCTTACAACAAATATATACAAAATAATCTATCTGAGGGTCTATATTTTTCTTTTAACTCATCCAACAAGAGAATTAAAGGAAAAATACTCAAACTGACGTAAAAGATATGAGGTTTTTCTGAAACATTCCCCAAAAAATGTTACCACTTGTGTTTGTAAAGATTAATAATTTATTAGTTCATGGGTTGAGTAAATAAAAGTATTTGTGCTACTAAACTATTACTAAGGTAGTTTAAAATTATAGGTAAAAGTATGAGAAGACAGGTTGAAGGTCTCAGACGTCACCTTTATACTATAGTAATGTGTCTGCAGCATTTCCCAGCCTGCATAGAATGAAGTTGGAAGCTGACTTTCCACTTTGTAGTGGTGAGCCTTGAAATCGGGGAAATGTCAATTAAATAAAAGGGGAAGCAATCACCAAAAAAGTGTTTTAACAGGTTTTTTTAGATCCTAGTTTACTAAAATTGTCACATTACAATAGTATAAAGGTTGTCTCAGAGTAAATTATATCCTCGTATACTTTTACCTAATTATTTTAGCTTTAAATATTATTGCTGAACTTTATTAATGTGATAGTTATATACCTCCTACGTAAGAGAGTGTTTTCCCCATATGATGTATCAGAAAAAGTACATATTTAAAGTCAGTTACGTTTTGCAATATTGCAAAATAGGGTTTGAGTATACAGCTTTATAAATTTTTTAAATCGCCCATACACAAATCTGTTTTTTTTTTTTTAGTTACGATAACACAGATCAACCCCGTAATGCAATAGAGCAAAGTCCGGACCTCGATGCATTTACCTTCCCACTTAGCCAACCCGATTATAAAATTACATTGCACATGAGTTCAGTGTAGAAACAGTCCTGATAATTTGTACATTTGGATAGTTTGCAAAACTGTTTCAAAGTGGACAGTTCTGTCTACGTTCTTACTTGTAAAAGCATATTTGCAAAATTAGAATTAGTAAATTTGAAGTGCCTCTTGTCATAGAACTTGAGTAGCGCAGGGCTGTAGGGATGGTTATCCTTGAGGTGTAGATAGTGGACCTCGGGCTCATTGGTCGTGTGTCCGCACTCTTCGCAAACATACATCTGGAATAAAACATTTCGTTAGGCTTTATGTCACAGAAAAAACATAAACATGATGAACTGAACAAATATCTTTATCAGGAACATGCTTGTTTATCTTTAAAAGATATTGAGCAACCCAAGAATAAATATATTGTATTGGTTTACTTACAATTAAAACTGTCATGGAATCTTAATAAGAATCTTTTAACAGTTTAAAGAGTAAGTAACCCTATATATTTTCTTACTTTATGATTCTGAAGGCAAAATAACCATGCTAATTAAGTTACAGGTCAAATATCATTCAATATTCAGGACAAAATTAAATCATTTCAATTATAAATTTCAAAATTGGGGGAGAAGTTTGGAGGATTTTTTCCTTTTTAAGAAAAATACTAGAGGACATTTAAATTAAGTGATGTTTTTGGGCTTGCTCTCCGATTCTTTTCACTAATACTTCTTCTAATACTAATTACACTGATTCAAACTGGAAATATGCTATCTGAAAGCCCAATTTAAGCTTTTTGTAAAGGGAAATTAACCAACAAAGCACTCCCACAATACAGACAAAGAGAGGTTAAATAAACATTTTTTTATTGAATTGCGTAGGCATTAAAAATTACAATTACCTTTGATCAACCAGTATATTAACTTAAGGTGATCAAAAACTACCAGACAGAACTTAAACTATTAAAGCATATAAAATTATAACGATAACATAAATAAATAATAGATTCCTCGGGTGCAATTTAAGAGAAAACTTTACAACCCATTTAAATTGCCCTTTGATTAAGCTAAATATGACATAAATAAAATTTGATAAATTATTTTGAAATGTTTTTAGGGTTTTAAAATCAAATCCAGTTTGATACCAGGAATTAGTAATGATTTTGTCTATTATTTATTTATATTAGTGAAGAGAATGTATCTTTTAAATGATAAACCTTTTGCTGGAAGTGTCTTTTGTCGTAAAACTTGAGCAGTGCCGGGCTGTAGGGATGGTTTTGCTTCAGGTGAATATAATGGACATCAGGCTCGTTGGTGGAGTGTCCACACTCTTCGCACACGTACATCTGCCATTTCAACATTTCAATTTTCTGTTCTCATGCCACTCATTCTATATCTATCATTGCCATAATAGAGTACCATTGTAAGATTAACCCCCAAGCTTTAATTGTCGATTTTTCGACTCTAGGCTCTTACTTCTGAGCGTTATACTTTGATTTTTCGACGGAATGTGTTGTTTATGGAAACGGTTTGAGCTCGCTTTAATTCTAGTCTATGTATCGTCTTTTGTATTACTGTGTAAAAGGGAGATTTCAAGCTTTCTCCTATGGTCTAGACGCATGAGTTATATACTATTCGTGCGTAATGAAACCGATGTTTCATTACGTTTATCCCGATAGATAAACAACCAAAGTCGTCTGCCACTAAACTCGTAGCAGCACTGCAAATTGTTGAAAATTTGCATAACGCTCTGCGATCTTTTAAGTAGGTTCAATTATTGATTGTGTATAAAATTGTCATTATATATTAGGCTATTATACTGCAAGATAACCATTAAAAAACATAATAACCTTAGGTAATAGCAATACAGAGGGTTTGCTATGACTTTGCTAAAAACTTAATTTCAAAAACATTAAATAATACAACACAATTAGTACATTGTAAGCAATGCTGGACTAAATCCTATTTTTAAATAGAGCCCTGTTTGGTTGTGTCGTTAGTAAGTAGTTTAGGTGATATACAAAGTATAATGTTTTTCTGTTATGTCTAAAATGAATTTTCAGTTATATTACAGTCAAAATTGTATTAGTATACCTTTGTTCGACGTTCCTTGTAAGCATACTGGTGTTGGACTCCGTGGACTTTGAGACAGTGAGACTCAAGCGAGCATCTTTGCGTGAATGACTTTTCACACAGATTACATTTGTAGGGCCGCACACCTGTGAAAAAACTCGATTAAGTTGATGAAGTACAAAAACTAATTAGAGCTATTTATTTGATTCAGGTGTTATCATTTTCAGACAGCCAGGAAATTTGATAGAGAATTAGCTATCACCCAGAATGTAGAATGGGGTTATTTTATGTCCACTACAAAATGTACTCTGAAGTATTCCAGCATATGTATTTTTTAATGCTTGCTGTTTTAAGGTTTGTCACATCCAGAGTTTTCTTATTGTATATATAAGAAACAATATACCTGGAACAATATAAGGTGGGAAATTGTTCACACACACTTTGAACAATCCTAAAGCCTAAAGGCTTTAACAGTCTCTTTTGAAGGGTTTTTAAATATTACATAAATTACTCTTTCCCTCCATTACCACTTGACATATTACTATTCAACAACTATAATAGCCATATCTTTGTATTAATTAATTATATGTCTAACAAAAAGTCAATAATAGCGAGGAACAAGACCAAGGCTTTGTTTTTTAACAAGACCGTTCCTTTTCAAAGTATTGTTGACCTTACCTGTGTGAGTACGTGTGTGCCGCTTCAAGTCAAAGGTGTCGTTGAACCCTTTCCCGCAGAAGGTGCAGAGGTAGCGCTTAACGTCACTGTGACACTTCATATGACGGTTCAGCAATCTCTGCAGGCTGAAGGTCTTGGAGCAGAGGTGACAAGCAAAGCGTGACCCGTCCCTCAGTGGCTTGGTGTCCTCGGACTTCTCTCCCTCAGGCCGGGAAACACTGTGCGTCAACTCCTGATTGGCCAGAGGGTTCTTAATGCCATGTCCTCCATTGACAAATTCTAGAGCGATGTCACCTGGGAGTCCAAGCTGCAAAAGAGTCTCAAATTAGTTTCAATTGACGTTTCCATGTAGTAGAAACGTCTCCTTTAAGATAAAGAGGAACTTGAAGAGAACTATTTACAGATTTAAAAATTATAACAAAAAACTAAATGAAGGTTCAGTGAATAAATTGTGAACTACAACAGCTTGTTATTAAATAAGCAGAATACGGTTCAAGCATAGTAAATTATTATCAACGGTACAAAAATTCATTAAAAACCTTCTGATTATCTGAAATAGTTTAAGATACTTTAGCTGCACTAAATGCTCACCTAATATGGGTTGCAAATTTATGAGGTTAAAATGATTTTTAATTACGGTTGTAAAAATGAGTCCTGCAATGAAGGTAGTATGAGCATACTCACCCTCCGCTTAATAACTCCCACTCGGTGCTGGAGGGAAGGCATGGATGCGATGTCACCCGGGGGAGGGGAGAGCATGTCCCTGCCGTCCTGAGAGCAGCTGGCAGGGGAGGGGAGGGACAAGGACGAGCTGGAGTCCAGCTCCAGCGAGCTGAGTCCAGGGGAGAGCATGGCTGCCTGACCGCCACTCTGCACAGGGAAAATAGCGTAGGGACAGATAAATAGACGCAAATCAATCAAGAATATTTACTTTCAAGGTATACCATCTCAAGCCTATTCAATGGTCAAATGAAATGGATCTATACTAAAAACTCCTAGAGGTTTTAGATGATGAATTTGAAAAGGTAACGTATTTAATTAGAACCATGCTTGAACCCTTAAGCTTAAAAAATGTTAAGAGTTAAGATATATAAATGAATTTAGTGTACAGATACTATAATTCATATTCCTAAATTGTTTTTAAAATCACCAGCATCTGAAGTGCAGAGTTCGAGATTAAAATTGGGATAAAATTGTATGTACAGTAGAACCCCTCTAATGTGACCTTGGATAGTCCGCCACTCTGGTTAGTCCAACCATGCTCAGGTTCGTGAGCATATTTTTTTGAGCGTTTTTTTTTGGGTTTGGTATCGCTTGCTTGTTTCCGCTCTTCATATCTTGTACGGTGTCTAACGTACAACAATACAAAAATATCCTAACTTTTGGAAAGACAGTATAAAATGAACATTGTAACTGAAAGAAAAAAACAAAACTTTCCGTATAACCTCTGCGACACAGAACAACTTTGATCGACCGAAAGTGTTGAAGCAGGTGACGAAATCACACAATTCATAACATATTGGAATGCTTGAACGTCATTAATCGGTCAAAGGGGTCGGTATGATCATTTGATTCGTCAACTACTTCTTCCAGTAACCGATAAAGTCCAGCAAGATATTGCATTTTAAAATACAATTCATATCATCATTGAAAGTTACACCTAGTAATAGAAAGCGGTTATTATTCCACATAAAATGTGAATTTGGCAACAAAAAATATTGAAATGTTTATCTGATATTTATTATCAAAGCTAAATCATCATAATAACTCTTTTTGCAACGATATTTGCAGAAATATAATATAGTTCTCCATTTTGTTAGGCTACCCTCGGTTTAGTTATATTTGACATAACAGACTATTTTTATTTATGAAATTTACTACTATGTCGCATACCTATAATGAGCAATACGATGACTTTAACCAAATTTATGACATTTAAGAAAATTATACGTTTGAGATGATGTCGGCGACACAGAACATCGTTGATCGAACGAAAGTGTTGAAGCAGATGACGAAAATACGTGATACATAACCCATTAGATTTGAAGAACAACATTGGTCGGTCCAAAGATGTGGAATGATTATTGGATTCGTCAACTACCATGAAACCGATAAAGTCAACAAGGTATTAAATTTAAAAATACAAAGCATATCGTCATTATTAGTTACGCCAAGTATCAGATGGTGGTTTGTCCCTCGTAAAATATAATTTTAGGAATGAAAAATCTTGTAATGTTTATCTGATATTTGTCAACAAAGTACATGATAACTCATTCGGCAACGATATTTGTAGGAAAAATAATACACTACTTCATTTTGATCACCTTCCCCTTCTAATATTTCGAAAAACGGACTATTTTTCCTTATTGCATTCACAAATTTGCCACATATGCATAATTTGAGCAAAAAGATATAGTGTTGTCAAATAAACGACCTTTATTTGGCCTATTCGTCGTCCTGGTGTTTGCATAACCAACAAATTTACAAAACTTTATATGTTTGTATTTTTCCTTTTAGAACTAATACCTATTCTAGTGTATGTACACGTTTTTCAGTTAATATGTTGTTTAATTTTAAAAAAAACATCTATTGTATCTATTTTATTTGCTATAAATATCACATCTTTCGGATAATTCAACCTTTTTCTTATTCCGACCATGGTTCCGGTCCCGAAGGTAACAGATTAGAGGGGTTCTATTGTACATGTTAAAAGCTATTTGACTGTATTTTTCCAACTATAGATTTTGGCAAAGTATTCTAATGTAGCCTACTCACCTCGCTCTGCTGGCCCTGGAACTGCACTTGTATCTGCAGTTGCTGACTGCTGTCCTCCGGCAGCTGTTGTAGCGACAGTTCCCTCTCCTTGACCAGGTCGTGGTAGCCCGGAGGTAGACCCCGCACTGCTCCCACTGCTCCCGAAGTTGTCCCTGTAGACGCGGAAGGAAAGCTACTTCTACTGCTTGACGGCACGTCAGCAAAGTTACCTCGATGAGATGGAAACAGATCCACCGAAGGCTCTACTGGAGGTGGGATTGTTTCATTCGGCTGCTGTAAATAATTCAAATTTAGAATCTTGTTTTTCAAATTTCAGCAGTATTTTTACTAATAGTGTAACCAAAACCAAATTATAGAATTACGTTGTTTAATTATTTTGATATGTACTTATTTTTAAAAACATTTTGAGATTCAATATTTTCGTGTATATAATGTTATAGCTTGGCAATAGATACTACGTTCATCATTAGCTTTTTCTTTATAATTTTTAGAAAAAGTAGTAAAAGTATAAAATATAAAAATTTAGAAAAAAGTCACTTTTCATAATATTGCTGGCAGAAACTACCCTAAGCTTTTTATGATGTTGTGGTACCTTGAGACATCTTGCTGATTTTTTTTCAAACTACTTGACCAATATAAAAGTTTAGAGTTGTTAAGCAAAGTTAATTGCTATTTTATTAGGTCAACCATCCAACACACGTTAGTTGCAAGAATATCTGCAAGAACTTACTTCTCTGAGGAAGAGTTCTGCTGCGTTCTCCAGGGTCTCCAACAGAGCCGAGTGTTCAGGTGCGGAGAAGGTGAGGGTTGCTGTGAATTGCAGCGGGTCAACAACAGCACCAGTCAAGGCGTCGACCATCACGTCGTCGTAAGGGAGGAACGCTTTGGAGTCCATCATCATATTGGCCAACTCCTCGTCGTCCTTCACAGACAACCCGTACTGCGCACACATATTCTGTAGTAACGAATACTGCTTTGGAAGTAGCTCTGCTCCTGCGGGGAAACTCATCCCTGAAGTATCCTGCCCGGTGTCAACATCCATGGGCAAAGGAGACGATGTCAGCATAGATTGGTACTGACTGCTGTACTGGTGAGGATAGCTTGGTAGCCCTCCACCTTTCAAGCTCTCATAGAATGGAGGCAAAGCGCCAGTTGGAGGACTGCTGGGGCCGTAGTTGGACTTTCCATTCCCGCCAGGGTTCAATCCTCCGCCTCCACCTGAACTTCCGCCCACAGCCCCTCCGGCACTGCTGGAGCCCAGACTCCCTCCTCCTGATGATCCGAAAGAGTGACTTGAAGAACCTCCTTGAGAACCACCACCAGAAGCTCCACCTTGACTTCTAGACCCACCACCACTGCCACCATTTCTCGTGTGACCAGCTGCGGCCATAAGAATCATCCCGCTTGGACTTAACTTCCTCCCAGCAGCAAGGAGGAGTTGACTTCGCTTAATAGCTAGAGCAATTTGTCTTCTTTTGGCTTCATCTAACAATTTATGTTCTACTTCTTTCTTTGGAACGTGATAATCAATTGGGGCTTCTTGCTCAGGCTCTTCAACGACCATTTCAGTCTCCTCCTTTGGCGTGATCAGGGGTGTGATTGGAGTTCTCTGAATGACGGAGACAGGGTGACATCTTGGTTGTTGAGGAGGAGGCGATGTAGAGGGCTCAGGTGGTTTTTCAATCGGTAGGTATTCTTTCCTCTCAGCTGATGTAAGGATATGATGTCGATGATGACTGCTTCCATATGGAATGTCGCCTCCAAGGATGGAAGAGATGAACCTCCGCGGACGGCTTTCACTGCTATTGGCAGATTCTGCTTTGCTTCCATCTTTAGGTGATGATGGTCTGGACACAGGTGATTTGGATTCTGGGCGAATCCTTTCTTCCTCTTTTTTCAGTGGCTCCTCTCCTGTAAAGAAAATATAGTCTTTACAAAAGATATTGAGAAAAAATAATCATCAGTACATAATAGGCTACCTACTAGGAATCTGAAGAGGTGCTTAACATAGAAGAATAAATTTTGATAAAACTTTCCATTAATGTATCTACATATTGCATGAATATATGATACTGTATATATAATAGACATTATCGTAATTGCTACATCATAAATACTGCATACTAGACAATAAAAATATATGGGTTGCTGATGTACTTGCTGGTTTCAGTGCTTTATCAAGCAGTATTTTCACTATGCTGTGCCCAGTAGTAAGCATAAATAAATGGTAAAGGGATAAAGTACCTGGTTTATTTAATTCCGTTTATAAGTATTTTATGAGGACATAAATATGGCTGCATTATTAAAATCTTGACACTGAACTACAGGACATTAATCAAATCAACTCATTCTAATTCCACCGGTCGGCGACTGGTCTGCCAAAAGCAAGGCCAAAGCTGCCAATGACCCCTGCATGGTCGCTGGTTTGGCCGGTACCAATACCAGTACGAATAGTACGATGTTTACCGCTGTGGAGACGCGAGCGCTGCGGGCGGCGGCGACTGGAACCACAAGAGGCCGCGCCGACGCCATTTTGTTCAGGTGTCATCGCATCCGGAAGTATCGGTCGGTCGCGCAAACGCAACAGAACCCGTTATATCAGAATTTTTGTTTCGTTTTTGTTAAACAAAATTACAGCTAGGAATGTGTCATCGTAAAAACCGAGCATTAGTCCAACGTGAATTGTAACCTTGTCAGTTATTTCGGGAAGTGTAGTCACATCCCGGCAGCAATGCTGGCGACTGCAACGAGTGGTTTGGCATGGCGAGCCGCGGTCTTGCCTTGCTCGGCGCAGCGCGATGTCCGTACGTTTCAGATCAAAGAGAAACGCAACACATTGAATATATCAATATGAAAAATTTCATTTTGACATAAATAAATCCTATCAATGAGCAATAAAGAACTGTATGTTGTCCAAAATCTGTCTCGGTATTTTAAATAATTAAATATAGACGTTAATATAAACGTTAATACTGTATAACGGAACTCAAATCAAACCCTTAGGAACGAACGAATCCTCCTGAGAATTTCTCATGTTATAAATATCATATTTCACATAGAAATTTTAACTATTCCATGAAGTTGTGTTCACTTTCAACTAATTCCAATATATTGTTTTTTACACCGATGTAATAAACATGTAACTAATGTAGGTAAATCGAGTTTGATTTACATACCGATTTCCTGAACCAAAGTCGCGATACGGCAGAAATATTTAAAATTTGGAACACCGTAGGTCATGTTCTTTTAACCTTTGAATCTGTCTGGTAAGAGTGAGTTTGTAGGTAGGCTAATTATGTAAAAAAGGGCCTGGATGTATCTGGGCTGTGGCAAACGCGCAGTGGGCACACAGCGCTGCCTGGCGGAGGGCGTTTCAAAGTCAAACAGTTCATTTATGAGCTTTCGTAATACGGACTTGCTAGAACTTCTCGGTCACTGACGCAGGAAATCAAACGAGGTATTGACAAAGAGAGTTGCATACTGACGATAGAAGACGTAGGATAGATACGTTACAGTTTCAGTGAAACTGCGTGCTTAACTTTACAATTCTATATTAATCGATAAACAAATTAACAACACTTTAATAAAAAGATTACAAATTAGTATTCTGATATGTATAGAACATTTAGTGCCTCCTATACAATATTGTATTTTAAATAAATTTTAATAGTTTTAGATGCTCATCATTGCCTTTCTATTTTCTAACACTGACACATCATATTCATGTATTCCAACGGTCTCAGCCGTGTCTCTAGCTCTCTATATCATAAAATGTCATAGGTGTGAAAAATCTAGAATTTTGATATCACATTCTGCAGTTATTCGCGTTTACGTCTTTTGTAAAAAGCAAAAAACTCTAATGCTATTCTACATCACAGCTGAACGAAGTCATTCATTATACATCAATGTAACGTGGTATTCAATTAATTGGATTTTTAATTAGTTATTACAATAAGTAATAAGTAAAAAGTAGTAGTTATTACTGCCTAGCAATTACAATATAGACCATTTAATTTAATATAAAAAATAACAATAATAATTGGATATATTTTATTCTTTCCATATTGTTACATACAAGTAAGTACTAAGATACAGAAGATGACACAAAGAGTATTTTGACATGGATAATGTCTTAACTCTGATCGGGGGTTGAAAATCCATCTGACCAAAATTTGAAACGGAAGTGACGTCATAGGTTATAAGGACAGCTGTTTAGAGGAATTGAAAATATTCCCTTGAGACATATCCCAAGATCTTAGCTGTTTCCCAAAGAAAAGTAAATACATATTTGTACGTATACTTAATTTAATTAATTCGTTTCGTAAGTTAGCCGGCAGATTGTGGTATAAAGATTTTTACACACGAACAGAAGATTAAATTTATCTATGAATGTTAAAACACTATTATCACTAGACCAATAATCGTTCCAAAATAGCCGACAATTATACTACAATTCAGTTAAGAAGTACAAAGCACAAATTTTTCTTAATATAATCACCAGATGATAACTGTATCGTGAAATTCCGCTTTAGCCAATGAGCCGTGAAGGATGAAAATATCCCAAGTAGGCCTGATTTGGAGATTAGAAAGGCGCCGGGGAGACCGGATTTGGGTTGAAGTTGTGACAGAATTGTAGTTGCCTCAGTATGTTGCCTGGTAATGCGTCATGAGCAGTCACTCACAAAGTCAGAGGGTCTTGTGATGAAAATAACTTGCACATAACACTTAGTTGGTCACCCGTCGTTGGTCTGGGAGATACAGGAATGAAGAATATTGTCATAAATTCGGCGTTTAAGCATATGGCAACACACATAAAACAAATAGTATCCTCCAAGAGGCCTAGAACACATAATTTAACAGTGTTCAGTCTGAGTGAAATTTTTGTTTAGAGATGGCAAATCGGCTAAGGTGGGTTCAATGCGGTAAAGTAGGAGCATATATAAGACTCATATATTAATAAACTTATAACATTTTCACTTTCTGGTCCCATACATAGGTAGTATTTAGAGAAAATATTGTTTTCGTAAAATTGAATTTGGGCTGAGAGTGGAATTATCCGCTTTGAGGCTTCCTGAATAAAAAAAGCTGTTTACGCTGATTTTGGCCTGTCTGTCCGCATAACGACTCTAAGACCACGCCAATGGTCCGATTTAAAAAAAATGTACAATTGTGCATTTTTATTTGATTTTTGAGGGTAGTCCATCCTCTTCTGCCCTTTTTAACACGTAAAGATCAAAATATCTTAAAAACGGCAATAGCGATTTGGATAAAAATTGCAGCGTAAGATTGCACAACCTAATATAAAACCCGCTCAAAAACTAACCTTACCGAGAGGAATGAATACCACAACTTTTTCAAGTTTATCACTACATCTTCTTAGAGCGATTCCTGTGACCACTAATACGAGTATTTGGGTCAGACTTTAAATCCGCAACGTGGCCCATCGGTTTATTATTTGCTTTATCTTTCCACAGATCGCCTTCCACAGCTAAGCTTTCACTCCAACAATAACAAAGACTGGAAGATTTACACCCCCTGTCGACGACTACCTGCGAACTTCCTGGAAACTAGACTACAACAGACGTTTTGTTCTCTGGATGAAGTTTGCATTTGACATGTTCTTAGTATTATCATATGAAGAAGCACTATTTGTTTTATATATCTTAACAAAGAAACATTTGTTGTTTATTAACATTGAAGATCCTTCTTATTTTGAAACCTGGCGCAAATTATTGTCTTGAATGTACGAGTTTCTGTACTTTGATAAAATAAAAGTATTTTCCAAAATAGGTGGTTGGTGTAAAGGTGAAATAAATTATCTTTGCACATCTTTTTTTTATAAAAGTTATTTACATGTACGCAGACAAGGTAAAGTTGAGCCTGTTATGCGTCGTGTATCTATATTCCATGAATAATTAAATGTTTGCAATAATTGCTTAAGTCTTTCACAAAAATGTCAGGGGCCTATAGGTTGGATAACATAGTAAAGGGAAATTTTCAAAAGCTGTTTTGACATTTATTGAAGCTTATTTTGGTTTCAGGATCCCCATCACTCGCACAGGGTCGCCCAAAACTGCCCCAGTTCCCACACACGGATCGGGATCTGGTCAGATCGGCGCCTGTTTGCTCTTTACCTGGATCCAAAATTCTCACGGCCCTGCGCCCCCGCAACCCTTCTCGGACAGGTGATCGATGAAACTCTTCCCGTTTGTGGGAAAATTCATGGAAACCATCTGCCCAGCAGAGGGGTTGTAGAAGTCGGAATATTCCCATGGAATATGTATAAAGAGGCAGGTGGATTCAAAGGCTAATATTCGAGAGGTTGAGAAAAATCGTAATTCTTTTCCAAAATCCGAATAATAATAACAGCCTAGTATAGTTATGAAATACCCTCTTAGTTCTTGGTACATCCTCTTACTACTAGGCAGTGAGATAGATGTACACAACACAAAATGTGTAATCGTTTTCGCATAGTTAATTTACTCTGAATAATTATACCAAGAATAACCTCCTGGACTGATCGGAGTTTTAATTCACATTGTATTCAAAAAATGTTGGGAGGATAAAATTTTCATTGAGGTTTAATTTGATGAAAGAGAAACTGGCCAAATGTCGCTGATCCGTGGCAACAAATTAAACAATTCAGTATCCATATTAAATCCAAAAAGATTCATCTGGTTCAACACAACTAAATGCTTCATCGGTCTCGCTATACCTGACGAAGTTGATAATTTATTAGTTTTCTTCTTTCAGTCAATATCAACCCTTAATTGTTCAATTATAATTCAATTGTTATATCAATCTCGAAGTTTTTAAAATTATAGATCAGCTAAAGCAATCTATGCGGGTTTACCGTGTTTCGTGACTTTGAAAATTAGGTCTGATTTATAAAAATAGCTCGTGGGCGAGAAATTTCTGGCAGGGAGGAATGTTCTAATGAGGGCTCCTGACTACCAGAGCGGAGGGAGAGGGACTACTGCCTCAAGATACGAGTGATGGCCTGTGGTTTAACGCACGATATTACTCAACCTTTAAGGCATTATCCCATCGTCTGAAAGAAAGCCTTGGGCGCAATCTTTAATTCAAATAGCAGGGATGCGTATTAGTATAATTCTTTAATCGCATGTCCAACGTAAGCGTTAAGACCGTTCAAGTAGATTTCTGGAGTAGAAAAAGAGTGAAGGTAGGAATGCCGCTCTACCCGCACTCCGTGGACTATTGTCCCCATTCGGCGGCACTTTGATCTTTTGTCTGACAAGAGAGGTCAGCCTACAGTGTTTTGTTCCGAACTATCCTTTAGCATAATGCGGTACAAGGAAGGGATTGTTTTCTTATCCCTTTCAGACGAATACGAGATCTCTTTGTTTACTTTATGACCATTCCACGTCTCTTAGAACCTGAAAGTGTAGGATTTCAAATGTAGAGGCATTCCTGTAAATGCGAAATGAAATATGAGATTTTTGAGTATGTGTTGAGAAAATCCATGGAATACTATTCCAATATTTCTTTCCATAAAAATTGTAAAAATGTAACTAATTAATCAATATAGGTCAATAATTTGAAAAGGTTAAAATTCACCATACCCAAGCTCACTGTCATTAGCTTCACTGAATTGATGGAAATATGCAACATTCGTTAACCACTTTTGTTATTTTTGAATTGTTGTCGTCGGTATAAAGGTAGATAGATGCCCTCGGCATGTTCACAAAAGTAAACATTTCACTCATTATTAAATCGAAGGATAATTGTATGCGACTCCAGTTAGAAAAGACCAGTTAGACTTATCCAGTTAGAAAAGAAAGAGGATAGGGCTTAGAATTGACCTCTGTGAAATGCCATAGTTATTAAAGTTTGATTTGGAGAATTGATCGGATTGATCAAAAATTACCATTGATTGTGGATAAATACGTTATATGTGCAATTAGGCCTACTGTTTACACATGTAAATGATTTAAACTATATAGATAATTACTGAATTGATAATCGAGTTCTTCATCTTTTACTAACTCTCGTACAAAATGTATTACGTCATGTTTGATTAAAATTAAACTCATTACAAAAATAAACACAAATTTTAGAACAATTTATTTTTACTCGGCGGACGTGACTATAGAACTAAAAGCTGAGAGGCTTGTTAGACAGTTCCGTCAGCCTATCCAACACACCGACTCCAACATTCATCATTGTACAGACCATTGATATTGTTAAATAAAGTGTCACCGATGTTTGAACAGCTGATTAGCAAGCGCAACAGCTGAGAGCAGAATGCATTCACGGCCTCGCTGCCACTGGCGCAACTCTCATTGCCTTGGCCTTCTGTTCTCGCTACAATTACACATTTCACGGTTATTGGTTCGCCAGTTGACCGCAGCGCGTGGCAAGCGCTGGTGTCGGCGCTTCCGTCTCGTAATCGGCTGAGCTTGTTGCAAATTGCATCTCACTACGAGCCAGGGCGAGAACAAATATTTACATCAATGCTGCTCTCTGTTGCGTACAATGCAAGGTACAGTAATCTTTTCCACGAATAAAGATTACGCTCTTTTTATGTTTCATGGAAGCTTTTTTTGTTCAGTTTTTCTCCTTGTCGTAGAGGAATATAAATAGTTTGCCCAACTTCTCAGTTTTTCAGTTTTTTGATACACTAAAATTATGAACCAATAAAATCTAGAGATGGTATCTGTAACAATAACTCAATACGTAACGTCATTACAAATTGTTGCTAAGATGTTTTAGTGTTTTGAAAATACTCGCAGTCAATCGACGCCAGGAGCAAAACTACTTCAAGTACAATTTTTGTACGACAATAAATCGTGTCAAATTCAGTGTCCAGGAAATCCTGGAGTTGAGTTATTTCAGCTTTAAAGATGTAATAAATTTGTTGCTCCATGTTTATCTTTACCAGACGAGTTCACCTGAGGGCACTGAACAATAGAACCCGATAATTCTGGAGCACGACAGGAAGGAATTTTAAAAGGAGTCACTTCTGACATCTACGAGATATAATCGGAACTGGCCCGCTGGAGTCATGGCGGGCCCGGAGATGCTGTCAGTCCAAACTGTACACGATCTATGAGAACTTATCAGTTCATCTGTCTGGACTTAAATTAGGGTCGAAGCTGACAAATAAATAATTTTCTTACTGAAATTAAACCTAAACACCACAGAACAAGAACAAAGGCCAGCAGCTGCCATTTTTATTGGCTATTTTAGCACTAAACCTAAATCTGAACAATATGAATGATTTTTATATGTGATATGACACATATTTATTAGGAAATTTGGTGAAATATTATTTTTCCGTTGAACACTCATTCGCTATCGTTACAAAGTTGTGGGTTAATATCACGGTGGATACCACCATGAGTTAAAATTAATAAAAAGAAAAGGTAGCACAATTATTCGTCCGAATGTTTTATAGGCAGAATTACGATATCTCCAAATCATTCATTCTTTATTCGGGAATCAACAAATAACATATTCAAAATTTTGACTTTACGATATAAAAATATATTTTTATGGTTCCCTATAATGACATACTTGAGAATTGCCACTGGTGTTTAAAATAGAGACGTAAACATGTGTATGAAGTCGATTATCAAAGAAAACAGTGTTACGAATAGATAGAAAAACTGGTAACTGAATACGGGGTAATCCTCGGAAGAATAAATTAAATATTTTAAGTTTTTTGATCATTTAGAAGTAGTTTATGGATGTAAAACTTTACTATCTAAAATATATAGTAGCAAATGCGTTTTATTTTAATCTATTGAAATGGTAGGCCTGCATCGCCTATAAATGGCTCGTAGCTTGGTCCAATGCACCTCACCAGTGACGGCTATCACCAGACTATACCAGGCAGGTTCACGCCTCACTGGTGATGATGATGACGCTTGTGATCGTCCAGGACACCTGCTGCGACCTTCGGCTACGGAATGTGAGGTGCTCGCCCCCTGCGATCGCACTTTACCCCACGCAGGAGGCTGGCTATCCGTCTCAGGTATTGTTTGACAAATCACCATAGCGCTTAAATTCATCCGACAGAAACTCTTCAGAGTTTCACCTCCGCCATCTTACACAGTAGTCCCATAATAAAGATGTTAATAATACCAACATTCCTGACCATTCCTGAAAATGTTTATCTCGGTAATCAATTTGTATTTCATATTTATCTATAATTAAAAAAAGATAATAACCTGATAACTATCAGATATATAGCGTGGTAAGAATGTTTTTTACAAAATAATAGTGTAATTCCCTAGATAACCACTTATCGTTAATTTGACCTTTTAATAATCTGTTTACGACTATCGTGTAACCTGTAGTGCTGTCACAAAATCAACTTTGTTCTTGTAGGCTTAAAACATCATCACGAACGCCGTTAGAAAGACAATTTTGTTTTATTTTGAAAAATATTTATTCATATACGAATAGATTTATGTATGATTACGTTGATAGTATTTACGTATTATGAAACATAATATTTTCTCTCATAATATATTAATAACCAATTTTTTTCTGTTTTATGCAATGTTTTAGTGGATTAGCGATGTCTTAAGCTGCGTCAGAATGCTTTTTTCAAAATCGTAGGGGCAGTTCGCGGTCCAAACGGAAAATAAAAAAATGATATTTTAAGGATTTTCTAGGAGAATTATTTTTTTAACTCGTGGGGAGTCATTTTAGACTTGGTGTGAGAGGTCACCACGGGTTCCAATGTGGGTTTGGACCTCTTTTTAAAGAGATTTGAGTGCCTAACAGTAGTGAACCCTAAAATTCCTCATTTGATAATACAATTTTGGAATGCAGTTTGTTTAATTTGTAATTCATCGCCTGTAAATTACTACAACTCGAAGCATAACCTCTTTGAACCAACGCCGCCAAGGCTGTCACGGTTTCCTCATCAACCGTGAAAACGCAAGAACAGCTGTAACTTACTCGGCAAGGTAGACACGTAGAGATAAGAAGAAGAAAGAGGTTCATGGATAAGGCTCGTTGGGAAACATCTAATGAAACTATCTTCAATGACATCAGCGGCCAAAGTTCAAGCCTTGACTCACTGGCCGTGTCGCGTCGTCGAGCGTCGTCCCGCGTCCCGCTCCTCCGAACAATGATTTATTGTCCTCTCCCGACGTATATTATTTCTCCACGTCTAATTCTATTCTGTACGCAAATTGCGTCTTCAATTCTGGATAAATCAGAGAGTAGTGGAGATAAATGACTGTAACGGTTGTTGTATTGAATCCCATTGGTGATTTATAGCATTTCAATGTGACTGGGAACTTTACTGGCTGTTGAGTTTACAGTTTAACTAGAGAAGGTTACGCTGTGTTTAATCATTTATGAACGTTTCTATTCAGTTGTCGTGATAGTCGTGTCATCTGGTACTGTGAGTCCACACGAGCTTTCCTCGGAAGATCAGACAGTTCGAATAGTTAACTTTCTTGTTTAGAGTACTGCATCGGTCTTGTGCGCAACAAATTATTCTGAGATTCTGCTCTTTGCATCATCCTATGAAAATTTGTATTGATTGATTATAAGGTAACTTACTAATAACAAACATCAAAACTGTGCCTATTGAGCATAACAGGGCAACAAGATAAAGTATATAATTAGCGAGGAAGCCAACGGACACATGTTTAGCAACCACGACCACAGATACGTTCTCTGAGATTCAACCTCCAAGTTCCTGATCTCAATTAGAGTGGATAACCTTAAATGCCCAAATTTGGGCTCAAGGTCCGAGTACACCTGGCACGCAGCTGACGGCTAGGTAATTGGCCTTTGATACACACTCCACATCACCTGCGCATGCGCAAGTTGCTAACAGCTGATTAACACGTGTTAACTATGTAATCAGCTGATTCAACATCGTCAGTCCACTGATATTTGGATTGTTTATGGGTTTCGAAGATACAGATTGACATTGATTTAGTAATGGATGAATGAATGTCAGTGCTAGGAAATGTCAAATATGAAAAGGGTATATACCCATTAATTTTTCAAGTATTTTTTTTAATTGTTTGGATATGCAATGATTGATAAACTTCATGAAACAGGGTTAGGTATGAATCGATTAGTTTTATAGCACTTCAACCTTGAAAATAAAAACAAGGGGATGTACTGTATAGGAGTACAGTAGTACAATATAGTTTGCGCAAGACATGGATGCATGTTTTGATAACTCATTACATATCTTCATGTGTGAGGCGAACACTATGAACACATTAACTTTGTTTAGTAAAAATTTAGTTTTAAAATCAACGTAATCATCAATATTTGAATGCTATTTATTATAGACAGACGCAGGAATAGTACTGAAATTACAGTACATTTGAACCAACATTTACACTGGCTTAAGTTCGGAGAAATCACCTAGAGACAATTTAACGGTTGATGTTTTATTGTTGAAGCGAGTTTTGTAACAGTTGCAGGGTGAACGGGCGTAGTGGGACCCGGAGAGAGGTTAGGGAGCCAAGTTCATGAGCGGCGGCGCCATCTTGGTAGCGGTCAAGGATACCGGCAGCCAACAGGTAGCTTACCAACCGTCCACTGGGGGATCAGTAGTAAGTAGTGAAGTAAATACTGTACTACTTCAGTCCGACCAACCGTTGAAGTCTCCGACGGCTCCAGCCACTCTATCGTTAGATTCATTTATCCTACGATGATTAAATACCACGAAGAGTTTGGTTCGTACAGTTCGACTAAATCAACTGTAAATCACGCTTCAGTTCTACTATTCTTGAAGTCTCCAAACGCTTTGATGCATTAATAGTATTATTGCATTTTTAATGTGTTGAAATTATTTATATTGAATAAATGAATAACTATAACGTACATCTAGCATAACTTCTGTAAACTCCCATTTAATAAAGTACTAAGTCGAAAAACCTACAGATTAAACGAATCATAAGATTTTACCTGAGCGAAAATAAAATGGTTTGCGAACCTATACGATAGGAATCAAAGCATAGGTAGATTAATAGCATATACGAAGCACACATGGACCAGCTGACGACAGTAAGTAAGCACCAACTAATTGCAAATTCATAGAATGTATCAAGCGTTTTCTAAGAAGGCATGAACTAGTTGAGGATTCAAATAACGCGCAAAACTAATTGCAGTATAGAGGACGCAGCAACTAGCTACACGGCCGAAGAACGCATAACTTTTACAGATCCAAAGAACGAATCGCCCTGTTGCAGAGCCGAAGACACAGCGACTAATTTCAGATCCAAAGAACGCATCGCCCTGTTGCAGAGCCGAAGACACAGCGACTAATTTCAGATCCAAAGAACGCATCGTCCTGTTGCAGAGCAGAAGACACAGCGACTCCGACGGCTTGGTAACCAAGGTCCGCCATCTGCAAGATCCCCCGTTGTATCACGGGAAATGTGATTATAGTTATTTAACCGCGGAGGATCATTAGCAGGACCGGTTCCCGGGTTTTTATCGTCGTCTTCCGTCATGCCCGGAGGTGGAGACGAGTTGTCTTTTTGTATTCGTGCCCCCCCCCAGTACCCACTACCACAGTACCCACCAGTGCCCGGTACAAGGCTCCTGCAGGCTGTGTTGTGCAACCACGGCGGTCCATCCTATTGCCTTACTTTTGCCCCCCCCCTCCTTAACCCATGGCAAGTTAGGATTGTTTCAGGTTCGGATTATTTAGACCAGTTTCTCTCTACCAGATTCAATTACGCAACTAAATGTCTCCAATGTTCTTCTTCTTCTTCAGTCTTAACTCGCCCTGTATTTATGTAATGCTTTATCGACATGTACTTAACATGTGATAGTGTTATTCACGCATAAATAAATTTTAGCGTAATTCAAAATCTTTTGAAACCATTACTTTAATTTTTGAGTGTAACACACACCATGATAAATAAAATAATTATTAATAGATTATGCGCATAGTTACTTAAACATTACACCGGGTGTCCTGTTTACCGTTTTCCAATGTCTAACTTTTCATTTTGTTTGACAGTAAAGTTTCTATGGGGGACCCCTTTATTTATGTATCCTACTCTTAGTATTTATTTCACTTTTCAAAGTTTCTCGGCATTTTTTCAATATGACGTTCAACTTCGTTTTTTTCTCATGGAGCACTCTGTATTTTAATATGACTAGTAGATCATATAATTTAAAACACTTTTTTTTTTTTTTGTTTTTTTTTTTTTTTTTTTTTTTTTTTTTTTTTTTATTTTTTTTTTTTTTTTTTTTTATGTTTTTATTTTTTTTTTTTTTTTTTTTTTTATTCACTTAAAAACACTTATAAAATTTGTAAGGGTTGATTTCACTGCTGCGTAACAATGAAATTACACATGAAAAGTATTTGTCAAGTATATGCCTATGACACCCAGTAGCCAGTAGTAAAAGTTGAACTGTCCATAACTTTATATTGCCAACACGATATTTTTTATATGAAATTTAGGCCTCACACATAGAAACATAACAGAGAATCATAATGAGAGGGAATATTAGTTTTCAATAACGAAAACTAGACAATACATATCGACACTACTTTCTCTAACTTTACTGCGTATACGGTAAACATCGATTATGATAGTTATAATACTTACGAAAGCAAAAACTATAAACCGTGCAGCTATAAATTATGGGGAGATTTATAACAATTCATTAATGTACAAATCAAACTCATTTGTGCCAAGCTCATTTGACGCGTAATGGGCAAACTATGTTGATGTTAAATGTAGGAAGTGACAGGAAAAGGATCTCTGACGCAAGGAATGTTAATTGACGAGAATACCCGAGAAAAGCTATTGGCCTTGAATGCGTTGCAAAACCAGAGTCGAGTAGTCAGTTAAAAACTCGCCGGGCTTTATTTAGTGCCAATGACAAGCTGCTCCTGGAACTATTCCCAATTAAATTGTGCTTTGTATCTTATTCAAGTTGGTTTGGTCCAATACTTCACTCTGGTAAAGATTCACTGTTAATCGTAAAACTTACGTTTTACCATCAAACTAATCCAATTTTTTGATATTCCAAAGCAATAACTCGAAACTTTCAGAGCCCATTCATTCGTATAAACACTTAAAAAATCCATTCTCAGTAAAATTATCTACAAATTTATATTGATATAGCAGATCAATGATTATAATATGCAAAGATATTTATGTTACGATTAATTATATATCATGAGATATTTCCAGGGAATGGAACCGAAATCTTGTATTGGCCCTTGTTACATGGATTAAGACTGGGAGGGTGGCTTGTCCTGTAATTCATCTGCTTGGATGTCACAAATTGTGGATAGTTTAAGCGTTGCCAGGTGGATACGATATTTCCTGGAGTAGATTTAGGTCAAATTAATCATTGAATACGTTCACTCGCAAAGTTCATCCTCACAAACCATATTACGTTCTCATTCATAACTTGTCTTAATATTCCCTGGTTGGTCGTCATTTCATACAGTTAATCAAATCAAATCTATAAGTTCGTTATAATAAACTGATATAGGAAAACATATACTTTTATATAGAATGTTCGAGATACTTCGCTACGTGACTTCATCATGAGAGAGGGACACAACACGCCAAACATTAAAGAAACTGAGATGAAAAGGACAGGGAAAGAACGGTCACCTATTTCCATGCGCCACAATGACCCAGAGTACGTTGATAATTCTCTTTCAACACCTCGCCTCAGCTGTCCAGGTGGATAATGACATAAACGACACTCGAATGTCCTCCGGGAGAGAGGAATGCCTGAACAATGGCTAGTGATTGTGAGCTGAAGGTGGTTATCTAGAGGTTGTGTACAAGCGTTGAAGCGGCAATAAACGAGTGGGCAAACATGGTGTCTATGAGATAAAACCGGGCAAACACCGTGCACAAACAGACCAATCCGGGCACGGGCATGTGCCGGGCCTACAGCAGTGAATCAACTCTCGGTGTATACGAGTTGGCCTACCTAGTTTACTTCGAATATTATTGAACAATTTGTACCAAATATAACTGCGAGATATGGATGCGAGAACGAAAGACTAGAAGCCAAGTTGCCGTCGAGAGTTTATAAATAAGTTGATTTCTTTAGTTTCGTACATAATAAATACGTATTAATTAGTTTAAATGACATGTTCATTCTCTGTACAAACTGAATTACTATATTAAATTATATTCACTATGAAGAAAGTAAGACTCAGTAAAATCTTTTTGAAAACTGATGTACGATAGCTCGGATTTATAAAAATAAAACGTATTAGATTTACATAAAGACTCACTATTATATTAAATTAGTGGACTACAACCCCTTATACAAAAGGTCTCTTTGAGTTTGAACTACACTTTTCGGTCCTTCCGCACGGAATCTTTTGGCACTTGTTAGCTCAGCATTAAAATGGATATGGGTAGCTCAGTAGTAAATGTTCAACACGTACCTATAAAGTCACCGATTCAAAGCCGGAACAAGTAACCCAATTATAATCGGTCTTGTAATAGATTACCTAATCAACAACAGATCGATGTTAGGTAATGACAAGATCAGGGTTTGGATTATTTCTGTCAAAGCGTTAAAAATAACAATGACGCTGAAAATCCACAAAAAACTGAAATATACTGTTATGCATCAAAATAGCAGATAAAGAATAATAATATAGAAGCAAAACAGCTGAACGGGATTCAAATTGAGAACTCAATTGTCAAACCTAACCTTGGCCACTCTAGTCTTGAATACATTTTCATTTAATCGTTCCAAACCTTTATTAAGGAGACGTAGGTGTGTTCGCACACAAAGAGCATTCATAAACATTTCCTTCGCGGTGTGGGAGAAGAATGAAATTAAAATAATTTGACGACGTCGACGTCGCAGCCAGGACGGCGGACTAGAGTGGGGACCAAGGAACCGAGACAATGGGGAATGGCAATGTCATGGAACGCCACAATCGCCAGTTCCAGCGTTCCAGCCGCAGGCTCGAGGCCGACTGGGAATTTGTTGCGGCGCGGGCGTCTCGTTGTTGCACAATTCTGATTAGACAATTAATTGTATTACTCTTAGTGTCGTTATGTGATTAGTTTGAATTAAAAACTAATTTGTCTTACTACCGTGCGATAACAGGCACATTTCGCACTGTTGGCAGAACTTATAAGCAGTACATATCCGCACTAAAGTGGACAAGTACCCGGCCAATCACATGCGCGGAACACTCCAAATCTACTAACCAATAGCATGCGACGTTCCAACAACAATAACTTCCAGTTTTGTGCAATGAACCTGAGGTTACCGGAAACCTAAAAGTTATGTTTACATTTATCCCAAAGGGAAATTAACCTAAATGACTTTTTTATTGTAGGAGAAATGTTGTGTATAATACGAGTGCAAACTGTCATGGCCGCCCTCGAAGTTCTGCACCACTCAGCTGAAGTTTCGTGCTGCATATGAACCTCTCGTTCGACTTGACATCGTTTGCACTCTAGTTACACAAATAGCTATACTTTCCTTACGGGAAGAGCTTAGACCGTGGATATATTTAAAGGGAATAATTTCAGTTTCCCTACGTAGTGAGAAATGAATTATTTAAGTTCAATATACCCTTACTACCGTTACAATTTTCGCGAGACGCGAATTGCTGATCCCCTCCCATAGCATAGACATATCCATATCAAAATATTTTAAGCCATTGTATCAAGACATTACTGGTAGAGTATGATCTTCATAACCTAAATTAAACTATTTTTCCGGATTAAGCGAAGTCCGTTGAAGGAGTACACATTAACAACTGTGAATCTACACACAAACCTAATCTTGGTTAAAAAATTATACGACTGTGTATTTCGTATACTTAATTAATACGCTATATATATTTTTTGCAAGATACCAAAAATGTTAATAATAATAAATCATTGTGCATGCACTAAAACGTAGACAGAGCAGAATAAATGACTAAATAAAATGAATCGTGCCTCACACTAAATAAAAAATAATCAGTGAACAAATATGCTCAAGTTATCAGTAAACCAGTCATCTCCTAAATGACGTTCCAGCAGAGAGCTATTTAGAAATTCCACGTACATTAAGTTACTAAAATTATTTTAGTAACATTTAACTTATTGCATAGCCTACAACATTTTATTCCTTATGTTACTTTGGTACGTTTCTCATTTTAATACAGATCACTAGACTAAAAATACTACACAAGAAAATTATTAGGTCTAGTCTTATTCTTAATTGCACTTTAATATCTAGTTACCATTTGAAACTGCACTGGAACCCCAAAACACGGCAGAAACTCAATTTTCTAGTAAAATCAAGGTTAAGTTTTATCTAATTAAGCAATTTATAATGAATATAAAAAAATAGTCGTAGAAAATATTATAGACGATTTTACTCGTTATGCAACACAACGAAAGTGCAAAGAGTAAAACAAAAACCATCAATTGTAAAGTGATTAAGTCGTCAACAAATTTCACATTTCCTGCAATAATCGGAGTGTACATAACTGGCAACTTGCAGACAATTACGATGGCAATCTGGCATTGGCGCGAACACTTGCACCTTGCACGGTTCTGTAATGCCGGTGAGGTAATTGAAACAATTGGCTGAATCATAACTGCTATCACTGCATCTCGTCAATTATGCTTCATAGATGTCAAGGCTCGGATGACCGGCTCTGATGTAAATCTGACGTCACGGCCCTTCGCTGAGCGAAGCTCGACCTCCCTCGAGTCTAGGTTAGGGGTGGTTCATCTGTGCCGCCAGCACTGTAGAGACAATATGGTATGCCTACCTAAAGAACATGTAACCTATATAAAATATTATATTTTGATTTCTTATTTAGTTCTCATTTGTTTTTGTGTTTTCTATGCATATTAGCATTTTGTACGGTTATGATAGGACAGGAGGTTCTAACCCCAGTCATGTTACTACTTATCGTCGACTGGATGTTAAGGAGCATAATTAACTAATAGTCCAATCACAAATGGTAACTGGATCCAGGTTAGGCTTTATGGGACTCGATCCGGGTGACACTACTCTGTCACCCAATCACATATCTTTTAGGGGCCGTACCAAATTGGGTTTAAAACAAAAAATTCTAAAAGAGATAAAATTAGAAAGTAAATGTAATTTTACGCTCTGTAATCATCATTACAAGAATAAAAATATTCAAATAAGTACAAATGAGAGAGCATTTAACAAAATATAAGTGGCTCAACTCAAATTTTAGATGACAGCTACACACGATACTGCTCCCAGGAAGTGTAAAATCATCCCATAATGTTTCTGCACATCCTCGTCAAGCACATTTCCTAGATCGTCACAATCTTGTGCCCTATCATACTTAATTAATAACTACAACCCATACTGTGTTCACGACGGACCTTCGTTCAAACAAGTTCGACCTCCGCGGTTGCGATCCATCGAAGGTGGTCGATCATCGAGAGCCGTGTGAGTTTAATCGATTCCCGCAGCGACCTTCCCCTCAATGTCGTCGTGAGCCCGTGACGTCACGGAGTCACGTACTGCGTGATCGCTCCCGTGATAACCTCAGGTTTCTGGAATGGCGGAGGTGGAATATGTAAGCGGTACTTGTAAGATGTACTTGAGCCGACGCCGACCAGAGGAAGACGTCAACATGCTGATCTGTACAACATGCTCATGTTTTCATCCCTACAAAACCGTGATACCAGTAAAGATAATTGATTCACTTAGTTGTAAATTAATTAGCATCGTGTAGCAACCTCGACTAATATAAGTCGAGCAATTTAGCAAAACTTTTCAGTTTTCAGTTCCTCTACACAGATGCTCTTACAACCATATGAGGTTACTACCGTTACAATTTTCGCGTGACGCGAATTGCTAACACCCCTCCAGAGCTTAGACATACATATCCTTGTCAAAATATTTTAGGACATATTATAAGGAAACGTCATAGCCAGTAGAGCAGCCGACGATGCAAGGGAGCGTTTCTTGTCTCACAATAAAAGTCGCACAATTAATTAGACAAGTATTGGTATTTAATGAAAAAGACACGGATGAATACGACAGTGGCTGATAGGTTCAATGGTTATAGTACACGCCCAAAATATTTACATAAATATTCCTCATATCGATTTTAGATACTGTATACCGAAATCTAAAACACATCGCGGTACAGTATTATTTCATAGAATACTGTATATGAGGAATCGTTTACTAAGATTGTCCTACGAGAAAAATATCATATCAGAATATAAATTAATGAATGCAATTAACATTTTGAACGATCTACCAACACACTGTTTCCTCTGTATTTAATCTTACTTTCCAACTGGACAGCGAAATATGAATAAATTACAAAAAGTTAATTAGTCATTTGTCTTGCAAGACAGTGTCAGGATCCAAGGACCGGAGGACGCAGGACCTACCGCCAAGGACGGCCGCGGTGATGTCAGGACCAAGTCATCCCAGACCTTGGCGGCGCATTTGCACCTGATAGCGGCCACAGTTAAATAATAAAACTGAAACGCTAACAGCTTACGTCATGGCTGAGCGTTACTGCACCGTGAGAAACAACTACGATGTCCACATCAATATTTATGAGGAATACAACGCGAGTGCGGTGTATATCAGCTATGTACCAATCAAATGTTCAGATTGCTATCGATCACACGAATTGTCCTTGTACAATTGTGTAGAAAAAAACTTAATCTAGATTATTTTTTGATTAGAACCTAGCATGCATAGAGGGACCGTTTATGCAAGTGAATATATAAGTTATGATAAAATATGCACTTACAATAAGTAAATTTTAGTATAAGGTTTTGTCTGACATGTCATATTTCTTTTCTGCTAGGTTTAATGTCGGAATAAAAGTAAATATAGTGTTTTGAGATCAAAGTGATTTCGATGTTTTAGAACAAAAATTACTACTGTATTTTGTAATCTAAACCTTGCCCACCATTCTACAATAAAATCCATGCATTTTATCCCTATACTAGAATATTTTATTTACTATAAGCCACGAATTTCCTTATTCCGCATCCAAGTCCGGCTCCGGCCAACTTCGCGGAAGTCCAATGGGAATAGTCAGTCGACGACAGGGTCCAATTCGCCAAACAAGAATATGCTGACATGTTTATTGGGAATGTGTTAGACTCGGGCCTTCCCGGCAGTGCAAAAGCGAGTGGGGAGGGACCGCTACCTTCCTGGAATCGGTGTGGGTCACAGACGACGCCCGGCGACGGTACACCCGGGTCGGGCTCGGCCACGACATCCCAGTGTCTTACTGCATTCCAGCAGGATTTGTGGGAGTAATGCAATGTGCCCTTTCAGGAATCTTACTAACGAATACGGAAAATGGCTCCTCCTCCCAACCATCCCTGAAAGCTGATTCCCTCACATTCTTACATCCGTACGGTCCTTATAAATGAAAGGATATTGTAGCAGCATATATGGACTATGTGAAGAGCCCACAGTTGGAAATGAAATTAACGCAAATATATAAACTGGTCAAAAGAGTACATCAAACGTGCATGAAAGATCAGTGGAAATTTCAAAATAACGAATAATTTCCAGAGAGACCGCGGTGGTTGAGGCAGAGGTGTGTGTGTAGTAACAGGTGTGAGGCGACCTTGAATAGCTCGGCAACGGAGCGGCGGCCATCTTGGAACTCCTCATCAATCACAGCGCTGACTCGCGGAATCGACAAGTTACACGACACGCAAACACGTGTCGGACACGGGCACGAAATTGTAAGTCATCCACGTCCGCGATGCTATCTGGCGGACAACTCATGAACCTGTCACGAGTGAGCGAAGTTCCGCCAAGATTTATCGGCAATTATTTTCCCGAATTAATTTTTGTGGACAACATGTATCTGATTAAAAGGTTGGAAAGGTTAAGGTTGGGAAATGATTAGGGGGGTATGGACGGTGCGGCCTCCCTGCGATGAATGGAGACATTAATGAGCGGTTTCGCCGATGTCGTTGAAACTTCTCAATATACTTGGGATAATCTCGCAGTTTATTTACATTTCGTATTCATTGCGAGTTGTTTTAATGAATGTCTCATATTTTGAGGTGCTGGTTGAATTTTGAATGCTGTATAAGTAAAATACATTAACCTAGAGATTGGAAGATTGAATATTACTCGAAGAAATAGTGGTAAGAAAATTTGTCATTCCTCAAAACGGGTTTAACCGACGACAAGGCTTGTTCCACATCGCTGAAGAACATCTTCCGGCCGGCCGTCGTCTTACATAACAGTAGTGTTTAAATGTCCGTCTAGCCATTGTAAAGGGAAGGGAACACGTTCGCACGGTACGACATTGTCGAGGCAAAGGCGGGGGAGAGGCGCTATTGAGTGGTGGACAAAGGCCCGGTCCAGACTACCTACCTACCTGCCAGTGACCGTATCTGGCTGCATAAATGTTTGTAGAACAGAATACTGAACTGTACCGGCCCAGGCCCAGGCTATTATGGGGGCCTTCGTCTGCTTGATTGTGAAATGAAAATGTGAGGATTCCAAACACAGATCGAAGGGCTTTTCCCCCTTTCAACTGATGAGGGAGGGCGAACCACTGCTGTGTCAAGATAAGTTAGGTTGATTATTTATAGTACAAATATAGAAATAGCCTATATTTTGACCGCTATTTTCAGGAAGAAAACAGTCGGAATAGCGATAAGAATCGACTGGATCCCAAGAAAATGTAGGAAGAGAAACAAAATGACATTTGATTATCATATAAACTCTTACTTGAGATCATTGTGGGGTGACTGTGTTTGACCAAAATTTAATATCACGACAATACTATCAAGAATGAACACGAATTGTACAAATAAGTAATTACTGGTTGATATGCGTCACTATCGGTAGAGCTTAACATAATATTTGCTCAGAAAAAAATAGGAAGAAGGTAAAGGTAAAACGTTAACTCTAATTAATAATGTTAAAATCGTTATGTGCTGTCCAAGCACACAATCAAAAATTGTTCAGATTTGGCAAAACTGTAATACTGGAGTTTGCTATGTAAATATTATTATTTTATAGAAATTTAGGCACCATCACAGCTTTATATTGGACAGACACGTGTTAATCTTCTTAGGTTATAAACCATGTTCCTATAGGTTGATGTTTAGCGTTGCTTTAGACAGCAGCAGCGTTGTAGTCCGCGGAGGTTTGGCAACGTCGCACCACTGGAGGTAAAACGACCATAGAGAACCGCACGAAGCGTCCGCTCGTCTCCGACCGTGAAGCCCAACACTCAACAACGGCCGTGGCCTTCCAGCCAGACGAACAGGACGCGGTTAAAAAGCAGTTACTGTACTGTGAGATTGGATACGCCGGTAGATGGCTACACACCAGGACCAGGTTCTCCTATCATCTCTTCCAAATATACGAGTAGTCTTTTTTGTTAGTAAAGGATTACAAATTGTCGGCCGGAGTTTTAATTAATTGTAAATCCTTCATTTTTTAAATTGTAAACATTAAAATAATTATTTTTAAATTATCTTCTTAACTTCAGCGGTGTTCCATATTTTGGCGGAAAAGGGTGTCAACCATGATCGTCCTTCATAACGCTGGAGACATAAACAGAGATTGCTTTACGACAGTCTCATAGGCAAATCTCGCATATTTATTGACAAATATTGATAAAACTTGTCATAAATCATTATTATTATTATATTATCGATTAGGAAATTCGCTGAGTACGCAGGTCTGCTGCGACGGGGGTATTTTATTATGCAAAAGCCTGCATACGTGGTGAAATGTTTATTTTCAGCCCTGTAAGAGCAATATCTATCTTGTTAAAGATTGATATTGCTCACAGATTTAATTGTTAAAGTCAAATTAAAGGTAAAGATGAAGATCGTGTTATCTTTCCACGATCGAACAATACACAACAAGTCGAAGCTAGATAGTAACCGTGCTATCGGTGATGCCGGGGTTCGGACCGTTCCCCATCAAAAAGTTAAAAAATACCGAAAGGCGTAAAAAATCAAAAAAGATACAAAACGACTTGACGCATATTACTCTGCATACTCGCCACACTGAAACGTCCAACACACTCAGTACAACATTTTAAGTTACCCCTGTTTGTGTATTCCCTGTTCTAATACTTAATTTTGATATAATAAATTGGTAAATAAGTGACTTAGTTACAAATATCCTGTTATAGAGCCGATCAAAGAATATAGCTCCGCTTTCAAAGCAGTTTCGTCTGTGATACTGTAATACGAAATAAGTTTCATCGTGGATTTTGACATGGATGTCTTAGCTCTGGGTGAGGGGTTGGCAGTTTACGCGACCAAAATTTGAAACCGTGACGTCATAGCTTGGTTATCAGAATAGCTGTTTATTTTTCTAACAGTATTTATTGAAATGGTTTTAAGATAAGCTTAGATTATATCCCAATTAAATCTTTTAGTTTGAATACTAAAGCCTTGGCTTAGGTAATACAATTTTAGACAATTATTGAACATATATCAATGAATTGGGCCACTTCATAATGAGCCCGTACGACCTCGTGATTAATGTAATTCCCCCCAACGCCAACACCGTCCCAACAATCCGTTATGCTGAATTATAAATTATATTTCTCTTGACACAAGGCACTTATATATGTATAATATGCATGGAATTAACACACCCGTTCACTTCCTACTTTACTCTTTATGTTCCGACTAATATAACAAATAATTAATTGTTTACATATTAAATAGCATTAAAGGTTAAGAGTGAAATAGGTAATAAATAGTTTTATTACTGTTAACATGAAAAGTTTTCCACTTTGAAAAGTATTAAACTTGCGTCACTAAACAAAGTTAAAGGTTGATGGCGTTGAGGATGGTTCAAGGCCATGGTCTACCACCTGTAGGAGGTTTCGATTCTCAACAAAGTATTTAAAATATTTTAAAGTTAAAGATATATATTAACAGATTAATACATTCGACACGTTTAAATCCGATCAATTGCTTGTTAGTTGTAAAGTATTACTTTTGAACCCACAAATTAAAACTTCAAAAGCGATTATTTTAATTTTTTTACAGGAACTTAATAGTAAAAGGAAAATTCGAAAGTTTGGTATACTATGTCATCTAAAGTACGTAGTTAATCAAAATTGTAGATTAAAGAATTAATCTTTGAGCATCTGCGAAATAAAAATGTGCTATGTACCACCAATTTTTTCATCAATAGCCTGCATAAGTGGTGAAATGTTTATCTTCAGCCCTGTAAGAATAATATCAATCGTGGACGTTATCCACACAAGAGAACACCACACCCACCGACCATCGCTCACTACTATCCACAATTCGTGACGTCCAAGTAGCTGGATTACAGGTCACGCCATATGCTCGGTGTCGTTCGACAATGCTGACGTCATGAGGCATATTCCAGATAGTTAGATCCAGACAATTGACATGGCGCGGGCCTTCAAACACGATATAACCAAAGTTATTGGAAATCCATAAACGAGGTGGGTCGAATTGGCGGAAGGATGATATAAAACGCGTGACGGCCTCCTGTCGAGCCGGACTCACGGATTACGAGACGCGAGGACGCCAGTGTGCGTGTGTGTGTGTGTTATTGTTTCCTGGTGACCTAGGCCCAGATTCTGCGACCGCTACAAGTTGTGGGACCGCCGCGCCGCGCCGCACCGCGCCGTAGCGACACCGACCCGACCTCGAGACTAGTTTGACCGTTTACCATCGTCGTCAATATTGGCACGCTCGTTTCGTCGTTCGACCTCGCCGCAAGTTTTCACTTAACGTTTGCGTAATCCTGAGTCGGCGACTTGTTAAAACACTAGCGGGTTCGAATTCGGACTTTTGATACAGTAGTTGTTTGATGATTAAGTTGTTAATTAACAATTTAACGTCAGTTTGAGGTTAGACAGAGGCTGCCCGCACGTCGACATGCACAGTCACCTCGCACGTCCTTCCCAGACGACGTCGATATTTCTTAGAAAAAAGGCGTGTCTTCATAGAAAAAGTAGTATCCAGGAACAGTAGAGTTTGTCGATGTGGTTGTTGGTATATTTTATAATAATACAATGAAATAACATAACCTAAAATAACCTGAGTATCAGTATGGAAATTTGGACGTGCGAATACACTTCGTTGAGGTTATTATACCAAGAATAAGACCGTTCCGAATCAAAATTGAAAAATTGCACTGGCGTCAAAGGTAGACAAAATACAGCTTTTATACATGTATCAAAGCAATGTCATTAATTTTTTCTGGGACGGCGGTGTCCCCTGAAATGCAGCTCCTAGTAGGTCACGAATCAAAAGTAGTGATTAGTTATGAAGGATGCTATGTACTCATACCCGGGTATGCCACTAGTTCAGAAAGGCAAATCATAAAACCCGAACTGTTAAGTAAACTATTAAGTTTAGTTAGGCATTTTAAATTTAATTGGATCTGGAATACTTATAAGATGGAGGTATAGCTAATAATGTTGTGTTTGTTGTTAAATATACAAAGCTTGAGGTAAATCAGTAAAGAGAATGTTCTAAGAAAGAACTCAAACAAGTAACTATATGTTGGTTAGGCTAAGAATAAAAGTTAACAATGTAAACTTACAACAAGTAAGCGTTAGAAGGTAGTCTTTGGCCAAAAATAGACCCTATCAAAAACCAATTTTATAAGTTAAACTCTCATTATCACAAGATTTAAACTAAGATTGAAATAATAAACGTTAATTTCTACAATTAAAGATTGTTCATTTTCAACACAACGCGACGCGACTTTACAAATCTAACAGTACCCATATTCGGCAAGTGACGAGTTTAATCATGGCGTATTAGCAATTTAAATGCTCTGTGTGGGAGGGTAGGAGGGCTGGCCGGAAGTAGTTTAGCAGTCGAGTGTAACGGTTCCGTCACCGTCACCTGATCGTCACCTGTTGCGACCTTGGTAATATTATAATGTCGTCTGCAACAGACCCAGTTTTTACATGTTGTCTATGTACCCCTGTGCTCCATGATGTCAGAATCACCAACATTCAGCAATACCGTGATCGGTTTTGATTCTTTCGTAATGTTTATTATGTAATTATCATAGAAACATTTTAAATTTGTAGCATATTCAAAACTTAACCTCTCTTATGGGAGCATATGAATCTTCCACTACTTTGTAACACGACAAAGCATTAAGTAGTGAAATCTAAAACACCACAGTCTAGGTAATCCGGACTACTTGATGAGGAAAAGGTTACGGAGGTTCAATTAAAAATGCAGCAATGTAATCTAGATTTTAACACTAATCTACAGCACGGTATAATTGATTGATTATACAGTACTACGTACACAATGTTAATTAAACTCAATAGCTTACTTTTTGGATCATAAGAATTCAGTTATCGTCTTTTGACGCAACACAGAAATCCTGTTAGCCAATGCAAAGTTGTGCCATCATCATAAACATCACATCTCATAAACATCACGTATGCGGATGTAGCAGTACACTGTTGCTTGAGATAGTGTAGGGAGTTGTCTAGCTACACTCACAGTACCTACATCACAATATAATCGTTTTTCGTTTCGACTCTTTATCATCAGTTTTCGAACACTTCATCTCCTGTAATGACGGCGAGTCAATGGTATGCCTACAGAGTCCACAAAGGATAGAACGTCCCTGCAGAAACACTCGATGCAGTTCAGGCAAAATATACAGTGGACAAACCTATACGTGAAAGACGTAATTTAATTGGTCTAAATACACAGTTCGTGTTTAAAATACGTAATGGATTTCATTAGTAGTGTACTTTTAATGGAACCCCTCACTTCATTTCCGGATAATCCAAACAACTTGATAGTACGAACGGGGTTAGAAAACCATAGAATATTTATATTCCAGAAAGAAACCGTGCTGCTAAATGATATGAGTATAAAATCAATGAGGGATTGGTTATTGTGAATTTGTGAAGGTATTTGTAATTTGGGGCTTTGAGCTGTTATATCGAATCCTAGTTTGAGACTCAGATTTAGTACAAAACTGTTCAATCTAAAATTGGCTATTTCTGTACAATAATGTCTCTTTATGTCCCAAAACATTAATGAGAGACCACACGCGTCTTTAAGCATTCCTGAAATAATTTCGGAATCCCCCTTTTATAAATTTACAGAGTTTAAGATTACAAGCTTATTTCGGTTAAAAATCCGTTTAAACAAATCCTTAACCAAACCACGTTCAATTGATTATGATCTGATCAATATGGGTGACATAATACAGAAGGCATACTGTAGTACGAATGAGTGCCAATGATTCAAAATTCAGCTCACGCAGTGTGGCGCACTGGGTATGAATGAAGCATCGATCTTTTCATTGAAGTTTGATCGCTTGTCCATTTCAACATCGATGGTTTCGTTCACACCGAGTATTATAGATGCAACAGATTTTAATTTTTACTTGCCAAACTCATCTGAGAAGTCTATTAAAGTTTGGAGAGTTACAGAACTGTAATAATACTTTTAGCTCATAAACACAGCAGAAGACTTTCAGTTACTTTACAAATTGGGTAGACATTTTAATTGTTGTCTTCCTAGAAGCAACCATTCCAAACATTTTCGTTCAAGAACGACTTCCGCCGTTATCACTGAGTATTGAGCAAGCAACCAGATAACCTCCTCATTCTTGCAAACCAGTTGCTTCTTGTATCGTTCAAGAAGGCAAGCTGGATCCAAGCCTTCGGGTTTCTCTTAAAGATAACCTATTCACTGTTATGGTTGCCATTTAATAATCTCAAATTTTGCTATGAATTTGTGGGAAATTTAGACGTCTTTCCATTTGGAGTAAAATGGCACTTTACTGTACAGCGCAATTCAATCATTCAGTTGTCTACATTTGAATTTGGTTTTACATGAAACAGTAATTTTAATTCTTCATACTGTTACATCTTAAAACCACCACTACATCTCTACTAAGTACTTTTCCATTTCTTTCATCACAAACGTTGTAAAACATCCCATTTGTACCCAAACCCACAAGATAGTAATAATATAACTTTTTAAAATTTCAAAACATTACTTGGAAAATGATTTTCTTAACAGATGAAACGATACGGAAATACGTTATCGAAGTGAAATCAGGATGCTTTTACGGTTGAGGGTGAAAGTTGGACCAAGGGCGGTTTTAGATGGGAGGGCAGATCTCGCATCGTAGAAAACATCTTGTTTACTTCGATAATCGCTTGACAAACTTGGACGAACAAGGATTCTGGTAAAACGTGAAAATACGCTTAATTGCTATCAAAAAATTAAATCGTTAGTCACAAATTAATAAAGATTCCTATTATAAAGGCATAATTCAATGGTTTTAAAATAGCCGTTGCAATATTGTTTATGACCAAACGACATATAGTTTCTTTTCGGTGAAAGAGGTAATAAAAAACATTTACGTTTTAAATAATCCAACTACGGATATTCTTCGATGGCAGGGCCTAAGCATTCAGTTGAGTAGCGACAGTTTAGTTTTAGTTATGCTGTTTGTATAATATAATTTATAATCTTTGTTATTGATTAAGTAAGCCCGATTTTAGAACGATCGTTTCCAATCAGATACTATTCGAGCACATTATCTCCAAGGTGGTCAATACCTAATCGGTTGGTTTTGATTCAGTGCGGTGAGACTCGGCAATCCGATCAAAACACCCGGTGAGATAGTATCAACAAAACAGCTTGTACAACTTCGAACACTACAACTACCGAATGTTCGATTGGTGTATCGAACGGCCTCAGCCGGAGGCACAGCTACAGCTGACTCAGTGATAACACTGTTGACTTACACTTCGGCCCCTGATAACAGGACTCTGGGGTTCCGTTGGTTGTCTTGACTCCCGCCAAATCAGAGAATCGGTTTATAGTTATTGTTAACATACAAAGCTAATTTGTTACAAATAGGAAATTTATAGGAAAATTTATATAAGAGCTTCACCGTTTCTGGAATCTTGTGAAATGAAATTCTATGGCCAAGATCACACAGGTTGCCAATGTTTGCAAACCCTTTCAGGCTCATACACGTTTTACATGATTTTTTATGTAACAGTAAATGCAGCAACAATGTTTTTAATTTCATATCCCTAACACCAAGGGCCACCCGCTTGTAGTCCCCATAACCATTTATACTGTATCTACTCAGTAAAACTTAGTTTAGAATATCCAATGTTTATATTGCATTGTAACCTTAATTCCACATTTCTACGGTAAGGTAATGTCACATAAACGGTGTTTATTATGGAATAGATAGGGTACTTATGATTAATTTTGACTAAAAAATCAACTGATACACGCAATAATCCCTGGAAGTTTAGAGCCCAAAAAATCCTTAATGGAGTATTTCTTGGAGTAAGGATTTGGAATAAAAGATTTTGGACTAACAAATCATTTGAGTAATTAATAATTTCGGTTCAAATAAGACGAATGCCAAAGTGGAATGCACAAATTTGAAAAAAAAACTTTTAAACCGTGTTTTTGCATCAGCAAACGCTCAGCTGCATCTACTTCCTCGCAACACAGTTTCGTCCTCAACATCATCGGAGCACTCACTCACACATCGCCACATAACAGACAGCGATAGTGTGATTTACAGTCCAGTTATGCTTGTAATTGGAGGCGGTAATGGCTCGGTATCAGTCCTTGAACCGCGGGCTTATTAATTATAATGACAGAACGGCAACACAAGCCGCGACTAACTGTTTCCGGCTCGTACAATGCTGTACTCGTACAAAGGCAGAGGAGCGTCGAAGGCTGTGCTTTGTTGTACGGCGGACTACATTTCGCTGATCGGAAGACTCGTTTTCGACGGCGACAATTTTTGAAGGAAAAGTTAAGATGGAACTGATTTTAGCTGTATGGATTGCGCAATGAACCTTATACAATTTTGTGCCAGGGCGAAGAAAATCAATTTAATTCAGGAAACAAAGACATAGGTTTCTCGGTCATTACATAGGTAGAATGTAAGGTGTGGAAACTAATAATTTTAAATAGGCCTGAATGGCAGAAACAGCAACATAAGAAAACGAAATCGATTACTAGAACCAAAACCGATTTTGAAAAGTAGACCCTATCATTATTTGTTACAATAGGCGCTCAGTATTTTTGTAACTGCAAGTAAATGCTTTAACCGCAAGCTGCTAAACAGATGTTTGAAGTATAAAATGAATAACGAGTTGTTTGGGATGGATAACAATTCACACAAATCTCATGAAACAATCAAATCTAAGAATGGTTTTAATTTAAAAAAATGTTATAACATTATCTAACTGTAGATACTTTATTTTCCTCGAAGACGTGTGAACACTAAACACACCGTACAGAACTTTCATGCATAGTTGATGGTTGAAAAGAAAACTTTATGAGAAGTCCCAACGCTTTTACCACTGGACAAAAATCAAAACACGCGAAGACGAAAGGGCGGTATTTATTATGTTTTAGAGCCTGGAACTAGCATCAAAGAGCCGACAAGTTGATTGAGGCCACACCCAGGGACCAGGGACCTTTGTCAGGCCTTTGGGCGTCACGGGCTGAGTGATGACAAGGGCAACGTCCTCCGGGTAACAGTCATTGCGTCTCCGACTCATACTTCGAGGATTAACTGTGATAGTGTAACGATGAGAGGACGTCAGGTTTGGCAAACTAAAAGAGAAGTTTAACATCGTCTGCCAAGAGACGTCAAAACCTTAACGAACATGGATCATGTATAGCGATGCAAATATTAGCTTCAATATCTAGTCTTGAGATCTTGACCGATTAGGTGATTGATTGAGTTGACTCCTTAAACAAGATTGACTATGAGTCTTTGAGTTCGTATAATGAGTTGATGAAAACAAATCATCACTTTTAACGTACTAGAAGTTGAGATTAGGTTGATAAATTAATCACTATACAATTTTTATGGCCATTATAAAAAATTATAATTCGTTTGTCGAAAATAATTCCTGACCATTGAATAAATAAGTTCTCCAGATACTTAAGTCTGTAAGTACAAATAGTCAAGAGTGTCAACTAAATCCGAAATCTTGAATTTTAGTTCCATAAAATGAATGAGAATTTTGTGACAGTATAACTGACCACTTGAGAGTAAAAAAATGTGGTTGAGGAGTAAAATTCTGCCATGGAAAGATAATTACTTATTAATCGGGTATAATTGTGTGGTAATTACACTTATGCGGAAAATATAATTCAAAAATAGTAATGTAATTCCCCATATAATCACTTTACCTTTAATTTGACAACTCGGCCATCTTTGCACGACTATCGTGTAACCAGTAATGTTGTCACAAAATTAACATTGTTCTTGTGTGGCTAAAACTAAATATTTCACCACTCCTGCAGACTCCGTCAACAGACTTAATACGTGGTAAGGATAGAAAATATGGTTCACATACCAAAGATGAAGGAGGTTCAACAAACCAATTCCAACTTATTTTCAATCTGTTAGGGAAAAATATTTTTCTGAACGTGCAGTAAATCCCTCTCTAATTGCCTGATATATTAATTGTAATAGGTTACGCGCGCCAACTGACAGCTATTAAACTGGACGTGCAAGTAAACATGTTTACCCTGAAGATGGAAAGTACACAGGTGTACCGTGTACTGTGTAGGCCCGTGGAGTCCTAATGCCTAATGGATTCCTCCAAGTACCGCTTGGATAACAACGCGGCGTTGCGCAAGTTTTGAAAACAACGGACTAAAAGCCAGTTACAAGATTTGTTTAGTGTCACAACCATAATTTGGTCGAAACCTCGTTCTTACGGAGGTGCCTAGCACCGAGTGTAACCCATAACTATGTAAACCTCTCTAAATTGACATGCATAGAGTTGTGAAACTTGAATTTACATACTCAACTTGTGATTACGAATCACAAATATGCTGTATAAAACACTCTTGGTCACATTTAAATAAAATGATTGACAATACACTATAACAAAAGGCGCATATGCATTATATAAGGATAACGTGATAATATTGTTAATTTTTTAATTTGGAAAACTCGTCCTGGAAGTCTTACGCAGCACGCTGGCGCGAGCAGAGTGAATTTCACAGAACTTATCCCATCATAGTAATCTAACAGTACTGCGTGCACATGCAGCTTTGCAAAAATGCAGACATTTTATCAAATTATGTCAATAACCAAACGTATTATATTAATTTATCTATTCTCTGTAAAAGTATAATGGATACCATAAGATTGGACATGGGAAAACCTACTGTCTTTACAATTTTAATATCTCAATAAACAATTTACCTAGATCCATGATTCAAAATACAAAATTGTGTATTTTTTAAGCTGAATCCTATAGTAAAATGGAAAATTAGATTTTCTTTATCAAAGCTCATACAAAAATAAATTGAAATCCGCATTAGAATGATCCCATTAGAATAGCTCACTTTTCCATAGGAATATCGCTGATAATTGGACTACTAGACTTGATCCTTGAAAATTGACTTATTCATTAGTATTTCTACATAGAATTGATTCGTCATGTTCTGATTCAGAAACACCTTATGTTTTAAGTAACGATAATACATCAATTTCAATTTTATCGCCATAAATACTGCGCGTGGTTGAGAAAGTATGTACCTTCAACAACAATTTCCAACGAAACTGTTCTTTTCGGTAACAAACAGTTCTCTTCGGCGACCTCGCGATGAGGCCATCCTGTATGTCCAGTGTCCCCAAGGTTGGCCGGAGACACCTACGTCTCATCCCACAGACCCTCGATAACGGCAGCACTCCCAAACCCTGATGACGACACTCCCGTGTTTGGCCAAGGGACCGGTGAGGACCTTGAGGACATATCAGGATTTCGTGAAACCAAGTAAACTCGGTCATGGGATGTGAAGGTTTCCAAAAACCGGTGGGTCAATGCGAGGCTACGGTCGTAAACGATTTTTAATTTATTCTTACTATAGGCAAAATAAAAAAATCACTATCGGAAAGTGCAAGCATTGAAATCGAAAAATTAGGATACTGGAATCTATTTGGTGAAAAACTACTAACTTTCATGCTAAACATTTGTTTTAGACAAATTCAGTAGTTTTGATCCTTGTGCTAGATTAAACAAAATCCAGTCAATTCGTCTTTGGTCAATCATTTGTGGGCACGTCGTCTTCGGATTACTGCAGAATGCTTGTTGCGTAGTAGACTACTATTATAAAACACACCAACTGTCATTTGTGTCCAGCATTCAAAGGTTGTATTACTAGGTCAAATCAAAATACTTCATAGACTCTACTTAAAATGAGTTAGCCTACTTGTCACTTGTTATATTGAAATACTAATGGAATGGACTTCAGTGCAAAAGGTCACGAGTTCAAATTTCGGGATGCTCATTTGGGGTTTGAACAGTTTTTCCAAAAATTGTTTGTGTACAACCGTATCATGTCTAACGGGTTAATAGTTTAAAATTCACGCTTTTCCAACGTTTTAATCTAACATAAAAACCGACACCATAGAATATTGAGGTAAATTAAAAACGTCAATAATTAGAACTAACAATTCCTAATCCTGCAACAGGAGCAATTACTGTATTGCAAAAACAGCATAAATATAACATAGTGACCGTTAAGTAGTTGATGCTACCAGGTTCACTGTTATCCAAATTGAATCTCACGCACGCTACTCATTGCTTCGGCAGAGAACAATGGTAGCAGCAGCAAATGACTGCACGATGCTGCAGGATGATAACTGCTGCAGATTGCAACCGGTCCATAAAATCCACCTTGGCTCAACAAGTGGTTCCAGTTCATTTATTTTTCAACCTTGATACGTTCTTTAGTCACACACTTTATAGCATACTTCCATGGAATGATTATTTATATACAGATATTAAACATTTGGGCCTGTCTATTGGGATGTACCGGTAGTAAATCTGTGAAAATCTCAACTAAGATTTCTTCAGGATACCTCCTTTAGGTTACTGTACCTTGCGGGTAGTTGTTGAAAAACTACGCGAATTTAAATTTTGTAAAAATTAAAGACTGATTATTGCACACTTTAATTAAAATTGAACTGTGTACCGTATTCTTGCAATAAATACAGTAGTACATACCATCAATTCCTGTCAGAATTAAATAAATCATTGTTACAATATTTAACGAAACTAGAAGGGGAGAATTTCGTAACACATCTAATAAGGTCGCGTAAGTCCTACGCATGTGTAAAAGACACATAAGTGTAAATCGGGCAACCACTAACCATAAAGTTTGTTATCTCGGGTTAAATTAAGGTAAGAGAGGCTACGGTAAAGAGGTTTGATCGGTGTGTGAATAAGCAATCAATCGACTTGATAGTTAAAGTAAACATTTTATGTTGAATACGAGTACATTTGTCGTTAGTTTTGCGTTTAAAATAAAACGATATATTTCTATATTTTACATTTATTACCATAGGTCTACTGTATAGCTGCAGAGTTTCTTAACTTAACCAACCCATTGAACAATAATGGAATTTTTAACTTCATTAATTAAAAAGTTCTTTATCTTCAAGGTTGTATATAGAACATAACTTTATCTTTAAAACTAAAGGTGCCACTACCAACCGCGCGAAGCCACTTTTTGTGCGATTTCGACCAGGGCAGAGAACCCTCATAAGTTGTGTACAGAACGGCCAAAACGCGCCATTGGACAGTAGTACGGGTGAACCAGTAAATACTGAACATTTAAACAAAAATATGGTTATAGGTATATAGAATGGTTAATGGTTATGATTATAAGTGCTCGTTATAACAGCATATATAGCCTGTGCCTTAAGGTAAAAAACAGCAGTTTTTCGATCGACTGAGGATCTAAAAGCGCGTTCAGGTCTTTTGTACGTTAGAGCATTGACGGGTTAATTAACACATAAAATATTTAAAATTTACTTTTTAGAAATTATTATTTTCGCTCGTTCCTCGATGAGTAAGGGGCCCATAGAGCGGAAATAAGCGTCAGACTCGTCAGAACTAGATGGGTTGTTGGAGTTGTCTTATGTCTTTCACCACCACCAATAGTCCATAGTCCTACCTGAGGGACGTTTGCTGACGATGAGCGACAGGGGCTGCGAGTCCGACAGCGGGGATCCCGGCGGCGTCAACCCGTCGTTGTGGTTCTTCTGCTGATCCAACAATTTGAGCTGCTGCTGAAGCAGCCGGTCTTTGATCAAGAATATCTTCGGCATCGTAAATGTTCGCGCACGCACTAACGCACAACACTATCTCTAGTTCAACGTCTAAGTATTGTCGTTGAAGTTAAACAACTGGTCCATGTCGTCCGGGCACGGGCACAATACACTCTTCAACTTGAACCACTGGTGTGATATATCCATCCGAGACGTGAACTCCACAGAGGCCAACACTGGACTGTACGCGGCCCGCGGCCCGGCAGGTAACCGTTGTTCGGGCTCGGGCTGTGACAGGTTGGGGGAGGGGGAAGGGATGTCCGACCATTGCCAAGATCATGGTTGCCGCCGCCGCCGCCGCTGCTATACCACGTGACCGCGCATGCGCACTGCGCCGTTCCCCCGCTAGACGGCGGCGCACCGTTCTATCGGTCTTGGGTAACAGTGCGGGTTTTACTTTTATGTTGTTACTGATTTCGTTTCGTAATACCAATATTTAGGGAATAATTCCTATCAGAGTCTTCAACGGTGCTGATGAATTGGATTTCAGTCCTATAAGAACAATGTTAATACATGGTAGCATAGATGACCACACGACCGCCATAAAAAGATTGTTATGGTGTCAAATTAAAGTAATACTGGTCATTGAGCGATATTATAACCAACCCACCTCACAATTACACTAAATAATTAAGAAATAATTTATATCGTTTCATAATTACAATTTTGTCATTCACTCGATAATTGTTACCTTTATTTGGACTCCTCCACCACTTTTTCATGACTATCGTGTGGCCATTTAGTAATGGTTTCACAAAATCAACTTTTTTCTTGTGGCGCTAAAATCAAATATTTCATCATCTCTGATGAGGGCATGTGTTATTGTTGTGGTAATGTTATGTCATGGCCATAGCCACGTTCGGTACTTGCACTGTAAATAGAATTTACCATAGGAACGTATGGAAACTGTAGTAGCTCTAAGAATATTGAAAACGTGAAATTATGGTTGCATGTTCGGTTTTAGATGTCTAGCCAATGTAGGACGCGGTTTTAGATGTCTAGCCAACGTAGGACGCTATTTCTATTTTAGGCATAGAACTGTATTACACTAATAGAGTTGTATTCAATTAGGAATATTATTGGAGTAGCCAGGCATTAGACTGCGTCAACCTCATTACTACAGTAGGCCTACTATTAATACCCTATAGTTCTATGCAATTAGACTACTCATCAAAGGATCCACGCTAGGTAGTACCCCAGAGACCAGGGTTCATTCCATAATCCCTATCAAAATATCTGAAAATGGTACTGATATTGAAAATGAAAACAGTTTAAAATAAACATGATATAAAATAGTGTCACACCTGCTATACGAATGTGACCAACCGATCATCTAGATGAATAACTGTGCTGTAATATTTCATCCTCTTGACCACCACTTTAGATCTAACCATCGTCGTTTGGCTTTCAATCAAACGTCATCAACACCGCTCCATGTTCCAAGTTTTTTAGATTAATAGTTTATTTGCCATATTTTCTTACGTAATCTCTAGTCTCTACCATCCTAAATTGTCTCCAACAGTAAACTAGTACATGGCTTAGGTAATTATCTCAACTCCAATATATCGCATATTTCTGTTACTAACTACAGTATTTGGGACCTAACTCCACAGAGCGCTGTTTGTCGGGGACAAATGCACGTTGCGTTTTATCGTAATCCCGTCTAGCTAGGGGATCGGCGGGAATCGGGGTTCTGGGCGGGGTATTCGTACAGGTGTCATCACTATCAGGAATTAGACTACTCTCCGCCGTTATCACGTTGACCTTTGCCCATTAACTTATCAGTGACGTCTATTCCCTCCTCAAAAATGCCGAGCGGGCTTTAATATTACTTGTTTACTCACACTAAGGACCCAACTAGTTGGTGAGATGAGGCAGTTATTGTAATGATTACCATGGGCTATGTTTACAGAACAAATCTGTTAAAGTAACAAATTATTTTCCTTATTAGTCCTACTCATAACATGCCTACAATAGGACACTCCACATAGTCTCTGTCAGACACTTAAGTTATGTAAAATTTCTAAACAGTAAGATTTTTTAGGAATGAAATGAGTGTAGGTTGTGGGTTATAGATAAGATAGTTATTTTTTGAAGGCATTAAAATTCTAAATTCAGATAACAATCGAACCTTACGTAAGGTATTGATACCCTCATCGATTACTTTACCTCATGTATACCTTTACCTTATGCTTGGCTTTACCTTATATAGCCTACCTTATAGGGCATCCGTTTCATACTAACCATATTCTGTAAAATAATAATTAATTTATTGTTTAAAGCCAGTTTCACGATAGTATACTATATAGAATACAGGTAAAGTAGCACAGAAGTGAAGTCTAGTATCTAATCAACCAAGTAGCTTTCAGTATTTAAAATAAAAATTAACATTTTTTTTATAAATTTATACATGACACGACCGTCATGACACGAAATAAGTCCTGTAGCTCGTATATGGAAAGATATGGGTTGTGTGAAACTTGATGATAAAATAAGTTAATTACAACTATATTGTTATTAGGGCCTACACATATAATTTAATATATAACTAATGGCAAACTTAACAAAATGAAAAAGAACTGAAAAATATCATAAAGAATTAAGCCAATCGTCAATCACCAAACATCATCCCTAAATTTAGCATAAAGAGTCTACTGTATATAGCAGGATATAATAGTAGGCTACGAGATAACAATTAATTACATATTAATAAATTAAACAAAAACAAATCCGGCAACCTTCGTGAAACCGGCTGCTAGCTAGGGTGCCCTAAGAACTTTAAACACGCATATTTAGATTTTTTTATAGTAGTTTCCAATGTTTTATTATAAACGCCCGACTTAACGACACGCAACAATTTAGGTGATGCGCTTTGGGGTTAGTATACCTGGGTCTTGAAGGCTCTACTACCCTCACAAAGGTTTTATAAAATTGATATAAACTTTTAGTTACCATTGATAGTTACCATGGTATGTCTTAGTCCTGGGTGGGGGGTGGTTTGGCACTTGTAAGATGAAAATTTGAAACAGGATTCCATAGAAACTACTAGAGCTATTGTATTGAATTTTTAATATATAAGAATAGTAACATATGTTTAAACGGAATGTTTAGAAGAACTGAAAACATTCCATTTAAACATATCCACGATCTAACGTATTTCCCACAGGAAAGTAAATACAAACATTTTTCTGCTTTGAGTTAACACTGGTTATGAAAATTGTAAACGGTAAGCGGTCACCTCTTTTGATACCTAGAAGCATCGGTTTATCGAAATGTAATTACGAAAATACAAGCTTTGATCTGACTGACCGTAAACAGTTACGACAAGTATTCTTTCGTATGTCAGTTATTCAGAATGCAATGGCTTGAGACCGGATACATTAAAAAAGAGGTACTATAAAGATTGTGTCTTTATTCTCGATGCCTGTTTTTGTCGAAAATGGCTATAATTACTGTAAAAGCTATTTCCATTGTTGCCTCAAGGAAGTCTTCTCAGTCTGTTGGTTATTGTTTATTATAAGTGATTACTAGCCATTTAGGTTACACCATAGACCTCACCACTATGGGCTTTAAAAGCTTATTCATCGCTTGCGAGATGTGTTTTTGAACAGGATAAAAAATGTAACACATATTTTATGTTCTACTAACTGTTAGCTACGTCCAGGCTGTAAACTTAGTGTTAGGAAGAAATATATTATTTTGAATGAATATTTAATTGAAATCAAAATAAGTGAATAATAAAAAATAAATTAATGGGAGAAATAAAATTTTCAGCCCAATTATTTATTATTTTAAATTCAAATTTAAGTTATATTAGAAAATGTGTTTAGTTAGTGAACGACTAATGTAGAAAATCCAAACTAACTAATATAGATTTTAATATGACAATTGATTGTTTCTTTATTTTTAAAAAATTTATATTTGGCAAAACTTAGGAAAATGTTGCCAAAGTCGCTCAAAAACGGAGTTTCAGTGTTATTTAGAAACTTTGTTAGGTAGAGTGCCAATTGTGGTAGGGTGGCCATTTCAATAATATAATTTAACCTAACAAAAAACTTTCTCAAAAAGGTAAAATAATAAAAAAATAAGTTTTATCAAAGTGGTTGATCTTTTTTACGGAGAAACGCTATAAAAAGGCCTAGTTCAGCGTTACAGAAAATTAAGGTAATGGAATTAATTTTGATATCTATTTCGACTTTCCTTGGGTATAAAATACACAAATACCATGATTCCAAGAAATGTACAAACAAACCTATCATTTTATGAATGGTTCATTATCTAGGTTCATTTTGTGTCTAATATAGTTACAAATTACATAGTAATAGTTACAAAATATTTAAAATATAGAGTCTACTGAAATATTGGTTAAAGAGCCCGCTTTATAATTGAAGCTCTGAAAGGCAAAGTGAACTGATCCACGAATTGTCCATTTTGGGTCCATCACCTGATGTAGAAAAAAGGTCTGTTCAGTGGTCCAGTGGAATAATCTCTTTCAGCTTCTATTTTATTAATGGTAAGATTTTAATCCATAATGCATTTTTACATATTCTGTTATAAGCATAATAGACCAACCAAGAAAATTAAGTACAATTTTGGACTAACCTCAATTTGTCTAATGGAAAAACTTTGTACTCCTAGAAAAAGTAGAAAAAGTAAAGTGGACCTCTGTCATTCTAATATTTATTTATTTTCCCAGGTTCTTGCAGGTTATTGGCCAAAAATGAATGTAAATGTAGAATAGACTAACCTACTCAAACGGTTCAATCCACATTTTAGTAAGAAGCAAAATGATTCATTCATTTTTATTTTATTTTATTCATTTTTGGAAGCCATTTTGTGCACTTATATATAGAATAAGGTGAAAATAGATATATTATATAGAACTTTACACATTTTGATAATCCCACTGTAAAACATTCACTAAAAAGATAATTTTGTATTTCAATATAATTTTTAGTTCACTTTGCCTTTCATGGCCTCAATTATTAAAGCGTCGGTCCAGTCGTCCGGACTTAGTGTCGAAAGCCTTTGATAATGTTGCTGATTCTTACAAACAAAACTGTGGTATTTTCAGTGGCCAAGTCGCGTAATATAAAAATCAACAACATTTTCAGTGTGCAATACGCGGAAAAATTGGAACGGATGAAATTCTCTATGAAATTTCCCTTGGTAGGATAAATCAGTTAGGGTTTTATAGTGACGTATATAAGTTCATAATATAAATGAGGATATAATCTGGAATCAGTGATGCCATTGGCTGTCGGGCTATTAATTAACAGTCCTGTCCAAGGAATAGGTCAGCCTTAGTCAACAACAAGACTACAAGATCACGCCACAATCATTTCTCATTCATATTTGGCTTAAAATACCTACCTGGATAAGTCGCCATTTCATAAAGGTATACTAAAGAACAAATAAGAAATATAGGGCATTATTACCTGCTTGGCATCACCATCAGCGGCTTGAAGGTGGCGAAGAGCCAGTTAATCATGTGGGCTAGGAACACGCAGACGAATAAATAATCTTGCAATTTTTTATGAAAAGACAACCAAAAACTCCTGCAGATGATCAGTTCTAACTGTTAGAACTGACATTTGAAACTGATCGTCTGTAGGGGCTTAAGACTTTGAGGGGACCACTGAGCGAAAACATTAAGAAATCAATTTTTTAATTATGAAAATATATTTTTTATAAAATTCCATTTAAGAAAATATACTGCAATATAAACTTTACTATTCATTTTCGTCAGTAAAAATGTATAAATGTAATTTTGACAACGTGTTTTCATATTATTATCTTCAACTGGAATCATCTCACAACACACTTGACATCCTGGATATATCACTTGATGTATGTAGTTTGCCTACAGCCACAAGAATGCATTTCCACAAGCAGTTTTGTATGAAACTAGGCCTATTTTTGGCCTAAAGTGTTGTTTGCAAGCTAGTGCTTGCAAGATGAACCCAACCCTAGGGTCTAGGCCTAATGCAAAGCGATGTGAATAAACATCGATCATATAAATAGATACCGTAAAGATGACAGAAACATATAAGTGTAATTTCAAATGAAATGCTGACTGTTAAGTGTTTAGTTATCTCATCAACGGTAACCAATTTCTTGGTCATTAAACTTATGGTTTCCAAAACCTTTATTCAGTTTCTCAGCCAATCAGCGTTCGCACGTTATCCTTCATTTCGCGCCGGTCGGCCGCCTCCCATTCCGCGGTCCGAGTCCACGTTCCCGGGAATGACGGAACCTGGGGGAAGTGAAGGAAGTGGCGGAGCTAGCGGCGAGGCAAATCGCAAATGAAGAAGAAGAAGAGAGGTTTCGGTTTCGGTCCGGCGAGCGCGCGAACCTGCCACCCGGGTGACTGACCGAGCATGTGGGAAAACGCCATTGTGGCCGCTGGGAAAACGGAAAACCGGTGACCTCGCCGACCGGTGGGGTGTGTAGAGCAATGTTGACGCGGTTACTAAACAATTAGACATCGAGTTGGCAGCTTAGACTAACATTAGTTTAACTTTAGACGGGGACCGTAGCGTGTCCTGTAATAATCCAGCTAATTGGAGGTCACGTAGTTGTGAGTAACTACATCGGTGGGTGTAATGGGTGTCTTGGGTGGATTGAATATACTACGTTAATTCGCAAAGTACATCCACATAATTAGACCATTTCGTAATCCAGAGACATTTGTTCGGACTCCTCGTTAAACTCCTTAGAAATGCCATCAACTGTTGGGATATTAATTAACATTTCTGTGTAAGGAATATGACAGCCTTAGTCAGTAACAAGATTTTAATATCGCGCCACAATCATCTTACACTCATTTCTCATTCATTCTTGGCTTAAAATACCCCACCTGGGTAGGTCGCCATTTCAATAACTAACTAAAATAGGCTATACAAATCAGATAATAAAAATACCCCCGTCGCAGCAGACCTGCGTACTCAGCGAATTTCCAAATCAATAATATAATAATAATAATATATGACAAGTTTGGTCAAAGTCTGTCGATAAACATGAGAGTTAATTGCCTATTCTCCCATAAAGAAGTAAATTTAAATATTATTTTATTTTATGCGATTTTTAATTTTTTAGTGAATTTTTTTATATTTTTAAAATGGAAAGTGAGTTAGATTTTGCTGCTGTGAGGAACACTGAAAGTAGCCATTTATACCATCAAAAATTTTATTTTTAACATTTATACCAACCTTCATCAACATATGTCCATGAATAAAGGAGTTTGCCTAATCTCCATATGATTAACATGGGAAAAGAGTATGCAGGTTTGCTGCCATGATAAACACATAAACTATGATTTTTTAGCACAAATGTATGTATCTCAACCACATGAAGCTAAATATCAAGTTTTATCCAAAAATATTAGGTAATAAGTAAAAAATTAATTTTACCAATCCTCCATAAGATTAACATTGAAGCCTTAAAATACAACGTACTGTGTTTAGATTTTTTTATATCTCGGTAACCGTTGAAGATAGAGAAAAAATTTAAGGGAACTCAGAATTGTGTAGTTTTTTTTAAGCTGATTCCAATGGTGGAAAATATACAATTATAAATTTTTAAAAATTACATGTGAAAAACGCAAAAAAACGCCATGTTGGGGTACAAAACCCCCCCAAACTACCCGTTCCCATCGACCGATATGTCTGGTTTACGAACTCGTCCGAGCATTTGTAGGAATACACGTCTCTACCAAATTTGGTCTCGATCGGACCATTTTTACGAGAGTTATCGTGCTAACAGACACATACATATATACATATATATATAAAAATTTTAACGACTATTGTTTTTGGTCTCTGGGCACCTAAAGAAGAAAAAATAACATGGTCTCGGGCTTAACTCTTGCCATGAGACCTACGGTAATAGCTTCTTCCCTATGGGAAATTCGCTAATAACCGTAACAATACCTGAAAAAATTGTAGTATACTAAATTATTAAAACTTACTAAATTGGCTTGGTAATGTATTGACTACTTTTGTCTTGCTTTGAATGATATTTTTTAATATATTTACGTTTAATACTTCAGAAAAGCCGTAATTGGTATCGTTCATTTCTGTCCGTCTTTCTTTCACGCTAAACAAGATCGTTTTGTAAAGTTTAACTCTTTTAAATTTATAATTATCATTCTATTATTTACAATACCTTTTGGATAAGGTTTTTGTTTACTTTAAAATGACCAATACAAAACAATACACGATGAAAATAAAATAATGATATTACAAAAGTCAGCTTTGATGAACATTAGGTACAAGTTTTAGAAAAGATGTGATCAATAAAAGTGACTTAGTATAAATAAATAATCATAAGCTACAAAATTAAAATTAATATTAATTTGTTTACATTGATCGTTGATTTTAAACCTACATAATTCAAAACTATGCTATATTACAATTTTATCTTAAGGTATAAGTAATTTTAACCAAGATGGACATGTTCTAATTGTGAATTATTGCTAATTAATTGAGCTTAGAATTTGCTTTTTCTTTGTAGGCCTATTTGTTTATGATTTCAGGATTATATTTCGTCATGATAAGTATTTTGCTTCTTATTAGTGTATGTAATAGTGAGAGCCCAATGAATCATATTTCGAGTAATATTTTGTAACTATTAATTGTTTTTTATGAAACACGTATTAATTGGACAATTTTAATATAATTTACACGAACAAATAACGTAGGCTATACAGTGTAAGAATTCTAAAAAAGTTAATTTTACATCACACCAGTATATACACAGTGTAATAACAATTATTTAGTTTTGAAGGCGATACTGCCTCTAATTATCGAAACTGGTCTAATTATGAGGCCAGTCTTAGCGGGCGAACGTAGTATTCAATAGTACAGACGTTAATCCACGCGAGATAATAACATATCACTGACAATAACCATCCACGATTTTCACACAATCACAATGGAAACATGCATTTACGATTATTTTTCATTTTAAATTGTTTCATCAACATGAATAGTCTGTGTGTCACTTCTAATTAATTCAACTGGTTCAACCATTTCCCGAGCAGAGTGACCGCGGCGGAGCTCATTGAGTTCTCGGTAATGTCGCTCAGTGATTCAAGCCCTTGTTTATAGTGACAGTTCTCACAGTTGACAACTCGAGGTGTGATGATGACTAACAGGGCGACGCTGAGGACGGAGGGAGAGCGGCGTTGCGAAGACGATTAGAAGAGCAAACAATGGATATAATACAGTTGTATGTCTCATGTCTTTCTACGCCTCTCGGTATTTTTAAACGTTTTGATGGGGAACGGTCCAAATCCCGGTCTTGTTACTACCTAACGACGACCTGTTGTTAGGAAGCATCATTTAGGCTAATAGCCCAATGACGAAAAGGCAACTGGGTCCAGATTCAACCCTTGCGGGATTCGATCCGGGGACCTTCAGTTTTGAAGGCAGGTACTATAACCACTCTGCCACCCTGCCAGATCCTTGTTGATTATTTATCTTTATTGATTATTGGGGTTAGATGATTTTGAGGACAGTTGAGCCTTCAATAAGCTAGAGTTCTTTTCCCATTTGATATCGAAATCAACCAGACTGACAATACACGAGACTCCATAAACCAGAAAAAAGTCACTGTTGTTTGCATTACCTCCGCCATCTTGAATTTTAGTCCCATAAGAACAATGTTAATTTTGTGGCAACATTACTGATGGTCTTAAAAGTATGGTGAGGAGTCAAATTAAAGGTAAAGTAAAATTCCTTGGTAGTCTCTTTTACTATTTTCGATCATTAAAACATAGTTTGTAACTTGTTAGTTATCGGATACGACTGCGATGTATCCATTTTTCTTCGAACATTTTTCTTCCACATTTCTTCGAAAAAATAATAACGAAATTCTCTAGATAACTGCTTTTATTTTAATTTGACATCTCAACCACCTTTTTGCGACTATCGTGTAACAAGTAATGTTGTCACAAAATTAACATTGTTCTTATGGAGTTAAAACGAAATATTTCACCGGTAAGGTAGATTTTTAATGAAAAACATTCCAATAAGGAAAATTAAAAATCGTCCATAAAACCTTTGAATAGCACAGACTGTTAGTATAGTTAGTTTACATGAACCACAAGTTTTGAATTTATTAGAACTTACTCCTAAAATTTCTTTAAAGAAAGGAGGGCACCTCAATTTAAAAAAATACAAATCTAATACCTCAACTTTTGTAACTGTCGTAACCAGTAATGCTGGCACAACACTGACATTGTTCATCGTTGTTCTTATGGTTTTAAAAGGAAATATTTTGCCAGTAAGGGGTCTGCCTTACTAATGTGTTTTAACGAGCCAAAAACCTCCTGGGAGTAAATTATACATTATTAGAAATTCTAATTCTTTATTTCAACCCAATCGAGACTCATAAACAATGAATTATTAATATTGATTATTGTATTTTTTTAAATGGCCTTTGAGTTTTGCAAGTTTGTCGCTTCATAAATATTCCAAAATTAATGAAAACGATTAATACATAACACAATGTATTACATATGTTACATACTTTTCACATTTTCCCATTCCGACCTTGAACACTTGACTTATGACTCCGTGTATATCTGTGCAGTACCCTCGACGTATTCACATCTGCCTCTCCAAGCCGCCAGCGTGTTGTCGACCGCGGAGATGGTTCCCTCAAGGTCTTGCCGTGTCCCGATCCCTTCACCGAGTTGTTGAACACCCTGTATCTGCGGCATCGGACCTTGGACCCGAGCTCCTCCCACCCGTGTCATTCTTTTGTTTGATTATTGCTATTTTATGATTGCGTCGGTTCGCTTCAATGGGCAAGAACTGTCCGAAGCAGCATTACAGTGGCCTTTCACATTCTTGCGTTCACGGTGTGCCGAATTGGGTGTTGCGAAATCAATAATTGTCTTATAGTGTGATCTATGCAAATACGATTTTTTGTGATACGCATAAACTACGAGTACTTGGTTCTTTGGTTATCAGAGACTAAAAAAGTCAGATTAGTCAAGACATATTCATTGTAAAATAGCCTCCGAATGGTGGTACAGCACTTCCAAAGTGAATGCGATTTTTATTTTTTTATAGAAAATCTTTGTTGTTTCTGGGGCAAACATACAGTATATACATAAATACAATAGAAACAATGACCACCTCAGATTATTACCTGTGGATTATTACGGTGGATTTCGCACAGTCTATCTAGTATAGGCCTATTTATCTTATCTATTTATCGAATGGCCGGTCTTGCACGAATTAATTAGTTATACTTTGGAGCACTATCACTTTAGACTTGAGGCGTAATAAGTACACGTAAACATGTTGCGTAAATAAATGTATTTTACTGACCTCTCTCAACAAAAGAAAACATCTTTTAATAATGGGTAAAAAATTCTTAACCAACCCAAATTTGTTATATAATTTGCATGATATTGCTTATCGTCAATTTCCGGTTTTTATGACTTAATCAGTTTTGTTGAACGAAGTTTATTTGTGATCGTATGTCAAGTTGACTTGGACGATGCGTTCTGTAATCATGTAATCACATCGATTGAGTCTAGGACTTTTGGCAACCTCGCCTATCCCATTCGTCATCGCAGTGGGCTATAAAAGAATAAAAACCCATGGTTCGGACGTTTGGCAACTGCTTTCCTCCCTGGTGGGGATTTCTGGGATTTCGTTTGTGCCGGGCTGGGTTGAGGGTGAGGGAGAAAGCGCGCTAGAGAAGGGCGAGAGGGGAGGCGGTGGGCGAAGACAGACGAAGAATAACAAAGTTCAACGGCTGATACCCAATTCTTTTCAAGTGTGAGATTACTAACCGTCAAATAACTGTCTGTTGTCTAGTTTGAAATATGTTTAGAGGTACAATATTATGAATTGTATCGGTCTTATTTTTGAACCCATGCATACCTTCTTAAGGAAAGAATTAAAGATTAATATTTATTTGAAATGAGAAAGGCTTGTAACTATCAATTTATTCAATTTATTATTTATTCTATAATACTGTAATAATTTTATAACCAAACTAAAGATATTCAGAATGTACAAAATCAAATAAACGAAATATACTGTCATACACTTTGTTTTATTTGTTACAAATACAATTGGTATAAGACATTTACGAATGTAGGCTTTATATATAAATTTCAATGTGTATATTATTTATAAATGATTAATGTGGTCACAAACCGCTTTGTCATAAGTTAAATTTAAATTCTCAGCTAGGTGCAAAAAGAGTCCCATACAAGTGCATAACAACATATTATTAAAATTCAAAAATTCTAAATACAAATACTGAAGAGAGAATAATGAAGAGATGAAATCATCTGTTACAATTATACAATACGTTATGTTGTTACAATTCGAAGTGTATATCGACTACCCCTTGCCGTCTCGCTCTTACATCTCCTGATTTCGGTGATTCCGGGGCGAGGGATAAGAGTGACAATTTGTGGGATTAAACAATGAGGCAGGGATTTTAGGGAGAAAAGGGAGAATTTTTGGGATGAAAACGAGGTTGCCTAAAGGCCACGATCGAGAGCTAATTAGGGTTCCGACCCTCGGTGGGGGATGGGCGGTTGCCAAAAATCCGTTTCCCATATCGATTACATACAGTACTTCAATAGTTTATCCACAAAGACCATTCCCATACCTAGACTAATTCGTAATTCAGGCAAAATTGTGATTCGGACCAAGTTAAGCTGTAGGTCCAAAGATACGATCAGTTTTTGGGCTATTAATTAACGGGAAACATGTCAGACTTAATCAGTGACAAGACTACACAATCATCTTACACTCATTTCTCATTCATATGGCCTAAGAGTCTGTAGGAGTGGCGAATTATTTCGTTTTAGCCCCATATTCACAATGTTAATATTGTGACTATATTACTGAATACACAATAGTTGTAAAAGATGATTTGCTTGTCAAATTAATTGTAAAGTGGTTTTCTAGTGAATACATTATTATTATATTCGGGAAAATATAAATAGCACGCAAAATTATCCGATAATTATCGAGTAGCTAGAAAATTTAAAAAAGAAAATGTACTTCTCTAGATAACCACATTACCTTTATTTTTACACCTCACTTATCTTTTTACGACTATCGAATAATCAGTAATGTTGTCACAAAATTCACATTCTTCTTATCGGACCTCCGCCATCTTGGTCTTAACCAAGATGGCGGAGGTATTGCAGACTCTTTAAGTACATGGATGGTTCGCCATTATAAGAAGGGGGTGGTAATATTTATCCCCCACCTTCTCGTCATAGGACCTGTCTAGGCCATTGTCTGCAACTGTTTTACACATCACTTCAGGATAGACTTAGTGGGTTGCTACATTGTGACTAGCGAAAAGCCATTGGTGATGTTGAATATCGTTCTACTACACTCTACTATTCTACTATCAGTCTATCACTATCACTCTACTATCATTCCTATCCTCCTTTAAAGGGAGTTGGGAAGGCCGCATCTCCGCCATGTTAAATTTGTGAACTTTAGGTACACTTTTATTAGAAACTTTGAAAGATTTGGAGTTGAAATTTTATTTCTGTATTTATTTATGTATTTTAAATCTACAGCACTAGAATTATTTTATTACGATTTTTAATTGCTGAAAAATAATAATTTTTGTCCAAATTTTCTACATAAAATTGTTTTTCTTATCCACTAATGCGATAATTCTAGTACTGAAGCTTCGTATTATACAGTTGTACATGCACTGAAAATTTCAATTCTCTATCTCTTACAGTTCCTGAGAAAAGTGTACCTTTTTAAAAAAAACAACAATCGGTAAATGAGCAATAAAGCGCTACTAGCATCAAACATAAAACTCGAGACATACTATATTAGTTTATTAAAAAAGACATACTTAGGATCGCCATACATAAATTCTAAGAACAGTTTCTACAAGAGTAAGATTTTTCTTTACAACTACATTAAAGAACAGAAAATGTTAAATAAATTTAAAAATAATTATTGGTAAATGAGCCATAAAGTGATACCATGGAACATAAAACTCAAGACGTACTACTGTATATTAATTTATTAAAAAATATATACATAGGATCATCATACATAAATTTTCAGACCAGCTCCTGAAAGAGGAAGATTTCTTCTTTAAAACTACATAAAAAACAAAAAATGTAAAAAAAATAGTTTACCCTTCCCACAACCCTAATCACCCCCACTTGGTTTGGATGTTCAGAGTCTAGTGTTGACTAACTGTAGGCAATGCTACGTCACGTGGTGTGGCTTGAGAGCCCGGCCAACGCTACCTCCTACCTCCACCCACCCCACGTTCCCACCCTGCGGTGTGGATGTCCACTGTCCACTGTCCACTGTTGTCGACCAGCGGCAGTACGGTTCGCTGGCTCCGGCTCCCAGCGGGTTGAAGGGCACCCAACACCAACACCGTTCCCACCGGCCAACGTACAATGCAGTTACACCGGACCTGTCCTGTCAACTGCTTTACAACTCCATCACTCTGCCTCTTGGTTTTATTGTAAAACGATTCAACTTGTCCGATAACAATGTTTGTAGAGTACTGCTTGAGAGAAGTGACGTCAGAGTGTAAGTGTCCGCGAACGCATCAGTCAAAGTGTATACCTATATCTGACAGATGCAATGAAAGAGAATCATAATGTCACTTCTGTATATAAGACCTATAAATACAAATCCAGTAAATAAAATATACCTTTCTCTGATTTTGATCCTTTTAGAACCTTCTACGGAAAGATTCCAACTTCAAATTCCAAATTTTGAAGACGCTACTATGTACAACTATGCACATTCATTTATGTTCGTTAAATAGGCTATATTGAAAATGATAAGAATGTTGATTTTGGACTGAGGAAACCACAATATTTACATCTTCAGAATTTCCATATCACAATACTGTACTAAGAAAAAGCATTTAAACCCATTCATCCATTCAGTTAATACTTTATTGAAAAAAATTATCAAGATTTATGATGATAAACTTAGGAAAAAGAAAGATGTCATTGAATTATTTAAAAATAGAGGAAAATATGAATGTAAAATACAATATTTTATTTTAATAAACTAAAAATATGTATAGCAAATATTGGCAATAATGTGTTGTGTAAAGATTAAATATTAGTGACGTAATTTAAATATTAGGAAAATTCAAGACTTTAACACGGAGACTTTAATGCAAGGTTGGACTGAAAAGAAATTTCTACAAAGGTCAACGTTTTTGTCAAGTTGGTAATTAATTTACGTTTTTCGAGTTACCTACGGCAGGGTGGACAATCCTTTTACGGATTCTAGTAATTATGGCACAGAATGTATTTTGATATTTTCCAAAAACATTCAAGCCACAATATATTTATTCACCAAAAGGTTGTAATGCTCTAGGAAATAAAAGCTATGCATTTAATGCTATATTGCAGTAATAGTTTGTGTGTTATGGGGCCGATTCAATTGTTGGTTCATTTCTTAAAAGTAAATCAAATAAGGCTTTTGACAAAGTTTTCAAAGCTATGTTCATCAGTGTGGAGGTCGCATTACCAATGTAACGTGAAATATCATAGAAACAAGATTCCAATTCAAGGGATCAATTAAGCAATGGACTTTTATTTACGGTATATAAATTAAGAAATTCACATTAATGGTTAAATGAAACGCAATCTAGTAATGTGTAATGAGTAAATAAGAGAAAGGGGACCTCTAGAGGTTGATATTGAAGTGTCAGATCGTGTGTGAGACTGAGACGACCAACAAATTCATCAGTCATTGTCATCAGTTAATAACGAATTGCCTCTGGGTCCTGTTTCAAGATACCAAAACCGTTTAAGGCTTGATCTGGCAATCCTTCGTCTACAAACCTATCTCTCAGCTCCAAAACCAATAATTAATACACTGGTAAACCTAGGGCTCGAGATATTTAATTTTCTTAAAAGTCATATATTTACTCATATTAACACATATTTACTCTTGAATTGTTGTTTGCTTTGATAATAATTTTTCTACAGAATCTTTTAAATTCCTAATGGCGTAATGGCGTTGTTTGTTAATCTTTCAATATCTTTTATTCGACGTTTCCAACGCGTTTTTTTCATATACACAACGTTTCTGGAAGTAGAGAAACCCCTACCGTTTTCAAGTGATACGTAATAATTGAAATTAAAACTTGAAAGTTTAAGTCACTGATATTAATTACATTATGTTGTCAGAGATGGATCATTGTAGAGTTCCAACTCTTGTTCTGAACGCCCGCTAGCTTGGGGGCGGAGTGTTGTGGTTATTTATTGTGTTATCAATATAATTTTTTGATTGTGCATGATAGGTAAGTATAGTTTTGTTTACAACATGGTATAATTAATATCTGTAGCTTGAAAATTAAAAGTTTATTCAATTTTCAATGTAAATTATTAGGTAATAAATTGAAAACCTGAGGAGTTTCTCCAGCTCCAGAAACGCTGTGTAATTAAAAACACAGTAGTGTTGGAAATTATTAATACATTTTTCTTGTGTAGTAATGTTTTCAGCAAGTAGTTAGGGTATAAAAAATTAAAATATGTTTTCATAAAAATAAGAATTGGGTAACCGAAAAATGAGAATTAGCTAACCGAAAAATAAAAATTGGGCGGCCAAAAATTAGAGTTGGGTAACAAAAAAATAAGAATTGTACATACATGTTTGCTCAAGAACCTTTACTATGCCAAGCCTGTTGACTCTTGTCACTCACCAAAAAACCTTCATCTTTCTAAGGAAAGAAAAATTCCTCTATAAATCCACTGACATTATAAAATCATATTTTGGACATCGAAAATAGGTGTATACGTAATCATTCGGTCTCGATCCCTTAACCAACCTGTAGGACTTCAAAATGTATTATGATCAGCGACATAAGCATTTTTATTGCTAAAGCAAATAGGTCTATAATAGAAACAAAAACTATTTTGCATTGGGATTTCAAACAGCTGACCAACACGAAATTCATTAAAAGCAGTCGATAGGTGTAGTATTAATAGTCAAACAAATATTTTTATTATTTCCCTTTAAAGTTAAATTATTAATGTTGTTATCCAACAACATTTGCTTTTCTACTAAACTTCGTTCAATCATCAATCACATTCGCATAAAACAAATAAATTCTTGCTGGAACATATTGTTTTTATATGTTTTTCTTGATTGTCTATGTAAAATCCTGATCATCTATAACCTTATAAAATAAAATCTTATTATTAGCAATTAGTTAATACCGTGGCGTGTACTGTAATGCAGCCAGTTGGAGGTCACGAATTGTGGATAGTTGTGAACGATGGTCGTTGAGCGTAGTGTTCTCTTATGTGGATTAACGTCCGCACTATAAATTAATAGTGAATCCTTAAAGACCATCCTCATAATTAGACCAGTTCGTAATTCAGAGGCAGTGGCTTCGGACTCCACGTTAAATTGAAGGTCCCTTAGATATGTCATCGACTGTTGGGCTATTAATTAACAGTTATGTTTAAGTAACGTGTCAACCTTAGTAAGTAACAAGACTACAAGATTGCGTCACAATCATCCTACACTCATATTAATGAGGCAAACAAATTAATAATCCGGTCTTTATCAGTAACAAGGTCTACGAGCCATGGAAATCCGTTACACTTATCACACCGAAACTTGATCTAAACTCCTAAACCTTAAACTACTCACTACTCACTAACTACTCACTTAACTATCACTGAACTTAATTTGAAAAGAAATTGGTTTTTTTTATTTAATAACTTTTATACCATCTAAAACAACCCTTATTGCAGCAAACCTGTGCAGGTTTGCTGTTTTGTTGGTTGTTGTAATTGAATGCTGCTGAGTATGCACTCAGCAGCATTCAATTACTATGATGGAAATATATAAGTTATATGAAATTCACTCTACTCACGTCAGCGTGCCGTGTGTGATCGTTTTAAGTTATTACATCGATACAGGTAAAAACCCGAGAATAATGATTAGACTACATAAACTAAACTTTACCATCTCGTTGATAGAACTAACATATTTAGAACATATAATATATGTTGGGACTAACATTATATGTCGAGATTTATCTGACTAATCTTAGAAATGCTTTGAGGACAGACGGTATTCTTATTTCCGTACTCATATTTAGCTCTCATGTAATCTAACTGCGTCGTCAGCTGTAGCACTTGGCACCTAGTCAAGCCCGAGACCGTAGGCTGTTAATTGTGAGTTAAAATTCAGCCCCATTAACTCATCCGTGAGGTTGGCACGTCGCCCCACGTGGAGGGCGGGAGGGGCGCGACCTTCACTTCACCTTTCTACATCTTTTACGTTTTTCTCCGATGATTTAACGACAGCAGTCCGCAGCGATCCGAAAGATTATTGTTTTCGAAATGCAAATCTGGTGACTGATGCATTCGACCTTGTAAACACATGCGAGCGAGGACTGAACCGATCGACGTGGCGCTTGCTTTATGGAGGCTATAACTTCCCTGTAAAGAGGTTTATGTTGAAGTTAAACTTATTTTATGATTATCTCAATATTTCTGCTGGAGCTCGCTTGCGGTTTTTATTCATACGCAATTGATTTAAGACGAAGTGCAAATCAAATGAGTTATACCGATTGTAGTTGAGGAAAAAGTTTAATTTTAAAACTTACCTACTTTTTTATGCTGTTTTACCAAATATTTGATTGTTTACAGCCTGTATTGAACCTGTTTCTTCAAAAAATTTTCATATAAGGTATATTGGATATGTATGTACTAGGATAGTTTAATGACTAGAAAATATTAATTAATTTATAACTGAAAAGAAGCGTTCTTAAAATATTCATTTTAAATAGTACAAACTTTTATAAGCTAACAAATTTGAGCATATATGTCTGTCCGGGAGGACTTCCAGCACGCGAGAATACGATCGTGCGTGTTCCCCCGAATAAATACACTTTTGTATTTTAAGAGTATGAGTATTAGGATTAAGGTGTTTTGAATATCATACCTATTGAATATAATCTCTTGATTTAGTAACATCTTTTGTGGCGGTACTATTCTTTTGAGGCTATTTAATTGTTATTGTAGAGTTTATAAATTATTGTAATTATTTGTGTCTATGGTATTTCATGTGTTACTAGCGTTACTCGTCGCAGGTTGCTGCAATGTAAAACAGTGTGATTTATATAAAAGATCAATTAAGTTTAGATTCAGTGGAAAATATGAAATGGTGGTCAAATATTAAATGAATGGTGGTGAAATGATGGTCTATTCAGGTATTTTAAGAAAAATTATGTATAAGAAATGAATGTATTCATGTTGGACTTGATACGGCTTTAGCCAATAAAAATAATCATGAATATATTTTATTTACTTTCCCCGCCTTCTTGGTTTATATTGGTTAGCAACAATGTATTTTCAGAAAGAAAACATGAAAGAATAACAAGAAAACTGCTATCGCCCGATTGTATTCACGCGCGATGGCATGGATCCCGCCTGTCCTTACAAAATATAAAATGGGTTTCAATGAAATTTATCAGATATTCTATTTGATTCACTAACAAATTGTGCATGAAATGTTACGAATGAAAATTATTGGAATATAGTTTTTGGTTTTAAATCTTTAAAAACCAAACATATGTCTGATATACGTGATAGAAAACGTTCTATTAGTTTCGAACTAAACTCGTGAAAACGGAAAGATGAAAGGTCTGTTCTTATCAGATAAACGATAAACGCAAGGTTAAACTAAGCCGACTAGTCGTTCCGATAAGGAATCTAACATTAAACCTACATTTACCGTTGAAAGTAGTTCGTAATCTATTCTATCATCGATCGGTATATATGCATTGACCTTGGAACATGAGCAATTAAACTCAAGTCAAAAAAATACTTTACTTTAAAAATACAATCGTATTCATATTTATTAATTCTTATATTTATATATCTGTATTCTTATATTTTTACTTTTATTCATAATTTGCTATGTCTTTGTAAAAAAGGGTTTTCCGTCAAATAAATAAATAAAGTCAAAATATGGTTTTTTAACTAAATCAAACAAAGGATGATATTTCGCAAAATATTTATAAAAAATAAAAGTGCCTGTAAAAGCAGGAGGGCATGACAACGAAATAATTGAGTTACAAACCAATTAATTATTATCAGTTACAGTCTTAGTGATTCAACTTTTAACGGTGTATAAAATAACTTTAACTTACTCTATTTGCTAATTTTTAAAAAGATTTGTAAGGAACTTTCAGCAACCGTAATGGACTGGTAAAGAAGGTACCGATATACATAAAATTATTTTCATAATTATAATTCTTATAAAAAAATCAGTTCCAGTACCATACTGTTTCTAGGAATAGGAGATATACTAAGAAATTGAATGTAGTAATTTAGTACTCTATTTTATTCAAGTAACTTTTATTTAGGGGTATCAACTGCCTACTGGATTCGTTCATCAACACTGGATTCGTTCTCTCGTTCAAGTATCAAGGGTATCAACTGTCTACTGGATTCGTTCAATTATCAAGGGTATCAACTGTTTACTTAATTCGTTCAAGTATCAAGGGTATCAACTGTCTACTGGATTCGTTCAATTATCAAGGGTATCAACTGTTTACTTAATTCGTTCAAGTATCAAGGGTATCACCTGCCTACTGGATTCGTTCTCGTATCAAGGGTATCAAATGTCTACTGGATTCGTTCTCGTATCAAGGGTATCAATTGTCTACTGAATTCGTTCTCGTGTCAAGAGTATCAACTATCTACTGGATTCGTTCTCTTATCAATGGTATCAACAACTTCCTATTCTCATACTTATTCATTTCTAAGTTCTGATTTGTGAGAGAAGGGCTTGCTTCAACTAATGCAAGCCCTGTTTATCCTTACAGATCCTTACTGATATCTTTACAGATATCTAAACAATCTTCAATTCATTTGGATGACTATAAAGTCAGTTTGGATTGGTCAATTTCGTTTTTTTTCATATTATTTTTATACGATTACATTTATCAAAAAATTAAACGATGTAGTCAGTCTGATGTAGTCTACTCTGGTAGGCTACATACGGCAGCGTACAGGGTCAACCGCAAATTGCTAACCTCGGACCCCCTTGGACTCCAACCACAAGCCACATATGTTGCTATAACTAGTACCATCAATAAAAAAGTTTTTCAGCTATATTATTTTCAGATAAAAAGGCTTCCCAGAACTCAAGGGGAATAATAACATAGTTACAGAGCCACATAGCCTATCATTCGCTTTTTGGAGCATCCTGTGCTATGAAGCAACTACATGGGCAGGAAATGTGGCAATATACTAAGTTGATTAAAATATAGAAAATGCTCTCCAACCAATGTATGACCTTAACTTTTGGGACGAAATACGAAATAAATTTAAGGATCTTTAGAACGTCACTGATTTGCTATTTATATTGTCATTACGGACATTTTCCATTACGATTAGTAAAATAACGTTCCACGCATTTCGAAATCTGGACTCTGATCCCGTCTTCCTGATCTATCCTGATCCTGATCCCTGTAAGTTTTTTGACTGGTTTTTTGTTCTCAGCTTGGTCCAGATTATGTATTAATCTTGTCATGTTCTACCTTCAAGATAACCTGAGGACAGGATCAGATTCTCCAGATCCCGAAACTTGGTGAAACTTTGTTTTACGTGACGGAAAAGGTTACACAATAACAATCTAAATAACATAAACCCACCTTAATGAAGAATTCGCTGTCATTTTATGCTACATACTGGATACCATTTTATTCTATGAAGGTTTCCGTCACTCATTCAAATTCTCAAGGTGCACGAGACTTTAACGTAATGTTTGCCTTCATGCTCACAGAACCTCCCCTCGTATTTTGAACCCATCTCATGCTGGAATGATACGAAATACTGAATTGTATGCTGAGAACAACAGCCCGAGGAAGGTCAAGCAAAATGGGCTCCAGGATCGAATGTTCTGTGGCTGGGTAGGCTTATTACACCGGGGAACGATACACTATAACGATATTCACTACCAATATTTTTATAGTTTGTATTCATTCTGTACTAAAGTGGCTACTTTCAAACATAGCTGGAGTATATAAAAAAAATCATATTTCAAATATATAATTTTTAGCATTGTTGCGGAAAACAATTATTAAAAACATTATTCCTTAAGGGGAATAATGTATAATACTTGTATGTTCCAACTAAAACAAGCTAAGAAAAAATTGTTGGAAATAAGCTTATACTCACTTCAGCGTTTGTTTTTAACATCACTCTTACGGGCCTAAAAGTTTAAGATGGTGGTGGCACTGCAGACTGTTCACTGCAATTAAGTAGTTATAAATGAAACGTCGTTGTAAATATGATCAGTGATGTTTGTAGATTGTCGGTGACATTGATAGTCCAGGTTAACGTAGCTGTAGTGCACGGGTTATCGGTACAGGAGAGACCTTGATAGTTGCATAAACACTAGCTCCTTGGCCTCTAACCCCCTGCGGGAGCTCACCGGCGACCACGACGACGACGACGACGACGACGGGATCCTCCATCATCCTCTCGCCTCCCGTCTCCTGGCCAAGGGTCAGCCCAGTCTCGAGAGGCGACATATTTATGAAGGAGGTTTAATGGTTAAATTGTGTTAACTATACAAGTCTTGAATAATTGTACTACATCGTAATATCAGAAATGTATATGTTTTTTAAAAGTCTACAGTAGTGGGGAAATATTTCGTTTTAGCTCCTTAAGAACAATGTTAACTTTGTTACAGCATGGCTGAAACCAAGATAGTCGTAAAAAGATGATTGAGGTGTTAAATTAACGGTAAAGATACTATTTAGACAATAGTGTCAGCCTATTATTTTTATTATTTATTATTATCTTCCTGATAAATATAAATACTCGTACCATGCAATTGCTCTTTTAATGGCTTATTATGGAGTCATCGTTCCATATATGGTATATGCTGTTTCAAAGCTAAGCCAATTCACATCCTTCAAAAGAGACCCATTATATTGATATACAATGATCCAAAAAAACAAACTTGCCGACCTTCCTCTATCAAAAATAACGTTTCAACTTTACCATCCATCTACATTCTTAACACGCTCGTTTTTATCTAGCAGAATCCATCATATTTAGATTGCTTTCAACAAAGACATCAGTATAATACCAATAATTAATTACAGTGGAGTGTATCAAATTATAAAATAACTAAAATATTAAAATTAACATAATTTAATCAAATTTATTTTTTATTAATTCATACATCACCAATAACTAACTACAATTTTAGAAACAATCAGTAACTAACTTACCGTAGTAGATATAGCCTAGCCTTACTATACTTCTTGCACTTTTATTTGGAATTATCCATTACAATCACGGAGTAATTTAATTATAAACTAGAGTTGTGGCATTTCCTGAAAAACGATGAAATTGAGAAATTTACGAAAATTTAATAACTGTTAGTTGATAGTTAGTTTCTATAGATTGCAGGAAGAAAAGAAATTACTCGATAGCTTTGGCGAAAAAATTCGCCTACTTTTGTATAGAAATAAATGTTCTACTATTGCAAGCTTCCCAATATTTAGAAACTTACCCTTCATTAATGATTCATTACCAAGTACAATGGGGGGGTTCTATCACTTCTGACCAACCCTTAATTACTTTATCTGATATGCTGTAATACCCTGAAGAGACACATATAGAATTAATGGTGGATACTTAAAACGATGGTTGGTGGATGAGATATTCACTGGTGTGGATCAGCGTCCACACTAATGAGTACTACTTTCATCCAAAAAAACATCCTCATAATTAGACCAGTTCGTATTTCAGAGGCAAAATTGTTTTCGCATACCACGTTAAACGGTAGGTCCCTTAGATGTCTTTAGCCGTTGGGCTATTAATTAACAGTTCTGTCTAAGAAACATCAGCCTCAGCCAGTGACGAAATTAAAAGATCACAATCATCACAACTCATTTTACATTCATTACTTGGTTTAAAGTATCTGCTGGGTAGGTCGCCATGTTAGAAAGGTAATGTAATGTGTAAACAATGTAATGTGAAATTCAAAATTTGAAAAAGTAATGAAGTCTCAAAAGTTCTAATTTTGAGACCCAATTACATGTATGGATTCATACACATAAACAAACGAGAGTTTTTATACATGGTAGGTGGCATTGTTTTTATGAAGACCCGCTACTGCGGTAAACCTACCGCACATAACCACCGACTGGACTTGTACACAAAACTCAGAACAGCTTGTAAGAGTAACTATTAAAAGTATTGTAACCTAATTGCTATGGTTAATTTCTAATTCTGGCGATGTCTTAAAATAAATAAATAAAAAAGGTTGTATTAGCACGGATATTTATATACTGAAACTTAACTTTTTTGTTAATTAATTTTAATTTGAGATTAAGTATGTAAGGTACAATTTTTAATTCAATATTGAAAGGTTAAATCATTTTAGTATATAGTTATATATATAGTTAAATCATTTTAGTTAGTATGCTATCTAATATATATCTTTATCATTTTGATTCAAGTACACTAAACCCAGCTTATTCAACAGTTTATGATAACACTTTTTGGCTATGATTTTTAGTATTTTTTTGATTTTTCAATGACCGACCGCATCTATTTCAGATAAGACAAAATCGTTTTTGAGTTAAACTGTCCAGCATCCTCAAATATCTGCACTACCGTGGATCTAACCCGTGAACTCTTGGAGTTCCAGATGTTGACCATGAAGAAAGCCGGATTTCCCAACTAAACGACTATTCAATTAAGCGTATATAACGTTGTAAATATTTTACGATCCTAATAAATCTTGAGAGGAAAGCTAAGTGATCGAGTCCTAGTGTGTTCTGGTCGCAAGGTTTTTCAAAAGCTAGTTTTGCCCAAACTCTAACACATCTCACAAATTCCTTGACTATAAAACCGGCTATTCTAAATTTAGCCCGTATTTGTGTGGTCGGATAAAAATACACAGGTCCAAGTCATTTATCACGCTAATGTGTCGAGGGTGCTATCGCAGGAAACTGGGTCGATTACGGTTTCTGTGATCGCGTAAACAACACGGGTGCGATATGACGTCATGGTGGTGGGTGGGGGAGGGGGGGTAGTCCCGCAGCCCGGAGCCCCCATGTCCTTATCTCTTATCACTATTATCGGACAACATGGTAATGAGCATCACCTGCCACTAATGATGACAATACTCATCGCCTCTGACGCCATTTACAGTATCACAAAAGCTATATTTTTTCATTCAATTAATTTTCTAACAGTCCTGCAGAACGAATATCTTTGCTGCTCAAAACATATTTAAAACGCAATCATTTCATTTAATAAACCTTGTAAACAAGGAACAGTTCCTCCTTGAGGATCAAAACAAATCTCCCCTCTTTCGAATTCGTCCACTAAGCATCTTTACTTGATGTATTTCGGACAATTATTTTTCATTTTATATTTGTTTTCATATTTATTCAATTACTTACCATACTTTCATATATCACATTTAATTGTTATTATATTGTTGTTATGTATTAGGTACTTTATTATCAGATCATTCATGCTATCTATTTCCTTAATTAACGGTGTTAGTAATGTCCATTTTCATATTATTGTTTTTGATAATTTATTTTTACATTTATTGTTTATTCACTGTCATTATACAACTATAATATTAATGTATTTCGTCTTTCTATTTCACAATCTAAAAATTGTAAAAAGTGGCACTACCGTTAAATGAAAAAGGTTCTCGTTTATTAACAAAAGATTTTTTATGTATAAATCTCCATATAAAGTTCTAGCTTCCCATATAATACATAATATATAGGTAGTATTTAAAACAATCTATGAAAGATATCTAGGGTTTCAAAAAGTAAATTTGAAATAAATGTACTTGAGATAAATTCTTTGGATAATTTACCACTCACACTAAAACATTCAACTCGCATCTTCCCAATAACAATTAATTTCAAACACATCCATTCCCAAATCCACAATTACAACGCAGACGTACAAAAACTCAGAATCAGCTGCTAGTGAGTTTTAATTGGTTCGTATTTCAAGCAACCCTTTGCTCTCGACGAATCAGAGCGTCCATCTGCCCTGTACAGCTGTACAGCTGCAGCAGGTGTACCAACCTTACAGACGTAATTAGCGACGGTCCATCAGGACACCAACACAACCAAACTGGAGTTCTTCACACGCCCGGGCTGACCTTGACTTTAAACGACCTCATTATGCGTCATTTCGCTGCGATCGGAAGATTCAAGTCACCGCTTTCGGCGGTCGGACGGTCGGTCAATGTAGGTGTTTTGGTTTTAGGTGAGATAAATGTAAATATAATTCTTTATTTTTAGACAAGTGGCAATAGCGCTCACTTCTAAATGTGTGGTCTGAAATTCGATCCTGGGAAAAATTTTGCGAATGTCCTTAGTAGGACCAGTTGTGTTGATTATCCTGCCCTCTGTTTTTGTTGTTGCTTCATTTCGTTTTGTTTTTTAGCTGTGCAATTTCTGGAATGATAAAGAGAAAATGGCTTTACATAGTTCACATGTTTACATACTTGAAATCCTGGATGATATTTCGAACATTCGCTTATAATATTTCCTTACAGTACCTTTGGTTTACACATAAAATTATCTTATAAGTACTCGTATAGTGTTTTTAGTTTTACTGCTAATTTATAAAAACCACAGAATTTACAATTTTTTATTCTGACACATAAATTATTTAATTAGTTAATTAAATAGTGTAAGTAATTAACCATTACTGCTAAAATGTTATTTTACATCAGATGTATATAGATTCCATAAATATCAAATATTATATTTCAATAATCGCAAATTTGTAATGATCATGGTTTGAAAATGGAATTCATTACTTAGTGCAGCGAAATAAAGATAGTTGTCAAATAAACTACTGTAATTTGGAATACAATCCGATAATATTGCATAATTATCACGCAATTTTCCTTGGTAGTAGTTTATAGGGTAGGACCTTAAGGGAACTCTCAGTAAATTAAGAAAAGAATTGTCAGGATATCATCCCATAAGGTGTTTTATGCAAGTGAAAACTGTTATAGGGTAAATGCTGCCCGTCTTCTGGTTTAAAGTTATACACATTATACACATTACCTGCAGTATAATAATTATAAATATATTAAAGATTAATAATACTTTTTACTTTCTCCCCTTATACATAGTATTAGAAGAATGTATTGTTTTCGTGAAAATTTTTGAATTTGGATTGAGAGGGGATAATCTGTTTTAAGGCTCCCTGAACAAAAAAGTAGTTTCCGGACTGATGTATGTCCGTCTGTCTATCCGTGTACGGACCCGGAGACCAAACTGCTGATGGAATAACCAATAATAATTTTGTTATCATCCAATAAAGCTGTTAATTTTCGATATTCATTCTTTTCCTTTTTCATAAAGAGATAGATATACTACCTTCCGTGACAAATATCGAAAGGGGTGTAATTTTAAACTTGACGTTAAAAACAGTCAGTGGTAAAATTCAATAGCTTAAGTAATACTTTAATGTACCGGTACTATATTTATAATCAATGACGTTCAAAAATAAAACTTGTCTAAGTAATAAGCATTCGCATATACCACATGTCACGAGTGTGAAAGAAAAACAACCTGAACAGCAATATAATCCGAGGCAACAGGCGAGTAGAGTGAATGGTTTTCCATTAGCCGGTCACTTAGTTCCTATTTCAATTTCAGAACGTAATCTTTTACATGCACAGCCAGCCTTAGCATGTAATGAGAGTATATTGAGTGGCTGTTCTACAATTGTTGTAAATATCCAATGCTACAAATATCCTTTTTCATTTATCTTCACTATCGTTACGTTTCCAAATTATGTCTTGTCACAAGAGGTGCCACTTTGGAAACCCTCTGCTCTTGAGATTCGACAACCTTGAGGAGATTGCATATCTTAAACGACGCGTTGTAGTCCGTAATTCTCACCTGTGGCGTTGAAGTAAACAACCTTGGAGATGATAATGGAAATTTAGAATCGAAACTAGTCGTAGAAATATTTGAAATCTATTCTCAAGGACATAACTGCTACACGCTGACAATTACATTCACCACAGTTCCGTGCACTCTACAATCTTTTTTCTTCAGTGCTATGTTTCTAACAGATTCTAGAAGCAGTGACACATTACTTTGCATAAACATAATTAAATACTTAATTGTTTACGTTAACCATATCTTTTCAAATTAATTGTAACGATTTAGGTTTTAATTCCACAGCAGAGATTTTATTGATTATGTTACTCATAAAGTGAACAAAAACAAAAAAGGGCTGCCTAAAACATGAGAATATATTTTTAGAACTAAATCCCTTATTTTATTTACAAGACCGGAATGTAGCGGAGGGCTTCATTAAGGTGCAGTAAACCTAGTTGGACCAGGGGAAACATTTTGTGGCATTTTCGACGGAAATTACGGAAACCATCATGTTTTAGTGTTCATTTCTAACATTTTTCGGTTAATCACAATCTATGAAAAGTTAAAAGTTTAATATCATTTCGAGATCAAAATCCAATCAGGGTGAGTAGGATATAAAAGATAAAAGATATTAGTCACTAGTTATGCCAATATCAGTAGAACAGGTAAGTTTTATAAACTAAGTTTTTGACAGTAGCAACTGGAAGATCTCATTCAGTACATAGGGCGATTGGTTAGGTTAGGTTAGGTTAGGTCTCTCCCCTTGCAATAATAAGGGGGATAGGCCCCCTGACAGCGCTCTGCGGATATAAGTTAGGTTGGTTATTGGTAGTCTATTATATTTAGGATGGTGGATTTAGTCCCCGTAGCAAGTAAGAAAATATATAGGTGAATTTATAATTCTTTAAAAAAATGTTAAATCATTTTATTGACTATCACACAAATTATTTAGGAAAAGTCCAAACTCGGATGGACAACTCAGGATTTGAACCCGTGTCAATGTTTGCCCTAGCAGCGAAGTCAAAGACCACTACTCTTGACCACTTGGTCACTTAGACACGTCATTTATATCGAGGCTTGAAATCTGATCCTATCTTGAAGTTGTTTATTATGATGTTGGAAGCAGCTCACTCGGAGACTGGGTTCGATACATCCATTGTCAGCTGATCATCTGATAAGTTAACTGTCGTTTTAGCAAATTTCCCATACGGAAGAAGCTATTACCGTAGGTATCATGGCAAGACTGAAAACAATGTAGGAAAAATTTAGTATAAAATATAAAAAGTAAAAACTGATGGTAAAAGTTCTAGACTAGGACCGAGGCGAGTCCTATAATTCAGCTAATTGGAGGTCACGAATTCGGGATGGTTATGAACGATGGTCAGTGGATGTGATATTGTATAGTGTGGATTCACTCAGAACCTCTGGATACTATGTTCATACCTAAATACTATCCTCATAATTAGACCAGTTCGTAATTCTGAAGCAAAATTGTGGTTCGAATCCCACGTGAAATATGTAGATCCCTTAGATGTCATTGGCTGTTGAGCTTAAATTAACAGTTAAAGGTATTATTTATATTATTGTTTGCTTAGTTATCAGGATAACTGGTCTTAATGTTTCCTACAATTTAGCACATTAATTTCAAAGATTTATTTCGTTGATTCCTGGTCCAAAAAAGTCATGACTAACAGTGTTAAAATATTAATAATCAGGAAAAAATCTATATTTGAAATTGTGAATTAAAATTATTAAATGTGAATTTATTTTTCTATAGAAAACATCCGGAATTCAACCGAATAACATCTTTTTGCAGGTTTTTTGTGGGTGGATGTACCGACAGTTACCGAGTATTTTAAAACAATGAAAAAAGATAAAAACTGAGGGAGATGGAGATGGTTCTCGGCTACAACTCCATTACTGACTTTGTTCTTTGTCGTGTCGCGTTTCCTGAGACCGCTGAAACCATCCAACCGAGAAATAACCGCTCGCGGTGAGTCGCTTGTGTTTAGACTAATCGTCGTCCTTCGCCATAGAGTAACAACAGTTACAACGGCTATTATCGGTTATAAACACGCCGTATTATTAACTCTATGGATAAAACCACAGATAAGTGTTGCTATGGAAACGTTCATCTGATAATTTGTTTTTAAGGTATCATCTTGGTTCAGAAATTCTGAAATTGGATGGTTATTTAGCATGAATAATAACCATAAATAATAATTATATTCGTTATAATTATAGCAATAATTAGTGGTAATATAGGAGAGCAGCATTAAGTTAGTTAAGTCGTTTTAATCTTACCTACTTAAACAACGGATAAGAGTTTTTGTTGTTTTCTTTTTTAGTGTATCTGCATTATAACAACATGAATTTTAATTATTATTTTCTAATCAATATTCATCTTTGTTTTTTAAGTAGAAAAAGTTAAAACACTTGGTTATTTGTTATTAGATAATTGAATATTAATTTATTATACATGATTATTTATCTTAATGGTAAGATTATTCAAAATAATTAACACCAGTTATTTTAAGAAAATTCTAAAATTCTGTGCTCATAAGTGTATTACTGTAATTTATTTTTCACACATTTGACATTTGCTGTATTTCTCATATTGTCTCTAGCTCCAGTTCTTTCTGTTGTGTAAAAGAATTGAAAGTGTTTATGGTGACCAATGAGGTGACCTATGTTTGCCAGAAATTGGATAATTCTTTTAAACTATTTAGTATACTGTGGCCAATAAAGTTCATGTTAAATTGTACTTTTCCATATTTTTGTTACATTATTGAATGTTACTGGTAATACTTAAAAGATCTTTCTACCGAAGTAGTTGAAGTACTTGACCTTTTTTACTTGAAAAAATACGAGTAATTAAAAAAGAAATTAAAATAATTTTAGTTGAGATTGTAAGGAGGAGATATTTTAGTTGTAAAATGGTTTCCCTTGCAGCCAGTCTTTGTCGGTCGGTTCTTGACGGTGTTGAGACTCTTTTGTAGGGATACTGGGGGAAATTGAATAAATGGTACTGACACGTAATTTCCACCTTAAATCAATGCAAATATAATCATCGAAGAAAATAACAAATAACACGAGAAACAAATTTAAATTAATGATTGTTAGAGTCTCATGGGGTGACTAATTTACCTATTTTATTAACTATAACTTTTCATATGAACCAATTTAGAACAAATAATCAATGTAAACAGATTTTCCCTCAATGCTTTTATTTTTGTTCTGTTTGTTTTTGTTACCTAATTTCTTGCACAGCTATCATGTAACCCAGTAAAGTCCCAATTCTAGGTGTTATGTTATGTAATCATGGGCGATCCTTTAAAAATCATAATGTGTATTTTGTTCCATGTCTGGGAATGTTTTTTTTTGAGAAAGCAGTATTTGTTTCACAAATCTTTTTTGGCTTTATTAATTTAGTATTTGATCATAGCTCTTCCCCTATCATATAGCTATATTTTTATCATATTACAAGTTTTTATTGATTTAAATATTTATAAACCATTGCCTTATTTACATATTATTTTAATATGTATGTAAATGTAACCTAAGCGCATAGACGCTCTGAATTATAGCGTAAAATGTATGTTTAACTAATGTTTACAACAAAATGTAACAAATTCCAAACTCTTATTAAAACATTAAATTAAAAATGCGTACTTACGTACATTTTCCTTTGGTCCAGTATATAAACTAATAATAGATAGGTAAAATTATTTTGTACACACCTGATGTTATATAAATCCTCCCTGGAATGAATATGAGCATGGCCTCGTGGGCTGGTTGGTGTTCTCCCTCAGTGAGCACTACGATGGGAAGGGAAGATGGAAGCTGAAGATGAGCCCAGAGAGGAGTCTGATGTTGGGTGAAGTCTGGAAGTCAGGTTGGATATCCAGGTGGAGAGTACAATGTGTGAGTTGCCTCATCTGACACCTAGAAGGGTTCGGTCCACTCACGAAGAGTGAACATACTATACTTGGACTTCTGAGGTGTAGGTTTATTGTAGTGTCGTAGGGTTTATTAAGGGGCAAGGTGGCCTGAAAATCGGGGATCGGGAGAACACAAAATATTTTAATTTGATTTATTAAGGAAAACTCATTATTTTATAGAGGATTGTAGGAAAAGATAAAAGGACTAAAATGGGAGTTTACCTGAGTCATAGTGGATTTGAAGATTTTTCCCTGTCAAGTTTACTTTAAGGGGTTGTGAATAGTTCATTTGTAGTAAATGAACTTTTGAGCCACCTTGGTGTGAGGGTTTAAAACCTGCAGGGTCTACCAGGATATTTATTCCTCGAAAGTTACCTGGAACAAAAGAAAAAACAAACTTATAAGACCGACTTTTAAATGATACTTTCAAATGTTAAGTTAAATTAAATGATGAATTCCTGAATAAAAACTTTACTCTTGAAATGACAAAAGCTTTTTTTGTCAAATTCGTTTACTGAGTAACTTCCAGTGCTTAACTCCCCAAAATAATATATTTTTATTTAAAAACAAATACGAGTATCTTTATTAAACAATAAATGTTGTGCATGTAATTTAATATTGATCATAGCTCTTCCCCTATCATATAGCTATATTTTTATCATATTACAAGTTTTTATTGATTTAAATATTTATAAACCATTGCCTTATTTACATATTATTTTAATATGTATGTAAATGTAACCTAAGCGCATAGACGCTCTGAATTATAGCGTAAAATGTATGTTTAACTAATGTTTACAACAAAATGTAACAAATTCCAAACTCTTATTAAAACATTAAATTAAAAATGCGTACTTACGTACATTTTCCTTTGGTCCAGTATATAAACTAATAATAGATAGGTAAAATTATTTTGTACACACCTGATGTTATATAAATCCTCCCTGGAATGAATATGAGCATGGCCTCGTGGGCTGGTTGGTGTTCTCCCTCAGTGAGCACTACGATGGGAAGGGAAGATGGAAGCTGAAGATGAGCCCAGAGAGGAGTCTGATGTTGGGTGAAGTCTGGAAGTCAGGTTGGATATCCAGGTGGAGAGTACAATGTGTGAGTTGCCTCATCTGACACCTAGAAGGGTTCGGTCCACTCACGAAGAGTGAACATACTATACTTGGACTTCTGAGGTGTAGGTTTATTGTAGTGTCGTAGGGTTTATTAAGGGGCAAGGTGGCCTGAAAATCGGGGATCGGGAGAACACAAAATATTTTAATTTGATTTATTAAGGAAAACTCATTATTTTATAGAGGATTGTAGGAAAAGATAAAGGACTAAAATGGGAGTTTACCTGAGTCATAGTGGATTTGAAGATTTTTCCCTGTCAAGTTTACTTTAAGGGGTTGTGAATAGTTCATTTGTAGTAAATGAACTTTTGAGCCACCTTGGTGTGAGGGTTTAAAACCTGCAGGGTCTACCAGGATATTTATTCCTCGAAAGTTACCTGGAACAAAAGAAAAAACAAACTTATAAGACCGACTTTTAAATGATACTTTCAAATGTTAAGTTAAATTAAATGATGAATTCCTGAATAAAAACTTTACTCTTGAAATGACAAAAGCTTTTTTTGTCAAATTCGTTTACTGAGTAACTTCCAGTGCTTAACTCCCCAAAATAATATATTTTTATTTAAAAACAAATACGAGTATCTTTATTAAACAATAAATGTTGTGCATGTAATTTAATAACCTTTCACATAATTAAGAACATACATTTACTGATCACTAAATATCCAGTGTATCATCTATATTTGTATCAACATTAAAATAAATTTTACCTCCTTAATATATTGGGAAAAATTACATAAATATATATTATAAACTACCAAGGCTAGTATTTTCATGTAAATTTCTTAAAAGTTATATTAAGATTTTAAAACAAATTTAAAACTTTAAAAATAAACTCAAATAATATTTTATTAACTTTATTCAATTTATTTATATTTTCTTGGAATATAAAATAAGCTACTTCAAAAGAACAAAATAAAATATTAATTCACATATTACAAAATATACAGTATTTACAAACTCACCTGAAGAACTGAGGAGGGCATCCTTGGATTTATATGAGAACCTAGAAGCTAGGAGTTTGGAATCTGTTACATTGTTACATTGGGAAACTCATAATACAGTAGTTTATTTAGTAAAAGTAAGTAACTACAATTAATTATAAATTTAATTTAGTAAAAATTACCTTTGTAAATTATGAATACAGTATTTGTTTTATACATTTAAAGACTCAAATTCTCATTTTACTTCCCCACCATAATACGTGGGGTCATTTCAGTCTCTAAAAGAGTAACATGTTTACCGCAATGAAATACAGGACAATTTACGGCAGGAATGTGAAGCTTGGCTTGCAAATGTGGTGTAGCGGAGAGGAGGCCCACTATAAATAAACGGTGACCGGCTTGGGTAGAAGTTGACGGCATTTTTGTAGGCTTACTGTAGTGATTGCAGTGAACACCTGTTTTGCTTTTGTGGTTAGTGGTTATACACATGTTTAATGGGTTTTTTCTGTTTATACTTAATATTTTAAGAAGATATACATAATTTAGTGAATGGTACATTTAAAGGGGAAAAGACTTGCCAATTCTTGGGTTAAGGGATAATCATGGTAGTAACATATTGATATAAAATCTATTATAGTTTAGGAACTGTATTCTAGAGATCTTAAATAAAACTTAAAATACGATATTCTAACAATCGTTTTTTAGAGTTGTTAGAATATAGTTGTTTCGTAATTCTTGACACTTTGCACCAATAAATTTCACAAAAAAGTTCAATTGTGTGCTTTAAACACATTATTTAAAAAATCGTGTTTGTGATTTATAGAATTTAGGAAAAAACTATCAAAAACGAACTAATTCTTTTTTAATCTATTCTACAACTCACGGTACAGCCTCAGATACTTTCTTGAAGAAGGAATAATAATTCTTGGTGATTTATTTTCAAAACTAAAAATGAGATATTGTTGCTAGGTAACTAGTTTAACAATGTTCAATGTTTGTAGTTTAGCTTATTTCACATACCAGAACTATGCTAAATAAATAACAGAATAGCGTCACTTTTTCAAATTTTGGTCTCACAAATTGTCAACACCCCCAAGAGCTAAGACATAGCCAGGTCAAAACAATATGTAAGCTTATAGGGCTTTCCAAGTCAATAATAAGCTAGTTCAAAATATATATATAGAGGCATGATATTAAAATTGCCAATTTGTATTTCCTGATGAAGTTTTCATTTACCCTATTGAGACATCCCACAATGTCTCTGTACTGTCGTTCATAGTTTGCGGAGTAATTTAGCCTAATGAACACCTTTGCAACATCTCTGTACGGAACTTTGCGTCTGTCTTCTTGTCAGAGGAGGCCGTCCATCATTGACATGCCTGGAGGGTTATATTCGGCTCTGACCTTCAGACTTGACGCAGCCATGACGAGAGGCTGCTCACGGTTCCTGTTGGATACACGAGTACTCTAATTAGGCCTACTCACTACTCACTCTTGACAAATGGGCTCACTCGCAAAAAATATACAAACGTTTCTATGACGCCATTGATCGATTTCTTGCATATATCAGTGATAAATATGAGTGGTTGAAAATGATTTATGAAAAAAATATACAGATAAAAATGAACGACTGGAATCATAGTATTTTAAGCACACTAAATCTACAACATGTATCTCTATTTCTATCAAATGCACATTAATACCTATGTACCTTTTACTTTAGGTGTTTCCAAAAAAACCAATTTTTTAGCAAAACGAAATTAAAAGCAGGTCCTCTAGATTATTAAACTATACAAAAAAAGTTTTCGATAGTAGGGTAACGGCGGGCAATGACGAACACATCCCTTCTCACTTCAAATACGTTATCTCTTAGTCCCGTGAGGAGCTGCACCATAGCGGGATTGTGAAACCAAAGATATCAATAGTGTGTATTTGTCGCTTCTAGTCTAAAAACATCACGTCATGGTATATCTTACGGAAATAGATCGATTTTCTTAGTGATTTGTCATTTTTACTAATTCAGGCCTAGTAGCTTCTAATACTTCTTTTGACCACTTAGCTTTTTCAGAATTGTGTCCCCGTTTACTTGCAACTGCCCGCTATAAAACGTGTAAGACAAGTTCAATGTTATGGTGTAATGTTAAACAAATGGAGGACAATACCGAACAGTGTACGCCATTACACGAAACTGGTCCGCCATTTTAAGAAAAGTGGAGTCACCACATAACCCTCGCAGGAGCGGGGGTACTCATAAAGAGTTACCACCTGCCCAAAAAAACATTGTTATGGATTAACAAATATGAAAAATACTTTTGATTTGTAGTGCAAACTATTGATTTACTTTGGTAATTATTATGGCAACAGATGTATTCACCATTACACTTCATTGTGGGCAATACCGAACAAAGCAAGAATTTTGTTAGTTGAAATATCTGTAAATTTATAAGTAAATTTAAAAATAATTACTATTTTGTAATACAATAAATATACTTTAATTGAAACAAATGTATTTTAAAATCGGTTATGTCATTTCGGATTTGAAAATGAAATGCCTTAGGTGTTCGCAATTCCCCTCCTCTCACCTAACTGGCTGAGGGGTTCAGTGATTAAAGTATCCGCTTCACAATTCAAGGTCGCCGGATCGATCCTGAGCAACATCTTAACACAAAATGTTTGTATTTACTTCCCTGTGGGAAATAGGTTAGATCATGGATATGTCTAAAGAGAATTTGTTCAGTTCATCCAAAGACTTGTTCTTATAACCAAACTATGACGTCACTAACCATATATTGTCACTAACCGAATGACGTCACTGTTTCAAAATTTGAAAAAAAATTTCTGAAAAATTGCCAACACTCCCTCTAGAGCTAACACATATCCATGTCAAAAATTGTGTCGGTTTGATACTAGACCTAGTTGCTATTGATCATTAATTAATAGTTCTGGTAATTGAATCAGCTGATCTTGTTTGATCAGCGTGTCATAAAATTCTTTACGTTCGAGAGTGTAAGATGATTGTAGCGAAATCTTGTAGTCTTGTTTCTGACTAAGGCCAACATGTTCCTTAGATAGGATTGTTAATTAACAGCCCAACAGTCAAAGGTATAACTAAGGGACCTACAGTTTAACGTGAAGTCCGAACCACTGTCTCTGAATTACGAACTTGTCTTATTATGAGGATGGCATTTGCGGATAGACTTTGTATCCAATATTGCGGACTTTAATCCACACAAGAGAACACTATACCCACTGACCATCGCTCACAACTATCCACAATTATTCGTGACCTCCAAGTTGCTGGATTTTAGGACGACGCCACCGTCCCAGTCATATTCATCTTACAATACACTCTTAGTTCGTGTCTGTATCTTAAGAATGAGAAGAATTAAGTCTGTCTTAAGAATTAAGTATGAGGCTTCAGAGAAATGTATACAGTGGAACAGTAGAGATACCCTACAAATTTTGTTAATTTACCCTACAATTATCAATTGTAAATCCCACACAAATTACATGTTTTTTTCCATTTCGAAAGCTTCGAAATATTTACTTTTGTTATTATTAAATAAGTTTCGACGTGGAACCCTCACATTTTACATTACAGCAATGAGAAGACTTGGTAGCAATACAGGCTCTGCTTCATCGACCATCAGAGACGCCGTAAAGCTCGCTTTATTATGTTCGATTTTATGGGAATTGTAGATATCTAAGTGGACACGGCGTTTCTCTTGTCACCGTAATATAAGAAATATCGTAGTTTATTGGTTATTTAATTGCCTTCCATATAACGCTATAAAATTTTAATCGCCAATTGAAACAGACTGCACCACGAATGCTAGTGGGGTTTTACACTTTAACATTATAATACATTCATGTTCACGTTATTTCATCCTTCCAGGAGTTCCTGGGAAAATGCATGCATCGTCATTTCGTCTCCTGTTACTCTCTCGATCATGCTAGTGTTACGGCCATTCTCGGTTTCGTCGGTCACGGATAGCCGAGGTTATGAACCTGCAGAAGGGCGTTACAAGGTTACTGAAGCAGTGAAGCTGTGTTCATTCTTAGCCACAGAATAATTGCTACTATTCTTATAAGTAATCCCTAGCGTGTACATGTTCATACAGAAAATCTAATCCAATACTACAATACGAGCAAGGTTTGTATATATATATATTTACACAGATCTCGAAAACGGCACTAAGGATTTTCTTTAAATTTTGGAAATAACTAATTTCTGAGTAGAAAATAACTTCTAGATAGGTCTAATGTCCAGGAAAATTCCGGTTTTCTTGTAATATTGAGTTAAAAATCTAAAAAATTAACATTACGCTTTGGAGAATCAAAATGTAAACAATACAAATCAAAATAGCTGTTTGTAACCGTTTGACAGTTGTTGATTGAAGATGGTGGTGAACAATATGTGAATAGAGGTTTTGCATAGATATTTATTTTATGTATATAATAAATGAAAAATTATCAAATTACTAAAAAATTTGTAAAAACTAAAGGGTAAAATAACTGTGCGAAATAAAAGCAGAGAAAAGTATTTCCAAAATATTTCGTGTTTTGAAAGAAAACGTATTCATTCAATTGCTTGGAGCCACTGTAACAAACCAATTAACTGGTGTAAATTAAATTTCTCTTTTGCTTCAGTTGACACAAAAGCAGTTGATCACAGGCTAATAATAACTGTATGGATAATTAAACAGTAAATGAACGGCTAAAACGATTGAGGTTGGCTAAAAGACCTTTAACGGCGTCGCTCAATTGGCAGACGCCGTGGTCCAGCGGTAGCGTGTTGGTCTCGTATTAAGAAGGTCGCGAGTCCCTCCAAACCTCACCATAGGCAATACTTTTTGTTCAGTGCTATATTAATTATGGTGTATTAAATCGGTTTTATTTAAACGACATAAATGTTTTCATTGAGTAATAAATGTGTTTTAATTTTTCTAATTAATTGTTTATAATACATGTCTTATTCTATACGAGCAAAGCTCGGTCGCCGGGTACTATACTAATATATTTCTACTGATAAAATATCAAACAGTTCAAATGGGACTAGGAAGGTGGTGTGTTTTGTGATCCAGCTACTTGGAGGTCGCGAATTGTGGATAATTATCAGAGATGGTAGGGGAGCGCACTGGTCTAGGGGTAGCGCGCGGGGCTTTGGTGCCCAAGGTCCCGGGTTCAAATCCCGCCAATCACCAATGGCTTTTCGCTATGTGATAATGCCACAACCCACACAGGGGTGCGCAAAGCCGCTATGGCTGAAGGGCCTTGGGAGTATTCCGCCCCTTCCAATAAAATCGTTGAAATTAGTGTTCTAATGTTTGGATTAACGTACGCACCATTGAATACAAAGTCCATCCGCAAATGCTATCCTCATAATTAGACAAGTTCGTAATTCAGAGGCAGTGGATCGGACGTTAAACTGTAGGTCTCTTAGATATATTTTTTACTGTTAGGCTATTAATTAATAGTTCTGTCTAAGGAACACGTCAGCCTTAGTCAGCAACAAGACTACAAGATCGTGCCACAATTATCTTACATTCATTTCAAATTCATACTTAAATTCACTCATTCATGCTTAAAATACCTACCTGGGTTGGCTTCCATTTCAGTAACTAACTAAACAAAGCTAACTAACTAACTAAACTAAACTAAATCATAAAAAAAGTTTCTATTCACACGTCAAATGTATATTCTGATACCCGGGTGAGATTACTTAAAGTGAGATTACTTTCTTTGTATAGTTATAAGATACCATCAACCATTTTGGCAAACGATAAACCTCTAGTGTTCTTGAATACTAGCTTTTCTAAAAAAAAACACTAGTTTTTATAGGAAATATTGATGTCATGTGGAACGGACGTGTGCGGTAACGGTGCACGTCCGTCGTGCGAACAGCCTCTGCCAATCAAATAAATATTTAGTGTTCACCTCTTTTGGAAAAGGACCTCTCTCACGGGGAGTAAAGAACTATAAAAATTTTTACGTCAAAAAGTCATCGCGAATCTTCTCGAGGAACACAATTCACACGCAACATCCTCATTTTCCACGCGCATTCCGCAAGGTCATTGACCTTTGGTAGAGATTTTTCTAACTTCACAAACAAACGCCCAATAGAGCTTGAAGTGAAGATTTGTTTACAAGAGGAGACATTATTGCACGAGGAGTCCGTCAGTGATATGGGTCATTCTCGGTTTCGTCATGTTTTTGTAATAAAATTTTTTGTGGTTCTGCATGAAAATTGAACATGAATCTACAGAGTAAATGAAAAATAAACTTCTAATCAAATAGATTGCCATGTATTATGATGCTTTCAAATACAATACAATACAATATTCTGGTTACTTATCCAAAATAGCAGACTCTCAAGATTTCACAAAATCATGAAACTACAGGAACAAAATTCTGAATGGTTGAAGGGTCTTATTAAGTAATATTGAACAGCCTATTGTGCTCTCAAAAAATCTAAAAGTTTATAGAAATTTATTAAAAATCACTCATTATTCTTTTATCAAAAACATTTACGGACCTTAGTGGTCTTTTGGAAAATAGTTTGACGATTTTTTTCAATTTTTTTTTCGAAGGAAGACAGAATTTTTTCATTAGACTACAGATCAATCTGACTAAAAATTGTATCCATCCTTTTTCTTAACAGCTGGATAACAAACTATTATTAAAAGTTCAATCCTACTTCCGGTACTGTAAGAACACATTGAACAATTTTATTATTGTTTTAATCAAACTGATCGCTGTCAAACACATTTTATTGAGCTTTGCTCTGACGACAATAATACTCCTAGATGGCGGATGAACTGCAGATTCTTGAACGCTTCTGTTGAACGCACAGTTTGAACGTAAGTATGTTTCTGTATGTTGTAATAATATAATAGTAATACAGTAGTATACATAACCTAATTTGTTTTCAATATTAAAGTAGAAAATTGCATTTCTTCGATTCTGAGAGTATGATCTTAACATTACGTCCTTATTGAAACCTTGTTAGTGTCAAACCTTCCGTAAATCTATTTCAATTTAGCTAAAAGGAATACGATACGTGTATATTTATTTTACGATAAAATTGACGTTGCCTTTGGCCTTACGATCTTTTTTTTATTCCTGACCAAAATTATTGAATGTGTGGTAATATGATGAATAACTAATTACTTCATATTACTGCTTCATCGTCAGCAACACTGATAACGTATGTAAGTTGCTATATTATTGCATTATTTACGATAAGGGGAGTTGTGTAAGGGGAATACAGCCTAATAATATAGAATAATTTTCTCTAGCTTTGTTTACGCTATAAGTTAAATACTGTCCTTTCTTGTGTGCTCTATGAGAATATGTAGGCCACTGGTGCAGTAACTTATGTTCAAGAAATTATTTTAAATAAGTTGAAGGGAAGGTTTAAACCCAATGGAATCGGTTATGCTGTTCCGATTTCAGTAGTTAATCTATTTAAGCTATTTTGAGTACAATGGCAAATTATAAGTGGAGAATTGATTATTTATGATCCTCCACTGACTTGACAGTAGCAAAACTTTATTTAGGTAATCCACGACACGAATGGTATTCCTTCTCCAGGTATTTGAAATTCCAAAACCACCTAGAGAGGTTAATTACTACCAAAATAACGTGAAATCGGTTTAGATTATAAAAGAAATTACATTTAAATGGAAGGATATCATTCAGTCTACAGGCGTTCGGTCCACCATTTACCTATGTACTGTGAGGGTGAGGGGTAGACGCGCCCAGACAGCGCTCTACGGAGTTGAGTTTGGTTGGTTATTGATAGTAGACTATGATTACATAAATAAATGTAGGGCGGTATTTACAGAAAGTAATCGTGGTGGAAATTATGTGAAATACACGGTGGATCGAACGCTCTCTGGACCGATTACATAGTCCCCATTTAGAAAATATCCGTAATAATGTATCAACAACCCACGGTCGTCCCTCCGCCAGAACTCCTCGCATCCCTTCCAGGGTTCACGGTAACCGCGGATAGTTGGTTGCGGTCGCGGTCACGGTCCGTCACAGTTTCGCGCCATCGCAACAGGAAGTTCCACCGGAAACGCAAGGTGTCCTTGACCCTGCGACAATATGGCTCCGCACTTGGCTATGCGGGACCTTTCGCTACATATCATTACCCCTGATGAGGCTTAGCCTTGGACGAGGCCGGTGCGTAATAGTTAAACGCAATGCGTGTGGTTTTGTTTGGCTTGAGGGCTTAGGTTTGGTGAAGGTTAGGATAATGAGCCAAGCCTTGAGAGAAGGGCATCGCAGCTTTGGAGAGGTCTGTGTCTGTTGACTGTTGACACATCATAGATAAGCATTTTAAAATGTTATAGCTAAGTACCCGTCCTTCGTAGGGGTAAAAAGGTTTGAGAGGGATTACCTTTTCTCTTCAGCATGAAATAAATATTCTTAAACTAGAAAATTTTATTATGAAAAGAAATGCTTTATGAAAGGTTTATACTATTTATGAATGCTTTATACTATTCACATTGAAAAAGATAAACATAACAAAGTACCACCTGTTAAGTAATATTGGGAAAGGTTAAGGAATACCGTAATAGAGACAGCCATCGGGAGAAAACTTAAAATCTACCATTTTCAGCAATATTAATTTCGATCCATTTATCTGTAAAAATAAACTTTCTTTCTTCTTCTTCTTCCTGCTCTATAAAAAGTAGTGTAAACAGATGTTGAATTTAGAAACCGTAAACATTGAAAGGTAGGACGTGTAAAGTATAAACATACAGAAACCACCTCTTCTTTATAATGTTGCAGAAAGATTAAAGTATATGTACCAAAATGTGTATTGTGGTATGTATCACCTGTACAGTATTTGCAATGTCATATTAAGCAACATCATATTAAGCGTATATGCAACGTCATATTGTCACGCCGTCACATCATGTTAATAATTTTTTAATTTGTCACCAGTTTTTTAACTCAATTCAATTTAATAATTATATCCTTAGGGGTACTAGTTTCATACTAATTTTTACAACACTTCTACAAAAAACTCTAAAATCACCTCTCCTCTTCACATCATTCCAGGTTACCATAATGTTTTTGACCTTCTCGTATTTATATTTATTCTTTCGTTAATCGTAATAAGAGTTCCATGCCATTGTTTAACTGGTTTGGAGGTTTTGAAAATTGTTGAAAAGCCGTAGAATCATACTAAGCATTTTCAGATCTTCAAAGACTACAAAAATGATTCGTGTCATAGTTTTCCGTTTGTATTACGATCAATTGTTGAATTCAATCAAAAGGTCTTTAGATCCCCTTCTTCTTTTGTCAGAATTGAAGACATTTATCGACCGTTTTTGTGGAAGAATTATTGGTAAATTGATCTGAAACTAGTCACCAGTAGGGTATAAATCCAAGAATAGTTATAGGCATACTTTATGATCAACTCAATTATATATATTTATGAACCGTTATAAAAGTATAAATAGCACGTTTCTGTAGAGGGCTTGTTTTGAGTTTAAAACAAAGTTATGCATTCCATTACAGTACTCAAGTCAAGTCGATAAACTGTTGCAGAATCTGTTAGGAGACAGGAGACAGGAGACAGGTGCAGTCTTCTCGCAGCTGCTCGTGATCACGGTAATCTCCTCAGATAAATCACTCTGTAAATCTGAAATTGAGATCGCGTAAGTGGAGTAATAGATTTAAAAAAAAGCTTATATCGTGATGCAATCCTGGCAAAACCCATATTTTAAGTAGTTAAGATCGATTTATATCTACCGGTTTCAACAATAGGCAGTGAAGAATAAAAACAAGTAGTCAAAACAAAGCGCGATTCATTTTGATAGGATGGATTGCTTTGATTATATCTTTAAAGCCAATCCCAATTCGACGCCTGTTGCGGTTAGAATATAGAGGAATGATTGTTGGGTGCCAATATTGTGTCCGTTTGCTGCTGAAGCAATTCATAACTTGAATCATTGTGTTTCTGCCAATATAGATAAATGCGACAGGACGTAATTTACAATCCGCGCCCCACAAGTTTTAAATCCAAGAGAAGTGATCGAAATAATTTATTTTAACTAAATAGTTTTTAGTCTATTCATTATTGATTCTCAGTTTACAATTACTTTTTATAAAAAATAAACTATTGAAATTATTTGATTAGCTCAATACAGGGTTGCAGCTCCGATTAGGCTGTGCTATTTCATATGTCAACTTTAGTTTAAACGAATAAAAATCTGAAGTAATGTCAAGTCATCCAGTATACCTACCAAAGTGTACCTTGAGACCTCTTTGGAAGCTCTAGTACAATTTTATAAGAAAGAGGTAAGAAAAGATAACTTTAAGATCATCATTGGATAAGAAAGAGGTTAAATGGTAGAGAGGACTTGTTGGTCATAACTTCGTATCTTATATGAAGACATTTATCTTTTCACCATGCTCCAACCCAATAGAAGATTGTTTCAACTGAAAGACTTGAGTTGTACCAAAACATTAGGCTGACATTTTTGGGTTTTCTGGTTCTGGACTGATTATGCTAGAAAAGGGCCCTAACTATAAAACTCTAAACCCATTAATTTTGAGTAAGAATTTTTGTTCATCAAAGCTTGAGTTCATAATAAGGTTTGGAGATGGATGACACTGCGGCACACTATCTAGCATACTCAGATTTATTCTGAGATCATGGTTTCTATGGATGCACAATAAAGTAGTTAGTTATTATTATATTTTTCCAGCTATGTTGGTTATTGATAAAAGAGTGACGTCCTAAAGAGTAATATCCTACAAGGAAACATAGAAGGCAATATTACGTCCGTTTAACACATCTTGCAATTATTATACAATTTTAAAGACAAAGATTAGGGGAATTAGGTCGTAGAGAACATGAAAAAATAATATTTTTAAACGTTTAAAATTTATGATCCGGCTCGAAGGACCAATATTTTTCGCTCTCGATTGATTTATTCAACACTTTTTTTATTTGACTGGGACGGTGGCGTCGCCCTTTAATCCAGCTACTTGGTGACATGAATTGCGATGGTCGGTGGGTGTAGTGTTCTCTAACGTCCGCATTATTGAGTTCTATGTTAATCCGCAAAGACTATCCTCATAATTAAACCAGTTACTTCTTTGGCAGTGCTTCGGATTCCACGTTAAATTCTAGGTCCCTTAGATATGCCATTTACTGTTGGGCTATTAATTAACAGTTCTGTCTAAGTAAGCCTTAGTCAGTAACAAGACAACAAGATCGCGCCACAATCATCCTACATTCAATTCTCATTCATACTTGCTTGGCTTAAAAAACCTACATTGGTGCGGTCGCCATTTCATTAATCGTATCTAATCTATTGAAAAATGTCAAAAACATTCGAAAATAAAAAAGAAAAAATGATCTGAGTCTTTATATGACAGTTGTTTAAGTAATAAAAAAGTTGGGTTTGGTTTGTCAAGGAACGACTTAAAGAAAGTCAAGTCCCTGAATACAAAGATCTGAAATTTTTTTCATAACAAAAGTACCAAGACGTTACAAATAAACAGGAAATGGACACTTTTAAGGACCCATGGTTTTCTAAAACAAATACAAAACAGTTCTAGGAAGTGTAGCCGGAGCCGAGAGTGTAGTGGAGTGTCGATGCAGAGGAACCTGTGGTTAGGCGGGTTTGGGACACTCGCGACCGGTTCCTAGCTGGAATGCTGGGGACGCTAGACGCCGTACCGTAAACATATCCTCGTTAACGATACTTTACGATCGTTCTTCTTCAACGATCCTCTCGTTTACGAACATCTACGGGTAGAAGACAATGGACGTTTTAAGTTTCAGCTTCAACTACGTCGAGAAACGTATGACAAATTCACATTACTACAGCTACACTAAATTTTTTTACTGAATACCTTTTATAGATTGGAAACTCATGAAAATAACATGAAGTGGGTATATTTGTATCGAGTAGATAATTCTATTCATCCTGATGAACAAAAATTAATAGACCGTCCAAAAAGCTAGAACGAATTATTAAAATTAATTAATAAAACGTTTGTGTTTGATCGGTTCGTTTTTGAGATCAATTTATACTGTTAAAAAACTCCAAACTTTAACTTAAAATAAACGTGCACAATTTAATACTTGAATACTATGCCTATGCACAATACATTGTGCAATGCAGGATAAATACGAAAATACAAGATTTGAAAATACAACAAATGATACAGAATAATATAAATACAAACTGAGCTTCATGCATAGTCCCCCCCCAAAAAAAACTACAATGACAGAAACGACAAAAACAAAACCTATAACAAGTAGGAGTAGATATCAATTCAAAAACAATTATTCCAAAAATGTACCATACAAAATTACATTACTAACATTTTTCAATATCGTAAAATTGAAATAAATTTAAACAAAGTAATCTATAAATAAACATAATGATATTTTTTTAAAAGAGAACAAAGAAAAAGTAAAATGTCTAAATTGACCTAGAATGGACTGTGCTTAGGCCCGAGTTGTTTTTTTAATTGAAAGAATTTACTATTGTGTTACATGTTTTCAAATATATTCACGATAAGCGATTCTATTCCTTAGGTCAACTAAATTGTTATGTCCTAAATTAGTTTAGTAGGCCTAATGAATATTGGGTCTTATTTGTAACCTCACACTAAAATAAATGTGGTTATAGTAATGACTTAACTAGAAAGAATTGTTTATTCGATACCGAAGTGGATTGTGTATTTAAGTGTAAAAATTGAACTACCATATTCAAATCCATATCTTCTCTGATAATTTCCTTATAAAAACGTGAATCCTTAGGCGACCAGGAAAACACAATAAATCAGAGAGTGGGATCATCTGTCAAACGAAACTCATTCTTCAGAGTCAGTTTCAAACATTATTTATCACCAGAAATAAACATGTCCCATTACAGAAATTAGTCGTTTATACCTTAAACTTTATATAACCAGATCCGTAACAGGTTTCCTGGGGGTGGGGTGGGGTGGGGGTTATTTCGCCCTAGCAATTCAACTTAATTGCCCCATTAAACCGGAACGATTCTTGTTAGCTTCATAGTTTCAGATTTAAAATGATAATAGACGGGATTGTTTTAAATTTGTGAGATTACAACTTGTGAGAGATTTTAAACAGTTCCACAGCTGGGATGGTATTTGGCTTGGAACGTAGGTGTAATTTTATAACTTAACAGCACGTACAGTGAGGCTATTATTACGTATTCCGGACATGATTGTGATCATAGTATTCATCATAAATATATGAGGCGTTGCTGCGTTGTTTTATTGCTTAAAGATAAATCTAATTGTTGTACTTCTGAAAAGAGCCATCAGATTAATATATAGTGGTAGTTTGTCTTTTTGGAAAAAGAGATACTTGTCCTTAATCCATTAACAATAACTTCTCACATCCATCTACCTCCTTAATATGCTCGTTTTTCCAACCAAAATCCGGCATATTTATTGTTTTAGACAGTTACATAAGTATAACACCAGACACAAATCTTCATTAAAATTTCTAACAGAACCACATTTTTCAAAAACACTCTTTATTCATCTATTTCATTGTTCAACTATCTTCCAGCCAACTGAAACAGAATCAAACATTACACTATTCAAACGTAATTTTTAAATTGTTCACTTAAAAATCTTATTACGGTATTGATGGAATACATGAGGGATAATTATTATAATTACGTTTTTTCTAAATAAGAAGAGAATTATTTCATACAAGTTGTCTGTTTAAGTGGATAAATGTATTTTTTGCTATTGACTCATTCAATGCTTGTCAAAGTTTCTGATTAAAGAATGTGCCGTTTTGTTAATTAATTCACTATTAGTTAAAGTTAGTAGAAACTTAAAATAAGTTTTTAAGTGTGTTTAATAAACTGGGGTGTCAAAATAGTGTGGTTCACTTTTAGTTTTTTAAGATTTATATGGCGTTAACGTGTCCATTTATGCATCAGTGAAAATAAAAACTGCATAAGTATAAAAAATCTCATTTACAATAACGGTAATTTATAGATATATACATCTTTTTCTGGAATTTAAAGATTACAGAGCTAATACTGAGTTATTAGTTCTTTGGAAAAAATCATTGGAACACTAGAACTATTTTAGTTATTTTAGCACTACTTTCTCATCTTGAATCATTTTTGCATACGGACGATAAAAATTTCTTGATGCATGACATAAATTAAAAACGCACGCATTTGTGTCTTCCGTAAGAAAACGCAAGTACACAATAGCTCAATCACAATAGTTAGAATTGTTTATTTTCATCGAAGGGTATTGGTGTACTGGAAGATGATGTGTACCTGGTCCGTGGTCCGTGGTCCGTGCACCCAGGGAGCGGTTCCTTTGTTGGCCCAGAGAAGTGATCGGACGGGTATCACGACAAACCAGTTGCGCGACCTCAGTTCAAGGGCACGGCTCTCCTCAGCCCCAGCCGCCGCCGCCGCCGCAGCGCGGCTACCATGATAACGGAACGCCTCCCGCGCGGACGAAAGTGTTTCTTCACTTTCCTGGCCCGGGGTGATTGATACCTCCCATGTCACTCGTCTCTACAGGGTCTTCCAAAAGATCCCTTACACTTGCACGAGTTACGTCTGACATTATAATATTAAAGATCTTGCCACAAATTGAAAACCGTCGAGGTAACCGATTTTGGACAGTTCTGATTTTGGATCGAGACTCCGATGTACAGGGTCTCCCGAAAAAATTTCTACATTTGCCCTACATAAATTGTTGTATCCAACTTCATTTCATAGACCTAAGATATTATGTCTGCAAAGACATAGATCCGTTGTCCCTAACGACGGTACAACTTAACTGTTCTATGTACTGGTGTTATAGGAGTAAGTTGTTCTTCTGGACCCTTCACACACATACGAGTAAATAAGTTTGCAAACAAAACAAGACTGCAGGGCATGTGTAGCAAGTAGGGCCTATGATACGTGATACGGCCACAGCTGTTTTTGTTCATCGGACTCTTTGTTCATACGGTTCAATTATCTCAATATTAATAATGGATAGTCAAAGGTTCTGGTGCGTTCGATTTTTGAAGGTCACGGAAGGGATGGAACGTGCCGAGATGGATGGTTGATCTTTTGAGCGCCTGTTTCAAGGTTCCTTTATAGTTTAATTCCTTCATACTTTTGGTTATTATAATATCATTTATTGAACTTTTAGGCGAAGACATTTCTCACTTCTATCGGTGTAGGGCGTGGTCAAAACGATACGAAGAACATTCTTTATGAACGAATCATCATTAATTACCAGTACAACAAAAACGAAGCAGTATTTATTGTAATAAATTACTTGTCGTCATAATAAACGGTTTTGACACAGAATCATAATATATAGTGATTCTTGTTATTGCACTGACCAGTGCGGCGACCCACTGTTTTAGTGCGGACTCACTTCTGACTGTAATCAGCCCCTTATTCGGGGTTGTGAAACCTCGGGGTTATGAAACCCACCCGTCGAGAGTTATCATATTATTTTTAAGCATAATACCTAAAGAAACGTAATTACTATGAGAATTACTTCAGACAGTGTCAGGTTAGTTACAATATGTTTTGGCTCCCAAACTGATTGTTGTGAAATAAAACCTTATATTTATTGCATTGTGATAGTTTGATAGCATTGTGAGTTTGTGATAGTTGATAGCATTGTGATGCAGTCTCACTGAACTTTCTGAAAGTTGTCATTTTCGGAACATTATTACAGTATATTAGCATCTGCTGATCAATTAAAACACCTGATCCAAAATCCGTATGTTCACCCCCAGCACCATGTGGTCTTCACATGCGGCGTGCAACAGCTGATTATCTAAATGCACTGAGATAAATAACAACTTGAATAGCGCAATATCTGTTACCAACTATGACTACCTTGCCTTGCATTCAGCTAATTGCTGTTACGGTGTAGTTACCTGCCAGTTAGTTAACTAGCATTGTTGTTCCACGTCGCCTCTCTCGCGGCGAATGACCGAACTTGACTCTTCTCTCCGGCATGGGAAGTATGCAATAAAACCTGTCTCAAACCATTACTAATAACTAGTGCACAATAAGCTTACTATAAAAGTAATTATTCAAAATAATTAATCTCGTAATATTCTCGAGTAAATCTATCTATAATATTATAAAGAATATGTGGTTTCTGTTTGTTTGTTTGTTGTGGGAAGTAAACGAGGAAAATACTGAACCGACTGGTTTGAAATTACAACAAGGTAGATATTAAACTCATGCAACTCATAGACATATTCACTTCCTTAAAATCCCATCGGGCTACGCCCCAAAAACGTGCTGGGTTTCAGTATTTACATTTTCAAAGGGTATCAACATAAAATGTCAACAGCTGTGTACACTACATTTTGGCGGTTCAGGAAAAAGAGAAAGAAATCTCATTTTTACAGATAAACTGCTGGATCGAAATTAGTGATCAAATTATTAGATTGAAATAGTGGATTGGTGGATTTTGTTTTCTTCCTACGTCTGCCTCTATTACATTAATCCTTATCCTCCCCAATATTATTTAACAAGAGTTACTTTGTCATTTGTGGACACTAGTTTTTTGTGATTTTGTAAGCAATAAAAAATTAATTAACAATTTAAATGTATCGGTACCCTTCCCAAGGAACATACTTACCAAGGAAAATACCTAGTAACTTACATTGACAGAAATTTGCCACAAATCTACCCTAGTAACTTACCAAGGAACATACCTAGTAACTTACATTGAAAGAAATTTGCCACGAATCTACCCTAGTAACTTACCAAGGAACATACCTAGTAACTTACATTGAAAGAAATTTGCCAAGAATCTACCCTAGTAACTTACCAAGGAACATACCTAGTAACTTGCATTGAAAGAAATTTGCCACGAATCTACCCTAGTAACTTACCAAGGAACATACCTAGTAACTTACATTGAAAGAAATTTGCCAAGAATCTACCCTAGTAACTTACCAAGGAACTTACCTAGTAACTTGCATTGAAAGGAATTTGCCACGAAGCTTCCCTAGTTATATACCAAGGAACATACCTAGTAACTTACATTGAAAGAAATTTGCCAAGAATCTACCCTAGTTATATACCAAGGAACATACCTAGTAACTTGCATTGAAAGAAATTTGCCACGAATCTACCCTAGTAACTTACCAAGGAACATACCTAGTAACTTACATTGAAAGAAATTTGCCAAGAATCTACCCTAGTAACTTACCAAGGAACTTACTTAGTAACTTGCATTGAAAGGAATTTGCCACGAAGCTTCCCTTGTAAAGGAACCTACCTAGTGACTTACATAGGAGTTGAGCTAGGAGCTAAGACTCTTCATGTACTAATTAACTGATTTTCTAAAGGTTTCACAGGTCTAGCGTTTATAGAACATTATAATCAGAACCGTTAACGTTATAGCTACATCGCTTGTATAGTTTTTCAATAGTGCATGCTATACGGGATACACCTTTATTTTTGTAAGATAAAAACTATGTACTTATAACATTATTTTAAACCTTAAATCTCTTGAGATTGTAAAAATAAATACGGTGGGCATAAAATCATTTTTATATTTCAACTGTATTATTGAACAATACACTCCGAAGGCGTAACGTTAAAGCAAAATATGGCTTTTGTTGAGCAAGAAGTGTAATTAGTTCTGGCGGTTATAGACCATTTAATTTCAGTTAATCTACTTGAAATAGCATTATAAGGTTTTTATTTTAATCAGAACATTAATTTTCCCTGGTCGTTCCAGCTAGTTACCTTTACCACTGATCGATAAATGTTTCATTTCAATCTTTGAATGAAACCCGTTTACCTTTATTTTATTGTATAACAAAATATACACTTCATTATAAGTGTTTTGAAAACGATTGAAATTCTAAGTGTGAATTTTATTTTAAGTAATATAACATTTAAAATCTACAGCCCCTCCACCACCGATATATTATTCGTCTTAGAAATCTAAAATAACCTCAATATCCAAACATTAATCTTAAAATTACGGATTATTTTCAAAGGATTTTTATAAATTCACAGTCGGTGATGGTGTATTTGTGTTATTTATGTTGTTATTGAAGACATTTTTTTTCATCGCAATTAGTAAAACCAAGCTTCACGACGTTTATGTTACGGACCAGGTATCGCCTGAGTAAACTTCGCGAAAACTTCGTTTCGTGTAGTTTGCGTAGTTTTGACTGATCGTGATGGAAAATGTTCGAAATAACAGTCTAAAAATATCGCTAAGACATTTACCATTGAGCTATGTAGTTAAATTTTAAATAACCTTTTTAGGTTTCATCAATATTTTTTTAATGTTAATTGTTTATTAACTATGTATTATCTGTACACAAAGTAAAATTAATTGGATATTCAGAATAATTAATTTGCTAAAGATTATATTTCATTTTAAAATGACAACGAGGAAAAATTTTTTCATAGAAGACAAAGCCATAGCAATTCTTAACAAATGTAAATAATGTTGTTCTTTATAATGTTAGTTTACTGATTACAATTCCTAACCAAAAAACTTTTTTGGGTTAGAAAATTAAGTTTTCAGTTTGTTTTTGTGTTCCAAAAAAACAAAAGCTTAAACTTATTTTTAAATTTGCTAAATTTCTATAGGTTTTTCATAGCCTACTATGTTACAATAATTACAAAATTGAAACGTAGCTTTTGGAGCAAAGGATCATACGAAGGTAAATAGGACTAGTTAAATGATATATTATTAACTTATAGCTATTGTTATTTTTGTTGGTTGATGAAAGAATGTTGTGTGCGTCATGGGATTTAAGTACTTTTTGTCCACGTAGGAAACTGTTGTTACCTGAGGCTTAGCCGAGGACGACAATTTCCTTTCACGTTAATGCCTTGTTGTACAAATAACTATTAACACGGGCCAGACGTGGATTTTTGAGAGATCTTTACTTTAGTAACGCTGTTTTAGTATGACTTGGGTCAGTTTACAAGTATACAAAACCATACAAATAATGAACAAAGTTTCATCATTGTTGGTTCTCTCGCTTTCACGAACAATCACAAAAATGCATTTTTAGCTTTACGAAAACACAGATAGGCAAGGAGACAAAAATTGAGATAAGATCCATTTCGGCTTTTTGGTGGGATAAAACTAAAAATATCAAAACCTGTAGTGCGCAGAGATAACTATAATTTTATCCATATAAATAGGCATAAATAAATACAAAATGGATAATAACAATAATAATATTAAAGAATATTTAATAAAATGTAATATCTTTCAATATTATTTGATGACGTGGCGTGTAGGCGGCTGAAACAGAGCGCCCGACTTGGACCTGACGCAATACAGATACACGTCAGGCCGCTGCTACCCCGAGAAATGCTACGGCCGAAACCTACTGCGTCTCATGGCCCATAATAATCCCCCTTTGTAAATTCTAAAAAGGTTTTCTTCTGTCATAACATAAACGATTCAGTGTTTATTAAACAAATTTTGGTGTGGGCTATAAAATAGTAAGGTTACCATTAAATAGAAGATTTGATAACACTTAAAATATGATATACTTTATACATATGATAATACTTTCAGCTGAAAGAACGAATTACCCAGGTAGGTATTTTAAGTATGATTGTGAAATGAGTGATTGTAGCGCGATCTTGTAATTTTGCTACTGGATAAGGCTGACATGTTCATTAGACAGAATTGACATTGTGCACAAAATTATAAGTAATGTACAGACAAAACTCAAATTTAATCTACATAGATAATGTTATTATAATAAGATACTATTTTTTTGCTATCTGAAATGGTGACGTACCCAGATAGGTATTTTAATCCAAGTATGAATTAGAAATGAGTGTAATGGTACGATCTTTTAAACTTGTTACTGACTAAGGCTGACACGTTCTTTAGACAGGACTGTTAATAATATCCTAACAGCCATTGGCATCTATCGTCATCCAAACCACAATTTTTCCTCTGAATTTCAAACTGGTATAATTTATGAGGATGGTCTTTGCCGATTAATACCGTATTCATTAATGCGGGAGTCGATCCACGCCAGAAAATATCGCATCCACTGACTATCCACAATCCGTGACCTCCAAGACGCTGTATTACAGGAAACGTCACAATCCCATGATATTAATAAAGTAAGAGAAATTTAGGGTTTTACTGAAAAATATTTTATATTCGCACATAACGATAATGGCATGGACGCCATTACCAAGATGACAAGTCGCATTAACACGGTTGACGACGCCATCGCGACAGTATCGGCAATTAACGCAGGATATGCTGGTTTTATCTGCAACTGCGTGTTTAGTGTGAAAGGCCTCACGACCCGCTACTATTCCTGGAACTGACTCGTCCATTAGTTTCGCTCGAATAAACTATTTCCGGCGAACATGTAGGCCTAACGTCGCAAATCGGAGGAATTTAGGGTGTCCATACTATAAATAGTCTTGCACAAATTCGAAAGTTGTAGTATTATAAGCTTCGCTTTGAACTCCATCGGTAAACCTTAGTGGAGTGGAACTAGCATTGTGTAACATAGTTGCTCGTTGTCGACCATATTGCTCGAATATTGCCCAATATTTTGGAGCCCTTTCGATCTCATTTCACGTTCTATACACCAAGGCGATCCACCGAATTACCGGTAATCTAGAGATCGCTTGGTGACCAGATTGCTGAGTGTGTGGTGCCGAGCAAACGTAATTAGATGTTCTAGGTTCACGCATGCGCACCACGGTCTAACTCGCAGCTAACGAGTTCTCGCAAAGCTATGGACTGAGTTTTGTAGAGACAGTGTTTCCATTTTTGTTTTGACAATTTTATTGATTTGACAAGGATCAGTATTTTGAACTGAAACAATAGTTTCGGAAAATTCTCTTCCTTGTTTTCTTCTTCTAAACAAAAGAATATTGCTAAACTGTTAAATTTTACTCGCTGTCGTCTCTTCATGTTGCTTGATCAAGACCCAGCAAAATACTGAGCAGGAGAATGTCAAGCGAAAGATAAGTGGCTTACGATCCTTAAATCCAAAGTTCGCTCTATCCGATACTTTTACCAGTCTCGTCGACCCTATGAACATGTCAACTCAATACATATTCAGTTACAACTTTCCAGTTACAGAATTTCCAATATGTTGGTGACCTGACGGTAGTGAATGAAACCGATCGAAATTTTTGCAAATAATTAATTCTGTCGTTACCGAAAGAATCGGTAATATGTTTTACCGATTTCGATCTCGACGAAAATTCGTCAATCTTTAACCCATAAAATATTCAATTAATGATCTTGTGAGGTGCATTCTGTTGTGATTAATTCTTGATCATGTAGTCGAATTGATGGGTAAACTGTTCGTTTCTAATCTAAAACTCAAGGGGATTTGCTACCTGCTGTCGTTTTCTTTGACATTTGTGTATCCCTAAAGATCTAAAAATGATAAAAATTGCTTTAATTTCTTTCCATTTTTGGTAACCTTTTTCTAAAAAATGGTAATTTGTTTAAATTAATATTCTGTAAAAACTTATATTTTGTAAAAACTACTCACTCAAAGCTGATCAAATTGTAGGTAGGTATTTAGGTAAACTAAAAATTCATTTATTTTCATCATTGTGTTATTTTAAAGAAAGTAAAAACTATTTAAATTTGAAATAAAAGAAAACGGGTGTTTAAATATTTAATTTGCAGGAAACCAATAGTCCAATAACATTCAAAATACAAGAAATGTCTTTATATATCACTGTAAATAAGCACCTCATGTTTAATTCACCTAGCTTCAACGGTTCTCACGGAATTTGAAGTCCTGAAATAATAGGAAAAATCAACTTTTGGATAATCAACACTTCTTACTGTGAGATCAGGTGGATGTGATATGTAAAGGTTTGGGGCAACTTAAACTACGCCATTAAAAATTAAGTACCATAGTTAAAGTGTATATTTTCTTAATTTAGAATAAAAATTAAGTACCTTACATATTTAGAGAAGAAATAAATTTTTCTACATTTACGAGTAGCAAATCCATTTAAGATAATTTCTTTGTTTTCAAAAAAGTTTAATATATCATTAGAAAAAATATGTCTTCTGTGACCTAAACTATTTTAAGTATATTTGGTTCAAAAATAGTGGTGGAAAACCCTATATGTTAAACCAAACAGTGATTATAATATTGTGACTAAAAGGTTCATAATTTCCAAACCCGTTCTACATTACAGACAAAAATGATATGTTGACTTTCTTCAAAAATAGCCTTTTATTTACATACTGTCGATAGTTGAGTAAGACGGTGAACGAGTGAGCGAGTGAGTGAGTGAGTGAGACGGACGGAGGAGTCGGTCTCAGTGAGTGGCCAGTAACGGTGCAGCCGGTCTATTATGGCTGAGGGTTCAACGTCTTCCAACTCACCTATCCCAGCCTCACTGCTTCTCTGTCAACATCTATCTGAGTGCTACATTTTAAATCCCACTTCCAGTTTTTAAATACCCAGTCACCACCTGTCTCGGTGCGTTGTATCAGCTTTCTGTTACATATTCAATGTTACGCCGATAACTCCAGGGGGTTTCTCAGGGTTGTTGTTTGGGGCCAATCCTTTTCCTAATAAAACTTTCTTATTATTTTAATTTGTTTTCTGTTTAAGTGGATCAACGATAATGGTACCATTGGCCGGTGATATCAAATGATATATAAGCTATTTAAAAGTTGATAAAGAGAAAAATAGAAGAACAAAAAAAGTAAAACAACTTTAGGAAGAGATCAGGAGATACTGGAGGAGGGTTGTCGTTTGGTTAGGAGAGGTTTTGCTCAAGAGGACATTGAAACCCTTATACGATTTAATGAAAAATAATTGGATAAACAAATAATTGATGTCAGAATGATGTTAAATAGTATGTATAAGTATTGTAGTGGGATTTAGCCAATGTATGACTAGCTTGATTACATCGTATTTTATCTCTTTTACTTTTGTTTATAACTTCTGTGAACAATATAGATTTTTAATTCTAAGTTAATAATAACCAACTGTAATACTTTTTTCTTTTTTTTTAACTTAAAAGTACTCATAAAGACTCTAAAACACTCGAAATAGTGTTTCAACAGTTCCTTTTGGAACGTTAAAGCACGTAACGTAATAAAACGTAAGCAACGTCAGAACTATGTTGCTAAGCACACTTTAGTGTATTTGATGATTTAAATTTTGAGGGAAATGAATTATTTATGTATATCTCTCACAGATTTAAATACACAAGAAGTTTAAAAAAATTATTTTGGTAGCTGAGTAAAATAAAAAAATAAAAAATGTATGACTGGTATGCTATGTTTATTACGACAATGTTACAACCACTGCAGGAGCAAAATAGAGTGGTAGCACAGTATATTACTGTATTAGCCTACAGTAAAATTTCTTGGTAGCCTGTCTAGAAACACATGAGTATAAAGTACAGTCAACAAAATCGAATACAGTGACAGTAATAATAGCTGTCAGCTATTAACATATCCTGTTCACATTATATTTGTATACGATGATTACCAAATCATTACAGATAAATCTCAAAGTATTTGGTAGCCAGATCAGTAAATGAAACCAAAATCAGCGTAACCCATATGTTAAGAGCCAGAGCTACCAACATCACAAACAACACTTGTGGTAGCACGGAAGCATTGCTACCAACCTTACCAGCCGGCGCCTCCAAATTGCCCCCAGCGGAACGCGGCGCGCCAGAGATGAAAATTCCATTCGTATTAGACAATTTGTTGCGCCACTCGTCCATCTATGGAGTCTTCAGACACTCGGGTGTCGGGCAAAATTGCTTTACTGTTATTCTCGAGATTTGTGTAAACGTTCGAGCTATTTCGCAGAGCAAAACGCCTTACAAATGGGTAACTAAAGTGAATATACCTCAGGGATACTACAAAACACTTTATTTTATATCCGACATCTTAACTGAAAATAGAAAACAGTCAGTTTATTAGAATATTATCAAGATTTTTTCATCGAATAATTATTTATTGTTGTCTACGGCATTCGCCATATTTGCATACAATGCACAGAGATATAAAGTAAATATAATTACAATTCTAAGAATAATGTATACATACAAAGGTAATAAATACACGCTGAAAATGCTAGTGCTAAGGCTAAGAACATTTAATAGTCATACTAGGCCAACTCAGCAATTGATAACAATCCTTTAGTAAAGCATTACAATACATGCTACAATATATAGTATAATATATTGGTGCAATAAATGCACAGTAAATGCAAAAAATAAATACACATGCAGAACTGATAAGTACATATGATGAAATTCAAATGCAATAAAAACAATCAAATTATAAAGAAATGATACAAACAATTTTAATATAAATGCGTGAATAAACAAGACAAGAATCACCTTATTTTACATCAAACAGGAGGAGCACCAAGAACATTCTTCAAATACAACCCTTGAGGCCATCATATGATCTCAACCATCCATCTGGGGAAACAAGTTGGCAAAATGGATAATGGGTTAACAATGTTCACCGATTATCAATCAATCAAATTTATTTCTTTCAATTACATTTTGCTTTATTTTAAATGTAATAATTCCGGTCCAAAGTAAGATACAGATGATATTATTCATTTGAGGTTTTTTTGTAAAGACGACGCTGCCGCCAGATTGGTTATCCATGATTTACTCAAATACTGAAGAAAATTTCTCCTGAACGTCAATCATAAAACATATTTATAACGAAAACAGCTCCTCTATGTAAAATCCCCAGTTTCTGGGATATTAATACACTTTTTGATTGGTTTTAAACCAATAATTCGTTTGCCATAGCAAAATTATGAAAATTATAGCCCAATGTATCAACAGTATTTTACTTGTGACGAATACAATTTAGATCCTATTGTAATTGAAAATAATTTAAGTTAGAAAAAATAAAAAAAGACTATATGGCCCCAATACATTTTGGACTACAACCCCTAATACTGTACTTAGATACTCTGATTAACCTGTTTGACGTTTACCTGTGGTGTATTGCGTGTTATTGCGCAACGACACAGAACGATGACTTCACCATCTGTGTCTTCGTTAATACTGGCTAGGCTATGTCTTACGTAGATGGATGTTTGTTCAGTAATTTAGATTAAGTAACTATGAACTTTGAGACCCAACTTCACCAAATTTTCGCTAACGATGGGTTAACAAATCTTCGTTAAAACCGACTAAAAGTTTAAACCACAGTTAAGCAAATCTAATTTCACTAACGAAAACGGCTCAAAACTAACGCTAGTTTTTTAAACAATAGTTTAAAGTAGATATAGGAGGCAATGAACAGTCATGACTCAAGGTGGTCAAGTGAACAAGTAAATATAACCTCAAAATAGTTCAATGTTTATGAGGAAATAAATTTTACGGTCAATGAAAGACGGAATTTGATCATTTTGGCGGGAAAGGTCTCTGCTGTTGTTAAATAAAAATAAAATAGACGATATATCCAGTAGATCTACAGAAAAACAGGTCAACACGATCCCTGTTTGTAAACGTAGGGATATGCCATCACAAAAAAACAGTATGTTACAACCTCATATCATAAAACTGTAACGTTGCATACCTCACCCTAGTTGAGCTCTATACTCTTTTAAATGATTTATATATTTCTAGTATTTATCAAGATGGGGTCGACGCCTGATGGTGGGCGGTGCTGATGACGTCATCTCGTGGCCAGCTCTCTAGGCCAATGTCGTTGTCACTACGCCGGCGCCAGTTCCGAGGCTTCACTCTCCCCCGGTCTCCGCCGCCCAATCTGGTGATAACAATGTAAAACAATTCGATTTTAATTAAAAATTAATCATAACTCTTACACCTACGTAGCTCTACGATCCGGGAAGGAGGTTTTAGTAAAGAACTTAAACTAGGTGGCTGAGTGGTTATAGTGCCTGGCTCCAAAGCTGATGATCGCCAGGTCGAATCAAGCAAGGGTCGAATCTGGATCCAGTTGCCATTTCGTCATTGGACTATTAATTAATTAATTGTGGTTCTTAACTACAGGACGACGTTAGGTAGTAACAAGACCGGGGTTTGGACCGTTCCCAATCAAAACGTTAAAAAATGTCGAGAGGCGTAGAAAGACACAAAACAAAACAAAACGAACTTAAATCCGCAATCCAATTCAACAAAGTTAAAATCTGTTTAAACATAAAATATACACTTTCAATGATATACTGTTATCTGTGAAAAGAAAACTATCTCACTTCATCGGTCAGTAGCACCAACAAAATTATATTTAGTAAAAGCTTATGTTGGCGAATTTCCTATATGCGAAATCACGTACAATAACCAACTCAAATCCTAAGATGTCCGTCCGAGTTTGGACTGCTTTCCTAAAATCGTTTGTGTGTCGGCCAATAAAATGCTACAGGCATAGAATCGAGAAACATTAATTTTAAACTCGTCTATATTTTCTCTTAGTTGTTACGGGGAACGTGCCGTCGGTATAGAGTGGATCGATCCAAAGTGTTTTTCGCATTATTCCGCAATGCTTTCTTTCTGTAAGCCCCCCTAAATATAAATACTACCAATAACCAACCTAACTTGATTCCACAGAGCGCTGTGTAGAGGCATTTCCCCCTTATTATTGAAATTGGGGAGACTATGGACCAATCGCCCTGTGGACCGAATGAGATCCTACCGCGGAATTCCTAGAACTATTGCCGTGATTGTCATTAAAAAAGAAATAATTTTTGTATATTTACCTATAAATGTGCAATTGTTCGATCAATTTCGAAATCTAACCAAAAAGGTCTATCCAAAAGGGGGTTAGTGTAAATCTGAGGTTTCAACTAGTCAAGGTCTCCCAATATATTAAAAAATCCCAATCTCAATATTTCTCTTGGCAGCAATCCTACTTACTAATTTACCATGTTATTATTATGTAGAATACGTAAACTGATATAACTTCCTTATCTCTCCTTACATACCGTGATGAAACTTTGAATGTGGCTTTACCGATGTTCAAGCTTGGTTTCTTTTATCTCAAATAATTCATTATGGATGAAAATTCGCTGAGTACGCATGTTTGCTGCTACGGGGCGGTACTTGTTCATTAGCTGTGTTTAGTCTTGCTCACCCAACACACTCGGTCTTCACTATATTCAGATTAACATTCCCTGAATAAATTGTCATTGTCCTCTTAAGGGTTAATAATAATTCTTTCCCAGAACTAATTTGAGTGTAGTTTATGTCCAGGAGGATAACAATTTTGAAATTATAAAAACTTTTGCAAAACTACAAACCGAGAAGAATTTTTGACTCCATCATATGAAGGCGAGTAGGAGAAAAGTAGTCTTATCAAAAAAAGCATAAATAACAGGTTAATTAATAAATTGAATTGATTAATTGGTTTTATTATCTTGGTTTGCTTTATCCTATATACAAGGGGAAAAGCCTAACTTTTACATTTAAAACAGGACATTTGAAAAATCTGCAATGTTACGCTGTCGTCAGTAGCATTGCATCATTCAGGGTTGGTGGAAATATTTCATTAAACCGATAAAATTACGCACATAATAAGGTTTAAACCATTATTATTTTAAAATTTTCTTCAAGAACATTCGATTTAAAAAACGGAAATAGTAAATAAAATAGTAAATAAATAAATAAAATAGTAGTAAATAAATTTTAATAAAGAGTACCAATCCACAATTGAAAAAAACTTTAATCACATGCCAATTTCCCATTTTTAAACAATCTTTATGAAATAATAAAAATAAGTTATTGACACCCTAAAAATAAAAAATACATTAAAATGTCATATTGAATAAATTATGCAATACAATACAAGTAGTATATACCAAACCAATTACCCAACCCGGTGCAAGTTGTTATAGAGATTATTATTACTGAGGATTATACCAGAATTATGTTATAAATGTTAACATTTATATACTTAAAAACTACTTTAAATCCAATAATTACACTTAACTAACAGAATTTATTTGGATGGAAATCGGCGAATAACCATTAAACAAATGTCACGAAAAAATAGATTTTTGAAAAAAAAATTGGGCAAAGGAGATTTTTGAATTCTTAAATCGTCTAACAATAACCCAAAGAGAACGTAAATGCTGAGAGTATTAACTATACACATTACAGAATCACTAACGATAAACATTTTAGCCGATAACTATTAATTTTTATGGTTAAGTTAGTTTATATTGTGGGTAAATATTATCCAAGTGTTTGCTGGGTTACTAAAAGGCATGCCGTGTATTCCAGCATGTATCTGTATGAACGGCGCGGCGGCGGCGGCCAGCGCATGCGCAGAACGTCGTCCCAGGTCCAATAACGGGACTCTGGGTCAGTGAACTCCCCTCACCCCGTCCCAGCCGTAACCCATTTCGCACACTAACACACTGACTGATTCCCTAGCCAATGTCTATGCATACTTATCAGTCGACCGAGTGTTGAAAATATATTATTTGTTTATTGAGACAAATTTGTTAAACTTTTTGGTTTAGAAATTTTCGTTATGTCTACTGAGCAGTGGGTTATCAATATTTCTTAACGTAAGGTGTAGTCTGTGTGTATTTAATGAGTTTTCTGGAACTCTGTGTGCGTAAAAACCAGTGGAAAACATATTATTTGTTTATTGAGTCATATTTACTGAAGTTGTAGTATCAAAGGTTTCATTAGGTCTACCGAGTAGTGGGTTATCAACATTTTTATAACGTGAGGTATAATCTGTGTATATTTTTTATCAGTGGGTAATAACCACCTTACAATGATAAAGCCCTGGTTGTCTCTATTTACTTGCTAGAGGTAGGATAGTAAACATGTTTGATACAAACTGATGTCTTACCTAAGATTTTGTCAGTTGCATAAGTGATTGGAATTGGTTGATTTTGATATTAAGGTTAGAAGTATGTCAATACTTCAAAAAATTTACGAATAAAATATTTTCTAATAATAGCGTTAAAATTAGAAAAACTCAGAACTTAATTTGGCACAATTCTTAAGTTTTGGTTACATAACAAATAGACTTTTATGCATATAACAGTAGTAAAATGGATAGTTTATTTCAAATGTCTATTAATATTTTAATAACTGCTTAGCAGAGATATGAGTATTTCTTAACATCTCCGAAACTAGGCTATAACCATCACTCAGTGAGTGGTCTTCTAATGCAGAAGACAGCTGTGCTATTGATTTGTTCAGTGCCACCTCGGGCACTATGTAAATCCACACAGCTAGGTATTTTAACGTTTCCGGAAATCTATGTTTTGGATTATTTAACCTTTATTAAGAATAATCTTAATCATTTTAAGTCCTGTGACACTATGCATGAGCATGACACTAGGAGTAGGCTTAACTTATTTATGAACAATAGACCTAATACCTATAGATATAAGTACACTTAAGAATTTTGAGGTAAAGGGGCACTGCCACGCTCCTTTAGACTTCAACCACTGAATGATTTCAGATCCAAAGTTAAGCATATGCTAATTTTGAAGGCGTTATACCAACCATGTGATTTTAAAGCTTGATTGACTTGTACGTTTGAACTGACTGAAATTTAGATAAATTAATTGCTTGCTGTATATTAGACCATCTTTTTTCTATTTAAATTATTTATATTTATTTGAATCCATAAGTTATCCATATTGAGGTTGACTGCTTTGCATGTTGAATTTGACTATTTCCAAGATTTTCAATTTAGACTAAATGCCTGTTGTTATGCTGCATGTTATAGTTAGGTTATCCATATTTCTGTCATTGTTCTAATAACTTTTATTGCTATATATCTATCATCCAATGATCTGCTTGTTATTATTATCTATAGGTCTAGATTATAAAGCCCACATTTTGAAATGTATTCCTTGATTGTGTTTGCATGACACAATTTAAAGCGATTGTCTACAAAACATAAGGATTCTGATTCCGATTCTGCTTCTGACGAGTAACACAGATACAGATAGACTTAGTTTACCTAACCGATACATATTTTAAATCACTCTTAAAAATTAAACGTTTAAGATTAAATTAAATTCGAAAGTAATTTCTTATCGTATAAGGTTGTAACTAAACATGATACAGTAGGTATGTTTCTCAAAATGTTACATTAGTGTGTCTCATTTTTACAAATTAATAATTTAACGGACTAATAACAAACCATTACGAAGGAACATAGACGTGCATTCGTATTGTTCCAGTGGTAATTTTAATTGTTAGACTTTACCGATTTGCATTATTTTGTTTTAAAAACAAAAATTAATTTTAAAGATTGAATGAGACATCCCCCTTAGAAGACCAGTCTAAATAAATAAAATTAAACACAGTTATGGATGAATTTCACACTATTTTGAATTTACTGTTTATGTTATGCTATTACATTACTTATTAGTGCATTAGTACATGACTCATTAAAACGCATATTTGATAACATGTTAACAAAGCTACTAATTGTTCAATTTATTCTTTATGCAGACTAATAGGTTAAATGCGAACCAAAGAATTAACAAATTTATAAATAACAAAGTTGTATATTAGTTAGTGTAGACGTATACCCTAATATTTATAATTACAGCTGTCTCTAAGACATGAATATTTTGAAAATTGGTTTACGTAGCTTAAACCAATTTTCATATTCCCAGTTATTTGGAGGCTAGATTAATGAAATATCCACAGGCTACCTATATAAGTATATATTAGATTTAATACACAAATACAATGTTAGTTCTGGAAAAGGGTGAAAACTATGCAAAGCACAAATTAAACTACAGGCTTAGATGATCGTTAAGAAGTAAATTCCTTTTTCATTGCCGTTTCAAAATTTAAAACAACATTTAATTTGATCTGTAAACAATTTTAAATCAAATATTCAATGTATTGTAGACAGAATATAAAATATGAGTCTGATTTAAAAGTAAAATAGTCCAGACCAGTATTTGCAACGCGTATAGAATTGAAAACTAGCCAATTATCCAATGATATGAGCGGTTGCAAGACACATGAGGCCCGTTAGGGTGCGACAGTGTTGCTGAGCGGATAGTTGATTATTGTGTATTGCTTGCTACTGCTCTTGATAACCAATGATATGGACTTTTGCTATACACAACACGCCTTTTAATGGAGGCTGTGTTACCAAGAAAATAGCTAACTTATCGTATATCGCTTGCTATTGATAGCCACTGATATAAGCTTTTGTGAGACACGTATGAGAGAGAGAGAGAGAGAGTGCGTAAGAGAGGACTATGTTGTTGAGCTGATTATACTGTATTACTTGCTTCTGCTCCTAATATAACCAATGATATGGGCTTTTGTGGGACACATGAGGGAGGACGATGTTGTTGAGCAAACGGCTGATTATGCCATATATTGCTTGCTACTGCTCTTCAATACTGTATACTGCACCCTATTTTTTATAACAATTTTAAAATAAAACGATGAAAGGTTTTAATAAATTTCCAATCTTTAATTTCCATTTTGGACAATTAATCAGACTCGTCAGTCTTTGTAGTTATATTTTTTTACTGCACCTAATGGTAGAAATGTAGAAAACAATTCATATTACTTAAACTTGGTTTGGACTTAGGGTCAATCGAGTAAGCAAAATAAGAGAACGTCCGAAGCCGCAATACATAATGATATAATTCATAATAAGCAATAGCATACTTAAAAAGAAACCGATACCTAAACGATGGGGCTAAATGAAGTTATACGCATTAACTTGATCAGATTAAAATACATTCCGAATCAAACGGAATCCAAGATTTAGTTTTTTTAAGTACGAGTATATTAATGTATAAAAATTGTACACTGGATTTATTGATGTCGACGACAGTACAATTACGCTAAACACAAATACCCCCGTCGCAGCAGACCTATGTACTCAGCGAATTTCCAAATCAATGGTAATATATAACAGGTTTTGTCGATTTCCGTAAATAAATAGAGTTTGCCTATCTTCCATTTCATTAATATGGGAAAGAGTATGCAGATTTGTTGCTGTGAGGAACATTGAAAGTAGGCATTTTTACTAATCCATGTTTTGACGAATTATACCAAGTTTCATCAACATCTGCCCATAAATAAAGGAGTTTGCATATTCTCTATATGATTAACACGGGAAAAGAGTATGCAGGTTAGCTGTCATGATAAACACATGAACTATGATTTTAACCATGAATGGATGGATATCAAACACATAAAACTGAATACCAAGTTTCATAAAAATATAGATTAATTAGTGAAATATTAATTTTTCCTTATCCTCCATGAGATAAGCATTGGAGCCTTCCTGTGTTTAGATTTTCTAATATCTCGGTAACCATTGAAGAGCAAAACTTTAAAGAACTAAATTGTGAAGTTTTTAGAGCTGATTCTAATAGTAAAAGATTGATGAAAATTTGATTTTTTTAAATTACATGTGAAAAACACAAAAACCCCATTTTTGGGGTACAAACCCCCCCGATACCCCTTCCAATTGACCGATATGTTTGGATTACGAACTCATTCAAGATAATATAGGAATACACATCTCTACCAAATTTGGTGTCGACCGGACCATTTTAACGAGAGTTATCGTGTTCACAGACACATACGCACAAACACACACATACACACACACACACACACACACACACACACACACACACACACATATATATATATATATATATATATATATATTTTTTTAAATATCAGTTTTGGTCTCTGGGCACCTCAAAACAAAAACGTAACATGGTCCCGGGCTTAATTCTTGGCATAAGACCTATGGTATAATAGCTTCTTTCCTATGGGAAATTCTCTAAAAGGTTCAAACCTAGGTTTTCAACCCTTCATTTTAAAACATTATTCTACGAAAAATTGTTTACCGTACCTAATATTAAATTAAATTATATCTGTTAAACGAATTGCGATATTTCAAGTGTCAATATAAATCGATACTTTAAGTAGAAACACTCATTAAGAGACTTATAGCTATTATTTAAGGTTATGTAAATGCTATTATTTCAGTAATTTCCTCACATACTTATTAAATTAATACAGTAGGTATTATAGTTGATTCATGACTGGACTGCATTCTATGGTTATGCAAACCAACAGTTTTAAATAACGCATTAAAGTATCATTTAGTCATTTTATCACCCGTTTTGAAAACTCAAAAGACCTTCAAACAAAGAAATATCAGGTCTTCCTTTTTGTGTTTGAAAAATGGGTATCAAAGATAGTGGTCGTGGTTGTTTAGTGTGATATTTGAAAACTTAATACTGTACGACATTTTTAATTGTTCATTGAAAAAAGAGTAAACACGCCTTTAAAAATAAACTGACATATCGTACTATCAGTGTGAGAAATGTTCATCACGACATAGCTGGTGAACTTCCCATTTGAGAGCGTTCCAACACATTGTAGTTCAATTCTTTGGAAAGGTCAAAGAATTGATTTAAACCATGCTACGCTGTCCACTACTTAAACCGTTTAAATTTTAAACTTATAATTATGTTTACTAGTTATTCAAAATTAGGGCAAATTGAAAATGCTAAGTAATTCTTTATTGGTAAACCATTGCTCAATTAATTATCATCCAAACACACTGATTTAAAAATCTTTTCCGGCGTCAATTCATTATATATGAACTTATATATTTTCAACATTGTTCAACATGTACTTATAGTTTCGTGGTTAAGACCCCCCACTGTCGAATCTTCATCCTTCCCTTCTTCATCTTTAAATATAAATCAAATTTAAACTTAAATAAATTACGTCTCAATCAGTACTAAAAACACAACAACATAACAATCATTTACAATTTTAAAAACTCATATTTTACTTTTCCTACAGTTCAAAAACATCTTCATTGTTCAAAAAATCCTAACAATACATACAAAGCCCAATGTGCCAAAATAACACGTGCGGGCAGTATGAGAACTCGAGTCATTACTTAATGTATATTGAACTGACAACGGAATCAAAGGACTGTACTCTATATTACATATTTGATCTACGACCAGTGTTCTGGATATATTATGTTGACATTAAAAAACTTAATTAGATAAATATATATTTATGAGTTGCAATTTTAAACAACGCTTAGTAGATAGAGTAATATATGGTAATCTTAGGTAAACTTTATAACTTTGAATATAACATATATTGAGACAAGCTCTTGTTGAAAAATGTTGATTTCAGTTTATAGGCCACCAATGCCAGTGAGCACGCGCGGGGACGCTGAGTGATGCGCATTGCGCATGCGCAGTGGAGATGCGCTGCTCAGATGCGCGGCGCAGGACGACACAGGCACAGGTGGTCTAACCTTGACCTTCTCCGCCTGGGAATTGCGCGGCTCTGCCTTCCCTTCTCCTTGCCAACACTCTGGCATCTCCGCCCAACTAATTTGAAAATTCTAAATAGTATTCTCTAATATATAACCTTCCTAGGTATCATGTTTTATTTATTTTCCATTAAAAATAATTTCAACAAAATAATCTTCCATTGCATTCTAATAAATTAGTTGTTATGTAATAAGTACTTTTTGAAATTTAAATAAACTGTTTAGAAGTTGAAAATAGCTAAAAAATTAAATTTTTCTGCACAGGAAGATTTAAATTGATTTGACTTTTATGGCACTTTTGTTCTCGCTGTTTATGTAATACATCCCTGTAAGAAAAGATTAACATTTTAAAATTAGAATATCAATTCATAACCATTGCACAACATATAAATTCCTTTCATTAAAATTATTTTTTGTATAGCTAACATTGCCGACTACTCAGAGCAATAATCCGTTTAACTAAAACAATAATATGGTAATGAACGTGTACAAATCATATCCTAGTTGGTCAAAAAGTAGTTATAAGTTAATTTCTTGCATCCTATCCATGTTAATAAAATAGTTTCTTATAAACGATCGTATTTCTTCATTCTATGACTTCATAAAATTACAAAATTATGATAAATGAATGGCAATGTACCCTCGGAGTAAACTTTACAGCAGCATGGTTTAAAAAAATGGAAATTCAATAACTCAGATTCATTTAAAAGTTATGCCTTAATAACATAAATTTACAGTAGAAATTTACTAACTAAAATCCAGCTCTACTGAGGAACCTCCGTAAACCGAACTAGGCATAGGAAATAAGATTTAAAACAACGTTCAACGTTCAAAAACCAACAAAAACTAAGCCGTCTAAATTCATGAAAGTGGATTGCTTTAAACGGAGTCATCTTTTGGCAGAAATATTATTTTAATCATGATGTGTATTTTCTCTATTGAATGCCATTTGCAATGCGGCATACGGTTAAAAACGGAAGGCTACCAGCAGGCAAATGAGGTAGATAATTATACTACTTCATAATAAAGTCTTAAAATTAAAATAATAAATAACTTTAACTACCTTTGTCGTTATCTGGTTTTCGTAAAGCAGTATTTTGCAGAATATGGTTAAAATTAATCATAAGCGAAGTGTCTTTTCGAAATGAGAAGTTTCCCAGAATTTATTTAGTTTTTAATATCGTCAAAGTAGTACAAATTTCAAATATACGACTATAAAAATAAAGAATCCTGAAGGTTACGGAAAACACATTTCCCTATTTTAGTAATTTCACTAATCCGATATTTTTATCGCTGCCTTGGGAAGATTGCAAATAACTCTAGGCTGTGAACTTTATTTGTCTTATAAATAAATAGAGATTTTATGATCCAGTGGATCGAGGAGGTTTTACGAGCGGGCAGTTGCGTAGCGATGCTTCTTGAGATATTTACAAGCGCAGCGTAGCCTACAGTGTAACCAGGCAAGCGCGAGCGGCAGTGAACTGCTGCGTGAATCACTCCCTGCGCCTGCTGATGGCAGATATGATAGCTACGATGACGATGGACTTCTTTTGTTCCTCGATGACGGAGAAGCCATCAAGAAGGCCGTGGCGGCCACTGCCAACCTGTACAGGTAGAGTAAGTGTCTCAGAGACGATTTAAACGTGGAAATGAAATTTATAGGTTAGTATGGTACTTTATTAAGTTATTCTGTTTAAGGTTGAGTACTGAAACCTATTTAAATTTAAAGGCTCCTTGAGCTCTTGGTGGACGTGCTTTATTTTTTGTACTCTGGTATTGTGTATGTGGCATTTGTAAGGTTTTTTAATACTTTAAACTTTTGTGTTTTCAGCTTTTTACCGGCTTATTCCAGATTATGTACTGATCTTGTCGTGTTCTAGGTTCGAGCTCACGTGCGAATCGGTTCACATTCCCGATCCCGAAACGTCGTGAAATTTTGTTTTAATAATCGTGATGGAAGATATATTGGCAATAACAATTTAAATAACATACTTAAACTGGCTAGGTGGTTCAGTTGTAGTACTCAATCATGATTCATGTAGGCCTATGAACGTTGGTTCAATACTGAGCTAAATCCCAACAGTTTTGTACAATAGTTCTATATTTCACCCAGCTGTCTTTGTTCATTTGGCTATTATTAATCATCATCCATATGAATAAAATTAGATTTTTGTCTGTATATTGCTAAGAGATTCTTTTTTAGTTATTTTTACATTTCGTGCGTTAGAGAAGCCGACACAAGTCTTATCTCAATTTGTGTCTGTCTGTGACGCTTCAGGAGGCTTTTTACGCTGACTTTACGCCGACTGATAACAATGAACCTTATTCAATGCATTCCATACATTCCAGAGAAGGTTTTCAATACTTGAAATTGTCCGTCCCCTTGAAAAGTGAATAATGAGCATTTAAAAACCTACTCTTCACGCAATAGTCGCATTTTGCTTTCAGTATTCAAATAATCACCTATTGGAAATAATCAGTAGTCCTTGTAGTTTTCAACACTAAATTGTTTTAGAATTTATCATTGATTTTGGGAATATGTGATGTATACATGATTTAATAGAAATAAAAACAAACAGCTGTCAAATTAAATTCAATATTAGTTTGTTTACATTGATTTGAACCTACGTCGAAATCATACAATAAAATGTTATCTTGACGTATAACGAATTTTAATGATTATACATATTTTCCGATCCAATTAGTTTTGTCACATTAATAAGTGTTTCCCTAACACAGATTCATACAACCCATACACATAAATCAGTAGATTATTATGTTAGTGGAAATGTGACATATGTCACATACCATTACACTCCCCGCGCATTACTTCAGAGTGGGTCGGTGATATGAATGACACCATGGTGAATATATGAATGCATTTAGGTCCAGTTAGCACATTTCGTGTATGGTTCGATTTGAGAGACACAGTTTAGTTTTTTGCGTAAGGGGGATACTTCATGCACGAACCCTGAAGAGAGGATAATGTGTCACTCTTCTCTAGGTCTGGATAGAAGTTACCCCATTTTCCTTTATGGGACGGCTTATATATTCACCTGGATGGGCTGGCTAATTAGATCACACAATCAAGGTTTGGTTAGTCCCAGCAGTTATGCATACAATCCTAAATGTAATGATAGTCGTGGTTTTATTCTGTACCAGCTGAAATTGTCGTGTAACACAATATTAAAGCATTAAATCATTACAGTTTTCAAACCGCTAAAACGCGAATTCAGGTAGATTTGAACACCGAATTAAAATTGAGCGAGTAAAGTCAAAGGGAAGTGTTACATAGCAGTGACAGAAGGAAACATTTACATAAGATAGTGGACAGAGGAGAACGGAAATGAAGGGAGATTTTCCGCTACGCTGCAGTAAGGTCGGGGCAAGGTCAAGATTATATAACAGCTGTTCCATTGTTGGCCAACAGCTGGGTGACAATGTTACGATATTGTTTGGTAACATTGACACAGTGTGGTGAAGTCAGGGCAAGGTTGGCACGACTGTAACATAACAGCTGGTGAGCTGTTACTGCCCTGCTAGAGGCGAAACTGGTTCTGATAGTGAAAATACCTAATTATGCAATGTTGGTACAGTTGTTTCATCTGCTGTATTTTCCTATTTTAGATGAATTTTAATATCTATGTAAGACCCATGGTTGCTGCGGTTTTCCTAGAGCAATTTGTATGACCTTTTTTATATTAAAAACATACAAAAAACTAAAAATAATTTGTTATAGTTTGATCATGATTACTGGTTCAATATTAAGATGGTAAAGTAATATTTAATAACATCAATATAATATGAGAAAGAACACATGTTTTGACGTGGCATTTACAAAATCTTTATTTTACAAATATGCGAATGACTTATCTTCATCATGACGTTGTTAGTATCGTGTCTGTTGTCGTGCATGTTTTTAAAGTATCATTCGATCATTTACCTTGTACATAGGAAATACTTGTATTGTATGTCAGATATATTTATATTTACTGTTATATTTTCTCCCCTTTGGGACTTATTTTAGATCATGGATATGTCTGAAGTTTTCAGTTCCTCTAAACAGCAGTTCTAATAGGCTCTAACCATATAATGCCACTTCCGTTATAATTTTTGCGTCCTTAAAATTTTCATCTTATAAATATCCATGTTAAAAAAGATCCATTACAATATTTGTTTCTAAAACGATCAATATTATTGAATCTATTGCTACTAAACATTTCGAACAATGAGACCTGTTTTATTTCTACAATGCCTCTAGCCTAATAGTTTCCTTCTGGGCATGAGATGAAAAATTACAATAACAAATTGTATATCAATCTTCCCGTCAATAGTTTTCCATAAATTCCTTTCCAAAACTACACAGCGCCGTCTGGAGACTTGAACGCCTGGAGACAACGATGGCGCCCACAATAACTGTCAATTATGCTACTGTCAGTCATTACAATGAGTTAAGTCATTAAATCAAACCCCTCCCGCTCCCCCCACCCCACCCTCCCTACCTACCGCAAACATAAACAAATGACCGGTGCACCATGTCGTCGTGGAATGGGAGACCAAACTGGGGGCTATTGTGGCTAGGACCGTCACACGCACAAAAACCGCAACCCGAGTACAGGATGATTTCGCTTCACTTGAAGGATCGTAATTCATTTCGCTCCGTTCCGTTTATCACGTCTTCTTCCTCTCTTCCTCTGCGCAGTTTCCGCCTCCGGGTCAACGACTCGCGTTGTCCTGCGCGCGCTGCGCTCTGTCGGGCATGCGCGAAACTGCGTTGTGTGCTGTAGCTGCACCAAACAAAACGCTATCGTTTTGATGTCTATTTTGCACTTAACTATGAAACTAACAACCCCTGAAGATTATTGTAGTATGTTTTCGAAGATAAAAATACGTTCGAGTGATACTAGAGTTTGACCAAATATATTCGTATAAATGATTTTCTTGTGGATTTCCTTGATAATGGTTGATTAATTTTCAGTATAGGATACTGTTCTTATTATAAATCTTATTGATGGTTATTTAATAAACTAATGAAAAGTAACAGGGAGGACGTAAGCCATCTTCGTCTCGTAGAACCCGAAATGTAACATGAACTATCACTGGGCATTTGGTGGCTTAAACTTGGGACAAATTGGAAATCGTAGCCCTTCTTGTATATGAATGTTTATAATTATATGATATAATGAATATTATAATTTAAGATTCAGCAATACCTCCGCCATCTTAGATTTTAGTCTCTTAAGAACAATTTTAATTTTGTGACAGCATTACTGTCCCCTCGATTGTCCAAAAAGGTGGTTGAGAAGTCAAAGTAAAAACAAAGTTTTTATCTAGGGAATTTTATTATTCATTTGAACGAATTTCCCATAGGGAAGAAGATGTTACCGCAGGTCTCATGGCAAGACATAAGCCCGAGACCATGTTATTTTTTCGTTTTATGCTGCCAAGAGGCCAAAATCAATAGTCGTTAGAAGTTTTACATATATTTATGTATGTATTTCAATAAATCGGAAATATTAATGTTGCATCACTATGTTTCGCTTTTCGCATCTTCAGGTGACAATAAAAATACCCCCGTCGCAGTAGACCTGCGCACTCAGCGAATTTCCAAATCAATAACATAATAATAATAATAATATATGACAAGTTTTATAATTATCTGTCGATAAATATGAGACTTATTTGCCTATTCTCCATAATATTAACATGGGAAAGAGTATGCAGGTTTGCTACTGTGAGGAACGCTGAAAGTAGGTGTTTTTAGCATAAACGATTTATATTTTGACAATTTATACTTCATCAACATCCTGTCCACAAATAAAGGAGTTTACCTAATCTCTACATGATTAACATCGGAAGAGAGTATATAGGTTAGCTGCCATGATAAACACATAAACTATGATTTTTATGGGCAGATGTTGATGAAACTTGGTGCAAATGGTCAAAATAAATAGTTTATTGTAAAAATTACAAGTTTAAGTTTTTATCACAGCAGCAAACCTGCGCCCTATTCCCCATTGTTATCTTATGGAGAATAGTAAAACTCTTATTTATTAAGAATATTGATCAAACCTATATTGTTATTGATCTGAAAATCCGCTGATTACGCAGGTATGCTATGACGGGGGTTTTTATAATTTTCCATCATTAAAATATCATATCATTAAATGTTACGAATCAGAAAAAAATTGACTGAAAATGATATATTCCCGAAAAAACTAATAATATTATAACTTATGACTATCAAATAGCTAGTAATACTGTCCTAAAGTTAACATTGTTCTTTTGGGGCTAAAAAGGAATACTTTGCCGCTCCTGCAGTTTCATAAGCAATTACTATAGTTGATTTTATTCTCCAATTTTTGCTTACGATTACACAGTGAGTGTTAGTTTTAAAAGCCTCCTTCTGATCATCTCAAATGTATGTCCTCGTGAACTAGAAAAATATCTGGTTTGATTATATCTTAATAAAATCTGATTTAGTATCTATCATAAACGTTGAGAAAAACAATTTTTCTCAAATTCAATTAAGACCTTAACCATCTTTTGTGATATATAGTGTAACCAGTAATGTTGTCACAAAGTTGACACTGTTTTATGGGGCTAAAACGAAATATTTTTCCACTCCCGAAAATCTTGAATAAAAGGAAATAAACTTAGACTACTTATTTAATCGGTAACATTAAATATTAATAGGAATTATTTAACTATTAAATACCATACAAAAATGCAAGGACTTTGTTAGCGCCTACTTGTACAGTATATTCAAACTGATATTAGTTGTAGATTCCAAAGTTACACACTGACACAATTTAAAAAGTCGGGTCCTATTTTGACTTGCCAAAAACATTGTTGTTTTTAAAAATAATTTATTTTTGGACATTGACTTGATTGTTATCTATATAAATCAAATGAGTTTTGTTTGTATTTTGCTTAATAACAATAAAGTTATAATAATATAAGTTATAATATTTGTTTAATTTCTTACGTTTTACACTCCAGAAAAGTCTAAATAGATTCTCAATTTCCGTCTCTGAGTCTGTTTTTCTGTAACGTGAAACAATGTCTATTTGTAACGCTACTCCGAGAAAACGAGAGTACTCAGTTTGATAAAACTATTTTCATTATTCTATATATTGTGGAAAAGGTTTCTATTTACTTTAAACTGACTCACAACCTACTTCAATAAAGTAGTAAACTATCAAATCCCCAGCTTATTCAAGTGTTTTCTTTCTAGGTTTTATTGACCTTGAAAAACCTAAATAATGTAGTAACGTGGTTACCGGAAAGAAAAAAACTAGTAGTCTATGTTTGCATTTGTTTCTTTTTTAATGATTTTGATTTCAGGTAAATATTTAGTCATAAAATAAGCATCTTTCTTCTTAATACTAAGTATTGCAGCCTGTACAAAGTATGCGCTAGCTGCTAGAATACTACTATTTTTAATAGAATATTACTAGTTCCAAGTTCAGTAGATATGAACAGTGATTGTAGAAAGAATGTCCAGTTAGCTAGGATTGACAAAACAAGCATAACAAAAAGGAATAAAGCTTTCACAATGAGTTATTCCGCCAATTACGGAACCAACGGAAACACGTATGACGTGACTGTTGGGAAAATTGGCTGGAAAAGATTCGTCGGAGCACGCCAAATGTCATGATCACAGCGTCGCGCGGTCGTAGCCCTCGGTAGAACCTCTACAGTTCGTAGATTTTGTCTGTTCCCTTGTTGTCTTGTTCCCTCTAATATTATATAATTTTTCTACCTTAGGTAAACTAAAAAAACTACAATCTATATAAATAAAATTGGAGTTTTGTCTGTACATTGTTTGGAATCATAATATTTTAGATTTATTTAAGTTTTATAACCTCAAAAAGCCGAAATTGGTCTTATCTCAATTACTGTCCGACTGTCTGTAACGCTAAACAAGGCATTTGTGTTCGTCTTCTTCGTGAAAACAAGCACCCACAGCTATGAAACTAATTTTCCTTACATTTAAAGATACCTTTTGGAGATTGTTTTTATTTATTTTTAAATGACCCACACATAATAGAAATAAAATTATAAGCTGCCGAAAACCCTTTTTGAGCTATATTCGACATACGGGATATCTGTTAAGTCCGGCGCCAAACTTCATGTTTCCAAAAAAACGTCACCAAACACCAAAATTTTTAATTAAAATAACTTAAAAAGGGTTGATTGTTTTAAAAATTGAACTTTAGTTCTACATATATTATTGGGACCTTAACATCTTGAAACTAATCAAAATCGCTAGAGCGGATTCGAAAAATTTCTGTTTTTTACATTTATAAGAGTTTTTATGAGTAAAATATCCATAAAAAAATTAAAATATGGTCAGGAGGTATGGCAAAGTGTACATGTGAACCGAGTTTCATAAACATTGGACGATCAGAGTGGTCTCGTGGTTTGTACATGACAGACAGACAGACAAACATCAGTCTGAAAACCACTCTTTTGGATTGAGGGAGCCTCAAAACGGATTCCTATATCCACTTCAAACTCAAATTAAGAAAATTTGACGAAAACAATACTTTATTAATATACTATGTATTAGGGGAGAAATTAAAATATATTCAAAATATTTTAACGAATAATTTAACCTCTAAAATTCGAAATTTATCTAAAAAAAATTCGAAGTTGATTTCCATAAGCCTCCAAAGACTATGAAAAGCCATTTGAAACGTGAATCAGTGCATTTTTTCGATTCGTCGCGGTTGGAATCGTCATTTGCATTGTTTTCTTTTCTTCGCTACAGCATTGGTAATCAACGGTAAAGATTTTCGTGTTGTAAACAGTTCTATTTTTGTTGTGCTCCCATATTTATTTTACTCCCCAGTGAATTTTTTAGAATGAGTTCAAAGAAGTACAAGTATAATTCAAATTTTATTCTCTCTAAAATCTACAATTTATACTTTCAATATAACCCTACAAATCAAATTCCCAATGATTAAAACTTTATTTAATTCGGAGTAAATTGGATTTTACTTGAATAATTTCGAATTAGTAAGGTTCGGCTATTGACTCTCTACTACCTTGGATTTTTTGTCCCCTAAGAGCAATTTTAAACCTATGGCCTACCTCCTTAGGCCTACATGTCACTTTTCGAATACAAATTTTGACATTAAAATCCTATGTGTCTCATAAAAAACCCATAAACGATACAATAGCTGTGTAACAAGAGCGCGTAAACGTTGTCATACCGCACGATAGGTTCATAGAATACTGCACACATAGGCAGAACTTCGAGGGCGGCCATGACAGTTTGCACTCGTGTTACACACAAGATTTTTCCTACAATAAAAAAGTCATTTAGGCTATGATTGATTTTCCCGTTGTAATAAGTGTACATATGATAGATTAATTCAAAAGTTTTTGGTAACATTTTCATTGCAAAATACCGAAAGTTCGTGTTGTAGGTACGGCGGCCGTCTATCAGCTGACTGAGCGCTTAGCGCATGCTATTGGTTAGTTTCATATCGATTTGGAGCGTTCCGCGCACGTGATTGGCCGGTTACATATCCGTCGGATGGATAGTCCTATACGTTCTGCCAACAGTGCGAAATGTGACTGTTTTCGTGCGGTTGTAGCAAAATGTAATGAACAACTAATATTCAGATTTACTTTATTCGTCATACAGTCTTCCGCATACAGAACCTCCGCTATCAATTTGTTTTATTCCCGTAAGAACAATGTCTAACTAAACTGAGCTAACTAACCAGAGAACAAATACTAAAACATTTTCTGTTCCAACACGAATTATAAAATTAAAATACATGAGATCGGTTTGACATAATATAAGCGTATAATAAGGTTATTTATCAGTAATTTAAGTGATTAAAATGTTAAGTGTGTGTGAGTATCTTTTTGCAACGCTTCCATAATATTTTTATGCAGCTGGTTTGAGCAATAAAATTAAAATTCTATACAGATAGAACACTAGACAAAAAAGCAACGTCAAAGCGATTGATTAAATTTAACATTGTCTTATGGAAAGTGCGCACAAAAAGTCTCAAGTACTGCAGACTATTAGGTACTCGCGGTCCCTACAACAATACAATGCGCACTTATGCATTACATACACAGTACTTAAAATAATATAACTAAATTACATTACGTAAGTTAATTGATGCAATATTTGAAGAAATAAAATAACCAGTGACAAGTACTTATTATTGGAGTTTACTTTTTAATCCTGTAGAATTTTGTCCGTTGTAACAAAAACTAATTCTTTTCAGTCTATATTTTACTTTGGGGTTCATGTTTTTAAGTTTTGAACATTCCCTCCTTCAAAAAACCTCTTCTCCCACAGCATAGCTGGAGATGCAGCTGAAATTGAATCGACAACCTGGACAAAGCCGAATTTTGCCATATATTTTTAGTAATTATATTTTGTTACTAGAGTAAGTATTAAACTACAAAATGTTTTCTCATCTAGCCACCCCTAGGTTTAACAATATAGTGGAAACCCTTACATACCCCCTACATATGTATGGGTATGGGCTACAATTTTGTGTGCCCTCTATTACCCAATAAGTAATGAAACATGTTTATTACATTTACGATATAAATACTCTTGTCCAGTTCAAACATACATAACTATTTTTTGTACAGCAAATTTTTACCATCACCTTCCAGTAATCCCAATCTAATATTTAGTTGTTACATTAATTAAATATCATGGATAGTTTAGGATATTAGGATCGGTTTACTCAATAAGGTAATTTTTAATTTTCCTATAAATTTTACTCTCATTGAATTTCACTAAGTAAAAACATAATAGATTACTAACAGATTTTAAGGAAACCTCAAGTTAAGTCTCAAGTTTTAAACAAATACTTCCCCGTCTGTGTTTTAGGAGGATTAAATCGTTTTTTCACAATTGCGCAATCTAGGTGAAAAACTATAAACAACCTTAGTAAACACTTGCACTTTCGTGAGAACGGAAGAGAGATGGCAGCACCAGCGGTAGGGGGAGGCAGTCTACGTCTACCTGGCTCACAAAGGGCCATTAAAGGGAGGCCGGAGAGCAGCAGGTATCGCAAAAGGGTTCGGCCCACGCAACCAAAATGTTACCCAACCCCAGCCTCGCTTACCCTTTCATTTGTCAGGAAGCGGGGACAGATGCTGCACTACAAAAACCTGCCGGGGCGAAAGTGCTTCCTCCCCGCGCGACCTTGGAGCGACCCGGCCGTGAAAACTGCGAGATGAGACTCATCAATGAGCGTCATGCGGAGTGCGGAGTGCGGCGGACGAGAGGCGAGGCGAACATCCATCTGTCTACGACGCCTAATCGGTCTCAGATTTAATTTCTGGCACCCAAAAGGAATCTGTTAACATTTTGCATTATGGAACGACAATACGCCTGGCTCATAGAGAAAAAATACCTTAGTTAGGAGATCCCTATAAGATTTGGTTGTGTGTTTTAAAATCAAACAAGTTACCCAGGATTTAATTGCTGGGTTCAGGTCAGTAAGGTGGAATTCGCTTATTAAAGCCTTAGCAAAATTCTCTCAAAATTTCCGGATGGTCCTATAGTAGACATAACTACCTTTTGTTCATTAGGCTATATCAACGCCGCATATCGTAAAATCTATTACACTCGTTACAACCACCCTTAAATTAAGTTCATTTAAAATGCCCACCGGAGTTATTGGTATCTGCATAATATGCGAAGTCAAAATCTGATGACAACGTTTTTTTAGTAGTCCTAGATTTTAAAATGCATAAATATTAATCGAGTGATTTTTATTTTTGTTAATGAAGAAATCCACCTAAATTAAATTTACTTTGTTAATTCAATGTCCAGAAAATAATGAAATGTAATATTATTTTCACATTAACATTAAAAAATGGAATTTCATATTTACGAATATTGTATAATATATAATATTGATGCTGCAACAAAGACATTTCATCAAATTTCGTTTACGTAGTACGTATTATAAGTTATATTATAAGTATTATATTATAAGTACGTATTTACTTGTAACTGTAACTATATAAAAGTTTAGTCTCAATCTGGTTATGTTTGAAATCTTGAAATCTGTATCATGTAAATAATACAACCTTAAACATATTATTACTCCACACAAACTTTTACTTATTCTATTGTGATTAGATTAGAGTATTGAAATGGTGACCCTACCACAATTGGTAGGTATTTCAAGCCAAGTATGAAAAGGCTGGCATGTTTCATGTTTCCCTGTTTCATCGACAGGGCAGTCGATGGCAACTAAGAGACCTACAGTTTAACGTATAGTCCGAACCAATGCCCCTGAATTACAAATTGGTCTAATTATGAGGATGGTCTTTGCAGATTAACGTAGTATTCAATAGTATAGACGTTAATCCACACAAGAGAACACTACATCCACCGACCATCGCTCACAACTAACCACAATTCGTGACCTCCAAGTAGCTGGACTACAGACAAGCCGTCCCATGTGCTGTATCCAACTTATGAAGTGGACTTTTATAAATGTGATGCACAAAAACATCCACCCCTACCCGCGGGCTCCCCATTAACCCCGCCAAGAAGTCCATTATCCCTCTGAGTTCCGGAGCGTCACGGCTCCAAGAACAAAATTTTTTTACAGTCATCTCAAACCGGAAAGTGAAAGCAAAAACGTAACCTTAAGAAAAACTGTTTGTAGAGTAAGTGTTGTAAATATCAAAGGAGCAAAACCTGAGGTGTGTAAATAGCCGAGGGCTTTGACCCGACACCCGGAAGGGATGAAGGGATTTACAACCTTGGTCATCGCACCAGGAACACCAGGAACCATCCCTGTGATTTACGTCTTCGATAGAGGCTGACAAGGGAATGAAAGCCGAATCAGTTTTTATTCGACCGTCATTGCATCACAACATTTTGGACAAAAGTATTTTTTCTCTTTAAAGGAATGTTATAAAAAAATGTGACGACATGTCTTGACACTTGTTGAAATGTCGTTCACCCTATCCTTTTATGCATTCTATTGTTTTTTAAACACGTTTTTCTATATGAGTAAGTTAAAATATATATTGTATGATTTAACTTATACAACTTGTGTTCTGTACTTAAAAACATTCTTAAATATTTAATTTTCCATATAATTCCTAAATTTTTATTATTGATCATATTTTTTTTAATTTTGAGGAAAAAAATAAAAGTTAACTAATTGAAAATTGTTTCTATAGAAAAAACCTACTTTTGTTGGAAAAAAATTTATAAACCAAGGCGACGGGATTCAAAAATATTTTATTTAATCGTCCTACAAATTGCTTGATATACAGCCTAGTCTGATACTTTATATTTGATGAACAATATTCTTCCCTTCACTCTTCTTCATGGTAATTAATATAGCTGTCATTGTTTTAGTAGTTCTTTTAGTAACCGTTACTCTTAAACTAACTTCAGTATCAAATTGTAGGTTAATCAATCAATAATTTATCAATTATTTTTTATACTTATTACATTAGGAATATTTAGACAACCTTCAGCGTTCATTATTGAAAATTTCACTCAGTAAAAATAAATATAATACCTACACAATAAACAACGATTTGTATATTTTTGGAATAGTTTAAAATTAACTGTATTATAATTAAAAGGTTTCCAAACAGAAACTCTTGACAGCTTAAAACCCAATTTTTCTCAAATTTGAAAATAATTAAGATAATTACGTTATAATTGTAGCCTGAAGTCCTCTGTTATAAAAAGCTCTTAAGCCATCACACACTACTGTGTAAACTCTAAAATTTATTTTTATTTTTAAAGTTTTTTGAGTTATCGAAAATGGGGTGCGAAAATTCAATAAAGAGTATAAAGGGTTTATCAGTTTGTCTCAGTGAGGAAGATCAACGTCCTTCCTTTTCTGTTGATTCATTTGGGAGGAACAACTTAAGCAACTACCTAGTATGTTGATTTATTGAGGAGGAACCATTTAGCTAGTCTATCAATTCAATTTTATTGGTCTTTATGGAGGTTATCCTTGCTCACAAAGGTCCCACATTAGATGGGACAACACCCTCAACATTTTCCTAGGGGAGAAATTTTAAGCTCTAAACATACTTAGATTTCCATCACTTTTAATCTACAGGATAATCCTGTCTAAGACGAGTCACATTGAAAATATTTCAGTATTTAGTGCAAGCCAAAGATATCCCATCTGACAAGGCGACAATCTCCGCTCCCCAGACATCGCCTGACTATCTCTGTTCGGGGCTTAATTTATACTGGGTCTATTTTCACAATGAAAATGCATACTATCAAAAGCATGAAACCCAAGTGATTTAAAATTTTTATTAATTACATGCAGTTGTAAGTCTAGTTTCAGTGTTTGTATATCTATGTTAAATTTGACGAATGACATGTACATCGTACATGTTCGAGGTATGTAAATTGAATAATGAAGCCGACCTTTTAAAATATTTTTATTCAAATACAATCAACACTATTTTGACACCCTGAAAATAACTTTCTTCTGAAACCAAACAGCGCTGAAGACGGTTCTTCCACTCCTCATATCAGTGCTGGAACCACGATACTAGAGTCTCCAGCTTCTCAGTTACAGTAGTTTGCGAGTATTGACTCCAAAAATAAATTCTGGGACGATTTTTCACCTTGAAATAGGAGAAAATAACAGTCAGTCAAAATAGGAGGTTGAAAAGCCAAAGGGATGTTTTACTGGCCAAAACCTTGTTTATTGAAATTGTCATGTGATGAGAAATATTAACGTGAGACAACTCCAAGTTGTTCTTGATGTTTGGGCTGACACTAATTACCATATTTTGAAGTTGATCACGAATATGACTCTATGTCTATGTATGACCCTTCTTCAATTATTCTGACTGTCAACTGACGATCTGAACACACAAGATTCTAAATTATGTGGGCATTTCAACAGGGCTTTCAATCTTCCGGTTCGTGGTTTGTTTTCAATTGACTCTCTTTCTTCTAAAAATGCATTAAACCACCAAAAGACCTAGCTTCTAGACAAAACACTATCCGTACACCTGCGAACTGTTTAGCGAAAAAACATGGTAATCATCCCTGAAAAAAAACTAATAACACACCGTTGCTCCAATCTTGATGTCTCTCTTTGAACACAATACCAACAACTGTTTGATGAAAACAATCACTATGGAATAACAAATGACTCGAACGAGGTAAAATTCGGACTGAAGGTTGAGGATGTGCTGACCAATAGCCTCATAAAGCCCAGATCATATCGTGTTGGTCGGTTGGACGCACCTTTGTCAGTCTCATGAAGTAATTCCATAGTTCACAATAAAAATTAACTGTCTATGTATAAATGAGAAAAGCTACGAGAGAAAAATTATAAAGCAGTCGACAATTGATGGCGTGCGAGGCTGCTGGCCGGTAGCGGGCCGGAGACGGGGACGTCCTGCGCGGTGACGGAATAATGGGCGTTCATGGAAAGGATAACTTGAAAAACTGGCTTCGTCGGATGGTAAATTGTCACTAACAGTTGATCCGAGCCGCTATCCTGCTATCCTGCCATCTGCTAGACGAACCTGCCTTCTCTACTAGGACAGGATCGAGAAAAACTCAGTTACGGACTGTGATCTAACTGAACCTCAACGAACGCGTCAGGAATTCGCGCTCAGACTGCTGGCGACCGCTTGGAATTGAAAAAACCAGTCGACATACGTGTTTTGGTAACAGTATTTTCAAATGATTTCGTTAGCTTCGTTATAGTCAGTTTTCACGGCGTGGTTCATCAACGCATTCATCAATAGTCACTATTTCCGATGGTACGAGATACAATAAGGATACTTCATTGATGATTTATCTACATTATATAAATCCGTATGATATACTTTGTTAGATTAAACAATTTAATCTGAAAAATTCAGAATATAACAATAATACCATCAAGTTCTTCATCGACTTTTTTACTGATAGTAGCATTAGTTTTGAAACTTTTGAAGATACACATACCAGTAATCATGTTGAGGTTAAATATTTGGAAACAGTCTTTATAAGTTACTGCAGATTTGGTTTTAGCCTCATAACAACATTAAGTAATATAACTTCAACAGTACTATAACTCCCTTTTTCCATCTAATGAATGTGTTTTACTGATTATGACTGAAGGTCATGAAAGGACCAAATAACGTATAAGAATTTCGTAAAAAATGGATTAAGGATGGAATTCCCATAGATTGGAATTCCAACGTTATTATACATTAAGCTTCAAATACGAAATAATACATTTTTATCAATAAATACGTTATGATTCAGATACAATCATAAGAATACAATAATTGATTTAACAATACATTATATTATAATTTACAAATAAATTAATCATAAATCATAAATACACAATATATCATAAAATTTATTTATAAAAATTCAGACTAAATCAAATAACCCAAAATAAATTACTTAATACACCTATACATCATATTAAATACTTATAAGATATAAGTGCATCATATTATCGAAATTCGATTTTTCTTGAAGGTAGATCTATCTCATCTCAAAAAACTATACATAATTAATCCTTAAAGGGACGGAGGACAATTTCAAGCATTGAAAACCGTACTCTGAAATGTAGAGAATGCATGAAATAAGTTTCATTGTTATCAGTTCTCCCATTTTTAAGGAGAAGACGGCGTAAATTGCGTCCTGGAGTGTCACAGACAAACAGACACGAATTGAGATGACTTGTTTCGGCTTCTCTAGTGCACGAAACGTAAAAATAGCTAAAAAATTAATAATTCCGAGTAATGTACAGACAAAACTCTAATTTTGTTTATTTAGATTTGTAAATCTGCTGAGTACGCAGGTTTTCTGCGACGGGTGTATTGTATTATTTGGTTTCTTTATCAGGGTATGACTTTGTGGACACCCTGTTATAATACATTTGCTTTCCAATTAACTTGTTCTTGCCTTTATGAAAGTGTTCAGTCTTTATACAGGATTCTACCATGAATGTGTCTACTCAGAGCAACCTCGGTGACTAAGTATTCTAATTCGAGCAATTACACCAATGGGCGTGGCTTTCTAGTGAACAGCACATGACCGATGGAACTATATAAAGGGCTTCGTAGTAAACTGCGCAACAATACTATTATGATGATGTATAAAAAAATTGTTATAACCAGCATTGTACTGAAGAAATATGTATTGTTCCAGCGTACGAGACATTTTAGTGTTTGATGGTTTTGTTTAGCATGTTTGTTGTAGTGTTTAAAATTGGCTTACCTTACACACTAACTAAAGATATAGTTCTTTAGAGTTTCGTTACACTCTTTACAATAAGTATGTACTAACTTTATCTTTATTTTATGAATTGGTGTATTAGTATCATTGGTTTTCTTTTTAGTGTTTTTTGACAAGTCTAACTTTTTGTAAAATATGTTTATTCGAAATGTTGTAGATAACCGAACATTTTTATAAAAATTACAACAAAAATTAATCACTTTATTTTTAGCAATAACATAAAAATACTAGGTAGAAAATATAATTATATAAAACTATCACAATTTTTTATGATGTATAACACACCGTATCATACGCATTTTGATCACTTAAGGGAAAATATTGTATGTTAACCAGCTTCGAGACAATTGTACTGTATGTATGAAATTGTGTTTTGATGAAGGTTGTAAGTCAATGTAGTTGAAGTGTCCTATGTACAATTAGCAACGGCGTATGACTTCCTCAAAAGGTATTATAGTGTTTACTTAGTTACTAAGTCACTAACTATACTACTACATATAGTTTAGTTAGAGACTTAGTAACAAATAAAAAACTATACTACTCTTTGAAGAAGCCACACACCGTGGCGAAATGTACATTGGGTACTCCACTTTATTGGTAAAATTATTATAATTCTTAAACAATGAATATAAGACGATCTCAAGAAAGCTCAACATATTTAAGTATAGTTATTGGTTTACTTGTGTCCTTTACTGTAAGCAAATAAGATCTACGAAGCTGACATTTTGTGGAATCTTTTAAAACTATGTTACAGTATATAAAATGATCGAATCAGTTTCTTTGTCATATAACCGAGGATACATTTATAAATTGATTTAGAAGCATAGAAAATTATTATTCATATATCCTATATTTTTGATTAGGCCTAAACTTTATACTAGGTAAAATTACTGATTTCCCCAAAAAACTATCACAATTTGTTTTTCACCGAAAAATTTGCAATACAATTCGTATTAATAAGGTTTTGTACAATGAAAATATTTTGAAATAGTGTAACCACGTGGATAATTTTGACTTGTAGTCAAGTTGTACACTAGCTGCTGACAACGCCGTTAGAGATCCTATCTGTAATTAACAGTTAATGTGTTTCTGCGTAAAGCCAATCTGCAAGATAGGAATGTTCGATTATCGAACGAAGCTGTCTATAACTCATAATCGTTTGCCATCCATAAATTGTCAATGAACTTTTCTCCGTTTAAATTTTCTAATACACACAGAGTTATTACACTACCATTGACCTGATTTAGGAGTTTCGTGTGACTCAGAAGCAAAAAAATTACCAAAACAGTTTCAGTTAACAAAAATCATCGGTGTAGTTTAAACTTTTGGTTATTTGTATGTACAATTAACTTAATTTCAATGCCATTAATTTTGGTTGCTGTATTTACAACTTAACATTTGTTACAGATAAAAATAAAGCAATAAGGTGTTACGGTGTTAATTGTTTCAAAACACTCTGAGTTTATTTTGTGTCAGTTACAGCATAAATCAAGAGGCATACTTCCTACTTTGTAACAGTGATCCACTACTGGCATAAATAATTTTACAGCCGAGTAAACTACGTTTTGATTTTATAACAAAAATGTCAGATCCATCCAATGAATCGGTATTGGATTTAGTTATCGTCATTGAGTTGTTTTGTCTAGGCATATTCTCTCCACAACAATTTTGTACGTGTACAAGATACGTCCACATTACTGTATAGTAATTTGTCAAATTGCACAGATGATCAATATAACATATCACTCACTACGTTACATTATACATCATAAGTCAATACAGAGTAGATCAAAATTATAGTGGGATTCAGTAATAGGCCTACTCACTGAATTGAAACTTTTTAATTTTTGCTTATGCTTTATTATGTTTGCTCATTTTTCCTCTTTTGCTACATAACTCTTTATAGCTCTACTCTAGAACAATCTTTTTTGTTCCATGTTAATTAATTAACAGTTCTGTCCAAGTAACATTTAAGCTTTAGTCAGTAACAAGACTGCACGATTGCGCCACAATTATCCTAAACTCTTTTCTCATTCATACTTTGCTTACCATATGGCAACCTACCTGGGTAGGTTGCCATATCAGTTAAAAATATAATGTAAAGTATGAAGGTCTGAGTGAAGCAATTTAAAATACTCAATCAGCTAAGTTTGTACGTTACCTATCTTAGAAAAAAACTTCACTTCCGTGCCAGATGCTCAATTCTATTTGCACGATTTGTAATAGTGACAATTACGGTGATAATGCGATAGTTGGAATACGTTGACAAAAAGACAAAGCTGACTGGAATATAACATACACGCATCCTGATCTTGGTATACATAAACACAGATAAGACAACGACCCCCTCTGGTGAGTGAACGTAAGTGAACTAACTTAAATTTAATTTAAGTTAGTCTGAATTTTAAGTGGGTGAATGCGTTAAATGTAATTGATTTAGTGATATGTGAGCTTTATAGCTGACAAAGAGCATCTGATTAATTTGCCTGCATCATTAATTAATATCCCAATGAACAAAGCCATCTGGGTACAGTATCGAACAATTTCAAAATTATCTAACGATTTTTCTCATGATCTGATTGGTGATTATAATGATTATGAAGCGGGTATTATAACTACTGGACCATATAGTCAGAAATAAAAGCTTCAACAACCGTACCGTGGATCGTGGTCTCTTCATTACATTTTTAAGGAAAACTAAATCTTTACTACTTCTCTTGGGGACGTCTCAGCTGCCCAAGTTAAATAAACATCCTGAGGCCACAAGAAGGAAGGCGCCAACAGAGTGTTTTGTTGTGGCGGTGATCTAGTGAACCGGCGGCATACTTTCACACAATACACACACTGTCTATGACCAACAACGGAGAAGAACAAAGAGGGTCGACAATGAGGCACTCGTGGGCTAAAGGCTGCAGTCGTGCTGGGAGGAGCAAGTGAAGCCTTGTTCAAACAATATTAGTACTATAAATTTGGACCAATTATTCAAAATTTAAATTTACTCATCATTCTACTTTTCATATATTGGCATATATTTCCATGACAGCTAATTTCATTGAAAAGAAATCTTTCCCTTGCACGTAGTGTGCAGTAGCATATCTATACAAATTATTTTATGACTTAAATAAGCTGTTTTCACAGTTCAACAATTAAACGTAAACATAAATACGCACAAGCTACTATTTGCTGTGGTTTAGCGTAATGGGGGTTTACATTACTCCAAAGATGTCTAGTATTCCTGAAATTTATTTTAAAAAGCTGAAGATTTTACGAAAAACCTTCTACTCGAGAAGTCAAGAGAGAGATATGAAGAAGAATAAGGCAGGTTTACGGACTAGTGCGAGGTTCAAAATGTGTTCTTTTGTGTCTTTCTAAGCCTCTCAGCATTTTTAAACGTTTTGATGGGGAACGGCCCAAACCCCGATCTTGTTACTACCTAACGACGACCTGTTGTTAGGAAGCATCATTAATTGATAGATTTAATTGAAATAGCAACTGAGTCCAGATTTAACCCTTGCGGGATTCGATCCAGCGACCTTCAGTTTTGAAGGCAGGATCTATAACCACTCAGCCACCCAGCCAGTAGACGTTGAATCGTGATGTAAAGTATAGTTCACGACTTGTACACGTGCTCCAGTTATTCCCATCCTCGGCTTCGCTTTACACATGAACCTTGAGCATCTCCGGGTAATCGTACTTTCGGTATTTGTAATAAAATATACTATTTCAGCGGTTCAATCCTTTGAAAATACGTCAAAAAAATTTCCGAATCAAATAAATAGTAGTTGCAACAATAATTTCTTCATTCACGTTTAGAGTAGAAAGCAACAGAAAAGAGAAAATACCGATATAATAATAACTAGAGGAAAGTTAGTAGTGGATGTAGGGTCTAGCCTTGTGAGACTTTGCCACAACTCTTAACTTTCTTATAGTTATGAGTTCTATTTCTTTCTGTTTTAAATATTGGGAAGCCACAGAATAACTGGATGAGTACGTACAAGAATACTTTCTAGGTATACTATTGAATTTTCTGTCGAGAAGAAAAAAAATTAAGATTTGGGTGGATATAAGATTATTAGACTTCACCACATCTAAAAATATGTGAACCACTTTTAAACTAATTCTATGTTAAGCAATCTATAACGACTGTCATGATTTTTTGTTTTGTGAAATAAATTTCCTGAATTCTGAAATGACTTTGGAGATATCGAAGAATTCATTATTTAACTCAGTGTTCTCTCAAACCTGACTTAACAAAGGAACGATTCGTTGTCAATGAGAGTCGATCAGCCAAGGAAATTTAAGTTTTATTAATGATCTTTCCTTTGGCATATCATTGGGTTAGTAGTAATTAATGTATACCATATATTCATTTTTCTACGGATAGAGACACGTGAGTCAATGATTTCATAGTTTTGACTATACAAACTATATTTTAACGTAAATTGGGAGAACAGTAACATTGTCAATAAATTAACATTGCCCTTATTGGGCTAAAAGCCAATATACCGCCACTGATGAAGATTCTTAAAACCATGAGGTATAAGGTGTAGGTGAAATAAAGTAGAAATGCTAAAATGGAAATGGACAACTAAGCAACAGGGGTGCGAAAAAACCACATAGCTGACGTACTGAAGGGACACTGCCCCGCCCCTTTGTGTAATTCAGGTAAAACCACAAACTATTATAATGCTGGAAAATTTTGCTCTCAAATCAAAATATAGTTGCAAAATGTTGGATATGATTAGAGAATCAGCTAACTTGAGACGAAGAGATCTATTTGTTTAATTTTTAAAGGGTCAAAATTGATTGTTGGACTGTCCAATCACAGCTATCCAGAAACCATTACATAGGTGATAAAATTATCACGTTTTCACATGGAGAGAAAAAATATATAGATATGTGGATCCTCTGTTAAGTCTGCTTTGACATCCCAAATTACGACTTCTGTACTAACACCCGAGAGGATGGCGTTAATCAGTGATCATTTTAGGAACCAAAGTCTAAGTATGTCATTATGGGACGCCGGTGACTACCAATTAGTATGTCAGGAGACGGTAGTTAGTATGAGCAGCGCGCGTCGCAGGTATGCGGCTGGGCGCTACTGCTACTTCCTCCCGGCCTATCTTGGCTCTGTTACCTTTAATTGGAGCTTGGAGAGAATACCGATCAAAATAATTATATATGTTATGGCATTAGGTAATACGACCTTCGCTTGGCTCGTTATGATCAACTGAACAAAGGAGATAAATTGAAATTATCTAATTTATAAAACTAGTGTCATGGTATATATTATTTATTAACAACGTTAAAACTTTATAGCGCAAGGTTTATTATAACAATAATTTTTATTGCTCGTGTAAGAGGTCAACATTAGCGAAATGATTATTTAAAGAAGTAACTTTTATATGTGCAAGTACAGTAAATATTCTCTAAAGCTCAACATTGCGACTTTTTCGAACACTAAAACTAGCATGCTAATTAGTGAGAGTTAAAGGGCCAAAGGTGAAAGGTATTTTGATTGCCAGCCAACCTTTGTTTTATTTTTGACATGAATATGCCAAAGATCTGGTGGGGCATATCTAAACAGACATATCCATGATCTAAGAAATTTTCCAAATTGAAATAGGCCTAATGTAAATGAATTTTCAGGTATAAGATGTTATAAAGAATTAGGTATATAAAGACACAAGTACAATACTAGGCCTAGTAATTAACCATAAAAAGTAATTTTAGACCTTAATCAATTGACGCCTTTCCATACGAATATATTCGCGGATAGGGAGGACATTTTCATACAATACAGTAAATATAAACATAGATGTTGGAATTTTGTGAGACCCATGAGCAATGACTTCATCGGACCAGAAAAATACCGGTATTGTCCATTATCGTTCAGGTAACTGAGTATTAAAATATTTAACTTAGAGCATATAAGTGTAAGATATCACCTTGAGTTAGTTTAACGGTTTTTGAGACGAACGTGGATATTATTAGTATAACAAAGCAAAACAATAATTATATACCCTTGCTAAAACTTGTGAGTTCAGTTAATTGACATTTTTTATTTAAAATTTGTAGTTCCTTCCAATGCTATAAAAATACACAAGATTGAGGTCTAAAAGCCACGATACATTTTCAAGACAATCTTGACTTTGAATTTTTCAATGAAATGTTGCTCATTGACCGTAAAAGCCTATTTTTAACAATATCGCATTGTTAGAATTTTTATGTCACGAAATATCATACCAAAAATGTTTTATTATCCATCAAAACTGCTATATCTTTTTAATAAACCTCCCAAGGGCAGAATGAAGTCGAAGCGTCTGCAATTAACCAAGTTTATTAACCATAATAGAGCCAGTAGTTAAAAACTAAACCTGTTAGTCTTACGACGAGTTTTTGTAGGCATGATTGTCGACCGCTATCGCAGCTGATTCGAGAAGCAATGCAAATGTAGGAATCCTGCTGCGCGACTCGCCGCGACCCGAGCCCATCGACTGTTGAGTGTTGAACCTCTGGTCAAATGGACGTCGGAAAATCTCTTGATCTACAGCCCTTTAACCCTTTTAAGTGCCTGCATTAAAAAGAAATAGTCATACGAAAAATACGTTATTTGCTCGTTTGGCTATCCTTTGTGTCGAGCTTCCTCTGTTTATATTATCTTGGTTCCTTATTAAACCTCCTGGGGGCTTGAATCTCGACTGAGCCTGAACATGTAGTCTATCCAGAATTCTCGAGGATTTAAGTATCTCTTATACCGATGTTCACTCGCTATGGCTGCCTTGACGGAAGGATACTTACTCGACGTGCTCCCGGAATTTGGTGGGCGGAAGATGTACTTCAGAGACATGTACCATGAAATTAAAGGTCTAGGGCTACCTGGGGTGAAATCTATCCTTGTCGGGAGTTGTTAACTTGTAGTATCGCCATAGGGTAGACACTATCCTGGTCTGGGGGTTGTTGATTTGGAATATCACTCTTTCGGTATTGCGTCGCAGTTTAGGGTGCAGTTTAGTCTTTTAGATTTTATATATCCAACTTTTCCCATTCTTGCAAATCCCCTCTTGCCAGTGGCTGTACACTGTACACGTTACAATATTTCTCGAAAAGATGCACCTTTTGTCATCGCCCTTGCAGGGTGATATCAATACTCAAAAATCTAACACCAACCTCTTATAACAAATTCTTAACATCTACGAAAAAATTGAAAACTCATCCTCTCATCCGTTCCCAGTCAAAGGATGATTTCAGAATACATCAGTACATACATAGATAGCATAGGGTGGACCGATGCTTCTAGGTATCAACTGAGGCGACTCTCAAACCGATTATGATTTTCATAACCAGTGTTAACCCAAAACAGACAAATCAATACACATACTTTTTTTAATAACTTCTTGATAAGAAATTAAAGTGTTGATTTTATTATAAGATATTATGATAATTATTATAATTATAATGACGTAATTGTTTACTTCATCAGTAAACACTTACGTCATCCAACACTGCTTAATATACACTGCTTAGTATATTAAGTAGTATTTTTATTCTATGGATATCGTGTCATTCAAAAAACCTTTTTTTTCTCATATACACCATATCATTTGTAAGTAACTTGTTAATGATCAATTAAAGAAGGAGTTAGCTACAATTTTTGAGTATTTTTGGGATACTCACAATAACGTTTTTAAATTTTATTGTGATTAAGATATTTGTCTCGCAAGCAACTGGTATTTGTAACTTTTTTATTTTGTGTATTTATACGCCAGAGGCATTTTTTAACGTTTTGATGGGGAACGGTCCAAACCCAGGTCTTGTTACAGTACTACCTAATGTCGCCCTGTTGTTAGAAAGCATCATTAATTAATAGCCCAATGACAAACGGTGATTGGGTCCTGATTCGACCCTTGCGGGATTCGATCCGGCGACCTTCAGTTTTGAAGGCGGGTATTATATCCACTACACCACCCAGACATTATTCTGGTATTGCTACATTAAATGTTACAGGGTAGGTATAGTATGATATTAGTGTACACAATGCAGTGTTTTTCCATAGTCATATTACGCTGTGGGTTTTAGCTGAAAGTTCCCGATGATGAGTAATCCCCCGGGGGGGCGTGTACGGTAGCGACCAGGAGTTGTCACTTCTGTCAAATCAATTCCTCCTCGTCCACACCGACGTCGAGTTTGGCGGGGAGAGGGGAGGCCAATGACCTTGATACGTAATGAAGACGGACAAGACAACTCACCAAATTCACAGAGGACTAGGCGAGGCTTGAGGGGAGGGGGCACAGAGGTACCGTTGGTCGCTGTTGTCGCATTCCGGCGCTATCAGCACTGACGCCATTACAGGAGTGCATTAAATATCTGGTATATAATATTACCCAAATGCTTCTAAAACTTGCATTCATTAGTCATATTACGCTTGTTTTAGCTGAAAGATGATTTTTAAATAAAGTCCCCCGGGGGGGGGGGGGTTGTACGATACGAGTTCACTTCTGTCAAATCAACACGAGTGTCTACAACATTTCAAAGTCGTCATTTGGGGGAGAGAATGATTTATGTAATGAAGACGGACAAAATCTACAAATACCAAATATCTAATTTAGATCAGCAGTTATCTGAAAAATCAACTTACCTTCCGAACTGTAGTGCGGATGTTGTCATGCATTGACCGACGGTCAGGCAGTTCTTCTCTACAAAAAGTGAAGCTGTTGAATTCAAGTAATTTTATGCATGAAATTAAACATAAATTTGCTTCATGCAACATTTTAAAACTAATATGCCTTTTTCATCAAATTTGCTTCTAAAAAAACTCGGTTCATATCTTATTGACAAGAACATAAAAAGACATAAATCTTCTTTATTTTTAAATGTATCAACGATTGAATTTCAGGATTGGGAATACGCTTTGAAGTACCGACAAATCCCAGATGAACAATTTGCTACTATTACTTGAGTAATGCCTGACGAAGTAGTTTAGTCCAATAGGGAATACTTTAGTATATTAAGACCCATAATTGACGAAATATTTCATTTTAGCCCCAAAGGAACAACATTAATTTCTTGGCACCATTGCTGGTTACACGGAAATTGTAAAAGGATGGGTGAGATGTCAAATAGTAAAATAGTTATCTTGGGGATTTAATTTTTTTTCGTTTCATTTTCTGGAAAAAATATAATTACTACACAATTATATCCATCAATTAACAAGTATTTAACTTTTTATGATAGAAAAATAAAATAATGTAAAATGCAATTTCCTAATAACTGCTTTACACCTTAACCATCTTTACAATAGTGTGATTAGTAATGCTGTCACAAAATTAAAATTGTCCTGAGGAACTAAAATTCAAATGGCGGAGGTACTGCAGGCATTTAATGCTAGATAACCATTATAACGTTTTAAGCACATTTCAGAGTTACTTAAAATATTTTTAGTGTAAAAAAGTTGTCAGAGTATTTGTGTATACCTGTTTTAACAGCTTTGGACATTAAAAGCCCTAAGCTGACTATTGAACCAGGACCAGAACTAAACATCTTTTGTCGAGCCGCTCGTTCACTTACATGAAAGGTTCTTCTTGAGAGCAGTGTTGACCTTCCATCACTTCTCCAAACTGAACTTTCCAGTTACGACACCAGAAACGTAACCAACATATTGTTCTTTGACAATATTTGGATTAAGCGTAATTTTTGACAAGCTTATTCAGGAAGATTTCCCTTATAGACAAAATGGTTTAATACAAAATATTTATATACATTTTACATGTACTACTCGATATTTATTGTGTATAAGAAACCTAGGCTTTCAGGGTAACGTTATTTGGACAATATCCATCACATTTTAAGCACTGTAATCTGTAGAGCTATAGGCGAATAAATAACTAAACACATGTGCTGTCATTGTTAAAATCCACCCGTCGCAGCACACCTGCTTACTCATAAAATTTCCTAATCATTAATATAATAATAATGTATGACAAGTTTTATCAATATTTTTTTTCTCCTTTATCTGTCCATAAATAAAGAAGTTTTCCTATTCCCCATATGATTAAAATGGGAAAAGATTATGCAGGTTTGCTGCCTTGATAAACACATAAACTATGATTTTTAAGCATAAATGTATGTACCTCAACCACGTAAAGCTAAATATAAAGTTTTATCCAAAAATATCGATTTATAAGAGAAATATTAATTTTTCCTTATCCTCCATAAGATTAACATTGTAGCCCCAAAATATAACGTACTGTGTTTAGATTTTTTAATATCTCCGTAACTGTCAGTGAAAGAGCAAAACTTTAAGGAATTAAATTGTGTAGTTTTCAAGCTGATTCTAATGGTGAAAGATAAAATTTAAAACACTTCAAATTTCAAATGAAAACCGCAAAAACCCCAATTTTTTAGTACAAAACCACCCCAAACTACTCGTTCCGGTTGACGGTTATGTCTGGATTACGACCTCGTCTCAGAAAATATAGGAATACCTGTTTCTACCTTATTTGTCTTGATCGCACTAATTTTATGAGAGTTATCGTCTTAAGTATTGCCATGAGACCTACAGTAATAGTTCTTCCTTAAGGGAAATTTACTATCAGCAAAGTATACAATTAATTATATGCCACTAGCTGACCCGTCGAACTTCATAACGCCTAACAGTGCATACGTGTTAACCTAAAGATTGGCAATGATCTGAAATCGAATAGCATTGCGGCTTCGTTGTGAAAGATTGTATATATTCTGAGCCGCGGCCTAGTTGATAACAATACTGAAACTATGAGACATATATTAATATGTCAGATTTATTTGTTTTGTAAATAATAAATCTGAGTGGATTGATTCACAATTTTCTAATCCAACCTAAACCCATACCAAACCTAACTGTAATACGGCATTTATTATAATACAGCTGATTATTATAATAAACGTAATATGTATAAACATTCCCGCACACATATAGAACAATTTCCTAAAATTTCATGGCGATCGGATGAGTAGTTTGGCCGCATAAAGTACATACATACATGCACTCATTTATATACTCGTATATATATATATAGAGAGAGAGAGATACGTATTTTAATCTATATTAAGTTTATCTTTTATCTTAGCACACCATATACAACCATACATTTAGGAATATCATTAGGCCTATTTTCTAATTTATCTACCTAAATTTAATAAAAGTATAATGAATAGGTAAATATTCCCCTATGAAATAATTATGATACGTTGTTGTTTTCGTAACACTTGTTTTTTCCATAAAAGCTAAACTAAAATAATGTTTGTCTTTACTTCCCTGTAGGAAATAGGTTAGATCATGGATATGGCTAAAGGGAATGTTTTCAGTTCATTTAAACAGCTGTTCTTATTCTTTAATATTAAAAATTCAATACAATATCTCTGGTAGTTTCTATGGAAACCTGTTACATGTTTTCCATCTTAAAAATCACCAACACCCCCCCAGACCTAAGACATATCCATGTCAAAATTTGGTTTCAGTTTATTCTCTCAGTACCTTACGCTCTCTTTTACATCCTCAAATATTTACATTTTCCCACTTAACAACTCGACTTATTTTAATCAAACCTCGATTAATAATTCTCATTTTTTATAAACAAAAAATTTTCCGATGATGGAATTACATCAATCATGACTTTTATCATCAAAAGATTACGTGAGATAGGGTGATGTCGCCATCAGATAATCAAAATCGACTCATCTGAACATAATCAAGCGAACAGATACCATCATGCACCGTCAGGTGGCGATGAGGGGTGAATCGTGGATAAGGGTAAGGGCTGTTCGAGATGTGTGATAGTGTTCGGCCCTTGTCGGGAGCTCAACAGATTGGAGCCAGGGCTTTAGGGAGGAAATTAAATGATTCGTATCTGCAACCGAACAAAACGGAGAGGACTGCCTGATATATATCCGAACTATAAATAATCTTCGTTGATGTTATTACAACCAGGTATGGTGCGTGGAACTGATTAAGAGTGGAAAGATAACTTGGGCAGACCATATTTGGAGGAGAAAAGATACAAACAACAGTAGTTGAAAGTTTACTTTAAGAAGTTATACGGGGTAGAAGACCACTTGGCGGAACATCAAGTATGAGAAGGAAAGATGAACTGATAAGGATATCTAGATACTGGAGACCGAGGAGAATGGAGGCTTACTGTAGCGAGGATAAGAACATCTTCGGCTGGCCACGGAGGATAGTAAGTTAAGTAATATTACCAACTGTGGTAACATAACGGCGTCCTGGTAACATAAAAAATATAATTTTAGATATTTTTGATAGCAGTAAAATTTAATTCAAAACTCATCAATTCAATTCATCATCAATTAATTCATTTTTATCTACTACGATGTGTTTTTTATGGCTAGAGAAACAAGGTGATTATTTTTATTTCTCCATGGGCATCGGCAGTACACCAACATAAATATAGTTTTATATTAAATTTGAACTGTCAGATTGTAATTGGGCTTGACCTGTATGTTTGACATGTAAATGGATAAATAAATACAGCTTATTCTGAGATATAACATGTTTCGCGATGTTTTAAAACTGAAACTAGAAATATACTGAATAATAAATAAATAGATAGCTACATTAAAATGTATTGTTCTATATTAAATTATTGATTAGACCACGGCATCATTATTATTGTCATATTTTTTTGCCATGCGAAGAATTAGTTTTGTAATGGAATGGGTTTTAGTATTTAATATGAGTGACCTTCTAAATTGAATATTCAATCGTATATACCAAAATTTTACTCTAATCCTAACTAGGCTATAACTTATCCTTCGGAATTTAATTGTAATTAAATTTATGGGGTTACACGGACTTTCCCGTGGGAAATAGCTTAGAACATGGATATGTGTAAGTGGTTCATTGGACAACATACCGTTAGACGCATAGACTAGTTCCTTAATAATAGATTGATGTTTACAAAGTTTAAAAAATACAAATTTTAAATTAGGAATGTTTCCAATAAACATTGCAGTTTCTCTAGCAACTTCATGACTTTTGGAATATAACGTAACATTATAGTATTTCAGGTTTGGTTATGAAATATTTAACATATGACTACCATAAACAAAACATATCTGGTCATGTGATCAACGACGTCACTTCCGTTACACTTTTTGCGTTTCAGAATTTAAATCCCCACGAAGATTAGGCATATCTGTGTCAAAAGGTTTTAAAATAAAAGTGGCTTATAGGCCTACTTAAGTGAGTGACTAAAAAACAACACATTTACAGGGATATGCGTACTGATAAGCGAAACCGCATAAAAGACGAAAAACCTACAAGATTGTAACAAAATAAAAAATCGTAATTTATACAAACACTCAATTGCCATGTGTTATAAACAAGAGTGTGTATAACAACAAACTTCAACCGGTCACACCTCACGCCAGGCAACCACAAACAGTATTTCTTCTTCTTTTCTCCCGGTGACAACTCAAACATGGTTGCGCGCCGCGGTCTATCGGAGTGTCGCGTCCCGGGGTCGTGACGTCGCGGCTGCCCGGAGACATGAGTGGGCGGACAGACCGAATGCGTGTAGGCTTTGGGCTGTGAACGCAGTAGTAAACCAGTCAATGTCGTAGCTATGAATTTACTGTAAGGTTGCTGAAATAGGCAGGAAGAATCAACAGATAAAATTGGGTGGTGTAACACATTCATATGATAAAAAAGGAACAAGAAGCAATATTACAAAAAAAGTTAACTTTTTTATTGCATAAATGCTTAGAACAGAACCAATATTATAATATAAGTAGTTAATTTCATGCTCTATGATTGGTTAGTAGTTATAGTTGTAGCCTATAATTTATTCCATAGTTCTCTTCTCTTCGGCACATTCCTCATCACATCCAACACTTTTGATGAAACACTGATAATGTCAATCAGAGAGTAGCAATAATATCAGTCAGAGTTAAGCAACGTTTAAATAGTAGTCGACTAAACATAAAAATTGTTGAAATTTCAATTTAAAATGGATTTTCTCTCTCCCACATTGGAATAAAGTGTTTGTTTAATGGATGTGCTTCAAACGTAAAGTACGGACTGGGGTCAAATCTTAAAACCTTGTTTAAACCCCATTATTAGTCAATTTGGTTCAGGATGACTTTTACATCATTATAGATTTCGGATTTGTAGTGATCTAACTGTGGTGTTGACACAAAAATATCATATGGATAAAACGTACGTTTTATCTGCAGATTTTCTTTTTTGCTTGTAGAGCTATTTAAATTAGTGCATATTCCAATAAATTGTTATAAAAAATACAATCTCTATATATAAAATTGAATGTGTCTATGTATGTCCTTTCTGCGTTGTCAAACTACTCATCCGATCGCCATGAAATTTTAGGAAGTTGCTCTATATGTGTTCGGGAAGGTTTTAGTGAAAAAATATTTTCGAAAACCCCATAAGTTTCCATTTTGTGGCGATTTTAATGTTAACTTTATGAAAAGTAAGTTTATTTACAAATTTTCTACAATGAAAACATTTGATTTCTTAGCTACAGCTGATTGGTTTACTTTCCGTTAGCAATATGCTTTACTATCCAATGTCATCTGAATCATTAATTAATGTTAAAACTATGAAGTAATTAATTAAGTACTGTGCAAAATGAACAGCTTTATTCGCAACGTTAATAGTTTACGGGTTTGGGGAATAATGTATTCATATTTTTATTTTCTGACTGATTAAAAGTCACGTGTTTATATGTTGGCCAAATAAAAATAATTACAACGTTTATTTATATTACGTTTATTATAATGATCAACTGTTGTATATCTTTTAAATGAAAGCCGTATTATAGTTAGGTTTGGATTGGATTATAAAATTGTGAATTAATCCACTCAGATTTATTTGTTTTATGGGAATGTTATTAATATGTCTTATTGTTTCAGTATTCTTATTCACTATGCCGCGATCCAGAATATATAACCTTTCATAATGAAGCCGTAATGCTATTCGACTTCAGAACATGGACAATCTTAAAGTTAACATGTATTTACTGTCAGGCGTTACGAAGTTCGCCGGGTCAGCTAGTTTATCATAAATTGCTGTAATGCTTGCTCACAATTGCACCAGAACCAGAGAATTGGGTCAGTGTTAATGATTGTTTAGTAAAAAAAACGTTTTAACATCTTTTAATACAACCGCTCCCGTAAAGTGAGTAGGAACTAATGACTGGACCGAGTAGGAAGAGGAATGCGGGAGCCGGAGCCCACTCTGGCCTCGAGGAACACGCGTTTAGAGGGAACTGGACATATGTAGTGCAGCCAGTGTTACCACTTCAAGGGAGATTTTCAACTTGAAATTAACGAACAATTTTCTAGAGATTTCTAGAGAGGATGTTTTGTTTTTTGAGCAAAATTGAATAGTGAATTGTCGTATTGGTTTAAAACAAAATATAATTGTGAATTAACTGAGCTTTTAACAAAAATTTAAATTAGTCAAATATTTTCTTTTTTATCAAAATGAAGTATAACTTTATTCTTTAACCCTTTCTTGACGAGTATGGACTTTCCTGAACTTCCTTATCTCATGTGCCAAAACGAGTAGCTTATCATAACAAAAGACTTACATAGAGACATAAATTTCCTTATTTGTAAAATATAGAAAGATAATTACTAAAATACATAATGCTCATTTATTCTCATTTATTCAACGTACAATATTAATAAACCACGCCTCACATAGCCTCTCATATAATCAAATAGAGCAACATTTTTGTTCAAATTACAGTAATATTTTTATGAATTGCCTTTTAATGTTCTATTACGACGGTTAAAGAAAACTTTCTACAATGTTGGAACAGAAGTTCACGTGTGATTCTAAGGGATGAGTTAGAGATATTTTAGGATCTCTAGGAATTTCTAGGGTAAAATAATCCTGACGATGAAGAATTCTTGCTCAGTCGTCGTGGCAACACTAATTCCAGTGCCAAAGTCAGTGATAAAATAATTAAATAGTCACAATATATTTGCACACCTCAGTCGTATGTTTTGACTCTTTAACACATTTACAATATTTTATATAAAATTAAATAAAAACATTAGCAGATTTCCAGCTCTTTCCAGCTTTCTCAACAATAAAAACTTCTACGTCTGTACTTCTAAGACTCTATGTAACCAAAATTAACGAGACTATTTTCTTTTTGATACTTTTCTTCAAGACCATGTGTTAAAATAATGTTTATCTGCCCAAAATAATTTACCGGTGGAATACTCCTGTTTGCAGCACGCCTTGGTTCCTTAAATAAAATTATCATTGATTAAAAAGAATAAATTTAAATATTTGTTTGTTTGAAGATTACAAAAAGAAAGATTTGACTTTTCCTCAAACACCCAATATGAAACGGAAATATCCCTACTTTTACCCCAATTAAAGACGTCAAAACTACCAGTTTACCACCTCAATAGGTCCTGTAGCTGTTACAGGAAGATGGGCGTCGCTGAACTTGACATTATCGGGATAAGAAAGTAGGAGAAATCGACCTTGACTTTGGTTACATCAGCGGGCTGGTTCACAGCACGGCCAAGGACGCTTTCTCTGTTACATCGCGAGGCACTCCTGTGAATCTGCCTTACTTCACAACAGTGTAAACAACTGTTACGACGGGAGCGTGTGGAGGGATCCGACACGGCGAGGCGGCGAGAAACACATCGGCAATCACAACGGAACTATTGCTGACTAATATGGTTGTTGGAGGAACCAGAAAAGCCAAGCGGCTGTGGGGGGGGGTACTACCGCACCATGGATAGAGCTGAATCTGTTCTTTGCAGACTCTCCTAGAACATATCCAGAGCTGCCATGAACCTGCCAATCCAAATAGGGGTCAAGTTTTTAAAAAAACCTCCCTCAAGATATCATGCTGGAGGAAACTCGTTGAGATTCAGGAATCGCCTTAAGCACCTCCTGGTTCAAGAACATTCTTACCATGTGAGTGAGTTCATGGTAGGGTGACTGTGCCCTTCTCACTGCAAATGCGTCATTTCTTAGCCCTATGAGGTGCTACACCATAACGGGATTAATGTGAAATTACAGATGTTGATGTCAAAAGTGTGTTTTGTAGCTTCTAATCTAAGAACACTACCTCTCCATCACTCCATCATCACCTTAATGTATGTGTTCGATATTATTCAGTTTAGATACCATAGTAATAGTAATTTGCATACTCACTACATATAATTGCAATTTAAGTAAATAGAGAATCGTTTGCTCATTAAAGGTTTTTTTTAATGGCGGACAAGTTTTGGGTAATGGCGTACAGTGATCGGTATTGTTCTTCGTTGTTTGGCATTACCATAAACTGATATTTCACTAGTCTTACATGTTTTATAGCGGGCAGATACTAAGTAAACGGAAACGCTCTACTGAAAAAGCTAAGGAACAAATTTATCTTAAAATTAATAGGTAATATCATTTTGGATTTAGAAATAAAATGCCTTAGGTGTTTTTTTGGCCATTCCCCTACTCTCCCCTACTGTTTACGGCAATAAAGAATTTATTATTATTTTTAGTAAGATACTAAACTATTCATGCCTGGTAGATTCACGCCACATAACACCAAAGAAAGATAATTCACGATAACCTTTCTAGTTTACCTGATAAAAACCTGTCTTATAGTTCGATTTAATATCATCCTTAAAGTATGAATTGAGACCTCCAGACCTTTTGTAGTTGTTGCACTCGAGGGGTTTGTCAAGTATGATTTTCCATATAGGCTGTAAGTCATGAGAAAACCTCTTTTTACAGTTTCAGAACTGTTCCAAACAATCCAGCTACATTGAACAGCCAGAAGCCTCATCATTATCTCATTATAGGTTATTCATGTAATGTCATTTATCATCTGTTCTCAACATATAACACCACTTAACAATGAGCAACTTCCAAAGTGTGTTGAAAATTGGAAATAAAATTTTATGTCAACAGGATGAAAACTAAAAATACAAGATATAAATACTAGAAAAAAGCAAAACTAAGATCAATGTAGCAAAAGTGAAATGAGTAAAATGATTTTGGCAAATGATGAATAGCACATAATATTAAGGGTGAAGTACTACGACCAGCCGAAAAACAGAACTTTATATTGAACCCGGTACTTAATCTGGGCCACTCTACGATGAAAAGTCTGCATGCTTGGAAACCTGTCTTCCCTATCTTAGAGGCCTCGAAAACTCGCGTTGGTATGTTCTGGGTAGGAACCTCTTTGGTATGAACAGGGTATGACCCTCTTTGGTATGTTCAGGAGAGGAACCTCTTTGGCATGAACAATGGTATGAACCTCTTTGCTATGTTCAGGGGAGGAACCTCATTAGCATGTTTAGGGTAGGAACCTCTTTAGTATGAACAGGGTGTGAACCTCTTTGGTATGTTCTGGGGAGGAAGGTAACGCCTTCTGGAGAATTCTCTGGATCAGTTCCTCGGTACAATGTGATATCCACTTAGTCAGAAAAATGGTACCATCCTATATTTCATGTGCCAACTTTGCAAGATCAGTTTGTCTGTGTCCAAGCAAGATGTTGTGGAAGAATATAAAACTACTACATAAACTACTACTGTTGATAAAAGAGTTCCGATAAGGAAACCCAAACCTGATCTCAAGAATTGTAACAAAACGCTTTTGGACATTGTCAGTTGACTATTTGAGTTAGTTGATACGGGGACCAAACAGTTGGCCAGTAATCTAAGACTGGACAAACCAGGTACTTGTATAGAATCAAATCCTTACTGCCAACTTTTAATTGCTTTTATTGCCATTGGCGCCATCATGGACATTCACCTTTGGCTACAGAACTGGCAGAGCGCTCTAACTCCAATGTGGTCGGTACCTGACTGTCTCTGATTACACCTCACGTATTGCACGTTGTTTTGTGATGAGAATTTTACATTTTAAGAAGTGAAATAAAATGGTAGAATAATGAGACGGCATTTTTATATACATTTTGACCTCAATGTTAGATCGCATTAGAATACAATAGCAGTACAATATCTGAGATGGCAAAGCAGCTGGGCCAAGCATGAATGAAAGATGAGAGTAGTATGGGTATGATGATTGGTGTAGTTTTGTTTCCTTCAGAGACTAATCGTCGGTATGGGCTAGCCAACATGTTGTGTTGTCTCATTTGTGGCCATGGCTTTTCCTTTTTTACAACGCTTATCTGAATTTATCATGGTGAAACATGTTTTTTTAATATTCATGCTTTGGTTTAGGCCCCCCTTTCTTAACCTGATTGAGATCCTGAATGTAGCAAGAAAGACATGATACAGTTTTGGACTAGAAGGAGGAACCAAGGAGAATTCTAACTACACCAAAGATATACGACTACTAGCTACACCTATGATATACTAGCTACACCGATGATATACTAGCTACACCTATGATATATAGCTACACCTATGATATAATAGCTACACCGATGATATACTAGCTACACCGATGATATACTAGCTACACCGATGATATACTAGCTACACCGATGATATACTAGCTACACCGATGATATACTAGCTACACCGATGATATACTAGCTACACCGATGATATACTAGCTACACTTGATAGACGAAGGATTTACCAGTTATCCTCTAATATCATTTATAAGATTTTATAACTGATATAGCTAGTATATTGATCTACACTTGATATACTAGCTACAGGATATACTTACCCGATGATATTACATATACTAGCTACGTATGTATATAGCTACACCGATAAGCTATACCGATGAATATTAGCTTAAAACTATATACTAGCAACATCATAATCTAGCTATGATATATTACAACTTCTATACTACCAATCTAATAATAATATATAATCTAAGTATCTAGCTACACCGATTATACTAGATAATACGTATAAAAAATTTATCTTACAGTTTTATATAGCTGATTATATACTAGCTAACCGATTTTTATACTAGCTACCTGTAAATACCGCTACACCGTTTATAGCTACCGCAGTTATATAGGATACACCGAAAAAGCTACACCGAATGATATACTCTACACCGATGATAAATAGCTAGCTAAAATATTATAACTTATACACATGAATGATATACTAGCTAATATATGATATACTGGCTATATACCTAATATAATATACCGATAATATATAAATGATTAGAACTTAAAATACTAAATATCATTTTTGATTTTTAACTGAAAATTTTTTTTTTAAACAATAATACCTTGTTAGAATCTAACTCAGTACTTTTGTGCATTTGTTCTTCAATATTTAAAATCATGTTACAGCAATTAATTTTTTATTAAAATTTAATCCGAAACAACCTATTTTAAATATTATTTCGTTAATATTTTAAAGTGCGAAAACTTACATACTTTCCATACAAACAAGAAAGTTACATAGAATAATCTCAAACTGACAAGGATAAATGTGTAACGTGCTGAGCTTGTAATATAACTTACAGATATATTTATTAGAACATGTTTTTACTCACGTGACCTCAACTCAGGACGTGTTCCCCGGACCCTGGACGTTTTTAGTCGTAGGTTCGAGCCCGGCCTTAGGCAATCACATCTCTAATACCGGAGGGTCAACCATTAATTCTCATCAGTTTAAATATGTTTTTTAGTAATATGCATAGTGTTGCAGTTCGTTCAATTTTTTAAAATGTCTATACAATGTTTCCTGGCAACAAACAAATTCTATAAATATAATTTTTTATTTAAACCAGTATCATAGCAACAACTGTGGTAAACTTAATAAAAATGTTTTAACAAAATTTTACGCCACGGTGAAATAATGAAATAAATTTTTTCAACTGTTTAATACAGTTAATACTTAATTTTTAACTATTATATTTAAATTGATTAATACATGTAAACAAAATTAAATATGAATAAGAGCACTTGTAATATATTTCATACTCCATACTTTAATACTACGTACTTCGCTTCCACGCTACTTCCTTCGCTCTACATCCTTCATAATCCATACTTCATATCTTCATCCGCTCATGATGAATATGACGCACACAGATGGGAAATCAAAGTTACAACACGAATTATAAAATTATATAGACAATGTATCATAGATCGTAGCTGACATGGACAAATGACGTTTATGACCTTTGAGTCTTCAACACGGCAGAGGTTGTAGTGTCTGCCGGCAGGGGGCGCGGCGGGTGTGCCCGTGGTCGGACAATGGTGGGTCTCTAGCGCTATTAGAGTATTAGAGTATAGTGTTGCATGAGAGTAAGCAATAAACTATCAAGCGGGGGACAAGGGTAACATCGGCCACTTTTTGGTAAAAACATGTTTATTTGTATAAACAACATAGCATGTTTCATAATAAAATTGTTTTACTATTTGTAAAGTATGATGGTAATCTAAATCTAATCTAATAATATTTTTTATAATCCCTGTATGTATTTTCAAATGGATATATCTTAGCTCCTGGGGGGGGGAGTTGGCAATTTGCGAAACCGAAATTTAAAAACTGTGACGTTTTATTGTTAGTGACATAATAGTTTTGTTATAAGAACAGCTGTTTAAATGAACAGAAAACATTGCCTTTAGTCATTCCATGGTCTAACCATTTCCCATAGGGAAGTAAATACAAACATATTCTGTTTAATAACTACAACTTGTGCCATAGCTGTTATACATTAGGAGGGATAACATAGTCCTAGAATTAATTTACTATAGGTTTAAAATGACAAAACAGCAAGTGGCCAAAATAACTCCAAACCCTGGGTAGCTTAGGAAAATTTTTATAATAATAATATAATAAAATAATTTTATATAATAAAAAAATATATACTCGTATAAAGCTTTTTAAAAATTCTGATCAAAATGGCATCCCTGGCAATGGAATTATTAAAACGTCTTAAGAGTATACACTATTAGTATAGTGAATACTCTTAAGACGTTTTAATACTGTCAAGAGGGACTACTTTCACCAAAAATATGAGACATTCAAAGTATATTTAATATTTAGTAAGTAGTAGTAAGTAACAGTATAGTTACTGTTATAGTAACATATAGTGTATTGTGGGGCTCCAATGTTAATCTTATGTAGGGTAGGGGAAAATTAATATTTCCCATATTAATCAATATTTTTGGATAAAACTTGATATTTAGCTTCATGTGGTTGAGATCTATCCATTTATGTTTAAAAATCATAGTTTATGTGTTTATCATGGCAGCAAACCTGCATACTCTTTTCCCATATTAATCATATAGGCAATAGGCAAACTCTTTTATTTATGGACAGATGTTAATGAAAGTTGGTATAAATGTTAAGATAAAAATTATTTATGGTAGAAATGACTACTTTCAGTGTTCATCACAGCAGCTAACCTGCACACTCTTTCCCATGTTAATCTTATGGAGAATAGGCAAATAATTCTCACGTTTATGGACAGATTTTTATAAAACTTGTCATGTATTATTATTATTATTATTACATTATTGATTTGGAAATTCGCTGAGTACGCAGGTCTGCTGTGACGGGGGTATTTTAATAACATAATAATACCATAACTGCTCATTGGAACATTCATATATCCTAGATTGAGCGATAAGAATAATCACTGACAGTTAAAATTTATTTCCTCATTCAAATATGACCGCAACCTCATTTACTAAAGTAATCAAACCAGACGAATTCACCACTAGTGAAGGACGCCTTGAAAGGAGCGGCTGTATTAGTGACGTTTAGACACGCACACACACACACACGCACGCACGCATACACCGACGGTCCGTGGGACATGTGCCAACTGCATGTTTCTAGTGTTCGTGCTAACGTTGTGTAAAGAGTCTTACATTATAGTTATCACCTGTTGTACTTGAGGCAAAGCGGTTTGTAATGACAGTATTTGCATTTTTATCATATTTTAAAAAATATATTAAAATTTGTGTAAATTACTATAACGATCATTCTTAAGATGCTTGTCAATTAACATGTTGAATGTGACGTGATAGAATGTGGAGAACGCGCCTTGGTGTGTGTAGACAAATCATTATTTACAACGTCGTTTAAATGGATCATTTTAAAGTTTATAAAATTTACTAGCCTTCTATGGCAGTCTATATATTAAAAATGTTCTCGAGTAAGAATGTGTAATTAGTTAGTTACTGAAATGTTGACCTACCCAGGTAAGTATTTTAAGCCAAGTATGAGTGAGAAATGAGTGTAAGATGACTGTGGCGATCTTGTAGTCTTGTTACCGACTAAAGTTGACATGTTCCTTAAACAGAACTGTTAATTAATAGCCCAACTGTTAATGACATATCTAAGGAACCTACAGTTGTAACGTGTAGTTCGAAATACTGGCTCTGAATATTATGAATTGGTCTAATTATGAAGATGACTTTTTCAGATGGACTTAGTATTCAATTGTGCGGACATTAAACCACACCAGAGAATATTCCATCCACAGACCATCGCTAACTACTATCCACAATTCGTGACCTCCAAGTAGTTGGATGACAGGACCACCCCTTATGTGGCCGCCCTAGTCCCATTGATTCTCATCAGCACCAAAAATCCTGCAATTTTTAACATATTTTAACGGTTTAGGGAACGAACGAAACCTTCATATTGTTACTAACTTTGACTAATTAATTGTTGAAAGGTAATTAATTAATAGCAAAATTACAAATGGCGACGTGGTCCGGAATTCAGATCTTTAACTCTAAAAGTTTATTCGTTTTATACAGTACATTTATAAAAACAGAGTGATGTCACTGAAGCTTAAGAGTCAAGAATAAGGAAGAAAAAATAATAATTACGGTACGGCTGTTATCAACTAAAAAATACTGTATTCGTAAAATGAATAGGAATGTTTTGTTAGCTAAATAGTTTTTAGTTTTCTTTAATTTATTTCTGTTTTCAATTCGGACACAATCTGTTGTACAGATCTTTAACTTTTCCCACACACATTCACATAGTCAATAAGTAGTATCTGAACATAGCTAATGTAGGGGTTTTGACCGAAATAATCACAGATATGGATGACGACACTAGGGATGGTGCTGGATTAAATAATAAGAACATTTATAACATACTAGCTTAACTCCACAGAACGCAGTTTGATGAAATATTTACCGCCTATCTATAAACACTATACAGCGCTCGAGTCGAGTTAAATATGCGAATGATAAATATTTCATACTCTCAGTGAGTACAAGGCTATTTACAAAACATTATAACAATAGACTCATAATGGATTCCGGTCAAGTTACACAACAAACTAAAACCATTATAGAAATCCAAAATCGCCACAAACAGAACACAACAACTAATTATAAAATTAAAAGAACCCACGGGACAAAAGGTGTGGACCAGGTACAATCAATCACAAAAACAGCAGGTATCCGCTCTCAAAGGAAAAGTGAAATCCAAGAAAATTTCTCAGGGGGTGAGCGACCGGAGGGTAACCTGACGCGTTTTTTACGCCTGGGGGAGGGGCGACCCGTCGATAGGGTCGATTCGAAAAAACACCCAGACATCGAAAGTGAAAATCTGGGCGGAAGTTCTTCTTTAAAGGACTTCCGAAACCTATGCGGTCGGATTGCGTAAACGTTTATTTTTTATTTGAAATCCGATCAGTTCATCCCTCAGCTGCGGTCGAAGCGGATGTGCTGTGATTGTTTGTAGAGGAAATTGGTCGAGGAACAGTAACGCGATCGTCCTGGTCACGGGCTAATTACAGACGTCGTCCTCCGCGGACTTCGGAGACGAGGATGCTGACCATATGGACGGCAGCAGGGCAGATGGTTGGATGGTCCTGCAGAGAGAGCATTGTAATCAACCGATCGGAATAGGTTTTTATTTTTTAACAATCCATTCATTTCGATAAGTAGCCCCTTATTAAAGATTCAAATATAGATTCGTGTTGTTAATTTCCTTAGGTTTTTATGTGGCCATATGTTTAGGATGCTCTGATCTTTTCATAAAATGTTTCTTGTGGTGTTTTTGAGGATTTTAAAACCTTTGAATTTCGTAAAACAGCAAATTTGAAAGATGTTCCTTGAGAGTCTGCTTTACTGGCAAAATATTTCGATAAGGCCCATAAGAACAATGTTAATTTTTTATAACATTACTCGTTTACACGTTAGTCGTAAAAAGATAGTTGGAGTGTTAAACTATGTAAAGCCTTAGCTAAGGAATTATATTATTGTTTTTTTAAATCTCAAAGTATATTCCGAAAAAATATTATCACCACGTAATTTCATCGAATAATTAACAATTAGTTATCTTATTTTACATGGAAAAATAAAAAATGGAGAATGTAAATCCCCTGACAATTTCTCGATTACCATCCTCGTCTTTTTACTACTGTCGAGTGATCATGTCAAAAATTTAACATTATTCTTATGGGGTTAACATCCAAGATGGCTAATACTAACTCTTCATTTGTAAATTCGTGGTATCACTTTACGCAATAAAGAACGTAAACTTAATCATTCGAAATATATTATAGATTGTGAGATAATATTTTTTTATATAACTAACCAAGTTTCATTGGCGTACTACGAAGAAGTAGAGTACAAAGTAAGATAGCAATATGTAGCATTATTCCTGACAAGCTGATCCATTTGTCAGAGTTATTTATGAACAGCTCAATGACTATGGACAGCTCCGTGATCGATTACAATGAATAGCCTCACGGCCAGGTCGGTTGATTGTTATAGCAATACGAAACGAACACTGCGTTAACTTTCAATCACAGATTCAAGAACTAATTGAATATTTTTATAAAAACCTCAGCTACAATATAATTATGGCCTGAGGCCTGTGCGATCAATTAAATGCAGTGAGACTAGAGGCTAGAGGTAACCACTTATGATCTGACAGGAGTTGCCCGCAACTGGTTTCGAATAAGGAACGGTGGCCTAAGCCTTTGGCCCTGAGCAACCTTTCCGTATCTATTTGAGGTTAAGTCTAAGGTGGCAAAAGTGCCTTGGGTAATATTTGAGCAAGAAGTTGCTCCCCGGACCGTCCGTTTCTTTCACTCGCTGGCTGCTGAGGTCAGTATGGGACAGGTCAGGCGGGTCGTTGCTCTAATTACTGGACACGGCCATTTTAGGAAACATCTACTCACTCTGAGGATCATTCGTGTATGACACAGAGCGCAGGCTAATGTAAAGGCTCCGAGGAGACTGCCAATCACATCATCCTAGACTGTGACAAGGGAAGGGCCCTTTTCGGTCTTGAGAAATCGCGTGAGTATTCAACGCTAATATAAGGAAAAAGGTTCCTGATACTCGTGGAAGGCATAGCTTCGGTAATCGGCAATCGGCTTACCCATTTAGGAAACACAATAGACCACAAGGTTAGCGTGTTGAAACCTGGGAGTCCTACCCCTGATAAACCAATCACTTGAAAGATAAGTCTTAAAAGGGTAGATCTAAAAATTAATGTGGTTAGCCTAACGATACAGTAATTTCAATCGTTGGAAGTTTACAATTATTATAATACATATCCACGGTGGTAAAATTGAAACTAAACAGAAAGTGAAAAGAGATCTTATATTCTGGAGACACTGGCCCAAACGAAGGGGTACCTATATTTAAGCTGAATATGAATGAGTGTATAATGGATTTTATGACATACTAGCAGTAAGCCCGTCCTTTGTACGGGTTGTAGGATTCAGTTTAAAGAAGAAAGATTATCATACCAAAATGTAAACCTGAAATCCTAAACAAAGCAGTACAAAGGAAATAAATCAATACTCAGCTTTATTATTTAGCATTACTTTACAATTAAATGTATTAAAACATGTAAAACAATGTATGATTTCGAAATGGGTTTAAAATTAATAACTACTATAAACTAACTAATATTGATTTTACAGCTGTTTGTTTTTATTTATACTAAATCTTTAAACAACAAAGACATCTGATTATTACCAGTAGGTTAATCATTGAAAACTGAATCAAAATGCCAGTAATATCGCGTTAAAGTGGATTTTAAAATGCTCGTTATTTACTTTTCAAGGGGGGTGGGCGATTTCAAGCATTTACAAACCTTCTCTGGAATGTAGAGAATACATGAAATAGGTTTCATTGTAACCAGTAAAATTGATTTTGCTCAGAAAAGCCGGATCTAAAAAAGACAAATATCTTTTTGACATGGATAAATCTAGGCACTGGGGGGTGTTAGCGTTGTAGTGTAACACAAAATAGTGCAACGGAAGTCATTTCTATAGAAACTACCAGAGCTATTATAGTGAATTTTTAATATAAGAATAAGAACAGCTGTTTATATGAACTGAAAACATTCCCTTTAGACATATCCATAATATAACCTATTTCACACAGAAAAGTAAATTGATCAGAAAAGTCAGATCAATCTGGTGACCTTCGTATTGTGAAGCGGGTACTATTTATAACCACTGAACCACCTAGCCAGTTCCTTTGGGGAAAAGACCTTAATAACCTTTCCTTACACACAACACCCAAAGTCAATGGTTCTCTCTGTTTCAATGTTAGGCTAAACCAGGGAATGGAAGCGATAGTCATAGGTATACTGGCAATTATGCCCTTTTCTGGTAGTATCTAAAGGTCATCGAGTGAAGAATCAATTTCTGAATGTCAGAGACTGGTCACTCCAGCCTGGGGGTTTGTTTTGAGGTAGTTTATCTTACTCAGGGGTGATGCAGATATACCCATTACTTATTTCCCCATCCATATGGATTTCTTATTCCCATTGGCAGCGCGATATTCCACTCAGCCAGTTATATTGATACTTCATAATCAGCATTTTCAAACCTGTTAAACATAAACTACCGAATCACCGATAATCCTATCCCATAGTCAGTATGTGACTCAGACATTTAATCTTAAATTATGATGATTGAAGTCACCCGAGAAATATATATATACTCCAAGGCTGTTCAGAAATTTATTCAAGCTGCTGGATTATCGGTATGAAGTGACAGCGTTGATATTCAGATTATCGAAATATATTGGGGAAAGGATGGATTTTAGAAGGAATATAAATATAACGTTTTGTAATATAACGTTTCGCAGAATTCATAGAGTAATTCAGTAGTATAGCACTTATTATATTATACGAATTAATACTACAAGCTATCGCTCCAAGGCTGTACTCACCTTCATAGTTTTAGTAAGTCACACATAATAACCACACTTGTTGAACTTTGGTAACCTGCATGGCGAAGAAACCTATGTAGCGAACACCTGCTTGGCAACACCTTGGTCTCTGTTATATTTTGAAACTGATAAATATCAATTAGTACTCGAGGACAATGTCTTGCGCAATAAGGAGTATATTTGTAGTAACTAATATCATTATATTGATAATGATATTAGTATATCAATAAATATCACTTTTTATGTATTGCTGTTCAGAATAGCCCATCCGTTAATAAAAATAGGTTCTTACGCTTTCAAATCAGTAAGTCTACTCAAAGATGTTCAAGTGTTGGACGTAGTCAATACTTGTAAAATAAGTCCACATCAGTGGTTTAAATTTTAAAGACTTTAAGCTCTAAGTGTGTTTATTAAATTATATGCTTATTATGAAAAACTTCAGTATTTGTCATATTAAGTATTAGTGATACTTCAAGGCAATCTTATCAGTTATTGGTAAGTCATATATATTTTCATATTTTAAATGTAATAAAACAATCTTTATCTTCTTAACATATAAAATAGAAAGTATGTATATATTATGTTTGTATATATGTAACATATAGACTCCGGAATCGCTTGAAATATTGTAATAAAACTTGCAGGAATTATTAAGTATTATTCGAGGATAGTTTCTGTAAAGCTTGGTCCAAATCCGTCCAAAGGAGTCCTACAAATGTTACAATTTCTCGTTTTATAAATTTAGTGTTTGCAAAACTAAGAGCTTTGATTAAACAATTTGAACGTTTCTTAAGACTGTATAAATTACTGTTAGGCGATACGCCGAAGTTCGGCTGATAACGCTAGTCTGTATATAAATATAGTAAATGTGATATAAATATAAAGTAAAATAAACTATAAAATAACATAAGTTAAATACCGCTATAATGCTGCAATACTAATGACAGATCATAGATCATGTTAGTTATTCATACAAAACAACTGAACTGTGTTCACCCTGGCAACGTTTCCGCTTTACTCGTGAAGAACTAAGAAGAAGTTTCTGCTCATTTTTCACGTTTAATTACTTTAATTATTAGTCTGTATCTTATGTAAAGTCTGGCATAGTCCGCTGTAACATGGGGAATGTAATTTATGCCTGTGGTCTAAGAGAAATGAGCTCTAACATGCATGGATCATACTGAGAGCTCAGTACAGTGAAATAGTGGGAAATAGTTATTTGTGCAACAAGAGTGAAAAAAACAAAAGTGAATCTGAAGGTTGGGAAAAATATTATTTGCGCCACTTTCCCCTACAAAATTATCTTTAAAGAATAAATAAAACCATCAAGTCTGAGAGCGAAAAACGGATGAATGCCTTTTTGGAAACTGGAGAGGAATCAGCTAAAACCCGCAAAATCAATTTAGCAAACAATTACCTTTCCATTGGCCACGCCGGCGCGGTAGCCTACACAATAGGAGGAGTGCCTCTGGAATCATAACGTGGAAGATGTGGATGGGTTTTGGCGAAAACGCAATTCCGCGGCCATTGTTGCGATAATGACGGCGGCATATGGCGCCGTAGCTGTAGCCGGTCTGCCGCTGTAGCGCTGTACCTACTGTTGCGTCACGCCATATGTCTCACGGGCTGGTCATTTGGAAAATCATCTCACGCTCGAAGAGGTAATTGAGTGTTTACTGCCGATGCAGAATCCGATACCTGCTGCTGCCTTCAGCGATTTGCAGTCTGAAATTGTACTTGGTTACTAGTGCAGGACGTCCAGTAGGGTGCTTCTATTCGTATAAGAAGTGTGGCCCAACCCAAGAGAACGTCGTCGACTTGGTGATTAAAGGATCTGACTTGATGGAAGGGCATTTAGAATGCGTGAATCGACAAATATCGTAAGAGTTTAGTCTAAAATAATTTAAATTAATCTTAATCGTAGGATATTAACATGAATATTTATAAGGAGGTTATATACTCGTATATGTTTACCATCCATAAGGTTAATATGAGAAGAGTCAGTAGATTTAATATTATGAGAAAGAAAATAATTTAGATTCCTCAGCATACATTAGTAGATGAATACAATGACAAGTGAATTTTTCTTACACCATTTCCTCATCTCATATGGACTTTAATTGTGGGTTAATTCCACCGAAGCATGCAAAAAAACGAGTCACCAGACTTCCAAGAAAAATGTTGGTCTAAGACACCTATTTAATTTAGGTACCTGTATCATTTTAGGTAACTTTACAATCCCTACTCTTTATGTCAAGCTCATCTTCAAGGTCTCGTTTTTTAAGTCCAAACATAAGAATATCTCCAGAAATGATCACGAACACAAAAATTCTACTAGAAACAACTGTGCTTCAATACCCAATTCATAGAACATTTTTTCTTGAAAAAATCTCTGCTTAAAACAATTGTCCAACACACGTAACAGGATGAGTCCTCTTCAACAAAGTTCTAACTACTTTTAATAAATTTCCTATTCAAATACTGCACATACATTCACTCAGAGTACGTGATGTGCAATTTCCTGAAAGCCTGACTCCTCTGTAATACTTTATAAAGATCCTTTTGTGCAAATGTATTAATTTGTTAATGCACTTTATAGGTTTGAGGCTTTACAATTGACAAGCCTCCAGCTCAGGCGGGTTATTACTTTTATACCTTATTACCTTTCTGAAAAGCGACCTACCCAGGTAGGTATTATGAGCCAAGTGTAAGATGATTGGGGTACGATCTTGTAGTCTTGTTACTGAATAAGGCTGACATGTTCCTTAGGCAGGACTGTTAATTAGCCCAACAGTCAATGGCATATCTAAGGGACCTACAGTTTAACATGGAATCCCAACCACTGCCTCTGGATTACGAACTGGTATAATTATGAGGATGGTCTTTGCGGATTAACGTAGTATATAATAGTGCGGACGTTATAGGTATTACACCCACCGACCATACTTCACTACTATCCACAATTCGAGACCTCCAAATAGCTGGATTACAGGACGACGCCAACTTCCCAGTTAGACAGGACTATTAATTATTAGCCCAACGGCCAATGACATCTCAGATACCTAAAGTTTGACGTGAGATTCGAACCACTGCCTTCTTGCATGTTCTGTACAGACGTTATGAACAATAAATAAATAAATTACAAAAGAGATTCAGTACGAAATCGAACCGGCGACCAGTTATTACGTCACAACTAAGATGTAAAGCTATTCTTAAGATCGGACTCTTAATTAAGTATTTCAATTATCAAAGTTAGAGGCGTAAGCCTTAGCGAAACGATAAACCATCAAACTAGGATGGCGTTGGAAATACACAAAATACGACGCCTGGTGCAGGTGTGCCATGAAGTGTTTTGTTAGGCTCCAGAGCTCAGAGCTGGAGCCGGAGGACGTGGACATGAGCGGGGAGCGGTAGCGGAAGGCTACGGTAACGACTCCAGGGACAAGGACCTCGCGTCGACCGTCTTGCGATACTACCGGAGTACCGGAGTACTGGTATGGAAGAATGATATGCGTACCGCGAGCACTACATCAAGAGAACGTCACAGCTGACCGTAATAATACTTAAACCATAGTTGAACTGGACATAAGGAAGGAAAACGGCAATAGTGGAAACATATTGAAAAATATTCCTGAGGACAGAAGACCAAATGAGCCAAAAGATGATGGAACCAGGTTCGGAGGGAAATTGATGCTTACGAGGTCTAATGTCCAGGAAAATTCGTGTTTTCTTGTAATATTAAGTTTAAAATCTAAAAATTTAACATTACGCTTATGGAGAATAAAATGTAAACAATACAAACCAAAACAGCTGTTTATAACCGTTTGACAGTTCTTGATTGAAGACTGCGGGGAACAATATAGAGGTTATGCATTAATATTTATTTTATGAATTAAATAAATGCAAAATTATCAGGTTACTAAACAATTTGTAAAAACTAAAGGATAACATAGCTGTGCGAAATAAAAGCAGAAAAAAGTATTTCCAAAATCTTCCGTGTTTTGATAGAAAACGTATTCTTTGTATTGCTTGAAGCCACTGTAACAAACATTTTTTTAAATTAAATTTCTCTTTGCTTTTTATATTCTATAATATTATAAAGGAGGTGGTTTAATGTATGGATAATTGTTTGTTTTGTGGACGTTTAAACGGCATCGCTCAATTGATTAACGTGTGGGTTTGTAGCGTGTCGTGTTTGTGGGCGAGTTCCATACCCACCACGAAACTGATCACCATAACAGTTTGTATTAAACGGTTTTATTTCAACACATAAATGATCATTAAATAGATGTGTTTTAACATTAACTTTTATAATCATGTCTTATTCTATCGAGCAAAGCTGTTCACCTAATAATACTTAAACCATAGTTAGCGTTGAACTGGACATAAGGAAGGAAAACGGCAATAGTGGAAAACATATGAGACCAAAAGACCAAATGAGCCAAAAGATGATGGAACCAGGTTCGGAGGGAAATTGATGCTTACGAGGAAGATTGCTGCTAAGTATGTAGGCCTACTAACTCAAATAATAATATATGTTATAAGTGGAAAAAGTGTATTGACAAACCTACACCACTGTATAACTAACTATTAAAAATGTTTGTGTCTAACTTTTTGACATGGATATGTCTTAGCTCCGGGGAGGGGGGGTGTTGGCGATTTGTAAGATGGAAAACATGTAACAGGTTTCAATAGAAACTACTAGAGCTGTTGTATTGAATTTTAAATATAAATGAATAAGATCAGCTGTTTAGATTAACTACAACCATTCCCTTTATACATATCCATGATCTAAACTATTTTCTACAGGGAAGTAAATACAAACATTTTTTTATATTGTGTACTTCCTTATGTTTTATATAAAATAAACCAAGTCCTAAATTCCTACACCCTTGGAAGAGTAATGAAATATTCGAAACAGGTAGAAGTTATTTCATCCTTTTCGTCATTTTGTTAAGTATGTACTAACTAATAAGTGTTGTTAGTAGAAAAGGTGTATTGACAAACTTACATAATTTTATAACAAACTTTTAAAACAATGAATGTAAACAATAACAAATAATATGACAGTTATACATGTGTTATACATTTAACATATGCTATCCATTAGCTGCTGACCTAATCTACTACAGAAGCTGTACTGTTGAGGCCAAGTACCTACTGCGGTACGATAACTACTCAGTGATTACGTTGTTCAGTATATTGTCATGGATACGTCTCAGCTCGGGGAGATCGCGTTGTTGTGTAACGCAAAACAGTGCAACGGAAGTCGTTTCCATAGAAACTAACAGAGCTGTTGTATTGATTTGTAATATACTGTATAAGAATAAGAACAGCTGTTCAGACGAATTGAAAACATTAACTTTAGACTTATACAGGATCTAACATATTTCCCAATGGGAAGTAAATACAAACATTTTAAGTTGGTAGTCTAATAGTTAGAGAATTGGGATTGAACCACTAAACATGCCTGTAACTAGTATTCGTTTGACAGTATGATAGAATCTTTAACCTAGACTTTGCCAGCCCACGTGTATTACAGATGTTTGCATGGAACTTCACTCCTATCAAAGATAGGGTGAATCGATCAATAACTAGGTTAACAGTACTGATAGTAAGTTCATATTTATATGTAATCTAAAATTACTTGTAAAAGCCAAATACCATTGACTGACGGAAAATTTATCCTAGAGCTTTTAAACCCATATTCCTAAAATCACCTCCACCATCGCCTGATATTTATATTTAACCATATAATACATTCTTAGAAAATCAGTTGAACATATCAGCACGAACAAGATACAGGTATCATTTCCATTTTAAATAAATCCATTAAAACCGAAATTAGCATAGTTGGGATGTTAAATACGCATAGAGCGGTGCCGGCGCATGAGATGTACAGTCACGAGCTATTATGTACAGTCCGGTGCAGGATCGTGAGGCGGCATTCGTACCGCCTTACAGCTGTAAATCTCTGCAACAGCCAGCTGATAACAGGCAACAATCGCCGGTAAATCACCTGTTGTCAGGGGTACCAACTGCGCTGTCAGACGCATCAAAGTTACCGCAACTGTGCATTATTCGAACTCTACGCCGTTGTCCGAACAACGGCGCCGCGCCGGAGTAGACGCAATCCTTATTGTACGACATCTAGCAACTGGTATGAGAACTATATTTACGGTACAAGCAAATGTAGTCGTCTCATGACATTTGATCAGTTTCATGGACAATTATAATATAGTGTATTAATAATAAATAGTAATATGGTTTAAACAACTCTTACTCATGATAAAGGGGCATAATTTCTAAGACTTTCACATGGAATTTGAGAACTTTCAGTACTTTTCGCCCTATGTGCTTTTACATGAACGCCTCTGAATTTTAATTAATCGTCAAATATAGTTTTTCTCTTATAGATTCATTTCCTCGATATGGCATAAAGAATATGAAGAATTTATAGAGCTTAAACAAAAAAAATGCAATTGGCCAAGTCACAGTGGTAAATCGGGCCAGTCTTACAATATACAATTAACAGTAGGGTCTATTCTAATGAATCACGGATTTCAAGTTTAAAACTAAAGTAAGGAATAAAAAAGAGAATCCTTTGAATATAGTCGAAGTTTTATGACTTTAAATGAAAAAGAAATCATTTACAAGAACAGAGCAGTAAATAAAGACACACAATTCCTTTGAATTTTTTTCTATTACGAGATTCCTCGGGTCACACTCATAAATCTCTTTAAGGATATAGAAAGGATTTTCCGGTAGCCAATTTTCAATTTTTACATTTTGAATTTGGAAGCTCTGAATAAGGCAGTTTGTTGAAACATTTGATAACTGAAAATTTAAAAACAATAACAATCGAAATCCAAAATAAATAAATCTCAACAGACATGGAGTTTCAATGTAATTGTTGGGAAACAACTGAAAATCAGGGGGTGGATTTTGTAGCATTCTAACTGCTATGCTGGTATATTTGGTTAGAAAATATTATAGCAAATAGATTTTTCCTCTATACACCCATAAATTATTCTGGACAGCAGGGGGCTTGATGTCGAACATGCGTCTATGCATTGTCTCTAGACGTGGAATCCGAACCACTGTCTCTAAATTACAAATGGTCTAATTATGAGAATGGTCTTAGGGGATTAACGTAGTATTCAATAGTGTGGACGTCAGTCCACACATGAGAACACTACACCCACCGACCATCGCTTACATCTATCCACAATTCGTGACCTCCAAGTAGCTGGATGCACAAGACAGGACACGCCACAGTTCCTAGTCTTCTGAATGACCAGTCGGCTAAGTAAACCATCCTTTTCCGAACCCTCTCCTTTCTTGCCAACCCGTTCCTTCCAGGCCCTTCCGATGCAGTCATTGGGTTCTTCAGCAACAAATGACACAACTCTCTTGTACTTCAGCCGCTTCTCAGGTCTGGGAAATATGGGTCTCATTTTAAATTAACTATATAACAACCTCAATTAATTGTCCATCACTGTAGCCCTAGGACCTGTGCGAGGTGCCGTAGCGACATGAGTCACACAGACCGTTCATGATCTGACAGGAGTTGCCGGCCGCTAGTTTGGATCAAGGTAAGTTCCCCATACTGGGTCAGGAAGGTTAGAGATTCCTATTTTCTATTTTGATGTTTATGCCATAATATTAAACGAATGTCTTATAGCTCAAAATAATGTTTTTATACATAGAGCGGAAACTTCAAAATATTTAATGTTGTTACACAGCTCCTGTTCATTTGACCCCTTTAATAAGCACAACTTAATCAAGATTAAGTTAAAAAAGGTTAAATTCAGTCAGTAATGTTTGAAACATTTTACAGTGTAATAGATTTTACAACATGTTACATTAATAGACGAATCGTCGATTTTACAACATGTTACATTAATAGACGAATCGTCTGTACATTAAAGGGCATTCATTATGTAGGCCATTCACTACCTTTGTTCACAAAGCTTATCTCATTTAATCCGTACTTTCAACAGTCAGAACTAATTGGAACCCTATTTAGACCAGATTAATGAGGTTTGTAAATGTATTTTGAACAACTGCATGCCACTTATCAATAACTGCAAGCTACTCCGCTATCCTATATTGACCGCCGATAAGGACAAGGGGAAACGACATACAGATAACTAACACGTTCTTAAACAGGAATACGATTAATTGTAGTAAGATACCTTATAAATTTTATTTCTAGTTTTTTCGAAAACAGTAGGTGTCGCCGGAAATATCTTGATACTAGACCGTACTTCCTTTTCGGGTTAGGTATCCAACTCTTCCGTTCCATGTGAAAATCCAACACCTCGCAAAAGGTGAGAACTCACAAAAACCTCTATTGTAGCTACGAAAAACTATAAAAACTTGTAAAAACGGTCCGACACAAACGCGGAGATGAAGCGATAGAGGGGCAACCTTCAACCCGTGTAAACGGACGCACCTGATCACCTGATCAGCGTTCCCCAGCTGGGGGAGTCTCACCCTTGCCCGACAGGTGGGGGACGCCGCGAATAACCCATCCACCCTTGCAAAAACCCACACCCCTTCAATTTGTCCCACAGATGTTGGTTTTTTACCATCCGATTGCTTCGAGACATTTATAAGGGTTTTTACAACCATAAAATGATGGGGTATCGATTTATTATGTCACGAATCAAACTAATGTCTTTTTGAAATGAGATTGGACTATCTAAGAGTCTGTAGTACCTCCACCATATTGGATTTTTACTTCCATAAAAGTAATGTCGCCGGAACATACGATGCTTCAAAAGCGATTTTAAAAAAGAGACAGTTCAGAAGGAGTCCGTTAAAGACATTTTCAGCAAAATCTTTTACTGAAATGTCCATAAACTTTACTGGAATGCATAAACAAAATCCATTTACTAAATAACTGAGATAATTTAAATCCAAATCAAATAGATTGCTAGGCATTGTAATGTAGGGAGGATCTCGGTTGGTCGTGGTTACGATCGCCCGCCAGACCTCCCCCTTTCGTTAGATGGGCAGGGACATGCCATCCTCGCCACGCCGAAGTTATGGGGGAGGAGCACAGGGAGGAAAAGAGCGCGGTTTTTTCAATCAGCATCTTGAGTAGTCTTGGCAGTGAAGGGGTGCCAACCTTAAAATTCCTCGTTTTACCCAGTACCAAATAAATAATCCCCAATTTACCCGATAACGAGAATACGTAGGAATTAAATGATCCCAGATTTACTCGGTAATCTCTAAATTAATCTCTCTATATAAAATTGAATGTACATATGTATGTCTGTATGTCCTTTATGCGTTGCCAAACTACTCATCAGATAGCCATAAAATTTTAGGAAGTTGCTCTATATGTGTTCGGGAAGGTTTTAGTGAAAAAGTATTTTTGAAAACTCGATAAGATTCTATTTTATGGCGTTTTAAATTTCTAATGTTAACTTTATGGAAAGTAAGTTTGTTTACAAATTTTCTACAATGAAAACATTTGATTTCTTAGCTACAGCTAATTGGTTTACTTTCCATTAGCAATATGCTTTACTATCCAATGCCATCTGAATCATTCATTAATGTAAAACTATAAAGTAAATAACTATGAAGTGCGGCCGTGGCTAAGAAGCGGAGTTCAGCTGGCACAAACGCGACTTCTTAGACACGGCCGCACCGCGGTGGCGTTTGGGCCCTGTATTCTAACATTAAAAGTACATTATCTCGGTTGTCCGTGGACGGATTTCGTTCACCAAAGTACCGTTCAATTTTAAATTAAAATTTTAATCTTTTTTCTCTCTTGTAAAAATTTTATAGAAATAATGGGCTTTTTGTTATTTTAATTAAAAGATTTTTAACCACCGACATTTTGAAAATATAAAAGCAAATTAAATGATACTATGTGGATATTTTTCTCTTTGGCCAATAAACATTTTTGCAAAGTTTGGTTTCTTTATCTTAAACAGTTCTTGATATATAACGTTTTTTGTAAAAAATACAAAATGGCGGCTAGTGGCTAAACGAAGGACTTTTTGACAAATATTTATAGGTAGTTTTTTGTTTATTTTTATTTTATATTATTTTTTTGTTAAGTTTATTTTGTTATTTTGAGTACTATCACCCCTCGAGGTTTGGCCCCGACTTTAATGAACATCCTGTATGTATAAAAATGTTAAAAATCAACAATTTTAATGAATTTTAAAATTTTTAACTTTTATAATATTTAAAACAACGCAAAGTAATTTAAAAATTCCAACATTTTTAGCAACACAAACAAATTAAAAGTCTAATATTTAAAAATGAAACAAACATTTAATATTTAAACAACAATTATCAATTTGAAACAACAAATTTTCAACAAAAACAATGGACAGTTTGATGTCCATTAATCTTTACAACCATCTTCCTAGTCGTATTTCAAAATGAGGCTACAAGGATTTCAAGGGATTTTTCAAGGGATACAAGGATTTATAGAATTATTGACACCCACCCCTGAAATATGGGTGCCATCCAATCCATAATATGTGGGTAGAGGATGGTTGCCTCTTTTGACACTTAGAAGCATTGGTCCACCCATACATGGTTGGTATTTTACATTTTATTTCACTACATATTTTATATCTTTACGGGCGACAACTTATTCCGGCAAGAAATTTATTTTCAAAGGACTTTAAAATAGGCTATATTATAACAACGTTATAACTATTTAGACACTTCAAAGTTAGTTTTAAAATTATTACAACGCTATATTATTTAACATTATGAAATTTAAAAGCTATCCAATACTACGAGCAAGGTTTGTTTTTCTGCAATAGAATCTATAAAACGGTTCTACAGAGCTTCTTTAAATTTTGGAAATATTCATTTCTGTGTAAAGAATAAGTTCTAGATAGGTCTAATATATAATAAAATCCCGTGTTTCTTTTAATATTAAGTTTAAAATGTAAAAAAATTATAACATTGAGCTTATGGAGATTCAAATGTAAACAATTCAAATCAAAACATCTGTTTATTGTTTATAACCAGTTGTTGAATGAAGGTGTGAGGCGATTGTAGGATTGGATGTAGGATTTTACATAAAAATATTTTATTTAATGTATATAATAATTTATAAAATTAGTAAATAAAATGTAAATAACTTAAAAACATATTGAAAAAATATTTGATTTTTAGATAAATATTTCAACCAATATACAAATAAACATATAAATTCTTTTAAATAAAATTCCATATCTAATAACGGCTAATACAAAAATCGTAATGGTTTATGGATTTATTTATATATTTCAGCTCCAGCAACGGAGATAAAAAACATTTTTTGGTTGGTTTCTTTATGATTCCTGCGAGGGTTATTGTTTTTAAAGAATCACACCGTTAAACGCAAAAAAACCCAACTTCCCCATCCGGGCAAAAACATACATAACTTCCCGTTCCATCAAGCGTTTTCGCTGTAGCTGCTGGAATACCTCTAAATGGCTAGAATACCTAGAGAATCGGCCGGAGCAAAAAAACAAATAACATATATAACATAAATATAAATAAATAAAATTTTAAGCTGCTGTTGTTTTTACTCGCTGTTCCCTATGATGGATCATGGATGACGATGGGCCTAGACCTCTGCGACGCGTCATGCTGTCCTCCCTGATGTGTTCTTTTTAAACATTGAGCTTTTGTTCTGTAAACAATTCAAATCAAACCATCTGTTTAGTTTATAACCAGTTGTGAATGAAGGTGTCGACTATGTTCCATGTAGGTTGTGATTGTAGAGTTTTTCTGTTGGTCTTTTAATGTATATAATAAATGTGTACAATTAGTAAAACATGTTCAAAAGGATGAAATACCTAAAAATAAAGGCATAGGATACCGTCGTGTACGTGTACTGCCAAAAACCAATATAAATCAAGGGGAAATTAATTTTTGTTTCAAATATCATTAGTATTAAAAATGTTTTGTTATAATATAAATGTATAAATTATTTTATATTGTACAATGGCATTATAAAAAAATACATTTTTTGTGTTAACTCTTTATGAGCTCGCTCCTACCTTTAAATGTGAACACAAAACAAGATTATAAACCCAATGTAGCTACAGAGATGAGCCTCATACTCAACAGACATTTTGGGCCGAACCATCGCTTGAGTCGCTGTAAGTGTTGTTAATACCTCTACATTCTACGAACAATCAAATCAAATCCAACTAATTGAAATTAACTTGTGTTTGATTCAAAAAACTACTATAAACTATAAATAAAAGTGTCGAATATTCAAACTTCTAATTATTTCCCCTAAAATAGATCTAACTTGAAAGTTAAAGCTCATTGCTTAATGCTAGACTAATATCATAGCTTTAAAAAGGTTTAAAAGAGTGAAAACAATAATTAAAAGTCACATTTTATAGTTTTTGCTCATATATTATCAATAAACAATCTCTTTCCTCATGTTAACCTTGTGAGAGGATGAACTTTGATCGAGTGTTGATCGCAATAGAAGAATATATATTTTATTTATTACTTTTTTTAAACTGCGACATATCCAGATAGGTTTTTATAGCCAAGTATGAATGAAAAATTATTGAAAGGGGATTGGGGCGCGATCTTGTAGTCTTGCTACTAAGGCCCAAGAGCCGATGACATTCAGCCGGGACATACAGTTTAACTTGTGTTCCGAAACACTTTTGCCTTTGAGTTTCGAACTGGTTTAATTATGAGGATGTTCTTTGCGGGTGATCGTAATATTCAATAGTGCGGACGTTAGTCCACACAATAGAATCACATTCACCAACATCACTCATAACAACTATCCATATAGTACTGGTACGCTAGCTTTTCAATGTGGCCGGTCCCTCAGATGCAATTGGATGTTGGGCTATTAGGAACATGTCAGCCTTAGTGAGTAACAAGACTACAAGTGCTGAAATCTCACGTTGATAAAATATTAATTCAGCGAATGTCAGTGTAAATCCCATGTTACAAAGTGATCCCGCATAGTATTGCAATACTATGTTCTGAAATTCATTTTCAACAAATGAGGGAGGCAGATAGTTTTTTTACCCTCTCCCCACTCAGCACTGGAACGCTAAACAATAAAAGCTTATTAAACTTAGTTTTGTTACTATAAAATTAATGGGAGCACAGGCTTTGACTAACATTTTTTATCTACCTCGCATAGTAAAATAATATATAATATGCTTACTCATAAGTGGTTCAAACTGAGGTACTTCTAAATGACGGGAAGGGATGATATTTTTTAATTTAGTAAAAACATTTCTTAGCCTACTAAATACCTTTATAAGGATGCGTTGATTCAATGTACTGTAAAATCACTGAACAAATGTATCTACTTAGACAGATATATTTTTAATATTTAATGTAACATAACATAGAAATCAAAAATTCAATGTGAATATAATTTCAATGTACTATACATTTATAGTATAGACACATTGTATACACACATTTGTGTGTATACAAGGTATAATGTATTTTAGATTACGTACAACAAAATTAATTGCATACAAGTTTAATTTTTGTGAAGCCGTATCTTGGTTAGCGGCATCCCGTTCAGCTTTAACGCTTGGAATAAGACGTATGGATAATGCAGGCGTTATAATAATCAATTATCAACTAATATTTAAAAAACAATTAGACTATGTCTAGAAATGGCTGGTAATTATGACATGTTTAGTTTATACGTTTATACAGAGTGATTACAACATTTAAGTGGTCGAAATGGGAAATGCCCCATTTGTAATTAACATAAACTTAATTACTTTCATATATAAGGGATGGTCGGTGGATGTGATATTCTCTAGTGTGTATTAACATCCGCACACAATTTAGTTCCTCAAAGTTTTTCTCTATCTCAACGGTTACCGAGAAATTAAAAAATCTAAACACAGTACGTTGTATTTTAGGGCTTCAATGTTAATCTTATGGAGGATAAGGAAAAATTAATATTTCACTTATTTTTTTATATTTTTTTTATTTACATTTACAATCTGTTCACAAATTAGAACATTAAGCAAATTTGAGGAATTTACAAAACATTAGTTAAAATTCATTTTAAAATGAATTTAACGTAAAGGTTGCGTTATACACCGCAAATGATTAAGAAAAAAACACGAACACAAATATATGACAGTTAAACAAATCGTAGGTGAACATCTAAGACATGAGTCCTCTTAAGTCTATAAGTAGCATTGCTATTGTCCAATAGATTATGAATCTATATTTTGGATTAAACTTGATATTTAGCTTCATGTGGTTGAGATCCATCCATTTATGCTTCAAAATCATAGTTTATGTGTTTATCATGGCAGCTAACCTGCATACTTTTTTCCCAAGTTAATCATATAGAGTATAAGCAAACTCTTTTATTTATGGACATATTTTTATGAAACTTGGTATAAATTGTCAAAATAAAAATTGTATACGCTAGAAACACCTACTTTCAGTGTTCCTTACAGCGGCAACCCTGCCTACTATTCCTAACATGGGAAAGAGTATGCAAGTTTGGGTAATCTTATGGAGAATAGGTAAATAACTCATATTTATTGACAGATAATGATAAAATTGCCATATTTTCTTATTATTATGTTATTGATTTGGAAATTCGCTGAGTACGCAGGTCTGCTGCGACAGGGGTATTTCATAATCATGGGCATGGTTATTTCTTAGTAGGTACAGTTAGTTAGTCTTAATTTCTAGAAGACGTTGAATAATGTATACATCATATACTGTCGTATAATTTTTTTGGTGAAAAGTGATCATAAAGGGTTTCACTCAGTTATCTCACCGCTCTTTTTTGAAGCAACAGAATTTCTTAACTTGAGATGAGTGGCCCCAGATTCTGTTACCATATACAATGATAGAGTGAAAAAAGCAAAATATACTGTATATATATGTATCAAATATTCACAAGTTTTACTTCCACATTCGTGAACCCAATTACGACAGAAATTCACAATAAACTCCATTACTATTACAGACTGGACAAGTACCACAACCTGCCATTACACGTCCGTCCAACCGTCCCCATTTTATGGAGAATAAGAAAATTTATATAACACTAGCTGACCCGGCGAACTTCGTAACGCCTAATAGAAAATACATGTTAACTTTAAGATTGGCCATTTTGTGAAGTCAAATAGCATTGCGGCTTCGTTGTGAAAGTTTTAAATATTCAACAGCTGATTATTATAACTAACCTAATATGTATAAACATAGTGATTATTTTATTTGGCAAATATATAAACACGTTAATTTTAATCATACAGAAAATAAAAAATAAATAAATACAGTACATAATTCCCAAAAACCATAAACTATTAACGTGGCGAATAATGCTGTTCATTTTGTACAGCACGTATTTACTTCATAGTTTTACATTTTATGATTCATACGGCATTAGATAGTAAAGCATATTGCTAACAGAGAGTAAACCATCAGCTGTTTTAAGAAATCAAAAAAATTTTAAACAAACTTATTCCCATAAGATTAACATTAGAAATTTAAAACGCTATAAAATGGAAACTAATTGATTTTATGGAAACTGAATATGCCTAAAGCATGACCGGAGCAGAGACGAATCCAAAAAATCAAAGATCATTAAAATCGGTCCAATAGTTCTCGAGTTATAATGCGTGTAACTAACACGACTTTGTTATATATATTTAGATTCTTAATTATCCTATGATTAAGCTTAATTTCATTTTTTAATAAAAAAAATTGTTAATACCTAAATCTATGGATCTTCGCGTAGAATGCAGGTCTGCTGCAAGGGGTACATTGAATGGTATAATTTGACTATTTGACTAAACGTTAACGTACTTTTCGATTCATGTATTCTAAACATTGCTTAAACTTCCTTTGTTCCTCGATTTCTACTCCTCAAGACAACAATCTAAACATTGCTTCAATTTCCTTTGTTCCTCGATATCTACTCCTCAAGACAACAATCTAAACATTGCTTCAACTTACCTTGTTCCTCGATATCTACTCCTCAACTCAACAAACCTATTTACTCATTCCACATATTTTTCTTACAGAGGATAAGCAAATTGATATAAATTCCTTTGATATAATTTATATAAAAATACTGTGGTAAAACCTGATGTACTAGATTAACCTAGAATATAGGATCTTCATAGTTAAGAATGTTAAGATTTAACAATCATGCTGGAAAAATCGAAATATTTCTGATCTTTGTAGAAGAAAACCTACTTACTGTGTTCTTTTTTTCCTCTTATAGTGAATAAGCTAATTTATATGAATTTTTTAATATTTGAAATATTGTAAGCAAAATTTGGTATAGGCCACTTCTTCATCTAGTTATGGTTTACAGTACTAATACCTATAAAAATTCTAGTTTTAAAGATTTTTCATAGCAGTAACCCTACTTACTCATTTATTACAGACAATAATAACGAAACTGAGGAAGACTTTAAGATGTGTTTATTCTGACTTCGTAAATCCTATTATGTAAATATTTTAGTGTACTCCTAGTTTATCAAAAACCGCAGAAATTAGGTATAAAACGTTTTGTGAGAGGCCGTATCTTGACTTGCGGCAACCCAACCACCACGTATGTGCGGAATGCGAATCCTACACAATGCAGGCGTCTGTAAAATTACCCGCTAAGGACATGTGTTAAGTCTGTTCTTAGTAAAAACAAATACCCCCGTCGCAGCAGACCTGCGTACTCAGCGAATTTCCAAAAAAATAATATAATAATAATAATATATGACAAGTTTTATAAAAATCTGTCCATAAACATTAGAATTATTTGCCTATTCTCCATAAGATTAACATGGGAAAAAGTGTGCAGGTTAGCTGCTGTGAGGAACACTGAAAGTAGTCATTTCAACCATAAATAATTTTTATCTTAACATTTATACCAACTTTCATCAAAATCTGTCCATAAATTAAGGAGTGCCTATTCCCTATATAACTAATATGGGAAAAGAGTATGCAGGTTTGCTGCCATTATAAACACATAAACTATGATTTTTAAGCATAAATGAATAGATCTCAACCAGAAGCTAAATATCAAGTTTTATCCAAAAATATTGATTAATATGGGAAATATTAATTCATATAAATATTAATCATTGGAGCCCCATAATACAAAGTACTGTGTTTAGATTGTTTAATATCTCTGTAACCGTTGGAGATAGAGAAAAAATTTAAGGAACTTAATTATGAAGTTTTTAAGGTGATTCCAATGGTGAAATATAAAATTAGAAATTTTAAAAAACTACATGGGAAAACCCAAAAAAATCCAATTTTGGGGTACAAAACCCCCCAAACTAACCGTTTCCATTGACCCATATGTCTAGTTTACGAACTCGTCCGAGCATTTGTAGGAATACACGTCTCTACCAAATTTGGTCTTGATCTGACGATTTGTACGAGAGTTATCGTGTTCACAGGCACATGTATATATATATAATGCTATACTGTATGTGATTCTTGAGCTGATATCAATAGTGATATTAATTTTTTGTTAATAAATTGCATTGAAAACCCCCAAATACCCTATTTTGTGTACGACCACATAATAAGAAGTTTAACTAAAGTTTAGTTAGTCCCTATGCTGTGGTATGACCCCCTTCAGATAGACTGATTTGGCTAGATTTCGAACTGGATCATAATTAGCCTAAGTACACATTTACTTGTCTGTGCAAAGGGGTTTTTAGTATAATTAATTTATTTGAGCTCTTTAAGAGGAAATTGTTTTTCCAAATCCTTGTTTAGTTCATTTAAAGGTTATGAATAATATTTTCATATTCTATAACCTTTTACGTTTTTTAAAACTAACGTAAGTCAATGTGTTAGGTAAGTAACTGAATCAGTGGTATTATGCTTTTATAAGCTCAGACAGCAAGAATTGTAGAGTAATACGTTTTAGATTATGATTCCTTTGTCTCGCCATAATATTGTATGTACAAAATAGGCTCAGAAAGATTGCGAAAAAAATTGAATATACGGAATTTCTTTACATATAGTACAAGAGTTTCCGAACTTTATTCCCATTGACGAGAAAATTTGAGTTAGTGAAATCTGGTTGTTGGCCAACCTGAAAACAACGCCTCTGGTGAGCGAGAAGTGAAACTGGAGGTCTGGACCAGTTTGTAAAATTAACATCTGAAAGATAACAGAAACTGTCAAGAAGTTGTTTTCGGTTCATAGCCTGTAGTGCGTGTGTAGTGTGTTGGAAAGTTGGTTAGTTTAGTGAAAAGGTTGTGCTCTCTCAGTTTATTTACAGTATTTTTGATAATTAATGCATTGTGGTCTGACCTGTTGATCTCCGTCCGTTAACTTTCATATTAAACAATGGCAAAGAAGAAAGTATGTTGCAGCTGACAATTGCTGGATGTCTAAAGTGGACCATATAAACTGATGTTTAAAATCGCGATGCAATCACCTTTATCTTTGCTAGTTAACATACCGCCTTTTTATGTCAGACTGTGTATTGGATCACTTGTACTCTCTATATTTTGTTTACATGTAAGTACCTGTAGCCTATAGAATAATAATTAGTTACCTTAAGTTAAGCTTTGTAAGTATGCCACATTGAAGTTTTATTCTCACAATAATAGATTGGAATGTTTAAGAACCATGTTCATTAACTTTTACATGAAACTTAAACTAAAATATGTCATATACTATCACCACAATATCTAGGTAATTTGCCACATATTAACATTAGCTTATTTAACTTCATGAATCAGAATTTAGGAGTTTAGGTTTTCAATTTTAGTCTCCAAATCTTAACTTAAATCCCGCATCAGTAGGTTTGTATCATAAATGACTCAAAAAGCTTTACCAAGTCCACCAGGATCAACAAAGTTGGTGCTATGAAACAATTGGAAATCAATCTACAACATGTGTAGTGAATTCTCGTGGAGGAAGATCAATTCATAACATAGGGTTTGATCCAAACATTCTTTAACTCATAAATAACCTTCAGCCAACATAAAGGCATGTAAATCTTAAACCTTGTCTATGTATACTCTCACTCTCATTTCGGAAAATGAACATTGTTGAAATTATGAGTGGAATAGGTTTCTGTGAGCATGGTTAGTGATAACCAATTTTGTACAAAATAAGGAAATGTTAGTTTACATTGTTAATTTTAATAGCGCCGTATGTGAAATTCACACTAATCTGTAACAGTCTCCAGTGTTTAGTATATATTAGCTTAAAAACTTAATCATACCACCACAATATAGGCCTACGTGACATACCTCTATTTGTAAAACACACTTTGTACATGAACACTTAATAGGCTATGTGTAAAATGTTTACACTAAACAATAAACATCATGACTAAGTTCCTGAAATATAACACAATACTATCATGGGTTAGGAGTTTGATGGGAATGTTAAATGATTACGTTATGATAGTCCCATTACGTGATCACCAAGATTTTTGTTAATACCTGTTAATATTTTTGATTTTTTTTAATACCTACCTGGGTAGGTCGCCATTTCAGTTAAAAGTAAGTATAAAGTTAACTGTTAAATATATTAATTATCCCTATATTCGTCAGTGTAAATATAACTACACAATTAATGTTCTATGTTGAATGTTTTATAGATAAATTGGACGAATAAAAAATCTTATAGTAAAAACCAGTGAAAGTTTGATAGTTTCAATCACTGGTGTTAGTGTTGGCGTAGTTGGTTGCATGAAGACTGAACCTGAGTCAGCGATAGCCTAGTTCAGATCCCGGAGTTGACAATAAGTTTTTATTAGTACTGTCCAACTAATACTGTGTCTGCTCATCCATTCCTTTGCTTGATACATCCCACGCACAGATCTGAAGTCAGTGTGAGCGAATAAAGTAATCATAGAAATGTATGTACAAGCTGAACAAAAAATTTAAAAATGCAGTGTCAATGATTTTAATACTTAATATGAACATCTTGTATCACACATCTTGTAATGAGGTCAAATCATGTAAGTTCTGTGTAGGATTCATCCAAGTCATTATCGGTGTTGGTTAAAACAAACTGTCCCCATTATAATTTTTCTTCACATCATCGTTTTTAGTTTTACCTTTTTTAGCAAGACTATAGGCAATAACATGGTTAATTAAGGATCTTGCTTGTATAGAGGGGAACAACTGTCTACTTAAATAAAAATTTACTATATGCTTTTTGGTCATCATTTTTTAAATCATATTTTAAATTTACTTTGTTTTAGCCACCTAAATAACTTTCTCTCAAGGCAAATTTCAAAGTTAGGTCCAAACTATCTATGGGGATGAACAATAAATTTTATAACTGAATTACCGTTCCATTACTTTCTCGAAAATCTGTTATCAATCTATAATTAGGAATCCAACTTATTAATAATTAAATTAAACATATATTTTAGACATCGGCTACATTGCTGAGAATTGAGGCTGCACCATGAGAACTAAGAGGCAAAATTTCACATAAAGTTTATGAAAGCTGTTCATAACAGAATTTTACACATTGACAATATCACATAAGAACAAAACAGCAATGACCTTTAACATAAACACAAACTCAGCACAACCTCAATGCAACCATAAACTACTACTAATGTCTCTATGTAAGAGTATATCGACAAATCAATTTCAGAAATTCCTAAAAACCTCATCTTTCTGGCTCTGAGTACTTCACATTACACTTCAATGAATTAAAAACATAAGATACATGATTAGTTTCTTTAGTTTCTCAATAACATTTTATTTAAGTTAGTCTATGTCAAATAATATGCATTGCTATACAGTAATCTTTGATTATATCAAAGTATCAATGAAACAAAATAACAAAGAATTTATTTAATGTTGCGAAACTGAAACTCAATTAGACCTTTTTAACATTTTTAGGCAACATAAATAGCAGTCAGCAATATTAGTGATGTGACTTTATTACATTTACTACACCATGTTGACATGGACATGGATATGTCTTAGCTATGGGTGTGTGTTAGTGATTTTTAAGTTATAAAATATGTTACAGGTTTCTATAGAAATTACCAGAGCTATTGTATTACATTTGTAATATAAAATAATAAGAACAGCTGTTTAGATGAATTGAAAACATTCCATTTAGACATATCCATGATCTAACCTATTTCCCACAGGGAAAGTAAATACAGACATTTTTTTATGTTAATATTAAATACAGTTACAAACAACTTTTTATCGGTACACCTACCTTAATATATTTTTAAAAAATTAAATATTTAAGTAGATGCTCCTATTTCAGTACATTTTTGTACACATTAACTGGTTATGTAGATTTTATTATCATAGTGCACTTCGGTTTAGATCAACATCAACTAGTTATATTATTTAATAGCAGTAGCTTGATGACACAAAAGAGCAATGTTTTCATGGGATATATTTCTGAAGGATATTATGGAAGTTAATTATAAGATCTTACCTGTCCTGGAAAATTTCTATGTTTAAAATTGATACCGTAGGTGCATATGTAGGTGTATATGTAGGAAAAATATTATAAACAAAAATAAGTAAACTCTGGTAAATTAACCCATTTAAATTATATAAGCTGGTAGTTTTATAAGAATGTTTGTGCCCCAGACGTATATCTTTTTGTAGTAAAAAAATTGTTGTACATTGATAAAAAAGGAAAGAAAATATGTTTTCTCGGCAATATTGTGACTTGGCTCACTTAAATTTGAAGTATTGATAAATAACTACAGATAGATGAAACAAGTTTTGATGGATTATTGATTAGGCATAAACTTTATTATTTTTCCAATTAATTAATAAGTGGTGGTCGACCACTAAGGTTAACTGTAGACCCCAATAATATTATTAAAAAAATGTTTACAACTAGGCTACTGTAAATTAATTGTTTTTGATTAAATTTTATTATTGTTTATATTTTACTTTGTGGTGGCACAATATTTTAAAATTGATCAAATCGATAACAGCCTGCAAACTTTCTCTTTTCAAGTCCAGAACCTGTTTAATAACACCTGTACAAAAATGAGGTTCAAAGCAGGTTAATAATTGAGAATTAAGTTCTTTTTAGCGAATTTCCCATAGGGAAGAAGCTATTACCGTAGGTCTCATGGTAAGACTTAAGCCCAGGACCATGTTATATTTTCTTCTTTAGGTGCCTAGAGACCAAAAACAATAGTCGTTAAAATTTTTATATGTATGTGTATATATATATATGTCCGATCGAGACCAAATTTGATAGAAACGTGTATTCCTGTATTTGCTCGGACGAGTTCGTAAACCAGATATATCGGTCAATCGGAACGGTTTGTTTGGGGGGTTTTGTACCCCAAAAATAGGTTTTTTTGCGTTTTCCCATGTAGTTTTTTAAAATTTCAAATTTTATCTTTCACCTTTAGAATCACCTTAAAAAACTTCATAATTAAGTTCCTTAAAGTTTTTCTTTATCTCCAACGGTTACAGAGATATTAAACAATCTAAACACAGTACTTTGTATTGTGGGGCTCCAATGATTAATATTTATATGAATTAATATTTCCCATATTAATCAATATTTTTGGATAAAACTTGATATTTAGCTATTTTTTGCATTTACTTGCCACAACAAACCCACAAACAAACATACAGAAACCACCTCTTCTTTATAATAATGTAGATAAGGAAAAAATAATGTTTCACTTATTGTCTAAATTAATATAATTCATGGATGAAACTTAATGTTTAGCTTCATGTGGTTGAGATCCATACATTTATGCTTAAAAATCATAGTTTATGTGTTTATCATGACAGCTAACCTGCATACTCTTTTCCCATGTTAATCATACAGAGTTTAGGTAAACTCCTTTATTTGTGGACAGATGTTGATGAAACTTGATATAAATCGTCAAAATATAAATTGTTTACGCTAGAAACACCTACTATCAGCGTTCCTCACAGCAGCAAACCCGCATACTCTTTCCCATGTTAATCTTATGGAGAGTAGGCAAATAATACTCATATTTATGGACAAATGATAATGATAAAACTTGTCATATATTATTATTATGTTTTTGATTTGGAAATTCGCTGAGTAAGCAGGTCTGCTGCGACGTGGGTATTATAATATTAAGAAAAGAAATTCATAGTAAATTTTGTTCCTAGGACCAGAACCTAAAGTGTTATGTTTCATCAGAGGTCAAAAAATTATCAAGGATGAAAAAGTTCACCTAACTGTGCAGTAGGCTATACTCAGCTCAGTAGTGCAAAAAATTAAAATTTTACTTGTATTTATTTTACAACTTTGCTTATAAAATGGCTTTCGCCTTTTACTTCCTATTTCTATCCAATAAGTGATTCAGATTTATTCATTATTACTGTCTCGATTATGATGTCTGAGTGTGAGCAAATGGAAAGCTGTGATGTAAAAACATCAGCTGATTTCTTTTTCGTCCCAGGTCAGAACTTGAATTTTTGACTTTATCTCATGTAGTCTATGGAAAACTGTTTCTGAGCAGTGTGATGAAAAACACTAATACTTCTGTACAAAAAGTTTGAATTAGGAGAATTTTCCAATTCTTTGTACCTTACCAATATTTTTTTTAAAGGCAAACAATTAACAATTTCCTTTTTTTAGTCTGTCAATTACAGTGATTAAAATCAACCAAAGAAAAAGAGTATGTGTTTTTAAAGATGATTCAACAAAATGATAATCTTAGGAAATGGTACAAAAGGAGATTCGGGGGAAAGGATATTAAGGTGTATGAATATAAGTTACACAATGTTTATTTTAGCCTACATTTAAAATTCAAATACTCCATACTGTTACTGTAGGCCTATTACTTACTATTACAGAACACATTCCATTTAAAACTTACAATTCGTCATGTAGGCTCCACATGGTCCATGGTGGCTTTGATGTGTATGCCATGTATAATTTAGTCACATTCAAATGGGAAATATACAAAATATTTTCTGCAAGTTTAAATTCAACCCAAGTTTAAATTCTGGAAGTGATCCGAACGTCACATAATAGTTTAAATTATGTTGTTGTTTTTGTTAAGATCGCGGCAGGTTACTCTTGAATCTATCCTAGACACAAAGACTCTGTCTCTGCCAACTGTAACTACTGATATATCATGGCAAGAGAGACAGAACCATGTAAGGTGTTGACCGCACAATTTCATACTTAAGTTGCCATCCAATCGACTTTCCACTCGTAGTCGTGCCGGGTAAGGTTCAGACCTCGTCAGATCGGTACGTTCTGATAAGCTGCAGGAGCGAAGGGAATGGAAGGTCGAAGGAGATTTGACCAGTGTGAACCAAACCTGATACTTAGACCAGCCTGAGGTCGATCCGGCCTTGTACCGGTGCCGCAACAGAGAACTCCCATCCCTGCCGTTTGCTGTATCTACATAATGTATATCTAAACAAGAAATTTCGCAATTTTATTGATACCAATAAATATCGATTATTATTGTTCGACTATTGTATCGATATGCTAAAATCCGATATTTTGCGAGATCGAACGATTTTTGTAAACATATAAATAATTTATAGGAACTAAAAAACCCGTTGAATGTTTATATTGCCATGTTGTCTATTTCACAAAGTGTAATAAAAAAATATTTTTTATTCAGAATTTTATTTTTTAGTTACTGGCGTGATATAGCCTAAGCGTAATATTCGTTCAAAGCTTTAATTTCAACAAATTTATACCAAATTTTGATGCATTTTAAATAAACTTTTTTCGAGATTAGTAAAACATCGTAAATTCAATAAAGCCGTCATCGGTATTTCGATTTTAATAATATCCTTGTATCGGTATTGAATTTAGCCATCGCAAACTATTTGAATATCGGAAGATTCTCTATATCGAACCATATTTATAGACCTGGAACGTTATTCTTTCAACACATATGTTAAATAATCACTCCATCCTCTCGTCCGTATTTTCAAAGCCACCTTTCCTGACCTTGTCCACATGTATATCCGCGCGTAACAATGAAACACCTTCAGTGAGTTTCACGGAAAACATCGATTGCTGTTGATTGGCCTGATAAGTAAGTCTTTTAATTACATCCTTGGACGCAGTGCTCGAAACGACTGGTCAACTCGGTTTTGACATGGACATGTGTTAGCTCTGTGGTGGGGGGTGTGTCGGCAATTTGTAAGATGAAAATTTGAAACATGTTTCCATAGAAACTACTAGAGCTATTGTATTGAATTTTTGGCATATAAGAACAGTTGTGTAGATGAACTGAAAACATTTCCTCTAGACATATGATCTAACCTATTTCCCACAGGGAAGTAAATACAAACATTTTTTAAACGAGTTAACAGTAGGCCTACCTAGTTATGTAGTTTATGGCATTGAAAAACTGAAAACCTTTGAAAGTCATAAGAAAGTGACAGTAAAATTTAAGCCTATTCAAGATCTTATAAACGAAACTAATCTATTTTTATACAAATTATGCGATTAATCAATTAATTATCTTAAGAGTCTGCAATTCCTCCGCCATCTTGGAATTTAGTCTCGTAAGATTAATGATAATTTTGCAGCATTAAGCCCCTTTCACACTATCCGAGTTCGACTTCGAACTGATAATCGTGGATCTGTTGCTTTCACACTATCCGAGTCCACTCCACCAGAACAGAGTTCATTGACACTTGACAGTTCTGTGGACATTTTAGTACAGTACACAGGTAAATTATGGATCGCAAAGAATTAATTGCTGCATTTTTACTATACTGACGTATAAAAAGAAAAAACATGTATCCACTGGGTCCATCCAATTAATATGAAGCGTGAAGAGTGGGAATTTTCAGGATCCTAGAATTGAGGAACAAAAGATTTTAATTGTTTCCGCATGTCAATGGGATCATTTCATGAGGTGCATGACAAACTGAAAAGTGACCTCCAACGACAGAAGACAATATATATTTAGAAATTGTATACAACCAATTAAGATGCTGGATGTAATTCAATAACTGAATGTGAATTTCTTTTTTTCTTTTTTGACGCCGGTATCATGCAGCAATTGTTTCTTCGCGATCCAGAGTTTACTTGTTAACTGTACAAAACTTCCCACTAAGGCCGTGTATTTCAATGGGAGCCCGAACACTCATCAAGCAAACGTTGCGAAGCGCCTCGCATTGAAACACGGGGCGCTAGTGCCCATCGAAACATTTTGCCTCGCAAAATTGCTTCAGGTGAAATGCTGCATCAGTGTGCGGCCGGCATAAACTGTCAAGTGCCAATTAACTCTGTTCTGGTGGAGTGGGGTCCGCTTTTTAATCGCCCGATTACAAATTGAATAGTGTGAAAGCAACAGACCCATGAATATGCTCTTCACATTTTTAATCGGACGATCGAAATCGGATTGTGTGAAAGGTTCGTTACTGTCCATAGATACAGTATTAGTATAAAGATGGACGAGGCGTCAAATTAAAGGTACATTTATGACTTAGGGATTTACAATTATTTGATATAATTGTTTGGGAATTATATTTTCTGAAAAAATAATACTAATGTAATGCACAAAATAACCTCTTCACATTTTATTTGACATCTCAATCGAAAACAAGATTATCGCATAATCAGCAATGCTATGTCACAAAATTACAATTTTACATGCCTAAAACGAAATATTTCGCCACTACTACAGAGTACAGACTCTTGAGATGTATCGTACAGCCAGAAGCACTTCTGGGAGACTGTAGGACAAACAACAATCATAGCTCGTCTATTGATATTTTTCTTGCTAAACTTGATAAAATGATGGAAGTGCTGCGTCGGTAAAGCAAGATGCAATGTTAGTGAAGTGTTGACATAATATGCAACTGGAATGTAATACATAGATCCTACTGAGTGATAATTCTCATTAGATATTGTCAGGAAAGGGTCTCGCGTTCCGTATTAAGATGTACAGTATATTGTTAGCTCTGTATTTTTATTCCGTAGCTTCAGTTTATAATGTGTATGTTTTAGTTTGAAAATGTATTTCAAATTTGAAGCGAACCTGTTTATGCGGCGATCTATCCCCTGGGCGCTACGAAATAATATTACCGGAGTGGGGAAACCCATCGTTGCAGGGGATTTGGGAAGTCCTGTTTTGGAACACATTAATTATGTTATCAATGGACGGTGAACGAGGTTTTATAGACGAGGAAAATTGTAGGATCTTCTCATGGTGGCATTTCACATTTCAATAAAAACTTCGAGTTAGGCCTTCAAGTTACAACAAATAACCACCTTTTGATCTAACCAGCATTTCAAAAATTTCGTTTACAAATCGTTTTTCTACCCTCCCACATTCTGTATACTGAGCATTGTGAATGCCATTAGTTCCTTCTTAATCAGGATTCTTCGAAACCTTGTTTTACGATTCGGGACCGACCCCTTCATTTTAACATACTGTAAAATAAATTTATTCTTAAAATTCACTTTCGCATCAAATTTGGTAAAACATACAGTAAATTATTATATTATTTCTCATATGTGTGTACCTTAAGGGTGAACGCACACTGGTACAGCCAAGACCTCGGCCGAGACTAAGACAGTAGTAGATGTAGAAGTGTTCTGGCGCTTGGTCTATGCGGCCAGTGTAGTCTGTTTGACTAGTGCGCGTAGCTCCACAAAGTCCATGTTATCCTGGCCGCACGTTTCTGGTCGTAGTTGTGGTCTTGGCCGAACCAGTGCGTGTTTATCCTTAACCTATAACGAGAACAATGAAGTAGCGTGATTCGGGAAGGATGACCTTTTTCAACCCCGTGTATTTACAGTAAGAGGGGAAGGAAGTCGACAAGGGTGGTCATCGAGTACCTCAGTACAGGTTGTTACCTATCAAATGATAGTAAATGTATTTATCAATGTTATTTATGAGTCAGTGACTTGGACGGGATGTATGCTCTACGAAAACCGAATCATTGTCGACGTATCACAGCAAACGTCTATCTTACGATGATAAGGAAGTAGGAAACAACGTCCGGTGTCTGTCTGTTAGATAGACTCCCGTATGTTAGTCGTCAGATAATGCAGCAGTAGCCTGTCAACGCAGTACATAAATAAAATAAACCCTGGAGGTTCAGTTAAATAACATAGGGTAGTTGGCTGGAAAGTTTTTCAATAGTAAAGATTTGAAAATACTCTTGTTTCAAGTGATTGTTTATACTATTTTAGAATAATTATGAGGGATTTTGAGTAACTAAGTTCACTCATTTTATCCTTAAGATGAAGATTTCAATTTTTACAGAAAACATGTCCATAGTCCAAATTCAGGAGAGTACGGTATTAATATGAATAAAGTAAAGTACTGGATTGTTTTATCGTGATTTTTTATTTATGATTAATTTTACTTAAGGTCTGTCTGTCTTACTGGTGAAGTATTTTGTTTTAGGCCCTTAAGAGTAAAGCTAATTTTGTGATAGCATTACTGGTTATCTGATAGTCGTTAAAAGATGGTTGAGGAGGCAAATTTAAAGGTAAAATGGTTATGATGGAAATTTTTATTTTTCATGTTTTTATTCTAATTATTTCCAAATCAATTATTTTTTTTGTAATTAAAAATTGAAAATGCAATTCACTAAGTAACCAATTTGCCTTAACTTGATACCTCAACCATATTTTACGATCACAAAATTCACATCTTTAATTGGACTAAAATCCAAAATGACGAAGGTGCTGCAGACTCTTAGCTTGAAGCGAGCCCTGAAGTGCGAACACTCGACCCTCGTGTTCCTGAACCACGCAGACGGGGTCGGCGGAACACGTGGCGTGCTGGTGGTGCGAGTTTCACGTGAGTGACGCGAGAGGTCGCTACAAGGATAGTGACGTCACAGCCACATGGCCTTCCGACGACCAGGATCTGGCGTTTGGATGAATCAAATGTTTCGGTCGCATCACCTTCGAATAACTGAATACGTATTACATCGAGGCTATTCGTATGTCGACGTGCGCCGATGCCGCACACGTCCGTTCCACAAGATACTATCAATATTTCTTAGAGGTTCATCGTTTTCCGAAATGGTTGATGGTATCGTTTATAAATATACAAAGAACATAATCGGAATAGTTATGTACATTTGGACGTACGAATAGACACTTCGTATGTTATTACATTTGGAAATGGCGATCTACCCAGGTATGTGTTTCAAGCTATGTTATGAGTGCAACATGATTGTGGCGACTGTTAATTAATAGCCCAATAGCAAATGGCATATAAGGAAGGGTCCTGCACTGTCAGAAGCTATCATATATGTGTTGTGGATTGCTATGAGCGATGGTCGGTGGTTGTGACTCTATTGTGTGGAATAACTTGCGCATCTGCAAAAGACCATCCTCATAATTCGACCAATTTGTAATTCAGAGGCAAAATTGTGGTACGGATCCCTCGTTAAACTAAAATAGGGACTTATAAATAATGGGAACTAACTTAAAACTAATGGCAACTAAGGGTAGTTGCCATTGGCTGTGGGCTATTAATTAAGAGTTCTGTCTAAGGAACACGTTAGACTTAATCAGTAACAAAACTACAAGATCGCGCCACAATCATCTTTCACTCATTTCTCAATCACACTTGGCTTAAAACACCTGTCTGGGCAAGTCGCAATTTCAGTTAAGAATTTCAGTAACGGAACGAAGTTTTTTGTTCGGTGACAAATAATAGAACAACGTACAATTTCTTGTATAATTGTATTTGAATTTTACCAACATACCGTACAGTACTGCTTGGGAAACTACTGGATTTGACGAAGTCGTATCATAAGTGTGTACGGTCGGCTTTTATAATGTTTAGAGTATAATTAGAGAGGTGAGCGCCTGATTTATTTATAGACGCATCCCGTCGCACTCTCCCAACTCATCGTTATTCCAATTAAAATGCACAGCTGAGTCTGTGACTGTGGCTGAGCTCATTACGAGCGATGGAGTGATTAGTGAGAATGGCGTCTTGCTTGAATCGACATCCAGAAGACCGATTCGACCTGGAATACTGTAACATTTTCCTTTTAACTAAACTATGAATATGTACACCCTTGGATTTTCATCTGAAGGATGTGTGATTAAATGTATACGCTAAACTACAGTATCACAAAATCATGGTGTCGAATACCCCTCAAGAACTTCTGGTTTGTAACTTCTACAAAATTAGGATTTCGAATATCCCTACCATTTTGATTTTGTCCTTTTTGATTGAAATTGTTGTAGTTTCTGAACAATTTAGTTCATGAAAAAACGTAACAGTTACTTTTTAGCTATATAAAACAGTAAAGTTATTTGAATTTTTAGGATATATTTTTCACACATTGACTGATCACATAATACATTTTTTTAAGCTTCCACCTTGAATGATTGTTGAATTTCTGTTATGTTTTCATAATCGATCGGTCGACAAGTGCTAGTGATAAATTATTAGCGAGAAACTTCGTTGTATGCAAATTTTAAAAGCTGCATAAACATTTATTAAAGTATTTTTTTATTGACAAACTGACATCTTCGTTAGCATAGTTATTCGTATAAGAATAATATTTTTACCAAGCTATCTGTAACTACAAACAGGAAGTTGCGCGAGTGTACGGCTACGCAGTACGCAGGCTCGGTGTCTTGAGTGTTTTACCATTTCCGTGTAAACATCGCCAGAACAACGTTAGTTTAAGGCCGCAGCAAACAAATGTTGGTAAACAAACAGCTGATTGCCTCCAGGGCTGTGTGCTCTGCTGCTCTCATTCCCGTGTGAGACGCCGACAAGTATAGTTTCGTCTACAAATTGCTTGGTATTATGCAATTTTTGGTTATTTATACGTTTCATGTCCCCAGAAAAGCTAAAATCGGTCTTAACTCAATTTCTGTCTGTCTTTGAATTAAAAATGACCGGGACGGTGACGTGTCCTGTAATCCAGCTACTTGGATATCACGAGTTGTGGATAGTTACGAGCAATTGTCGGTGTTTGTGATATTCTATGATGTGGATTAACGTCCGCACTATTGAATACTACGTTCATCCGCAAAGACCATCCTCATAACTATACCAGTTCGTAATTCAGAGGCAGTGATTCAGACTCCACGTAAAAACTGTATGTCCTTTAGATTTGCCATTGACTGTTAGTTGCGCTATTAACTAACAGTTCTGTCTAATGAATGTCAGCCTTATTCAGTAACAAGACTACAAGATCGCGCGACAATCATCTTAAACTCATTTCTCGTTCATACTTGGCTTAAAATAGTTACCGGGGTAGGTCGCCATCTCAAATGGCAATCCAATTTAATCTAATTTGTAACGCTGAGCAAGGTAATTTTGTAACACTTCGTGTAAAACGGGCTTTTTGCTTTTTTCGATCGGATCGTGAATTTCCCATCCTAGATGTACTGTAATACCTAATGGAAAATTTGTGATCGAACATTGATGTTGTATCAACGTCTTCAGCTGTACTCCGCTACGAGTATTTTATATGAGAGTACTGATGGTGCTGTCTCGCGGTATGTGTTGGCACTACCAAAGCAGATTTTTGGTACCTCCAAATAAAAATCCATGGCTGTATCAAGAATTTCGAACGTTTACGCACAACACAAATGAAGGTGAGGGTTATATCAATGACGAATTAAAAACCTCTTGTATCTATGGACATACTAACGACCTGCAGTAAGCCAGTCTCGAGTACGGGATGTATGGCCTATGCAATAAGGACTTATTATTTTGAAAAAATATTAAGCTAAAATCAAGTCAGTAAAAATAATAAGAATTTCTCAGCTAAATCCCTTAGTACTCATTTTAAGTTCGGTAAATTAGATTAGATTTAAAAAATTATAATTAGGCCTAGGCCTATTTAGTTTTTTACTCATGTTAATACAGTATACGTTTGAAATTAGTTTAAAATCAATGATCAATATAAACAAACAAATAGTGATTTTAATTCGACAACTGGTTATTTCCTTTTGTTAAAATTACTTTTCTAGATCGCAATTTCAATTATACTTTGAAAAAAATGTAGCTAAGCCGTTTGTCGTTCAAAGTTGAGTTCTACAGATCTCGTTTCATTATTTTAATAGGTCTTGGGTCAGTTTAAAGTAACCAAATACCTTCCCCATAAATGTTCTCGATTTCAAGTTTTGTATAAGCTTTACAAAAAACCTTGTTTGGTGTTGCAGAAAAACAGGCAGACAGAAATTGAGATATAAGACCCATTTTGGCTTTTCTGGGTTATGAAACGTAAAAAAATCAAAAAGATAATAATTCCAATCAATGTACATACAAAACTGTAATTTTATTTATATTGATTGTGGATGTAGACAACGTAGGCTACTGAAAATCAACCAGTGGCGGATATAGCTGTGGCAGCGTATTTGAAGTGTGAAGTCGAAATGAATTGTCGGCATAAAACAACAAATGTGATAACACGTGTAGCTTGGTTACCGACAAAGACCAGCTGAGTCATTTGGTAGGATTGTGAATTGATGGTCCGTCGTAAATTAAAGACTGGTGGTTCTAGTGTGGAACCCTTAGTCAGCTGTTTTATTGATCAGCTGTTTAAATTTAAGATTTATCATACATCTGCAACTTTATATACGAGAAACTGCTTTATCAAGGAATTTTACACCTCACATCGGTTCTGCTTGCAAGTCGATTGGTATGTATCATTTGTCGTGAGTTGCATGAAAGCGACTTTACACAGGAAACGAAGTCGCTGAGAGAATGTTATGGATGATTTAACAACGAATTTGCATATTTATGGATAAATTTATTCGCTGATGGGGAAACACATATTTAACCAGAAGTTTATTATTCGGATTTGATGACGTAAAATATGAAACGTGACTTAAATTGGAATTTTCTGCTTTATCGCAGTAACTAGTAATTAAAACCTCTGTTGTTTGCCAGTCGTCAGGAAATTTAACCCAATGAAGTGATCACCCTCGATATATCACGTTTTAAATGTCTAGCGGAATTACTAATTTTGCGTTACAGTATTTTAAGTAATATTTTAGTGTTTCTTTAATATAAAAATTTCAAAAATTTATGTTACGTTCTTGATGTACGGTTGGAATTGTGTGGATATATTGTGAAACAATTTATTGTGGGACCTACAAATTCTTAATGGTTGACATCATTCTACATCGACCGGGTCTATATGAACAAGGTTGGTTGGCTTGTCCAGCCTGGTTCGTGGGGGCAACTTTCATATTGCGCTATTTAATGTGTTTCGAGTGGTACTGTAGAATTGGAACTATGCGTACTACGAAGGTGGAGCCGGATATAGACGTTAGTGTCGGTAATACGATAATCCGAATCCGAATGTACCGGGGTGGTAGACTACGTATAATCGGCCGCACAAAGGTTCGGATAATCGACGCTGCAGCATTTTACATTTTTATTTATCACTATGGTCGTATAATTCATTGGTCAGAGGCAAGATGCTTATTATCATGAAAACATTTAAATCTGAAATCTTTAACAAATAAATACAGAAAAGTCTAAGGAAAATAATTATTCAGCATTAATTTGCGATTAGATAAATTAAATTAAAAAATTGGTGTATAATTATTTAAATTTATTGCACGTTTAGATAACATTTTTGTTGTATAATTTTGAAATAGGTTAAATTCAACAATCGATGTATCAAAAAACTAATAATGATTTAAATTGAACAGCTTTAGTTTATTTCTTTTTATTAAATCACGCTTATAAATCACAGATTGTATAAGACTTAGAAAAAAGTCGAATATTGGTAAAAAAAATCATAATTTTATTTTCGTGGTTAGGGAATCAGTTTAAAATAAAAAATAAGCTTTTCCAAAAGATAAAATAATAAAAATAAGTTTCATAATCGTGGATATTCTCGTTTCTAGGAAAAAGCGTTACAGAAACACAAACCTCGTTTAGCGTTGTAGAAAGACTGACAAGACATTAATCTAGATAAGACCCATCTCGACGTTTTTGGGGGCATAATAAATGAAATTTACCAAAAATAACATAATTTCAAGTGCTGTACAAACAGAAATCTAATTGTATTTATATAGATTGATTTTAAAAAATCTGTTTTACATTATTATTATATGGTTCGAGTTGTGTGTCAGCGTTTTAGGTGCATGTCACCTCTGTCTTGAGAAAGCGACCTCGTGCCTTCCTCTCGCCCGGTTTCTCGTTTAACTATTATTTTCAACTGTTTTCTGGCAATTCTTGCTGGGTGTCGCGGACGAATGGCAGGTGATGTGCGCGAGTGTGGGGGTGAGATCTGAGCGGTGTCGTCACTGCTGCACTGCTGACTACTACTTCTGGTAGTAGTGTTGCCTTTCGTGTGATGTTAAGATCACTGGGGTGATGAAGTTTATACTCCATACTACAATAATTGGGGAAATGATGTTTATACTCAAATAGTTAACTATATACATATACAGTACTATAAAGTAATAACATTTATCTAGGATTATTAAAGTCATTTATGATAAAATGTGACTGTATACACGAATACGAACTACATAACTAGGCAGTAATTATATTTACGCTAATCACAAAAGAACGAATATCTGATATTATAATAAATAATAATCTTATGTCATTGACCAGATCCCTCGCCAGGCTTATATGGCTAACATCAGCGGACCATGTTCCAGCAAGCGTCGGCTGCTTATGTCTCCGGTCAATTCCGTCCTCCTTTACGGAGCTGAGGTTTGGGCTCACGCCCTCAGCAACAAGTGTTACCGTTCAGCGAACCGGAGCATTGCGTGTCGCTTCTGAGTATCGCACAGCCAGCTGCTTTTGTGATTGCCGGGGTTATTCCCATACATCTTTTGGCACACGAGCGCCAGGCAATTCGAGGCGGACAGGGCGAACGTCGCCTCCGAAGAACGTGAACTAGCTGAGTGACAAGAGACCTGGGGGTCTGAGTCGCGGAGCCGGTGGATCGCGAGGTTAATCCCGAACGTTCAGGAATCACGGAGAGATGGGGTATTACATGACCCAATTCCTTTCTGGCCACGGGTACTTCCGGAAGTTTTTGAACACGATTGACAAGAACGACAGCCCTCACTGCCTTTACTGGCCCGATGTCACCGATGCGGCAGATGGCTCAACAGCCGAGTCTCGTTAGTGTCCGAGGTTGGGCCTCTGAGACCAGAGTCCTTCATGGAAACAATGATCCGTCTGAAGAGAACTGGAACCGAATCGTCAGCTTCGTTGAGTGTATATTAAGGGCCAAGAAGTCCGATTTGAATCGGCTTCATTGAAGTTTAGCTGTAGAAGTAGTCTCTAACGGGCCAGATACTACGGGATTAGCTTTGATAACGTGAAAACAGTTTCATGCTATTGGAGAACTTTTAGTGGGTGTGAGTCCCATACTCCCGGTACCTGCCGGCGTGCGGTAAGCATTTAAACCCCCTCCAAAAAATGTCATTGACCAGAAAGCTACTACGTTGACGGTATTGTAATTGTCTGTAGTTGGCTATAGTAGGTAGTCTGGCAGCCATATGACGAGTGCGAGGCGTGAGGGCGTGGCGCCGGCACAGCTGCGACAAGGCATGAGGAAGTGTCCCAACTCACAACCGAGGCTAATTATACTCCAGGATACGCACCGTCGTACTTCTACTGATTACATTTACAGACCCGAGATGTCCTGACTAGTACGCTGGCGTGTATCAAGTCAGTCACAATTGAGTACTACAGTACTGTAACTTCATCCGCAAAGACCACACTCATAATTAGTTACTAATTAATTACTCAGTTCGTAATTCAGTCGAAAAATGGGGTTCGGATCCCATGTTGTTGGATTAATTAGTCCTATCAAAGGAACATCATCTAACACTCATTTCACATTCATAAAAATACTTACCCGGAGAGGTCGCCATTTCAGTAATGTAATTAGTAGTAAAATGTTTGATTTTACTTCCATGTGGGAAATAGGTTAGATCATGGATATGTCTTAAGAGAATGTTTTCAGTTAATCTAAATAGATGTTCTTATAACCAAAAATCCAATACAATAGCTCGGGTAGTTTCCATAGAAATGGGATCTTAACACTTCCGCTGCACTTTTTATGTTACACAAATCTGCTAAAAAAGCCGGTTGAATTCGTTTACTACTTTGCTTTAATGTTGCATTACACAACCAACCGAAATAACGGATTTGTGAGGATGGAAAAGTTTGTGTATGTTCGGAAGAAAATTTTTCTCATCTCTTAGGATCAGAGAAAACATCTTAATTAATACATATCCGGATTCGGACTACTGTAAACAGCAATGGACTCGTAGGTTAACCTGATGACCTCAGGAGTGACTCGGCGAAGACAGGGACACTGGGAATTTTGTTAGAGAGTGTATTGAATGTGCTATGATCGATACGCTTGTCCTCCCAGTCAGTCGAATAAGCAAGACGATCAAACTATAAAGTTCGCGTGTAGTCAACTCAATGTCATGAACGGAATAAGGTGGTGTAGAGTGTTAAGACAAAGGACTATAAAATATGCATCATAATAAATAGCAATCTTAAATTTTTAAGAGAGTTACAGACATTTTTACCCCACCTATCTACAGATAGGTCTGTGTGTGGTATGAATCAAGAAAATCAGCCAGTAAAGTTGGGGTAAGGGGTTTTTTGGAATAATTCCTTCAAAAATGTACCTCAACGCTCGCCACTGCGTGTGCGTCTGGTCGTCGAGCACGACACAGCTGTCAGCTGTCACGTGTCTCGCCCCAATACATCCGGATGAGCGACAATTAGTATGCTCGGTCCCCATTGGCTCACTCGCTGTGTTTACTAACCTCCACCTCTGGACGACTTTCAACTGGAATTACATTCAACGTCAACGTCTCATCGGTGAAAAACTTCGTAATTTCTTTTTAATGTCCTAATTCGAAAACTTACTACGTACTTCAATCATGTTTATGAAACTGTAAATGCAACCTTTAAATTCCTTTTGGGTAATTTTTGTCAGGTCGTATTGAGCTACAAACGTTCATTAATTCTTAGCGAAATAATTATTATCTTCAACCACTCATCCGTTAAAATATCTCACAGTTTCAAACAATTTTCCCGTCAAATTTAGAAAAAGTCATCAACCCGGGCCAAACCCTGGATGGTAATTGCTCAGTCCTTTCCTAGCTGAGCCGGAGCATAATTCTTTGGAAGTGGTGTATTTCCTTGCTGTCCACCTGGTGGAAAGAATGCTTACTTGGCGTGCTCTCTCATAGTCTGCTGGGCAGAGAGAGATTTACCTTGCTATCTCGTAAGTAAATGAATAGTAGATGGCTCCATGTATAAGACGCGTTTATTTTTCACTGCATTGGGTTGAAGTTGAGTTGGAAAATGAATCCTCTTAAATGTGTTCTTTCGAGCCTGGGTCTTGATGGATTCAGATGTTTTTTACTTCTCTAAGAATTAGGTAGACTCTCCATGTCATGATTTCCCGTTCTTATGAATCCCTTCTTTCTGATGTCAGTATAATCTTCTGGAGACAGTGTTTCTAGTCCAGTTTGCAAGGACCCCCCGGGTTGCGCCAGTTTCAGGAGTACGCAGCTGCGATACAGGGGGCAGTGGGAGGCTGTGTGGGTCTCGCAATGTGCGTCACCCGTCGCAGTACATTGCCCCTTGGGAGGCACAACTGTACACCAACTCACCAGATCGCGCCTTCTACCTCTTCCGTATCATTATTTGCCCGCCGGTCCTGTCAAATCTTCCGTGAACCGTAATTTGAAGCCGACTCATCAGGCTGTTCAAACCCCCAATTTTCACCACCTCGAACTGTTTGCCCCTCGTTACAGACGTTTCGCCACGATTCGTTCATGAATCAAGTAATTCAATGATTAACTTTTTTAAACACACACTTTTAATTTTTGCTCAAATTCGAAAAGTCTGGCCTTTGTTCGGATATTTTCTACGTTAGCCTATAGTATACTGCATTTCTCCTAACTAATTTTATTGCACTACATTGAACTTCCGTAATAATCAATCCTGTTTTAAAAGCACATTAGACCACAAATGTCTATTGATTGAAGAAACGTTGTAGCTAAATATGTGAGAAATGTTTATGAGCACTGCGTAGTTGTCATCGGGTGAAGCGAACTAATCGTGTGTTGAATACGTGTGTGATGTCGTGTTCAGTTTCGACACCTATTTTGGCAAGTATTCCTTTCACCTTGGTCTCACTGCATTCACAAACACATAACTGTCACTCGTGAAAATCTGGTACATTGATTCCCGAATGTTTTTTTAGTTTTTGGTCGTGGAATATAAAACGGAATCTAGTTTTGGTCGCATGCTCCAAATTGAACTTCCATGCTATTTAAGTCCTCTTACGCCGATGCGTGACGCTGTCCAACAATTAATTATTTTAAGTTTCATTTAGCCAGTTTAATTTAGTAAGAGTATATCATAAGTCTTCATTTTTTGCATGGGCCTTTTTCACAATTGATGGACGTAAAAATCATGATCTCTTGTACACATTTCTTTTTCTGATCTGACTGAAGTGGAGAGGTGCGTGAGTGTTACTTCCCTTTGATACTATACTTAACACTTCTACAAACGACTTTACGCGATACTTTAAGGACATATGTGAATATGCAAATAAACTTAAGACTATATGATAGGATACACGCCACGATGAAAATGCTGGTATTGTTTCCAGAAATGGAAATATTCTACCAGGAATGGAGAATATAAGACTGTTCCTATATTTTTTGGTTGAATACGTTATTTTTTGCCAAAAATTGCGAATTCCTATTCAAAATAAGAGGAAAACAGAACTTTGAAATGACTGGGGCCGTGGCGTGTCCTGTAATCCAGCTACTTGGAGGTCACGAATTGTGGATAGTTGTGAGCGATGGTCGGTGGGTGTGGCCTTGGGTTAATCAACGTCCGCACTATTCAGTACTACGTTAATTCGCAAAGACTACCCTCATAATAAGACCAGTTCGTAATACAGAGGCAGTGATTCGGACTCCACGTTAAACTATAGGTCCGTTAGTTGCCATCGGCTATTAATTTAACAGTCCTCCTGTCTAAGGAACATATCAGCCTTAGTCAGTGACTACCATACCGCGCCACAATCATCTTACACTCTTTTCTCATTCATAATTGGCTTAAAATACCTACCTGGGTAAGTTGCCATTTCAGTTAAAAATATAATTTAAGTACAATCTGGCCAATACATTGGCTTAAGTTGTCCAATGTTGGCCATAAAATTATAATAATCGGAAGATTTTCTATACCGGAAAGTCACCACCTGTTACCTGTGATCAAGAGGTGCAGTCTGCAGCATCACTGCATCAGCCTTATGCAGAATACAGCACGTTTCGGACCGCCCAGTCAGCCAGCTGTTCCCAAGGCCACGGACGTTCTCTGCCAATCCGGTCGTCGTTTCTTCTTATTTTGCCGCGGTATTATTTTCCTCTATAATTCACTCGAGGAAGACTTCATTCCCTTATTGATGGTGGGAACACTAATCGTTCGCCATTACCTCCATCTCCCACGGGATCTCCTGCAGGATGTGCTTGTTCCTGCTCGCCGATCGCTCGTCAGATATCGCTCCAAGGTTGTTTTAACGCTCATGCCTTGTCGGTGCTCCTGTTCTGCGATTATCGATATGTTTGTGACTTTCAACAGAGTCTGAATATCGATAATCCAGAAGTTGATGCCACAACAGAGGTTAAATTATTTGCTGTTTTTTAAATAATTGAATACTATCAATTTCCATGGTAATAAATTTCAGTTGTACGAAATATCTGATTTGACTGTATAATTAGTTTAGAGCTATCTCGGGAGAATTTTTCCCAAAAAAGTTTAGAGGATACGATCATTAGTTATTTTAGCCTATACCGCTTCGTTACCCAAATTCCACCAAGGGCCTTTAAATGTCACCGAAAGGCTCTCGAACATCTTCATTGATACCCTGAATGTCATACAGTATCTGCCTTGTATCTTGGAGACCTTTTAATGCCACAAATGTCACAGCCTTTCATTTTTCTTATCAGGGATCTGCGTAGGCTACATCACTTGTTTCGTTCGTGAGTCGGTGGCGTGGTTGGTATTGTGACAGATTCCGAACCTGAGGCTCTGGCTCGGGTCCCGGAATTGCCTATCGTTTATTGCCAGCACCGTACTCCTTTTACTGTGTCTGCACACTACTGCCTTTGCCTGATATGACCCTTGTAGATAGCTTTAGTCTATGTTACCGGTCACATTATAAAAGGGGTTGCCACCCTCTTGAATAAAGAACACTGTAAAGCGGACTAAATTCGTTATTCTAATTGAATAAAGAGTTAATGTATGAAGTGTGCCAATGAATGGCACAGGAAGGGACCAGGAAATGAAAGAACGTTTCCGTAACTACTAGGTATAGATTTTTATTCGTTTGGTTTTCCTTTGCTCAATTTTGGGTCATTTCTCCAAAGCAATCCCAAATCATGACCCTGGCTTACCCAATGAACCTCTTGAATCTCCATTATACAATCTTGAAAGTCAGGATACGATATCGTGTTGTGTAACCCACCTTACTTGGAGGTCACGAATCGTAGATAGTTATGAGCGATGGTCGGTGTATGTCCTGTTCTCGAGGCAAAATCTTGGTCTCTTAGATGAAATTTGCTTTTAGGCTATTAAATTACGGCCCTGTCTATGGATCATGTCAGTCTTAGTCAGTAACAAGAGCATAAGATCGCGCTACAACATGTTGCATAACTGAGCTTGAAATACCTACCTGGGTAGGTAGGTCGTCATTTCATAACGCAGACCAGAGGTTTCGACCTGGTACATGGTGTGTACCTACAGTAGTGTTCATAACACGTGCTGTGTACTGTAATCGGACTTGCCAGTGCAATATCGAGAGCTGGAGAGTGGCTCTCCACGTCGCGGACCAAGGCAATCGCAGCGATGTCCATTCATTGGCGCTCCGAGCCGCTTTCACTTTCCTCCCCGCGGGGTTGTGCTGCAACTGTCCGTCGGAGGTGTAGTGGCCTGACTCAGCAACAGCTGTGGCGATTTGGTGTTTTTTTATATGTCTGGGCTCTGGGGGAAGGGTGTTAACAATTTGCGAGACGCAAAAGTGTGTTTCTGAACTACCGTAAAATGGTTATGATAACAGAGTTGTAAAGGATTTTAAAAATGTCCTTTATACATATCCAGGTCTAACGTATTAACCACTAAGAAGTAAAAAAAACATTTTTAAAATTCTAAGTATTTTTATTTTGTGTTACAGAACATAAAGTGAATTAGAACAACATATAATCAACACATGGACTATTAAAATAATAAAAACTGGCTGGGTGGTGTAGTGGTTATAATACCCGCCTTTCAAACTGAAGGTCGCCGGATCGAATCTCGCAAGGGTCGAATCTGGACCCAGTCGCCATGTGTCATTGGGCTATTAATTAATGACGCTTCCTAACAACAGGTCGACGTTAGGTAGTAACAAGACCGGGGTTTGGACCGTTTCCCATCAAAACGTTAAACAATGCCTCTGGCGTAGAAATACACAAAATACACATGGACTTATGGAATACAATGCTTTAAAATCTTAAAGTTAAAAATTTAAATCTCGATTTTTTTGTGGTAGGTCCAAAAAGCTATATTGTTCAGAATGTTGCAAAATAATGGTTAGGTTGGACTTCTTTGGTAGCGGTTGCTGAACTTTGCGATCTTCTGTCTCACTGTTGAAATTCTCGAGTCTTAATGTAAAATTACATTTCCATCGGGCACCCAGAATAGGTCAATTTAATTTTCTTTGGTTTTACTTTTAGTTTATTCTATTAGTTTTTTAGCAGAGTTCCAACAGGATCAATATCAAAATATTGTACACTTCAACTTATAATACTTTTATTTTTTATATAACTTAAATGGTAACTACCTAGCCAGGTAGGAATTCGAATCCAAGTATGAATGAGAAATGAGTGGTATTATAGTTGTGGTGCGATACTGTAGTCTTGTCACTGACTAAGGCTGACTTGTTCCTTTTAGATAGGTCATTTAATTAATGGCACAACAACAAATATCGTCTAAGGGATCTAGCGCTAAACGTAGATCCGAAACAAAATATTCCTCTGTATAACGAACTGGTCTAATTCTGAGAATGGTCTGTGTGTATAAACGTCGTACTGTGTTACGTGTGCACCACGAATTTGAATGCATTACTTTTAATCACGTAATACAGTGAATGTAAGGAAAATAGTGCAGATGACCTGAAGGTCAAAAAAGGTAAAAAGAGGTGTTACAGTTTATGGGACTTTTTCGCAAAACAACTTGTCGACGTTAGTAACAATACCAAGGGTTGTACTGTCCCCTAAAACGTTAAAATATGTTAAATATATGGATTTTTTATACTGATAATAATCTCTGGGACTGGGACGGTGGCGTGTCCCGTAATCCAGCTACTTGGAGGTTACGAATGTTATGTGCGATGGTCGTTGGATGGGATATTCTATGGTATGGATTAATGTCCTCACTATTGAATACTACTAAGTCCATCCGTAAATGCCATCCTCATAATTAGACCAGTTCATAATTCAGAGGCAGTGGATCAGACTACACGTTAAACTGTAGGGTTCTTATGTCATTGCCTGTTTTATTATTAATTAAGTAACAGTTATGTCTAAGACTTAGTTATGTTAGACTTACTCAGTAACGAGACTACAAGATAGTGCCACCATCATCTTACACTCATGTCTCATTCATTCTTGGCTTGAAATACCCACCTGGGTTGTTCGCCATTTCACTAACTAACTAAGAGTCAATCGAGCTTTAGCTTGAGTTAATTTCGTGTTGAAGTGTATTTTACGATTTTTAATTCCTGTCAATGTGAACACTCAGTTAGGCCTACATTATGGAACCATTGTCCATTGTATTCGTGCGAGTTTCTACGGAATATTGGTGTTATTCATAGTTAATTCAGATAAGTTTTGTATAAACGAAGCAAGGTGATGTGTCGACTTGTTGGGAGTCAATGACGCTGATCATCGTTCTAATCGTTTGTCACAACAGCTGCGGACTTCCGCGAGAGAGACAACAACGTCATAATTATACACACATTGTATAGCCCAGTGTAAATTGACGTGTGCAATTAACAATTTACCAAGAATGTGTTGTTTGTATGAAACAACAGTAAACATAAAAATTCTAAATCAAACCCGTTTAGGGATCTTCGAGGTTCAATCGTTGAACTAGCCGACTACTGCTATTACCTAAGTTGGGTGTTACTACTGTTGGGATCGTGCAAAGATAGAGCTTCTTCAGTTGCTGTAACAGTTATCACTTTCGGAACGTTACAATAAACTAGTTCCAACGACCTCTGCGCTGAACCGGTCCAGAGGGACCTACGACCTTCACCTGGCGGGTGTTGAAACTAAATCAACCTCAGGAACAATGGACTGTTCCTTTCCGTGATATTTTTGTTCGTATCCTACGACGTATAACCAACCAAAGTCAAGTCGTGTTACGTTTTCAGCGGAAATACCTCATGATCGAATTTACTGTAGACCTAAATTTGTATGAAAACAAAGAAGATAAAATTACTCGTATATAGAGCACTGTATTGACCAAGTCATAATTTTTAACCGGAATGAACTGAACAGACTTCAAATTAGTCTCAATAAAAAGCATCTCTTAGGAGTTAGTACTTCAAGTCTTTGTCAGTTTTAACCTTTTAGTTGAACAGCTAAATTTGCATCCGAGCTTTTTCTCCAAAAGTAAGTTTATTTAACCGGATATACGATATTTACGTCAGCAGCAAATTATTGGTTACGTCTCCATCCAAAACAAATCCAATGGAACGAAAAAGTTCGAAATTTAGTTAAATAACCAGTATTATGCGACCTAAATTCTTTAAAAAGTTTCTCCCCCTGTTGGTGTTTACAGTTGAACACAGCAGAATACAGTTGATGACATGAAGGAAAATTCCTGAATTATCTGAATAGGATGATGAATTGATGAGGAAAAGTTACCTTTTGGTAATACTATTCTGGCAGGATTTCCCATCGCCGTCGACTAAAGTGATTCGCCTTCACATTAGGAAGATCCTTGTTGTCTTACAACAGTCATTTTGATTTTGTATATAATTTTATACTCTATGAAACGGTCAAAACGATGTCAAAATTGGTTTCAAATTAGTTTGTAGAAGAATTTTGTTCGAAAGAAAGATTCGCAGTGGGTGCATGAGCTCAAGGATACAACAAGCATCCGATGGATAAGTCATGACGAAGAGCTCCCAGCTGTTCTTGTTTCGTCTATATGAGTTTCGTGTGTATGAGTTTCGTAATCCGGGCGATAACTTCGTCACGTTCCCCTGAATGTCTCACTCGGTTTCGCTGTCTGTTTTCTGAATGACACACAATACACCAATATATCTGCTAGACATCCTTGAGCAATCTAGGGTTAATAATACGCTCAACAGTCTTCTTCATTGGTGGCATATTTTATTTCACAGAATTTTTTTAGTTCTTTATGGTGTTGGTTATTAATTAACATTAATAATTGCCATAATAAACAGCCATCGGCTGTTGGGCTATTAATTAACAGTCCTGTCTTAGGAACATGTCAGCCTTAGTCAGTAACAAGACTACAAGATCGCGCCACAATCATCTTACATTCAACTCTCATTCATACTTGGCTTAAAATACCTACCTGTAGTATGGTCGCCATTTCAAATAATCTAATCTAATCTAATCTAATAATTTACTATTAACTAATTTGAATCTCTCAGAGGCGTATTTGATTTTAAACTACATAGCTTGTATTTTATTAAACAAAATGCTTTGTCCGGAAATAAAACATCCCTGGATTGTTATGAACAAAACTATTTCTTATTAATTAATTATGATGAGTAATTTTTAACTTACTTTTCTGGAAAGAAAATAAAAATTTTATAAATTGTTTATTTCTCTAAATAATCTTTAGAATATTAATTTAACACCCCAAATTTCTTTTTGCGTAATGCAATGGGGGAGAGGTCCTTTAAACATTGTTCTTATATAACCGACACCCAGTGTATAACTGATGAAGATTCTTGAGCTAGTACAAAGTTCTTTTGCAATATTTTATGAGATTGGGTTAAAAATATAGTAAACCCAATAAAAGTGATACATGAACAAATAATGGATTGATTTAATTTAATTTAACTGCGGACCTTAAACGTTATCCAATTGGATATAGAGTATAAATTGAAGTATAACGAAAGTTCGTTAATAATCAGCAAATGTGTAACCGTAGATAAAATGACCTTGTAATTTTGGTTCAAACGTTTACAGCAGTCCTGTTTGGTTCTGCAGTTGCAGAGGTTATATAGAGCCACAGGCAGCAAAGAACCATGACGTCTGACTGGTCTAATCCATCCGTGACTGGGTGATTAATGAACTTGTCACTGCAGTAGGCCAAGGCATTGCTCAACAAGTCATGATGACGATACAGAATCTCGGTTGTAAATCAAATCTAAGATTAACCTCACTATCCTTTAAGTACTTAATTCTTCCTGGTAACATCTGGTATCTGTGTAGTTTTAAGATGTTCTCTGCGTTGGTGAAGTCAGGAAATCCTTATAGACTTACATTCCTGGAATAGTAGGATAGTCTATAAGTCATCAAGCGTGTTCTTCTAACATATTCTTTTCAAACAGAGCTCGCGACTTTAGTTCAAGACACTGGAATAGTTTTGTTAGGCTATCAACATTTCCTAAGCGTTACTTGGTCTCTAAGTTTATGAAAGTGATATCATCAAAATTCTGGCAAAGAGTTTTGAAAACCATCCTATGCCTTTAGTAGGTTGAATGATTCTTCTCTGAAGTTATCGGTTTCCCAGATGCTTGTGTGACAATAAGGAAATCTTTTAACATTTTTAGTTACTGATCTCTGAATATTTCTCCTAAAGATACGATTCCATTACTAGAATAAGTGAAGTGTGCTGATGAGCTAAAGTATGCCCATTGTGAAGAAAGACAACGTAATGAGAAATTTTGTACCTAATCATGACGAAGTAGAAAACAAACAAAACCCCTGGTAAAATACTGTTTGCTTTTTGTGCTTCGTGTTTATAATTTCATTTTGAATAAACCTAAGCCTACCTACTCTTCTAAAGCAGTTTAAACTCACTAGTTATCAATTTAAACATCTTAGAAGTACAAACTGCCTGCACCAGGGAATGTTGGCTGTTGTTGCTGAACGCGTTGATAGGACGCCTAATCGGCGAACATCACCAGAGACGGGCCATTATGTAGCAGTTTCACTCGAATCACTCCGGTGGTAATGGTTAGCTCGCTTAAAGTAAAAGTAAAACCCTCTTTTCCTCGAAACCACGGACCGGATAATGACTTTCTCCCAGGATCGGTGTACAGTATAAGGTTACACGGCAGCTGCCTGGCGTCTGCTTGCGTGTTCTCCCGTGTGTCGGAGGTGTTCAGCTTTTCGGAATTTTTTGTTAAAGGGGAAAACTCACTTTTCGAGTTATAGCAAGATAACTTTAAAATTCACATATAAGACACCGATGTCCCGGTACACAGAGGAGCATTAAGGTGAATATGATGACACATGTGGCTTTGTTAGGGGCTAATAGGAACCGCCCGAGTTGTTTTCCAGGATCGATAATGGTGGGAAATGTCAGATGAACTAGGAGATTTTAAAAACTCGCCGAATCTTGCATATTCAAGACCACTTAATATTGTTTCTTACATATTATTCTCTGTATTTCCACGATATTCACAAGCCCTCCCAGCTCATGTTGTGGATCAACATCTCGGGGATCAAATCCGTGACCTCTTACATCCAAGTCCAAGACGCTACCCGTTAGATGCAGGATGCTTCTCGTCAGCTTTCATAATCCGTCTATTATTTGCTATGCGGTGCGAGCTGCTTGTAACTTGTAGGTTGGAGCAGCAGCACGGACATTGTTTACAAGCAACACACGTGCTGTTCAACGCTCGTGTTATCGGTGTCGACTCTCCCAGTCCAGCGGTACACCGGTGACGTCGTCGCCGCTCACCGCGGGTCACCGGCGATGACGTCACCAGTCACCCGGGATTAGAGAGCGCATATGCCTAGCGTAGCGTCTGGTTCCCGCAGTGTGGAGTGTGCGACCTCGAGCTGTATTAGTAATAACTCGGATTTCTTGCTCTGTCCACCACACCACACTTTTAAGCCCATGACTGTATTTGATGAACTCGTCACCTCTGATTTCACATTCAGCAATTTTGCTAATTTCTGTTGTCGTGTGGGATAGTGTTTATTCGGTGTATTGTCATCACATATTTTCATACCTAAACTTTGTGGTTTTGTGGAGGACGTTTATTTGGTATACTCTGTAAACCATAATTACTCCATTGTTTATCACCACTTATTGCTTATATTTAATTCAAGACACGCGTTCTCATCGCTAAAACTTTTATTAGCTTAAATATAAATTGGTTTCAATCAAATCGAACCGCTTCGGTGAGCCAGACCGAACCAAACACGATTATTTGTGGACGTCGTGGCTTTATGCCATGTCAGGTTTTCAAGTTCGCAGGATCGCCGTTAGAGCGCGTTGGCGGCGCAAGGTACAGAGCGCCACGGTGCGGCGGCGGCGGCGGCGGGTGAAAGCTGTTCATGTGCGGGTGTCGGTGTAACTGACTGACCGGATTTAGAAAACGTTTACACACAGCACAACACAACTAACTGCCTTGCGAAACTAATCCGCGCCTATTTCAATCGCTCTGTAGCGCTTTGTTCGAACTTGTTGTCTCGGGACGAACATATTCATTCAGCAATGAGAAGTATTAAATGCTCCTCATTAATAATCTTGAGTATAATTTTTAACAGTAAAAAAATTAAAATGTAATAGGGTATGACGTACTATAAATAAACTCTTTTATGTGTGTGGTTTGAGTTATGTTTGTTTGATAAATTGAATATTATAAATGCAAATGCAATTACTGTACTTGTCATTGTAAATATTATAAATTATTTGTGATTTGCTATATATATAACTGTTTACATTTTGTTTTTTGTAATGTATATAAAAATAAATTTTGTTTGATAAACTCATGTATTCGTATATCGATTTGAGATTGCATATTAATTTGAATTATCTTTATTCGCATTGGTTATTTTTGCCTAATAAATACCACTAACTAATAAATTGTTAAATTTGAATATTCAGTAGGTAGGCCTATTGTTTTTTGTAAAAATCAAAGTACTTGCCAAATTTTGAAATTCTGAGTTTCGGTAATCTCTCCAATCATTGGTTCTGTCGTATATCATATTTAATTTTGTTCAGTCATATTGTTCAACATTGTATAGTATTTATTGTATATACAGTATTCATTTATTGTGTTGTCTTGATTTCCATGTAATTTCAAAGATGAATTGTAATAATTTAATTATAATTATTTAATCATATAAACCATACAACGATTTTTTGTATATATTTATTTATACGTTTGGAATTTATTTGTTCGTAATGCATATTAAATTCAATATTGGGGTTTTATTGCTATAATATTTTACAATCTGTTATTTGTGCTGAAAATATAACATATGGCATATTTAGTGGACTTTTCTGTAAATCTTTTGATGTTGTGTAATATTTCTGGCAAACTTTAATGTTATAAAATCGATATGCGTTTATATATCATATTTATAAGTTTAAGTTTTATTTGTTCGTAATCTAAATTATATACAATTTCGGAGTTTTTTATTGATAAAATTGTTTACGATGTGCGAATAATATACATTAATTATATTGATTTTTTAAATTTTATTAAGAAATATTAGTGAACTTTTCTTAAAAAGATAATAAATACTTGAGGAGGACGGGATAAGATTCCAGATACCGAAATCGTGATGTAAAATGTCCGCGATAAAAATCTAAACAAAACCCACTATTCGCTTGCTCGCAATATTTCCCCGGAACAGAGTCAAAGGAGGTTCTGAAGAGCTCTTCTAATTTGAAACCCAGGGGGCCTTTCTGAAGGGCCCACTCGTGTAGCCCGTCATTACCAGATAGGGACAGAGCCTCAGCCTCCCTTTGTTTCTGTTTCCATAGGTTTCGAAATAAAAGCTCGCGAATCAAAAAGCTCGGCGCGGGATCTAAAAATAAACAGGGCTTAGTGAACACGTTTAGTTGTGATCGGTTACCAATCTGGTTCAATGACTTCATGTGTTTTGGTTACATTTCTGTTACATGTACATACGTATCGGCATGTCTTAAGTGTGATAATAGTTTTTAAATTGATTTTTATCATTCTACAAAAAACAACTAACTTATGTTTAGCTTCAGAATGCATCAGTAAATTTGGCCCATTTTTCACCTCCATAACTGCACTGAAAAACATCAATTAACTTTTTCCCGGGAAAAAATCTGCAACTGCTAATGACTGTAATTATGTTACTGACTCATGTTATTTACTACGTCGCATTTACTTATTGGTACAATGTAGAATAGGTTTAATAATAGGTATTTTGTAAAAGACTTTTTTAAATCAAATTATCATTGGAGATCATTTATGGTGTTGTTAAAAACAAATATGTTTGTTGTCGTTTGATTGATAAAATTACAAACTATCTGTGTATACGTTACTTTAAAATGTAAAATTAACGTTGAATATAACCATTTACATATATTAGTGAATCTAATTTGAGCTTTTATCCTACACGATTTCTATTCCATTAATATTGTTTATGGTAAATCATAATGTTGTTTATCAATCGAAACAAAAGTGCATTTCGGCGCTTATCTGCACTTCCGACCACGGATGGCCTATCCAAAACGACAGCTGGAAAACAAAACAAGCAAAAGTGAAAGGTGTTTTATTTGCAATTTCGTAATCTGAACTAGTTTAAGGAAATATGTCAAGGCACATTTTCTTAGCTTCAGTACCGGAAGTACAGAACCTTACTCGAATATAACATACATTAGATAATTTAATTAGCTAAATTAAAACGCACATATTATATACTCAATATCCCAGTTTATAAGGTTCAATGCGGAACACCAAAAACTAGAAAAAAGTTTTTATAATTTATATTTCCTCCAGCTTGTAGTCTTCTTGACAACGTGGTAAAAACTTTATTTGAATATCTTCAGTTACTATAAGAAAAACCTAAGTGATGTTTGTGTGTGTTGTTGGGACTAAATTGACTTTAAATCTGATTTCCGAAATCAGTGTTTTCACCTACCGTTTCCTTAATATGTCAAAAACTATTATACCTATACCTTTTTTAATTTTTGTCACTTTTCCATCTCATCTATAGCTAAAATCTGAACTAAAATCAGTGTGGTAAGGTAAAAACATTGATATTTTTCTTAACTTCTTTGATAAAAAAATTAAAAATTATTTTTTTAATCAAATTTGTTTTCAAGTCTGTTTTTGAGTTTGTGTAATTATGGTTCAGATTGTATTGATTCAGATTATGTTCAGATATGTGTGTCTTTCATAGGAAAAAGTTATGAAGAAAATACAATATGTTGCTGTTTAATTTCTTTAACTTTTTAATTCAAAAGAATAGTTTATATAGAAATATTTTGTTTTGTATTTTTTATAAACTACCTAATGTGCTGAGACTGCCTTAAAAATATTTTGCAAAATATCTTTAAATGAGGTAATGGTAAATTATTTCCTGATTATTTATAAATTTAACAATACAAGCCGTTTCACCCCCCTTAAATAAAAACATTTTAGTACAGCTGGTAAATAGTACAAACGGTAAACGGTTATACATCTCAACTTCCATGTTAATCGGGTTGTTGTTTGGCATTTGAGGAACATTGGATTTAAGCGTATCTTTAAACCTAACCTTAACATGAAAAATTCATTGTTTACGAATTTTACTATGAAAAATAAAAACAACCAGAATCAGCTGGTTTGGTTGACATGGTCACCTTGAAGGGCTGTAGAAAACCCTGAAGACCTGCTCAGTGTTCCTATCGATATCTCGTGACCGGATACTTCGTATTACACAAGTCATAAATCCTTGGACAGAGACAATGTTAGCAGGTATCCACACTACGCGGCCAGCGGGATGATATTTTGCAGCCCTCAGACGGTTAGGAATTAAAACAAAAGTTAGAGTCACGAAAAATAATATTTTGAAACAGTTATGAAATACTTTTTAGATATTATAATTCCTTACCAAAAAAACAATTCCATCTTTTCATTTTATTGATAGGTCTATATGTAATAAGCCTATGTGAAACAGTAGTCATTATTTTTAGCCTAATTTATTTGACGCTACTCGATACTTGCAAACTTCTTCATCACAGATAAATAAAAATGTAACCAGATTGGTTGAAAACACTTTTTTGGCTTTTATTTTCAAATTTTTTCCTGTGTTCCCAAACCCCCCTTTGGCTGGAGGATATTCCACACCACTGAATGTGTGGACAATGGACATCCCCCTCCAAAGCGATCACGTGCTGCCACTAGGCCTTCTTGCGGCTCCGGGGAAAATATGATGCCAATCAATTAGCTCTTTGAGAAATCCCATTGAGAATTTCTGTTTTAGACTATAAGATAGTAATTGACTAGAACTGTACACCATTTCGTGGTTCTCTTGTTCTTCTGTCGTGAGCGTGAGCAGCTCAGCGCCGCGGACGCGCTCTTGGCCTTGAGTGTTCCTTTGTTCGCTCCGTGATCATTCCATATTTACGACCCTCCGCAGCCACGTCGTTGCCCTCGGCGCCTCCCCGCCTCCGCCTCCGCTGTGGTCCGTGGTCGTCTCCTGCGGCAGAGTAGGGAAATGGTGGAAGAATAGTAGTAGGCCTAGTCTAGCTTCACCGATTCGGGGGAACGTGTTGGTACGGATATGATTATGGATTGGTATTAATTCGGAATATGTGACTAACACTCACAGAACTAGTTGCCTATGGGACCTAAAGTGTTCTAGATTATGATATCAGTTCGTTGAATGTTGCAAATAGCAGCAGGGGTCAAAACTCTGCTATAGATGTGATATAACACACACTGTGGTGACTAGAATAGGGGTTCTCAAACTTTATCATGTATGTAATGGGGATCCCCTATAAATTAGATTACCATTTGAAATGGCGACCTACCCAGGTAGGTATTTTAAGCCAAGTATGAACGAGAAATGATTGTGGGATGATTGTGGCGCGATCTTGTAATCTTGTTACTGACTAAGGCTGACATGTTCCTTAGACAGGACTGTTAATTAATAGCCCAACAGCCGATGGCAACTAAGGGACCTACAGTTTAACGTGGAATCCGAACCACGACCTCTGAATTACGAACTGGTCTAATTATGAGGATGGTATTTGCGGATTAACGCAGTATTCAATAGTGCGGACGTTAATCCACACAAGAGAACACTACACCCACCGACCATCGCTCACAACTATCCACAATTCGTGACCTCCAAGTAGCTGGATTACAGGATGTCGCCACCATCCCAGTCAAAATACCCCCGAAGCCCCTTTGCAAAAACAAGGGAAAACAATATTTCCCTGCTCATAGTTGTATGTGCTTGCTACGTATAGATTATGTAACACAAACCAAAACTGTTAATTTCTGAAATAGGGGCTTTTGATGTGAGTAATAAAAAATAAATTTGATTGAATTTCTTTGCGGACTTCCTAAAAAATATATTCGTAGACTCCTAGGGGTTCACAGACTACACTTTGAGAAGAAGCTCTGGAGTAGAATGTTGTGGATATGATTTCAGTTGGATATAGGTGCTGGGGGACAAAGATTTGCTATTTATGTGATTTTGCGTGTCTTTCTTAAAAATAACAAGTAATGAGTGACTCCTAGTTTTGGAATGGATATAGTTTTAGTTCAGTACCGAGGAAATGTGTCATACCAAAAGTATCATCACACCTCTATAATATTTCACTATAATACTTCAGTACTAAAGAATACCAGAATTAAGAAATACTGTTTTCAGAATTTTGTAGAGTGTTGTAGTAATTAAAAGTCGGTTCAGTCTAAAATCAAACAATAAAAATAAACTAATCACGCTTAATTTTACTCTGTGTTTAACAGAAATGCTTTGATCAATCCTTGAAGCAGGTAGTAGAATGAGCCAATAAAACTGACCTGAACTCTGCTTTCTGTTCATGATTAAATATGACAGTTATTTTTATTCTCAGATGATTTCCTAATTCACTTGTCCAGTCCTTATCTGAGCCTTGTGTTTTTCCATTGGTGTTTCCTCATTTACTTATTCCCTAGGGCAACCAATCAGGAAAATACAAGCTTGTGCTAAGTAAACAGTTGGTAGGTAACTATTGTAAATCACTCAGTTTACTTTATTGATACTCTTTTATCAATATGTAAATACTGATATATTTAAAAACGTGAAAGATATTTTTCTATAGTCTTTTTACTTTCAAGAATAATAATTAATTGTACACTGTGTATTTTCTCTTTCTGTTAAATGAGTTCTTAATTAAATGGGTTTATAGCAGTAGGATACAGTATACGGGAATGATTCATTTTATTTCAATAAAATTGTACCCACTAGTTGTATTTTAGATGAGATTTCGCTGTTCAGGGTTGGTGACTCTATCTTATCACTAATTGCTGAAAATGTTGTGGCTTAATCACCTATAGTGCATTATAAAAATATTATCAACCTATTACTAAATCATATTTTTCTAATAAAATATAAGTTTTTTATCAATTTTACAAATTTTAAAAATTGACTTTAATTAAGAATTATTTTTAGTAAATTTTTACACAAATCTCAATAATGTTTGATGTTTGACCTTATTACCTTTGTGAAATGATGACTTTACCCAGGTACCTACTATCTTTCTGAAATTGCGACCTACCCAGATATGTATTTTAAGCCAAGTATAATTGAGAAATGAGTGTAAGATGATTGTGGCACGATCTTTTAGTCTTGTTACTGACTAAGGCTGAAAGTTCCTTAGACAGGACTGTTGTTAATTAATAGCCCAACAGCCGATGGCATCTAAGGAACCTACAACTTAACCTAACTGTAGTGGTCCTACCTACAATTTCACCTCTGAATTAGAAATATGTCCTTTTATGTGGATGGTTTTTGTGGATGATCATAGTATTCAATAGTATGGACTGTAATCTACACAAGAGAATATCATATCACGGATCATTGCTTTTAACTACCTATAACTATTCAACACCTCCAAGTAGCTGGATTACAGAAGACGCCACCAAAGTGATTTGTGTGTGATATTTTCATTTTTAGCGAATTTCCCATAGGGAAGTAGCTATTACCGTAGGTCTCATGGCAAGAGTTAAGCCCGGGACCATGTTATTTTTTCTTCTTTAGGTGCCCAGAGACCAAAAACAATAGTCGTTAAAATTTATATATATATTATATATATATGTGTGTGTGTGTGTGTCTGTTAGCACGATAACCCACGTAAAATGGTCCGATCAAGACCAAATTTGGTAGAGACGTGTATTCCTACAAATGCTCGGACGAGTTCGTAAACCAGACATATCGGTCAATGGGAACAGGTAGTTTGGGGGGGTTTTGTACCCCAAAATGGGGTTTTTTGCGTTTTTCACATGTCGTTTTTAAATATTTCTAATTTTATATTTCACCATTAGAATCAGCTTAAAAAACTACACAATTAAGTTCCTTAAAGTTTTTCTCTATCTCCAATGGTTACCGAGATATTAAAAAATCTAAACACAGTACGTTGTATTGTGGGGCTCCAATGTTAATCTTATGGAGGATAGGGAAAAATTAATATTTCCCATATTAATCAATATTTTTGGATTAAACTTGATATTTACCTTCATGTGGTTGATATATTGTACTTAAAATGCTTCACAATCATAGTTTATGAGTTTATCATGGCAGCAAACCTGCATACTCTTTTCCTATATTAATCATATAGGGAATAGGCAAACTCCTTTATTTATGGACAGATGTTGATAAAAGTTGGTATAAATGTTAAGATAAAAATTATTTATGGTAGAAATGACTACTTTCAGTGTTCCTCACAGCAGCTAACCTGCACACTTTTTCCCATGTTAATCTCTCTATGGAGAATAGGCAAATAAGTCTCATGTTTATGGATTTTTATAAAACTTGTCATATATTAATATTATTATATTATTGATTTGGAAATTCGCTGAGTACGCAGATCTGCTGCGACGGGGGTATTTTATATATTTTACTTTATCCCATTATACGATAGAATATGGAGAAAGTATTGTTTTCATCAAAACTTTTAAAATTGAGTTGAGAGAGGATATATCCGTTTTGAGGTCCCCTGAATCCAAAAAGTGGGTTTCATCGTGATGTCTATCCGCAAGTGTGTTTGTCGGGATGTGTAGACAGCTACGGCCTACCCTGTTGGTCCATTTAGATAAAATTTGGTATGTGTGTTTATATTCATGGTATCTCCTGGTTGTTTTATAATTTTTTTGAACTTTTGATTTTTAAGGGTCGCCCCTAAAAACCCTTAAAAAACTTTAAAAAATCAAAATTTCTCCAAAATGGCTCTAACGATTTGGATTAGAATTTAATAGTTTGTAGTGCATAGATCCCTAAATAATATGACACTGTCGTCATGTCTGTAAAAATGATGGGCTTTTAAATATTAAAAATATCATTTTTTTAGGTTTTCCACTAAATAAATAAGGTAAAGTATAACTTGAATTAACTGGAGTATTTTGAACTATTTGTCTATGACTAATGGTTCCAGAGAAAAGTTGAGTTTACTGTCCATGATAAATGCAGTACGTTGTCTGAAAGCGCCCAATGTTATTCTTATGGAAAATATTAAAAATCAATTTCTTCCTTATTTACCAAACGTTTTACATGAAACTGGTATGCAGCTTAAGGTCACATCACACAACAAAACCCTTTAGAAAAAGCTTGCTACCTGTATTACTGGTGGAGGAGGGGTCCCCCCCATAAAATTCTAAATACTTATTTAACTTTCTCTTGTTTCTATTTTCAGAAATTTGATGATTGTTTTTGAAACAATAAATTATTAAATTATATTTAGATAAACTTTAAAGAATATGACAGTTTTATTACAGACTGTGATTTTTTAATTGACTGATGGAGAAAGTATGTGTCAGTTTACTGATACCATTTATTTAATAGTTTATTTGAAACTGAAAATCACCTAATTGTTTTGTATATGAATACTAATTAGTTAAGCTTTTGTCAAAATTCTTCTTTCAAATGGTGCAAATGTCCCATCTTCCAGTGGACATTAGTTTATGCCTGCCATTCATTACCAAAACTGAACTAATATATTCTCCATAAGAAAATTTGAAAATTTTCATTGTCTTTGATGATGTAGGTATGGGGATTTTTCTATAACAGTTTTCCTAATAAATTACCTTTGCTGAAAAGCTTTTGTTTTTACCGAACAACAACATTAATCAAGATAAGCATTTTTCATTTTTATGTATATTTAAATAGCTCCAGGGGAAACAAAGAACTTTATCCACACTTTTATAGATACAACAACAATGCCAATATCACCAGTTACAGTTGACTCTTAATATTTACAACATGTTTTTACTGCCTCGCTTGCAAGCCAAGATCATATTTCAAGTGAACAACAGCTACAGTCGTGTATGGTTGACTCTAAGATAATTTACTATCTGTATTTATTCAAATAAAGTACATATTTACTCAAAATGTTAACAATCAATAAAACAATGTACGATGTTAGTTTCATTGGCACACTGTGTAAAATTATTATTATTTATATTTCAAACTAGCAATAATATAAAATAATTTACTCAATTTCTTTAAATGATATATTAATTTTTTTAATGGAATAAAAATGAAACTACTTCAACAGTCAATTAGGACATTTTTATTAATTTTATGGTAAGTTTTTCCGAATGATTATCACCAGGTTAATGCTTATCATGAGGTTAATCTGACAATCCAACATAACAAATGTGTATGAAAGTACAATTTGAATTATGTTTGTGATTGTAATGAGATAATTTTATGGCACTGTTAATGTAATTGCTAGTAATACTGGGGTCTTCTGTAATTTCTTTTTTTCTTTTCTTTTTATATTCTGCTTTAAAAAAATGTTTTTAAACTAATTTAAATATTTTTTTCTGGTTTTTGAAAAAGTTTTTTTTAATTTTTTAGCTAAGATTCTTTTTACAAAATCATTTATTTTTTATCAACCCTCATTATTAATAAGTCTGCAAAAATTTGTTATATTTAAAGCCACTTGGCAAGGCCATAAAAATGTGAAATATTATGTTAATACAGACTTATTAAAATAATATTATCTGAGAATCTGTTGTGCCCATAGGCAATATTTCAACTTTGATAATTTTTTCTACTAATCGAATATGTGAAGAAATGTGGGAGTAATTTAAATTGCAGAATTTACAAACACTTTAATTTTTCCTGCTGATGTTAAAAAATAATTAAAAATCAATGTTAGTGGTATTGAAATAAATATTAAAATCACTGTCAGTGGTATTGAAATAAATTATATAAATCAATGTTAGTGGTATTGAAATAAATATTAAAATCACTGTCAGTGGTATTGAAATAAATGTTAAAAATCACTGTTAGTGGTATTGAAATAAATATTTTTCATATTACCTACTATGGTTTTATATGGTCCTTGAATTTTAACTACAGTCTTCCAGTTCTTTGTTGGAGTTACAACTACGTTATTAACAAATGAAACAATAGAATTGAGCAAATTAGGAAGCTTTTCCCATGAAAACGTGTTTGTTTTGTTATTACCATTTAGAGATGTATTGCAGGTATATATTCAGTTATTACAGCTTTTTTGTTTGAAATAATGTGTTGTTCTCCATGTTGCTACATGTTCTCCCTAGGGATAAAAATAAATCTTTGGATGACAAAGGAGTTACTTTACTTGGGAAAACTAATATGTACTTTTTTCGAATAAGTACTCTTAAATTTAGTAGACAAATTTAGTTCACCTACAATTTGTATAAATAAGGTAATTTTCCGTAAATAGCGGACTCGAGTAAAATTTTATTCCTTATAAATTAAAATGTTTTTAAACTTATTTATTTACTTCAGAAATAGTTGGAGTTAATTCATCGTTTGTGGCTTGAAAAGAAAGTTATACGGGTTAAAATCAAATTCAAAATTGTTCAAAACAGAACTGTAGGGATTTGAGTTTTGTTTATACTGTAATATCTGGAAAGCTGTTTATTTGTGTATTTGTCTGGAAAGCACCAAACATATATGTACCAACATAAACTGCGTCTAAATCTCCAGTGAAGGTTTGGCAAAGACAATCACTAAATTTTCTTTACCAGTTAAGGCATACTATAAAACTGGCAGAAGAAAGGAAAAGGGTAAAAAAATGAATATGTTTAAGTATGGATATTATCAAATTAATACAGAAAAAGAAGAACTTTAGCACAGTAGTATAAGATTGTCCATGGGAAACCAATTTGCACAACTAAAGTCCCTTACTAAACCTTAAACCTCAAATTCCATGGTGTTTTTAGGGTTTTTCAATTACTTCTTGCCTTGTATTTTCTTGTATCAACGTTGCAGTTCCCTGAAATTTTACCTTCATTGGTGATTTATCTTTTGATTATGTAATTGTACAAATAAATAGTCAACCTAATGATTTAGGTGAGGTGGTGGCTCGGTTGAGAGCATGACTGACTCTGGACAAGAGGCAGCAACGTTGCTAGGTTAGATCATCAAGTTGCTAATGACTTTTCATTAGTTTTTGTTTACTTAGTTATCTCTTAGTTTAGGTAAACCGTATTAACCCGGGAGTAGGATTGTTAAAGTTTTGTCACGCCAGCAGGATCGTTTATAGCTGTAAGAATGCTTAAACAGGCTGAAAGTGTGTCTAATATAGTCTTCGTGGAACTTTATAATGCTCAGGATGATTGACCAACAAGTAAGACTGTTTTGAGTTAGTTTAAAAACTAGAATACATTATTTACTTTTCGCTTTACTTCTCACTCTACCTTCTTGTTATTGATCTGTTAATTAATTGTTTTAGCTGTGCCAAGGAGCAGACCTGGTTATCCGGATACCCGGTAACCTGAGCCAGGACAATAGCTCGTACCGTCTTGACTACTCACCTCCCCATGGGGTTCCGCCCCCAAACACTACTATACCCTCGCGGGACATCGGGGATGTGATCCAGTTCAGCAGGGGTCTGCCAGGGACCAAGTATGAGTTCTGGCTGTACTATTCCAACAGTTCACTACACGACTGGCTCACCTGGACCGCTTCAATCACCACAGGTGGGACAATTATTTGGTTGAGAAGACCTAATAGATTATAACTAAACTGCTGTTAATCACTAAAATTGAAAATTAAAAAAATTTTGTCTACAAAAAATATGTTAAACTATAATTCAACACCTATAAATTTAGCTCCCTCCCTGTTAAATAATGTTAGGGCATATTACTGGAGTATTATTGTTTAAATGTACAATAGTCTCTCATATAAGAGTTCGAAAAAGTAAAAGCTTTATAAATTTCTAAAAAAAGTTATACAACTTTTATTATTAAAAATTTACTAGCTTATAATAGAATATTTAATATTAGGTATTAAAAATTATTTTATTTCACATAGTCACATTCTTTTGTACTTAAACTCACCTAATACTAATGTTACTGGGACCTTACCAAGCTGTAAAACTTGTTGGAGAACTAATGTCATTATATCACCAATGTACTAGGTTCTCTTATGTTTTGGTGTATGTGTTAAATCATAATATCTTAACAACAAGATAGTAACTAGGGAAAACATACATTTCCTATGATACAGGCTGTGTAAAAGCTCATTGTAGTTTTTATAGAAGCACGTAATATTTGACAATAGAAACACAACTTGTGAGTCACTTGTGGACTGAATAATCAAACACATTTCAAATGTTTACTCAGTGAGAACGACACTTGACTTGCACTCGCCTATTGTATTTCTCACTGGTGATGCCATTCCGAAAAAAGTTTCTGCCTGAATCAATTGAAATTTTCCGCCACATCAAGTCAAAACAATTCTCTGCAGCAGCTTGTTATCATGTGTTGCTTTATTTAGGTCATAGGACTTGAAACACTTGTGAAACTTGAAATGTTTTCTGTTATGTCTATATTTTAATTTTGTCTAATTTGGTTTTTCTTCTTTTTCACAACCAATTATTGTTTACGTTAACTCCAGTTTTTACTAAAAAATACTTTAAAATGTAATTTATTCAAGTAGTAATGTAAAAGCACCTACAACAGGAAAAACTTTATAATTCTAGGAGCAGAACCAAAATATATAATCCCTTCTTTGTAGCACAAAGTAGTCACTTGTTCTTTAAATTAATAGCATTTAATGTTTATTAGTGAAGTAAACATTTTGTCCTCATAATGGTTAAACTTAAACATTTATCAGGACTGGTGAATAATTTTAATGCCAATATAATTTGGTGTGGTCAGGATGTAAAGATTGTGAATTTGATATCCCGTAGAAAGGAATATCTATTCATTTTTGTATTTCTTTATGTAGGCCTACTATAAAAATTTCAGTCAGGAATTTACAGCAGTACTGTGTCTACAGCCTTTGCAAGCCAGGCCAGAAACTGATGAAATAATCAGACATCACTCTTTTGTTTAGTAAACAGGAGCGAGGGGCCTTATAGTAATGAGTGGTTGATTGTTGGCAAGTCTGCTATTTAAACCATAGTTGTACAATATGGGTGGTATTCTAACATACCTCACTGATAGTTTCCTTTGTTAATGTAGTAATTGACAAATATAGGTCATTTTAAAATCAATATTGTAAAGAGTAATTAGTAGTAAACTGAGTAATTACTAGAAACTGTCTAGTTTGCATATATCTGTAATTTTGCAAGTTTGGATCAGTTTTGAAGGCATTATATACTACTTGAATTAACTAACTGGTTTAAGCAAAGAATGTGATGTCCGATATATTGGACAGCGTAGTGTAAAGAGTTAATAAATAACAATTCATTCGAAATTCCTTTTGAAAGAATCCTTTATTTTGGAACCACGCCATACATGTCAATTAACTTCTAGTTTGGTTACATGTATGCCTTACATAATGATGGTAACCTGTCCCTGAAGGGCATATACCAGTCTGGGTGCATAAGCTAACCTAACACTATGTTACAGCTCCTGACCCAGCTGCAAACCTGTCCATCATAGTGAGGGGAGGCAAGTCTGCCATCGTGTCATGGAACCCTCCTGCGCTGGGTCACTTCTCTGGCTTCAAAATGAAGGTAGTTTCCATTTCATGGGTACTTACTGTATGTATTTTACTGACCACCCTTATACATTGTATTGTATATTCAAACATCTAGTCCTCTGTGGAGTTAATATATCAATAACCTATATGGAGTTAATGTATAAATAACCAGCCTAACTTAACCCCACAGAGTGCTGTATGTCGGTATATACAACAGTATATATGGGTGTGTTCGGTATAATACGTAAGTACCATTTTATGGTTTTGCATTAGACATTTTCTGTAATATGTGAATTACAATTATAGTCATTACTAATGATGCTGTAAAGACTATGAGAACCCAGAATTTACCTCCTGGATATTGAACAGCCACTGAATAAATCATAATGATTGGGGAGGAAGATATATGAGATAGCTCATGAATTGCAGCCTTACCAATAAAAAAAACTTCATTCTGTATCCCAATCTAGAGTGAGCAACTCTCATGAGGGACTTGTAATCAAAATAGCCATCCTCTCTCATGGTTCATAATTCAGCCTATCTGATCTCGACATTAGTGTAACAAAAATAGTCAGAAATTTAATCCTCTATCGGTCCCCTTGTTAGATGGCATCTAAAAAAACCATAAGGTCTACAGAAATATTTTTAAATCTTTTGTCTATTACCTCAGGACTCAGTAAATGCCTCAAGGACAACGTGCCACACATGTTTCGCATCATTAAGGGATGATTCACATCCAATGTTCGCCAAGGCGGAGGGGGAAAGTGAGGCGTGCATGGTCTGTTAAATGCCATCTATGCATAGGACCGATCTTGTCAGTCAAGTTGTTAGCCGACTTCTATACTCGGGACCAGTTTAGTGTTTGGACCGATTTGTGTTTTGTAAATAGTTGTTAGTTGTTTAGAATAGTTTTTAGAACTTGTAGAATAGTTTTAAACAATTCCTTGAAATGTCGAGGAAAGTAGATGACAATATTAGTCTTAGTTGCATAGAGGAAGAGGATGGTTAAAATCCTTTTGTCATTGTAGATGTAACAGGACGAAAGCCAAGGTGTAACTTCTGTGCAACAAGAAAAAAATCGGTTTACACCATTCAAATTGCAATGTGTGCAACAAATCCGTTTGCAAAGAGCACACAGCAGAAACCAAGTATTGGTGCTACAATTGCAGCGGTCAAAAAAACTAGTTAATTATCATAATTTTGTAAATATTTATTATTACTAAATTAGTTGAAACCCAATTTTTATTTACATTACTTTTTATAGAAGTAAAAATATTTTAAAACATGTTCTGACTTAATCATTACTCCAGAAAACATTAAAAATCTGTTTAATTATTTGTTTTATTTTAACACTTCAAGGTTACCAAATGTATAATTATAAATGTACAGTAGTAATAATAAATTTATTTGAGCTCATAAGCTTATAAAAAAATCAAAACAAAGGGAAACACAGCATTAGATAGATGTCAGCTATATGCGCAACGGATTGGACGGGACTAATGGGGGTTTAAACTCTTATGAATGACTCTGTAAATTGTACTACGAGAAGACAAGTAATATGATCTAATTTTTGTGGTGATATTTTCTCATCGTGAAAGTTAAACCAAAAGACCTAACTTATACCATTATTCTGACAGTTAATATGATGGAATTATTAGACGCTATAGTTCTAGGCAGGTTTTAAGGTAAAATCCAGTACTTGGTGTGTTTAATTTTATAAAAAATTAAAGATACCTATGGAATATAACATATTGTACATCCAAATGTTCACAATGGCCTATAAAATAAAATTATATGAACTAAAAACTTACCATATGGTATTGAAGTACCAAACACTGCCAAAAGAACAAAAAAATTATTCTTCAAAAGTTTTAAATTTCCAACTTGTTTTCAGAATTGCTTTAAAAACATTTTATAATTAGTTCTAAGATATAGGAAAGAGGAACATTTTTTTCGAAACACATGAATGTATAACATGAAAAGTTGTGATAAACATAAACAGTTTATTACAAAGATTTGCATTACCGTAACTGAGAAAAAATACAGCAAACAAAAAAATAGAAAAATATGCTTTTTTCGACTGATTGGTTCCTCTGCATAGAGGAACAAATAAAACAGCTCTTCTACCTTACTTTTATTGAATTGGTCCATTTGTTTAGAAGTCACTTTCGCAATCGACTCGGTCCAAGCCGTTAGTATTTCAGAACGGGTACGAAACAACTCAGACCAAGCCGCTAGCACTTGGAGAGTTAATGTAGAACTCCAAACTAGCTTGTAGGAAGCCAAATCGACTGTGTCTGTTGATAAAAATAAATATTATTATTATTAGTGTAAGACTAAAATTCTGTATTTTTCTGATTGTATAGGTATTAAGTTTCCTGGACAAGCCGCCTCCACCTCCCAGACTGATCAACCTGACTGACAATGCGAGTCCGTACACACTGCGAGACCTGACTCCCGGCGGTTCCTACCAGATACAGTTGTACACTGTATACGACAACAAGGAGAGTGTGGCGTACATATCACGTAACTTCACGACCAGTGAGTAAACAGTGGAGTAACAGTATTGTATACAGTCCCAATTGATTTAATCTGAATGTGAAAAATTCAAATTTAAAATGGATAGTTTTACAATTCATGTCAACTAAAATAATTTTTTATGTGATAAAGGTATCTACTATTAATAAACTTCCTACTATTGTGTTTTATGATTTATGGTATGTTTTCTGTTAGTAAGTTTGAGCATAGGAGATTTACATTTAAGGCTGGTTGAGTACCTTTTTAAGAGTATTTGCTCAGGAAATAACATTTTTACCACTGAAATAAATCAATTATAAAAATTTGGTGACTGCCTTTGTCATAGTAATATACAGAGTTAATTTGATCATTACATGATGTCTTTGTGAAATATGTATGGTAAATTTATAAAATAGTTTGTTTTACTTGTGGTATGAGTTGTAATAAGATGGTTCAAAACATTTTATTTGACTTTATTAATGATTATTTAAGTTTAGAATTAAAGAATTAGAAATAGAGAGGATAAATAAATGTTTATCACCGACCTTCTCGAATGATGTGTTACTTTTGTGAGAATTATAAACTGTCGATTGGTGTACCCCACTCTTGCCTCATTCCAGATTTAAGTTGTCGGCGTTGGATTTAAAAGCTTCTGTTTTACTTCACTATACACTTATTAGAAGTTTTGATTTAATGAAATTAAAATTTCCTCTCACGATGATATAAAATTAAGATTCTCTTCTATTAAAATGCAATGTATTATGTTGGAAATGATAAAAAAACGAACTGGAAAGCTGGTAGCATAATGCTGGGGTGATGACTACAATAGATGGCAGTGGACTGTGTCTGTCTGTGGTCATGAGATAAGGATTGAAATAAGCGTAAGATATCTAACAGTGATGTTTTACGCTAATTCACTCACTAATTCAATTTTCAATACTTTACTTTATTATTTCCATACTCTTCTGTATATGAGGTAATATTTTATGTAAAAACAACTTCAACCGTTAATTTTATTGATATAAAAATAAATCTAAAAAATTAAATTTTAGTTTTATTTAAACTTTTTCCGAAATCAATGAAGTGTGAAATAAACTTGTAAATTCCAGGATTGACATTTGTACTCTTGCATATTGCAAAATTAGACTTATAATTAAAGTCTTCAACTCATGTATTACATTGTGTAGTATATTATTGTTTTATCAAGTAGTAACCGGTTGTTGTGTTATAGAGCCCAACACGCCAGGCAAGTTTATCGTGTGGTTCCGTAACGAGACGACGCTGCTGGTGCTGTGGCAACCATCGTACCCGGCCAGCATCTACACCCACTACAAGGTGTCGATCGACCCTCCAGATGCCCAGGAGAGTGTGCTGTATGTGGAGAAAGAGGGCGAGCCGCCCGGCCCGGCACAGGCTGCGTTCAAGGGACTCATACCAGGTGGGTGGCTGCTGTTGTACGATAATACAGTAGGCTCTTGGTAATCTGTGTCTTTATCAGAACTAGAAGGGACAAATAAACTGTACTGTATAATTTTCATATGTCGTACTGTTAATTAACTGCTGCTAGCATTTAAATGAAATAATAAAGTATTAAAATCATAACGATTATCATGGAGGAGACTTGAGCAGTAGTGGATGACCGATTTTCAAAATGGTCGGTTCGTATTGTATCCTCAAAAGCTGTACACAAAGAGAAGTACTGGAAGTCAAGGTAACCAAACAGTTAATTAAGGTCAGGTTATGGGTTTAGCTCTGTGTTTAGTTACACTATCGACAGTGTTATGACCTATCGGAAATAAAATGTTGTTTGGGGAATCTCAGGCTTGACAGTTAGTTAAGTTTAGGATCAGTATTCTTCACTATTGTAGTGAAGATTGGTGATGTTAATGTTTCACAAGTCTAGAGGTTAAAAATTACCTTTTTAACATTTTTCCCCCTGGACTGTTATGACTAATACAGTGTTTTTATATTACCTCTTTTACACCAATTTGGTCTGCTTAAGACAGGTAATATAAAACCACCGTATTAAAATTACTGACTCATCGTCGGAAACACAGTACCGGATTACCAGATAGGCCCAATTTCGAAGGGTGGGATTATAGAGACTGTACTGTACTTTCTCAGTCTAAGACAAAGAATATATTACAGTGGAACTTGAATGACTCAAACTTTTTCAATTTGAAACCATTAATTAGAATATTTCACATGGTCCCTTGCATTTTGTACTCCAACAATGCTAAATAAATCGACTTTAATTCAATGTTATTTTGGATAGTTCGAATTTTTGGCATGGTAAATTAAGGTAAAAAAATTAATTTGCAAGCTAAAATATTTACAACTTCATAAGAAATATGTTTTTCAAACAATATTTGGCAAAAGTTTTGTGCTAGAACAAGTATATGTCGGTGTACAGACTGATTACTCCCTAAGTGATGAAATGAGAAGATCTGTAGACGAAATTGCTGGACCACCTACAGAAGAAGAAAAAATACTGTTGGCAAAGGCAGCGAACGCTTTGCCTCACTTACAATAACTTAAAACATTATTTGAAAGCATAGTTAATGTAAGTGATTCACACTATAAATCGTTGGAGGTTTTAGAATCTTTCATAAAATGGCAACTGAGAGACTTAATCTGTAGAAACAGACAAAAATCATTCTGCTCTTTAAAAAAACAATAGTTTGATTTTTGTGGTTGCAGTTAAATGCAGTCTGTACTCTATGCGTTTTATGTTTCTTGTTTAGTACTCTGTCAGTCAAAACTGTAATCAATATTTTATTTAATGTTCTCTTTTGATTCATGGATTGGATTAACATTTCAGAATTTCGCTGAACCTTGTTTAGGTTATAATCACATACATTCGAGTTAAGTTTGCACCAGTGAAGCCTATGGCAGTTCAGTTAATGCTTAGTACATTTAATTTGATTTATGATATGTTATTGCCAGAAGAATAGAATAAAACCAGTGACGAGTGCAGCCGATGCTTATGCTACAAACCCGTGGTCCTGACATCGCATGGCTGCTCTCTGGGCCTGAAGTAAAGTAAAAGAGCTTTTTTGTTGTATCCGCCTAGCCCTAGGTCAGGTCTTGTTTCACCATCACTTTCCTCATTACACAATTCATTTTGAATAAATTCTTTATTCACAACATTTTCAATGTCATTACCATCATTTCATATTCTCCTCTATCGTCGAGAATATTTTCAATAAAATCACTCGTAGCATTTATGCTTCATCTCGCGATGCCATCACAGCACAGTTCATGCAAGTTTATGTGTAGGTTAGATTCACATGTATGAAACTGGTTGAGGGGGGTTATAAACCTGCGCTTTATGACCATGTAAGAAGTATGTCTGTATGAAAATTAGGTTTCTGATGTTTATCATAGCATTTGTGAAAAGTATTCTATATATAAAATTGACAACATTAATGACTGTTGATGTTGTAGGTCGAGCGTACAACATCTCAGTACAGACAGTCAGTGAGGACGAGACGTCGACGCCCACCACCGCCCAGTACCGCACCATCCCCCTGCGACCTCTCTCCCTTGTCTGCGACAAGAACTCCATCACCTCCCACAGCTTCAAGGTCCACTGGGAGCCGCCGAGTGGTGTCAGGTAACGTAAAACTGTACCAACTTTGGCTGTGTTTACTCTGCTCATCTCTTATTCTTAAAAAGAAAAAATATTTATAATGTTAGTCTATTGAGTATTTAATGCCTCAAGAAATTAGAGAAAAGTTGTGTTTATAAAAAATAAGTTAGTGGGCAGATCTTATGTATTTATTATGAAATATTAATAATTTTTAATAACGCTAAAATGTAAAATTAAGCAAAGATATGAACGAGACAAAATATATGCTGCTCAACTGTCAAAACCAGTTCAAAATTTGAAGAGTTGAAGTATATACAACCAAATCCCCTTCACATTTTAATTAAATAGCTTAAATACAAATTGTTTCCAATCAAATTACGTACACACGTGGATGACTTGAATTATCTGTTATTGTACGGTAATACACTGAGCTTTAAACTTTCTGTCTAAATGATCACTAATTTTCATATATACTACTTTAACACTACAAAAAAACCAATTATTCTAAAAAAAAAACAATAGTAAACACATTATTAGAGAACAAATTACCCAGACAACATAAGAATATAATGTAAACAATGACGCAGCCAAACACAACATATACAACTAAATGTCTACTGAAGTCAGCTGATATTGTGCGATTGTATATCATATTATAACATTATTATTATTATTAAACATCTTTTTGTTTATAATAATTACCACATTATTAGTGAATATACGAGGGGGTACCCAAAAGTAACCAGAATTTGTCTGCCGAGGGCGGAGCTTTGATAGTACAGGTGAGTGCCACTAGGGCAACTCTGCCGCAACTCATTGCAGGTTCAGTCCCGCGCGGGTCGTTGAGCTAGCACATTCTGTTCGTCTGTAATCCTCCTTCCAAGGCATCGATGCACTTATTGACAAAGTCAATGAGATGAGCTTGGTTTCACCTAATTTTACATTGGATCCTATCCCTAAAATAAAATTTTCCAGATCATGCACCTTAACAGTTAAAGCTTCTTTATTGTCCTTTAATTCCTGGTTGGACCCACTATCACAGTCAAAATAGCTTTTTCTACATTAGATTCTTACTCTAAAAAAAATTTTAAATTCATCCATCTTGACAGCTAAAACTTCTCTTATTTTCATCAAATCCTAACTAGGCCATCAACAAGTGCTTACTGTGATTACAATCACAGGTTCTTAATCCTAAAATGAAATTTTCCTGCTCATGCATCTTAGAAGATAAGTTTTATTTTCATCCACTAACAATCTATTAAGAGCTCTTACATGTATTATTTCTGTTTCCAAGCCTATTGGTATAGAGCAAAACGTGTTAAAGAAATTAAAATTTCATTTAATATATTGGAATGGTGTTGTTTTCTTCACACTATATTATTTTAATACTACAAATAAATCAATTATTATAAAAAAACAATAATGAACACATTATTAGTGAACAAATTGCACAGAAAAGTCAATAACAGAATGTAAACAATGACGCAGACTACTAACGTCAATGTTTTTCAAAGTCACTGTTCAATGCAGACACATATGATTTCTTTCTTCCAGTGTTTATTTCTTCTTCATTTAAGTTATGGGATACTGAAGCAGCTGTGTCTAAATGCTGTTTCAACAACAAGAAACCCTCCCTCCATAAAAACTCTTCACTTGTAAAATACATGTCACATGGCACATTACATTTTGTAATAAAAGCTAATAGTGAAATTGTTAGTAGTCAGTGTGGGGGTATCTTGGAGAGACACTATTTGAAAATAAATTTTCATAGTAACCATCTAAAACCTATGAAAATATTCACTGTCTAGAAACTTACAGTTTCTGAGGAACTGATATGTTATTTGACCATATGGTATTTGGAATTACCAAATATACAGGTGCCTAGTTTGAACCGCATAATATTGATCGTACAGTAGTTGTCTTCATGCGCAGTAGTTGTCGAAGGTGAACCAAATGAGATCACTCGAATAATCACGAGATCAGTTATTGAATGAATGTGAGGTCATGCCCCCACAATTGTGCACTCTCAACTTTAAACGAGTCCAGATAGTCACCTTCCACCATGGACTTTACTCCTGTCTGTGTTCAGATGTTCACTCTTTGGTTTTGCTTGGACCATCCACCTTTACAGAACGAGACTGCGTATGTTTTATTTAAGCTGTTTTACTTGCTCTCTACTTTGTTAAAAATAGATTTTGTATATAAAATATAATAATAATAATGAAATATCAGTAAATTTTTACATTCCACCTTTGAATACATAATATTTGTTTGAAAATCCATTAATATTATTGTTAATAGCTGTAAATGTTTTTTTTTATTTTACCATGTATAATAACTTGGTTTTACCAATGTATATTTAAAATTAAAAACAAAATTATAGGTGTGTTCATGTTCACTAATCAATACTGTAAAGTCTGGTTTATCCGGATTATTGTGGCTGGGTCCTGATCCGGATAACCGAAAATCCAGATGATCTGAAACAATACTGAAAATATACCATTATAGACATCCACGTCACGTAACAATCGTGAATAGCACCTGCAATAGCACCTGTTGCATTTTAACTCAGCAACATAACAGCCGGGAAGTATCGCAAGCATTTAACGTGTTAAAAATTTGTTTTTAATTTTGTTAAAAATTATTATAATTTAGTTTTAGGGAGGAAATAAAACGTTCTTCTGACATTAAAACAATCTTCTCCCTTTTACAACCATTCCTGACCACAGATTCAGTTTGCACTTTAACCGTAAAAATAATTCCGAAACAATCAACCACTGTAAATCTAACCTCCAACACCTACACTCTTCAGTTCAGTGTTAAAATGTCAATTAAATAGTGAACCCTCGCGCATGTATCAAGTGTTTGTACACCTAACCTCAAAATGAAACAACTATGCTTTGACTGTTCAGAAATGAAATGTCAAACGGTGACTGCTCCCGCTAAGTTCTTGTATGCTCCGCTTGGAAACACCTCCAATAAACAGTGCCTGCGCATTCATCATGTTACGAATTCATCGTTAGTAACACTTGCTGCGTCCAGCAAGGTACTGGTGCTTGCAAGAAGCTTGAGATAAAATTCACAACTTAACTGTTATTTATTTAATTTTTTTTTCAAAACCCGATCCAGATGAACAGAAATCCGGATGATTCGGATCCGTATAAACCGGACTTTACGGTAGTTAATGAAGAATAACTAAGATTTCAGTTTATACTCTACTTGGTGACAGAGAGTAGACAATTTCTCTGTCAAACATAGTTAGCTACCCACTGGTTAGATTTTTAAGAATGTTATGTTTTAATATTAAACGTTAAACAGGTTTTCATTGGACTTCCAATTGGGTTTATACTACCATCTAATGCAACACACATTCAGGTAGTACTCCAATCGAACCTTGCTGTGTCAAATTCAAGGGAAACCCAATGCACTTTAAATTGAAGGAAGTTTAAATTATCTCGGATCTTCGAATTTGAGAGGTATGTTTTCAAAATAAAGGAACATATTCAAATTCGATACACTCAAGTACAAACAAACTTTAATTTCAGAGGCAGAATTATTTATTTTCGAATATTAGAGGTTTTCTCAAGAAAACAGGCACAAATTTAAAGGTTTTTAAATAAGTGAGGTTCTACTGTATAATGCCACTGAATCGATATCTCTTTTTTGCAGTGAGTTCGACAAGTACCAGGTGGTAATAAATGTGCGGCGGCAGGGAAATATGGCTCCGATCATGCAGAACAGAGACAAACCAACCGAGTGGGAATTCAAAGAGAACCTGGAGCCCGGTCGGACGTACCATGTGCTTATCAAGACAGTCAGCGGAAAAGTGACCAGTTGGCCGGCCGCCGTCAACGTTACCGTCAGTGAGTAATTTCCATCTACATAGTTACTCAGATATAAAATTTCAAAATAAAAATACTCTATCAAAACTAGAGGTGTGCGGATAGTGAATTATTTTTTCGGATCGGATAGCTCAGATTCGGATCGGATAGTTTTCGGATTCGGATACTCGCAATAAAAAAGTGAAATCAGACTTATCTAAGAATAAATTAGGAAAAAATCAATAAAATGTTATCAAAATTATTAAATGGTAAACTTACATAAAAAATCATAAATTCTTCATAGGATGAACAACTAAACTAAAATTTTTACTTCACTGCATTTAAAATTGATATTAATAATAAGTTTATTCCATCAATAAATACAAATTTACAAAATAACAATTACCAGTAACAAATTTTAATATGGCGTAATTCACAAATTAAATCAACAGAAACCTTATAATTCCATCCTTATATAACCATTAAATGACATCAACTTTCTACTAATTCATCAATTCATTCCACTAATAATCGACTAATTCTCATTTCACGATTCAATTATTTTTTTATTTATTACAATGATAAAAACAAATCACCATTAACAAAGAATTAAGATTTGACAGACGACGTTGGCTTGATGCCATCGGCTATCTGCGTATCGGCAAGGGCAGTGACAATTGACAGTGCAGCTGCTATCAAACAAAGGCCTGTGCGCAGGCGCAGAGTTGGAAAATTTGGCAGATAAAATACCCCGATCGGCTGTGTATCCAAATCTAACTTAAGTGAATTGAAATGCAGGGAAAATATTCATAATTATAACACCAGAACCAAATCCAAACTAGATATTCCTATACATAGACTAGCCAAAACAAGCTACTGTCATAAAATCAATAGTATTAAATTTTTTAATAAACTCCACCATTCAGCAAAATTAGTTAGTTTAAATAGATTTAAGGTTAAATTAAAGGAATGGCTTATTGAAAACCCATTTTATTGTTTAAATGAATTTCTAAATAGTATTGTAAATATAGACTTTTAGATAAGTTACAGCGCACCCATTTTAATTTTAATTTCAACTGTATCATGTACACCTGATAATTTTTGACTATGTCTATTCCTTGTAAAAGGTCAACGACAATAAAGCTCTTGATTCTTGATTGAAACCCGTGAAATTATGGTACCTCGTCGTAATCTAGTTAGTTATTCATCTTAAAATTATCTAAAAATGTAAAACTAATAACGCTTAAATTCATTTAACAAAGATAAAATGTAGATTGAAAACAAGTAAAAAATTTGTTGGTTATGTGAACACTGAACGACGAAATAGGCCAAATGTAAATTTGGCAACACTTTATCGTATTGCTCAAACCCGGAGTAGTTGAGAATGCGATAACTAAACAATTGATCGTCTACGTAGACGATCAGAATGAAGTAGTATTATTTTTGCCGACAACCCCGTCGCAAAACGAGCTATTATGATGGTTTGTTACCAGTAACATTAAATCAACAATTCAAGTTTTTTCGTAGCCGAAATGAAATTTTATATGGAACAATATCAAACCGCAATCTGATACTCGGTGCAACTATCGATGACGCTATGCTTTGTATTTCAAAATGCAATATCGTGTTGAACTTACGGTTATTAACTCGCCGAAAATCTCGTTGTTTTTGTTCAAATTGCTGTATTATACAGTCTATCCGAAAATTCGTATATTTATCGGATCGGATCGGATATATTAAATACATTCGGATCGGTTTCGGATATCCGATCCGAATCCGAACCGAATTTTCGGATATCCGCACACCTCTAATCAAAACACTGTAAGAAAATGGTATAAGATATAAGCAGTAAATGTAGATAGATAAATAATTCATTTTGATTAATACACATAAATTTCTTGAGACATTGTCATCTAAAAATCTTTGGTAGATGTAAAAACCTTTTACTTCAATACTGAGGAATATATTCTAAAATGAATTAAATGTTAATAAAGTTCTAAAGATCAAAGTGATCAATGATTGTTGCTAAAAAGTTACATAAATACTGAATAATGAAACTACAGTCTTAGATATAGGTAAATAGCTCTAGTTCTAAATTCTTGTAAGGTACCAAAAGAGTAATGGACAAGAATAATAACTTTTTTAACGTTTACTTTAAGAACACCTTCCAATAAAATAATATTTTTAATTTTATAAGACCTGTATGGCCTATTTTAAAAACTAGTTTCATTTTATTTTCAGAGCCGCTGCCTATCCAAAACCTAAGAGTGGCAGTCAACGATGGTACCGGGGCGGTTGTTCTATCATGGCAACCCGACAATTCCAGTTTCCAGGAGGAATACAAGGTACAATCGGTATATCACTATGATTAAGATCTAAGTGCGGTAAACTTTGCTAAATCTTATCCCTTTGAACCTCGTCTGAATTTCATTCTTAGATGATTGGTCCAGTAACTTAAAAGTCTGTCTTGACATTGTGCTGTGGTGGTTGGATGGACAGTGGTATAGTGAAACCCCTCAAATCCGAACCCCGGAAATCTGAAATCCCGGCAAAACCGGACACGTTCTCGGGAAAACAAAAAAGTGAAATAGCTGAAAATCACACAAATTTAGTTTTTAAGGTTTAACACAAAAAAATACAATACAAGATTTAAAATAAACATAAGTTTTTCACTTAAAATCTGTTATCTTTAACTTTTGAAGTGAAGAAAATCTTCACGCGGAAGCAATTCCAAGCCAGTGTCGCATAAACATCACGTCGTTTGGCTGTTAGTGATACACACTAATCAGCAGTTAAACGCTCACTTTGAACGCCTGTCTACTGTAGACAGATAAATAATTTGATAAATAAGATTGATTAATCAGATAAATAATAACGGGATTTGGCCGTTGGTGGAGAGGCCAAGTACCATCTAGGGTACCAGTGGCCACAGCAGTAAGTAAGTAAGTACATGCTCGCCAAGCAACAATGACATGTAACGGGACTTACATCCACCCGCCAAGCCCATTCGAACACTAATTCACCCAGCCTATATATTCCAAACATTATGTCTCCGTCACTTACCGGGAATACAGTGACGAAATAAGTGTATAATATTATTTCCCTGGAAATCCGAATACCCCTAAATCCGAACGGGCTTCAGCCCCCATTAGTTCGGGTTCCACTTTACCTCTACCTCCCAGACTGTCCATGAACAGCTTTGCCCTCGTGCATCCTAATTACATTATGGCATTTTTCCTTAGAAATTTCCTTTATTCAAATAAGTATTCATTGTCCATTGATTAATCCTTCAAGGCGTTTTGATGACAGTTCCACGTCACACAAAAAATAGCACTGTTGTGGTTGTGGGTTGACGTGAGTTTCTTGTAATCACGCAACCCGTCAGCTGGCGCATTCTAGGGACATTCTAGTGAAATTTTTTTAACTCGGGCTGTATGGAGAATATTGCTTATTGCTTATGAGTTTCCCTACATTTTCCTACAAATTTATGATGAGCTGTGAGTGTGACAGAGATAAAGATATGTTGTTTACAAGCACAGCTGTTTCGTCTTTGTTGCATCGTCTTGGTGTTAATACGTACTGTTTACAATTACGATGTAAACTGATGTAAAATTATATTCAAAGCTGTTACCTAGATAATTAAGTGTTTATTGTGTCTTTATTTTTGTTTGAAAATGTAAATTATTGATGTGTTTGTATCAGACGCTTTTGTGTTGAAGTTAACGTTAGTGAGCGGGTTTATTGTAACTGCAAATTGAGTAACATAGCAAATAGTTTTTAGACTTTTTTTATTTCAGTAGTTTTATGATGACTAAATCTAGTTAAATAGACCATTGGTTATACCTCAATAATATATGGATATTATCAGATAAAAGTGAACTTTGCCCACGCTCTGTAAAAAACTACGATAGCATGGTCCGGCGGCCTTTAAAAAACTACCTACTGAGGTAGTTTCCCTTCACCCTTCAATTGAAGGGTTAAGAATCCATCCATTGCCCCAATATGTATCACATTGTATATTACGAGGTCCAGGGAGTCAAGCCTATGGAGATCTTAGGGACTGGGAAATTTTTTTAACATCCTCCCTTTAAATCCTAGTACTGTCTAGGCTGTCTATTACTGTCATAATTCAAAACCATTTTACACATTACTTCTGACTGGATCTAGTGGGTTAGGGCATTATTATATAGCGAATAGCTACCGATGATTGGTGGGATTTGCACCCGGGAACTAAAGTCCTGCTGACGAGTGTACTTGTGTAGGTGAGCTACTCGGAGGTGGAGATACTCAACGGAGACAGTAACTCACAGACGACAACCAACACACAGTACACTCTGGACACCCTGTTGCCGGGTCGCAACTACTCCATCACTGTCCAGGCTGTCAGCAATGGCATGGAGAGCAACGAGACCACGGTCTACCAGGCCACACGTGAGTCTTCCATCTATTACTCTAGCTCTTTTGCACACTTTTCGATTAGAATTATTTTGTTATCGTTGTATATACAAAAAAGGTTATCCACTATACAGTATTTTTATCAATCATTATTCTAATCTTAGGCTCACCTTACAATCCAATTCTGTGTTCTTATCCCCTTAGCAGTTTTTGTCGACATGTTTATGACGTCGACATATTTATGAGCCAAAAAGTGCTAAAAGGGCCACTGATTTGATATATTATTCGTACCCCGGTATTTTGTTGTTATTTGTCCCAATATATCGCTATAGTTCGTTAGTCTACTTCTAGAATGTGTTTGCATTCATTTATGAACTGTTTCCTTTTGTCTATCTGTTTGTAAGTGACGTTATACGTGACTCGAAACCTAAACAGCTGACTGCACACGATCAGCAAGGTTCATTATCATTGTATTTGTTTATTGGTTTTATGATGTGTTGTTAGTTTACTTACGGTTAGGCTTTTATGAACTGCTAATAATTAGTTTTAAGTGCGTTATAGTTTTTTCACCTTATAAGTTATCCCTTAAGTATTACATTACGTTTCTTGGTTTAGTAAATAGTTTTTTTTGTCTTTTCTTAACACATAATAATTTTGAGTTAGGAACGTGCACTGTTTAAAAAATAAGGAGATTTTAGGTAAAAAAAGGAAACCATTAAAGGGTTAATATGAATCTGGTTTCAACATCAATCTACATCTCCAGTTGTTCCTAGTTAGTTGTAGGCCACTGTGTATTAATTTAAAACAGGGTGTCCAGCGACCGGGAATTTTGGGGATAACGGGAATTGTACGGAAATTTTATTTTGACATGAATTATACGAGAAATGTACGGGAATCTTTAATAAATACGGTTTTATACGGCAATTCGGCGAACGGTTATTTTTTAAAATAATAATATTGCTAAAACTCACAATTATTTAACTACGAAACATCTTTTAAATGAATTAACAGTTAAATATTGCAGTTAAAGGGTTAGCAACGAATCGTTGTTGTACAAGCTCCCTAATCGAGATTCGACGGAGTGTTTGTGATGAGACAAACAGGACATGACACTGGACTGGACTGACTGAATGGTAAGTGCAATGCAGACTCAAGATTTCTCGGAAATTTTCGGGCTCTTCCGCGGAAGCTCCTCTCCCCGAGCAATGTGACGAAGTACATGTGACTTACAGATTCCACACAAAAGTGAAACCGCCATGAACCTATCTAACTGTAGTTAGCCCATTGACTGACGAAATCGGTTTTCACCACTCGTCATTAAAGTTGAATCCGTTGTTAGATATGAACTGCCCAAATTTGACCAGTTACAACCTTGAAATCTCTCATTAAGAAACTATGAAAAGAAGAAGAATAACTGACAGTGTTTGTTTGATGTTGAGTCAGAAGTAGTCTACCATACGCTGATGTAGATTATTCTTTTGTGGTTTTACTATTCATTCATTCATTCGAAGGGGCGGATTTCCCAAGGCGCTTCAGCCGTTGCGGCTTTTTGCGCACCCCTAAAAATTCTCTTTCCTGGAGAATCAGGAATTCTAGATGAAGAGACCTGTAAAACTGCAGCATCCTGTCAACGAGCTCGTCAGGAGGCAGAAAACTACCCCTTACCAAATTGCCCAGAGTGGAGGACCTTACCTCTACCAGCTCTATACAATCAAAGAGTAGATGATCTGCAGTTTCCTCCTGCAGATGACATTTCCTACACAGAGGGTCGCCGTTGAAGACCCCCATGCGTAGTTGGTGCTTCCTCAGATTACCGTGACCAGTGACGATACCTGTGACAAGTTTGGCATCCTTCCTGCCAAGTTTCAGGAACCTCTTTGCGACTTGACGAGATGGAGAACGAGATGGTGGTTTTACTATTCAAATAATTCATTGCTGTGTTACCAACTCGTGATGGTGATGTAAGTTTTTGTGCTTTATTAGGCTTTTGAAATTATTTTAACAGGATTTTATTAACGTTCTGTTTTGTTAACAATTATTATGTTATTTCAGGGACAAAGGGAATATTAAATTAATTTAATCTATTATAATATAGTAAATTACAATAGCCATTGCAAAACAGGGATTACTTAGTTGACAGCTGTTATTATCACTACACCGACGCCTATAACCTAGTTTTCAACTTGTCAGCTGTCTGCTGCCAAAACAAAATAGTGACTTTATGTCTTTACGTCTTGAGTTTATTTTTTTCTTAAATTGTTTATTTAAATGGGGTTCTGTAGTTATTGAATCTGCAATGGTTAGATTAGCGGTTTTATCTATTTAAGTGATTTACAAACCATGAATAATGAACTCATTTAATGCTTTGCAACATGTTAAAAGTGCGGGAAAAAGTGAGTGAAGTTCGCCAAAAATACGGGAATTTAGGAAAGCCCATTCGCTGGACACCCTGTAAAAGTATGTTTATGATCTCAATAAAAACAACAGTATAAAATAACTCTATTATGGATATGAGAAAAAAGTGGATGAAGTAGACGCTTAAAAAATTTTTGGTGGGGAATTATTTTAAATCACAGTTTACATTTATTTGTCTCGTTATACACAATCGGTAAATTTGGGTGTTTTCCCTGATAATCATTGTTTTGATTTATTTACTCTCTGGCTATTATGATTTAAAATTCTGCAATCTGTACCATGCTAAATGGAATTGTACTCTATATAGTTCAGTTTTGCTTTACCTTGTGTTGGGCTGCAAGAACTGTAGCATACAGAACAAAAATTGTCCTATTCAGTTTAAATAATCTATTACTATGACACTAAGTCTGAGCTTGTTGTTCATAAGTAAAAAAGCAAAACTTAAAAAGTGTTCTCCAGAGAACATAATTCCTAAAAACAGTTCTCCTAAACCTAAAAAGTACCATTGGCTATAATTGAAGCACCATTTTTATTAAAGATTGGATATGGTAGGTGGTAGATCACTTAAATATATACTGTTCATTTATTAAAATTCTATAAATTAATTATAATTAAATTATATGAATAAAAAAATTTAAATTTATTTTTATTAATTAAAATTAAATTAATATTAATTAATTATAACCAGTTTTCTATATTCTTTGCAGGACCTTCTTCACCAATCATCGAAGACCTGCGGCCAGTGGAGTTTGGCCTTAATATATCTTGGAAATCGGATGTTAACTCTAGACAGGAGAAGTTTGAGGTGGTCATCCAGAGGAATGATACTGGATTACTGATCCTGGGAGGAAAGCATCCTGTCACCTTCTACAAGGATTACGCTGAAGGAGCTCATTCCAGCTACCTTTTTGTCAACAATTTGGAAGAAGAGTTGAACTTCACAAGAAGTGAGTTAAGCGGTTTGAGAAAATTATCTTAGTTTACATGTTTATTTTAAACTTAAGTAATCTGCTTTAATCCAACTTTAAAACTTGGATACCCAATCTGAATCCTAGGATCGATTAGAATATATTGACAACTGTTTAATTCCTAAGGGACCAGAAAAAAATTCGGAATTATCAAAAATTTGAATTAGAAAAGATCATCAATATGTTGAAATCAAAATCACATGTTTAACTTATATTTAAAAAAGTTCTTAATGACAATATTAATGTCAAAAATCCTAATTTTTGTTAAATGTCAATAATGTGTTTGGAGGTAACACCAAAACTAGCTATTACAAACTTTTCAAATCCTTCTCTACTCCTTGATCCCGCTATTATTCTGCAACAAGTGTAGGTTCGCTTTCAGCCACAACCCACACTGAAAGCACACGACTATCGGAACAAACCACCACCGATGATACACACAGCTTAATGTTGTGATTTATGACAGTATTTTAATATAGTCTGAGGAAGGAAGATACTTTCCTAAAATCGCACACAATACTTGTTTAGTTATACACCACTATAGATTTGTGTAAAAAACTTGAATATCCAAAATATTATTGATTAACCAAGATATTTTAACATATGTTGTATATAAATTCTAACAATACAAAATTCGAAATAATATTTTGAATTACAAAGTTGAATATCCAATATTATGACAATTTAATAACACATGTAACACAGGGTTCGGGAGCTTGATAGACTTGGGCCCAGACTGCCTTATCTTGCCTTACCGATTCTCATGAAGATCAACTATCAATATCTGGATCGCAAAAGATCACAGTGTCTGGACACTTCTATTACTGGAGCCCTTTAATCGTTCTCTGACAGTGACAATCTAATGTCACAAGCCTTCGGCTCAACCCGTTTACTTGTGAGTTGATAAGTTGATGTTTTTCGTAGGTAACACCAAGATCAAGCGTGTGACGACAGAGTACAAGCTGTCTCAAGATGAACTATTCCCAGGCTCTGGCTACCAACTGCAGGTGTTCGCTATCAGCCACAACCTACTGAGTGAACCACACGACTACTTCCAAGCTGTCTGTAAGTAACTACTGACTAACTGTAAGTAAGTAACTGACTAACTTATTTTGGAAATATTGTTTAATTTTGTCAGTGAAGATACTTTCCCCTAACTCTTCTATATCTTCCTTTAGTATGAGTAGAAGCACTTAGAACTAGCTTAGTATTTAATCTGTTTATGCTTAGTATGTTATTAACCATTGCAGTCTTCTTTCCCTTAAGCATATTCCCAGGTTATGCCTGCAAAATGCTAGGACCATTTTATGTTAATGTTACAAACATAAAAATTTTTAAACATTAAGAGTTGAATAATTAAATATTATCAATAGTCTAATAACACAGTTTATTCATGTATTGAGTATGTCAAAATTTTCAGATCCTCTACCACCAAAGAATTTAACGATAGAGAAGAAGACAAGCAACTCTGTCATAGTAAAATGGAAGGGGCCTGTGGGATCTGTTTTTTCGAATTTTGTCATCAAGTAAGCTTATTTTTTATTTTCATCATATATTTGCATTTGTAGTTTACAACACTTTGTTCTGCATCAAATAGTTATTTGTGCAGGTGTTAAGGGTGGTTTTTCTAATCTACTTTTGACCTATATAACCCTAAGTGTAAAATATTACTTAATAGAGTATTTTAAATTGTATATCAGATTTTGGGTTTTATTAAAACCTCAACCTTCCACCATGGTAAAATTAAATACAATACTGATTTACATTAATCACATTGTTACATAAATAAATATGACCTGGTTTAAGTCACCCATTATTGCTTTTGGACCAGGCAAGTTTATTGCACTGGGCTATAATGTTACCCCTAAAGTACAGTGACGGATATCAATGTCTGTTGAGTGTTTTTTAGTTTTTTATATCAGATTTAGGGGAGGATGGATTTGGCTCGAGCAACTTAAATTAATGTAGGCAAAACATGGTAACTGGAAGGATATTATAACACAATTTAAATTTTGTACCAAACACTTAAAATTGGTTACACACAATGTGATGGCTAATCTCAACTGTAAAACAAATACTAAAACTGATCTCTTTAAACTTTGCCCTGTCCCCCATTAACTGAATTATTTGATGCTCTAAACAGTAAATGGCTGAAAAACTTACTCTAATAAATAACGGAGATATGACGAAAATGGTAAAATCCGATATATCGGCACTTAGCGTTTTTCGGCAAAAATCGGCGGTCCGATATATCGGATCTTAGCATTTTTCGGGAATATGCCGAGATCCGATATATCGGATCTTAGCACTGAAAGGGTTAAGACATTTTTTACTCTATTCAATGTCAATCTCGCTAACAAATATGAAATCAGTTATTTTTTCTATTTAACAGACATACGACTACGGGAGTGGAGTGGAAGAAGGAGATGGTTAATGCAACGGACAACGAGGTGGACTTGTACGACATGACGGCTGGGGAGAGGTACACGATCCAGGTGAACACTATCAGCTACGGTGTGGAGAGCAAGCATCCGCTGCAGGCCAACCACACTGTCCGTTAGTATATCTGTCATCTGTTTACTCTCCGGTTGAGGGATATTATTTTGAAAACTTAAGGTTGTTTTCGGAAAGATATAGTTGACAATGGTTCACAAAGTGATGGGATCAAATCTTGTGATGCCCGTCTGGATACCATTTTCCCTAAAAGCGTTTGTCTGTTACGCCTTATCTTGACTGATAAGAGACTCTGGCAAGGTACCAGAAAAAGAAAAAAAGCACAATGGAATCCAATGGCTATGCTGAGTTTCAAAGTGCCATATTTACATTCAAGAGATTCTCTCCCCTATAGTAGGTATTTCTGTAAAAAATAATTAAGATAAAAAAAACCGTTTAAATAAATTTTTAGCTCCAGAATAACGTAGCTACTGACTTTTGTTATAGTAATCACAAGCCCAGGTATTCTCTCCATGATGTGTAACAATGTTATTTTACTGCTTTTCTCTATGTTGAACTTTAATATGATTTTTTTTTATCAAGCTTAGTTTTTAACTGATTTTTAAAGTTTATATTGATTTGGTTAGCAAAATATGTCAGATTTGTTGTTTATTATTACTATTGTTTCATTATTTATCAAATCTCTCTTGTGTTTCAGATCCCAAGCCAGTGTCGGATATTGCACCTTTGGTTGGTTCATCCAACCTGACGATGGAGTTTCCACGACCTGAGGGTCGCATTGAACGCTATGAGATCAGCTGGTCTGAGGTCACAGACGCTGGCGAGGTGAGTTTAGCAGTTGTGAAAAATTTTGATTAAGATTCCCACACTCCCAGAGGGATTCTATCTTTTCTTTATTAGTCTAGATAAAACTACTGAGGTATATTAACCCTTCAATGCGGTTTCATGTACACTGTACGCAAGACAAATGGTTCGACCTACAAGTAACTTGCGATGTCAACCCATCTTGTGCTGCTATCCCTCGGCAGTGTATCAAACTATTTAGACTCTTTGACTTTTTCAGGACATAGTGGTCAGAATAAGGAGTAATTTCTGCTGTTTGTAATTTTTGTTTGTACCAAAACGAGAGAAACAGAGATCGTTTGGAGTGAGGTATCAAATCAGCTGTTGATTCCTCATTTTACTGTCGTCAGCTCTGTTTGTTACAGTTGTGTTTCTCAGTTATTTCGGTCATAAATACGATGTAATAATCAGAATAAATAGTGAATACATTTAGTTTGACTGTTTTATTGTATTTGTGGTTACTTATTAGTACTTTTTATACATTATTTTTGCAATAACCAACTAGACGTAGTTTTTGTTACTTATGTTTTCATCATTTGTAAGATGTAGAACTCAAGTGGACTGTAGCCTAGCTTAGCCTGTAGTGTTACTATTACATTTCAATTTACTACAAGAATCGTCAAATAGGATGTCTCATAGTGAAGAAATATTTGTTTTGCACAAGAAGGTATGAGCGCCAAAAAAATGCCGCAATAGGGTCTGTTTAGTAAAATAAATGTCCTGCGTTGAAGGGTTAAGGTGTGTCGTTACAATCGAATGCAATTAAATAGCTCTACTACAAGTGAACAGTGTTTGACCCCCACTAGAGGAGGTTGGTGTAGGAGTACCATATTCTATAAGTCAAGGGGCTACAGGACGGAGGACCTAAACCTCGTCTTGTTATTATCAGCTGACTGAACCTGTTCTCACCCACCAAACTGATTATTTTCTTCTTATCTCACTCCTATTATCGTAAGCCTACTTGAGACATGAAGACAACGTCATGTGCTCATTCTCCTTCTGGTGGCACAATAAGTCTCTTGGTTGACTTCATCGAAAAAAATCATCTGCAAGATTTTTCCTGTGGGATGGGAAAAGATAAATTGACAAACTGAAATCCACCCAGTTGGCTGACTGGCGTTTCCTACTTTTATTCAATCTCTTTTACTCTGAGGAGGTTGTGGAATATTCATTCCTCACCTCATATACATATTCTTTCTCATATGTATGAGAGAGAATATTTAACCTAAACATTGTTGTGAAAGGTTAAAACAATGACAATGATAAATCTTTATCTCCAATTCACTATACACACTCAATTAGCCAGAATTATATAAAATATTCTTAAAAGACGTTTTATATAAAAATAATTTATAAAATATAAAAACGCATGAAAATAAAATATACTTTGCACAATATATCAATAAGTCAAACTGACAAAAAGTAATAAGTTTTCATGTAAAAAAAGAGTTTTTCATTTTAGTGTTATTTATTTTATTTATTCTTTTTATGGAGTAAAGCCTTCAAGCCTGGTTTTAGATGCAGTGGAACACTTCAAATCCGAGCTAATAGAGGTAAAGCCTATTCAGAATTAAGTATGATTGGATTTCCCGGGAAGTAATATCATGCACTTATTATGTCACTGTATTCGCGGTAAGCGACGGGAGACACGGCGATTGAGGTTATACAGGCTGGGTGAGTCAGTGTTCCAAAGGGGAGCAACCTTATCGAGTGAATGGCGGGTGTCCCTTTACACCCTTATTGTTGCCACTTATTGTTGCTTGGTGAGAATTGTGTTAAAAATAAATCACTTACTCCCTACCTTCACCCTTTTTTTGGGAGTCCCTGCAACTACGTATGTCACTGAATGTGATTTCAGCGCTTTGAGGGATGCTTGGCTGTCAGAAAGTATTAATATCCTATAACCCCTGGGCCTTGTCAGCCAGCTTGAGGATCTGGGCCCTCCTGTTGAGCTCCTCAACGTCTTCATCTTTTTCTCCTCCAGGAGGCGCTCTTCTTCAGAGACAGATATCTCTACCATCTTGAGGTACAATGGCCAGTGAAGTCATTACCACCTCACCAGATGGCAGAGTTAATGTTGTTTCAACAAGGGAATCGATATCCCTAAAGGTCCTACGAGTAGCTAGGGAAAGTATGTCACCCCAGGCAGAGTCACGCTTGCCTGCAGAAGGCTACTTGAAACTGGAGATCGCTTGGTATCTAGAGTCTGCATTCTTAAGACCAAGCATCCCCTTGGCAACGTAGTCCTTGGCGTATGCTGTTCCACCTTAACTTTGGTGTGGAAGAAGAAAGGAGAGAGAAACCCATTTTTATGGGTGTCTCTCTTCTTTCTTCTTTCTCGACCCCTCATTAGGGGTCGAAAAGAGTAAGAGGTTGAGTGAGATCAACCCAGACGAGAACTAAAATGGCCAGGTAAAGTGCAAAAGAGGAGAAAAGGTCGTCGCTGTGGAAGGGGGAAGGACTGCAAACTGGACTGACAGTCTTGCAGTTGGCTGGGGTACCTCAGCATTGCCAGCCTCTCCAAGGAGGCCTAAAGTGTAACCGAAAGCCGACTCTTCAGCCTACTTCTCCCTTATTGGGATGCATCTCGCTCCAGTGTACTGTCGAGTGAGCGTTTACCTGCTGATTAGTGCGTATCGCCAAGAGCTGATCAACACGATGTTCATGCGAAGCTGGCTTGGAATTGCGTCTGTGCGAAAATTTTCTTCACTTCGACAGTTATAAAGATAATAGACTTTAAATTTGTTCAGTCTATTGTATTGTATTTTTTTGCGTTAAATTTTGAAAAATAAATTTGTGTGATTATATCTTTGTAAAATTTACAGCTATTACTTTTTTTATGAGAACATGTTCGGATTAGCCAGGATTTCCCGTGTTCGAATTTTAGGGGTACCACTGTACACGCTAAAAAATCTTTAATTAATGACATAAATAAAGATATTTGACAAATAAATTTATTTGATAGAAAATAGCTTGATTCTATTCCTTTCTTAAACTCAAATTAATCAAAGATATTTTCAATCACTAGTGTAATAAAAAAGTTTGGTATATCATAAGGTAATATAATGCTCATCAACAAAATGAAGACTGATCTCATTGTGGATTCCGCGTTTGATGCAGGTGTTGCCGCCTAGGCATAAGAACATGTCTGGACTACAGCACAAGGACGACGAGAGAGTGAGAGCCGTCGTGGAGGACCTGATGCCAGGAGTCATGTACAACCTCGAGATACACACCGTCTCATACGACCTCCACAGCGACATCACGTCGCTCTCCGTCCGCACATGTTAGTATTGTTTAACTTGGTCAAGAGACCAAACAATTATTGAAGCTATATCAGAGAGACATTATAAAAGGGTTATTAATGTAATTGTCAATACCATACTATTAAAAAGTGTTTTGGTTTTCATCAAATATGTATACATTTATGTGATTGTTGGTATGGATATAAATCAATTTACGAGCAATATTATTAAGTTTTTTTTGTAAAAAGTACAGTAAAATGTGAAATGAAGTAACTATAGAGTTTAGTAATTTATAATACACGGTCAATAGGAATTTTTCACTGATTACAATTTCTCTCCAAGGATTTTCAATATACACTTTTTTCCTTTATCTTATAGATTTCCGGTATATTTTTATTTCACATGTAGTTGTAGTTGAAATATTTTTTGTAATGGAAACATTAACCCTTTTATTCTGAAATTATTTTTACTTGTAAAAACAGCCAACCCCTTAAAAAGGTGTTGGGTTTGGTCAATTTAACCCTTAAAGCGCTACTGAAAACACGGTACCAGCTCATTTAGTGTAAAAAATCAAAATATTATTTTCCTAATGTTCTTTTTATATTTAGGTAGCCTAAATAAAGTAGAAAACAAAAATTTGCTTCATTTTGCTAGATTATAAGACTATTTTTTAAGTATTAAAAAAAGTAATTTTTAAGAGCCATTTCAGTTAATAATAATTAGTTAAATCCTATAATTTAAAACAATTCTCACAATATACACTATTTACTGCTAAAACACAATGAAAATGAACACACATCGAAAAAAATGTCAACAAACAAGGTTAGCGAAAGTGAAAACATCTGGCCGTAATGACTCTTGTATACGCGTTAAAAGCAGTATGGGAGCGAACAAACACTGGCCAAAGTTGCCTAACAACTGATTTCAGTCACTAAATATTTCAACAAAGCCGCCATATTGGTTTTGAGAGTGCATTGAGGCTAAAGCAACATAACCATGCACTCTATCGGTTGTTTTGCAAACTACAGCGTAGTAAATGTGGCTAAATGATTGATCTCGGTTAAACACGCTAACTGCATTGTCTTGCGGTTAAAGCCGACATCCGCCCAGTAAGGATTAAAAATATTAAATTAAGATGTTGATGTAATAATCTTCAAGTTTTGTCATGTAGCCTAACCTATTCTAAACCTTTCAATCATGTAAAACCTAATTTTGTTTGATTAACAATTTTTAATCAAAGGATTACTAGAACTTGATTACTTATTTAAAAATTATTTTTCATCATACTTTCATGAAAAAAAAAACGTCATCATTTCTCTAAATTGTCAGCATTTCAAATGGAGAACAGAAGAAACATAAGGTAAATTGTTCGACTCACTAAGCTTAAAATTTGTTCATGGCACATTATAAATAATGTATTCTATTTGAATCACATAAATTACAAAGATAAAATAACAGGTTTTGTTAATTAAAAACAATAAAAAACTGATTTAAAAAAAGCGTAACGTTCTTAGTACATTATAAAACACTGATAACCTCACTATATTTGAGGTTATTTTTTTTACACGGCTAGGGTATGAATACCCTTTTGCTACCTCGACCCGCAGATCTTTTGTAGCACCCTGAATTTTATCAGTCCCACAGCTCAAGGTCTTTTACAAAGCCCAACAGCTGTGCTTTTCTTTAAAGATAACCTTAAATATCATGTAAAGATAACAACAGAAATATAAACATTTATTAAGACTTTGTAAACCTCAAATTATGTGGTCTAATTTTGTTAACAATTAGAAGTTTATCTCCACAGTATGATGAAAATAGTTGTTCTTCACAAGGAGCGAAAGTGTCTTTTTAATTCTTAATTGCATTTTAAAAAACAGAATTGCGTACCAAAATGAATTGCTTACCAATTACTAAACAAAATGCTTACCAAACTACATGCATTGTTTGCACAGTGCCGCTGATCCTCTCGGAGGTGCTGGTCGTCAACAACCAGCAGGCCACGGACTCTGTGACCCTGCGCTACACCCCCACGCCACAGTCGTCCTCCCATTTCGACCTCTACCGCTTCTCCCTGTCCGACTCCAACATCCCTGTTAAGGAGAAACTGGCCAATGACACAGAGCCTAAGGTACAGACACCACAAAACATCCGTAGTTTGTTATTTTCTCTCTGTTTTTTTTCTTTGTTATTTTCACTATAAATCAGAGAAAGCACTGTATTTTCTTGCTAGTTTGTTGAAACTAAATAGCATGCTATAACAATATGGGTTATCAAATGCAAAAAAGGGAAAAACATAAAGTTGTCTACTACTAAGAACTTTGGTTCTTGGACACTTTTAAAAACTTAAAAATATTCATAATTCATCCTGTTTTATTTACATTCCTTTGAAGGAATTTTGTTTGATAATTGTAGGTATAGCTTTTATTGTATTTTTTAGTACAATTAATTGCACCATAGTTATTATTAATCTAGGCCAACCTTCTGTGCTTTCTAGACCAAAATGTGCTACTGAAGTCGCAGCTTCCTAACCCTAGGGAATTTGATGTGCAGTTTAATACCTTAAAAAACCTTAAACAGAATATGCATTAAATATTAAAAGCATACTTGATGTAGCATGAAAAATATAAGTCATTCAATCTTTAATGTTGTTTGCAGGTGACCTTCAACAATCTGGTACCCGGACGGTTGTACAACATCACAATGTGGACGGTGTCACATGACGTCGCCAGTCAGCCGTTGCAGCGGCAGGACCGGCTCTACCCCGAGCCTATCACGGCCATCAATGCCACCGAGACTACTGACACAACCATCACTCTCACCTGGGACACGCCCCGTGGCGAGTACAATGCCTTCGAGGTCGGTACTGCGTCAAACCCTTACCACTCCACAGTCTTACATTGTACTGTCTGCCCACATTTGACCTCACTAATTGAAGTTTATTATGTGAAAAGACTTATATGAAATACATTGTAAGTGAACTCAGAATTATGTGAACATAACTTTTAGTTATGTTTGATTATAATTCTTTACTGTTTAACCGTGGTGTGTAAACACAAAATCCAAACATGCTCAAATTGTATGTATGAGGCAAAATTGTAATTATGATAACGAAAAAAAATCTGTTATTTTTCCTACAAATGTCATTGCAAAATAAGTTATTATTATTATTGAGCTTTGATAATTAATATCAGATGAACATTTCAAGATTTGTCGTTGCCGAAATCAATTTTTATGTGAAATAATGACTACGTTCTGATACTCGGTGTAACTTTCAATGATGATGCTTTGTATTTTAAAATGCAGTATCTTGCTGGACTTTATCAGTTACTGGAATACGTAGTTGACAAATCAAATAATCATACTCTTTGGACTGATTAATGACGTTCTTGCATTCCAATTGCGTAATTTCGTCATCTGTTTCAACACTTTCGGTTGATCAAAAATGTTCCAAGATCAAATAGAAAATTTTGTTTTCATCTTTCAGTTATAATGTTCATTTTATACTGTCCATCCAAAAGCTAGGATATTTATGTACTATTCAGTATCCCGTCAGTGGCAAGTCAGCATATGCTCTTGAGCCTGAGCATGGTCGGACTAACCGGAGCGACGGACCATCCAAGGTTGGAATAGAGGGGTTCTAATATATGTTAAATCTACCATTTAACAGTTTTATTCACATTGCCTATAATATTCTTATCTATGTGTTCTTGACAGGTTCAGTACCTAAACACAGAGGGAAGACTCCTACAGAACCTGACAGTACAGAATGTGATCACTATCACGGATCTGAAGCCCCACCGCAACTACACGTTCACTGTAGTCGTGCGGTCAGGAACCGAGTCTTCTATTCTGCGCAGCTCTCTGCCTGTGTCCGCAATATTCACAACGGAGGAATCCTTCCCTGGCAAAGTGAGTGTGCTACCTAATCCTACTAAAAACCTGCCATAATCCTTTTAAATTTAAGTCCTAAAAAATAAACTTTCTGTTGTATGTGAGTAATGATAAGCGAATTATAACTCACACTATAATAAGTTGACCCTCATTACAATAATATGCTGTTAAGTTTAAAAGGATGGAATGTTCTTAAAAGACTTGAAATGTAACTAATGAGTGGGACAGTGGCGTAATTTGTAATCCAACTATTTGGAGGTCAAGAATTGTGGAATTGTAGTTATGAGCGATGGTCGGTGGATTCGATACGATTATAGTCCTGTGTAATGAGTATGCCAGCCTTAGTCAGTAACAAGACTACAAGATCATGACACAGTCGTCTTACAATCACTTCTCATTCATTCATAGGTAGTTTGCTATTTCAGAGAGGTAATATTAATGAAAATGTCATGTGTTTTGATATTCTTAGCTATGACAGTGTCATAGTAACTTATTTCATTTCCCATGTTAAACTAAATAGTTTACTCTAAAAGTATTTGCTTCGACTTAACCCATACCTGGCGGATAACACCTTTAGAAGCAATCAATCATTTCGCCTCATTTACTGCGCTGTAGTTCGTGCAACAACCGATAGAGTGCATGGTGATGTTGCTTTTGCGTCTACGCACTCACAAAACCAATATGGCGGCTTTGTTGGAATATTTAGTGACTGAAATCAGTTGCCAGGTGACTTTGGCCAGTGTTCGTTCGCTCCCTTACTGCTGTTTATACTTAGACACGCAAGTCATTACGGCCAGCTGTTTTCACTTTCGCTAACCTTGTTTGTTGATATTTTTGTCGATGTGTGTTTTTTATGTGTGTGTATTTTTTTTATTTTTTTAGCAGTAAATAGTGTGTGAATGTTTTTAATGTATAGGATTTATTAACTAGTTAATTATTATTAACTGACATGGCTCATTCAGATGAAAAAAATTAATTTGTTAATACCTAAAAATTGTCTTAAAATCTTCAATAAATAAAAATGAAGCAAATTTATGTTTACTAATTTATTTAAGTTACCTAAATCCAAAAGAACATTGGGAAAATAATATTTCGATTATTTTACACTAAATGAGCCGGGACTGTGATTTTCAGTAGCTTTTTAAGGGTTAAATATATATTTTTATTGTCATGCTAAATTTTTTTGTGGTTTATTTCGCCTATGTGCATCCTTATATTAATTCTTGTAGAAAAAATCTAGTGTAATGTGTAACGTCTGGGCAATGTTGGTATACAGCCTCATCTAACAGCTTCATTGAGCAGTCAAAACACATGTTTAATCTATTGCCTCATGAATATAAATGTTTAGATGTGACAAAATTTAAAGAAATATTTCACCAGTTAATAAAATAGTGTCTGTATAATGTAGAGGAGTTTATTGATAGTTTTAATAATTAGTGTGAGATTTATTATATTTTTGACAATGCCATGCTTGTATTTCTTGTAACGGCAATAAACTATTCTTATTCATTTTTACCTTTGGGAAATAGAAAAAATAATTTTTTCCTTTGTACTGGATTACTGTTTTTTCATATCTTTCACCTTTTTCAGGTGGAGAAATTCCAGCCCATTGACATTCAGCCAGGAGATATACTGTTTGAATGGTCGCTACCCAATACCGAGCAAAATGGAGTTATCCGCAAGTTCACCATCACTTATGGACTGGAGGTCAGACTTCGTTATTCCCTGTGTTAAATTTGTTTAACACGTTTGTGACGATTGTGATTTTACCGATTTTTGAAATATACAGGTTAAAATATTAGTTTACGTAACCGAAATTGTATTTTTTCGTAAAATGGTCTAGCATGATGAGCTAAGCAATGTGTCAACACTTATTTTCACAATAAACACTTACTTATATATTTTATACATATATAACTTTGTGGGCCTCTAGTGGACAACACCGTTCCGAAGGAGTAACTTATTTCACCAGCGCATTGTGACTCTCTATTAGCCCACGCAGACATCTCCAGGTCTGTCGCCAGTTACAGTTGACATTGTTTACATCGGTAGACTAACCTTTGTTTGTCTAACACTGTTTTACATGAATAACAAATATCATTTCATTTGATAACGCACACCTTTTGTTATATTTCATTACCATACCAAATTTGTACAGCCGAGGGCCAATAAAGGTATACGAGTTTCAAAGACAAACAATCAAAAACATTGTAATTTGCTGTACACTATTTATCATCTGAAGCATTTAGCCAAGAACACTACAATCATCACAGCAACCCTCTTTTGGCCCATGACACACTTTGTTAATGCTGAGCGTGGTAACGTCCTTAAAAAAGGTGGTGTATCCCTAATTTGAGTTGTAAATACTATATTATAGTTAATAAACTGTTATTAACCATACTTATATGTTGCTTGAATATCATGTATGATGCAGCATCGGATATTACTTTCTTGGTGTCAAATGATGACTGCCCATAACATAATCCTAAGTGTAACTTTCAATATAAGTTAAATCATGCTGACTCAGAAATTGGTAACCCCTTAACTTTTTTACCTTAAATGACCCTAAAAAAACATTTTTTCTACAATTTTTAATGAATATTAGTTAAAAAAGTATATTTAAGGGTATAAAAACATTTAATAAACCTATTTTAAGTGACACAATTTAAACCAACAGTTTTCCATAATAACCTACTTTAGGTATAGATTACAAAGAAAAAATAAACTATAATGCACTTTTAAAAGAATATATTGGTAGTTATAAATAAAAGCCTAATCCTAAATACACTAATAATATACAAAATAAAAACCAATAAACAAACACGAAAATACCGGTAGCCAGGACAACCTTGCTTGTTGCGAGATGTAAACAAACATCTGTGCAGGTGTTACAAGTCATCTATAATGTATTTTTTTTTAAATGAAGGCTTGAAGAAATAGTTCACAAGTGAATTCTAATGCACTCTAGGGATTAACTAACGAGCCACAACGACATATCGCTACAGAGACAAAAATGCTATTTTACCGGTATCACATCATTGGCCCTTTTTTCACTTTTTATTTGACGACATAGGTCGGAAAGAACCTTTAAGTGATGTTTTAAATTTACTGGTGTAAACAATTGACGAGATTTGATTGGTTAAATACTTGATTTGTTTATTTTTCTTACAATGCGATTTTGACAATGGAATTTTGTTTTTAAATGGGTTTTCCTTAGTTGGAAATTAGTTTTGGGACTAACTAAACTAATTGTAAATTAAAATGTTATGAGCAAAGAAAAGTGAGAACAAAGTGATCTGAAAAAGGTCTGTATAGTTTTCCATTGATGCAGTATGTTGAAAGATCATTGTTTATGATGTTTTATTTGTCACATTTTTGTGAACCAGTATTCTGATGTTCCAATAAAAACTCATTATGTTTACAGGGATCAACACACACTCAACACAAAGATTTTAAGCCTTGGGAGTTCAAGGGTTCCATCAAGGGACTTATCCCTGGGAAGAATTACATTTTCCGTATCCAAGCAGAGACAAGGGTCGGCTATGGGCCTGAAGCCGTGTGGAAAGAGAAGATGCCGATATTGGGTAAGTATTGAAGACTATAGTCATATTCAAAATAAAATTAAAGAAAACTATACATTGAAGAAAAAACTAATTTTTAACTAAACAATCATACTTGTTCTCATTTTTTCTCCCTTGTGATACGTCAATTAAGATTTCAGACCAGTTCGTATTCAAAGGCAAAAGTGGTTTGGGTCCCACGTTAAACTATTGGTCCCTCAGATGTCATCGGCTGTTGGACTATTAATTAACAGTCCTTTCTTAGGAACATGTCAACCTTAGCCAGTAACAAGACTACAAGATCGCGCCACAATCTTCTTATACTTATTTCTCACTCATACTTGGCTGAAAATACTTACCTGGCTAGGTCGCCATTTCAGTTAAAAGTATAAAGTTTAGATGCCTGTAAACCAAAATTAATTTTGGGTGCAATGTCTTGATGTTATTTAAGCCTAATTTAATTTTTATTATGCCGTCATTTTAGGTAGATTCCTGTAATCAAGTATACCTTGATTATCAGAGTATACTTTGAAAGCATAAATAAATTGAGTTCCTTGTTTAAGTTTACTCAAGTAGCACATTTTACCGTATTTTATTGTTTTACAATTTTATATAAATATGTCTATTTATTTTTAACCTCGGTCAGCCTTATTTAAATTTAGCGTGTAGGGAAAAGTTTTGTATGTCGCGGTAGGGAATGGATTTCCCAATTAAGTTAAGTCTAACTTATCGAGTGACCGCCATGATGAAGAGAGTTGACGACGCTGCCTCCATGTCTTAGTAGAATTTTGGCCGACGAGAATTGTAACTGAAAGTTTTCTGTTTAAGAATAATGTCACGTATTGAAAATTAATTTATTTACTTACCCAAAATCTATATTGTGTGTTATGCCTTCTTTTCTGGGCTGAAGAAATCAGTATATTATTATGAAGGCTAATGCTAATCCTCTCTTCACCAAAAGTTTCCTGTGTAACATTATGAAATTAATGTTTTGGAGGAATTTAATTCTAGTATAATGCTGTATTTTCATATTAATATTAATTCTGTATAAATATTAATGTTCATGTCCATATTTCATACAGGTATTTAAACATTGTACATTAGAATTTTGCTCTAACTTTATTAATAACCTTAATTCTCAGTTATATCATAATTGGTTAACCATAATACAACTTATTGTTTCCAGCTCCACCCAAGCCCAGCAGTCAGGTGGTACCAACAGAAGTGTGTCGTTCTTCTACGACTATACAGATACGATTCCGCAAAAACTACTTTTCTGATGTCAATGGTGTTGTAAGTATTTGTTTTACTCAGAATGTGTCAATACCAAAAATGTATCAACTCTTGATATCTGAAAAATCTATCCTCAATATCAATAATATTGACCAAGTTCCTATTTGTAACTCTTCATTTTTCTTACAAATTCGTCTTTCCACTATCTACTATTTCTGGTTACATAGTCAGTTCACTCTTAAAAGGCGTTGGGTGTTTTCCATGTTTCCACCACCATCTTCGACTTGGTGCTAGAGATCATGCATTTATGTAAAATCCCTACTACCCGACTCAGTGAATATGTCTCTGTAAATACCCAAAAAATGGTAGTCCTTATTCTGAACTGTCCAATCTTGATCCTTCGTTGATTCAATTGGTGTACAACATTTATATTTTACATGAGTGCTTGAATCTTATGATGATTTGATATCATTTAAGAGGTAAACACTGTTTTCAGGTGATCGCATACACCGTGATAGTCGCTGAGGACGATACCAAGAACGCCTCCGGGCTGGAAATGCCTAGCTGGCGAGATGTTCAGGCCTACAGTGTCTGGCCTCCGTTCCAGGTTAGTTTATTACTGATGTATTACAGAATGTATTACTGTACTTCATTTTTTAATGAAATACTGATAAGGAAAGTTAGGAGAGATAAGGAACAATTCTGAACCCTTTTATCCCTAGTGTTGAATAACTCAAATCTATAACTACAACTTAGATTACTCTTTTGGCAATATTAATAGTCCTAGGAAATGAGTGCACAGAAAATTCAATATAATTTTCTTCAGAGTTTCAGCCTGTGTTTTAGGTTTTCAGGTATGTGGAAATTCTACCTTATATTGTCTCGTATTTACCTCCATCACTACCCACGGTTAATTTCTTTACAAATAATAAAAGGACAGGCGACTTGTTACACTGCATTTGCAGCATAATCTCAGACAAGGCTACAGATATCTGTAGCTGGATCATTCGTGAGTGAAGGAGAATAGGAGTAAGATTAAGCCAACTAAATACTAAACTGATTACGTGGGTTCCTTCTTTTATAAGATGAAAAATATGTATCAAGTTACAAAGAAGTGAGGTTGCTGTTTAATAATCTAAAATTCTAATCAGGTTATGGAGCCGTACAACCCATTTAAAAATTCATCAGTAGAGGACTTAACCATTGGAGAAGAGAACTGCGAAGGTATTCCGGCTGGTTACTGCAACGGTCCACTCAAACCAGGGACCACTTACAGAGTCAAGATCAGGGCCTTCACTACTCCGGACAAGTTTACCGATACTTACTACTCCTTCCCCATCACCACCGGTGTGTATACGTTTACAATATCTCCTTCACATCCTTATCACGTATTACACCTTATTCCAGAATGCCCCTTGATCATTTCCTCATGTAACCTGTATGTGAGCCAGTTTATAACACCAAGTTTAAATCTATTTGTTTATTGAGTCCTCACATTATTCAATCCGTGTTTAAAAGATACAAAATTAATTTAAATATAGTAAACATCTTATTTTAATGCTTTCAAATTCTAATTCGATTATATTTGAAAAAAATCTATGCCACCTCGATTAAAAAAATGTGGTGATTATACATGCATGTTGCTAATTATCTATATGCTCATTTAGTTATTTAGAACAAAATATGCTTGAGAAATACCTCTCAGTCTGCTGAATGTTGTAAATCTGCAGCTGACTGTTTCTATCAACACTAACCGAGGTGTGTTTCTATGGTACAGACACAGATAACACGGCGTTGGTGCTCGGCTTGGGTATTCCTGCCCTGCTGTTGCTGGTGCTGATGCTCACAGTGGTGCTGCTGCGGCGGCGCAAGAACATGGCGCGCCGGGCCACTGAGAACCGCGCCAGCGACAATATGTCCCTTCCCGACAGTATTATCGAGACCAGGTACACAATTTGTCGAATGTGACAATCTAACTTTTGAGTATAATTTAAATATTATTACTTCTTGTTGCTGACAAGAAGCTTATTCATTTGTTAAAATAACCAGAACATACAGTCAACTGTGAAACCATTACAAAATTTTCTTTGTAAAATTTGATCAGGATTAAAAAATTACTAGCACAGTTAATAAATCTAGTAGAATTAACTCTCAATATAATAGGAAGTGGTGGAAAATTAAAATAGTACAACCAAAACATATTTCTCAAATTTTAAAACAAATGTTAATGAACTTAAATTTGAAGTAACAAAAAAATTGAGTGATCTGAATGGATATTATTCTCAATTATTCAGCAATTTAACAACACAAGGTAGCTAGTTGTTTTGAATCAAATCTACTTATTTAAATTCTATTCCCCTATTCTAATTTTAAACTGAGCTTTTAATTACAGCCGGCCAGTCCCTTTGGAAAAGTTTGCCGAACATTATCGGCTAATGTCTGCGGACTCTGACTTCCGGTTCTCGGAAGAGTTTGAAGAGTTGAAGCACGTCGGGCGGGACCAACCTTGTACAGCTGCGGATCTGCCTTGCAACAGACCCAAAAACCGGTTTACCAACATTCTACCTTACGACCACTCAAGGTTCAAGTTGCAACCGGTCGACGATGAGGAGGGCTCCGACTACATCAATGCCAACTATGTTCCGGTGAGCGCTCATATATATCAAATATTAAGAATAATTCTGTAACATCAAATTCTTTGAGGAAAATGATCCTAGTACAATTGTGCGGAAATGTTTTCTACAAAATACTCTCTCTTAATTGTGACAGTGCTAAATTTATCTATAAAATAAAATACCTTTTTTATTTATTCATTAGAAACATTTCTTAAGGTTTGCTGCAAAGTTGCAAAGACTTAGGAGGGAGGGTCATAATAAATATATGTGTTATATAGTATAGAGGCAAACGCTTGGGCAAAATTATGTTCTGAACTACAATTTTATGTCTGTAATAATGTCAATTATTAACAAAAAGGATGTAATTTGTAGTCCTGATTAAGATACTACTACTAGTAGTAGTATCTTAATCAAGACAGAGATACAAGAGATACAGGTTATACTATTATACAGGACTATTATTATCAAGCTATTATACAGGTGTACAATATATAATCAATGTATAATAATAATGTTGCTTCATAAACAATTTTTAAGACATTTTCTACAGAGAGAACTTTATTAGAAATGGGAGCAAGTGTGGTAACTGATAATTACTTAAATTTAAGCATAGTTTTGAGGACTTGAATGTCTCATGAGATAGGAATCTTGGAGGCAATATAGTAGAAGTCCCAAGGATAAATTAATTAAAACACAGTTGTATCAGTGTGAAGGAAGAAGAATTATCATTTTTAAATCTTTACATAATCAAAAGTTAGCTTAAAAACTTTTACAATATTACATTTATAAAAATAGCCTTATGTTTCAATCTGACCTATGCCATGTAACGACGATATCAAACATTTATTATTGCAAATAAAATAGCCTTTGTGGTCTATTTTATGGATTGTACAGTGTGTGTTTAGGTGTAGTAAAATACTTTTTTAACTTAATACATCAAGGTCATCATTAGATTACCTTATATATCTAACATTAGAATACTCAAAACCTTGATTATATTTTTTTCTCTTCAAGTTAAAAATATTGAGGTTCTCTAGAGATATAGAGATTAATATACCGTAGCTATATGCCTTATTGATTTCTTAAAATACAAGAATATTTAGCTAAATATTCTCTCTGTAACTGTTACAGGGTTACAACTCGCCCAGGGAGTTCATCGTCACACAAGGACCGCTGCACTCGACGCGAGACGACTTCTGGCGAATGTGTTGGGAGAGCAACTCTCGTGCCATTATTATGTTGACACGCTGCATCGAGAAGGTAAAGCAGTGGATACAAACATTTAATGATTGTAATTCTACATAAGATAATTACAATAAACTCCTGATTATCCATGGTATTCGGTGGTTGAGCGATTGTATGTAATCAAAACTGTAGATAAAACAAACCTAACCTAAACTACTGGAAATAGTTAAAAACAAGTGTGAAAGCTCTCTCACTCTCAGAGAGTGACAAACTACTACCAACACTACACACTCTTTGCATCAACATAGAGTTAAAGCTAGGGGTGTGTGAGCATTCGAATCTCAAATACCGCGGATATTCAGTCCGACTCGTATATCTGACAAAGCTCGATGCTGGTCGAATATTCGAAGACGATAAATAATATAAAAATGACGTCTGTCAAAGCAAAGCTAGAGAGTTTCCATTTCAAAGTTCAGAATTAATATACCAATAGAAACTAATTCAGTTGAAAACTAAATGTAACCAATGCTTTATCATCTGACTATAGACAGATAAAGATTTTAACGTAACCGATTCTTGATCGATGCCGATTGATTGTCAATACCACAATACCAATTGATTGCTGGATATTGGTATTGGTGTCAATAGTCGATTGACCAAAGTTGATTCCCATACTAGTCAAACAAATACATTATTTCTTGGAAAAATTATTAGTTTTAAGAATAAACCAAATTTAATTAAGAATACCTGAAACCCAACTCTAACATCATAGCTTTGTCTTTGTCTTTGCAGATGAAACAGCTACAGGTTTACTGAGTTATCTCTACACTCATATTCCGCTAGAAAAATTAGACCCATTTTTTCTTTATCTTACTGTCAAAGTAACTTTCAAACCTATTTAGTGACGTTCCTTATACTCCTATAAGATTTAACTTTTTAACTAGAATTTGCCAATCAATGGTGTCGATTGCTTTAGCTAAATCCAAAAATGTTATCAATACTTTTTTCCTACTACCCAATTCAGAAAAATAATTTTTGTAAGGTCAAAAATTGCGTCCGTAGTATTTCTCCCTTGACGAAAGCCAAATTGATTTTTAGTAATATTTTTTTCGTTTTCCATATAGTTTGTAAGCTGTAATTTGACACATTTTTCCAAAATTTCATCAATTATAGTTAAAAGAGATATCGGTCTATGGTTATTGATTTCAGTTTTTTTACCAGACTTGTGAATTTGAATTACTTTCGTAATTTTAAAGGCATTTGCAAATTTACCTGTTCTGATGCTGAGATTTATCAGATGACATAAAGGAATGTAAAGAGATTGATTCTCTTTCACAACCCTGGCAGGAATATCGTCACAGCCAGGGGCTGACGATATTATTCTCCGTAACATTAACATGGGAAAGTATGCATGGGGAGTATGCAGGTTTGCTGCTTTGAGGAACAGGAAAAGTAGGCATTATTGCCATAAACTATTTTTATTCTGACCATATACCAAGTTTTATCATTATCTAGACATAAATAAAGGAGTTTGCCTATTCTCTATAAGATTAACATGAGAAAGAGTATGCAGGTTTGCTGCTGTGAGAAACACATGAACCATGATTTTTTAGCATAAACGTATGGATCCCAACCACATGAAGCTAAATACCAAGTTTCATCCAAAACTAATGGTTAATAAGGGAAATATTCATTTTTCCTTATCCTCCATAAGATTAACATTGGAGCCCCACAATACAACGTACTGTGTTTACATTCTTTAATATCTCGGTAACCGTTGGAGATAGAGAAAAACTTAAAGAAACTAAATTGTGAAGTTTTTTGAGCTGATTTTCAGGGTAAATGATAAAATTTGAAAGTTTTAAAAATTACATAGAAAAAACATGCTTAAAAACAAACATAGTTTATTTATTTATCATGGCAGCTAACATACATACACTTTTCCCATTTTAATCATATAGGGAATAGGTAAACTCCTTTATTTATGGACAGATGTTGATGAAACTTGGTATAAATTGTCAAAATAAAAATTTTGTATGCTATAAATGCCTACTTTTAGTGTTCCTCACAGGGGCAAACCTGCTTACTTTTTCACATGTTAATCTTATGGAGAATAGGCAAATAACTAACTCATATATTTATCAACAGATATTTATAAAACATGACATACAATATTATTATTATATTATTGATTTGGAAATTCACTGAGTATGCAGGTCTGCTGCGACGGGGGTAGTTATAATTATTTTTACTTCAGTATTTATATTCCAATTTTTATTACCACATCAATTTATTATATTTATAGTTTGAGCATAATAAAAATCATCTACTAGTAATATGTCAAATTTTACTTATTTTTCAATATGTATTATTGACATGGATATGTCTTATCTTTGGGGGTGTTGGCAATTTGTAAGATGAAAATTTGTAACAGGTTTTCAGAGAAACTACTTAAGCTATTGTATTGAATTTTTAATATATAAGAATAGCTCTTTGGAAGAACCGAAAACATTCCCTTTAGACATATCCATAATCTAACTATTTCCCACAGGGAAGTAAATACAATCATTTTTTTAAAGATATTGATTTGTTTAATTTTTACAATAGTTAAAACAGATTTTGTATTTTTAATTGAAAAGGTTGAATAGCAAATCATATATACAGGCCCTACATAATTTAAGCCATGCAATTACTACATATTTTAATTAGGCGTTTACACGTTCAAGTTTTGAAGATCATCTAAATAGATGAAAATAAACCCTTACGCTAATATTCAATTTAAAATATTCTATATTCGGAATAGTAAATAAATATTCTACTCAACCCCAAAAATCACTATTCGCACATCCCTAGTTAAAGCACTATAATCCAATACAATTATTATGACTCCATTGAAGCTATGTGTAAACTTGACTTGGATTAATATGTGAAAGTTATAGTAAGAAAAGTCAGATGCTAGAAATTTGTTAAGATCTGTCTTTATTGGTACGTTAACTTTTTTGTCAGTAATCTTGCATTTATAATTTGTCAATGGCTGAAGAATTAATTTACTGGATACTGCTTTTCAATATCAGTGGTTGGTACAAAAGTGTTTTTTTTTAGTATAAGCTGGGAAAATGAGCTGGTGGAAATGTTTAAAAAATCCTAGGATAGAAATTGATTTATTAATTCTAACCTTGTTTAGGTAGTGTTAACTTGATTTTTTAGATTGCTAAATTAATTATCATTACTTATTTTTAATATTTAAAATTCAATTCATATCTTTGACGCAATGTTTTACTCCGATCCTTTACTGAATTAACTACTTTCAAAATATGTTAATCCATCCTAACCCAACACCAGTGCATCCTTTTAATGTTTCCTCCATAAAATACAAATTGCCTTTTTTTTGAAAATAATCTCCTCTCAGTATTAAATCTGTCAATTTTAGGGTCGCGAAAAATGTGATCACTACTGGCCATATGACACGATGCGGACGTTCTACGGAGATATTTCAGTGACAATCCTCAACGACAGTCACTACCCGGACTGGAGTATCACAGAAATGGTTATGTGCAGGGTGTGTATTTTTTCATTTACTTTATGACTTATCTAATTCAAAATGCAACAATTTCCATTCAAAGACCTATATTCTGACTTTAAAAGTGGTCTCAAATCTATTTAATACTTACAAATTTACAATTTTTTCTGTGTTTCATCCCCATCAATTTTAATATTTTTAGCAAATTTCCCAAGGAAAAATGAGCTATTCACATGACCCGTATGGTCACAGTTAAGCCTGGGATTATAATAGACGTTCATAAACAGTTCCCAGAAGTTCCCCTGAACACGTTACTCAGATTTCACCAACTTTCTCAAAAGTAGCAGCTGTTTTTCTAGTTCTAAATGTGTTATGTATTACCTAACATTAACAGGTGTTATTCTCATGATTCCCATAGATATATAGTACTGGAATAATAAAAGTCAAATATTTGATTCATTACATGTTACTTCGTTTGACACTTATATATTGGTCCACCCTGACCAAATATCATCAAAACAGTTTTGTAGTATAATAATGTACACAGTGTCCTAGGTTTAAACATTAAATTTAATATTACGTGCCCATTCATGCACCAAACCTTTTTGGACTTTACACAGTTTACAAAATAGGTTCTAAAAATATTCTGGGAAAATTTCAGCTCCCTAGCCTTCGTAGAAACCAAATGGCGACATATTGAAAAATGATATTTTAAAAACATTAAAAAAGATGTTTTATAAAACATTTTTATTGTTACATTCTAGGGCAATATGACTTTTAAATAAAAACACTAGAACATAGCCTAATGAAAAACCTAATGAAAGTCTAAAACTATTCAGACTGTAGCCCATCCACAGCAACACACTGAAAACAGTGCTTAAGAAAGGATTCGTAAGCTCTTACAAAGAAACTCCGCAGTATTCGGAGAAGTTTCTCTTCTATTGATCATTTTAGTTTCTCATCAATATTGAAGCTATGGGTATAAACTTTTTCCTTCAAGTAACCTCATAAAAAAAGTCACAAAACAGTTAAATCTGGTGATCAGGAAATGGCCAATCTAAAAAATCACTTCCACAACCAATCCAACGGTCATGAAAGTCATTTAGTAATTGCTTGACATGGTTTGCGAAATGAGGTGGAGCACCATCTTGTTGGAAGATTGCTTGATCCATTTCGGGTAAAGTCAAGTGAGGCAAGACATGTTGGTTTAAAACTCGTGCATACCTATTCCCAGTCATTGTATTGTCCGAAATGTACCGCAACATAGTAAACAAATCAGATAATAACTCATGAAAGTAGTTTTTATAGGAAGCAAATTGATATACTTTTCAATATGCCGTCATTTTGTTTCTACATAGGTTAGGAACTGAAATTTTCAAAGCATATTTTAAGAACCTACTTTGTAAACTGAGTAAAATTTTAAAAATTTTGGTGCATGAATGGACACGTAATATAAAATTAAATGTTTAATCCTCTTTGTGAAACACTGTGTATATTTTCATTGTTGAAATTCAAAATTTTCTCCTTTTTCCACAGGGGGATCAATCCCGAGTAATAAGACACTTTCATTTCACAACGTGGCCCGACTTCGGAGTGCCAAATCCACCTCAGACCCTCGTCCGTTTCGTACGAGCCTTTAGGGAAAAGGTTCCCCCTGACCAGAGACCCATTGTGGTCCACTGCAGGTTTGTATTTATGTTTTTCCAATCAGTTTGATTATTTTGCATAGAATTTTATTTACATAGATTATTTTGTATTATTTTGTAGTTATTTGGATGTTGCATCGCTTACTCATAAAATAAAATAATTCGGTTTCGTTACATTCTTGCTTTTACTTATTTGTCTATGTGATTTATAGACCCTGTTCAAAGCATCAAACCCCTCATGACTAGAAATCATGGCATGATTAATTATTTTTTGTTTACTATTTGTTTTTTTATAATTTAATGTGGATTATTTATTATCCATCATTTATTTTTGGTGTTTCATTATTTATAATTATAACATTGTTTATGGTTGTTATTCGTTGTTATTATATGATTTTTTATTGGCCATACATTTCCTTGATTGTGTTAAAAATGTCACAATGAAGTTATAAATTTATGTTTTATCTAACTCAATTGCTGTGAAGTGAACATCACATAAAAAATATCAATTCTTCTGCATGGAATGTTATATAATATGAAACTGCTTTAATTTAAATTGTGTAAACTGTACTAAAGCAAGTAAATAAATAAATGACTGAGTCACTATACATTAAATTTTGCAGGATAGATTGGTTTCTCTAGCCGGTGATGTATAATCTTTTGAAAAGAAGGGTCTTGAGTGTGTAAAGTATGAAATATACAATCTGCTTTACTTATGGGGGAAATTGAATAAATTGCTGAGAAATCATAAGTTATTTGAGTAAAGAAGACCTTTCCTCAATTTATCAAGCTGAATGGGTTGGTTTTCGTGTTGGCAGTGCCGGAGTGGGCAGGTCCGGCACACTGATTGCCCTGGACCGCATCCTCCAGCAGATCAACAAGTCGGATGTGGTGGACATCTTCGGCATTGTCTGGCAGATGAGGAAGGAGCGTGTGTGGATGGTGCAGACCGAGCAGCAGTACATCTGTATCCACCAGTGTCTGCTGGCCGTGTTAGAGGGGAACGAGGGCAATCCAAATACGAGGGAGATCCATCACAACCAGGGGTTTGAAGGTACGTAACAGCTGGTCTGTTAACATTTCCTGTTTGTGAACAGCATCTATTTTACTCCTGAAATTTATGTGTGATGTAATTGAGGTGGTTGTCTGTGTTTTTCATCTATAAAAATTCTTCAAAAGGTGTTTTTGGTTTTTCTCTTAGTTTCTTAGATGAACCAATATTTATCTTTACTTCATGGTGGCTAGTCATAGTCATGAAATCTTTATTGTCATCCTATAAAGAAATGCAATGTTAAATAATACGCTTTATAAATTTTTTATATTTGTGATTATGGTTTGTTTTAAGACTATAAATATGAAGGGATCATAAAACATAAATTACAAACTGATGACAATTCTAAACCTCATAAATCATAATTGTTTAAAGAAAACAAGTCTCTGCAGGTTGTTAAATAATCCATTCTACAATATAGAGGTGTTTTTCTGAATAGTCGCTATATGTCTTTGTTACACTCTTTTTGTCACAGTGTTCTCTATGTGATCTTTGTTAACATCAACTACACATATGTTTAACTTTTTTATATTAAATGTTTATATCAAAATCATGACTCTGATGTAATTTTAGGTTTCGAGTACAGTTCAATTTGGTTTATGCAAATTCGGATTAGCTGGATCAGGTTTTAAAAAAATTTTTTAAATGAGTTTAATCTCGAGCCTCTTCAAAATTTCACTAACAATGTCACACATATGTAAAAAGGATCCACCATGAAGTATATATTTAATATTAGCTATTGAAAAAATGCAATTCACTATACTAGAATAAAGCATGCCTCTCCTCTCTATGATTATAAAGATGTCAATGATGACCACAAGTATTTAATAAATACAATGTAAATTATACTCCTGTACTTGAATGATGAGCCAGACTGGAAACTGGAAATTATCTTTCCTGCAGAATTGTTATTTGTAACTGTGTATTAGAGATTCTTTCCTCTTGTGCACCTTTGGTGTAAATTCTTAATTAAACATTTGGTTTTGGAGGAAATGAACCATTGCAGAATGCCACCTTTTACTACGATTTATATTTCACCAGGGCTCCCACCCTCTATCCCCCCCACTCTAAACCCTCCCTCAAGCCATCACTATGTGGTGTCTTAGATTTATGTTACCTAAAATATTTTAGAGGTTGCACAAAACTTCTGAAGATCGTATAAGGCATAAACTTTATTTTTAACCCGCCGTTGGTCGAGGTGACTTGTGTTACGCGGATGGTCGAGGGGTGAGCGCCTTTTTAAATGCCTTGTCAATGATATATAATTTACAAATTTCGAACTGTTTATACCATACCACTTTTGTTTAGCTATTTTTCTAACCTTTAATTATATACCAAACTAAAAATAACTAATTTCACAATGAAAATTAAAAACTCAAACTAAAATATTTGTTATAAATTAATTTAACTTTTGCTCAATTAATTATTTAAAACACAGTACATTGTTAAAAAATATTTTGCTAATACTCATTGCATTATAATGTATTGTAAATAAAAAATATACAAAACACATAATTTATTACTAAATAAAAGGCCTTTTTAGTTGTGCAAGTTGTCCTTACTGCACTGTAATTCGTCATGAAACAAAGGTGCGAGATAGACTGAAGGTCACTTACCCTCCTCCACCATATTCCTCCCACTACTGACACCCCAAAAAACAGCTATTCCAAGTTTTAGCCCGATATATTACAAACTCCATATTTTGTACAAAATGAAAATGAAAAGTGAATGCTGCTGCGCTCACCCCTCAACCATCTGCGGGTTAAATTATGTATGGTACCCCAGAAGGATTCCTAGTTAAGATGTTCCCAATGAAAGTATTGTACTAATTGGACAATAATACATATCTTTATATGGGTTTTATGGTTTTAAATCCACAAAACCTCTGCTGGACAAGCAAAATTTTTTAGTATCCTGTATGACAAATAATCATGACATTTTTATTCCTCATATATTTCTAATATTTGAAACCAAAATAACTATTTAAATTAATCAGCAGATTTGATTTAAGTTTTTTTGTGAGTTGTTTGAAATAATTAAAAAACTAAAAATAACTCTTTCTTACTTCAAAAATTATTGTTTACCACAGATTAATGTCCTAATTTTCTCCTTAAATCTTTCATTTATACCAGAGGAACTCATTTCTTTTCAAACATTATATTTTATATTATTGTAGTATAAAACAATGAAACCATTATTGGTAAGTTATCTTTGATGTCGATTGTAGGTAAACCGAAGTCTGAAGCATTAGAAAAATTGCCTGATGCAGAAAAACAACGGTGACAGGGTAATTTTTCTGTAACAGTGTCTTGTGTCTGTTGTCTTGTGTTGCACTGTAGTCTTGTTAAAATTTGTTGTTCAACAAAACAAAATTTCCCATAGAGGTCTGGATTTCTCTTATGTCCTTCATAACAGGAGTTTAAAGCGTGTGTGAGCTGGCTCATTTTTCAGATTGAGACAAATAATTTCAATGACTTAAATGTTTATAATTAATTAGCTTCATTTGAATTTTGTTTGATTTTGATTTTTTACTATTAAGCATTAACTATGACCATAAACTATCTTAAGTACATATAGACAACCTATCGCCATATAAGGACTGAGTTTGGTTTCTGGACCATCACAAACTAAACTATTAGTTAGATTCCATGAGCTATCATAAACTATTGGATACTACTATGATTTACCTTTGTTAATAAGTACATACAACCTAGATGGTGTTTGTGTAACAATGGTAAAACATGACAGATGGTCTGAGGTATATTTTACATCTATACCAGCCTAGTAGAGGATAAAGACAGTATTCATTCGTTACATTAGCATGGGCTGTCTTCGTCTACTATAGATAGTCTATGCTGTAACCAAATATCAACTAACCAAGTAGTTTTGACATCAGTTTTGACAAGGAGTGAAAATCAGTTAATATTAAAGGGTACCCAAAAGTAAATGGAATTATTTTTTTAAACTGTATATTTACAAAATAACCTTATTCCCTTCAAAGTACTCTCCATTATAAGATTTACATTTGTCCCAGTGGTGCTTCCACTGTTCAAAACATTATTTTAACTCATCTTCAGAGATGCCTGCAAATTCACATTTAGTTTTTTCTTTATTGTTAACAAATCGCCGTCTTTTATTCACCTTTTCATGCGTGGAAACAAGAAACAGTCACACTGAGCCAGGTCAGGCGAGAAAGGTGCGTGGGGCGCCAGCGGAACCTTATCATTTTCATCCAAAAACTGGGTAACAGTGGTGCATTGTTGTGGTGGAAGAACCAGTCACCTGTTTGTCACAAGTCAAGTCTCCTTTCACAAATACTGTTGGGCAATATTCTTTAAACTTTCTGATAGAAAGAAAGAAACTCCTTACGAACAATTCATTTCACATCAAACAAGCAAATCATCATTTTAAAATCATTTTGATGTTTTATTCGACTTAGTGAAAATAATGTTTTCCACTGGCTATATTGCTGTTTTGTCGCTGGGTATAACCTCAATAAAAAATATATGAAAAATAAAAAAAATAATATAATAAAAAATATATATGAAATGGACATCAGATTTGTGCTATTTACAACTTCTTAACTGTTATCTATTTGTGGAATTTTTTAAGTTTATATCTGTTAAAATGACCATTAACCATAGCACCATGATTCATCACCAGTAACTACTTTTGGAAGGAAAATGTGAATTAGCTCTAAGCTATTCTTTCAGATCACGACTTATTTTGACTCTACATGCTTTCTGATTGATAGTCAGAGTCCAAAGAAATTTGACACTAATATGTTTTGTTCCTAAATCTTCAGTTAAAATTCACTGAACCAAGCTCCAAGATATTCCACAAGATTTCTGACAATTTATTAATTGTCTGTTGACAAAATGTGGGCGCAAGCTCTGGAATTCTTCCAACATTTTCATTGGTTCAGGTAGTTGATGGACATTTGTCATCAATCAACATGTGGCCATTTTTAAATCAAGAAAACTACTCATACACTTGAGTTTTCCCCATAGCATCATCTTTGTAAGCAGTTTTCAACATTAAAACAACATTTTACAGCGGCACATTGTTCACCTAAACATCATAAAAAACTAACAGTAGTGAAACAGCACTAGCAAAAATAGTTTTTACAGACAAAGAAAACGTGCCAGGGCAAAGAGCCGCACTAGACAGGCGCTGTTGGTAGAAATCCGTACTGTAAAAGCTCTACCCACGGCAGTGCTATTTCGGTTACTTATGGGTACCCCCTCACATATACTGTATTTTATTTTCTTAAAATTATGATTGGCAGGAAAAGCTATCCTAAAATTACCATAGCAATTTAGGTATTGAGGGCATCTGAAGAGTATCCAGATATTCTTATGGGGTGTCAAATTAAATGTTAAAAAATGTGCATCTTGTTGCTAACAAATTATATTTATAGATGTGTGCACTGTGGACTATATTAACATGAGGTAGTTATTATCAAAGTGCATTGTTCTATTCTGTCATAAATACTAACATTCTTTGTTGCTATATATAACCAGTAATTGTACATTAGTAAATTTGATATAAGGCATGTTTGATTTGTTTTTTTTTATTTATTACCAATACTATTAACAAAATTTACACTAAAAGGACTTAAAACTTACTCCAACTTAGTAAAAATTAATATCATGCTTGAAACATCACTGTTGTTAATTTTATTGTGACATGATAAGTATTAAACATGAATTTTGAATCTTAAATTTAGTTTATAACAGTGAAAATACATTATGTAGTTTTGGCTGTTTAAGACATTCTACAAGTGTCAAAAGGTCCAATTTGGTTTCAGAGCATTTACTTACTTCCTTTAACCCTAGAAGTGGCAAGCTTTTAACTTTTAACTGTAACATAAAAATAATTACTTATATCTTCTTGAAATATCAAAGTTTAAACAAAAAAAGCTTAAAACATGCCCCCCTCTTATAACCACTAGCCACAAAAGCAAAACAGGTGTCCACTGCAATCCCAATTAAGCCTACAAATGCTGTCAACTTCCACCCAAGCCGGTCACCGTTTATTTAAGGTGTGCCCTCCACTCCGCTTTACCACGCATTTGCAAGCCAAATTGGGATTGCTCATGGTCGGGATTCGAACCCTAGCACTTCCGAATGGCTAGAACGTTACGCTTGTCAGCGTAGCGCATTAGCCGGCTCGGACAATCAGTGCCTAGGAGTAGAAAGCGCTTACTTGGTTATAGACCTGCCCGGTGGCAGGCTCGTGTACTACGAGAGCAGTTTCGGTTGTTTGCCCCCAGAGAACAAGACGGTCTTGTAGGCGATTGTGTCGAACAAGTACACTAAACTCACGACAGATGCCTCCACCTGCCAATTCTTATTAAATATGTAAATGCGTCATAAATTACGACCTTGCCATTTCTAGGGTTAAACATGAAACCAATAACAACTAGAATGTGCTTTAATCATTCTAATATTCCAAGTATATTCTTCTAATTTTCGGCTTTCCTTATTTGAAGTTCTATTTTATTTGTGATTTTAGTGTGATTCAGTCATTTTTTAATATTTTAACCTTGCTGAGGACACAAAATAAAAAAATAGAAATATGGCAGAGCTAGTTAAGGTCTGATCTATGTATTTTTTCTTCTCAGTTATTTCAACTGGTTTATTAAAATGTTTGATTATTTATATTGTAAACTTGGATAAAGTTGAAAAATTCCAAAATGTCATTTCTTTGTTTTAAAGACTACGGTGAGAAGTTTTTTCTACAGATATTATTAAAAAATGAACATCTTGAACGCTTGATATGTAAAATAAGCTAATATTTTGTTAACTTCATTTTGATCCTCTTATCTCATGAACTTGCCTTTTCCAGTTCACAGTTCATCCTATTTTTTAGTACATATTACTCTGTGTGTTCAACTGAATTTGAAAAATTCCACTCTCCATAATGTTACTTGTTTGTTTCAGATGACGAAGGGATTGCAGAATCAGGAATGTGATGTGAGCTGTGACCAGCAGCTGTCTCCAGACAGCTCTCACCAGGCTCTCAACACTTAAGTGCCTTTAGCATCAGGTCTTGTGTCAAATGTTACTTGTTTTCTACAGTGCAAAGAATTACCTAGCTTTATTTATCCAGAGTTGCATTTTAAATTGTGTACGAGCTAGCTAATCGATCGACAATAATGTTAGTGCAAAGAGTATTTTATGTTGAATTAGTGTTGCCAATAATTTTTGAAAATTGCTGAAGAAATTCATTATGTAGAAACCGTAATGTATTGTTCTATATTTACCGTTATGAAACAGTATTTTGATACTCAGTATTTGATTTAACACAAATAAGGCTTTTTGTATCGAGCTTTTGTACTTTTCTATTTTGTATCATTGTAGAATTGTTACCATTGATTGATAAGGTAAAAATAGTCAAAATCTAAACGTAGCATTGTTGATATTTAGTTCAACTCTACCAATTAAGTTTGTTCTTTGTGTGGTCCTGTTAATTACAATGGTTCCATCTTCTCAAAACTTGCTGACAACCATTTATATACATATATATTGTAAATTTGAAATTAATTGCCTTAGATTAGATCTATTTGCATATCTATATTGGATCTAGATTCAGCAATATGTTTGTTTTACTTTGAATTTATTATCTCGTTCAATTTTCTTTTCCAGCCCTTAAATATTTTTAATGTGTTTTACAAAATTAATATTTGTGCTTGTCATCCATCCACTTTCTAAAGGAAATAGCTTTGGATTACTTTACCAATATGTTTTATGATGGTAAAATCTACTGTCCAAACAGTATTATTTGGACTAATAGTGAATTATAACATCATTTCCATATTTGTGGTTAAGTATTATTGTAGGAAATAGTTTCAAAGTCATTATGAAATCTTGGCGGATAATTATTTAAATTACTTTGTTGGTGTTTCTATTGTGTATTAATGAATATTTTTATAAATGTCTTTTTCTGGTGTTACTAAATGTAATAGTGGTATTATAATGTGATAAAATATGTGCCTTACAGCAAATCTTTAACAAAGACAACTTGTATAAAGAAACAATTTTTATTAGAATTTGAGAAATTTACCACGGTTTTAGCTTGACAATTAATTGTAAAATAGATATTTTTATAGCAATTAATAGTTTGACACTGTTTACTATCGATCATTTCTACACCTTTCCAAGATATATTTTGTATAGATCTGATAAAACTATTCAAGATCACGAAGCTGCCGAATATTTTTTAGTGAAATGGACATCAGATTTGTGCTATTTACAACTTGTTAGCTGTTATCTATTTGTGGAATTTTTTAAGTTTATATATGTTAAAATGACCAGAGTTATTATGACGTAAAGTTAAGACTGTCAGCCTTAGAATCTCAGAATTCAGCCTATACAATGTCTTCTCCTTTCATCAAAAATGTCTTTCCATTCCTATTGAGCTTGTTTAGAGATTTTAGTGAAGTAACATTTTGGTTGTCAGTTGTATTATATGATGTATTTTTAATAGATAGTTATTAATTTAGTTAGACTAATTGTCTGATATTAACTCTGTGATATTCAGTTGAGATGGATTGGAATCTATTTACAGTAGTTTTGTGCTAGAATAAAATCACAGAAATTATGAGATGTTTGTTTTTGCATGTACTTTTTGCCCTGTACTCTTCACTCAAATATGGGAAATTTGGCAAAATATAGGTTTTATAATAAAATATAGCTCAAAATAATATATTACACTCAAGTGCACATAAATAAAACTAACACATCAATGAGATGGGATTACTGATTTGTTATCAATTTGTATACCCCTAAAATAGTGAAAAAACAATGTTTTTATGAACGGCTCTAAGGATTGTAATAAAAATATTTGTTTTAACAAATTTGTTAAATTGTTATTTGTTTAAATATTTGTTTTATTTGTTGCTTATAACATGACACCACTCTTTTCTTTGGTTAAAAGATATGGTACATTAAATTTCATTCAAGTACCTGGTGACGGATTTGCTCTGCGGAATATATAAAGGTGTAAAAATAGGTTACAATACCTTCGTTCTTCAATTCTTTGATTTAGTCAGCGACTAGTTTCGGGACTCTAGTCCTTTTTTCAAGCCTTTTTTTTAGTTTATCGTAACAAGTCATCATGTTGATTAAAATTACATGAAAATACATGTCTTTGATTTAGCCTCCTGACTAAATGTAACAATAGAAAGACGAAAGTATTGTAACCTATTTTAATCATGAGTTATCAAAATTTTAAACATTAAATCTGGATGCATGAATTTTAATTAAGGTGAATAACAGAAAACACCTCCAACTAAAGAGAACTTTGATAATAATGTATTTTTAATATTTCCTTAGTTAAAGAATGACAAAACCTTTAAAAGTCAAAATCAATCTCTCTACCATTCTAATCTAATCTAATCAATCGAATTTAGTACCAAGTTTATGTGTCCCATTGATTAATCACCTCAGTTAGCCTAGAAACTAGACTAACTGAAGTGAATAATCAATATGTCAAATCAGCATATATCAAGCTCCAATATGTGAATCAAATTGGAGCTTGATATAATATGCTGAAATTATCGCAGATGCTGCTTTTAATAAGTTTTTCAACATACTGATGGAAGTTTTTATTTATATTTTCCCTTTAGAGTAAATTCCCTGAAGAAGCTCGCAAGGGTGATAATAAATTAAAACCAAAGATGTCCAATAAATGGTTTAATGATGACCTAAAACACTTAAAAGGTGGGTTTTATATCTACATGACTTGCACTGGTCTGTCACCTGTAATATAGAACGAAATAGAGTATACAGTCTTTATGATAACCCTTCAAGGCAGTTTGACATGAGTTTCACGTCATCACGCAACCTGTCAGCTGGCGCATTCTAGCGACGTCCTAATTAACTTATTTGAACTCTGTGTGGAGAATATTGCTCATGAATTTCTCTTCATTTTCCAACCAATTTTGATCAGCTGTGAGTGTGACAGAGATAGAGATATGTTGTTTACAAGGACAGTCTTTGTTCGTTGCGTCAACTTGGTGTTCATACATCCAATTATTTATTTATAATCTTCACGATGTAAACTGATGTTAAATTATATTCTAAGCTGTTGCCTGGATAATTTGGTGTTTATTGTGTCTTTCTTATTGCTTGGATATGTAAATTAGTGATGTGTTTGTGAGAGACGCTTATAGAATAGAATAGAATTTTATTTTTTCTAAATTAAATACAATAAACAGATTAAAATTTCTTATAATCAAATAAATTATTACTTTATCAGACTACAGTCCTACAAAAACGCTTATAAATAAATGAAAAGTCCTCTTTGCTTACCAGGCTGACACATTTACAAATTTTGAAAAAATAAATTAGGAACACTTTAGGCAATGCCTGTTTTGAGCTTTCTTCATTTTACTTTGAAATTTAAAAAATCATATCGTTATATGTGGAAGTGTAATGCTACTGATCCAGTTTATTGTAAGTGGCTGGTATTCAATTATTATTTTTGATTTAAGTCGTTTTTATGATGTCTCTATCAAGTGAAATAGATCTTTGGTTGATCTTTGGCGATGATGTAAGGTTATTATTAAATGAGCGTGAGTGGATTTCGCCTGTAAAAAACTAATGTATATATATATATATATAAAAATTTTAACGACTATTGTTTTTGGTCTCTAGGCACCTAAAGAAGAAAAAATAACATGGTCCCCGGCTTAAGTCTTACCATGAGACCTACGGGAATAGCTTCTTCCCTATGGGAAATTCGCTAAAAAGGGACCCAAGCATTGCTAGTAGTTACGGGCTTATCTGTGCTGGCCAAGATACTAGAAGCTATCATCAACAATCAACTGTACATGTACTTTGAGTCTAACAACCTCTTTAGCAGCATGCAACATATTTTTAGGAAACAAAGAACTACCTTGATTGCAGTCGAATCGCTGGTTAGTCCTATGCATGAAGTCTAAGGTGGCCCAAACTGAGCACGGTGTCTCAAGGCTTATATAATAAATTACTAATGCTAGTAGCTCAGGTAGAGCAGACTCATTTTGCCTTCTGAATGCCGATGACACCATAATAATAACCAGGTGGAGAGACATCCCGGACCTGATGACGAGGGCGTCAGAAGACCTGGAAGAGACTATGATTTGGTTCCAATGTAATAAGTTCCATCTTAAATCAGACTAAACTCAAACTGATCTGCAGTTTGAAAAAAGAAATACACGGAGATAACCAGCTCCCTGAAAAGCTTTTAGGCCTAAACATAGATTGTAGGCTATCTTGGTCTACCCACATCGATGGGGAGTTTAAAAAGTTGGCGAGTCAATTTACTCTTGAGGAAACTAAAGAATCTGATAACGTCAACTTACCTACTGTCTCCATATTATGCTCTGTTCCATAGCCACCTTTTATATGGCCTTGTTTTGTGGGGTCACTCACCATACACCCAGAGAGTTTTGCTATATCAGAAGGTGGGGATGAGTATTCTGACCTCCAGAATACTCATCACTGTGTGGTTTTAGGATTTACTATACGCCTTTATTTGTTGAGCTCTGTGTATCGACAATTTGTAATCTACTCTCCCTGTTTGTCAGTAAGGATATTGACATGCACATAACAGGTGACCATCTTCACCATCACAATATTGGAAGCAGTGCAGACATCCATATACCTCGTCAGTGAACAGCAATCTGGTTCTCTCTCAAATTGTATAACCAGTTGCCTTCTGCAGTTAGGAGCCTCCCTGTCAGCCTGTTTAGGTTACGTGTGGGGACTTAGTTTAAACAAAATAGTCTGTACTCAATTGAGGAGTACTTCACTAAGATATCTGTAAATTTTAGAGCCCCTTGCGACCTAAAGATTTAGTTGCCAAAGTTTATGTTATAACGTATATGTATTGAGTTTTGGGTTTAGTTTTTCATTTTTTTGTATTTTGAAGTATCAACCAACCAACCAGGCCATGATCAGGGTTTTGGTAATGATGTAGATTATACCAAATCAACTATGTGATTTATTGGGTATTGTTACATTTAAGTTGTAAAATAAATTTTCAAGTCTTCTGTATTCCAGAACCCCTGAAATGAAAAGGTGCCTTATGGTGGTACTTACAGTACTAGTACCTCATGTAGCTAAAGGGATTCTCCTAATTTTGCCATAAGATCTGATATGAATTTTCCTGCAACATAGAGCAGCCAGGCCAGGGACTCTTTTTCCAAGGATGAAACATACCAATTATGAAAACTTTCAACTTACTGAATAAGCTTGTCTTTCCTTATTGTTGATTTGTTTTGTTTGCCTTAGTTATAGGACTTTGACCTGAGTTACTCTATAAAGTAGTTACTGCAACTTCCTGAGACTTGCTTATAAAGTCTCTTTCTATTTGCCTATATCATATGGAACTTACTCTAAAATTCAAATGAAACTAATTTTTAGGTAACAAAACACTACCAGTACTATTTTGTTTTTTACAATTTGTCATTGGTTTGAAATTCTTCAGTTTGAGCAAACTCGAACTCTGAGCCCCAGGTTATTAATAGTACTCTCATTTCAGCAGCTCACGCAAAAATTATTTAAATAGCTTCATGCAGGATTCTAAAAAGGGGGAAAAAAGGATAAGGATTAGGATGTAAAGAATAATAATGTAAAGATTAATGTTTGAATTGATTTTTGTTATTCATTTTGTTTTACAAATAAAATTACTTTCTAACTTGCTGGCCTCCCTGGCGCATCATATCCTGTAAAAACAATCAATATATGTTAAACCTGAATACAAATTTTATAAGATTTAAATCAAGAAAATGATTTGGGTAATAAGAGAGGTGAAAGAGTTTTGTTGGACAGATCACTAAAATAGTTAAGAGATTCAAATCTATTAAAAACCTAACAAAACGCCAAATTAACACATTCGCTGCGGGCGATTGCTGCCTGGGTGTGGGGGGTTGTTTTTCTTGGGGGGGGGGGGGGGGGGGGGGGGGGGGGGGGGGGGGGGGGGGGGGGGGGGGGGGGGGGGGGGGGGGGGGGGGGGGGGGGGGGGGGGTTGGGGGGGGGGGGGGGGGGGGGGGGGGGGGGGGGGGGGGGGGGGGGGGGGGGGGGGGGGGGGGGGGGGGGGGGGGGGGGGGGGGGGGGGGGGGGGGGGGGGGGGGGGGGGGGGGGGGTTCGGCCTCTCCCCAGGTGCACACAGCAACGATCGCTGCCACCATTCCATTGTTGCTCCAATATGTCAGTGAGCTACTAGCACTTCTCCGGTGCCTGTGATTGTTATTGCTCACGTGGCAACCTATTTTTCTTTCATTTTTGGCGATGTTAGTTTATGATTCACACGTTTCTATGAAAATATGTTAATGTAAACATTGCATATTTTAAACAGTAAATACTGTTTTGTTGAATTACCAAAAAGGCAAGTTACGGAAAAATGGTAAAAAATAAAAAGTACCGCTAATGTGGCTATAGAAATATCCATAAAAGGGTCGTTTGGCATTGCGCCAAGTGTGAGGACCAGCAGGGATTAAGCGTCACGAGTAAGTGATTTTATGACTGGTGGTGATTTTATGTGTTTTGGTGTAAGTTGTATAAAACAATATTTTATATGTTTTTTATTACTATAGTTAAAAAGAGTGAGAAATTTTATGTAAAATATATGTCTAATACATCACGATTGTTTGCAATTAAGCCATCACAGAAATAAAAATGTTTGTATTTATTTCCCTGTCTATAGTCTATGTGTCTATAGGGAATATTTTCACTTCATCTAAACAGCTGTTATTTTTCTTTTATATTAAAATATTCAATACGATAGCTCTGATGGTTTCTATGGAAACCTGTTACATATTTCCCATCTTAAAAATCACCAACACCCCCCCAGAGCATATCCATGTCAAAACAAAGTGTTGTACCATGGTTACCGTTATAGCCTTGTTTATTGAATACAGCACATTTTTACATGCTTTGATGCTATGATTATTGTTACTCATGGGAAATACAGCTTTAAAACAATGATAACAATCAACAACACAACCACAAATAAAACAGCCACGGCAGACGATGATGAAACCATTACGGCAAAAACAAAGAGTATGAAAACAAAAAAACAGAGGAAGGCAAAATAAACATCATAAATTAATTGCCGATGGTTTTTGGAATAAAAATAGGCAAAAAGTAAGCCAGTACATTAAATAATAACTTAGTTATAACCGATTTACGGGAAGTCGCTGTCAGCGATGCCAGAATTTATGTATAAAAGGCCTAGAGTTGCTGTAAGAGACACTATGGTACTCAAAGGGTTAAATGCAGTTTACAGCACTAATATTACAAACACAATTCACAATCATTGACTAAGCGACGTGGATGTCTATATCCTGTTACCTTTTCAGCTGTATCTGGATTCGAACTCTGCCACAATAATCCATATAAACCGGTATTTACTGCACTATATTTAGTGAATATGTAAGCCTAATTAATACAGAATATTAAAAATAATCTAATACATCGCAACAAGCTTTGTAAACTTGGCAAGGCCATGACTAGAAATAATTTCCTGGAATAAAACTTTTCAATAAACTAATTACCCTGGGGAAGTTCCTAGCAGGAGGTGTTCTGATCTTCCTGTCAGCTTTGGACCTGTTCCTCACAACCTTGGAATGGATAGCGCATGAGACGCAGTAGTGAAGCTTGGCATACAGTTTTGGTAGTTGGTAGGCTATAAAAATGTGACATATAACAGTGAACGAATGAATTTATTTATTCAGTAATACAATAATAACAGTGCTGTACAATAATTACAATACTAAGTAATCAATTAATAACTAAAATGAAAATAAATGTAACATATGATTAAAGAAAAATAATTAATGATAGTTAATTCTGTAAATTTAAAACAGCCAATGCCCTTTGGCTGTTTTTAATTTCAAGATCCACTGACACACTCCACCTTTTGTGATGTCACTTCACAAAGCTCAAGATTAGTTTGTATCAGTTTAAACAGGTTTTTTCTGTCAGAAACCTTAATACTGTCACTGTGTTAAATACTTGTTATTTGTAATAATTGTGTAAGTAATTTGTAAGTTTCGTCTTTATCACTATTGATACTCTCATCAAGCAATTAAGTCTCGAATCGTATCACTTTTCAATGGATCATCACCGATATTGACTAAGGACAAAAAACTAAAATAACTAACTGTAAAAATAAACTTTATAACAATGGTGTAACAATACAGCTTGCACGTATCGTAAATGAAAACAACTCGAACACAACAAGGCTAGTAGCAACAGCTATCTGCTCTGAGCGAGCAAGTGAAACAACATTAAAAAAATATTAATTTTTTTGTAAATACGTGGCAGACTGAAAATACCCCCGTCGCAGTAGAACTGCGTACTCAGCGAATTTCCAAATCAATAATATAATAATAATAAAAATATATGACAAGTTTTATAAAACTCTGTCCATAAACGTGAAATTATTTGCCTATTCTCTATAAGATTAACATGGGAAAGAGTGTGCAGGTTAGCTGCTGTGAGGAACAGTGAAAGTAGTCATTTCTACTATAAATAATTTTTATCTTAACATTGATACCAACTTTCATCAACATCTGTCCATAAATAAAGGAGTTTGCCTATTCCCTATATGATTAATATGGGAAAAGAGTATGCAGGTTTGCTGCCATGATAAACACATAAACTGTGATTTTTAAGCATAAATAGATAGATCTCAACCACATGAAGCTAAATATCAAGTTTTATCCAAACATATTGATTAATATGGGAAATATTAATTTTTCCCTATCCTCCATAAGATTAACATTGGAGCCCCACAATACAACGTACTGTGTTTAGATTTTTTAATATCTCGGTAAGCGATGGAGATAGAGAAAAACCTTAAAGGAACTTAATTGTGTAGTTTTTTAAGCTGATTCCAATGGTGAAATATAAAATTAGAAATTTTTAAAAATTACATGTAAAAAACACAAAAAAAGCCATTTTGGGGCACAAAACCCCCCCAAACTACCCGATCCCATTGACCGATATGTCTGGTTTTTCGTAAACTCGTCCGAGCATTTGTAGGAATACGCGTCTCTACCAAGTTTGGTCTCGATCGGACCATTTTTACGAGAGTTATCGTGCTAACAGACACACATATATATATATATATACATTTATGCCGTACACACACATATATTATATATATATATAAAATTTTAACCACTATTGTTTTTGGACTCTGGGCACCTAAAGACGAAAAAATAGCATAGTCCCGGGCTTCTTCCCTATGGGAAATTCGCTAAAAAACCAAAGATGCGGAAAGATTATAACTAAAGAATATGTTAAAAGTGCCCAAACCCGTTTATACGCCAAAAATTTGTTGTTATGGAATTGAATAAGGCTGTCTGATTTAGGGTCGGGCGCCAGCCAATGGGACAACACTAGCCCGATCTAGGGTCAGGCACCGGCTGCCGAGCTTGACATCAAGATTGCCACGCAAAGCCTAACTCCAAGCTGACACAATTGAAAACATAATCTGCTACTTAGCATACCTTCAATATTGGTTGTTTTGATTAAATTTAAACTTTATAGGCATAACCTTACTCTATTGATTTTAGTATTTTTGTGACTTTAAATACCTTAGGCTAAATATACAACAAATAAGCTTCCTATTGATTAACTGACCTATCAACGAATTATTGGTACACTAAAACCACATTTATCCGGTTTTGATGGGACCAGGGAAATTTCGGATAAGCAAATTTTCGGATAACCGTTTTACCGATTTTGGAAGAAAGTGCTAAATAAATGCCTTCAGTTTACAGTACCTGTAATACGGGAGCGCATTAAAGTTGTCTTTCTTTGATTACAGTTTTTATTCACACTTTTTTTCGACCAACAGTATTGTGCACGGTTGGCCGAAATCACCACGTTATACCGACCGAAAATGCCATGCAGTACCGGTTGAATTCACCACAAAGTACCAGCCAAAAACACTGCACAATGCCCAGCCGAATATAGTCTGTTTAGGTTGTCACAAATCATGCTGTGCTTTTCCAGCAACATATTTTATTTTTCTTGGAGCCAGTTTGGATAAACGAGGTTTTAGTGTAGGCCTACTATACCAAACATATTCATTCTTTAGAATCTTAAAGTAGACACTTTGAGGAGAGGTAAGATAGGTACCTCTCCTCAAAAGTGTCTCATGATTTAAAAAAAGCTCAGCTCGAAACTTAAAATTCCAGGACTAACACACCCCTACTAAAATTTTAACACTACTTGTATCAAGAGAGCACTTGAAATAAATAAGACTTAAAATTTAAAGGTTTTAAGGGTAAGGGGCTACTCAGAACTAAATAGCCTCATAAATAAACCTAAATAAATTTGAACAAATTATACAAGTTACTAGATTAGATTAGATTATTTGAAATGGCGACCATACTACAGGTAGGTATTTTAAGCCAAGTATGAATGAGAGTTGAATGTAAGATGATTGTGGCGTACTTTTGAAGGCAAAAGTATGTCACTCACTTCACTGATGCAAAACGGTTTCATTTTTTACAATTTGCCTTAGAAATGTATAAAGTTACTTGGATATATGAAGTTAAAAGTGTAGAAATTAGAAATCGGGTTATATTCTGTTGAGGTTTTATTTAAAATTTGAACGTTCCTAGCCTTGTTTCAACATCACACACATTTCATATTAATAAAAATATTAATAAAATATTCACTTTGAAACAATTAAATTGAAATAACATATTATAGTAGATTACCAAAAGCAAGTAAGTTATGCGTTCCTAACAAAAACCAATCCAATAAATAAAGATGGTCTATTAGAAAAATTATTTTGAATACAGGTAGGCCGTAATATTTTCAAACGTGACAAATAGATTACAAGAGGACAACAGTGAGCTATGATCTATTAAATACAACTTACATGTATATACACTTGCTTCAGTGATATCTCTGACAGCAGCTGCTTCCACTATGTTACGAATGACAAACTTCTTAATGGCCTTGTCTTTAGGGACACATCGAGCACAGTTGGTGCATCGAACAGGGTTAACATGGCCACGTCCATGTTTAGATCTTCCTCCATTCCTTCGTTTCTTGGTCTACAAAAAACATTTTTCTCCATAATTTCGTTTTTAGGCCCTACTTCATTTTTCATGGGTAAGTTAAACTTGAAGTAGTCTGAATTAACTCCAGGCCTACCCCAGGAAGAAAATAATACCCTTGGTGTAGTGGAGAACCAGTGATGTGTCCAAGTCAAGTATTTACCTTACTCAAGTAGGCTGTACCCGGGTCAATACCACACAATAGGATAACTTTGGTCACTAATAAAAAGCTGGTCACTGATAAAAACATTTATATTTTAGTAAAATGTTGTGTTTGTTTTATTTTTATAACCTTTCCTCATACCATGTAAGCTTATACTCCATACCAAATATTAAACAAACAACCTCTGAAAAAATTTGAAATGTCAATATTAACCGGGCCTACAACTGGAGTTGTGGTTATTACTAGATCAATAAATATGACAAGCAGACAGCAAGCGGCAATGATTGTGGATAAATGGTGAAGATATAACCTTTCTAGCTGTAACATCTACCTGGAGAAATTCGGGTTCAAAATTAATTTTTTTTCACAAACTAGTTAAGACTCCAAACGCATTCATTTAACATAACCTTCGGTTATGTTAAATGAATAACCTTGGCACAAAAAAATAATGACGTTAGACAGAGCATGAAATCAGTGTGTGCCACTTCAAATTGCTTCTGCTGGTGGTAGTTTGTTTTAAAAATCTTCAAATTTCTTAAAATATCAGCAATACCAGGTAAAAGTTACAAAGTGTCATCTAAATGTATAGGAAATAACAACAACACACAACAAAAAAAGTGAAATAAGTGAAGTGGACAAGTGAAATATTATTTTTTTCTTGTCTTCCATAAGATAGACCCGACAACAATGTTTAGACTTTATAATACCTCTGTAACTATTGAAGATAGAGCCAAACTAAATACTACTAAATTTTTTACTAATACTAAATTGTTCAGTTTTCTCAGTTGATTTTAATGGTCAAAGATAATATTTTTATTAATTACTCATGAAAAATTAAAAAAAAATATTTTAGAGGTACAAACCCACCCCCCAACAACCCTACCCGCTGTATATTATTTGGTATTAAGCAAACTGATCTATTTTATACACTTATGAATAAAACAGTTTAAATACTAAGTACTTATAAAAGCTTGACAATAATTTATTATGTAGCCTTGAATTTACCTTTAGTTAGATCTAGGGCCTACATGATCAGTCACATGATTTTACCAGACGTTCACTGACAATACCAATCGGTCACAGTGTTTACTAATTGAACACATGATAAAAAACTATTAATAAATGATGATGTGCGTTTAAAATAGCAATTCTGGCAAAAACTTTTTAGAACTCCTTTTAGCAAATTTCCCATAGAGAAGAAGCTATTTGTATAATACACCAGCAATATTGATGAAAAATAAAAGTTTTCTGAAGAATAATCTGATTTTCTGTATCAAATCAAGATGAATTTACAACTGAAAATAAAATGTTTATCTTGTTCAGCGAAAAATAATTAAGTATAAAAAGTAAGAAATTTATTATTGAATTAAATTATATTATTATACTTATTTGAAGAGTATTAGGCTAGTTTTATTTAATGTGCTTGAACAAATTTGGATTAGGTCAAGTGTAGCCTATTTGAAATAGACAATAATAATAATAAATGCTGTGGCTTTTACATCCTTTTAAAGGAATTTTGCCTGCTAGCCACGGCTTATGTTGTATGTTCTAGTACAATAACCGGCATGTGGTCAGAATTGCACATTCTTCACCGAATTAGTGCTAGCTTTCTAGACCAGGATGCGCCACTAGAGTTGTAGCTTCCCAATTGCCTCACGGGGCTAGGTCAACCCCAGGGGATTTGAGATACAAATTTTACCAACTGCCAAACGTGGGATTCGAACCCACAACCTCAAGATTCGGAGATTAGTAAATTAGACCGCACGGCCATCCGAGCCCCGTGACAAACATTCCTTAGGCATTAGAAAAATTACTTCTTGAATGCACGATATTATAATTTAGCTCTGACGCTTTAATACATGTGTTACTCATTATAAACCTCGTAGACGAATTTTACAATAAAATAAATAATTTTGATGTGTTTGATATTTCTTTAATTTTCCTGGAATTAATTAAGCCCTATCCCATTTCGTGTTATTGACCCACCCACTATTGTGAGTACTCGAGTACAGTAGAACCCCTTTAATCCGACCTTTGATGGTCTGTCACTCCAGTAAGTCCGGCCATGCTCTCAGACTTGTTAGCCTGAGCCAACTTGTTGCTGATGCGTCATCAGTCTGACCGTTGTATTCGGTTCATTATCACTTCTGCTCTTCGGCTTCAGTAAACTAGTCAAATCTTGTGCGCTATAACTGATAACGTACAATAATAGGAAGATGTGTAAAATGCCAAACAAAACAAGTATCCAATAAACATCCGAATTTTAGGATAGACAGTATAAAATGAGCTGAACTAAAATGGACATTAAAACTGAGATTAAAAAAAAACAAAACTTACCGTCAAAGATTATCTCGGCGACCCGGAAAATCTTTAATCGAACAAAAGTGTTGAAGCAGATCACAAAATTACGCAATACATAACTTTTTGGAATACAAGAACGTCATTGGTCTGTCCAAGGATGTGATATGATTATTCGATTCGTCAAGTATCAGTAACATGTGCTCCAGTACACGATTAAGTTCAAGTTAATGTATCTTGAATTACAAAGCGTATTGTCATTGATAACTTCGCCGTGTATCAGATTGTGGTTTGTTATTATTCCTCACAAAATGTAATTTTGGCAACAAAAAATATTGAAATTTTGTTCTGATATTTGTTAACAAAGTTCATTAAAACTAATTTGACAACATTATTTGTGGGAAAAATAAAACACTACTCCATTCTGATTGTGTACCCTTTCTTTAATATTTAGTCATAGACTATTTTTCGTTATGGCATTCAAGAATTCGTCAGAAATACATGATTTGAGCAAAAAGATATACCTAGTGTTGCCAAATTAACGACATTTATTTGGCCTATTTTGTCATCTCTGTGTTTGCATAGCCAACAAATTTACAGAACATAATATGTTTGCCCTTTTACCTTAAGAACCAATACATATTCTAATGTATGCAGTGGCATAGATACGGGTGGGGGGATAAGGGGGATATATCCCCCCCATAACGATCACCTTTACCAATAATTTCAAAACAAAAATATCCTGAAATACCGCTACACAATAACAAAAAATATAAAAAAGCAGTGCGTTGCTGTTACTGTATGTTGCATGTCGAAATACTGTATAAGAGAGTATTTTAACTAAAAATATGGGGCCTATCATTTTCTGTTTAGCCTGAAAAATTTCCATCAATTAACGCCCTACGTCGCAGTGTAGGAAACTGCACTAGAGTAAAACAAGCGTAGAATACAAGAAAATAGCATAACATAAATACGTTGCAGTATATGTTGTGAAACAAAATATAAATATAATCACTCAATCATTATTCATGTTTATGAATAAACATAAAACAATAAAAGAGAATTCATTTTCCTCCTGGCGGTGTACGTAGTATTTCAAGAAATCACGCCCCATTAGCCTGCAGGACGAATAGCATTTTGAGTGATCTGACATAATGTTTCGTCTTAGGTCCATAAGAACTATGTTTATTTTGTGACAGCACTACTAGCTACACGATAGTCGTAAACAGATGTTTGAGGTGTCAGATTTAAGGTAAAGTGGTTATCTAGGGAATTAAACTATTATTGAAAAACGTTTGTATATAATTACCTTGCAATTTCAATCGATAATCAATTTAAAAGTCACATCTAGTTATAAAAATAATGAGTGTAAAATAACAATCTGTAAATCTTTTCTACGATAAAAAGTAATAAAATATAATTCCTTAGATAATCACTTGACACCTCAGCCATTTTTTAAGACAATCAATTAATCTGAACTGCTGTCAAAAAATTAACATTGTTCATATGAGACGGGAGTCCAAGATGGCAACGGAGGTATTGCATGATCTTTCTATAGTATTCAACTCACCGAAATGTCCCTTATATACCCTATAGTACATCCTCTAGAATAGGGCTTCACTCAGGGGGTGGGGGGGTTATTTATATCCCCTCCCATGACAAAAGTGTATCTACGCCACTGAATGTATGTAGACGTTTTTCAGTAAATATGTTATTTAACTCTCTGTAATATTATTTGCTATAAATATTGCTTTAGAATAACCCAACCTTTTTTCGTTCCGACAATAGTCCCGGTCCCATAGATGACTGGTTAGAGGGGTTCTACTGTAGGCCTAAGTTATAAACTACTAGACTCAGTCTCATGTGTCAGGTTTAGCTTACCGGCAACCTGTAGAACCTAAATATGAAGTGAATATTTATAATTCTAAGCTAATAAACACAGGTCAATTTCATTCAAGTTTTAAAATATTTTCACTGTATTTTCAAAGAGTGTACAATAACACAAGATAAATGTATCATAGCCTGACATGTATGAATAGAGAAAAATCTGTAAAGGAAATACCTAGTACACTAACATAATCTTTCTCCTTTTATTGTACTTAAACTCAGGGAAACATAAAAGGAGTCCCATTCAGAACTCGATTCAATTCAAAACTACTTAGGTGAGCGCTGTCGACTCACAATAATGTTTGTACAGACTACAACTTGAGTAGGCCTAGTCTGTTTAAGTTTTGCTGCTGTTCAAATTTGATTTTTACTCAGATAAATTAAGTATTTAGACAATATTTTATAATATACTATAAAAATGATATACATACATATTCTATGTAATAAATATGGTATGTGTCACCGCACAAGCCATTCTCATAATCTGACACCAAAATCAGTGTAATCAGCAATGAATGTGTTAGTGCAGTGGCTAGACTTAATAGCAAAATATTAGTGAACTTACAGCCAGACTAGTACCTAAGTTGAATCATAATATTCAAGTAGACTGTAAGCTGCAGGAGTAAAGTAGGTACTAAAATGTCCTATTGCCCATGACAGCAAGCAACTAAAGAGGATAATGCTAACTCCTAGACAAAGCACTTCAAAAGAAACTGAAATATGTTGACTAACTAACCCCAACCCTTATGCACCTAAGGCCAAAAGAATGAAGTTATGAGCAAATTTGATCAAAAATATGTATACAGACTACCAGTGGTTTCACATGCATAACCAAAAACCTCACGTGTGTCGGTTATGTGAAAACGATTTCTAACTTTTCTGAGATAGACCCACTCAAGATCATCGAGAAATAACATTATGAGCTAACCAAGACTAACTGATAAAACAGTCTATGCAAAATATTTGTCCTTACCATAGTTTTGTCAGTAGGTTCGCGTCCACGAAGGAAAGTTCCAAAAGGAAGTAGCTATTCCAAAGAAAGAAGCAAAACAACCTTTGTATGTCGGATGAGGTAGACCTCAGGGTAGCCAACAGTTCACAGTAATTTCTAAGTTTCGTATACTTAGTAAAATAAAAATAGTGGATTGTTGTAGCAGAGATCAAATGATATGCAGTCTAAGGAAGAATTTTTCCCTTTCAAGGTAGGTCAAGTAAAAGGAGAATATATATTTATGAGAAATTAGTGTAAGATGAATGTGGCGTGATCTTGCAGTCTTGATACAGTACCTACTAACTAAAGCTGACATACCTTAGACAGGACTGTTAATTAATAACGGAACAAGGGGTTTAAGGATGACCGCTGCTGTGAAAACGGTTGGGCTAAATTCGAAGCGATCAGTGTCACTCGCAGAATCAATGATAGGTTAATTACTCTGGCAGAGTGGTTATAGTAATAGTACCTACCTTCAAAATTTATGGTCATCGGATCAAATTCCGCAAGGGTTGAAGGGTTCCGCAGAGTTGGCTTTTTGTCGATGGGCTATTAATTTATGATGCTTCGTAACAAGAGGTTTGCTAGGTAATAACGACAAGATCGTGGTTTAGACTGTTCGTTCGTTAGACCACCATCGAATGTTAAAAAATGCCAAAATTTTGGCATTTTTTAACTAAGCTTTAAAGCTTAGATAGACATACAAAAATCTCTTAATTATTTTGGCCCGAAGTTGTAAACGACCTCTCCTATTTTATATTCATTTATTATTGCATGCCAGCGGCTGTGAGTCAAATAATACACCATAGATTGGTGATACAATACATTTATATCCATTCATGACTGGAAGTTTAACATAATTTTAAATGTAATTGATTACTGGGAAAATGACGAATAACTAATGGTTAAAATTAACGAAAAAAGAAAAGTGTTACAACAGCGCAATAACAATTACAGACAACAAGGATTAACTATTTAACAACAATAAATATACTATGCATTATTAAGAAATACTAAACTCTATGTGATTAAAAAACATATTAATACTGACAATGGTCAACAATAACCATGACAACAAATATTGATTAATAATAACAATAAAGACAACTAAACAATTATAACAAATACTAAACTCTATGTGATCAATAAACATTAATAACAATGGTCAATGTGGGAGTGTATTAACAAAGACAATCTAATAATATTATTATATTATTAGATTGTCTTTGGTATTAAGCATTAATTTCTGACAGGATAGACATGGTCTTCCTTCTTGTAGAGGAGATGCAGTCTGAGAAGATCATGGAATACTTATATCGAAACTGAGGTTATGCAGGCAAAACTTTCAGAAATAAGATTAGAGAATTATTTATACCTCCATAACTGTATATTTTTAGCCGTTATGGATTTTATTTATTTTCTTTATTATTAGTATTTTTAATTTTGTAATTGCATTGTACATTTGTTTTTAGTACTAGAGTAGGATTAAATGTGATGAGTAAAGTATGATGATGTGATGATTAAAATTATATGATGAATTTAAGAATGATGATCCTAGAGATGATTGACCAGGATACAGTTCTATTTCTCCGAATGTTGGGCGTACGTCTTAATTTCCGCTTTCTTGAAGTCCTAGTTGACATTTTGGACGCTCAACTACGCCTTTCCTTTCCTGGAGACCAGAAAAGACATACAAGATGTCATTTCCTATTCAAGATCGTTAACGTATTCATTGACTGCCCTGCAATTCTGGAGCGTGTTGACTTCCGCATACCCTCTCGTATCAGATATCGGTTGAGCTGTTCGCTCAACCGTCATGGAACACCATCATGGAACTATGAACAAAATGGCCTAATGTCTCGCATTCAGATGAAGGCTAATTTGCTCCATCCTTAAGTTGATCTCTTCTTGTCTACTGCTTCAACTATCAGAAGAAGTCTTCTGATGGCCAACACCAACGATTAAAATACTTCTGTCGCCTTAATTTATCTGCATATACGAGGATTACCCAAAAGTAACCGGAATTTGTCTGCCGAGGGCGGAGCTTTGGTAGTACCGGTGAGCGCCACTAGGGCGTGTCTAGCGCAACTCTTTACCAGTTCAGCCTGTGTTGCCAGGTGTGGGGAAAAATCACCACAGTGGGGAAAATTTGAGCTTTTATGAGCAGTGCAGGAATAGTGTGGGGAAATCGTGTAAGTGGGGAAAAAGTGGGGAATTACCACTCGTAAATATTATTTTTAATTCACAATTATTTACTTGTCCCCGCGAATAACTATTTTATAACATCATGTTAGTAAATGTGTTGAACCCTGTCCTGGTTCTACAGTAGAGTGTTATCATACTACTGTACATTGTAGTGGCTATAAGTCATCACATCCGGTATCACTTCCGTTGTCTCTACAGGCAGGATTCTCATATAGAAACGAGACCGAGGCTCTCAACTCTCAACTCACGCTTAGTGATCACTTAATTCTTTCAAACCGATATAATTTTGAATTTTCTTTACTTTTCGTCTTTATGAATATTGAGGAAGGACCTTATGAGATACATTATTGTCTTTGAATAAAAAAAGGTACCCAAAACCCGCAACACGATTGGTATTCCTAGCATTCCAAATTGAAACTATAAAATAAAAATACCATTGCAGTTAAACCTAGTTGTTTCGTTTTCGGAATATAAAACTTTAATTATTACAAAAAAATTTCTAAAATTTCAATAGAGAATCCATCTCATACTGTGAAATCATCACTACAGGTTAGTAATCTATTTCATTTTATATTCAGTTCTGCATATTTATATACTATAAAGTATCATCACGCTATTTAACTGGTATATGAGTAAACCTAGCATGAGTAGGCCGTTTTACATGGCGAGTGGGGAAATTTGGGAGAGAGTGGGGAATATTCGTACTTCAAAGTGGGGAAAAATAATTTTTCCACCAGGCAACACCAACACTGAGTTCAGTTCAGTCCCGTTCCCGACTCACGTACGGATGGATGGATGGATTGTGAGGTTTCAGTGGGCTGAAGGCCCACTGCGGCTATTATAGGACTACGTCCTCTTCAGCCAAGGATAGGTTTTGAGGTTAGGTTTTGGTTGCGGGTACTGTGGTTATGGTCAGTGAATGGATGGTTTCGGTTTAGGAACACATTAAGCTATGGTGGGAGGTTGGCTAGGTGGTGGATGGTGAGGCTAGGACGGTCGGTGAAATAAGGATCGAAGAAAGGGTTGTAGGATGTCAGAGGTTCGGGCTCGGTCGAGGTACTTTGTGTTGAGGTGATGGAGGAAGTCACGGAGGGGTGGGATGGAGTGGGCGTCGTATACCGAGGCATTGCGGGCCCAGGGGGGGAGATGAGAAGCCAGGCGTAGTGCCCTTCTCTCGGTGGCTTCCAGGCTGGAAAGGAGTCGGTCTGGGGCGGTAAGTAGTAGAGGGTGGGCGTAGGTGATGACTGGACGGATTATGGATGAGTATAGGGTTGCTAGGGTGGAAGTGGAGCAGGGGCGGGTGCGGTTATTTAAAATCCGGAGGGCACGTAGACGGGAAGTGGCACGCTTTTTTGCGTCTAGGATGTGGGAGGAAAAGGTAAGGCGGGAGTCGAGTTTTACCCCGAGGTAGGTACATGTCTGGGTAAGTGGGAGGCGGACATTATTGAGGAAGATCGGATTGGATTGGAATTTACGGAAGCGGCGGGCACGAAAGTTGAAGAAACAGAGTTGGGTTTTGGATGGGTTGATTAGGATACGCCACATGTTGCAGTAGGATGGGTAGTCAGAAAGGGTTTGGTTCATGCGGCGGATTGTGACATTGTGGTGTCGGTGGGAAGTCCAGAAAGCCGTGTCATCAGCGAACTGAGCCAGGCCACTGTTGGCTTGGCTGGCAACGTCCCGTACGGGTCGTTGAGTTAGTACATTCTGTTCCTCTGTAGCGTCATTTTTGCTGTAGCTGTTTCACTGTTGCTTCGTTTTTTATGATATTGGCGTTTTACACCACCTGCATCAAACCTATTCCCAAGAGTATCGAAATATCTTTGAAATTTCTCATGATATAAGAGGCAATAAATAGCAGAGATCGTTATGGGACCCAGCCAATCCTCAATCACTACACTTGAAGCTTGGGTGTAGTCCTCTTTAAAACAGGGCAATTCATAATGTTTAATAATCTTTTACTAGCACAACACTTCCTCCATGGGCTGTGTTGTTCTGATGATTGATGGTGAAATACAATATGTATAATTTGGAATTTTACCATACAGTCATACACTGCAATTGTTACAAACGAAAAAACTAGCTTAACAAAATGCGAAGTAGAAAAGACCAGTTTAAAAGTTCCGAAATCATAAAAACAAACTAACACTGATTATTCATGTATTTAAATGTAACGTCGTTGTTTATCCCAATATATAACTTTATAGAAAATAGGATTTAAAAAGAAAGATATAGTTTTTCTGAGAAAGAAAATAAACACGTATTTCCTAGCTGCTATCCGACAGCTGTTCCTGAGCTGATCATATGACCAAAGATCATGAATACAAGTTTTATGTTCTCTTAATATGTTTTTAATTTTCTTAAAACTAAATAAAATAAACGGTATCAGTGAACTCTGGCACAAACTCTCCCCCTTAAGTAAATTTAAAAAAGACAATCTGTAATCAAACTATCATGGTCTACAAAGTGTATCTAAATATCATTTAATATTTTATTGTTTCAAAAAAACTCCTCCCATTTCTGAAAATAAAAAAACAAGAGAGACAAAGTTAAATTAATTGTTCGAATTGTATGGGGGAAACCCCCCCTCGGTCATACCAAGCTTTTTGAGTTGGTTTTGTTCGGTGATTTGACCTTACGCTTCATACCAAGTTTCATGGAAAACGGTTGGAAAATAAGGGAAAAATTGATTTTTTTAATGTTCTCCATAAGAATAACATTGGGCGCTTTCAGACAACGTAATCTGTAATAGCAGAGAGGAACGGATTATAAGTATCCGTTCATCTATGGTAATAGCTAAGTCTACGCACATGGTAGAATGTGTAAAAAAATATATTTTGTCAATTTGTCTTTTTATTCCAAGCCTGTCTGGCTTGGCCTATCGCTCTCTGCCTCTCTCACTCTATGTCTCTCTCTCTCTCTTTCTCTCTAGTCTCTAAGTTCTAACCTTAAATCATCAGCCCTACTCGTATCATATACAAAATTTCATATAGGCCTAGCGTAAATTAAATTAAGTTATTATTAATAGTCTATAATGATTAAATTGGGTAATATGTATAAAGTAATTAGTACATTTTCTTTAACTTCACTTTTTATATCATGTTTCGCTCATGAAGATCTCGTCAAATCCTACTCAAAAGAAAGCTTTTCTGGTGAACTCAACAAAAGAAATAACTTTGTGATGTTTTTTGCCCCTTGGTAAGTTATTTTATTTGATTATTTTCAATGAGGATATTAAATGTGTTAGTTATACTACATGATATTTTTTACTAGTTCTCAAATAACAAATATTTGGCTCGTTCTCTACTAACAGGTGATTTGTTTACCACTAATGGGCCTACTGTATAATAATACAAAGAGTTTATTTGGCCGATCAATACATTGTTACATGCTATGTCAAGCAGTGTAAAAGCAGAAAATAAATATTTAATCATAGAATAATCAACCCATGCAAAAAAAGACCCCTCTTCTAATGACAACCTATTTTTAAACAAGCCTATTATTGTTTTACCCTGCTTTTCCCACATTTAACTTAGTTCATTACATATTTTTGCCACATTCCTCTTTATCAATGCATTCAAATGCAATAAGCATTTGTTTGTTTGTAACAACGTTACACGTACACACTCATTTTTGTACACTACTGATGTGTAAACTGAACCTAAAACAACATTGCAGCACTAAACGTAAAACTCTTGACAAAAAAATTAAAGAGTTTCGAGTAAGTCGATGTGGCATGATTATTGTTACTTCTATTATTATTCCTATTGTTTTTATTGTCATTCTTATTTATTTTTTGATTATTCATCTCATTTATTCTCTTTATTGTTATATTAGTAATTATATTCTGCTTATTTCTCTTGTCTTGAGTACGGGACTCTTAATTGATGGTGCATCAAATATTTATAGATTATGTCACATATTTTTCTTATAATCCGTGCATGTTGTCTCTACGACAATAGTAGGCTAAAATCAAATCAAATCAAGCTCCCTTCATCTTATCCTAAACCAAGACAAATAATTGGTACTTACTAATAACTTACTATCTATTTGACTTTTCCAACACTGTCTTTGTTTTTAACTACATAACGATTCTGGTGGTGATGATACTCCCCCGTTTAAAGGTGACCACCTAATAATTACTTTTAAATGCAACTGTAATATAATTGTATCTTTTTTTTAATGATAAAGTAATGTCAATATACGGTACTTATTTTCCATAATATTAATATGGAATAGCGATATAGGATACATTAACTGCCCATGTATAACACAGGAAAATTTAGTATTTCAACTTAAATAATTAGAACAACGAAATTAACTTTTGTAGCAAGTTTTATTACAATATTTCACCTGATACATGACATAAGTATATTAGTTCATTTATTCCATGTAGCCTAAGATTTAATTCATATAGGCCTATATAAACCTATATAGGCTCCAAAAGATAACAACGCTTTGTGTCACTCTATTTCTGTATCTCAGTAACCAGCCGACATGAAGTTTTCGAATAGTTGTACTAGTGAACTTTTCTACTCCTTACATATTTTCTCCGTCTTAGCATTTTAAATTGACAAAATTAATAATGTGTTTCCAGGTGTTCTCATTGCAAAAACTTTTCACCTGTATGGGAAGACCTAGCCAAAGACTTAAGTGATAGTTCAAATATAGCCATTGCCAAAGTTGATTGTACAATTCACACAGAACTGTGTTCAAATCAAGACATCACAGGATATCCTACGTAAGTAAAAATATTTTGATCTTACAGTAATAGGTCTACTTTGCCTTTTTCAAAGAAGTAAACATTACCAACCATCAATATAAAGGGGGTTTCTACAAGTTAGTACACTTTAATATCTACAGTATTTTTAACTGTTAAGAGATAAATTTTATTTTATATTTTTTGAGATGAATATTTATATGTAAACAAAAGAAAATGCTGACAGCTATTAAAAAAACAATATTGATTTCCTTGGTGTTGATTGAAAATAGTATAAATTACCTACTATATTTTCCTGTAAGAATTGAATAAAGGCTTTGGATAAAATGTAAAATAAATTTAAAGTTAGCAAATTAGGAAACAAATTTTAAAATAGTAAGTAAGTTTGGTTGTCTCCAGTTTATGACAGTCATAAATTTATTACAACGGAGGTGTGGCACTGCAGTGTCATTTTTTTAAAGTATTGTCCTCGAATTACCTAAAATAATACTTTCCAAATGAGGACAAGTGATGAAACTTAGGTTGTAATAAATTAACCCTTAACGTCCTGGGTGAACTATTTGTTACACTCAGTCCTGGGTACGGTCTCACAGACCGCCTTTTTGAAAAAAAAAACAGTTAAAATTATTTTTTACTGTTGGAAATCATTTTACCAATCTAATAAGTTATTTGAAATGTTTACTGTGAATAACATTAAATTACGTTTATTGAGTACATATAATAGATGTATAAAATTAAAAAAATTGGACATGGTGAAATCTGATGAAAAATGTAAACATTTTCTAAAACCATAAAAACGTATTGATAAATATGACAAAATCTTTAGGTATTAGTATTTTTCCATTCCATAGAATATGATGAATATAAAAAAATAATGAGACTTATAAAAAACGAATTATCATTAAAATTGAGACAGTCGATTTATAGCTGACGACAAACAAATCTAAAAATATCTATAAATATTACAACCGGAAGACAAGTGACAATAGGGATCGGTTTCTTTGGGAAGGGACAACTACCTGGCATGGCTGGGGTCATCGTCTTTTGAAACCCTTAAATTCAAATAAATAAATAACTCAAGCGGTCTGTAAGACCGCACCAAGGACGTTAAGGTTTAAGACCTGCACCAACAGAAGGCGACCAATATAATATAAAACCACAAATTGTACATGTCAAGTTGCACCACAGAAAAACCTAATAAGGTTTCATCAGTTAAGGGGCAAAATCCCAGAAAATGAATATATTATTGAAAATGAAGGGTATATAACTGTGAAAAATATAGTAATAAGAAAAGAGTATTACATTATAAAAATCATTTATGTTTACGTTTACAACTATAATCGTTTTGCAAGAATATGCCAGTGTAACCAACCTAAAATCTCTGAATGATCAAATTAAACTTCCCGATTATTCTTTCCACCCATAGGGTTGGGATATGTCCAACATAGGGTGTAGTATGACATCATGGTGTTACCCCCTGTTTACCTATTAGAACATAATCACATCTCTTTTAGTATTCAGTTCGCTAAGTTATTTTAACTTTAATAGTCCACGATGGTTGATTGTCGGTTTTTTGAAACTTGGGTTCTCTAATTCAAATGATGATAATGCAAATATAATACCTCCATTGATTTATTACATTAAAAAAATATTTATACAAAGATAAGTTTTTACAAAATGACCACCAACCGTGTATTTTTACTTTGTCCCCTTATACATAATATGTGAGGGAAGTATTGTTTTTGTAAAAATTTTCAAACTTGAGTTAGAGTGAAGAGATATATCCATTTTGAGGCTCCCAGAATCCGAAAAAAGTGGTTTTTGGACTGTCTGTATACAAACCCCGAGACAACACTTATCGTCTGATTTTTATGAAATTTGGTACACAGGTACACTTTGGCTATTGTCAGACTATTTTTGTGCTGAATTTCAGATTTTTAAAGGCAGTTCACCTTTAAAAATGTGAAATGTACATTTTTTTTAATCAGCTCTAACAATTTTTATTAAAATATCATGGTTCATAGTTATTAAGGTCCCAAATAATATGAAACCACCCTTATGTCTGGAAACTAATGGTTCAAAAGTTAAAAACTTTTAAATGTCAAAAAATTTTTTAAATTTTTTGGCATAATCATTTTGTGTTTAAAATCTACACAACGTTTCGAGAGTTGGATAAACTACTCCTGTTATCCAACTCTCGAAACGTTGTGTAGATTTTAAACACAAGACCCGTTGGAAAAGTCCAACTAATTGTTAATTTTAATAATAATTAATAACCAACGCCATTATGAATTTTCAAAACTCTGATAATCATTTTACTAAATAATTTTACTATCCTTATTAAAACCGGCTTACAAAACTAAACAAATTAGTATTTTGAATTATTAGTTTACGACTAACGGTTCCATAGAAAAGTTAAATTTAATTTCCATGGTAAACACAGTACGTTTTGTAAGAGCTGCCAATGTTATTGTAATGGAGAATATAAAAAATAAAATTTTACCTGGGGGAGGTGCCCCCTCAAGAAATTCTAACAGCAATCAATTGTTTTCTTGTTATTTTCAGGAATTGGATTATTCAATGATATTTAGATAAACTAAAGAATATGATACTTTTATTAAAGGTTGTCGTTTTTAAATTTACTTAAGGGAGAAAGTATGTGTCATCCACTGAACCGTTTATTTACTTTACTTCCAATAAAAATAACATCTGAATGTATTGAATTAATAACAGCTGATTATGTGTTATCTTATAGAACACCTACTACCCTGGCATGTGTTATGAAGGAAAATTTCATTACAATAATTTTGCTAATCAGTATTTTATTATTTTTGCATTGATATGTACTATTTTATTGCAGGTTAAAACTGTATAAGACTGGGGAGACTGAGGGTAAGAAATTTAAAGGGAGTCGAGATGTGTTGACACTGAAGAACTTCATAAGTGAGCAGTTGGGTGACGAGGCTGAAGTAAGTGTGTCAATTTAAGTTTTTCTTCAGAAATGTGAATTGTTTAGTACTTATTTTGCAAAATAACTGGATTGCTACGTTCTTTTGACTTAAATTACGGTAACTACTATTATATGCAATGCGCTTTATTCCACACAGTTAGTTTCATGACTAAGAAGGTTTCAAGGTTAATTTGTTGTCCATGATAAGCACAGTACGCACAGTAAGCACAGAGTGGAAATCAGAAGTGAAATTTCTAGGGTTTATACTAGATAAGAAACTTATGTGGAATAGACACATAGAGGAGGTGACCGAGGGCTAGTAATAACCTGATGACATGCAGAATATATGCAGGGAAGATTTGGGTTTGTAACCCATATATACTGAGAAGTATGTATACCCTGTTAGTGAGGCCTATCATTACATATGGGTGTGTGGTCTGGGCTGGTAGAACCAAGGTTGAAGCAACAAGGAAAGCCCTGGAGAAAGTACATAGGCTGGCATGCGTTATCGTCACAGGAGCTATGAGATCCTGTCCTACTGCTGCCCTGGATGTGATCTTGAATCTGACACCCCTACACTTTGTGGTAGAGAGAACAGCAAGGGAGACCTTGCTTAGAATGGAGAAGACTGGCTTTGATACTTCCTCCACAATTCGCAGTAAGCTATTTCCGCCAGGCCTAAAGGACCTGATGAAACAACCAAGGGATTCCATGGTAAGAAAGTACAACTTAGAAAGGAAATTCCATGTGGAGCTAGGAAATAAACTTAGCTGGGACGGGAAAACCCTAAATTCCCTTGGGAATCAGGTCATCAGGTGGTACACTGATGGCTCCAAGACCGAGGAGGGGACTGGTGTAGGGGTATTATGGTCCCATTTGGTAGGGTATTTGGTCCCAGGATCAAATACAATGAATCACTGGGGCGTTCCCCCAGCATATTCCAAGCGGAGGTCAAGGCCATAGAAAGGTGTGCACACTTCAACCTAAGCAGGGGATACATGAAAAGGGAGATTGTGATCCTATCAGATAGCCAGGCTGCCATGGGAGCCTTGAGCTCAGCAACCTTCAGATCCAAGATGGTCAAACACTTGGTCCATGGTCTAGGTCTTATCATGATGACCATGGTAATAGCTCTATTTCCCAAAGGAATTAATTATTCCATAACTGTTGAACTTAATGTACCTCAGCGTCAGCAGAGTCTTGGTCATGTTATCATTCCTTTTATAATCCTTGATCAACCGAGCCTCTTAGTCCAGCTTGTCGTGGAAGAGTGAAAATATAAATTAAGCTCCAAGGTGATGGAGAAACAAGAAGTAGAGTAATCCTTTGCATACTATATTCAAGAAGTTTCAAAGAAATCTTTGAACTAGTTTAATTTTTATATGTTAAATAATTTTAGTAAACTTTTACTTTCTCTCCTTATACATAGTAGGCTATATGGAGAAAGTATTGTTTTCGTCAAAATTTTCGAATTTGAGTTGAGAGTGGATATATCCGTTTTGGGGTCCCCTGAATCCAAAAAAGTGGTTTTCGACATGATGTCTGTCCGTCCGTGTGTCTATCTGTGTGTGTGTGTCTGGATGTGTACAGAGCCACAGCCTACCCCGTTGGTCCGATTTAGATGAAATTTGGTATGTACATGTATATTCACGGTATCTCCAGGCGTTTTTTCATTTTTTTACTTTCTCCCCTTATACGTAGTATATGGAGAAAGTATTGTTTTCGTCAAAATTTTCGAATTTGAGTTGAGGGTGGATATATCCGTTTTGGGGTCCCCTGAATCCAAAAAAGTGGTTTTTGGCGTGATGTCTGTCCGTCCGTGTGTCTGGATGTGTACAGTGCCACAGCCTACCCCGTTGGTCCGATTTAGATGAAATTTGGCATGTATGTATATATTCACGGTATCTCCAGGCGTTTTTTTCATTTTTTTGAATTTTTGATTTTTAAGGGTAGTTCACCCCTAAAAACCCTTAAAAAACGTGAAAAATCCAAATTTCTCAAAAACGGCTCTAACGATTTTTATTAAAATTTGACAGTTTATAGTGTACAGAGTACTAAATAATTTGACACCACCAGCATATCTGTAAAAATGACGGTTCAAAAGTTATGGGCTTTTAAATGTCAAAAAATCAAATTTTTATATTTCAGCGAAAACAATAAAAGTAAAGTATAACTTGACTGGTACCATTGAAACAGTTAAAAAACTAAACTTAGTATTTTGAATTTTTTGTTAATAATGGTTAGAGAAAAGTTATTTTACTGTCTACGATACCAGTACGTTGTCTGAAAGCGCCCAATGTTATTCTTGTGGAGAATATGAAAAAATCAATTTCTTCCTTACTTTCCAACCGTTTTCCATGATACTTGGTATGAAGCGTATGGTCAAATCACCGAACAAAACCAGCATAAAAAGGTGGGTATTACCGGGGGGGGGGTTTCCCCCATACAATTTCAACAATAAATTATTACATGATATTTAGAATAACTTTGTAGAACATGATAGTTTTATTACAGATTGTCTTTTTAAATTTACTTAAGGGAGAAAGTATGTGTCAGTCCACTGGTACCGTTTATTTTAAGTGTAGTTTACCCCTAAAACCCTTAAAAACGTGAAAAATCCAAATTTCTCAACAACCACTCTAACAATTTTGATTAAAATTTGATAGTTTATAGTGCACAGAGTACTAAATAATTTGACACCACCTGCATGTCTGTAAAAATGACGGTTCAAAAGTTATGGGCTTTTAAATGTCAAAAAAATAATTTTTTTTAAATTTTCAGTGAAAAAGTAAAGTACAACTTGACTGGTACCATTGAAACCAGCTTAAAAAATTAAACAATTAATATCTTGAATTATTTTTCTACGACGAACGGTTTCGGAGAAAAGTTAAATTTACTGCCCATGATAAACGCATTGCGTTGTCTGAAAGCGCCCAATGTTATTCTTATGGAGAATATAAAAAAATCAATTTCTTCCTTATTTTTCAACCGTTTTCCATGAAACTTGGTATGAAGTGTAAGGTCAAATGACCAACGCAAAAAAGCTTGGTATTACAGTGGGGGGGGTGGGGTTTCCCCCCATACAATTCGAACAATTAATTTAACTTTGACTCTATTGTTTTTATTTTCAGAAATGGGATGATTATTTTTGAAACAATAAATTATTAAATGATGTTTATATTAACTTTGTAGAACATGATAGTTCAATTACAGATTGTCTTTTTTAAATTTACTTAAGGGAGAAAGTATGTGTCAGTCCTTTGATACCGTTTATTTACTTTGTATTCTTCCATGTTAAGTTTTGCTGTAAACATGCATGAGTGTGGAGTAAATTGTTGTATCTGAGATAGTCTTGGTACAAATATCCTCATTTAATCCGGGTGATTCTTCTTATTATTAATTCTATAAACTAATTTATTATTATTTTTAATTATGAATATCAAGTATTGATGTTTCAATTTTTTTATATTTTGGTTATTAAAATTATATCATTGTGTTTATATATAAAATGTTCTTATTGTGTTTATATTATTGTTAAGTTTATGTGTTCACGTGCTGTTCAGCAAGATAACTAAATTAGAAAAATACTTTTGTAGCCTTATCATTATGTTTGTATTGCAGATTGGTATGATAATCATAACTTATTCAATCAGTGACTTTCTATATAATTTACGCAAGGTCATGTTTTATCTTTTATCTATACATATGGGATAAACAGTTTTGAGTACCAATGTGTAAATGTGTGAAATCAGTTGTCATTCGCTGTGCTACAATTAATCACAACTCGGACAAAAATTAATTTTCAAGTCATCCGATACTTGTGTTCGCTTCCAAATAAGTGCAACGTAACAGGTTTTTGCATGTAATTGCTTTTTTTGTAAATGCATGAATTTTTAAATCATTAATTTTTTGTACATTTAAAAAAGTAGAATGACACTAAACATGCAAATAATTTAGTTTTTCCCCTATTGTTTGCTGTCAATAACCCATGGGTATATTTAAGCTATTAATTTTGATCATGAAATTGACATGTTTGGGATATTGGTGGTTATATAATTGCACATGCTTATGAATGACCAAATCCACCCAGCTACATTCCAATCATTCAATCAATCAAAATCACTTTATTTAAAAACCATTATAATTTGTAATGGCGTTTGTTGCCGGTTTGGAGTCTGATATCCTCTGGGAGCATGTTGCACAATTTTCTACCATTGTATGAGGCAACCTCTTGTACTAGGCGCTGTGGTGAACGGGCAGCTGATCCCTAGATGTATGTCTGTTTTTGTCAAAGGATATCTAATCTCCACATAGAGAATCAATCACCTCCCTGATGTATATAGTGTGACGACTCTCAGAAGAGGATGCTTATTGAGTTTCCTATGAATTGCATTTATTTGACCCATGACCGTTTCATGGGTCAAATAAATGCTATATTCTTGTAAAACGCTGAAAAAACTTGGTACGTACTATGCATGAAATAATGAATTATTATTTTTCAGCTTCCAAGCACCGTAACTGAAGGTGCCAATGAAGGGCCTGTAGATTTAACTGATGATAATTTCTCCGATCATGTTTCTAAAGGAAATCACTTTGTTAAATTCTTTGCTCCTTGGTGTAGTCATTGTCAGGTAAGAAAGTAATTTCTTTAAGTATTTCTACTGGCATGTTTAAATCTATATATTATTACATTCGGCAACCGTACTCATTCGTAATTGGGTGGAAAATCAATTTGAAGACAGATAATACCATGTTTTTGAATAACACAAAACTAACTTTTACTTACAAAACTATCTTTTTGATGGTACTTTGAATACTCTTTTAACCCATTCCCGTCTAATGACGTACATTGTACGTCAGCGTATTTCGCTAGACAGATGTCTAATGATGTGCATCCCGCTGCACGGGCCGCGGGGTGGTTATGAGCAAACAATGTACGTTGCCTGCTTATATTTCGACGTAGTTCTTTTTTCCGCAGTTAGGGGTTCTAGTTCATTTCTCATCCGATAGATGGTGTTGGCGTCCTCTTTTATCATCTTATTTAGTGTCAAATGTTCCGTATTGACAGTAAATTATTTTCTCGTTCGCATAATTCGTTTAGCGATTGTATTTATTGATGATAATACAGTTATAATGATTATTATTTAAAGATTTATCATTCACTATTTATTACTGCAGGTAACTAGAAGTAGATCTGCCAAGTAAAATAAAGGAATCTTTTGAAAATAAAATAAAAATTGACGAAACAAAAATACCTACTTGTTTCTAAGTCTACAGCTTGGAACTGGTGAAAAAGTACAGTAATAATTTTTTTCTTGCTAAAAGTGATTGTATACGCAGTTAAAGAGTATAAGGAACAGAGCAAAGAAATCAAAACATATAATTCATGAAGTTACTGTTAATTATTTCACGCTAATAGTGACGCGCGGTCGTAGTGAAAGAGGCTCGATTTTCGTTCAGCCCAGGTGGCCTCAGGCGTCGACCGTTCTGCCAGACAGGAATGGGTTAAAAGTATTTAAAATGAGGAACAGTTTAGTCTATTTATTTGAATCCTTATCTTTCCAATACCTACATACAGTAGAATAAACCAATGATAACACGGCAGTGTGCTAATCTGTCACAAGTTCTCATTGTTTTCAGACAGGTGTTCATTAATTAATGTTATATACAGTGCAACTTGGTTATTGCGGCCTCGGCTTTAACACCAACTCGGATATAACGTCATTTATTTTTAGGTCCCACCAAACAATAGTTATTTACATAGGTAAAACCTCGTATATAACGTCAAGAAAATCGGGCCGAGATGAAGGCAACATATGGCTAAATAGAGAAAGTTCGGTCGGTGGGGCAACGTGAGGGCTGCGGCTATTGTTTAGCTACATTCTATTTTTAGAAACGGCATTTTATTGCTGTCTTAACGCTAACCTTCCTCGGTTTTAAATTAAAATTATGTAACCTCTTTTATAGTGTCACTCTGATATAGCGTCATTAATTGTGTGGTCCCTTCAAAGACATTATTACCAAGTTCCACTTGTTTTTTTTAAACTGAATTGAATTCCACAAAATTTAGAAAGCTTTCAATTGAATTTTATCTCCATATATGTTTTTTATATGTATATAAACATCATATATATATTTTTAAAATTTTAATTTTTAAGTAAGCTAATTTTTTTATTAATAAACCCCTTAAAACTCTTTTTGTACATTTTTATGAACGATATTCAATGCCTTATCCAAAAAATTTCAATTTATCAGAACATCATTTTTAGTTTTGTTTTTATATAAAATTTAGTGAAAAGCTAAAAATCATGAATTTGGACATTTTCCCTATACAATAGAAGCTACGCAACCAAGTGATCTTGTAATTACACATTTCAACTAACCCTAAACAATCATCACTTGAGTCGTTGTTCTTCACTGGTGAAGCATAATGAGTACACATTAAGTAGGATATGTGTAAGTATATTTATTACTAACCTCTCAACATAAAAACTAACTATATAAACACAGTTAAATAAATACTTTTAGGTAAAAACAAACGCAAGTACTGAAGACGTAAACTGTACTATTTAGTTGTGACAGCAGGTGGCTGACAGGCGGCAGGGTAGTGACGCCAAAACGACTTGGTTGCTATTGCTGTTGTACAATGGATATAATAATTAACTAAATTATAAAAAATTTAATAATTTAGTGCTCCCTTTAGCCCTGGAATAACTTTAAATCCTACTAAAATAGTTTTAATTGCCAAATAGAGGACATTAAAAAAGTTAAGTCACCATCACGACTTATTTTGTCATGGGGCTTTTGGGCCGATTCAGCCATCACAACTTGGGTTAAGTAGCTTTGTTACTGACAAAGACTAGCATGTGTGGTAACTCAGCATTCCGACATTTCACCAGGAAGCTGGACAGACTTGAAGCTTTTGCCTCTGCCTCCCCAGGAGACCTAGACTGTTCTTTCCTTCCAGTGGTTGTACAAATTTCAACTAACTATAGTCGCAATGCCTGCCAAGTTTTGCTGGAGCCTCCTATTTCACTCTGATGTTCTACACGAATGTTGAGTGACCTGAATTTTTTGCATCCTGTGATAATAATTACACGTACCAAATTTTTTATGCTAATCAAGATGGACTATCTGAATTTTTGTGAAAGTTCTGCAGATTTGAAATATGTGACTGTTCTGAAGAAGCCTCTTGAGTCACTTCAACTCCCTATCTTCTGCATCTTTCAAAAGTTGTAGCATCTTTGTGCTGTCCACAACTTCTTATTGACTTCTTTGTTTGTCCTTTGTTATTTTCCTTGGCTCTCTTGACTGGCATTTTTTAGTACATCTTTCTTTGTCTTCATTTTACATTACATTAATACAATATAGAATTAATATCATTTCTTACGTTAATAGTTTATTGTTTATTGTTTTCAATGGTAGTTCAAAAAAATTATTTTTACAAATAATAAACTTGTTAACAGAAACTGGCCCCAACATGGCATGAGTTGGCTGCTAACATGAAAGAAGGTGTTACTATTGGAAAAATGGATTGTACCAAAAGTCAGAAAGTGTGTAACATTTACAATGTCATGTCTTATCCAACATTGCTTTGGATACAAGATGGCGAACAGGTAAGCTGAAAAACTAATTTACTTCATAATAAAGTACTGTAATTTTTAATATTTTCCCTAGAACAGCTACAGTTCAAATTCTTCATTGGGCTCTTATTTTATTTGAAATACTATTGTTGAAAACGGTATAGCATCTACAGCTTTAAAAACTTGTTATGAACGCTAAATTTTATATTTACCTAAAAGTTTTTTTATTCAAAGCTTTTGACTTTGATGACCATAATGAAAATTTATGTTAAAACTTCAACTCTAATAAGTTTATGTAAAATTGGGCATATCTCACCGATGGGATGGATAGTTATCTAACCTCGTTATGTCAAAATAATCTAGTAATGTAAAATTATCATGCTATTTTAACTCTACACTGTGAAATTTGATGTTGTTTAAAGATTGTTTATTATGAATGGTTTGAGTTCAAAATCAGTTCAGGATTTTTTTGCTCATGATTGTAGGCCTTATATGAAAGAAATAACCATTCCAATTTAAATGCTTACGTCATGAAGAAGTGTCTGTTTCTTTAGATTATATATATATATATTTTTTTTTGCTTGTAAGGCCCATTGGACCACTTCAGTCAAATAATAAATATCTTATCTTCTCGCCCTTAATCGTATCCTCTCCCAGTACTGCTTCATTCTCTGGGACCGGGCAGCCCGCTCAGCATCTGAAATAATTCGGTTTGGCATTCTACGGACAATTTCTTTGAATCTGATGTTATGATTTCTTATCTCTTTTAGCTTATTTGATTTTGTTGTTAGATCATCCAAAGTAAGGTTCAATTCCTCCAAGTCCTTTTTGACCTCCCGAATCCAAACCGGACCAGTTCTGAGTTCCCACATGTACTCAACTAATTTTCTCAGGATTCTTGTTTGAGGAGTTCTCAGGATATGTCCCAGAAAGAAGATTCTCTTCTTACAAATTGTATCAGTAACTGGTTCAATGGTTTTATATACTTCTCTGGTTTGTAATACTCTCCAGGAACCATCTATGAATATTTTTTACCAATACATGTTCTGAGCAATCTTCTTTCCAAAGTCTGGGCCTTTTTGACCTTATTTTTCTGACTGAGCTTTGCCAAGGTTTCACTGCAGTAGGTGATTTCTGGCTGCACTACTGTTTTGTAGTGCCTTATTTTGGTGCCAATGGACAACGACTTTTTGTTGTATGTATCTCAGGTACATTTTTGGGCTTTGAAGAGCTTTTTGGAACGCTCTTCCCAAGTATAACGCTCGTTTCCATTACAATTAATGATTTCCCCAAGATACTTGAAATTTTCTACAATTTCCAAACTGTTGCCATTCATCTGCACCTTGCTTATCACCAATGGATCAATGGCCATGATTTTAGTCTTTGCGTAGGAGATTTTAAGACCAATTTTTGCAGCTAAAATCTCTAGGCTTGTTATTTGCATCCTTAATTGTCCCATACTTTCTCCCAGATTATATTTTATGTATAAAGTTTAAACCCTTAAAGCGCTACTAAAAATCCCAGTCCCTGCTCATTTAGTGGAAAAAATCAAAATATTATCTTCCCACATTCTTTTTGGATTTAGGTAGCTTGAATAAAGTAGAAAACAAAAATTTGCTTCATTTTTATTATTAAAGATTTTAATACTATTTGTTAGGTATTAAAAAAGTAGTTTTTGTCGTCTGCATGTGCCATTTCAGTTAATAATAATTGGTTGATTAATCCTATACATTAAAAACATTTGAATACAATATACACTATTTACTGCTAAAACATAATGAAAATAAAGACACATCGACAAAAGTCAACAAAGTTAGCAAAAGTGAAAACAGCTGGCCGTAATACTACTCGACTATACGCCTTAAAAGCAGTATGGGAGCGAACGAGTAATGGTCAAAGTTGCCTAATAACTGATTTCAGTCTCTAAATATTCAAATAAAGCCGCCATATTGGTTTTGTGAGTGCATTGAGGCTAAAGCAACATCACCATGCATTCTATCGGCTGGCGAACTACAGCGCAGCAAATGTGGCTAAATGAATTGCGGGTAAATACGTTAACCGCCCGGTAAGGGTTAAAAAATTATTTTTTCAAACATGTTGGATGCCAATAAATGAGATCCACCAACCACCCCGTGTACCCTTAATCATTGAACCTAAAATATGCCTTAAACAATTAATTCAGTATTTCTCAAGTCCTAATGCTTATTTTTAGTATTATAATTTAATTTATATAGTTACAAATTTAGTCCTGCTCAATAAATTATAATTCTGAAATTTTGTAAATATTGGGGTATTATTCTTGACAGTATTTAGAATATTTCATTTATTATTTTCTTAATGAATTTGACCTCTGCACATATTACTTTGCCCTTTTTGCATTTTTGTAGTAAAGTCCGGTTTATCCGGATTGGGTTTTGAAAAAAATAAACGTAAATAGCAGTTAAGATGTGAATTTTATCTCAAGCTTCTTCAAAGATTTCAGATGCAACCACAGTACTTTGCTGGACGCAGCAAGTAACAATGAATGTGTAACATGATGAACACATACTCTGTATATTGGGGGTGTTTCCAAGCGGAGCATTACAAGCACTTAGCGCATGCGGGAGCGGTCACCATTTGACATTTCAATACTGAACTGTCAAAGTGTAGCTTTTGATTTTGAGGTTAGATGTTAAAACACTTAGCGCGTGCACAAGCGGCCACTATTTGACATTTAAAATACTGAACTGTGAAGATAGATGTACAGTGGTTGTTGTTTCAGAATTATTTTTACAGTTAAAGTTCATACTGAAACTGTGTTCAAAAGTGGTTGTAAAAGGAAGAAGGTTGTTTTAATGGTATAAGAGCATTTATTTCCTACCTACAACTAATAATAATAACTTTTAATAAAATATAAATAACAATATAATCTTGCGGCTTTTACATCCCTATGAAGAGATTTTGCTTGCGAGCCTTGGCTTTTGTTGTACATTCTAGTACAATGAACGGCATGTGGTCAGCATTATGAAAGACATTATGAAGCATTATGAAGTCTTCGGATGGGTTCTTGCCATCCGAGCCCCTGTTTTTAATCAAATTAAAAATAAATTTTTAATACGTTATACTCTTACGATATTTTGTGGCTATGTTGTTGTAAATGCAGTTTGCAACAAATTTTTAATATGTTATATGCTTACGATATTTTGTGGCTATGTTGTTGTAAATGCAGTTTGCAACAAATTTTTAATATGTTATATGCTTACGATATTTTGTGGCTATGTTGTTGTAAATGCAGTTTGCAACAAATTTTTAATATGTTATATGCTTACAATATTTTGTGGCTATGTTGTTGTAAATGCAGTTTGCAACAAATTTTTAATATGTTATATGCTTATGATATTTTGTGGCTATGTTGTTATCAATGCAGTTTTCAGCACTAATATTGCAGGCGCTATTCATGTTCGTCATCTATGCGACATGGATGTTTATTGTTTATAATGGTATATTTTCAGTTACCGAAACGGAACCCCGCCACATTAATCTCGATAAAACTGACTTTTTCCTAAGCTAACAATAAGAGGAAAAAAGATAAATTAATTAATTGTTAGACATTTTTTTAGACATCCCTCCCGGGGTAACATCTAACTTTCTTGAATGGGTTGTTGGGTGATGTGACCCTATACTGTAGATCTAGATTCATGGTAAACGGTTGTGAAGTAAGGAAAAAATTGATTTTTGTAATATTCCACATAAGAATTACATTGAGCACCCCCAGACAATGTCCTACGTCTACCACGGACAGTAAATTGAACTTTTCTCTGGAACTCTTAGTTGTAGACTAATGATTTCAAATTCCTAATTTTATTTTATTTTTAACCCTCTGCATTATGTACCGTTTTTTACACCCCAACCGCCCCTACAGATCCTACTTTTAAATAGGTTTTTTGTGAAACATTGATTTATTGACTAAATTTCCATAATAATGACCAAAATTTATACATACATGTATTTTAATATCACTTTGTTAACCTATTTCTTCTTCACTAAAATAACTTCATCTGACGACAAATCTTCCAAAAACAATTCCATTTCCCGATCAGTAACTTTCTTTTTACCTGCCATTATAAAAGAGTCAATCAAATTTCATTATTTAACATTTTAATAATACACAAGCATACACTAACATCGTCAACGAAAACATAACAAACAATGTGACCGGCGACCGATACAAAACGAGTCAGATGCAGACGATTTCGTAACGTAGCGAGGGCACAAATTCCAAAGCCATCTAAATAATAATAGATATGACTATTTTTAGGTCAGGAAGACATTTTACGAGGCATGTTTTTTAAGTAAGTACCGTTTTGCGATTCCGCCGCCGCAGCGCTACGGTCGGCGTTCCGCGCATGCACGCTAGTTACCTACATCTCTTGTCTACGCACTGACGCCATTACAGTCTGATTCTTCATTTTATACGTTGTTTACTGAGTGTTTAAGATGCCTCCGACAATCGTGAGTCCCGCCGCTTGTGAAGTACGGGCTGTTATACGATTTCTCAGTGCTAAAGGCGTAAAACCGATCGATATTCATCGTGAGATCTGCGAAGTTTACGGACAAAACATTATGAGTGATGGAATGGTAAGGAAATGGGTGAGAGCATTTAAAGATGGCCGCACAAATGTGCATGATGAAGAACGGAGTGGGCGTCTTTCGGTGGTTAATGAAGATTTGGTGCAGAAAGTGGACGAAAAGGTTAGAGAAAACAGACGCTTTACAATTTCATCATTGTGCGACTGCTTTCCTCAATATTCTCGTAGTGTTTTGTATCGCATTGTGACCGAGAACTTGAATTACCGGAAATTGTGTTCACGTTGGGTTCCAAAAATGTTGACGGATTTGCACAAAACCCAACGTTTAGGCAGTGCATTGACGTTCCTTGAGCGGTACCACAAGGAAGGTGAAGATTTTTTAGACCAAATTGTTACTGGTGACGAAACATGGGTGGCCTACGTTACACCAGAATCGAAACAACAATCCATGGAATGGCGACATTCATCATCACCCAAAAAAGTGAAGTTTAAGCAAACAATTTCTGCCCGGAAAATCATGTGCACAGTTTTTTGGGACAGAAAAGGAGTATTGCTAGTGAGTTTCTGCATCGTAATGAGACAATCAATGCAGCGTCTTATTGTGAAATTGAAAAAATCTGCGTCGTGCAATCCAGAACAAAGACGTGGCAAGTAGTAAGGGTATCGTTTTGCTGCATGAACAATGCCCGTCTTCATGTGGCTAATCGCACTAAAGATCTCATCAAATCTTTTCAATGGGAAACTCTAGATCATCCTCATACAGCCCTGATCTGGCAGTGCCTTTTTAATAATCAAAAACATTGGAAATCATTATTAAACGGCAGAATCCTCGATGTCGGCCTACAGCTGACCGAGGATAGGAGCAGCCATTAATCTGTCATATGGGAGTGGAAAGGGTTAACCTTGTTTTATTGATAATACAGTAGTCAAATTATTTTATAAAATTTTTGTTAAGCCAGAAAATTAAAAAAACCTATTTGTTTGATAAAAAAACATTTGTTTGATTTAAAAGCCCATAACTTTTAATCCCTGATGTTTTGAGAAATATGAGTTGTATCATTTTGTAAGGACTACTATTCGTAAAATTTTCATTAAAATTTTTTGATCTGTTTTAGGGAAATTTTCATTTCACGTGTTTATTGGAGGTTTTCAGGGGTAAAATAGCTTTAAACTGTTACCTACATGCCGAATTTCATGAAAATCTGACCAATAATCTCTTCTCTATGCTTGCACATCTCCACACAGGGACAGATACATATCACTCTAAAAACAACTCTTTTCGATCCAAGGGGCACTAAATTTTTTTTGTGGATATATCCACAAAAAAACTTAAATTCAAAAATTCTAACAAAAACAATACTTTTTCTTATTGTACTTGTTTTAGGGGTAGAAAGTAAAAACCATTATTATTATGATATTACTAGTTTGCCTGTCACACATTGCTGTGATGTACAAAACAAATTAATTTAATTAGCTATACGTTTGTTGGCAAATAAGAAACATATAATAAATTATTATCACCTTTCTGAATTAGCGACCAATCCAGGTATTTTTCAGCGAAATCATGTATAAGAAATGAGTATGTGGACTTGAGACATTAATTGAAGAAACTTATCATTAATTTAGGAAATTGTCAGATTATTTTTGAAATATTAATTTTTAAAGGAAATTTAAATAAATAAACACATAAAAATTTGTAGTTTTATTAAAAAAATAATACTCTTTCTTGAATTCTGTTTAAATGTTAATTATTCTTTTTAATTTAAAAATTCAACAGGTTGTTGTAAAATTTACTCCAATTTATATTTTAAACTGTACATTTCAATTTGAGTCATCGTGATTAGATTACAATGATTGCCAACATCTTACAGGTCGATACTTATCAGGGAGATCGCTCTCTCAACAGTCTGCAGGAATACATCTCACAGATGTTAAAGCCTAATGAACATAGGAAAACCGAGAAGACTGAAGAAACAGCTGATCCTGAAAAATCTGTTGTTGCTCTATCTGGAGAGAATTTCTATCGTAGTGTAGAAAATGGTGTCACCTTTGTCAAATTCTTCGCTCCCTGGTAAGATTTTACTTTAGATAATTCAATTAACTCACCACGAGGTGATGGCAACATTCACGCAGGGCAGGAAATATCGTACTTGAATGATATCAACAACCCTCAATTACACAAGTCTCAGGGTTAGCTTTGCCTCGTACTGAGAACGTTTATCTGATTGCTGCATTTTTTTGAGTTCTGCCACAAATTTTGGCACGCTTCATTTCCATGGAGGCCATTCCGTGCTTTGATGATGCTATTGTGTTTTTGCTTTGTGCTCGATGCCGCACTTTATTTTTGCAATGCTAAAAGATATTAGCACGATGTATTAATTTACATAGTTAAATGTATTCAGTATTAAACGTAAAAAGTCTAGGAAATGTAAAAATCTGTGTCCTATACTTTAAGTTATAAGTGAGTTTGCTTCTACTAATTATTAACTTTTTTCAAAGGTGTGGACATTGCAAACGGTTGGCACCAACTTGGGAGGAATTAGCCAAAACATTATCAGCAGAAGGAAAGGTGAAAATAGCCCATGTTGATTGTACCTTGGAGGAAAACAAAGACCTCTGCAATGATCAAGAGGTATGGTCTATAAGCCCTAAGAGCCTATAAGAGGTAACCTTAGGGATAAGCCCAAGTGGCCTGTCAAGAATGTATATGTTTGTATTTCATTGAGCAGGGTTAGGGTATAACTACCCATTGCTACCTCGACCTGTAGATCTGTTGTAGCACCCTGAATTGTATCAGTCCCATAGCTCAAGGCCTTTGATAAAGCCCAACAGCTGAGCGACACCCAGCTCTGTGAAGTCCTCTGGGGCAAGGAAGACCCTTTCGAGAAATTTTATCCCTCTCTGGCTGAAAGCAGAAATGTGTAGCAGACTCTTGTGTCCTCCACACAGAATCAAATAGAGTTAGCATTGAATTTAACACATTCCGTGCGGGCGTACATGAACCTTGCCATGCCCACCAGCGCATGGATGCTGAGCGGGCGATCTTGGCCTCTCGTCGCGTAGCAATTAAAATGTCAGTGTGAGCCCAGCTATTGCCAGAAGAGGACTATTGCCGGTCAGCGTAATAGGAAATGCCTGGCAACCCAGACAGCGCTGAGATGCCGATATTGACCACTCAATAATGACATCATTTTGGTGAATCGGATGCATTTTGACTAACGGTAACAGCGTTGACATACTTCCAACTTCATATGGAAGTTATTTCACTATTAATATTTTTCAGCTCCGCTAAATCTATTATTTTTTTCAGCAGTGAACATGTTAAGGATACCCTAGTTTAAATTTAATAATTTTTCATATAAACTAGTTTTTTGACATTTTCTGAAAATTATATTGTAAAACTGTTGCAGTGTTTCCCTGATCAAAGACAATTTTTTAATTTCAGTATGTTATTTTTTCAGGTTGAAGGATATCCTACACTCTTTCTGTACAAAAATGGTGTGAAAGTCTCGGAATACAACGGTTCGAGAGTGTTGGATGATTTAATTGAATTTGTCAAACGCCACTCCTCGTCCCACGACGAACTCTAAGTGAACCACTGTTGCCATAGATCACAGCAGATAGATGAACAGGTCCTATAACCTGTTAAGAGTTTGATATTCATCTATTTCCATCTGTGATTCCAACCAAACTTTAAGTCGTAGAATTGTAGGCTATCACCTTTTTCATCTTCCTAGAAGACTGATTATACCTTAATGAAAGTATTAACTTGCACAGTAACATTTAGGACATACACCAATGAAAACATATTTACTCATAGTTAAACATTCATAACCAATCATCTGGATTATTACTATTCACCATCATACAATCTGTATTTTTAGTTTGAATCATAGTTTGTTTTCTTTATTAACGAATCCTCAGAATCCATCGTAGCAGCCTCCTAGTAGACCCAACTGTAACTTCTGATCACTTGTAAGATAACTTCTACAAATAATTGAAATTTGAATTACTATTTTAACTATGTTTACAATTGAAGTTCCGATATTTGTACATTTTATCGAGAAATAACACATCTGGTACAACTTCAGTATTTAAACAACTAACTCTAACATCACTGAATCACGAGGACAACCCAAGTGAACAGAAAACCGATTTCTGGTTTCTTCTTAAATATAAAGGCAGGATGTCAGATGAGCTGTATAAAGCTCAAAGACAAAGTTTTATAAAGTGATAATAAGTGTGAGCAATTATTTTGATCATAAGGAAAGTTAAATATATTTGCAATACTTAATCGTAGGGTCTTAGTCATGCTATCTAGCTAATTTTTTTATAAAATCTTATTTGAAGTTTATTTGAAAATCTATAATTTTTAGGGCTAAATGTGATGTTCCAATCAGGTTGGAAGTATCATGTAACAAAGAATCAGTTTTGCCTGAATGACCTCTATGAGAACTTAATAGTCATAAAATATTGAATTATTAAAAAAGGGTTTTTTTAATTAATTGTACTATTTTGTATTGTTTTACTGTATTTCGATTGTGTAAAAATAGTAAAAATTCTTTAATAATTTCTTCGTTGTGTTTGTTTTTGATTGCCTGCACTGTCTTCCAAGTGTCATTGTGTACTATTACAGTAAAGTCTGGTTTATCCGGATCCTAATCATCCAAATTGCGTTTTGAAAAAAAAACAGTTAAGATGTGTATTTCATCTCAAGCTTCTTCAACATTTCAGACACAACCGCAGTACCTTGCTGGACACGGCAAGTGTTTCTACCAATGAATGATTAGATTAGATTAGATCTTTGAAATGGCAACCATACACAATGTAGGTATTTTAAGCCAAGTATGAATGAGGATTGAGTGTAAGATGATTGTGGCGCGATCTTGTAGTCTTGTTCCTGATTAAGACTGACATATTCCTTAGGCAGGACTGTAAGTTAATAACCCAACAGCTGATGGCAACTAAGGGACCTACAGTTAAACGTGGAATCCGAACCACAGCCTCTGAATTATGAATTGGTCTAATTATGAGGATGGACTTTACGGACTTACTTAGTATAGTATTCAATAGTGTGGACGTTAATCCACACAAGAGAACACTACACCCACCACCATCGCACACAACTATCCACAATTCGTGACCTCTAAGTAGCTGGATTACAGGACGTCGCCACCATCTCAATCGCAGGAACGGTCACCGTTTGACATTTGAATACCGAACTATTAAAGCGTAGATGTTTGGTTTTGAGGCTAGATGTACAAGCCCCAGCAGCAAATGCACGAACGGTCACTATTTTGGCATTTCAATACTGAACTGTCAAAGTGTAGGAGTTTGCGGTTAGATGAACAATGTTTGTTTGTTTTGGAATTTTTATGATCCGACTGCATATTAAATCTGTGGTCATGAGTAGTTGTAAAAGGAAGAATGTTGTTTTAACGAAAAAAGAGTGTTTTATTTCCTACCTAAACCTATTTAAATTTTGCCTGAATAACTTTTATTAAAATTTTTAAAAATCTGGATAAACCAGACTTTACTGTATGTATAACTAGTGTTACCCGTCGTGCCTTCCAGCGATGTACAAAACAGACTTAATAGGTTTAGGTTCGTTGGCAAATATAAAACATAATATAATTATTTTGACCTTTCTGAATTTATGGCCTATCCAGGTATTTTAAGCCAAAATATTTGTAATAAATGAGTGAATTCACATGGACTTGAAACATTAAAACATGTGAAAAATTGAGACAGACTATATTATCTTACACCAGAGTACCTTTGATAATTTTTTAGCCTCGTAAATACACACTCTCGTACGCACACACACAAAATCAAATCTCGCTTGCCAAGGGTTTGGTACATAAAAGTATGTACACACAAATTTTATGTATCGTTTTATTATTTTATATTATTATAATTACTATTTTACATGGTGTCTGCTGTTTGAAAAGAGATCTTTGTTCATATGACAATGTTAGAAATAGAAGTTTGGTCCGTAATTCAAATGACTTTATTATTATTCTATATTACTATTTTCGCTATTAACTGTTGAAAAAAGCTAATTTCCAAAAAGCCAAAAAGTAATTATCGATTATTCAATAAAAACGCAACATGCCCAGTACCTTGACGATAGCCGCGCATTACCTTTGCACATGTTTTTTATCCGGGTTACAATGGCTGGCGACCTTAGCTCTTTTAAGCTGTAGATGGCCATATGTTCTTACATCCTTTATCAAAAACACAAAAATTTCAATTTTGGCTCTTAGCTCCTTTAGCAATTAAGTCTTCATTTAGTTCTTCAATGAAAGATATATTTTTAACCTTTAAACACTTATTTCAAAATTTATAAATGCATAATTGTAACCATATGGGTTAAAAACTGGTATATGGGTCCCTCAGACCGAGGGTTTGGGGAAGAGTACTAAGACAACATTTATTGGAATCCAAAACAAAATTATTTCCCTATAAGATTAACATGGGAACTCTGAAGGAGTATAGGGTAGAGATTTATGGGAAATTTGTCACAAAAACTATTAAAACTTTCATATTTTAGGCCTTAAGAACCAGTATACGAAATTTTAGCCTCCTAAGTAATTGGGAAGTAGGAGAATTAGTGATGAGTCAGTGATGGCTTTGACGTTTATATATACAGATTGAATGTTAAAAAAATCTATCTATATATGTCAGGTAGACAATTACCATAGCAAATGAGAACAATGCTAAAACACCATGAATTGCTGAACCAGTTAGCTATACCATACACATTATGTTGAGGCTAAACGCTGTTTTCATTAAATACTTAGAAGTTGAAAGTGGAAGAAAATGTTTTGGGGCTTATTTGACTCAAAGTATAAATCTTTTTTCACTTTTTTGTTCACCACTCCTGAGATCACATGAAGAAGATGAGGATAGTCTTTTCACAACTTTCAATTCTGGTAACTGCTGTAATGTGTATTTTAGCGAATTTCCGATAGGGAAGAAGCTATTACCTTAGGTCTCATGGCAAGACTTAAGCCCAAGACCATGTTATTTTTTCTTCTTTAGGTGCCGAGAGACAAAATTAAAATTTATATAATGTATATATGTGTGTGTGTCTGTGAACATGATAACTCTCGTAAAAATGGTTCGATTGAGACCAAATTTGGTAGAGACATGTATTCCTACATTTGCTCGGACGAGTTTGTAAACCAGACATATTGATCAATAACAACGGGGGGGGGGTTTGTACTCAAAATTGGGGTTTTTGCATTTTTCATATGAAATTTAAAAATGTTCACGTAAAAATCCTTCCTCATAGGTGATCAAGTCCTTACTTGACTGCAAGGTGCATTTTGCAATTTTGAAGAGGGCTATTTTGAAAAGTTAATGAAAACTCGTTAAGGCAATGACAACAAGTTTGTAGAGTTTTTTATGTTAGACATTCCTCAGTTTGATTTTGATATAAGTTTATATCTATCCAATACTATAATACGAGCAAGGTTTGTATATATATTTGCACACGGATCTCGAAAACGGCACCGAGGATTTTCTTTAAATTTTGAAAATAACTAATTTCCGAGTAGAAAATAAGTTCTAGATAGGTCTAATGTCCAGGAAAATTCGTGTTTTCTTGTAATATTAAGTTTAAAATCTAAAAATTTAACATTACACTTATGGAGAATAAAATGTAAACAATACAAACCAAAACAGCTGTTTATAACTGTTTGACAGTTCTTGATTGAAGACTGCGGGGAACAATATAGAGGTTATGCATTAATATTTATTTTGTGAATTAAATAAATGCAAAATTATCAGGTTACTAAACAATTTGTAAAAACTTGTTGCTTGAAGCCACTGTAACAAACCAATTAATTGATGTAAATTAAATTTCTCTTTTGCTTTTCAATCCTCATTCCGTTTATAACAAAATCAGTTGATCACAGGCTAATAATAACGGTATGGATAATTAAACAGTAATAAATAAACAGTAAATGATTGGCTTTGGCTAAAAGACGTTAAACGGCATCGCTCAATTGACTAACGTCGTAGCCGAGTTGTAGCGTGTCGGCCTCAAGAACTATAGGCCGCGAGTTCCATTCCCACCAGGGGCGATGCTTTTTGTTCAATGCTATATTAATTATGGTGTATTAAATCGGATTTATTTCAACCACATAAATGTTTTCATTGAGTAATAAATGTGTTTTAATTTTTCTAATTAATTTTTATAATACATGTCTTATTCTATACGAGCAAAGCTCGGTCACCAGGTACTAATATTATAAAGAAGAGGTGGTTTCTGTATGTTTGTTTGTGGGTTTGTTGTGGCAAGTGAACGCAAAAAATACTGAACCAAACAGTTTGAAATTTTACACAAAGACAGATCTTAAACTCATGCAACACATTGGCATACTCATTTCCTTAAAATCCTCTCGGGCTACGCCCTGTCAACGTCATAAGTTTCAATGTTTACATTTTTAGAAAATGAAAACATAAAATAACTTGAATGTCAACAGCTGTGAACACTAAAATTTGACAGTTCGAGAAGCAGAAGACATGGTTGCTGTAAATACCCTGGGATTCAATGTTTACAGTTTTTAATGTCAACATCCGTTTACTTTACATTTTGACAGTTCGGGAAGAAAAAGAAATAAAGTTAATTTTTACACATAAACTGCTGGATCGAAATTAGTGAATTATTAGTTCGAAATAGTGGAATGGTAGATTTTTAATTTTCTCCCGATGCCTGCCTCTATTACGTTAATGCTTATCCTCTCCCAATATTTGACATATGTTACTTTGTCATGTTTAGATATATACTTAGACACGGGTTTTTGTCATTTTGTAAACAATAAAGAATTAATTATCAATAACTTAAATGTATCTGTAGAGCCTACACCTCTTAGCCTTTTTTATCCGTGCGAAGAACGGGTACTTTGGCTAGTAATTCATAACGGAGGGTGTTTACCCAATTCTTTGATCAATCTACTTCTTCAGCATTAAAATTTAATTTTAGAGCTACACTTTTAGAATAAACAGCATTATTCCACTTCAGGTAGTATAATAAAGAAATACTAAACTAATAAAACTAAAGGAAATACTACTCTACTCTAATAACAGGAAATACAACACGAAACTACAACAATTACGGGTTTTATCGATGCAAAACTCAGTGTCGCTGCCCTTCTGTAGCTGAGCCACTTTCGCCGTAACGGTCGCTAGAGCAGTGTACCTCACGACTACAACTAGCGGTGCCGGCGACGGCAGCTTCAAGCAAAACGGGACAACACAAACTCCATGTCAGCAGTGCTCCACGATTGTCGGACCGGGAAAACGTACCGTTAATCACCTTGATACAGCTTGACAGGGTTTGAAACTGTCGAGGCATTGGAGAAGGCATTTTATTTACAGACACTATCTTCAAGACGTAGGTTCCCGGACATCAGTTTCCTCCATAAACTGGTTACGGTATTGACTGGCCTGCGCCGCTGAATGTAGTGGAATTTGTTGTGCCTCACCGTAACACCTATGCTGCATTTAATGTAAGTTCCAGCCCACAAATTACGCCTCCAATCAAGGGATCTCTAGGCTGTTCAGCGGTTTTCAACTTCTATAAGCACTCTCCAACCACCTTCAAGGAACGTCTCAGGTGGCTTTTTGAAGCTCAAGAGTTGTAATCAATTCCCCCGACTCATTCCCTAGTGTAGGGCATCTTACAGACACAACTGTTGCATTTGAAGAATGCTCATCCCACTATTTTGAAAAGAGGATACTCACTCTGTCTTATAAATTCATGAATTCTGTATCGATGCTTTAAAATTTGCTTGTTTCATTTCGCATGTCTTTAATTGCTTGTTGATTAATACTATACTTACGCCCGCATGTTATCATATGTATATATCTTTGCATGTTAATTTATTATTTTTGCATGTATCATGTATCATACTCTTAGCATGTTACCACTGCAATGCTTTAGGATTGTTATAATATTAATGTCCATTGTTATGTTTTTTTAGAATGCCAATGGAATGTTCTTGTAACCTTATAGCACTTGTATATTTAGCATGTACGGTATTTATTCCTTTTTTTTATATATGTGATTAATGGATGTTTAATCATACTTAGTATATTTTTCTGTGCATTGTTTTTAAATATGGCGAATGCCGTTGATAATAAATATGTAACCGGCATCCATCTCACTTTATGGATACGCCTTCTTCACTTAAACTGCAGAAGAGACTCTTACGAAGATACAGGCTGAGAAAACGGATCACATCCAATACCATAAATGGCAAGTTGAATATCAAGATCAAGCATAAGTGTTCACTCCTACATCGGTGAAGGAACTTGTCAAGATAATCAACAGGAAGAACAAAACTTCTTCTAGGCTGGATGAGGTGTCTTCGTTGATGTTGAAGCGATGTTATGAGGAACTTATAGAACCTCTAAACCATATTATCAATCTTAGTTTCAACCAAGGCCACATCTGCTCCAAGAAAATGAAGTCATAAAGTGGTCTCTCTTCACAAGTCGGGAAGTAAATACGAGCTGGGCAGTTATAGGCCTATTTCCTTGGTTTCAACTTTCTTGAAGTTGATGGAGAAAGTGGTTCTGTCCAGAATAGTTGACCACCTAGAGAGGAATGGTATCGTCCTGGATAAGCAGCATGGTTTCATCAGCAATAGATTCACATCTACCGCCTTTGGTTTCTTTAGTTGAGGACATGATAGACAAACTTGAGGGAGGTGAGACCGTCAAAGGCATATTTCTCGATCTAAGGCCTTTGACTGCCTAAGTCACAGTCTGATCCTAGCCAAACTCACTGCCCTTGTCTTTGAGGAGAGGGCCCTTGCATGGTTTCAAAGTTACCTCAATGGTAGAGATCAAGTTGTTGAAATCAAGCAAACCAAGAACAATATTTGCACTCCTGTGAGATCCAGCAAACTTGTAGTAAATATAAGTGTCCCTCAGGGATCAGTCTTAGGCCCTGTGCTGTTTGTTCTCTTCTCGGCTGACTTTCCCGCCTGCAAGTTCCTCTCTGCAACATGGTCATGTACGCCGACGACACGGTCCTCAACACATCAAACAAAAATAAGGAAAAGCTTGAATCGTAGACTAAGCACCTCAATTTTGGAACTCTGAAGGAAGAGGTATCTGCTTTCCTTGATATTGATCGGGTTGAGGTCACGAAACATCTGGGAGTGGTGATCGACAGCATGCTGACTTGGTGGGAACACCTGGATGGGCTCTGCAGCGGTCTCAGTAGTGCTCTTTTTGCTCTTTGAAGAGTGGAAAATATACCTCTCCGGAAGCCATTATGACTATACCTACAACTCTTTGTTTGAGAGCTGGCTGCGCTATGGGATTGTGCTTTGGGGTGCAATCTGCAATGCAATCTGAAGCGTGTGCTTACCATCCAGAAGAATGCGGTGCGGATGATTGCTGGTCTTGGTTGGAGGGACAGCTGTAGAGAGAGCTGTAACTGTCGTAAATATTTACTTACTAGAGGTGATCTGTTTTGCTGCCTCAGCAAATCCGCAACGTGTGGACGTCCGCAGAGACGTCCACACCCACAGCACTAGGAATGCCTCGAACTTCAACCTACCAGCACATAATACTGCAAGATTTCAACGTAAGCCTACGCCGGAGCAAAGCTCTTTAATGCTTTGCCGGATGAGGTGAAGAATACTAGACCCGAGAAGCAGAAGATGCTATCGAACTGGTTGATGTCACACCCTTTCTACAACATCGAGGAGTTCAAGGGCTGGAAGAATAACTCTGTGTAAAGCAATATCTTAATACGCTTTTCCAATTTTGTATAATTACGCCATTTTCAATATTGATGATTGTAAAATAAAGATCCTCTCTCTCTCTCTTATAATTTTACTTCAACTTCAGGCAGCTCATCATCAGGTTCATGGTTACAAGAAAGGACAGTGATATTGACATGGATATGTCTTAGTTCTGGAGAGGGTGTTAGCAATTTGCAAGACCAAAATTTGAAACAACGACATCTTATGGTTATAACAAAATTATGTCAATGTTTCAGCTGTTTAGGGGAACTGAAAACATTCCCTTTAGACATATCCATGATCTAACCTACTTCACACAGGGAAGAAAATACAAACAATTTTACACGAGTTTCTTCCATAGAGTTCAAAAAGTAATAGTTAAAATCATCAAGAAAAGCAAGTGATCATTAATATGTTTATGATAATGCCTCAATTGCAGCTGTTAACTAGAGTCCAGTCTGGCAACACTGCTTCAAGGTTTTCCGTCTGCTCTTGTTTAGTTTCTGATTCTGTTAATTTTGTTCTGCTTCGCACTCGCACTTATCGGCACTCGTTCCTCGTAGTCTTCGCACGAAGTAAGAAGGAGACTGACATTTGCTGTTTTTCGTTTAGTTATTTGAAGTCTTAGGATTAATGTTTGGACTTAATTCGATTACATAAAACTCTTGAATGGCGAGCAATAAACCTAAAGTGTTTTTGGGTTTTGAAGATGAACAAATCACTCAGAAATTTAAGTCTGCCGTGAATTTTATGACCAATAAAGTTGGTGGAAAACCTGTAAGTTTTAGGTTAGGTTATTATTGATTAATAATGATTTAAAGGGCACACATACAAATTATTCCTTCAATGGCAATAATTTAAATGTTATCTATTGTTAATTTCAAGCTTTTATAGTTATTTATCTCCAATAAATATATGTTATATGTATTTATTTATTATCTTATATTTTATTTCTCACAGGTCTCATAACAATTATACGTAACAGTTAAATAACTTACATTCTATGCGTATACATTACATTCTATATATTACACTTAATGTAATGAATTTACTTTTTAAAGTAAAACACATTTTATTTTCGCACCAATATTTATTTATCATTTAGATAATTAGAGCTGCATTTTTTATGTGGCTTCTACTTATCAAATCCCAGTCAAGGTAATTTCTTATGGGGTGTCAGTCATTAAAAGAACGTAAGTATAAGAATATATTTTTCGTAAGAATATAAGTAAAAATATTGTATACTAACAATACTCCTTTATTCTCAAATTACTAAGAAGTCTACCTCTTTAACGTACACAAAATAGAAAATAATATTTATAAAAAAGAGAAAAGGCCTACCTTATCTTAAATACAATTACACAGGACCTTTAGGATCCAGTATAGTCTTGTTATTACCATACTAAATGTTGCTCTATTGTTAGGTATGGTAGGTAATTAGTTGAATTACCTAAAATTGAATGATAGGTTGGTTCAATATTGAACAGGTAACTCTCATAGTAAGGTTGAGGTTAATTAGTTAGTTAGAGGTAATTAGGTTAATTAAGGTTAAAATTAGCATGCAGATGTTCTGAAAACATTTTATAGCTTATCCTTTCTACATGCTTATGTTAAAAAATAATTATTTTTATATTAATTAAATAATAAAACAAATTTTTAAACCAATTAATTGAATAAATCAATCAATGCACCACGCCATTAAACCATAATGTTTGAGGCCTTTACTTCATGATATGAATTTTAGGATTGGATTGAAAACAAGCCTACTGCCAATCCGTTGTGTCAGCTGTGTGGCTTAACTTTGCCACTGATTGTCCAGATTTACGCACCTCTAGAGAAATCTCCTTTTCATCGTACTTTGTACCTATTTGGTTGTGTTAATCCAAATTGCTGGAACCAGAAAGGAAGGTATGTTTCATGTAAATATAGGATGTTATTTTAAACTATAATGACCTAAGTAACAAATAAAACTAAAATCTCCGGTTTACATGTTTTATTTCTTACTACTTAGCAGTAATTCTAATAGTAGGACTACTATTAGAATAGTATTAGTATAGTAAGCTACCATGCTTTCAACTTGAAGACAAAGACAGGATCCCCATGGAAAATTTTGAAATTATTAACATTGTAGTATATTTAGGACAATTAATTATGATCACTTTTACACCTAAAAGGTATTTTTAATAAGAGATAATATTTAAGTTATATATCAGTGATTAAAATTGACAGCATGAAATTAAATTTGAAAATTGTATAAAGCTGGGACTGACTCTGCTATGAATTCATTTGTGGTGACTGCCCTGTCAAAGTTTTATCTGAAAATAAGTGTATTTTGTTTGAGTAGGTTTTATTATGTCCTGTGCACATGTACAAACATGTTATGATCATATATTGTGAGGACATTTTCTGGTGGATTAATAGATACTTGCAACTGATGATGAATTCATATAAAATTATAATTGAGTAGCCTACTTTTGTCGTTCAATCCAAATCTATTAAGTGGAGGTCACATTTAGGTACAATAGTAAATACAAAAGCTTCATACTATTCTTTGTTGTGACATATTTCTGGCCAACAACATCATATTATAAAACCACTATATTTATACAGTTCTACACAAACAAAACACTTGTTTGACAGAGCGGCTTCAAATTGCAGGGAGGGCTGTTAGGTATAGAAGGATTTGACTTTGACATATTTTTAGGACAATGAGAATTGAAATGTTTCTATCTCAACCTCAGTATTAACAGCTCAGTCTGAGTTCTGACTAGGACCAAACATGTTTTAGGAAATTTGTATAAACGTATCAAAAAACTTCCTGTTGAATCAAGAAAATTTACCGAAGGTGGCTAGAATGTTTTCTTTAATTACCTTCTGCTTTTTGCTAAAAACATTTTTACTCATAATGATTAAATAAGGACCAAATAAAATTGATTTCAGCTGGGTATGTCTAAGAAGTCAAGCCCTCGATTCAAAGTCAGAAGAAACGGAATCCGACCAACAAGAGATGACTGCTCAAAACTTTGACTGGTGTGAAGGTGCCGACAATTGGGAGGATGAGGAAAATGGAAATTTCATCCAAGGAGTGAACAACGATCCTAGTGTGATCAATGGTAACTTAAGCAGCAGGTTGGAGGGGTTGTGTGTGGCAGGTGGTGGAGAGGAGGCGGCTGAGGAGGTTTCGGCTGCAGGAGCTATGTGTAACCCCCTGAGCTATTTGGCCACAGCAGAGATAGAGGGAGATGAAGGGGAGGTAGTCACTATTGACACCCCCACTGCTGCTCAGACTGATGTTATAGCACTCTTCGACAAAGTTAAACCAGTTCCACAGGTCAGATTTTATTTATATATATATAGTGTCATTTAAAAGTTTTTGAAAAATTAGCTTAAAACTTCAAAATATATTAATGTTCATCTTAGTCAACAAATATCAAAAAATCCAAATGTAAAAACAATAAAAAAATACAGAGTGAGAGTAGTTTTCTAGATTTTTACACTCATCCCAACTGCTCATGCTCATAATAGTAGGCTTTCTCATAATAGTATAATTTTTTTATTTCATAACATTTGTATGAATTGAGTAATGGTACTTTTTGGTTGGAGATATTCTTTTAAGATTTCATTCAGATCTACGTTTAGAATTTATTTTTAGTGGCGAGCTTAGAAAGTGTTATTTATTAATTCACTTATCTCAGTTTATTGGATGCACCAGTGATTAAATTATAAAGTTTTACTATCCTTGGTATCTTTTTTTTAATTAGCTGAGTATAAAATATTTTGTAAAAGAGTTGTATAAGTTTGTCGTAGTCAACGTTGCTCCTGTCACATGATCCCTATTAGTATCTATCGCCCGAATTCTGGCAACTCCGCAAGCTCTACTTTACCCTTTTTTTTAAAGGTTTACGATCGATTAAACGGAATTACATCATATACCAGGACATCATATTCAGGAACTTTTAGGCTTAATGTTTATAATAAACGTTTGCCGTTTCACACCTGTTTTGAAGGTCTGTGAGTCTTTATTTACCTACGCAGCTGGTTATTATTGCACATTTTTTTATGAAACTTTGTTTACGTTGTTGTTTGTTTACACCCCTAAAATGTCTGATGGTTTGCGTTCTAGTGATATTAGGGATTTATCAGATGGTAAGTTAAGTGAAGTGGATGATTGTAGACCTCTAAAAGCCAAAACACAAAACAAAAAGTGGCATAAAACTGGTAAACGTTGCAAGAAGGCGTCATTTTTCTTGCACATACTCTTAGGAATTTTTAAGGGATTTTTAAGTTTTGTTGTAAATAGTGGTTTGAAGCTATATAAACTATATATTTTCTTTATCACAGTAAAATTTCGAACAAAATGTATATTTTGGAATTTTGACATAGTGTATATGATGAACTTACATGACTTGTTAGGGAGCAGAAACTTCTTTTTTAAGAATATCTTGATTTGAACCTATGAGGATGATACTTACTAAAAAGCTAAGACTAACATTTACTACATTTTCTAATAGTCTATTTTATCTTCTGTAAGGTAATCTACAACATTATATATGTTGTGGTGTTTCATGATTTTTTGTGCTAGATGCACAAAAAACATGAAACAAAACTGCAAATTTGCCAAAAATCACTTGACATTATGAGTTATTGTAATGGATACTTAGAGGGTTAAAAAGCAATATCTTTGTAAAATAAAGATAGAGCTAGTTATATTGCTTCAGGTTCCTTCAGAATCCCTTCAGTTTGTGAGCTTCTTCATAAGCGTCAGCGAGGAAGAAGTCGGTAAGACTGTGAGCCCTGTGAATGCCGAAGTGTACCAACACATGGTGGTTGACGAGGAGGTGAACTCGGCTATTAACAAGTCCACAACGGAGACGGATGCAAATGCCGGCGAGACTGGTGAGAAGTACGAGAAAACCCTCCCTCCGCACGGAGACAAACTGTTCCATCAGTTCATCACCAGGATACAGAGGAATCCTGGACAAATTCTAAGGTACGGTAACCTTACAAACAACTCAAGAAAAATAATTTTTCAGCTCTATGTGACATTTTGATTTAATTAATCATCACTTTGAGGTGATTTTATTCATCGAAAAAATCTTGTCAACTGAATACAGTACAACTTGGTTATTACGGCCTCCGCCATGAGGTCAACAAAGATATAACGTCATTTGTAGAAAAAGTCCTGCCAAACTTATGAGAGTTAACATTGATAACACCACAAATTGATCGTCAATTAATTCCAAAATGTCTTATATGCAGAAAAAGAATTTGGCTACAAGCAATAGAGTAGTATATTGAAACATCACAAATTGATCGTTAATAAATTCCTAAACGTTTTGTATGCAGAAACAAAATTTGGCTACAAGCAATAGAGTAAGCATACTTAAAACAATTAAAATGGCTAAAATGGGTGACAAATGTTACATAGTAGGCCTACTGTATATGAGTATTCATCAGTGACGCAAAAATCTATTTTTAGATACGGCCTTACCTCGAGCCTCCCTCCCTATTTCACCCCTTCACCACCTTCTCTACATTGCCATTGTCTTGTGTCCACACTGTGTATCAAGAAACAGTGTACTAAACAATTTCACTTTCTCCCCTTATACAGTACAGTAAACCCTCTGATATCCATATCTCTCATATCCAGACCCTCCGATATCCGGCTGTGATTTCTAAAGAATGCAAAAATTTAAAATTACTCTAGGAAGTCAATGTTTTTTAAACCAGTAGTCGCGAACGATGTTTGTAAGCCGCGGGTAGCGCACCGGTCGCCGAACGCGGGATTGAAGCCATGTGGACAGCGGTAATGTTCAAAAGAGGAGTGGGGAAAAAAGAGTCACCCTAGACCCGAGTGTCTGAGTCTCTAGCGCTACTGTCTGTATTCTGTGCTGTCTGGTGCAAGGTCACTAACTTACGAAACGATAAACCTCCCCACCCCACCTGTCCGTACCCAACCCAATAGCCAAGCCAACACATGACGTGTACTGTAGTGACACACCCGCCTCCGTGGTCAGTGTCGCTTTTGTTTTGTTACAGTGACCTAGTCTTTCTTGTAACATTTCGTTTTAGTTTCGGGTAGGAATAAGTTACTATGGCCGGAAAAAGAAAAAGGTTGTCATTATGATGGAGGAAAAACTTCAGGCATTGAAACGTTTGCAAGCGGGTGAAAGTGCAAAGAAGATAGCAAGTGAGATGGGAGTGAGGACTAGTACAGTGAGTGACTGGAAAAAATCCCGTTAAAATAGAAAAAAAGCAGTAGGCTAAAATTGTATTACTCAAGTACTGTGCCGCTTTGAACTGTATTACGTAATTTTTTGGTTTTTGATATTATTAAAGTGTTAGTATTACAACCAAATTTATGTTTTTTTAAATTTAATATCCGGATGTTTTATTCCTCTTTCATATCCGGATTTTTTGCTATCCGGATCGGCTGTCGCCACATTAGTTCGGATATGAGAGGGTTTACTGTATATGGAGAAAGTATTGTTTTCATCAAAATTTTCGAATTTGAGTTGAGAGTGGATATATTCATTTTGAGGTCCTCTGTATCCAAAAAAAGTGGGTTTCAATGTTATGTCTGTCCGTCTGTGTGTGTGTGTCTGTGTGTCTGGATATGTACAGAGCCAAAGTCTACCCTGTTTGTCCGATTTAGGTGGCATGTATGTGTACATTCACCGTATCTCCAGGTGTTTTTTTTTCAATTTTTGATTTTTAAGGGTAGTTCACCCCTAAAAACCCTTAAAAAATGTGAAAAATCCAAATTTCTCAAAAACGGCTCTATCGATTTTGATTAAAATTTGATAGTTTATAGTGCACAGACAGGGCCGGATTTAGGAGTATGCCGCCTGTAGGCTAAATCTAATTGCCGCCCCCCGCCCCCCCTTTTTTAGACTCACAGTTAATATACTCATATGTTATTTATTATACACATTCGTTTTATACAACAAATTATGGATACATTTATTCAAATTAAATTGTGCCCAGGTATAAAACTAAAAAAAACTTAAACAATAGTTCATTACTGGTTTATTTATTGACATTAAATACATATGTTATACAGGCTTACATAATACAAACATGAATAATTGTACAAACGCAAAACAGTATGCAATTTGTTTGGCTTAAGGCTTAAGTACATTCTATACTTTTGTACATGTTCAAAGCAACATAGTTTTCTTACGAGATTTTTTAATGGCAAACTCATTAATAATGTCCTCATATGACAGTGTTTTTGTTGTATTTGCCTCAATACACAGTAAAGAAAGGGAGTTTAACCTTTGTTCAGAAGTACTAGTTCTTAGGTAGTTCTTAACTCTTCTAAGGCAGGAAAAACTACGTTCTCCAGCACAATTTGTAGCAGGTATGCACAAACTTATCCTCAAAGCGATGTCCAAATTAGGGTACACATCTTCTAGGGAGTTAAATCTTAGAAATTTCAAAATTTCTTTTAACGATTGTCCTGGTGCTTGATCATTCCCCATAGCACAGTACTTTTGGAAGTGTATGCACTCTTCAGTAAAATCAGAATCCAAATCATTTGTGTAGATGTGGTTTAGATTGGTCGCCTTCTTTCTCAATGTCTCTTCCATGTCCCTCTGATCAGTCTTGTTATCACACTCACACAACTGAGTTAAGAAGTAAAATCTGTCTTGAAACACATCATAGGCCATTTTTCTTTTCTTAAACTCACAAACGAAAGAGTCTATAACTGTCACGAAATTTGTTTTCAGATCATCCCTGCCGGTAAAGTTTACTTCACCACTTTGGTCTTCGTCATCCCAAACTTTTCGTTTTGGTTGTCTTTTGTTGTCTTTCTCATACGACGTAGTTTGTGCGCTATATCCATAGCCAATTTCTCAAAGTCATCAAAATGGTTTCTCTGTTCCATGAAATATTCTTCTAGAGAACCATACAAATTTGTCACTGATAAAACATCTACAGTTTCACTCTGTATTGCTTTGCTAACTTTATGAATTCTATGAAGTACGGTGCTCCAGAAACATACCATGAAAGCGGTTTCAAACATTTCTAATCTTCGAAGAATTCCTTGGGATTCACATCTAGTCGTTGCTTTTTCTGTTGAGTCATTGGCTATTTCTGTCAAAGCAATGTGCACTTCTTCCCAAGACTCTCGTAAACTCTGGCATGCATCATCTCTAGCTGACCATCGAGTAGGACACACTTTTTTAATTGTCTTCTTCTGATAAGATGTACTCATAACGCTTGTTAAACATTCCCATCGCTTTGTAGAGCACGTAAAAAATACATATATTTCCTGAAGCAACATGAAAAATTTGCATGCTTCTCCACAAGATTCTGCAGCAGACGATCCAACAAGGTTTAGGGAATGTGCCGCACATGGGATGAATAAAGCTAAAGGAGCTTTTTCCTTTATTTTTGCTTGCAGACCATTGTAAACACCGGCCATATTTGAAGCATTATCAAACGATTGTCCCCTGCAGTCATCAATGTTTATTTTCAAATTTTCGAGCTCATTCATCATACTCTTAAACATTTCTACTGATTTATGGCCCGCTGATGGAATGAAAGTAAGAAATCTTTCACATGGCGCACCGTCACTTGTAACATATCTAACAGCAAGGACTAACTGGTCTACATGTGACAAGTCTGAGGTAGAGTCTATGATGAGAGCAAAGTATTTAGATTGTTTCAACTCTTCACAAATTACTTGCCTAACATTTTGAGCCATTAACTCAATTACCTCTTCGCAAGTCTTGGAAGAGAGATAATTTGTGTTGCCACTACCACAATTACCGTATTTTTCGATGTGAGTTGCTAAGAATGGATCAAACTCGGATATCAGCTCTAAAGCCATCAAAAAATTGCCATTCCTATTAGAACCAATTACCTCATTGTCACCTCTTAAAGCAAGGCCCCTTGATGTGAGGGCCTTAACGGCCGCTACAACTCTTGTTAAAACATTTCTCCAATAGTGTATTTCTTTGTCTAGTTGTTGTGTAAGCATACTGTCAACACGGTTAAGAGCAATTCCTCTCGATTTTAGAGTTATTATTGCGGATTTGTGTATTGGTGAATTTTCATGGTGATTTGCGCGATGTTCTCCATTTTTCCAATCTTTGAAACCGTCTTTACCATCAAATTGTGACCTTTCTTTGCTGTTAAATGTTAACAAGGTCCACAAAAAACTGATCCCTTACTTTTGGAGAAAATCATCCATTTCCTTTCATGGACTTCTCCATTTTTTAACTTTCGTTTAAAGAGAGATTTAGTCAAATATCTCTTTTGATCTTTGTACTCTCTTAAGCTGTTAGTGAAATCCAAATCTATGTTTTGGTCAAAGCCATTTTTTGCTATTAAATCTCTAGTAACATCGTTTAGGATCCACGAGGCTGGATCCTTATCTAATGTGTTAACAAATGTTTGCGAACTTACTTCTATTTCAGTAGGTTCTGGTAACACACCTGTTTTGGAACAACTTGGTCCAGTAAAAGCATAGTCGTTCCCTACTGAATCAACACAAACATTAGCACTTTCTGATTTCCCTTCCTTTTCATTATCATTCTTCTCCTCCACTGGCAAAACATTCGTTTTAAAAAACAAATCTAGTTTTTTTGTTTGTTTCACAACACGTTCTTGTTCTTGAAGTTTCAATTTTGATCGTTTTTTGTACTCGGCACCACTGAGTCTCTTCCTATTTTCACTCATAATGAACTGTATCTTCTTAAATTGAATAATTTAAGCCAGTAATCACAACACAATCATAACTACACAGGAGCAGGACAGTAAAAAACAAAAATATTACTGTATTCATCACCGATGACACCGACAGACAATGTTTCACCGAAACGTAAACAAGAGAGCAAGAGAGGTTAGGAAAGTTCGTAGTGACGATAGCGTACCGAGACTGACACTGACTTGGCTTACAGTGATGTCAGATCGAATCACTCACTCGGCTTACAAACTTACAGTGTTGTCAGATCGAACCACTGTGCTTGCGCCTTGCAGTGTTGTTAGACCAAATAACACGATATATGATAATTTGTGCTACAACATTATCTGTCAGGAGTAAATTCGAATTATGCTATGAAAAGAAAAGAATAAACATATTTCTATTTCCGTAAAATAATACGTAAAAATAATTTCTGATGAAGTTTCTGTTTTTAAAATAATCTAAATGCAAATTTTAAATTTTTTAGTAAATTGCCAAAGTGCCGCCCCTTAAAATTTGCCGCTCTAGGCTGCAGCCTTTTCAGCCTATTTAGAAATCTGGCCCTGTGCACAGAGTACTAAATAATTTGCCGACACCCGAATGTCTGTAAAAATGATGATTCAATAGTTATGAGCTTTTAAATGTAAAAAAAATCGATTTTCAGCGAAAACGATAAAACTAAAGTATAACTTAACTGGTAGCATTGAAACCAGCTTAAAAAACTAAACGAATAAGTATTTTGAACTATGTGCCTACGACTAACGGTTCCAGAGAAAAGTTAAATTTACTGTCCATGATAAACAAACATTGTCTGAAAGCGCCCAATGTTATTCTTATGGAGAATATTAAAAAATCAATTTCTTCCTTATTTTCCAACCATTTTCCATGAAACTTGGTATGAAGTGTAAGGTCAAATCACTCAACAAAACCAACTCAAAAAAGCCTGGTATTACTAGGGGGGTATTACTATTCTGCCCTATACAATTAGAAAACAATTAATTTAACTTTGTCTCTCTTGTTTTATTTTCAGAAATGGGATGATTGTTTTTGATACAATAAATTATTAAATTATATTTAGAATAACTTTAAAGAATATGATAGCTTTATTACAGACTAGCCAAAGTACCCGTTCTTCGCTCGGGTTAAAAAGGCTGAAAGGTGTAGGCTCTACTGATACATTTAAGTTATTGTTAATTAATTCTTCATTGTTTACAAAATGACAAAACACTAGTGTCTACACCATTTCAAAGTAACATCTGTCAAATATTGGGAGAGGATAAGGATTAATGTAACAGAGACAGTCGTCGGAAAAAACTTAAAATCTACCATTCCACTATTTCAAGTAATTCACTAATTTCGATCCAGCAGTTTATCTGAAAAATCAACTTTATTTCTTCTTCTTCCCGAACTGTCAAATTTTAGTGTTCACAGCTGTTCAAGTAGTTTTATGTTTTCATTCTTTGAAAATGTAAACATTGAAATTTAGGACGTTCATGGGGCGTAGCCCGAGGGGATTTTAAGGGAACTAATATGCCTATGTGTTGCATGAATTTAAGATCTACCTTTCTGTAAAATTTCAAACTGGTCGGTTCAGTATTTTTCGCATTTACTTGCCACAACAAACCCACAAACAAACATACAGAAACCATCTCTTCTTTATAATATTATAGATTATCTTATTTAAATTACCTAAGGGAGAAAGTATGTGTCAGTCTACTGATACCGTTTATTTAGATTGTATTGTGCATCTATTTAATATATTATTGTATTCGTTTGGTAAAAAAAATTAATTGTAATAAATATAAATATGTAAAATTTAAATATCACAGGTTAAAGTATGTGTGTATCATGAAAATCTAAACTTTTGATTATTTATGTGGTATTGATTACGGTAATAACCCTGTTTTAAAGTCACTTTAATTTAACCTCAAAAGTCATATTACAGAATTTATTTATATAATCACACTATAAATTGGTTTTAACCAATTCATAATGTACTGTATCATTAATATAGGTAGATTATAGTAAAAAATTGTTATATTAGTATCATCCTTCAAATCATTGTTATTGTTTTATATCCTTCTATTAGAGATACATTATGATATTCAGCCCGGTTTTAGAGTAACTAATAATTGAATTAATGGTATCGAATAACATGAAAAATTACAAAAATATATAATTAATTATTAAAAATAGTTTACTTTTTTTGTTTGGTTTTATTTCATTGTACTATTTAACGCCTATACCGAAACATCGGTCTGTGAGACCGGTAGATAACTTATTTTTTTTCAAATCTAATACAGCTACAGCTATCAACTCCACAATAGCTTCCCAAAGTACTCTTGTAAGTAACATATTAAAATTCTGTTTGATTTCCTTCACTAACTTCTTCTTTAGACCTTTACAAGAATTTGTAAAAATTTCCAGTCTGATAGACTGGGTGTTTTGGTTAGCAAGACACAGAATACTCAAAGGCGTAGGTGATCATTAACATTGTTTAAATGAGAGCTGGTCTCTCAGACCAGTAGCTCTGTTTAGATAAGTGTTTTTTTTGTTAAAGATAAAAGTAACAGTTGTAATAATTTATAGATTGATAAAGTAAAAATTATATTCATAGTTTGTTAACTGACAATTCTTATATAATTGCAGAAATAAGTACCTCTGAAGCCTTGTGTTTCTATTAGCGTTTTACAACACATTTCTCGGTAAAGTGTTAGAATAACTAGAAACTAGAACTATATTCTATTTGACACCATTAATTTTTCTTGAGTTACAATTGTCACCATGCACCATTCATTACACCACTATAAAATATGTTTATTTTCAAAGAGAATATTCTATTCCATAGGTACATCAGGGATGGTGGCTCCCCTTTGTTCCTTTACCCACCAGCTGACGTGCCGCGATATTGTCAGCACTGCCGTGGGGAGCTGGTATTTGAGTTGCAGTTGTTGCCCACTCTGATCTCCCGACTGCAACTCGGCGGTAGCGGTACTGGTCACATTGAGTTTGGCTCGGTCTACATCCTTTCGTGCCAAAAGAGCTGTTGGAATCCAGAGGACATCACTCGAACGGAACACGTTCTGGTGCAACGGGAAATGTAGACAGTCGTAGTGAACCCCTTATTATCTGTGATTTAATCTATGCTTCTTTAAGCACTTCCAACTTTTGTGAGGCAAGTTCTTTTTATTTTCTTTTCACAGTTCAAAGGCCTAATCTTGTATACGCTTTTGTTCATTTAAATAGGTTTTAACCCTTCAAGCCTGGAAATTTAAGAGCGCTTCCAACACGTCCAGGTGGAACTCTTTTGGGATTTGGACCAGCTACTACCAGCAAACCTGACCTGTAACTGATTGGTGGCGACATTCTGTAATCCAGCTACTTGGAGGTCACGAATTGTGGATAGTTGTGAGAGATGGTCAGTGGATGTAGTGTTCTCTTGTGTCGATTAACGTCCGCACTATTGAATACTGCATTAATCCACAAAGACCATCCTCATAATTAGACCAATTCGTAATTCAGAGGCTGTGGTTCGGATTCCATGTTAAACTGTAGGTCCATTAGTTGCCATCGGCTGTTGGGCTATTAATTAACATTCCTGTCTAAGGAACATGTCAGTCAGTAACAAGACTACAAGATCGCGCCACAATCATCCTACATTCATTCCTCATTCATACTTGGCTTAAAATATCTACCTGGATAGGTCGCCATTTCAGTTAAAAGTATAAAGTATAAAGATAACTGTTCATCTAACCATAATGAAATTTAATCATCGTAAGTCAATTACAAACTAATATTTTATTGAAAAAGTCCAAAAATAACCTAGTTCTAGGCAGTACTTACAATGTCAGTTTACCATAAAATGTCTTCTTTCTATTTCAAATTTTCTACTAATTTTCCATTTCATATTTACTATTGTGACAGTACACTTCGCTAACAAAACATGAAACACCTGTAGCGGTAATAATAATTATTTCAGTTTAAAACACTGTCAAACTAACACAAAAACATTGCCTTCCTACATTACATCACACAACTGTAAACAAACAACATACCAAGTGGTTATCCTTTTTTCGCAATTTAATGTTAAAATAAATTTTTCTCAACTAGTCATACTTTTTATCCACAGTTGATCTAAGTAATTTAGTTCTTATTTGTTCTTTTGCCACTCTAATCTGCAACTGGTCTGCACACAGACTATATCTGCACATGCAGACTATTTCCTTAATTTTTATATTTATTCAATTAACATTTTTATTTTGTTTTACTTAAGCAATTCTGGATCCATGAATTTTATTTTGTTGGAAATAAAGTCTATTTCATTTCATTTCATTATCGTCTGCTCTTCCAGCTGAGATTTGTTTAGTTTTCCTTCTTTCAAAGACAGCAGAATGGCAAAAACAATTATGGTAGAAAGGCAGACAGCATTATCGAATATTGAGAAGCTCCAAATAGTTCTAAAAAATCTTGTAAGGTAGCAGAAAAATACAGTACTGACAAAAACCACAACACGGAACCGCTGGTCGTGTGTGTAGCATGGCAACTGGCAGGGGGCGTGTCATTGACACCGTGCACACAGTAAGTCGAACGGAGTTGAAGGGTTTAATCTTTTGTCTGACACAATCAACTTTTTGGTATAGCCATTTCATTTTTAAATTGCAATATTCTTCATTTACTGAGTGTATACAAATAAACCCTGCTCCCCAATATAACTTTAGGACATGGATAGAAGGAGGTCCCTTGTAACCTGTTTACTGCCAAGTCTATTTCAGGTTCAGGCTAAATACTGGAGTGGAGTGCCAAACACGATTGTAGGTTTTTTCAAGTTATATAATTTGTTGTATTTGTTTAGCTTAGTGAAACAGCTTCCAAAAAAAGTACCACTTATTGCTAGAAAAAATTTGTACCAATCAAACTAGCCTATTTTGGCGTATTGGGAGCCTATTTTTGTAATGGCTTTTTTTAAAACATCTATTAATTTAAAAATCAATAACTGCAGTTTTTGTTAAAAACTTAAATGCTTTACTAACATTTTTTACCTATATTGATAGTTCCACTATTGTTTACCATTATTTATTGTTTTATCTATAATTATGTAAGTTGAATGTTTAGTTAAACATTTTTACATTTGGCTATTCACACAAAGTGAATCACCCTATCAAGAGAGGGCTCAATTGAAATGTTTTGAGAGGGGAGGGTCTCGAAGAAAAATAGTATTTCCTAAAAGTTACTAGCAAATAAGACACTACATACGTTTTGTGATGAGAAGGATAATTATCCATCCCAATTTTAAATACAGTTAAGTGTGGTTTATCCGGAATTATGTGGCGGGGTCCCGATCCGGGTAGCTGAAAATCTGGATGTTCTGAAAATATAGGACCACTATGGACATCCGCGTCGCATAGACTACGATCGTGAATTGCGCCTGTAATATTAGTGCTGCAGACTGCATATATTGACATCTTTACAACAATATAGCCGTAAAATATCGCAAGCGTTTAGCGTGTTAAAAATTTGTTATTCATTTTATTAAAAGTTAAAAAGTTATTATTAGTTTTAGGTAGGAAGTAAAACACTCTTCTGACGTTATAACAACCTTCTTCCTTCTATAACAACTCATGACCACAAATTCAGTTAGCACTTTGACCATAAAAATAATTCCGAAACTAACAACCACTGCACATTTAACTTCCAACAACTACACTTTGACAGTTCAGTATTGAGATGTCAAATAGATTCACTCACGCATGCACCAAGTGATTGTAAATCTAGTCTCAAGTGCTTGTAGCGCTCCTCTTGGAAACATTCCTAATATACAGAGTATGTGTTCATCTTGTTACGCATTCATTGTTAGTAGCACTTGCCACGTACAGCAAGGTTCTGCAGTTGCGCCTGAAATTTTGAAGAAGCTTGAGATAAAATTCGCAACTTAACTGTTTTGTTTTTCAAAACCCGATTCCAGATGATTAGGGTCCGGATGATCCAGACTTTACTGTACCTCTTTGTTCATATTAAATCATATATTTCGGCTTATTTTTAAAATTCAAATAGAATTAATTTCAACAAAATCAATTATTGGCTTAGGCCATTTAAACTTTTTATTGTTAGACTAATTTAAAATATTTTTCATAATTTTTAATGCTATGAGAAAGGATTTAGCTGCTATATAAGGCCATTCCAAGGTCTTGTCTAGAAGAAGAAAAGAGGGGCTGTAATTTCCCTTTCCCCTCCCGTGGATAGCCAGTATTTTCAGATATAGTATGTTTTTTTTAGAACACTATGTTAAAAAACAGATCTAAATAGTAGATACATCTAAAAGGATATTCGCTTAGGGGAGCGTGCTGTTTTAAGGGTAGAGTGCGGGGCTTTGCTGCCCAAAGTCCCGGGTTCAAATCCCGCCAATCGCCAATGGCTTTTCGCAATGTGATAATGCCTTCCAATAAAAAAAATAATAAAAAAGGTATTCACACCTTTTAGGAAACAAGGAATCTTTACTACTTGCCGCATAATGTAAATATGTTTAACAACAAGGTTGGCATTTGCTGTTAAACTCGGTCCTACATGATTGCTGATTACACCTTGCCTTCACTAAAGGTACGCTAGGAAAAAAGTGGAATGAGTAAAACCTTGATTTTTTTTCTTTAGAAAATTTATTTCTTTTCATTTTAATAGCTTTATTATCTAATTTTTGACTATCAAACGTTATTAGAAGTTATTCAGTTTTTTGTTCCCTATTTATCAGTCACAACAAGGAAGATAGGACTTTTCCTCGGGGAGGAGAACTGGCCTTATAATAAACTAAGTGATGAGTTACGGCAACATCACAGAATTTCCATCTGAGACTGAAACTCTTTTTGTAGCTGTTTCTTTTGTTTTTTTGAAACTTATAATTTGTCAAGATTAAAATATCAGTGTACCTATATAACATCATATCCTCTTACTAGGTGATGAACTACTGTATATAGTTGATAGTTAATTTTAAATCTCAAGTAAATTTTTAGAGCTACGAAAGTTATATATTACTTGAATGTAAAGTGAATTGTTGACATATACAAATAAATATAGTGATTGTTATCTGTTACAATATTTCTTTAATGGCAGTTAACTGTTAGCTTAAGGAATTTATTATTTTGCTATTACCTTTCTTTATTATTTTATCCTGGAATATTAAGGTTTGGATTATTCTTAATATTTTTCTGTTTGTGTGTTGCTGAAACCCCTGAATTTGTAGCATAACTTTATATCAGTTATGAGTTGTAAATTTGTTTGAAAGAATGTGAATTGAGTGTAAAATAAATTAAAAAAGTAGTTTTCAAATTAGAATCAGTAATTATACTAGAAGATAAGATAAAATGTTGTAGCATTATAAGAGAAAGCATAAGTATGAGAATAAAATGAAGATGAAGACAGTGTCATTAACCCGCCGTTGGTCAAGATCACATGTGTTATGCACTTGGTCGAGGGATGAGCGCTGCTCGCCTTTTTAAACGGCTTATTAACAAATTATGTTTCACAAATTTTCGAATAAATTTAGTTATGCCACTTTTGTTTAGCTATTTTTCTAAACCTTATTTCACAATAAAAAATTTAAAAAAACTCAAACTTTTAAGTAAACAAACAAATAAAACTATTTTTAATTATTTAAAACACAGGAAGCTATGAAAAAGATATCTTGGTAATACTCAATGAATTATAACAATTGCAAAATAGTAAAAACCCATTTTTATTAATAAATTATGATGCCTTAAAGGCATTTTTAGTTGTATTTACTGCACTGTACTCGTCACGAAACAAAGCAATATAAGACATACTGAATGTCTTTTAACCTCCCCCATGGTATCCCCCCACTACTAACCCCTTAACTACAGGTAATCCGAGTTTCAGGCTGATATATATTACAAACTCCATGTTTTTTAGAAACTTAAAATGAAATGTGAGTGCTGCTGCGCTCACCCCTCGACTATCCGTGGGTTAATTCAATTTATCAAAACAGTGATTATCCAAATAACAGGGACTTGGATTGGTTTTGATAACAGTAAACTTCTATGGTTACTTTGGACATGATGTTATCACTATTGAAAAAATATTTTGATAGGTGGTGTTATTCACTTGAATGACAATGAAAAACACACTGTCATGCTAAGTAGACAGATTACCACCTTTCTAAATATAAAGATAATTACAAGATTCCAAATATAATATCTGACCTTGCAAGGATTCCTGAACACAGTTTTTTTTAACTTCTGATGAAATAAAAAGATGAATCAGTTTTGTTCAGTGTAGATAGTGGTATGGACAACTGAGTTTTGAGAACCTAGCACTGTATTTTGTCAATCTGATAGTTAGTGGAAGTGGTTGGAATGAAATCTTCTGTGCTACCTGTACTCTCTTCTATTTTTCAATTATTTGCACTTCAATGTGCTTCAATCTGAAATCTTGTTGAAAAAATTGTTAATATAGATAGATATTCATGATGCAGGTTGGTAATCAGAGATCATATGTATCACAGTCTTGCTTTCCTGCTTGCTTATGCTTTCCACTGATGCTCTCTAACTACCCTTTTCGGTTAATTTTTGTTTATATAATTCGAGTTGTACAATCAGAATTTGTAGATTATTGTACTAGTGTCAGAAGCAGTTCCAGTATCCAATAATTGGTTCTTGAAATAGCAGGTGATTCTGATATTCACTATAAATTTCATTCTTTCACTTTGTATACCCTTTGTTTTTTTTGTTTTTTGTTACGTAATACTGTATCTACCTTGGGCTGTTCCTTCTACTATTTTACTACAATACTATTTTTCATGTGGATAGAGGAAAGAAATCATTCTTGTCTGTTTGATCCTATAAGTTTATCCTTACTGAAATGGAGAGGTGGTTGCTCTAAAAATTGTCAATAACCACCTCTCTATTTTATGAGGAATACAGTTAAACCTCACTAACTTGACACTTTGTGGACCCAGAGCTTGTCGAGTGATCCAGAACATGCAATTTTTCATGGGTTGTAATTAATTAATACATATTAATACATAAAGACCTTGAGTTTTACATATAAATTTATTACAGTACAAGTTTTGTTACATACAAGCCTTTGAAGAAATTTTAATATTAAATAATAAAACTAGATGTTCCGAAAAAATGCTTAATCATTGTTTTATTTTCAATGATACAACATTCTCCCTCGATAACTAGCTACCCCACCTCCATGCCTGAGTCTTTGACCTTGAAACAGTCTAAAGGCGCGCATTCCACAATCTTGAAAATTTGAACACACTAGTACTAAATATAGGAGTTTTGTCAGCTGTTGACTGTCGAGTTACCGGGTGTCGAGTTAGTAAGGTTTTACTGGATGAATCTTAACATATGATTTGGTTTTCTTAAAATAAAATTTTACTCACTTACAGTAGCTCAGATCCATCGAGGAACTTGTTTTGACAATATATTTTGTAGTTTATTTTCAGTGTTTAATGTATGTATAGAATATTTTTAGAAATGAGTTTTTTTCTGCAATGGAACATAATTGTAAACTGATCAATCAATCATTACTGTTACAATAAATGTTTTAAAATAAATAATTTCCTCTAAATGTTATATTGCTAATAGATTTTAATATTAGGATGATTACCTTTAGAGTTTAATCTACAATGTTAAGTAAAGGTGTACACAGATCTCATTTACAGATTTTGATATCGGCTTTTATGTAATATTAAATAGGACTGTAGTAAATACAAAATAAAAAATAATTTGAATCAATTAAAAATGATTAAATTATATTTGTTGTAATTTTTAAATGTCCTACTACTTACTAGGGTTCTATTGTTAAAAATTTCTCAAAGTATGGTCCACAGACCCTTAGGTTTCTGTAAATACATTTTAATTCAATTTATTTTTAATTACTCACATCAAAAGCTCCTATTTCTGAAATTAACAGTTTTGGTTTGTATTATGAAATACATATGTAGCAAGCTCAACACATGCCTATGAGCAGGGAAATATTATTAAGGTAATATTGAAAAAACCTGCTAGTCATTACTTAAAATTAAACAAAAGTTTACTGTACAGGTTCAATTGAATCCCTAAATGTGAGAATTAAAAAATATGAAGTTAAAGTGAAAGGATTCAAGTTTCTGAAATCAAATGTATGTGTAGTTACATGAATAACATAGATAGTGATTATTTATTATTTTGTTCCTTATTAAAGATGTTTTTGAATCAAATGAAGACGAATATATTCGTTGATAGCTAGCTACTCAAACCACTGTAAGAAGATGATGATTTACTTGAAGAAAGTGATGACAGAGATTATGATTTTGAGAAGTGAGTGATTCTTTGTTTGATTTTCATTATTGGTGATGGTGGATTTATGTTATTTAGATTTTTACTGCGGATATTTTCCATCATGATTTTATGTCAAACAAAGTTTCACGACGTTTCGGGATCTGGAATCTGATCCTGTCCTCAGATGAACTAATATCTAAAACATAATAACACATAATCTGAACTAAGCGGCTAAAAAGCTGAAAGCATTAAAGTTTAAAGCAGTCAAAAAACTTACAAACAAACCATTCACTAACCATTACACACAGAAGAAACATAACTTGTCCACTCGTCATGGAGACTCAAAGACAACTCCAGCAGTTGTCAGACAACTGCTGGAGTTGTCTTTGAGTTGTCAGACAACTGCTGGAGTTGTCTTTGAGTCTCCGCATTATATTTATTTGTGTTATGTTTTAGATACTAGTTCGCCTGAGGACAGGATCAGATTCCAGATCCCGAAACTTCATGAATAAACTTTGTTTGACTTAAAATCTTGTCCGCAGTAAAAATCTAAATAACAATTGAGTGATCACAATACAGACCAAAATTAAGGAACCTGCTAGAATCCACATAGCAACAAAATAGGGAGACAAAAGTGGTGTGTTATTTGTTTACTGTCGGGTACATTAATAAGAAACATACAACAAACCTATGACACCGCTGTTTTGAAAACCCTGCCCATATATATATATATATATATATGGTGATGAGGATGAAGATATGTAAACACTTAGGATCACATTTATGAGGAAGTAAGTTTAAAATTTTACATTCTAAGGAAGAGATCTTAGAATTTGCATTGTTGAAATTTTCTATTTTTAAATAGGGTATGCTGAAGAAGTAATTGACCATAAGCAAATTAAAACATACTCACTATAGTATACCATTTTGAGCAAATTATGTAAAAAATACATAAGGCTATAATCACTTATGTATGTATATAAAGCTGTAAAATAATGTAATCACTAATTTATGATTTTTATTGTAATTATCAAAGCGGTATTTTTGACTGTGCACATTTTTGACTGTGCCGAGCATATAATTAACAATGAGAGGTGGGAGTAACAATAATTGTATCCAATGACTGAAAACTAATGTCAGCATATAATTTTATTGCTGAAGTTTTGTTATCCTGTTTCTATGATGAATATCATATGTTTAAAATCTCCCGCCACAGAGGAGTAAAACTGAATTCTTCTGTCAATAGATTACATCCAGCACCTGCTCTGTGCGCAGGTGCAAAGAATTAAAATGAAATAGATTTTCTTGGAAGGAAAAGAATATGAGGCGAATAACCATTTCATCTAGTTCTAACAAATCGCCACAGATAGCAGCACAGTATATAAAGTGGATTTTAAAGTATTAATTTATATAATGACTTTTTTCAAGCTGAATAAGCCTAAAAATATTTTTATAATTCCATCTCGATTGAATAGCATTATTTTTTATGGTTTCATATCGCTATTTTAACAATTTAAGCATATTCTCAAACAAAACGTAGGTATTCCATGAAACTTGCAGTCAGAGAGCTCTGTCGGCAGACCACTGAAACTAGTTTTACGCAGTACAAGACCCTTTGTACGCAGGTCAGGTCCTCAGATTAGTTAGTACACCAACACCTAAGTGAAATCGGTCCGTGTTGTGCTGCCTTTCTTGGTGAATGCAGATATGTTTTAAATTTATTTGAATCATTGGTTTATACTCTAAATTGATGTAGAATGAGTCGTATAATGATCCAAAAGTGTTTACTTCTCGCTGTTTACCTAGGATGTGCAGCATCTACAACAAAAGGTCCCTTAGAATCATTCGCTAATGGAGGTGGGTTTTCGTAAAGGGAGTTGTAGAATTACCATCTCAGTTTAGTTTATTCTTTATATAATTTTTATTTTAATCCATTTGTTTACACATCCTTGTTTCTTACACCATTTTAAATAAATACAGAATTCTTATGCATACTTAATTCTTATAAATATCACGATAAACTTGTTTTATTGCACAGATTTTCCCATCAAGAAGAATTAACATCGGGGGTTGGTAGGGTTCATGACTCAGCTCCATTCTAGTTTTAAATGACTTATATTTAAATTTAATGCTCGGGATTATAGTAAATAAAGAATGTTATCTTAAAAACGCAACTTAATAAATCATATGTGTTATAAAAGTATTTTTACTATTAATGAATTGGTTTAAGAGTTACTGTTGAAGTTAAAAGGCAAATTTTTCTTGACAAGCAGAACATGATTTTTTAACTCACGATATTTTTAAAGTTCCTTTATTTAATTTGTTATTAAAATGTTAAGTTATTTAAGTCTTAATGAACTGGTTTAAGTTTAATCAGTTGTTCTGGATTTTTAGGTGTAATCTGAACTTTATCTCCACTTGAATATCTTGTGAACTTGTTTGTTAATTCCTAATTATTCAACACCATAAAACTATATTTTAATTTTAGGAACAATCGGTGGGCTTATATGAACTTCATGAACATCATTAATTAAAATTAAGTACGAATCAGTAGCCCGACCTTGACTCTAAACAGGACAAGCTGGTTTTAAAGATTATTTTATACTGTCTATTTTAATGTTGTGCATGTTTTTTCTCATAAAATAAACAATGATGTATATTATAGTATACAAATAGCAGGTTATAAGTATATTGTTTTTACTTCAACTATGAAATCTAAATAATAAACCCAGGCATAGAACTTACCTCTTCTGAGAAATCTGCTGTGAAAACCAGTGTAAACCTAAACCTGTAATCTTGTTTAACCCTCAACATCAATTCCAGCAAGATTCTTTCAAGGGATTTGATAGATAGGTACTGGATTTGAATGCCTAGTGGCTTTCAAAGTTGATATTTAATGTATAGTCTAAATCCATAGTCTAATTTTTATAAAATTTTGGTCAAGGGTGCATTTTGATAGTAGGCCTACAGTAAAGTCTGGTTTCTCCGGATTAATTGGAAGGGTACCGATCCAAATAGTCAAAAATCCAGATGATCAGAAACTAATGAAAACATACCATTATGGACATACGGTACGCATCACATGGACGATCTTGAATAAAGCTTGCAATATTAGTGCTGCAGACTGCATATAAAGTTAAAAAGTTATTATTATTAGTTTTTAATGGGAAATAAAACGCTCTTCTGACATTAAAACAACATTCTTCGTTTCACAACCACTCATTACGACAGATTCAGTATGTACTTTGACCATAAAAAAATTCCCAAACAAACAACCACTGAACATCTAACTTTGACAGTTCAGTATTGAAATGTCGGATAGTGACTGCTCACGCATGAGCTAAGTGCTTGTACATTTAACCTTAAAATCAAACAGCTACTCTGTCAGTTCAATATTGAAATGTCTGACAGTGTGCGCTTCTGCATGCGATATTTGCTTGTAGCGCTCCGCTTGGAAACACCCCCAATATACAGAGTCGTTTCATTATGTTTCACATTCATCGTTAGTAACACTTGCAGCGTCCAGCAAGATTCTGTAGTTGCGTCTGAAATATTGAAGACGATTCAAATAAAATTCACATCTCAAGAGTTATTTATATAATTTTTCTTTCAAAATCCGATCTGGATATACCAGACTTTACTGTATATTGTCAGTTTTTAAATTTTTGGAATTTTAATATATATGGGTAATTTACCCAAAACGCCCTTATTAAGTGGAAAATCCTAATTTCACAACAATCACATAAATGACTTTGATTAAAATTTCATGGATTATAGTACTTTTACACCATCTGTCTGCAGAATTCAGTTAAAAAGTTATGAGCTTTTAAATGGTCGTCTGTGCACTGTTTTATAATGTATATAGTTAATGTATCTACCTCTTGTATGTGTATCTAAACAGACTCAATGGAACAAACAGGCTCTCTATCTAAACTTTTCAATCCGAGAGCCAGTGGTTACTGTATAAATATGTCCTATTCAAACTTGTTTTGAACATTTTATGAGATTTTACAGAATTATTTTGCAGAATCTGGATAAATGGATATAATAGCCTGAGTGTTTTTGCAATAAGATGGTTTCCAGCAGTTATTTTATTTATATTAAGATTGTGTTTAGAAGTGTTAAGGGTAACTAGCTTCATGGTAAACTCATCAACGTCTTTTTTAAATGTCAAAATCTAGCTTTATATTAACCAGCAAAACAATAATTATTTGTAAATCATCATTAAACCCAGCTCAAAAATTGTATTTTGAATTGTTATTTATTACATTTCAGATAAAAATAAATTGTATATCCATGTTAAAAACAGTATGTCTCTAATATAAATTATCCAATGTTATTCATGGGAAAAATTTAGTTTGTTTATTATAAATGAAAACATATAGGGAGGTTATTCTATTGTAAATGGAAAGTGACGTAATTTTTATATTAATATACTAGCTGACCCGGCTAACTTCGTAACGCCTAACAGTAAATATGTGTTAACTTAGCCATGTTTTGATATCGAATAGCATTACGTCTCCTTTGTGAAATATTTGTATTCTGGGTCTTGGCATAATTAATAACAATAATGAAATGATAAGATATATTAATAACATTCCCATAAAACAAATAAATCTAGGCCCTAAGGAGATTGATTCACAATTAATTATCCAGTCCAAGCTAAACCCAAACTAGACCTAACTGTAATACAGCTTTTATAGGACAGATTCAATTTTCTGACTCACAGCATTGTTTATAATGTTTATGAATGTAATCTAGCATTCATTAATTCCACTCCCACAGAAGAAAACGTAAAAATAAATACCCCCATCACAGCAGACCAAGCAATAATATAATAATAATAATATATGACAAGTTTTGTCAACATCTGTCGATAAATATGAGAATTAATTGCCTATTCTCCATTAGATTAACATGGGAAAGAGTATGCAGGTTTGCTGCTGTGAGGAACACTGAAAGTAGGCATTTCTACCACAAAAAATTTTTATTTTGACCATTTATACCAAGTTTCATCATCATCTATCCATAAATAAAAAAAAGGAGTTTGCCTATTCACTATATGATTAACATGGGAAAAGATTATGCAGGTTAGATGCGATGATAAACACATAAACTATGATTTTTAAAGCATTAATGAATAGATCTCAACCATATGAAACTAAATATCGTTTCATAAAAAAATATTGATTGATAAGTGAAATATTGATTTTTCTATATCCTCCATAAGATTAACATTGGAGCCCCAAATTACAACGTACTGTGTTTAGATTTTTTTAACATTTCTGTAACCGTTGGGAATGGAGAAAAACTTTAAGGAATTAAACTGTGTAGTTATTTAAGCTTATTTTAATGGTGAAGGATAAAATTTAAAATATTTTTATTTTACATATGAAAAATGCATAAAACCCAATTTTTCAGTACAAAATCCCCCCTAAACTACCTGATACATTGACCGATATGTCTGCGTTACAAACTCGTCTTACCAAATATAGGAATATACATCTCTACCAAATTTGGTCTCTATCAGACCATTTTTACAAGATTTATCGTGTTCACAGACACACATATATGTACAAACACACACACACACACACATATATTTATATATATATATATATATATATGTACATTTTAACGACTATTGTTTTTGGCTTCTGGGCACCTAAAGAGGAAAAATACATAGTCCCGGGCTCAAGTCTTGCCATGAGACCTACGGTAGTAGCTTCTTCCCTATGGGAAATTCACTAACAATAATTACACTGGGACAAACAAACCAACCAGTAATCTCTACATCTTTTTAAAAATCACAAAAAATAATGCACAATGATCTTAGCTGTCGACTGGTGAAAATAAATCAACACAAAATCAGCTTTTAATAAAATATTTAAATTATTGATTTATGCATCTGATGAAAATGAATCATGTCTTTTTTCTCATAAGCTTAACTTATACAAAGTTTACAGGCCAGTGGGGCTTAGCCCTAAGGTTAAATGCAAAACTGAATATGCCTTTAGCCTACTCGGAGCAGAGACAAATAAAAAAATCAGAAATCGTTAAATTCGGTCCAGCCGTTCTTGAGTTATAGGTTTTGTAACTAACACGACTTTGTTTTATATATTTAGATATTACATATAAAATTAATACATTTAAGTTTATTTCAAAGATAGATTATATGTCAGATCACTTTATAAATTTATTTATAACCTCATTAAGTCTTATCTCCGCTTTATCAAGTAAAATAATTAAAGTTAGCATATTATAATTCCCCCTGCTCAAAGATTAACGTACTGGAAAATTCTGAATACAGGTAATCATACAAAACGAAAAGTTATTTAATTTCAAAAAGGTTTGAATAGACATTCCTAATAGACCCACTAAGTATGGCATATTATTCTAAACATAATATTAACATATGAGTCAAATTACTATTAATTTAGTAATAATAGTATACGAGGAGGTACCCAAAAATAACCGGATTTTTTTAAAGCTATATATTTATAAAACCTTCAATATATTCTCCATTACAAGCAATGCACTTGTCCCAGCGGTGCTTCCACTGTTCGGAACGTTGTCTCCACTGCAAGCTCCTGTCTAGTTTTTTTCTTGATTCAATGGTGTCAAATCATTGTCCTTTAATGCCCCTTTTCGTGCAAGAAAAGGTCACATGGAGCCAGGTAATGCGCATGGGGCAGCGGAACCATGTCGTTTTTAACCAAAACCTGGGGGTAACAGTGATTGCTGAGTGCACAGATGCATTGTCATGGTGGAAAAACCAGTCACATATTAGCCATAAATGACAAACGCTGTTGCACAATCGTCTTAAGACCTCCAAATAAAAGGTTTGATTGACAGTCTAACTTGGGGGGGGGGAAACGAACTCCATATGAACAACTTCTTTCACATTAAAGAAGCAAATCAACATTGTTTTTGTATTTGATTTGACTTGGCGGCATTTTTTAGGATGGGATGGCAATGATGTTTTCCACTGGCTTGATTGTTTTGTCTCTGGGTTGTAAATATAGCGCCATGATTCATCACCAGTAGTTAGAAAGAAAATCTGGATCATTTCTGTTCTTTCAATTCATGACATGTTTGAATTGGATGTTGAGTTGGATGTAATTTTTTATTGTCAATCAAAGCCTGAGGTACAAATTTGGCAGTAATGTATTTCATTCCTAAATCTTCAGTTAAAATTCGCTAAACCGAACTCTGACAGTAATTTCTGACAGTTGATCAATTGACTGTCAACAGTCTGTGAGTAGAAGCTCCAGAATTTTTTTGACATTTTCATTAATTCGGGCAGTTGGTTATTGTATTCAGCAGCGGTTTCGCCGAGTAGAAAACAAAATTTCAGAGCCGCGTGTTGTTCACTTGAATTTGCCATTATAAAAAATGAAGCTGTAGTGAAATGGCTACAGCAAAAAATGACACTATAGTAAAACAGAATGTGCCAGCTCAATAGCCCGCACGGGACTGAACTGGCAAAGAGTTGCGCTCATCCTACTACTACTAAAGTTCCGCCCTTGGCAGAACTATTCCGGTTACTTTTGGGTACCCCTCATAATTAATTAACAAGAGAATTTAACGGAGAATTTAACAAGAGAATCTTAACTTAGAATCTAACGTCTACGTTAAAGTTTAGATAGAAACTAGTGCATATTCGCCATCTATATAAATAAAATTAGAGTTTTGTCTGTACATTGCTCAGAATTATACATTTTTTAGTTATTTTTACGTTTCATGCGTTAGAAAACGGCATGAACATGACGGCATTTTAAGCCGTCTTCTCCGAAAAAATGGGAGAACAGATAACAATGAATCTTATTTCATACATTCCAGAGAAGGTTTTTAAAGGTTTAAAATTGTCCGCCAACCCTTGAAAAGTAAATAACGAGCATTTAAAACCCACTTTTTACGCGATATTGGTCGCATTTTACTTCAGTTTTAAATGAATAACCTACTGGCAATAATCAGCTGTCATTGTAGTTTAAAGATTTCATAGAAAGAAAAACAAACAGCTGTTGAATCAATATTAGTAGTTTATATTGGTCATTGATTGAACACTTTTTGAAATCATACAAAAAGTTATTTTATTAAAAGTTATTTATTAAAAAGGTATTTTAACGTATAACTAATAATAATGATGCTATAAATGTTTTAATCTATTTAATTGTAAAGTAATGCTAAATAATAAAGCTGGGTATTAATTTATTTTCTTTGTATTGATTTGTTTAGGATTTCAGGTTTACATTTTGGTATGATTTTGGGTTCTTAAATCTGAATCCTATAACCCATACAATGGACAGGCTTACTGCTAGTCTCAAATAACTTTAAAATATTTTTTTTTAATTTCAATAATCAATGAAAAGTTTTTGCATTCCAATAAATATAATATTTCTCTTATGTTATTTTAGAGCTTATCACAAAATTTAAGTTTGACTGAGTATATCTTTATCCATTATTTACTAGTTCTTTGTGTAATCAACTCAACCCTTAGATTTTCCTATATTTTACAGTTTAAATTATTCTTCTGGATATTATTAATTTTGAAACAAGAACTTGTGTACTATTTTAAGACGATTGCAGATGGTTCCAATCTTAAAGTTTGGCAGTGAAAGTCTTGTAAACCAGCTGCACCTGATTTCACTTCTCTGTATCAAGTTGAGGTTTTATGGGTGGTGGCCGGACGGTGTCTTAAAGCCATCTATACTGAAATTAGACACCTTATGCCATTAATACTTGAACTATATTTAAAAAGCATAATAATAAATTTTGTTTAATTTAATATTTGAATAGATAAAAATATGCCTTACTTTTAGTTCCAAAGTCAGCCAATACTATGAGGTTACTGATTACTTATTTGTTTTAGTCATACAATATTACAAAATAATCTGAGGATTTTGTGTGGAAAAATGGGCTATAGAACTGAAACCCGTTTTTTTTTGGTACCAACATCTTTTTTCACTTTTGCATTTGCAATGTTTATAATTTTAGCTTAAAGATATAAATTGAAGCAAAAGCTAAAAAAGAAGTGAATTGAGTATGAATTTAGTGAGCTATAGTTATTAAAGACTATTAATTTTTCTCTAAAAGCTATTATCATAAGCATTATTCACCCGACCTACCTCGGGGGGTATTTAAAGGTATGTATGAACGACGGATGAGTGTTTTGGGTTCGATAACATGTAGTTTTGCAATTGAAAAAGATCAGCTGATTCATTTTCCAGGATCATGAATCAGCCCCAAAGAGGACCGTCATCTAACTAATGAAACATTCTCTCTAGATCAATCACACATTTTAAATTTTTCAAATGTCCTGTTATCTAAATAAGGTAAGCTCTGATAAAAATTAAAACACACCCTGAAATAATAGAGCCCCATAAAAATTGTTTATTGTTTGAACTCATTTTACCAGCAAAATTTCTTAACCGTTATAGAAAAGTAATACAACTTGATTTATCGATGCTAAGGTCTCAAATAGTTTCTGAGCGAGACTGTGTGAATGAGGTCAACAAAAGGGTGGAGGAACTGGTAAGAGAGAACTGGAAAAACTGGAAGTAGATGGAAGAACTGTTCAAAATGAATTTCCTCAGGGGCTAAGTTAAAATTGAAAACCAAAAGCATAAATCTGTGAAATAAATTAAATATATTTTGATTTGATTTTTCCAAATGTACTAAGTAATGAATAAAAAATATTGTATAAGATCAAAATCTGCACAGCTTACCTTTACAAAAGATGGTGTTAAATTTATGCTAGTTCAGTTATAAATCCATACTTTCCAATTTGTAATTCAGAGGCCGTGGTTTGAATTCCAAGTTAAACTGTAGGTCCCTTAGTTGCCATTGGCTGTTAGGCTTTTAATTAACAGTCGTTCTAAGGATTATGTCAGCCTTAGTCAGTAACAAGACTACAAGATCACAAAATATAATCATCTTACACTTAACCCTCATTCATACTTGGCTTAAACCTACCTTTTGGTATGGTCGCCAATTCAATAATCTAATCTAACCTAACTTTCATACTTATCTGAATCTTATGCTCAATGCTGTATTAGAAAATATAAAAATATTGGTCATGGGTGGAGTTAATGAGGGGCAATGCCCCCCAGACCTCTTAAAAGTTTTTGAATTTTTATTAACAATCTTAACCCTTCCCGGACTACAGGCAGATATATCCGCGGATTGTAAAAAATAACCTAAACTAGATTTAAGCTATTTTGATACCATTTTTAGGAACTCAAAATGAATGATTAATGTTACATTATTAATGTAGATTCGTTTTTTGTTGTAGATTCTTATTTTTTCTTAAAAAACTATGTCATAAATACAGTTATTTCACTTTTTACAAACAACAGTGTTATAAATACAGAAACAAAAAACATTTTACTTCAACCTGATTTTTTATTTCTTGAAAGGGTTATTTTGACAGTTAAACTACGGTACCTCAAAATAGTATTAAAATCTTCAATAATTAAAAATAAAGCAAATTACGGTTTTATACTTTATTCAAGCTACCTAAGTTCAAAAAGAACATTGGAAAAATAATATTTTGATTTTTTACAAAAACGAGTTGGAACCATGATTTTCAGTAGCTTTTAAGAGTTAAATAGAGAAGACTTTATTCAGGAGGGTTAGAGTAGATAATCCTATAAAATAAGATAGCATGCAGCACGCTGGCATGAATAGAGTGAATTACATAGAACTAATATTATTCCCATCATGGTAATCAATAGTAGGACTACTGAACTTAGTATACAGGTTTTCTGCAATGAGGATTGTTTTACACGTAATATTCTTTTATTAGTCTCTTACTTAAAATCACATGCCAAATTATACAAATAATTAAGCGACTGAAACCATGATTGGACAATCTGTCAAGGGAATTATTGTTTTCTTCCAGTTCCCCGCCTGGACCTGGAGAGCCTGGAGAGTGGCTACCACGGTCTGGTGAAGGAGAACGAAACCCTGGTGGAGGTGACTCCGAGGATCCGTGGCGTCGGGGCCGACATATGCAGTTTTAGGATCGTGAATAAACACCATGGAGAAGCCCCCTTTGAGGTGAGTGCTGCAAATTAACTATCAACATTTTTGATGAAGTAAAGATATTCAACTCTTGGTGGAGCCTGAGAAAAAACCTTGGTCACTATGATAGCAATGTAATATCCTGTTTATTGGATAAAATTGTCCCAAGATTGATGTACTTACATTGTATTTAATATATTGCAAAAGTTATACAGTTGAAGGTATGTTAAATTATAATCAATGTTCTAAATTGGATATCATCAAAAGGTTGAACTTTTAATTTAAAATCAAGTTTTAGAATTGTTAGCATTTTCAAATCTAAAAAGTAATAAAAATTATAATTTTAGTATTTTAAATTTATCAGGTGAAGTTAATCAATATTCATTTCAAAATATTACTTACTGAGGACAATTGTTGTAGATAATTTTGAAAGGTGAAGGAGAGGCTGAACTGAGAGCCCGTCGTGTACTGAACTGTGAGAAACGTAAAAACTACAAGTTTGACATTGCAGCTGTTTCATGTAGCGGAGAGCAATCTGACAAGTAAGATAGACTTAGCTACAACAATACAATACAATAAGGGCAATAGGGCAAGAAAGCCTAAATAATCAGATATCAATATAAATTAGGCCCATTTTAGTTAATAAAAGACATAGATGTAATTTTTACATTGATGGAAAAGAAAAGCCAATGATTTTAACTACAAAAATCTCTATGGTAAGACTATTTGAACCGAAGTAAAATATATTGTGGTTGCATTAGAAACTACGAGGAATTACAGTATACAATAAATAACTCAAAAGTGTGGATAAAATACCCATGTTTCCAAAAGTGTGACGTAGGTCGTCTGTTGTGATTTAGTGTATTTGACATCAATGGCTCTGACCCCTTGACACCAGCTGGCTGAGGGAGTATTTTACATTATGGTTTCCTCAATTTGTCTTCTTAAAACGGCATGCTTGTGACATACACTGCTATCCCGCTAAAGAACATAATGGATACGTTTAGAAATATTTTCCTATTTGACATAGCTATGTCTAAGCTCGGGGCTTTAGTTATTCACATCATGCCAAAGTTGAAACGGAAGTGACGTTTTATGGTTATAAGGACAACTGTTGAGGAAATGAAAAAATTTTCTTAAGGCATATCCATGAACTAAGCTACTTTTTATTCCAAAGGGAAGTAAGTACATTTGGTATTATAATATGAAAACTAACCAGGCAACATTTTGTATGATATAATAATTAATATTACATCTCTAAAATAATTCTTGCTATTAACTTTTCCTCTAGGAATTCATCTTAAAATATAAAAAAAAACCAGCCAATGTTCAGACTTAACGGTAGCCTATATCATTCTGACCATCTTTATTGATTTTGAGACAATGAAGTTTTAAAATTGTGATAAAATTTGTCGCTTGAATACTTATTTGCATAAATAAATCACACACCTAATTAGATATTGACAATATGATAATTTTGGCCATACAATGCCATTGCGGGGAATTACACCAGAAACATATGCTGATAACATTCTCATGTTTATCAGCTTGTTCTATTGTCTTTATTACCACTATTGTTCTCATTCATTTATAGTTCTTTGAGGAGGATTTATTGGAGCTAATAATAATCGTGATAAAATGAGTTTTAAAAGTCAAATTAAGGTTTTTTTGACAAAATGGATTTCAAACTTGAAAAAACAAAATTAGGGAAGTAGGTGAAAAAATATTGTTTTCAAATTTAATTGAATATGGTATTAAAAATTTACAGCTCATTTAAATAAACTTCAGAACTTGTTATTGACAGACTTATTATTATCAGACTTATTATTAAATTATTGATTGAACATTCTAAAGAGAATGTTTTCAGTTCTTCTAAACAGCTGTCATTATTACCGTATCACGTCACTTCCGTTTCAAATTTTGCTTGGCTGACGGATTACGAATCACCCTCTGAAGCTGAGACATCCATGTCAAATTGCAGAGTTTTACAAGAATTGCTCTTTGTTCTAAAGTTTTTGACTTACATCAATAAACTAGAATTTTCTTAGTTCATAGTAATGCTATCTAAAATGTAAAGTAGAAGTTTATTTAAAATCGAAAAAATAGTGGTTAATAAAAATATATTTTTCTGTTATTAAAAAACATTTGTTTTTTATTTTTTACATAATATTTTGACCCACCAATTGAAAACCCACACTCCACATCATAAGACAGTTTACTGATGTTAAAAACGAAACAAAAATCATGGAAATATCTTTTTAAAAACTTAACATTTATTGTAATAGAAAAACATACTTACAGAAAATGCGGAATTCACTAAAAACAGCTGCTGAGAGCAGAAACTTTGAAGTGGTGTTAAAAAAACACATTTTATGTAGTGGGCTGGGAGCAAAGGCATTCAAAATAGTTGAAGTTTATTTGTACTATCTGTGGTATTTGTTATATTTTTATTGTAGCCTATATATGATAATGCAATAATAATATTGTAAATATAATAGGGAATGCTAAGCAGCATGCCTAGAGTAAGATTAAATCATTCAGCATAATGTTATCTACAAACATTATTTTAGAGGTAAAACCAAATTTTTAATGGTATGTTTTGTATAAATAATATTAAAGATAAATTAATGACGGATTAAAAATATATTTTTGGAAACTAAAAAAATTTGCCATTTTAGGTGCAGACAGGGGTCTGCTAAATAAATATCCTTAAGGCTGAGGGTGGTTATTTTTAGATTCCTGAAATGGTAGTAGCGCTCATGACCTCTGTTACTTTTACTTCTGAATATTCAATTGAATGAACTATGAGAGTTGACGTTTTCCAATCTTTCACAGTGCCACTGTCCACATTACTGTGGTGGACATTAACGAGTACGCCCCGGCATTCCTGGAGCCTTCATACGTCAGGCAGGTAGATGAGGGCAGACTGTACCAGGAAATCTTGAGGGTGGAGGCTTCTGACAGGGACTGTACTCCCAAGTTTGGGGACATCTGCAAATATGAAATTCTAACCAGTGACCAGCCTTTTGTCATTGACAATGAAGGTGATTGTTCAGCATTTCTTGCTCATGTTTTTGTGCTACAAGAATAAGAATATAATTTCTTTAGTTCTTCTTTAGCTCTTAATACTATAATTATTTGTAAAATGTTACTCTTTCAGCTGAATAATTTTTTTTGGACCTTTTAACACTAGTCTTTGGTTTCTATACAAATAAAAGTAAACAAGTTCATGCCTAAAAAAGTGCTTATAAGCATTAGAATTGAGGAAAGTGAGCAATGTGCTTATCAAGAAAGTTTCAAGTAGGGCCTAACTACTTTTTTATTATAGAGGTTATTGCAAAAATGTTCATTACTAATTACTATTTTTTCCAAGCTCAACCAATATTATCTAGTTTCACATGTCTAGCCTGAAGTAATGTGTAAAACACTCCCGGGGGTGGCCTAGACTAAGTCCTAGGAGAAGGTTGGACAGAAAAAAAAATTGGTAGTGAAACTTAACACTCTTATTGTTCAGGAGCAATCCGCAACACAGAACCTTTGGACTATGAACGGAGCCACAATCACATTCTATCCGTCGTCGCATACGACTGCGGCATGAAACAATCCGTCCCTGTGATGGTCACCGTCAAAGTCAACCGGATATGCAAACTCGGCTGGAAAGGTAATGTCTAATGTTTTCCCATTTCATTACACAATTTAATAGACCTTAGAAATAATTTTATTTTAAATTTGCAATTTTCTCCTTATTTACAGTTGAATAGTTTGATTAATTTCTTTTATTGTTATAATTTTGCCATGACAAATGGAACCACAGTATTTAAAGTAAGTGTATTAGTTATTATAAGACGGAAGCAACTTTTTCATCTGTAAAATATTTGGTTCGTATTGTAGTTAGCTCAAAAATTTATCCAGTCTGAAAAAATATACAGTTACACATAACACGGGTGTAAAGTGATTTTTCTTTACTCGCTACAACCAAGATGCCTAAAAGCATCACTGTTTCGTCCCTTGTAGTGAAATATGAAGGAATAAGGAACTTCCTTCTGGATCATGGAATCTTCTATGAAATTTAAAAATCTAGGGGGCACTACATAAAACATTTTTCTAAATTGTTTTTTTTTATTTTTAAGATTTTAAAATTTAATTAGACATAAATCAAATTTAACCTTCTTTTACCATAAAACTGTGTTTTAGGTGCCAATTAGTTTTTGATATCCAAATGTCTGGTTGCTATAGACAGAAGAAAACTGAATAGATATTGGTGGTTTGTATAATCTTGACTTAAATTATTGACTGATGGGTTTTTGGGAGCTTTAGTATCATTTCTCGTGTTTGTCTGTATTTATCAGTCTCATTATGATGGTAGGTGGGCCATGAACATTTAGTAATTATTGTTGTAGAATGTTTGTCATTGGGGTTAAAGTTATGTTTTATTTGGTTGAGTTATTTTAATTTATGCTTAAGTGCTACAGGGTTATTAAATATTAAGCTTGCACGTACTACTTATCAGATTTTGTTGCTTATGTTTTATTTTTTTGAAGGTCCTCTGGGAATTTAATTCCTTATTAATTAGTTGATAATTGACTTTAATAAGTCATTAAAGTCACCTTCTAAATAACTTAGGAACGCTATGTGTCATCTGTAAATATAATAAATCAACAAGATAGTGGATGATTTTTACCCTTATAAGAATCCTGTGGTATACGTATATATTAGCAGATTTAATTAATTGTAAAGTTGATCATAGTTATACATATCATTAATTATTATTCTAGTCAACAAATTTTCTATTTTTTTAAAGTAACTGCAGATAAAACCTTACAAACTTGACTTTCTAGACCAATTCAGAAATGTTTTAAATATGTTATATTCAGAGATGGATTTAAAAAACTGATTTGTTTTTCATTTAAATCATCAGCACTTATGTAATATAAAAATGTACAAAATGATTTTTTATAAGAGAGAGGAGTCCAAACTTCTTTTTAACAATGTTACAAGAACTTTTGAATCTAAACCCACAACCCCTTGAAATTTAATTTTAAATGATTCTTCCGCATTGCTACCACTGGAAATGAATGTTAAAACTAGAGGTGTGCGGATAGTGAATTATTTTTTCGGATCGGATAGCTAAGATTCGGATCGGATAGTTTTCGGATTCGGATACTCGCAATAAAAAAGTGAAATCAGACTTATCTAAGAATAAATTAGGAAAAAATCAATAAAATGTTATCAAAATTATTAAATGGTAAACTTACATAAAAAATCATAAATTCTTCATAGGATGAACAACAAAACTAAAATTTTTACTTCACTACATTTAAAATTAATAATAATAATAAGTTTATTCCATCAATAAATACAAATTTACAAAATAACAATTACCAGTAACAAATTTTAATATGGCGTAATTCACAAATTAAGTCAACAGAAACCTTATAATTCGCCATTAAATGACATCAACTTTCTACTAATTCATCAATTCATTCTACTAATAATCTACTAATTCTCAATTTTATTTCACGATTCAATTATTTTATTTATTACAATGATAAAAACAAATCACCATTAACAAAGAATTAAGATTTGACAGACGCCGTTGGCTCGATGCCATTGGCTATCTGCGTATCGGCAAGGGCAGTGACAGTCGACAGTGCTATCAAACAAAGGCCTGTGCGCAGGCGCAGAGTAAAATACCCCGATCGGCTGTGTAACAATATTGAAACCCGTGAAATTATGGTACCTCGTCGTAATCTAGTTAGTTATTCATCTTAAAATTATCTAAAAATGTAAAACTAATAACGCTTAAATTCATTTAACAAATTTAAATTTTGATTGAAAACAAGTGGAAAATTTGTTGGTTATGTGAACACTGAACGACGAAATAGGCCAAATATAAATTTGGCAACACTTTATCGTATTGCTCAAACCCGGAGTAGATGAGAATGCGATAACTAAACAATTGATCGTCTGCGTGGACGACCAGAATGAAGTAGTATTATTTTTGCCGGAAACCCCGTCGCAAAACGAGCTATTATGATGGTTTGTTACCAGTAACATTAAATCAACAATTCAAGTTTTTTCGTAGCCGAAATGAAATTTTATATGGAACAATATCAAACCGCAATCTGATACTCGGTGCAACTATCGATGACGCTATGCTTTGTATTTCAAAATGCAATATCGTGTTGAACTTACGGTTACTTAAATGCGTAGTTGAAGAATCGAATAATCATACCGCATCCTCGGACTGCCCAATGATGTTCTTACATTCCGATTGGATATGAATTGCGTAATTTCGTCATCTGCGGTCGTCATTCGAATCGCTCTAAGTGTATCGCGTCTACCAGTCAACGACAGATTATTCCATTAAAATACTCAGAACTGAATATATAAAAATTTAATCCCTTAACCCCTTCCATAAGTATAGCGGTTCAAGCCACGGATCTTGCCATTGTGTAATGCGCGTATAGCGGCTTTAGCCGCAATTATTAAATAATAAATTGATTGCAACATTTGGTATTACGTTTTGAATCTTCATTCGAATAGTATGTTGCCTTCTTTCGATATCAATTGAATATAACATTATCTCCAAATGATGCTACCTACGTTATTAGATATTTTAAAGAATCAAATACGTTTTACCATGAAAACTGCAACAACTGCCTCCGCATATAGCAGCGGTAGCCATCTGACTCAGTCAGTTGATCTGTTGTGAATAGCAGATGTTCCTGTGTGTTTGTGTCTACTGTTGAGATTATACTTCAGTGAAAAGGTTGTATAATGTTTTATGTATAATAAGTCATAGTAACCCACACAATATTGATTTGAAATAAAAAAAGAACCTAAAACTACACCTAACACTAAATGAACCTAACACAGGGTTAACTAGCTGGGTGGTTTAGTGGTCATAGTGCCTGCCTTCAAAACTGAAGGTCGCCGGATAGAATCCGCAAGGGTCGAATCTGGAACCAGTCGCCATTTGTCATTGGGCATTTGATTGATGAGGCTTCCTAACAACAGGTCAAAGTTGGGTAGTAACAAGACTGGGATTAAGACCATTCCCCATAAAAATGTTAAAAACATGCTGAGAGGCGTAGATAGCCACAAAAAAACTTAACACTGATATAAAGTTTAAAAATCAATAAAATAAAAACATTTAGCCTAAATTTTGGCTTTTTGGTATAGTACAAAACAGGTTGCAAAAAGAACTTAATATTATTGAAATTCATATTAGCATACCTCAATGTAACAAATTCCAATTTTCTATTGCAAAAATAAATTATAAAAATCACTTACCTTTTATACTTATCATTCTAAGAGTAAATGTAATTGACTTACAAGTTTAGGAAAAAAATTTTCACCTACCTAATGATATTAAGGGCTATTCCTCTCTGGTTGAAGTAGTGCACGGATCCATGTAGTGGACATCGGGTTGTTCTCCCTCAGGTTGTGTTGGGAAGGGTGAAGGGAAGTCAGTGGAAACATCTCAGAGAGGGAAGTAATCTTGGAGTGAAGACTTCAAGTCGGAAGCCTTCATGAAGTTGAAGCTCGGTGAATTCAAGCGGAGTGTGAGCTGTGTGAGTCGCCTCATCGGACACCTATAAGGGTTCGGTCCACCCACAAGGAGTGAACATACTATGCTTGGACTTATTAGGTGTAGGGATCAAATGTGACTGTGCACGTCTCCCATTATATGTAGAGTGTCGCGGTGACAAGTGTCACAGGGGTGATGCGGGGCCAGGGGGACAAGGTGGCCAGGAACTGGGGTAGGGAGAACAAAGTATTGAAATAGTCAGTAAAATTATAGAAAAGTTATTGAAAATATTTTACCATGGTAAATTTTAGGAGAGGGGAAGGAAGTGATTAAATTGATAATTGATTTGAAAAATAATGAGGAAATTTCGTATGAAGGGCTGAAGTAGGTAACTAAACGAACCCAATGAGTTCAAGAGAAGTTACCTTTTGAGCCACCTTGGTGACGGGGTTTATAAAGTGAAATTTAATTAATAAATTATATAAGGAAGATTGAAATTTATTTAGGTTAATGTGTTTGTTAAACCAAACCTGGAGGTCACCTGAAACAGAAAAAAAAATACAAAACCATTAGGATTTTGTTGCAGGAAGTTAATTCATTTTTACAGAGCATTAATTTCCATTTTCAAAATAAGAAATATTTTACAAGTACTGTTTGTATGAAATAATATAATGAAGCAAGTGTAACTTTTTATGAAATATTAGTCATCAATATTTTATTAATTTCTTTCATCCTCAAATAATTTTTATTTATGTAAGTTTATAAATTCTTCGAAAAACAAATAAATTTTAAAAAATATGTTGAGTTTTAAAACTTTTTTTTCAATGTGATAATAGTTTTTGGTGTTCAAAGCTGGCTCTTTAGATTTAAGAGATTAAATTATAATTTATATCATTTTAATTTTTTTTGTACTCACCTCAAGTGTTAGCAGTTTGAACTTCCGCTCTCGCTTATGACCACTAGGCTTGGAATTTGTTACATTGAGGTTAATTGCCTTAATATGAAACAACATTTTTACAGCTGAAATTGTATTATTTCTATGATATTTGATCAATCAATTCAGAATATAAGGTAATCTATCGGAATATATATATATATATATATATATATATATATATATATATATATATATAAATAAAGGTAGGTAACTTATCTAAGTTATAAACTAGAGAAATGTCTGATGACCCAATAAACACTCAACATATTAAGTTTGACGAAAGATACCTTTGGTTTGTAAATTTTATTCATGGTACCTTGGGAGAATAGTAGATCTTGTACAATAGGTACCGGTATATATAATCAGCTTTAAGTTTCCTTGTTGACAACACTTAGGTTGGGAAAATTTACTACAGCATTGAAGATATTCTAAGTTAAAATTGTTAAAAGTAATTTTATACTTAAAAAAATAATTAATGAGCAGAATAAAGAATACATGCTAATATTAAGTGATGAACACGATCTACGCAAAACACATGTAAACACGTCACTTAGTGTCATAATATGCGGATGACGAAGTGCATTCCTGCACTTGTACCAAATTTCACTGGTTATGGAGCCTTAAACTGGTTCCATGCAGTTTGAAGGTTATGTTTGACTGTGAATGTTATCGTAGTTGTTCCTTTACCATGTATAATGCTTTGTTTGCGATTTTAATGTTTAAAAGTTATTAAAAATTGAGTAACAAAACCTCTTAAACCCTTTAGCATAGGGCTTGATATACATAAAAATTATCAGCATTGAATGTGTTAACAGTAATAAAATTGACATTTTCTACATTTTTTTACATCATTAACATATGTAAAAACATAGAACATAAACAATTTAAAACAATCAAACTAGAGTAAACCGCTAACATGTAACAAACTAAACGAGTAGTTACTCGTTTAGCCTATAAACTGACATAACCATTTGCTGTAATAGAATGGGGTTATTTGGCAACACCTGACTCTCATCGGACCATTTTCGTGTTTTACTCTAATTAGTTTGTGTCTTTACTAAAAAACAAAAAGAATATTTATATTAATAAAATTGAATCACTCTTAAACACTGTTGCATCTTACTTAAGCCTACTACATTCTTTGCTAAGTAACTTAGTTCTATAATTTACACTTATTTAATAACTCACTGAACTGCTCACTTCCACATTTTTGAGGTCAGTACAAATGAATTTGAATATGTATTTAATTTGTTGCTCAGTAACTGATTGATTCAACAATGTTAAAAAATCTAGGAATTTTTCTTATACAACTCAGAATCTAATTTGAATGTTCTGTAAATAAACCTGAGACAGGGATGTGTCTGATTAAGACCTAAGCTAAAGCTATGCCAAACAGTTGTATGAACTGATAATATTCATTTAGATTTTTATTACGGACATTTTCTATCACGATATGTACTGGCTCAGAAACATTATTGGTTTTGTTATGCAATGTTCATACCCTTATAAAAGTCATAAATAATAACATAACTATGGCTTGTTACATATCATTTTATTCAGAATAAGAGAATAATTGTACATGCAGTTTATATGGACACCATGAATAAAACAAAAGTATTTTAGTCGTATAATTTTTTATAAAACTGAGTTAAATGTCTTTTAGATTAGTACAGGTAAGTTCTATCATAAAAAAATAAATTTAAAAGTTACAGAAAATTTTATGCAAATTCTGATAATATATAGTTTGTATAAGTTACATCTTCTTTTTTTATTTTAATACCCTTTCATAAAAAAAGAACGGTGAAAGAAGGGTATCAATCAGTTCTCTAAGATCACTTAAACAAGACAACAGACAATGGACAACAATAACAAGCGACGATGATCTTCAAACAGAGAATAAGTTCAGTCACAAACAAATAATAATATTTAAATAATATAAAAAGATACTATATATCATAAGCTTTCTTGTGATACAAGTTTAAAGGTTATTAGAAGCAATTTTACTCCAAAAAATGTGTTTATAGCGGCTCCTGCATTGGCGTCGTGTATATGGCGTTACCAGTTTGGCCGCACCCCTTTGCGCCGTATATCTGGCGCTTGCCTGCTCTAGGGTTAAGTAAAACAAAGTTTCACGATGTTTCGGGTTCTGGAATCTGATCTCGTCTTCAGGCGAACTAGTATGTAAAACATAACACAATTAATACATAATTAGATTAGATTAATCCGGACTAAGCCGGTATAAAGCTGAAAACAATAAACTTTAAAGCAGTCAAAGAACTTTCAAACAAACAATTCACTAACAATTACGCACATAAGAAACATAACACACATCCATCCTTCACAAAGACTCAGACAACTGAATAGGAATGTGACCCCAGAACCGGAAACATTGGCCGCGGCAGAAACCTGAAATCCAGACGGAGTATGTAATAGATTTTTAAATTCAAATTCATATTCTTCCTTATGTACATGAAATATTACATAAAAAAAATTAAATTTACAGAGCAAATACACATTATTTTTACATTTTTATATTTAAAAAATAATCTACTTGCTTTACTACAAGTTAGCATATCATGAGAATTTTGTTTCGGACTTATATGTGTATTACGAGGGCAATCCAGGAAGTAGATTACGTTTTCGTCTTGTCCGCTAGGGGCGGGGCTAGCACGGCCATCTTGAGATCAGAGTGTTGAGCAGCTCAGTCGGCATCTAGCCATGCTAGTGAGAGGGTTGTGCTGTGCTCTGTTAAGATACTGTGACGGTTTAAAATGTCTGCGTTAGTTGAAAATCCCGCGAGCTGCTTGCAGTAATAGGGTTTCTGACTGCAAAAACTGTAAACCAATAGAAATCTATCGGCAGCTTTGTGAAGTGTATGGGGACAACATTATCTCTGAAGGTGGAGTGTGTCAAAGGGTCATAAGATTTAAAAATGGCCGAACCAATGTTCACGACGAGGATCGAGGATCGGAGAGACCCACTTTTCGACAAGTTCGGCAGTTTCTATGCTAGGTCTCCCGCTTCGATCCTCGTCGTGAACATTGGTTCGGCCATTTTTAAATCTTATGACCCACTCGTAAATCTTAAATACGAGTAAATACAAGTAAATTATCTGTAAATACGAGGGCAATCTTATTGCCCTCGTATTTACAGATAATTTGTTTTCCCTTTCCCCAAGTTCGTTGCTAAGAATTGGCAGCCACAATAGCCTGATCTTAACTGAAGATTGACTAATAGATTGTCTATAGTATTCTTAGTTTTGTGTTTTTCTACCTTTTTTTGTAAATGTACATTATATTGAAATTTTTTAACGTTTTAATGGAAAACAGTCTAAACCACAGCCTTAAAGCTATTTAATGTCGACCTTTCGCTAGGAAGCATCTTTAATAGCCCAGTGACAAAATGGCAACTTGGTTTTAGTTCAACCCTTTCGGGATTCACTAACCACTATAACCACTCAACCACTAGGCCAATAATTGATCGTCGGTCAATTCACTTGATCGTTTCTCGATTTGTTCCACATTAAGATCAGCAGTATATGAGAATAGGTCAAGTGTAAGTAAAAGATGCTGCCAGCCTATTAAAAAAAATATACTTGCATATACTAAACTATTCTTTTACAGACTCGTATAATTTCATATACTACCTTGCTTGCATTTAGTTGCATTGTTTCTACTGAATAATTATATCTTTTACCTGGCATTTTTTGTACTAAAAAAAATTTTAATCAGTTGTTTACAATTTTAAACTACTGAATCATTTTTATACCTGGCCTCTGCCCCCAGACATCACTTAATTTTAAGGAAAACAGGGTTTTTGGGTATTTTGACATAAACAGTGTAATTACTTAACCAAATTAAAGTTCACCGAAATTTACGTAACGTTAGCGAATAAAACGAACTTGGCTCTCAGCCGACACGAGATCGGAGATTGATATCTGGTCGCCGAGCCTGTCCCCAGACGCTGTGTGGTCGCTGGCGCCCTAGCAACTAAAACTGTTAGTGTAAGCCTAGTTCTTGCCGGAGGAGAACTATTGTTGGTCAATGTGTTGATAGTGACTAACTATGTTATAACATAATGGTGTCAGTTTTAGGTTCATTGGCTCCGATTTTTTCACCAGGTTTGAGTATTTTTTCTTCAAATACAACCTTAGGGTATACAAACTATTATACCATCCGGGGACAGCCTGGCACGACCGCACCAGGCCATCCCTGGACGCTTAAAGGCTGATAGCAACCACTCATCAATGATGTCATTTTTGATGAACCGGATTGGTCCTAATCAACGGGAACAGCGTTTTTGTACTTCCTACTTTATATATAACTAAATTCACAAATAAATTTTTTTAGCTTTGCTAAAAGTGTCATAATATTTTTTAGCAGTGAATGTGTTAAATAATAACTAATCTTTGGTTTAAAGTATACATGTTTAAGAAATATGAATTCATTATAAATGATGTCAAATGATAAATTTGATGAAATTGATAAATTTGAAAATAATACATTCCACAAATTAAACCGACCATAAAAACATCCTTTAATCCTCTACAATAATATTTATTAAAATAGTATGATTGAATATTTAATTCAATCAAGATAAAAGTGATGTGATACAGATTGAAGTTTTATCTTACATTCCCAAATGTAATTAGACATAGTCGTTATCACCTATGTTGTGATAACCAGGTAATAAGGTATAACACAGACCTGACTGGTATTCTCTTTTACGTATTTCGTCATATAATAAATCCAAAAATCGCTTTGTCTTTTTTCCTAAAAACTATTTCAAAATAATGAATTTTAGTGAAATCGAAATATTTGATACTAACTTAAAGTAGGGGCTACTAAAGTTGTTCCTTTTTTTTATTGGAAGGGGTGGATTACTCCCAAGGCACTTAGGCTTTGCACCCCATGTGGGGCCGCATTATCACAAAGCGAAAAGCCATTGGTGATTGGCGGGATTTGAACCCGGGACCTTGGGCACCAAATCCCCACGCTCTAACCCTAGACCAGCGAGCTCCCCAGGTGTTCCATTTTGGAATTTAGGGATTTCCATGCTATATCGATTCTGAAATTAATATTACAAGCTGATATAAAAAATTCTACTTGATTAATGTACTATTCTATCACTCATATACCCTTAATGCTTGTTTTTATAATCCTTTTATACCTCATTAAGTAAGGTGTAAATGTTATTGACCTTACACTCTACTTTGAAAAAATGCAAAGAAGAAATTCAAAATAAAAACAGACACAAGAAACCCTTGGGCCTACATAGTTTCTATTTCATTTTGTAGAAATAGATTTTTACTTCCATCAATGTTGAAAAAGTGTCTTCATTTGCATTTTTTTCTCTGCTGTTTATTATGTTGTGAGATAATTTAGTATAGATTTTGCCAGCAAAGGATATGTACCACTGTTTAAATTATCAAGCTGCCTTTTTGAATTGATCTCCATTCAAACAAACTTCAAATTTTCAATCGATAATAATATTTTAGCTATTAATTTGTACATTTATGTTTTACCTCCCAATTATATGCTTACTTTTTGTCAAAAACAACCTCTTGTGAGAAGGTAGGCTATACATAAAGCTTATGCATTGATGTGGTAGTTAGTTATAAAGCCTCTGATTGGTTTGGTTGGTTGAGGTCTGATTTGGAGGTGTTTTCGAACTATTGGGTGTCTAGTAGTCTTGGCTGAAAGGTATAAAATTAGTCTTTAAAGTTTGGAATCAGCAGTAAAATGTTTGAAAAAGTCTGAAATTTATTATTATAACTTTGTCTTTAAATCAATCCATATTTTTGGCCAAATATTAGTTCTCTGAATATGTAGGTTGAACTTTAAAAGATACCAGATTAGTTGTATTTTAGCTGAAAGCAAAGGTGCCAAATCCATTTCCAAGGAAGCGCAAAAAATGGGGGAGTTTATTTTTAGGGACTTCATAGTGAAAATGATGTTGTTATACCATTGCAGTGGTAACTATAAGGCTGAAATGAGGTGGTTTGTGGAATGCTGTGTGACTCATAGAGTTTCGCGGTTGCATGTCATATGTGGGATAAAATTACATGGTGTGTTTTTCAACCATGTCTAGTTCTAATATCGATCATACCACATTGAATTAATAAGCAATATGTAATCAACTCTATTATATTTACATTGTAAAACATGTTTATGGTTTGCAATCGTAATATTTTCTCCTGAAGATTATGCTTTTTCCGATGTGAATGTTGATGTTGATTTGGTTTATTAAGGAACTTTGACGTTAACAATAATTTTGTGGAGATTACACCAATGTTTTTTTTTGTTTTAAACTTAAGTTAGTGTTCAAAGCCTTGTATTATTTATTTGTCCTAATGTGCATGCTGGTGGCAGGTATCCCGGAGAGGGTGGACTACGCCCCAGGTTCCGGCCGGGAGGACTTGTTCCCCACGGCGCAGCTGAAACTGTGTGACGTCCCATGTAATGTCCACTCCGTCCAGACCAAACTCACGCTGGCGACATCACACATCGGCAAGGGCTGCGACCGTGACACTTACTCTGTGCAGAGCCAGAGAAAACTGTGCGGTGGGTACTATGTCAAAAATCAATACTCTCCATATTCCATCCATGAAATTTGATTGTTTTGCTAATATGCTCAGCTTAAGTTTTTACTTCTTCCCTAAATGTATGATCTTTTCTTGGTTAAATAAGGAGTTTTTAGTTTCATTCTTTTCTGTCTACTATATATATATATAGTAAGTATATATAATATATTTGTTGAAGTGATTGAGAGTTCGCTCAAATCAGCCATGGTTATAGGAATACAACATCCCCTATTAAAAAAAATGTAAATCCACATTCCACACCTACTCTGGTACAATAGTGTAGTGGAATTAGACCTAGGAGGTAGGCCCTACAGTGAAATACTATGTTTGTTTAACCAGAAATTGCAATAAATAATATTGGGTGTTGAGTAATCTTTTACTACCACATTTGATCCTAGAATCGGTCTATTAATCAAATCAGGAGCAAAAGTGTATAGAAGGTAACATCCTAAAAATTCAGTAGTAAATCAAATTTTCTGTTAGATTGAAAAGGCAATTAAGAATTTTTTTATGAACTTTATAATTCATCTGAATTTGGTATTACTTTTTTAGTCAACATCACAATACTTGCACCTGTTTATTATCCACTTAGATAGGATGGTTTTTTGCGATCTCTATATGGCGATAATTTGCCATACCATTATTCATATTCGTTTCCAAGTTATTCACAGCGTTACATTTACAGGAGCCAGCAGCGAGAGCGTTGACCTGCTGCCAACTCCAGGATCTGGCCCAGAGTGGACCAAGTCGTTGGCGACGGACGAGGGTCATGAGAGCGACCAGATGTTCGAGTTTGATGGAACGACGTCGGCTGTGACAATCCCCACTGAGGTTTTAGACCACGGACTGGCGCGCTCGTTCACACTATCCACCTGGCTCAAACATAAGGCACACGCTGACCAGGACAAGCACACTAAGGAGCATATACTATGCAGCGCCGATGACCACAGTCAGTATAAGTCAGCCTGTCATAACAATTTATCTGTAGGAAATTCATTATTGTTGATGGTGGATTTATGTTTTATAGATTTTTACTGCGGACATTTTCCATCACGCTTTAAGTAAAACAAACGTTCACACCGTTTCGGGATTTAGAATCTGATCCCGTCTTCAGGCGAACTAATATCTAAAACATAACTCAATTAATACATAATCCAGACTAAGCTGGTATAAAGCTTAAAACAAAAAGTTTTAAGAAGTCAAACAACCTACAAATACTATTACAAAAACAATACAACAAATACAAACCATTCACTAACAATTACGCACACAAGAAACATAAATTGTCCACTTTTAACGAAGATTCAAAGACAACTGAATGAATAGGAGTGGGCATGTCCCCTGAAACCGGGAACAAAATGGCCACGACAAAATACCTGAAATCTAGGCGAAGTATGTCTAACAAATTTATTAAATTCAAATATAAATTCTTCCTTATACACATGAAATATTTCAGTACAAAGCATAGCTTTTCAGAGCAAAAGCACTTTATTTTTTTACTTAAAAATAACCTAATACCCTTTAAAAGCTTCACTACGAGTTAGCATACCTTGAGAATTTTGTTTCAGTTATCTGTAGTGTTGATCAGTCACTGAATGACTTTTGGATCAATCTCAAATATCTATGACTGAACTAATAATTGGAACTTTTGTTTGTATTAAATTGTACCTGTAGAATGAGTGAGACTTAATCTGTTGGGCCTTATGAAGGTAAATCATTTCTTTGTTTTGTTTTATTTTTGCAATCATTGATTGTAGTAGCTAATTTATAAGTGATTTGAATACACTTACTTTTTTCTAATTATCCTTACATTAATTTGATCTTTCTTACTTTCCAGAAATGAACAGACACCATTACGCTTGGTTTGTGCGTAATTGCAGACTGATTTTGCTGCTGAGGCGAGACTTCTCTGAGGGCGATCTCAACATCTTCCGACCTGCAGAGTGGAGGTGGAAGTTACCTCAGGTAAGAAAGCGTTTTCTACTATACCCTGCTGAAAGTTAAATTACATTTAAAATATTTATCCCTATATCCGACTATAGATCGGGCTCCGATATTAAATGTCTTTTTTGTCATAATTATATATTTTAATTTTCATATTGAAATGCTCTTCAAAACATTCTCTTTCATAAAAAAGATCATTTAGACATTTTGATCAGCTGTTTAGTAACAGTATTAATGTTATTATGTACTGCGCTGGCAAAATGTCAGCTGACTTGAGTTGAGGAGCAAACACAACACAGATAACTGTGTTGTGTTTACTGGTGTAATTGTTTAGGTAATAGGTAATAATGTCATGTAAGGGACATGTTGGATATTAGAATTTAAATATGATTATTTCTATAAATGTGTATGTAAAAAGTAAAGAAAGAATATTAAGCTGATCATATGAACTCTTGTGTAATCTTGCCAATTTATTTTTGCCTCTCTTTATAGGCTACTTATATTTTTTTATATTTATAATTTATCAAAATAAAAAATACACTAAAACCTCGTTTATCCAGTTTTTAGGGGACCAGAGTCGTTTTGGAAAAGCGAATTTCTGGATTAACCGTTTTATCAATTTTTACTGAGAAAGTGCTAAATAAACACCTTCAGTTTTTTTCATTACCGTACCTGTAACACAAGTGTATTGATGTTGTGTTTCTTTGATGATAGCGTTTATACAGGATTTACATTGAAAAACTGTTTTTGTAAATTTGTCTTTGATGACAATTTGAATTATAATCAAACAGGTGTTTACATATTCAACAAGTTGAAGTGCAAACTAAACAAAACAATTGGCGTTTATTCGGCCTAGCGCACCATAACCGATCAAATGAAAACACCGTGCAGTGCGGGCCGAATACAACGTCGTTCAGGCTGCTGTAAATCGTGCTGTACTTTTCCTGTAAAATTTTTTATTTTTTTTTTATTCCTGATAAACTCGAATTTCGGATAAGCGATTACCGGATGAACAAGATAAACAAAGTTTTGGTGTATTATAAAAGAGACCCATGAAATACTATAATTTATTTAAGTTATTGATTCCCTCTGTAAAATGATATATAATTTGTGGATTGTAAATTATAAATTAAAGTTATGAATTGTTTATTTAACTAATGCAAAATAAGCCTCCTCAGCCTCCAGGGTCCAATGTGTTAACTGAGATGAAGGGTATCAAGATTTTACATTTTTTTAAATGTCAGATGGTCATTGAAATTAATTTTGGCAGGTTTGTGATAACGAGTGGCACCACTACGCCGTTTTGGTGCGGTTCCCCGAGGTCCAGCTGTACGTGGATGGAACTCTCTTCAAGAATGAGAAGAAAAACCCTGAAATCATCGATGACTGGCCTCTTCACCCCACCAAGGGCATCAACACCACATTGACTGTCGGGGCTTGCTGGCAAGGTATGCTGTGGGATTGGAAATAAGAGGGATATAGGATACTTTTAACGAACCTGGCAGAAAATAAAAACCTGCAAAACACAAGATACACATTTTTTGTAGCAGCACTATATTTTGTTGCTCTTGGTGTTACTTTGCTGTTGTAGGTTGGTGAGGAGACAAAATATTTAAAAATTATGTAGGATCCTAGGGGTTAAGAGACAAAATCATCTCTTTATCTTACACTTGAAGTTCCCAGAAAGAAAAAAATATAGTTTGTCTATTAAGTTATTCTACTGCCTATCTTACATTTTCCCCAGCTTAGCTTGTTGTAGTCTGTCTCTCTGTTATCTAAAACCCAGCTCAAAGCCTTTCCCGTATAATAACTTTCCACTTAAAGAAAATCTACAGTATTAATACAAATGTTAAACTTAATCATTATTATTTAAATGAAATGTTCTGAACAAGCAATGTACTTTACCTGCTTACATTTTGACTTAATTCTTTTTTCCGCTGTTTGGTGTGTTAGTTCATTTCTCATCCGATATATAGTGTTGGCTTCTTCTTTAAATCATCGTATTTATTATTTTTCACTAGTGTCCAATGTTCCAGCACAGCCACAGTGAACAAGGCTCAATTTTAATTCACGAAAATTCAGACAGGAATGCGTTAAGAAGTAGTGATTATACTATGAGTTTATTTTAATTAAGGATAATTAAAAAATCTTAAAATAGTTCAAATACAAAGATCTTATTCTTCTTAAGATTTAGTGACTGTACTGTAGAACCTCCTATATCTGACCTCCCGATGTCCAACTTCTCCCAAAAACCGACCATTCCGTCCATCCGTTTATCTATGTTTCCTACGCTCCCGTTTTTGCCGAGTGTGACTAAACGTAAAAGACTTATTCTTCAATTACGTATAAATATTATTATTTTTCAGTTGTTATACACACCTTCATGGTTTAATTGATGTAATATGGTACATTAAGTTTATTACAATGGTGCATAGCTAGTTCCCTCGTCATAGTCGGATATGGGAGGTTCTACTGTACCATTCTCATGCTCTCGTTGCTAAGCCTGTTGTATTCTACAATTACGTTTAAATATTGCCATTTTTCAGTTATCATTTATATCTCAATGTTTAAAGCTATGTGTTAGAGGTAGTAAAGTTTTATTAAAATACTGTATAGCTGTTTTTCTACCAAGGAAATGCATTTTATTTGCTCCTCCGATGTCTTTTTTGGCTGTTTCAACCGGATTGGGGTTTCTGTACTATATTTTATATTATGTTTTGAGAGGCTTTTGATTCTGTATTGTCCATTTTTGGTAGGAAACCTTTTAAATCCAGTATGTGCTCTACTTACGGAGAGGGGTCGGTGGATGGATGCCCTGTTGGTAGTCCAGGATACTAAGGTTAATCTTCCTTTTTCCTCGTAGGTTTACAACTTCTCTTATAGGAATAAGAGTTAATGGATATACCTCATTTCCCTCATTCCCAGTTTACGGCAACTGTCAGGTCAGGTTGTAATTGTCACTGATAATGTCCACTATCGCAGGGTCAGAGAACAAGATGAAACATCACCTGCAGGGCTACCTGGCCGGCCTGTCCGTGCTGCTGAACAAGTTGGAGAAGCCCAGTGTGCTGGCGTGTCTGCACAAGTGCAAGGAGAGCCTGGAGGTGCCAGCCATGGAGCTGCTGGAACCCGGCATGGAGCTACTCACCAACAGCGGTAAACACAACCTGTTGGAGAATACCATGTTCTATGTGCTAAGCGTTATGACATGTATCTTGAATCAATTCTTGAGATGGGGACACAGTCATTCAGTATATTGTAACCAGAATATTAATTAATTTTGAGTGTTATGGTGTTATGTACAGGGTGTCTAGCTACAGGGAAAAGTCATGCAATTTAAAACTGTATGTAAAAGTTAGGGGAAAGACAGGAAATTTCTATATTCATATCAAATCAAATTTCTTTACTGTACACAAACACAACTGTGTAATGTACATAGTAAAATGTTCACAATGAGGTACAACACAAAAACAAAAACGATTTGACAGGTAGGCCTACATTATGTTTAACATTCAAAAGGCCTAATGATGGTGATGACAGACAAGTACATTGGTTAGGGAAACTGTTAATATTGTAAAGAAATTTCAAATTTGGGACGTAAACAGAACAAAACGTCGGAAGGGATGTGGTTGTTTCCCTAAAAATATGGGAATTTCGATCACGCAAAACTGGTAGCATTGATTACCTGAGTTGGTGAGTTTTGTAGTATGGTCAGCAGCTGACAATGTACGTTCTATTTATCAGCGAACAGGATTGGAAGTGAATGAATAGTGATTGTGAGGACATTTGTCTATTTTTCCAGTACAAAGTTTGATTAATATAATTCTGTCTGTTTATACATTTTAATTTAAACACTTTTATTTTTTAGTTTTAATGTTGTGTTTAAAAATTAGCTGGTGGTTACATGTGTTTTAGTTAAGGAAAATGCTGCATCTAATATTGAAAAGTCAAGGAATTTATTTAAGATGACTTTTAGACACCCTGATGTAGCTTTGTTTCTGACAAAGACTAGCATTTCATTTGTCATTGAGTTTAACGAGGCTGTAACGATACAGCCTATTGACAGCAATACCCTTAGTAGCTGACCCCCTCAGTAGCTGGTACACTTAGTGCCTACCATTATTAGTGATATTATAATATCTGATTCTAAGGGTCATGAATTATTTTTTATTTGTTCATATTTCTGATTGGCTTGCTATTGGCTCAAATTAAAATGGAGAAACCAGAGGGCGGGGGTTTGGAAATTACACATTTCAGTGAGTTTGATACTACGTAGCAACTAGCTTCCTAACATCGATGTCCTTCTTTGTGTAGATCTGACTGAGTTGAGTATTGAGGGAGACAACAAGACCAACCTGGAAGTGCTGGTGAGGAAGATTGGCTACAGCAACTCCCGAGAGTTCCCGACTCCCGGACGACGCAACCTCCACCTTTCCACCACCGTCATGTGAGTGTCCAGTCTAAAATGTGATAGATTCTGGAAACAAACTCAGAAATGAATAATTATTTTTATAGGATCATATTCAATCATTAAGGTTTTCTCATGACCATTATAAATGGCATGTTCCAATTATGTAGGTGTCAGATTTTTGCTCACCTATCTCGCAAAGCCTTTTCGTTATACTGCTGCTTTCACTCAAACTCTGTATGTTGTATTTATATGCGTCAATAGTTTTATTAAGGGTGCATTTTCAAATAATTAAGAGTCAATAACAAGATTAGTGCACTGCACCTTACTGGTTTCATAATTTCATGGGTTTTAATGTTTTATCGCAGCAGCCAGATACGCTGCTGCTGATGTCAGTTGTCTGTCAAACCTTGGTTCATTGACTATTGTGTTTTGGTTCTATCTTTGAAATAAAGCAGACCAACCGATTCATAATAAATATAATTTTGAATTATAATTTATTAACTTGCAATTTTGGATTATAAGGTTTTTGTATTTGATTCATCAGTTACACTGTACTTAAGTTACTGCTTATTACTTTTAAATGCAGTGCATTATGAATTTTAGTTTTGTTCTTCTGCCCATGTAGGATTTCTGATTATGTATTATGCCCGATTTATTAGCTTTTATAACTTTTGAATTGATTTTATTCTTAAATTCACCTTAAAATTATCGATATTTTAAAAAGATGTCAACCTTGATCTTTTTATTTCCTTATATCTACTGAAAAATATGACCGAAAAATTGTATGAAAACATTACTATATTGATTAAAATTTAAATCAATCAATTTTCTTTTAAATTTTTGACAGAGTATGGTGATAAGGGTCAGAATAAGGTGAAAGCCTAAAATTCTCAATTGTTGAGTTTAATTTACTTATGTTATTTACTTAAAGTTTGACTTTTATATGAATTTAGTCTGTTACAAATAACAAAAAGGATTATAAAGCTTACATTCTATAATAATATGTAATAATACCTAACCTAATCTTCGCCGGATCGAATCCTGTAAGGGTCGAATCTGGACCCTTACGTCATTGGGGTAGTCATTTCGTCATTGGGCTATTAATTAACAACAGGTCGACGTTAGGTAGTAACAAGATTGGGGTTTTGACCGCTCTCCATCAAAACGTAAAAAAACAGAGAGGCATAGAAAGATAAAACAAAACAATAATAGTAAAAGGGGGCTCCGAACCTTTTATAAAACCAGACATTTTATTTGTCAACCTGTATAAATTTTTAAACCACATAGTTGAAAAAATGAAGTAACAAAGTTGAATAAATTTGTTGTTATTTATACATTTTTTTACATCTTTATTTGTTAACGAGACTAAATTCATTATTGTAGAAAAGTAAAAATTGATTGCTGTTGGCACAGGTGTGATCGCGGTCGCCCCATCAAGGTTCCACCTGTCGAGAGCTACATCATGGTTCTGCAGCCACAACAGCCCAGCATAGAGATTAACGGGACGAGCAACCTGGCCCGGGACTACCAGGACTTCCGCAACGGCGTGCGTGTCTTCACCGACCTGCACATCACAGTTCAGCCCACGGGCAAGATGTGGAAGCATGGTGAGGTTCACTGCTGTTTGTGAATAGCCTCCAGGGCTTACATATGTCAAGCAAAATAATTGTTATATCATTTCATGGCCAAAGAAAGAAAGACTTAGTACAGTAGAGTCTCGGTTATTCGCCATTCGATTATTCGCCACTTTGTGTTATCCGTCGCTTGCTTCTCAGCAAAAAAAATACGAAAATAGTGTCAATAGTTAGCAGGCGTGAGTGAACTTATGTGATTGTCTCCTACTGCACCATTGGCCATTCTCCTATAGCCATTGACCTTGCCGGATGTCGCAACAACGTTGCATCTATTTACATCTACTTTGCTTATTAGAGGATAGAGAAATTGATTTTCTACCCACCAAACTACAGGATCCTAAAGAAACCACAATATGCATTCACCATTGGTCTAGTGGAAATTGACAACACCGTCGCAACGAAAACGGATGTCAGATAACATCTTCTAGTTTCAATTATTAGTTAATAACTAAAATAGCCCAGTAAATTGCAGGCTGGACAAGTGCTATTCGTTAACGCTTTGCCCAGATGGTTATTCAATAACGTTGATCTAAACTGTTATCCACTATCGTTCATTGCGAGTTAGACGTTACTAGAATAACAGGGTAACTTCGTTGCTGTTATAACCTCGCCGCGTCAATAACACTATTATTCAACCTGTTATGTTGAATAACGCCTATCTCCAATTTGTTTCAGTACACTTCGGTCTCTCCTCGAGAGTGTCTGTATTAAGGTTATTTTACAAAGTGAGTGCTTAGTGTTGTTTTGATTAGTGCTTAGTTGTTCTGATCAAGGCTAAAAAAAGAGAGAAAGTCATTTTAAAGATAAAAGACAAACTTGCCTCTTTGAAAATGTTAGATAAAGGTGTCATGATACAGAAAGGTGCTGATGGTGGTGGTCGTCGAACAGTTGGTGATGGGAAAAATGAAAATTTTTATTGATTTGTTTTAAAATGAAGACTTAATTTCCAAATAAATTAACAAACATAAGATGTTATCAAATGAAAAATTCAAGTTTTTTTCCAACCCTCCCTAATATCTGCCATTTCGCTGGACAGTTTATGGCAGATAATCGAGACTACTGCATATAGTACTAATAGAAATCACAAATTTACAAAAAGGCTATTTTATAAATCCCCTTGTTGTTTGTTGTCATGTACCTCTTGTTTTAATTGTATTTATCGTCCTAGGGGAGCCGATGAGTGTGATCCAGAAGAAACTGGACTCGTGCATTGTGTCGGTGTACCCATCCTTGAACCCTGACCATGAGAGCCTCACTCTACCAGAGAACATGCTTACACAGTTCGGCATCACTGCCAAGATCAGCAAGGACGGTGCCACTGTCTCCGGCAGCGATATTATCTACAACTATGAGGAGGTGAGAACCTAGATGGTAGGGTACATGGTAGCTTAGAAGAATTAGCCACATACATCTGATAAAAGTCTACGACACCCAGATGTGACTATTTTAATATCCTTAACCCTAGAACTGGCAAAGTCGTAAATCAAGACGCATTTACATATTCAATAAGAAATGGCAGGTGGAGGCATCTGTCGTCAGTTTAGTGAACTTGTTAGACACTAGCACCTACGTGACCGTGTTGCCCTCCGCGGGCAAGCAACCGAACCTGCTCTCGTAGTGCACTAAACTGCCACCGGGCAGGTCAATAACCAAGTAAGTGCTTTCTACTCCTATGCACTGAGTGGCTGAACCTGCTAACACGCTACGCTGACGAGCGTAACATCTAGCCATTCAGAAGTGCTAGGGTTCGAATCCCGACCATGAGCAATCCCAATTTGGCTTGCAAATGTGTGATAAAGCAGAGAGGGGGGCCCACCTTAAATAAACGGTGGCCGGCTTGGGTAAAAGTTGATGGCATTTTTGTAGGCTTAATTGGGATTGCAGTGGACACCTGTTTTGCTTTTGTAGTTAGTGGTTATAAGGGGAGGGGCATGTTTTATGCTTTTTTTGTTTAAACTTTGATATTTCAAGAAGATATTAGTAATTATTTGTATGTTACAGTTAAGAGTAAAAAGCTTGCCACTTCTAGGGTTAATATCTTAAGGATATTAAAATAATTTATTCTTAGTAATATCTTAATATGTTAAGGATATTAACCCTTACCGTGCTACTGAAAATCACAGTCCCTGCTCATTTAGTGTAAAAAAATCAAAATATTATCTTCCCAATGTTGTTTTTGGATTTAGGTAGCTTGAATAAAGTAGAAAACAGAAATTTGCTTCATTTTTATTTATTGAAGATTTTAAAACTATTTTTAGGTAATGTTAAAAAGTAATTTTAATTTCTGGATAAGCTATTTCAGTTAATAATAATTACTTAATAAATCCTATACATTAAAAACATTCACACAATATACACTATTTACCGCTAAAACACAATGAAAATAAACACACATTGACAAAAATGTCAACAAACAAGTTTAGCTGAAGTAAAAACAGCTAATGACTCGCGTCTATAGGCGTAAGCCGCAGTATGGGAGACTTATGGGGGACTGGCCAAAGTTGCAAAACAACTGATTTCAGTCACTAAATATTTCAACAATGTCACCAAATTGGTTTTGTGAGTGCATAGAGGTTAAAGCAACATCACCATGCACTCAATTGGTTGTTTCACGAACTACAGCGAAGTCAATGTGGCGAAATGACTGATTGCGCCTAAAGGTATTAGCTGCGCTGTGTGACCCTACTTTATTTGGCTTGCGCTGTTAGACGCAAGCCAAATGGTAAAGGTTAAATCCTTAATATCTGAGGTCCGGGGACTGTTATATAATCCTTAATACACCAATTGGTTTAAGTACTCCAACTGAAGAGGCTTTTTACTTTTCTTTGATATAGCGAAGGTTTTTTTTTATCCTCAACTGCTCATCTGATTGGGCCAGAGCGTTTCCCTTAAGCTACCGTGCCTGTTATTGTCATCATTGAGTACACTTAAATGAATCTATTAGTGATTCGTGCGTTAAAGACAGTGAGATACCTTAGCGGCATTAGCTACATAGGCTAGCTTTAGGTGACCGGTCATGATCTGACAGGAGGTGCCGGTCGCTGGTTTCTATCCAGCAACCTTTGACTTACTGGGCCAGAGCGTTACCATTAAGCTACCGTGCCTGTTATTGTCATCATTGAGTACACTTCTATTAGTGATTCATGCAAGAAATAAATAAATTTTACTCCTCAATTAGGTTAAAAAAGCTTTAGCTAGAAAAAAACAGGACCACATGACATTAAAATGAGTACTCATTAAACATTAATGAGTTAATGTTTTAACTCATTAATAAAGTTTATTTACTATTATCTTTAATCTATTCAGTTCTTTTGTCTTAACTCATTTCTAAAACATAAATTTTTTCTGCTCTAGGTTCTGCGCCAAATCCAATACACAAATCGCAAGCCAGCTTACTATCTCAATAGAGTGTTCAAGCTTATCTGCTCGGAAATGAATGGAAGATTCCTCAGCAATGAATATGTCCAGACTGTGAGTATCATTGTATAAAACAAATTAGGCCTATAATTAGTTACATGTAGACGTTATGGTCATGGAATGTGAATATATTGATAATGTCTTCCATGAAGTGGTTAGAGATGTTTACTGAAGTTGGTATCGAGGTTTTTTAATTATTATCACTAGCTCTATGCAATCAGTGACATTTACCCCAGCGCTCCAGGACGTAATATAAACATCTGTTGACAGCTGACAGTGATCCACCCGCGAGTGCCGACCCCCAAGGCAGCGTCTGTAGCTCCCTCCACAGAGCCTGCGGCCCACAGTCTGGTGGTGGGGATGGATAAGCAGGTTCCGGCACACCTGATGCTCAGTCAGCAACACGTCAAGTCGCCGATGCACACCATCGTCGACCACTATCTGGACACCAAGCTGGCTGACTCTCCGCAGACTGTCGTTGCTCCCTCCAGTACGTTTTTGCTTAGGTCGTAAAAGAGTTTGACATGACAATTAGACTGGACAGAGACATAAAGAAACTGTTGTTGCAAGTCCTTTGGTTCAGATTGAGCAAGTTTTCTTGTACTTCCTCTTATCTCATCAGGGAATAAATTTATTTAAAAAAAATTTTAATCTTGTCTGTATACTTGTAGAGGAAATTCATACACCAGTTTGGTCTTCACATGATTACGCAACTGAAATCTGTATGGGTTTTTAGTTTGTTCACTTATCCATATGGGTAATGCAAAAAGGGTTGGAGGCCAAAACAGAGTTTATTTAGAAGCAACTAGCATTAGTACCTTGCCACAGATGGGAAGAAATAATTAACAAAGAAGAAGAGAAAGTAGTCTGCTTTACTTTTAAAGGGCGGTAAACAACCTCAAAATTGGTCCTATGCTTAAGTGATTAAAACTAGGGGGAGATTCATGGTTGAAATAATGTTCGTCTCAATCTATACAGTAATTTTTAAGATTAAATTTTACGCTATGAACTTCTAATTCGTAAGTTATTAATTCATTAATTATTCAAGTAAGCTTTGAGATTCATCATGATTAATAATTTGTTTAAAATCGAGGTTCAGCGTTGTTGCAATATTACCATGTTGACCATGTGTGCAGGCCATGCAGTGACGATCATCATTGTGGTTTGTGTCGGGTTCCTGCTGTTCATGATTGTATTGGGTGTTGTCCGCATCCGAGCTGCACACCACCGCGCCACCCAAGAGGAGATACAAGACACTGAGATGGCTTGGGACGACTCCGCTCTCACAATCACAGTCAACCCCATGGAGGTATGAAATGTAAACTGATGATCTACAAACTTGTTGCCAGTTAGGGTGCCAGTTTTGTCCAAACAATTTTTCAGCTATGTTCACCTCATACTGTGCGTGAGCACAAGTGGGTGACCTTTGGTTTACTTGATGCACAGAACGGTAAACCTTTTATAATAAAGAAAAATATTACAAACAATCCAGACAAAATTTGGATGTTTAAAACTTGGGACTAATTTTTTAATTTAGTTTGGCTGTCAAATTAAAAATGTATAAAAATTGAATGATTTTATGTATGTTCTAATAACAGTGGTTTTTTGAACATTTTTAAAAATGAATATTTAAATCTGGTTGTGTTACTACTTAACTGTTATCCCTTTTTTTGGTCAGGTTATAGTGAAAAAGTCCAGTGTCCAATAGTTTCAAACTGGCCTACCTTAGATTACACGAAGTCAGAAAATGTGATATTACTTTAACATTACCTTACCAAAACATTTTTCTCGGCAGTATTCTGAATATCAAAATTTTTCTATCTATACTGACTACACCCATCAAGGTTGTTTATCCTGCAACCCTCTGCAGAGTTAAGTCAGGCCAGTTATTTACAGTCCCATTATATCAATAATTAACTCTGCAGAGCATTGTCTGTCGAACATGAATTGTATCATACAGGTGTAGTCAGTCTTACAACAACATTTACCCAACTCAATGATGACAAGCAAATCAGAGGAGATATATATGACATTGTTATGGCATTATATTTTGAATAATGGGAAAGATGGTTCATTTGTGACATAGAGATAAAAATTAGTTTTTGTTTGGAATTTTACAGCCCTTATTTGTATTCTTTTCAGTATATTGTTTGGACCTGTAAGTATTAAACACTTAATAACACATTACAGTACGACCCTTCATATCCGGCCACCTCGGAACCGAGCCCTTGGCCGGATAAACCAACCTGTTAATTTATACCTAAAAATTTTAGGCCTATGCAGTTGATAAATATAGTTATAATGAGGGCTTAAATCTTTTCTGTGATTGTTATTTGAAAAAATACACTAAATAATCAATCAAATAAGTGTCATATATACCATCTTTCATTTCGACATCAGTCATTAACCGTGTTTTTCCCCATATTTAGTTGATAACATTTTTTTGCCACAGGTTTTCCTTTATCAACACATTCAACCCTTAAAGCTTTTGTTTAACTGCCACCACAGGATTTTTTTTGTTTTTACACTCATTTTTGCGAATTTCCCATAGGGAAGAAGCTATTACCGTAGGTCTCATGGCAAGACTTAAGCCCGGGACCATGTTATTTTTCGTCTTTAGGTGCCCAGAGGCCAAAAACAATAGTTGTTAAAATTTATACACACACACACACACACACACATATATATATATATATGTATGTATGTGTCTGTGAACACGATAACTCTCGTAAAAATGGTCCGATAAGACCAAATTCAGTAGAGACGTGTATTCTTACATTTGCTCAGACAAGTTCATAAACCAGACATATGGGTCAATTGGAACGGGTAGTTTGGGGGGGGGTTTGTACTAAAAAATTGGGTTTTTTGCGTTTTTCGTATGTAATTTAAATTTTTTTAATTTTATCTCACCATTAGAATCAGCTTGAAAAACTACACAAATAATTCGTTCAAGTTTTTCTCTATCTCCAACTGTTACCGAGATATTAAAAAATCTAAAAACAGTATATTGTATTTTGTGGCTCCAATGTTAATTTTTTGGAGGATAAGGACAAATTAATATTTCCCTTATTAACTTACAGTTTTGGATGAAAATTTGTATCATCAAATTCATGTGGTTGGGATCCATACGTTTATGCTAAAAAATCAAAGTTTATGTGTTCCTCACGGCAGAAAACCTGAATACTCTTTCCCATGTTAATCTTATAGAGAATAGGCAAATAATTCTCATATTTATTGACAGATATTGACAAAATAATTTATCAACAGGTATTAATTGATCAATCTTGCCATATAATTGTATTATTATTACCATATTATTGATTTTGAAATTCTCTTGAGTATGCAAGTCTGCTGCGACGGTGGTATTTTTATATTACTGTTCAGTAAACTGAACGTAAATCGACACTGCAGCATTAAAGCAAAACTCTTGATGAAAAAAATTGAGGGTTCAGTGTAAATCAAGGTGGCAATGAGCTTTCATGAGATTAGGCTAAAGTGAACAAGTAAACATAACTAAAATAATAGTCCAGTATTTTTGAGTAAAGAACTTTTACGAACAATGAATAAAGGAGATTGATTATTTTGGTGGAAAAAATCTTTACCATAGTTCAATGCAACAAATACAGACGCTCTTCCAGCAGAGCTAAAATTAATTAGTGGCTCCTGATCACTGATCACAAATAAAGATATGCCATTATTAAAACCCTTGTAGGATAACATCATTCTTTAGGTTAGATCGGTGGTTTTAGTTTTTGGTGAAATCAGTCTTTTAAAATTATATAACAGCTCAATTGAACAGTAATCTCTGAAAACCATGAGAGTAGTCGATTAGCGGAAGCTAGTGGGTACTATTCACGTTCATAAATCTTGGGAAAATATTCCGAGGACCGGGAAAACCGAGGCCGGCTATGAGGGGTTCTACTGTATTTGGTTCTAGCGTGTTGATCTTTTAAATGCAGTAGAATAAGATAGTAAAACTCACTTGTAACACTCACCTGTAACTGTATGCTTGTGGTAAAAATTTTTAAATTTTATAAATCTGGAGGCTTAATACGGGCATGTTTATCACAACATTTTTGTGTTTTTGGGAAGGCCTATTGTCTAAATCAAATAAAAAAAAAACTATTAAAAACCCTTCAGAATAAAAAACCCTTTCAGCTTTGGATGAGGCTGTAATGTTCTAAAGATGAGATAGAATGTTTAAAATATTAAGTTTTGTATCACTAATAATACTAAGTTGAATCCATCTTTTCTGGCAGCAATTGGAAAGCCCTCGTGGTGGAAAGCCTGGTTCACACGGCCAGTCCCACGTCGCCCCCGATGACGATGAGTCGTCCGATGACAACTCCAGTTACCACGATGATGATCTGGATTCCACCGATGAAGAGGAAGAAAGTCCAGCCGTGAGCAAAGTGAAGGACCTGGAATGGGACAACTCCACCTTAGCCATCTAAACCATTAGTTGCTTCTCCCCTCGTCCTCGTCCATACCTCCGTCTCAGACCAGTCCTCGTACTTGGGTTTCCGTTATCATTGGCTGGTGCTTAGACTAAAACCGGACAGATGCGATAAACAAAATTACTACTTAATCTGTACATATTATACAAATAGTAGAGATTTTCCTTTTATTTTCTCATTGTAAACAGGGTGTTGACGGAAATTGAGAATTATCCCGTTGATCATATGTGGTTAGTCGTTTACCCTTATTTGCATTTATCTTTACAAGGTATTTTAACAGTATTATTTATTTTAAGGTATTAAATTATACCTTGCTTATTATTGATATTATTTTTTTCTTTATGAAATTATTGGTATGGAAATGTATAAATTAATTGTAATATTGGATTATAGACGGTATGAAAACCTATATACGTTTATTATAAAAAATTGACTGCAGGACTGTATTATAGTTTATATAAAATCTTCATGAAAATTCTTGCCAGTAAGCTGATAGTAAGTGAATTTTAATACGCTAAGGGCGTAAATGTTTTATTTTTCATTTTTGTAAGTGCCATTTCTTTTATAATTAGATAGGCTTACGGTTCGAGGGTAACTTAACACTCGGGTTGCGATACTGAACAAAACAATAATGGTATTAATTTTAATTTAGCATTAATTAGAAGTGTTGGAAACACGTCACTAATAGTAGTTACACAGAAGTTATTGCACAGAACTGCCTAGATATCGAAAATCACTTGGTTCGCAATAAATAACAATAAATTTTGTCGTTGGTTTTATTTTCGAACGTGTTCTCAATGTTGAAATTGCTGTAAGATATTTTTTTACTTGTACGGTTGTTGCCAGGCTGGAGCTATTTCGTTTAGGTCCTAACCTATTTGTATGTAAGAGAAACATGTATTTTTATGCATATCATCACCTAGCTTGATATCTTAGACCTGTGCTATATTAGAGTAGTATCGACACTGTCACTCCTCATGAATGTGAATTCTATTTTTTATTGTTTCTCTTAGTATTACATTCCATTTTCAAATCGTTGAGTACTTTTGTTTACTACTTACCGATGTATAGAATAAATTATTTTGTTAATAACAGATGTTTGGAAACTTTTGTATAGTGTAGGTACGGTTTGATTATTTCGGATAGAACTTTTAGAACGGCAGCTAGTAAGAGCTTTATACCTGATAAGTATTATTTTGTTGAGTTTAGCTACGCAGCTATCTGAGGTGTCGTACATCCGGTCATTGGAGTCCATTAGGAATCTTTGTACCTTATGTGTTGTTTTGTCAAAGTGTGGAATAAACAATAACGCAAGAAAGCTTTTTGGTCTAAAAAATACTATTAACTAATAACAATATATAGGTGTAGGACTGTACAGAGGAGCCATCTAGAAATGAACATAACCGCACACTTAAAACACAATATTTGTACTTATAAATGTATCACAGTGTTGTTTAAATAAAGCCTACACCTTATATTTGGAATTTTACAAATGTTAGTTTCATTTGCTTCCTCTCTTAACTTGAATAAAATGTATAACAAAGTAAACAGATGATAAAATAAAATTTTATTTTGCCTGTTTCACAAGAAGTACTCAAGGACTATAAACTTACAATAACAAGTTAATTTTCAAACTTCATAAATTTTAAAAATGCAATAACAACTAAAACTTTACTATATTCCATAATTAGGAAAATTACACGATTTGTAATGAAAAAAACTCAAGAACCTCCCAATTTAAATTTTTGAAAGTAATATATTCAAAACTAGAATTTATAAGTTAAAAAAAATATTGTACTGGACTGCAATATTTTGGAAACCACATATTGTGTGCAAAAAATCATTTTCAAACCAATTCCAATTTATAATTATAAAATTAATCAAGGTATTGACATTTGGGCCTAGAGTTCAAATTTCGTTCTGTAAAAATATGAGGATTTTATTAAAATAATAAATTCTGTAATGATAAATTTGTTGTTCCATTTTAATAACTTATTTATACCTTACTTAATATAAATACACTACATATTTAGTAAGAAATATTCTGTTTTCATTTGTATTACTTAACAGTAAATAAATATCAGAGATTTGACTGTATATAAAAGCGACATGAGGCAGTAACCTTCCGAAGTAAAGTATTCCTTCGGAAGGCAAGTTGTTCTCTATAGTTCTAAACAAAGTTAGAATTATGTAAGTCCTTTGTAGTGACAGTAATAAACATTAAGTTATGATTATAACTGACTTTCATTAGACATTAACTTTTTACACAATCTAAATGTCATATTTGACTGAAATTCAAATCATTCTCAGAAAAGATTTTCTTAAAAATCCTTATCCAAGGATGGTTGCAACTTGCAAGTTTCATCTCCTGATGTAATTTGTGGTGACAGCGTAGTCACCAAAGTTTGTCCAGGTGTGATCCCATAGCCGAGGGTCTCCCCTATGGTCCAAGGGGAGGTTGCCAGGGGGAACGGCTGTCTTGTTAATGGCACTCAGGAGGGAGTCCAGGTGTCGTAGGACTTGGGGATACCTAAGGGCATAAATACAGGAATTGATCAGGACTCGATTAGTACAGTCGGAGTCTACTTCAAGGTACGTTTTCCTACCTGCGCAGTGTGTTTCTACCTCTGCAGTTACCAGCTTATAATTATTTGATTTCAATACAACCAGTAGTTGGTCATTGTTGTGGTGACGCAACTGCGTCTTAATCACAGAGCAGGTAGTAAAACACCACTTTGAACCTTAATATACTAAATGAGCTTAAAAATTCTTATTTATGAAATTAACTTATGGAACCCAACAGAAAGATATCAGCCCCTAACCTTAAGATTTTGTGTGGTTAAAGGAAAGTAATAATAAACATTCCGTCACCAAAGCTAATTAATAGAGGTGTGCGGATAGTGAATTATTTTTTCGGATCGGATAGCTCAAGTTCGGATCGGATAGTTTTCGGATTTGGATACTCCCAATAAGAAAGTGAAATCGGACTTATCTAAGAATAAATTAGGAAAAAATCAATAAAATGTTATCAAAATTATTAAATGGTACATAAAAATCATAAATTCTTCATAGGATGAACAACAAAACTTAAATTTTTACTTCACTGCATTTAAAAGTACCAGTAACAAATTTTAATATGGCGTGATTAACAAATTAAATCAACAGAAACCTTATATTTCACCATTAAATGACATTAACTTTCTACTAATTCATCAATTCCTTCTACTAATCATCAACTAATTCTCAATTTTATTTCACGAGTCAATTATTTTATTTATTACAATGATAAAAACAAATCACCATTAACAAAGAATCAAGATTTGACAGACGACGTTGGCTTGATGCCATCGGCTAACTGCGTATCGGCAGGGGCAGTGACAGTGCAGCTGCTATCAAACAAAGGCCTGTGCGCAGGCGCAGAGTTGGAATATTTGGCAGATAAAATACCCCGATCGGCTGTGTAACAATATTGAAACCCGTGAAATTATGGTACCTCGTCGTAATCTAGTTAGTTATTCATCTTAAAATTATCTAAAAATGTAAAACTAATAACACTTAAATTCATTTAACAAAGAGAAAATGTAGATTGAAAACAAGTGGGAAATTTGTTGGTTATGTGAACACCGAACGACGAAATAGGCCAAATGTAAATTTGGCAACTCTTTATCGTATTGCTCTAACCCGGAGTAGTTGAGAATGCGATAACTAAACAATTGATCGTCTACGTAGACGATCAGAATGAAGTAGTATTATTTTTGCTGGAAACCCCGTCGCAAAACGAGCTATTATGAAGGTTTGTTACCAATAAAATTAAATCAACAATTCAATTCAGTCGTGCATAGCGATGTACTACTTTAGTCATAGTAGGTACCGGTAAAAGTCGTATTATCATATTTATTTATACCGATTAAAACATTATTAAAACTCATTAAAAATAATTAGTTGATACCTCAAGGACGTATCATCCTTAAATATGTCCGTGATAAATGTAAAGGAGTACTAATAAGATGTAGTCCCAATAGAAGTACGATATTTTTTTATCGTGCACTAAAGGACACAGCAGCGCTGGCATTTATTTTGCCATTATTAGCGTCTACTACGCATTACAAAAACCAGGAAGCCGTAACCTTACTTTGGTTTAGTTGTTGCTACATTCGATTGTTTCATTCACTATTTCATTGTTTATTATTGATTAGTTAATTCAGAATAATGATTTGAAATTTAATTTTAATATCTAAACCAATTAAAATTATTCAAAATCTTGATCTTTACAAACTTCTAAATATACCGTTTAGTGTAATTATAGATTCACTCTTCAAGAACACATATTTTCGGGATATATTTCACGTTGTCATAATGCTTAGCGATTCGAATCGCTATAAGTGTATCGGCTATAAGTGTATCCCGTCTACCAGTCAACGACATTGTTTTGATGAAAGACTACATAATACGTCTTTTAAGCAAAAATTATTCCGGCTTCGCGGGTATTAACTCGACGAAAATCTCGTTGTTTTTGTTCAAATTGCTGAAATATACAGACTATCCGAAAATTCAGATATTACCGGATATCTTAAATACATTCGGATCGGTTTCAGATATCCGATCCGATCCGAATCCGAACCGAATTTTCGGATATCCGCACACCTCTACTAATTAATATATTTCCTAGAACTATTTATTCTAGAACAGTGATCCTCACTAGGATTTCTCACGAAAGCCAATTTGTATGCATTTTTATGTAAGGTTTTCCCTAGGGTTGCAACAGTGGGACCCGTGATCGCTGGGGTACATTCTTCGTATGTTTTACTGTAATAATTTATCTTTATATTTTGTCTTATTTATCTATATCGTCTGTGTATGGATAAATTTATAATAGTATTTATAGAGATGTGTATAAAAGAAGACCTATCTTGGAAAATTTTTAAACCGTAAAGGCCTAAAACTGTGTTTTTAAGCTACCTGAAGCACATTATTATCTAACTGATACAAAGGAGCCTGCAAGTACAAGTGGCATTAAATAACTAAGAAATAATTAAATTGTGACATAAAATCAAAACGTTGTCTGTTACTTAGATTGTGAATTATAATATAAATATATTTATAAAGTATTTTATAATTTTTTCATACAATATTTTTACAACTAAATTTTTTATACAGTAGAGTCCCGTTTAACCGAGTCTCACTCAACCGAGGCTACTTAAACTTTTTTTTTGAAAAAATTTGAAAAAAATCAACCTCAAAGATGTTATTTTTTGGTTGAACGAGTCTTGGGATAATGTCAAACAATCGACTATACAGAAAAGCTGGAAAAATATTAGTGGTGTTGAAGTAACAAGTGATGCCTCCGAACCATGTGAAGATGATGAAGATGACCTGCCTTTAATTCATCTACTCAGCAGGATTCCAGTTGCCGAGGCAATAACTGAAAATGATGTAAGTCAGTGGATGAATGATGACAAAGACTTCGAACTGTCAGACGAAGCAATTGCGTGTTTAGTCGAAGAAAACAAGGAGAGCAACAACGGTGAAGACGGCGGCGATGGATCAGCCGATACAGAGCCAGAGGGAAAAATCACCCACACCTAGGTCAGGGATTTGGGGGTTGGTCAGGGATTAGATGCAATCGAGAAGGCCCTGCACTACATTGAGCAGCAAGACGACACGACTCCAGCAGACATCATTATGTTGCGTCGACTGCGTAATTTGGCAGCTAAGAAACGATCCAGCAAGATTAAGCAGAAAACTGTCAAAGATTTCTTTAAAACTTTACGACTTTTCACTGTTTTTGAGGTTACTGTACTGTACTTTTAATTGTATGTAGCCTATCTTTCTACTTCCTGATCAGTATTTTTATTATGTAAATTTAACCTGTACAGTATATATTACATTTTTATTACCTATACACGAGTAAATAAAGTTGTTTTACACTTAACAAATATTGTATTTTTTAATTGTTTTCATAAATCCCTTATTCTAAGTAGACATTCCGTGTTAACCGAGAATTTGGCTATCCGAGGTTGCTGTGGTCCATATTAACTCGGTTAAACGAGACTCTACTGTAGTTCCTAACAGTTTGCAGGCTACAACAAATTGTCCCGAGGGCTACATAGTGAGGATCCATGTTCTAGAGTGTAAAAATAAAATATACAATCAGATTACTCGTAGTATTCTCAGCCCCAATTGTTAAAAAATTATATGACGATTATTACACATAGAATTTGTCCTTAAAAATATACTTGTACAGAGTTTACATTTTTTTATTGCTTCTTCAATTAAAATAATGAAAAAAGAATGAAATGTACCAATTTATTCTTGGTTATGATATTGGAACATTTATAAAAAGTCTTGAAAAGACAAAGTTCTAAAAATACTGGTTTACATCATTTGAAGTACCGTGGTTATATTATGATGGTAGTGTTAATGAAGAAAATTTTTTTCTTGCTTTTGTAAGGACCTATTAAAGAAAGTACAAAATATGTGTCTTATTTAATAATTTTCTTTCATACAAATAAATATTTAATTTACTTCCCAGTATTTTGTAGAAAGTAAAATCGCTTACACACCTGTTAGCCAAGTTGTTTTCCTCACAAGGATCTGCTTTAACATTGAACAGGCAGGGACTCTGAAGAGGCAAACAGACTGACTTTTCTCCCGTACATTTCACTTCCAATTTCTTTCGAATCTTCAATGCCTGGAAAATTAACACTTTTTCAAAATAAAAAAAACAATGTGATGAAAATCTCTTGTTTTAACTTATATCTAATGACAACTAACTTACATCTATGTAAGTTGAGATGGATTCCATGACTACTCACCTTGTCCGGTGAGATTGCTTTACCGACAGAAGCCACAGCTAGGCCAGCCTTGCTTTTCAAGACCACATTGATATCGTATGGCCGGGTGTGGTTGTCGGGACGTCCACTTGGGCCGTACCATCCATCCCATTGTCCTCCATAATTGGTGCCTGTGTCCAAACTGATATTAAGTCACTGCTTTATGAAATTTTATATAATGGCATAGATTTTTAATGAGGAGTGTCACAAGTCAGAATAGGATCAGGAGGCTAAAGCAAAGTTGGTCAGGGACTGAGATCATTGTTGATATTATTGTTCAACCACTGCAAATGATAGATTCTAAGTATTGCATCAAAGAGCAGTCTGTGTCATGTAAGCCTTCAAGTACATCCAGCCTACTGGTTACTGGACAAGCATGAAGGAGTCGCCAATCGCAGAGGAGATACATTAAAGGGTGGAATTCACACCGGGTGTCCGAGTTCAAATAAGGGTGTTACACCACAAAAAATCTAAAGGAGCATAGGAAGCTCACTCTGGATAGCCAATACTAATTCTATGGACGGTGGCGTCGTCCTGTAATCCAGCTACTTGGAGGTCACAAATTGTGGATAGTTGTGAGCGATGGTTGGTGGGTGTAGGTTCTCTTGTGTGGATTAACGTCCACACTATTGAATACTACGTTAACTCGCAAAGAACATCCTTATAATTAGACCAATTCGTAAATTCAGAGGCCGTTGTTCGGGTTCCACGTTAAACTCTATGTCCCTTAGTTGCCGTCAACTGTTGGGCTATTAATTAACAGTCGTGTCTAAGGAACATGTCAGCTTTAGTCAGTTACAAGAAACAACAAGATCACGCCACAATCATATTTCAATAATCTAATCTAATCTATGATAACTTTATTTTGTTATACCCATTACTGACTTCTAAACTGTACTCAACAACTAAGAAAGGCATAGAAATTTAGAAAAAGCTATCTCATATTGGGCTAGGCTGTGCACTGCTTTACCAATTGGTGATAGAACATGGCTTTGTGACAAACTGAATCGTCAAAGTCCTTGCCCGAGAGACAGCGTTGTGGCAACTGATGCATCAACATCTGTCTCAAAATTACTGGTCTATATGGTTGAAAAACTCCTACCCGAATTGGCAGAGGGGGTGGAATGAGGAGAAAAATGTAGTTTTAGTAAAAAAACAGGTTATGTAGCCAGTTTCCGCAAGAAACATTCCTATTGCCAACCATGCAAAGTGAAATAGTAAGAAATTTTGCTGACTGAAAATTTTCAGCAAAATATTGCCAGAAAGAATTAGTGCTAACCCAATTGGTCCAAATTTTTGTCTTACAATAAATTGTAATCTTTATTTGAATGATTTTAGCTAAGCCTAAGAGGTGTAAAAACATTATATAAATGAAAAACCCCAAAAATTATGTTTAGCACTCTTGTAATCAGGCCTGAAATAGGTGTGTCAGTTAATGTATTAAGGAGAATAGCTTCAATCCAACATATTAGAATATGGATGATACAATGGACTGAACTGTTAAGTAGTTTTTGACCCTTTAAATGTTAAGGAACATCATTAGTACCAAACCTAAAACCTGAAATCAAACTCCAAGATATTGCTGTGACAGGTAGATCTTCTCTTTAACAGATGTTAGACATATTAAAACAACACATTCAGATAAAGTAATACCTTTGATAATTTTCCAGTCTCCGACTGTCAGAGAAGAGCTTCCAAAGATATCGTCAATGTTGTGAAGCACTTCCGTTCGATTAGTGGGAACTCCCAGGGCCATGCTTGGCCATTGGTTTATTCCATCAATGTTTTTCAAAACACTGTAAAATATAACAGTTTAAAAACAAATACTATTAGTTTAAAGTTATTATCATTTATCTGCAATAGTCTAAAAAAGTCATAATAATATTAAGTTTTTTTAATATGTTTACAACCTCATTCAAATAACTATTAACTTGTTTTTGAATTGGACCCAATTGAACTACTGGGACGGTGGCGACGTCCTGTAATCCAGCTACTTGGAGGTCACGAATTGTGGATAGTTGTGAGAGATGGTCGGTGGATGTAGTGTTCTCTTGTGTGGATTAACATCTGCACTATTGAATACTACATTAGAAAGCCTATCCTCATAATTAGACCAATTCGTAATTCAGAGGCCATGGTTCGGATTCCACATTAAACTGTAGGTCTCTTAGTTGCCATCGGCTGTTAGGCTATTAATTAATACTGTCTAAGGAACATGTCAGCCTGAGTCAATAACAAGACTACAAGATCGCGCCACAATCATCCTACACTCAATCCTCATTCATACTTGGCTTAAAATACCTACATTGTAGTATGGTCGCCATTTTAATGATCTTATCTAATCTAAGCTCATTTTCAAATTTAACCACAAATCCCCTAACTTTAAATAGAAAAATAATATCAATTTACAATTGGTGAATTAGAATTTACTCAGTTCTCAAATCAATAAACTGACATTATCAGGAAGATTATTGGGAAGATGCAGAGAAGTATACACTGCTGTAATTATAAATGTTAAGTCATTTAAGCTACTTTTCTTCCCAAGCGTTAATAGAATTTTATCTTTCTCCTTTTCTTGTGGTTAACCCGTTACCTGGTATCCCCTTGGGCAGCAGAGACAAGTGTAGGCAGCCAATCAGAGATGTGCATGAGGTCTGAGGACAGCCAACCAGAGGGCAGCAGTGTGCTCCACACTAGACCCACCCCTCGCACTCCTCCCTCCCATAGTGTATTCTTCACCTGGAATTTTTAGGTTCATTATTATGACCATAAGAAAAAGCTTTGAAACTATACAAAATATTACAAGCTCTAACCATGCCCATATGTAATCAAGGTTGAGGTATTTGAAACAACTTTATATTTATGTAGTACATTAATTTTTTTTTACTGCAACCGTGCGATGTGATGGTTTGCACTCTAGTTATACAAATAGCTAAACTGAAAAACTGTGTCTTACAGTATACTTCATTTAGACAATATTCTCCTTAACACATTCGCAACTTAGTGCGCCCGATGAGGTATACGAATGCTTCTTTAAACGGCGGCAGTGTACCCGATGAGATACACTCAGTACATTACTAAAGCGTGTGGTGCGCCCGACTGGGTACACTCGTTGTGTATTCTAATGTTGTTAATGACCAAACACGGTAAACTAAATATAGCTGAAATGTGTTTCCGCCCCTAGTAGAGGACCTTTAGTGTGTACCTGATTGGGTACACGTTTACATTATATTGAGGCATAAAAAAAAATATCTGGTACACTTAAAAAAATATAATAAAAAATAATTTTGCACAAAAACAATATTAACAACATACTTTTTTCATCAAAACAAAGCAAAATTTTTAAAAACCATAGGAATAATGTTGGCTATTTATAGTATATTTTGGCTCCGCCAAGTAAAAAAGTCCCACTTATGTCGCGAACGTATTAAAATTGTGAAGTATTTGTTTATCCAGAGAGCTTTCTTTTTTAATTCAGTTCATACTTGTTTCGGCAAAGTCTGAACACCCAATCAGACTTAAAGTATTGAGTGATTAGGACCGTATCATTCTTTGTCTTTATTATATTTGATAGATTTGGTTTCTTACTAACACCAATTAATTTCTCGTTGACGTTTTCATCCATACTAGTTTATATGCTGAATAACTTATTTCTTTTATATTGTGTAATAACTACAGTACTTAAATATATTTTTAATTTTCAAAGGTTTTACTTTGGTCTTTATTTTTTTTAAATAGATTTGGCTCCTTATTAACCATGATTAATCCAGAACCCAGCACTCCAACGTTGGTTAGTACTGGCCAGTTTCTGGCCCATTTATAACCAGACCAGGCCAGAAACTGTCCCAGAAATGTTTTTCCACATGGGTTCACTTTCTTTAGGACTTAAACATACTATTCATTCTGTAACTGACTTTTTTCAGTGGCCAAGCTACGACTGGCTCTGGTGATGCTATAAATAATTTTCAACAAACTTAACTAATGAAACAAATCCATTACCCCTCGTAACGGCCAGTTGGACGCTGCATTGAGGTTGAAACCTGCAGCCGGTCCTCCATTGTCAGTGGTGAACACTACGATGCTGTTCTTCAGCATCCCTCGGTCTTGCAGCGCCTTTACCACCTCTCCCACAGACTGGTCTAGTTTGCTGAGCATCGCTAAGGGGCAGTGACATCATTACAGACAGCGACCACTGGGATTTTATTTTAAACTAAATGTGATTTGACTTTCTTAAAAATAAAATTTAAAAAAGTATTTTTAAGAATACTATATATTGTGTTGTAAGGACAAAATTAATCTAAGGTGATAGGATCATTTATGTTGTTGATATCCGTTTTATAAACACTGTTGTTGAGATTTCACACTTTCAATTTACAAAAAATCATATTTTATATTAATGTTATCAACTTACAGCTTTAAAATTTGTACAGTAGTTTAGTTGTTTTTTTTTCTCGAAAGTAAGTACAATTTAAGCAAAAGTAGCTATATAATATTTTTTATTTAACTTGCTTAAAAATAAATATAAGAAATACAGATTCCTGCCACTACTATTACTACTCTACATTATTTCCTTTTTATTGCCACTACAAAATGAAAAGAAGAGATACCGGCAAACTTGCGCCGATTGAAGTCTTGGATATTGTTGAATGCTGCGACGTCGTTGTCTGGAGCAGGGAGGGGGTTGTAGGGATTGCCAGAGTGGACAGCAGTGTGAGCCAGATACAGGAACAAGGGAGTAGAAGTGTTGTGACTCAGGATCAGCCTCACCGACTCCTTGGTGTAGACATCGGTGGAGTACTGGCCATGGAGGTCCCACGCAGGCTCCATGTTGTGCCGCATGTCCAGTCCCCACATTCCCTGTTGTCAGATTTAATTTATTTTCAAGGTGAAACTTACTTTTGGAAAATTCAAGCTATTCATGAAAAATTAGACCACCTTAGTTGTTTTTACTAGATAAAACCCCTAATGTTTACAAAATTTCCTATAGGGAATAAAGTTATTACCATGTTTATCATGATAGCTTTGCCCCGGAACCAAGTTTTTTTAGTTTTTCACCCCCCAATGTTAACAGGAAATGTAAATATTGATATATCTAAGTATTGTGATAAAAATTGGTAAGCAGCTTCATCTAGTTAAGGCGGTATACAACTGCATGTTGAAAAATCTAAATTCTATTGATTTGTATGGCAGCAAACCTGCTTACTGTTTTCGGAAGTTATAGAGAATAAGTCAACTGAACTGATTGAACTTAATTAACCGGTTTTGGTCACTTGTGTTACGCGAATGATTGAGGGATGAGCGCCACTCTCATTATTTTTAACCGCCTTGTAAACAATTATTTATATTTCACAAATTTCGCACAAATTATATCTTACCACTTTTGTTTAGCTATTTTTCTAACCTTAAAATATACACTAAACTAAAAATAGTAAAAATAACTAATTTCACAATAAGAGATATTTAAAACTCTGAAACTATAAAATATTTTATAAACTGATTTCACTTTCTTCAATTAATTATCTAAAACACATGGCGATATTAAAATAAAATATTTTGCTATTACCCATCATATTATAACAACAACAAATAATGAATATGTATTCAAAACATGTATTACTAAATAAAAGGCCTTATTATTTATGCTTTCTGAACTGTAACGAAACGTCACGAAACAAAGATTCAAGACAGACTGAAAATCGCTTAACCTCCTCCACCATATCCTCACCTACTACTGACACCCCAAACAACAGGTATTCCGAGTTTCAGGCCGATTATGTTTTGTAGAAACTTATAATAAAAAGTGAGCTCACCCCTTAACCATCCGAGGTTACCGAGGGTTAACCTTTGTTTAAGCTTAGTTTGAATCATCAAAACCAATTTCTAAATCAATGGAAATTTACTTAGTATATATATGCTGTTTTGGGGGTATTTTTATTTGTTTTTGGTTTTGAGATTTCTCCCATCATTAGTTTACATTATGGACCCCCGATCCCAGTAACGATTCAAACTATTATCTGATCATCAGCCAATCATTTTATCACTAACCCCTAATCCTATTGTGTACTTTATTGGAAATTCTTTCTTTTATTTCTGTTATTTCGATTCACCAACACATTACCATCAAACTATCATATTTTTATTATGATATATAATATTATTATATATCATATTATATGTTAAAGCCCTTCATTCTATCATATCAATTTTGATGTAGGCCTATCTGTTAGCTCTATATTAAGAGGTTGTGTACCTGAAAATCCATCCCAAAATCTTTGTTCACTCAAACATATATTGACCTTTTCACATGCAGTATGGTCAAAGTAGTCCTGGTGGCCGGTCCAGTAGCCCAGATGGGAGTCGAAGCCCCTGTATGTAGGTGTGTACTCCTTCTTGAACGACCCAAGGTGCCACTTGCCCACAATCCTGGTGGTGTAGCCCAGATCCTTCAGATACTCGGGGAGAAGCCGCTCGCTCAGGGGTAGCCCCCGGGGCTCTGCCCCAAACAGAACTGTGTGTTGCATTCCTGTACAGTCAAAAATAATTACATTTTGTTTATAATTAAAGTTGCAATAATTGGTACTGGTAAATTTCACCAAAATTTATTTTTGAAGAGTAAAAGAATGTTTTATTCCTCCATTTAGGTGTGGGACTTAACTACCATGCTTGATTACAAGAGTGCCAAATGTAATTGGTATTTTTTTTAGTAATATGATTTTTTGCACTTCTTTAGCTTCGTTATTAGGGTTTCTAAAAGAAAATCATACTATCACAAGAAAAATTAGGTCAGTGCTAAATTATTTTAGCACAATTAAGCTCTTTCAAAGTTAATCCAATTCCACTGCACATCATTTTCAATTTTCTTATTATTTTACTATGTGTTGTTGGCAGTATGGCCATTTCACATGCAAACTAACTACATGTTTCCTCACAAACCCCTGAGTTTTTATTACAACCTCACCCCCTTCACTCCTACCACTGTGACCACTGACCAACTAATGGTTGCATTGAAATCATATCGAGTGTGTGACCTCCATTAACTGCGGAGGTTGGAAAACAGTCTCATTTGATTGCAATGCAAACAGTAGTTGGTCATTTTTGAACGACACAGTTAACTTAATCATGGAACACGTTGCAGAACTTACTGTGGAGGTAGGAAAATGCACCTTTAAAGAAAAATCCAATTAAATTATTGTAGAGTCAATTCCCTGAAATTAAATTAATAATGTGATTAATATATACAAACAGTGAGTGTGATGCTGTTCAAGTGTGATGCATTGCAAATTATAAAGTTCATCATGAAACATGTCTATACTCAATTGAATCCCTTGAACTGATGTTTATTTTACGTGTGAAATAAAAATAAAATATATATTTTCCATCCTAGATATAAGTTTAAGAATGAATCTGTTTATTCTATTTTAAATGGCTTTATTATTCCTTTATTATAATTCCTAAATTATAATTCCTTTTCACTCAACATATTTTTAACCAGTTAATGAATTCAAAACAAAATACATTATTATTTTTTGGGTGGAAATTTCAAACTAAATAATAGAAATCTCAACCTTAGGTAACAAAGTAAACTTACTACCTGTTCATTAACTGATTTGCTATAAATAATTAAATGTGTACATAATGATGACTGAGTTTGTTATGAAAAGTAAATGTTTCTCTCAAGGTTAACAAGTTATCGATAAGCATATTAGTAGAGGGTAGAGGGATGGTGACCTGTGTGTATAGGATATCTGCCGGTCATGAGAGCGCTACGGGAGGGAGTGCAGATGGGACTCACATAGTAGTTATGCAGCGGCACACCAGAGTATGCCAGCGCGTCGATGTTGGGCGTCGGCACCTGGTCAGACCCGTGGAACCCCACGTCGTTCCATCCCTAGAGGCACAAGCCAACAATAGATTAGATTATTGAAAGGGCTACCACAAGGTAGGTATTTTAAGTCAAGTATGAATGAGAAATGAGTGTAGGATGATTGTGGCAAAATCTTGTAGTCCTGTTACTGACTAAGGCTGTCATGTTCCTTAGACAGAACTGTTAATTGATAACCTAACAGTCAATGGCATATCTAAGGGACCTACAGTTTATCGTGGAATCCGAACCACTGCCTCTGAATTAAAAACTGGTCTAATTATGAAGATGACCTTTGGGGATTAATGTAGTATTCAATAATTTGGACGTTAATCAACATAAGAGAACACTACAACCACAAACCATTGCTCACAACTATCCACAATTTGTGACCTCAAAGTAGTCATACTTGGGTCATAGTCATGCTGATGGGGACAAAAAAATTGTCAAGCATGAGAATGAATGTGTGAGGATTATGGACCCCCCAGTAATATTATCGTGGCACTGTGACCATATAACTTACTGTCTACATTTTTATTTTTTGTAATACATCAGTATGAATATAATAATTATAGTTTTGTCTGTGTACTGTTTGGTATTATAATATTTTTAGTCACGTTTACGTTTTGTACACAAGAAAAGTGAAAATGAATGGTTGATGGCTGTCTATCTGTATCTGTGTCGTTCTGTATGGCTATTCAATTAAGATCTTTTTGCAAAGCTTCTCTGTGAAAACAAAAGCACCTCCTATGATGAAACATATATCCATTATTCTACACCTGTTGTAGAAGGGTTTTGTTTACTTTGAACTGACCCACACCCTATTAGAATAACTTTTTGAGTTGTTATCGATTTTAGGTTTATATTTTGCCAACAAAATAAAAATATATTTTCTTACTAGTTAAGAATTAAGATGCTTCTTAACCATCAACTGTCAGTCGGCTCTGGGGCAGGAGCAGAGGCTCCCAGAGAGGCTACCTTTGGGTAAGTGATTTGGTTGTTTCGGTTCTTGGAGTTAAGAGATAATTTTCTTCTGGGGAGATTATTGTTATTTTTTAAATTAAAGTTTTTTGAAGGGGTATAAGTTAGTAGATAAAATTTGTATTAATTTAGTCTCTTAACAAAGGATTACTTTGCGTTTTATATTCAAGGGAGTCAAATTACAGTACTGAATTTTATACATTAAAATTATTTTGAGTCACTTGTGGTAGCTAGGTTTCGTGCCCCAGAAAATAGATGTACAGATGTACATCAGATGATGTACATCTTGTTCTGATGTAAATTTTGGCATTGTCTATTGTTTATTGGTCTCAAAGAGCTTTATTAGAGTAGAATAAAAGCTAGGCGAGTCAGTCTTCCAGTCAAATTAATTCTTTATATTCTAAGAGTGATCAAACAGAGGTCTCACAGTTTTTTGACTACTAAGTCTGTGAAATCTGCATGACACAAATAATTGTGTTGTGTTGTGACATATTTGTTTACACGGGATCAGTAAACAAGATTTTACTACAATCATCTTACATCCTACACTCATTTCTCATTCATAATTGGCTAAACAACCCTTACAAAGGACGGTCTTTACTGTTCCATAACATAAACATATCCATGTCAAAAGCTTTTTTTAAAAAAATGTGAAATTTAAATGGAATAGAGACATCTGTGTATTTTAAAGAGAAATACAGAAAATACAAAAACATGAATACCAGCAGACCTGCATAGCCATTACATATAAACGTCTTTACGAAATTTCATTGAGATTTGAGGTTTTTATCAAACAAACGGTGTTTTTAGCATCTGGAGACTTCAGACTAACAAAAACTTGGTCACGAGTCTGTCTAGGTCTTTTTATGATGACCATGCTAAAAGCTTGAATAGCAAATTCAATAGAACGTCATTTTGAAACAGATCCAATCAAATTTGAATTAAATTTTTTTTAATTAAATAAATATAAGTTGTATTTTGTTAGACAATTCTGAGTTTTGAGCTCAATTTTTGAACATTCTGTATTGAAAAAAAAATATTTTAATGTTATTTGTTTGTGTTTGGATCATTGGGAAACAATTATTATTGTATTTCATCATTGTAAGGCCAACAATAGTTTGTCTAGGTCTTGTAGGTACTGTTTAAGTTAATAACTACTTAAATAAAATACTATATAAGGAAACATGTATAAAGACTTATAAGAACTTAATTTTAAAGTAACTTTACAAGATAGATGTTAGATGAATGTGAATATTGTAACAGTTCTTCGCTGTAACAGTAGGTTCAGTATACTTACCAAATCATCTGCTATAATGAAGACTATGTGGGGTCTGCTTAGAGTGGCCAAAACATTGGAAATCATACAGAAACATGGCAAGAGAAAATGAGCGAAGAACATTCCTCTGAAACAAAAAATTAACTATATTTGGATTCTTGGTCTTGTAGGATGTTATAAAATATGGAATGCTGAATTTGTGAACCTAGTTTTAGAATTTTTGGCCCTGGTAATTTTGGTTCATTCTACAAGAAATATGTGACATTGAATAATATTCTCATTGTTGTAATTAATCAGGATTATGAGGGGTTTCGGGTTGAATTAATATGTCATGTAGACAATTTGACGAAAAATGACTGCATGGCATTAGTTCATATAGTTGGGTACATATTTTGTGGAAATAAAAAAAACAATTCAAAAAGTATGAAGAATGGTCTGAAACTGTTAATTCAGGAAAATAAATGGCAGTTTGTCAAAAGATAAAGACAGAAATGATAACATAGATTTAATAAACATAGGACACTTCAAAATATAAAACGAATTAAATTAAAATTTACTGCAGTGTATCTGAAAATTTGCAAAGTTTTAATAAGTAGCAGATCCTCAAAACCATTTTGTGTGTGCAGTTCAAAAAAACTTCAGTGTCATCTTAGTATTGAAGTTAAAAATAGTGTTGCTGAAGTAAACTGTTATATGTGTCAAACATTTTTGTCTCAAATAATTCCTAATAGGAAGCATTCTTTCTAACATGTTGCTGAACCATTATTCATAAATGAGAAAAAATAGTTGTGATTCAAGACTAACTAGGAAGAGGAAGGTAGATAAATTAAAATAAGGTAACTCGTAATAAGCAGAAACATGCAATCAATAAGTTACTCCAAACATACGTTTTACTCAATTTATGTTAAAACTAGCAGTAAGTCCCATCCTTTGTACAGGTTTGTAGAATTCAGTTTAAAAAAAGAATATCATACCAAAATGTAAACCTGAAATCCTAAACAAATCAGTACAAAGAAAATAAATAAATATCCAGCTTCATTATTTAGCATTTTTTGACACTTAAACCATTATTATAATTAGTTATACGTTAAAAAATAACTTTTTCATATAATATGATTTCGAAATGGGTTTAATAAATGACCAATATAAAATAACTAATATTGATTTGACAGCTGTTTTTTTCTTTCTATCAAATCTTTAAACTACAAAGACAGCTGATTATTACTAGTAGGTGGTTCATTTGAAAAAATTGAAAGCAAAATGCGACTAACATCGGGTAAAAAGTGGGGTTTTAAATGCTTGTGATTTAAATTTTTAAGGGGCGGCAAACAATTTCAAGCTTTAAAAAAACCTTCTCTGGAATGTAGAGAATGCATTAAGCAAGTTTCATTGTTATCAGTTTTCCCGTTTTTTGGGAGAAGACTGCGTAAAATGTCACCTGGAGCGTCACAGAGAAAGACACAAATTGAGATAACACTGGTTTTGGCTTCTCTAACGCACGAAACGTAAAAATAACTAAAATGAATTCCTTTGAGCAATGTACAGACAAAACTCTAATTTTATTTCTATAGATACAAAAATTGATATATTATTCAATAAACTACCTAATATTACTCATAAAAGCCCACAGTCAATGTTTAATTGACACAATGTGAGAAGATTACTCAAGTTTCCTTTTATTAGTAGAATAAACAAATATTTCTACACCTACAATTCTAAAACTTAGTACACATATTAAGCATATCATGTATAACATGTGGTGAAATTTTCATTCAAATAGTATACATAATTTAGGCTATAGATCAGCTTAAAGCGCCGAATGGCAGGGTGCGAAATGTATTTCTTAGCGGCCGGCCAAGTAGCACTCCGAGTGTGACGTCATGGAGCAAGTACTCCAGCGTGTATAGTTGTAGAGTCGGCCTTGCCAACCCCCCCTCCCCCGGTGCTATAAGACATTCATGATAAAAACTCTTTTATTGGTCCAGAATCGGTGGAAGAGGACTTATTATTCCTGGCCGTGATGAACCAAATATTTCAGTTAGTGGATTACTGAAATGTCAACCTGTCCAGATATTTTAAGCCAAGTATGAATGAGAAATGACTGTAAGATGATTGTGGCGCGATCTTTTAGTCTTGTTACTGACTAAGGACAAAACGTTCCTTAGAATTAATAGCCCAACAGCCAATGAAATATCTAAGGGACGTAGAGTTTACCGTGGAGTTCGAACTACTGCCTCAGAATTACAGACTGGTCTAATTATGACGATGATATTTGCGGATTAATGTAGTATTCAATAGTGCGGACGTTAATCTGCACAAGAGAACACTACACCCACCGACCATCGCTCAATATTATCCACAATTCGTTACTTCCTAATAGCTGTATTACAGGACACGCCACGGTCCCAGTCTATAACAGATTATTATTATTTACTTTATCATTTAAGATAAAATATAATCAATGAGGCTTGAAAATCAAAATATTATTCGACATGTTTTCTCAATGTACTCGTACATTTTAAAATTTCTCCCAAATACCCAGCGTTCAAATTAAATAACTACTGTATTTGGTTTTAACGAAGTTAGACCTATATATTACTTTAGATACATAGTGTGCAGTTTGGCCGAGTTGCATTGCACGGAACAAACTTTTGTTGAGTTATGGATGTCCATTTCTTATCCCCAGCAGATAAGACATAGCGTTATCAACATCCGTTGCTCGTCCATGATGGCGTGGACTACACAGAATTGGCTACGTGCATCAATAAAGCACTCATGTAAATGACATATAATTTAGAATTATATAAAAATGTGTGCAAAATCATTAACTGAATTGCCTACTAAAGGCCTCCCCTGACAATGTACGGCTTATTTAAGTATGTTACAAAACTTCTAGAAGGTGTAATTTTTGTATATTATTGTAATATTTTCGTTGATATGAAACACTGTCAATGGAGTTGAATAAACTATAATCCTAGTCTTACATTAATGATGGTCTGTACACTAATATACATTAGTACACGAGTGGAAGGATGCAAATGACCTGAAGTCGGTCTTATCGAAACCGCTCTATTTTTATGATTTTGAGAAGGACAAAGACGTATTAAAATTGTCGCTATTGAATCAACATTAGACAAAGTTATTTAATATAAACGCACTTAAATTACTTTAATAGCTTATTTCTGAATTATGAACTAATTTTACATTCTTTTATTCCTACCTACACATTGCAAGTATTCCAAGTAAAGTCAACCGACACTGACGTAGCTGATAATTTCTAAACAGAAAATGCTCAAAATATGCAACAAGCCTACAAGAGTTTGAGCCTCGTTTGAAGGACTCCGTTGAGTTGGCATTCGTTGAAGGAGGCCCATGATGACATAATGACAATGCATTGATAGGAAATAACATCCTCTTTACAAAACATGATTTCATCATAACATGACTTTCGTCATAACTGAATATACCTTCCTCAAAATTAATTTACTCATGCATTTTTTATGTTAAGAATATTTTGAATTTATCTTAAGCAATTTTTGGTTGTATCTGTCATTTTATGATGCTGCGGTGGACAAAAGTGAATTCTAAATGTCCTTCTCAGTACTTGTTATTTAATAAAAAGTGGTGAGGTGCGAAGAATCAGCCCTTTGTCAGTCGCAACTCTCGCCATTTAGTTATTCTATTCCTTTGGGAGAAGGGTTTGGGTTCACTTTAAATTGACCTCTATATAAATAAAACTAGAGTTTTGACTGTACATTGCTTGGAATTTCGATATTTTTAGTTCGCTAAAATCATTTCATCTATTCATATTCGTTTACTCCAATCACATTACATTCATTCAGAATTTTACACGTTCCATCTTTATAATTAGGTATAAAAACAATATTCTATATTTTAATTTAGCTTGAAATCAAAGCTAAAGTAAATAAATGTAGTGAGTGAGTTTTAACAAAGGTTTAATGAAGGAATGTACAGTGAGTTTTAACTGAAATAGCGACCTACCCAGGTAATTAAGAATGAATGTGTAAGATGATTGTTGCGCGATCTTATAGTTTTGTTTCTGACTGACACCGACATATTCCTTATACAGGATTGTTAATTAATTAATAGCCCATCAGCCAATGGTATCTAAGACAGGACCTACAGTTTAAACGTGGGATCCGAACCACTTTTGCATTTAAATTACGAACTGGTCTAATTATGATGATACTCTTTACGGATGAACGTTTGTTGTATTCAATAGTGCGGACGTAAATCCACACCAGAGAATATAACATCCACCGGCCAACGCTCACAATTTGTATAAAATTTAATGTCCTGCAAAAGCCGCAATTTTTGCATCTCAATTTTTGTCTGCTCTCTGTATCGATAAACAAGGTATTTTTGTTCGTCTTCTCTGTAAAAACGAAAACCCACTATGATAAAAATAATTTATTATTATTCTATTCTCTTTGTATAAGGTTTATTGGTTTCCTTTAAATTGACCTCTATATACATAAAATTAGAAATTTGTCTGTACCTAAATTTATTGCTGTACCTACATTGCAATGTACTTGATTATTTTTCAGTTTTATAACACAAAAAAGCCAAAACAGGTATTATTTAAATTTCTCTAATTCTCAGGCTGTCATCCTGTAACGCCAGAAAAGGTTTTTTGTAAGCAAATAAGTAACTAGGTCAGTGAGTAAGAAAGTAAGCAGTTTTCAGAACAATGCTTAGAATTATGATATTTTTGGTTATTTTTATGATTTTTATCCTCAGAAAACCCATAATGGGTCTCTCTATGTAAAAAAACAAAGGACGAACCAACTGCTAGTGTAGTATTAAAAACACCAGAAATATTGATTTGCTAGGCTTTAAGTTAACATCTCAAAAGATTTGACGCTACGAGGTATCAGAATTCTTCCAATTTTCCAAATTTTTCAAATTTTCCAACAAAAACAATTAAATTTATCAACAATTCTCTCACTACTTATGGTACGACAATTCTTTACATTGTCTACCCCAAAGTTAAACATTATGACGGTTGGGCATTGCATCGAATATTTTTGTTTCTTCTTCTTCCCTCGCCACGAGTTCCGGTAAGTCGCACTCCTCAGCCACAGACTGTTGCTATTGCCGTGGATGACTCACCCCGGGTGAGGTAATGACGGCGGTCGTGGTCGTCGCGGCCCTCGGACCTCCGACTCGTCTTTCGTGAACCGTCCGCCCAGTCTGATTATCGGGAGAGGTAGAACGATTCTCAAGGTCAGAAGGAATCACGCGACTTAGGTTTTACTCTCATGATAGACCTAAACTAAACAGTTTTAGAAATATACCTCCCCCTCCATACCCTCACCCCCTGAGTGATACCTATTCCAAGTTTTAGTAAAAATGGTTTTCTTCAAAATTTTAAAATCTGAGATATCCTTAAGCTAGACGCAAATATCCTGGGTGTGTCTTTTATACCTTAATCAAGTAAGCTTTATTCTATACGCTTCTCGTATATCTTTGTGAATATGTACAGAATTCCAGACCATTAGATATTAATGTATTTTAAAATGAGTGTACACTATGTCTTTATTTCTAGAAATGTACTAACCCACACGCTCGTGGCCTTAAATTCCCTATTTTGGGGGAGTTCAAGAACCTCCATGACATTCTTATTAGAATTCTTTTTTACATCTAGTTTAAAAATAAAGTAAATCTTCAAATTTAAGGGAAAGATTTAAACGAAACTTGACACAAAAACATTTATTACACATTTAAGCTATGCAAACTATATACTGGCATTCGGCATTTATGGTAAGAATCTCTGCAATAAATTCTATTTTTTTTAAACAAATCGTAATGTTTTACTAATCTTTTGCCAAATTTGAAGGTTTAGACTCATTTAAAAATATTGAACATCTAATATTTTTGGCACAACGTCAGCCACGGCTGCCAAAAAACGTTACTAAAATACCTAGTTTAATCTGTAGTTCGTTGCAGAAACCCCATAACTGCAGTCACTTAGCAGGTTCCTTCACCAAACTAATAATACGATGCCTTTTAAACTTTTTGGGATAATCGTTTATGTAAATAAACGATCTATTTCAAGTAATTAAGTGATCTGTTTCAAGTTAATAATTAATACAAAAATTAATTTAACAAAAAATCAAAATAATACAAATTGTTTATGGGGGTTATATAATAAACGATTCAATTGTATAAAAAATACAACCAAAATACAACCAAATCTTATCAGGAATTAAAACAAACATCATGATAAGATTTAGTTGGTTGACTCATCCTTTAAATACTAGGTTACTACACCTACTGTATATAGGTAGAGTAACCTAGGGAGTTGAGGGTAGTGGATCTAGGGGTGGTGCAATTATATGTTTTATTTCATCCAATAAGCGATTCCTAAATGAACTAGTTAAGCTGTAAAAAATTCTTCCGCACGCCATGATACCTTCCTTTATTTATGTTGTTTATGTACACATTATGCTTTTGACAAACCAGGTAAAGATGGTGAAACAATAGGCTTTAAATTGAAAGGTCAAACGTAATACAATGTTGGCAACAGTGAGGTGTTTGAGGTTTGCCGCGCATTTCCATCTCAATTGGCTGGTAGTTGTCGAGCCATTACAGTCGTCATACGTCAACTTGGTTGGTACCGCCACCTGCCACTAGAATGTGTGGGATAGAAAATGAAGCAGAAAATAATTTCAGTGAGAGGAAAATCTAATGCAACCTAATAATTAAAAAAAATTACAAACCTCTTCCTGCTTGGTAAAAATTACTTCTTTTATCTTATTCTATGTTATACAGTATTAAAACAACATTCTGGAATTTAACAACGCATAGTAATTCTCCAAACTATGATCTAAACGGATTAACCAATCATGATCATTTTTATACGGATTTGAAGCATTGTGGAAAGAAAGATATAATTGTGCTATTCCGGTTCAACTCTGACGTCATGCTCGATGAAAACTTCATTCAGCTGTCAATCTTGTGCTTGATTTCCTCATGTCTTGTTTGCCGTTTCACAAAAATTAAAAAAATACCGTAGGCCTATTTTTTATCCTGTCAGCCATGACCGGGATGGATTTTATCCAACCCGACAAAAAAATGTTTGTATTGGTTAGGTTCATTTATACAGGATTCGAAGAAACGATTGTTGATGAAGTTAAACCATTGAACCAATTTAAATAAGACAGTAAATAAAAATTTTACAAAAATATATCATCGGTAATAAAAACAAAACATTCTGCATTGTCATTTTAAGCACCCGTCTTCAGATTTAGATCCACTGTGACGTCATAGAAAATTCGAAATAGCACACCTATCTTTTGACATGGATATGATTTAGACCTGTGGTGGAGGGGGGTATTGACCGAAATTTGAAACGGAATTGACGTCATATAGTTAGTTATAAGTTATAAGGACAGCTGTTTAGGGTATTTGAAAACGTTCCCTTTAGACATATCCATGATCTAAGCTATTTCCCAAAAGGAAAAAAATACATTTTGACATGGATATGGCTTAGCTCTGTGTTTTGGCAATTTGCGAGACCAACATTTGAAACAGTGACGTCATATGGCTATAACGAGAGCTGTTTAGAGGAACTGAAAACATTCCCTTTGACCAAAATTTGAAACAGTGACGTCATAATGTCACATGGCTATAACGACAGCTCTTTAGAGGAACTGAAAACATTCCCTTAGAATATTCATGATCTAAGCTATTTCACAAAGGGACATAAATAAGATCATTTTTCTTTACAACATGGGTTTGAAGCAATTAGCAATCCTTAGATGTCATTTGGTGGTTTGAAAACATCAAAACACTGACGAATAACTCGATTGACAGATAATGTTTGTTTTTGTTTAGATCTGTGTTTATTAACTAACGGTGTCTCATCGTTTGTGATAAGGATTATTAGGGTTGTTGGCCACACGTGTGTCGCCCCCGGATTTCTGTGTTCGGTAACCGTCAGTCTCATCATTTAATAGTAGCATGTATATATATGTAACAATAATTTTAATCTGTGTAACAAACTTATATACATGAATAGGCTATATATTAAAATGCCACATTTTGAGTAATTGGTATTAAAATTTACAATTGATGAAAATGGATTGCTTTTTGGAAAATACCAGTCAAATTAAATACTGAACTTAAAATTTGTTACTATAAACTCTAAATATTCTCTATTTGTATTGTCTCTAAACTCTCTATTTGTACTATATATCAAAGGGCAAGAAAAGTTGGCAAGATCTAGATAGTGTTATCGTATTTGTAGAGGTTTGAAACAGTAATCAGGAACATTGGCTTTGGTTGCTTAAAACGCTCTTGACATGTTAATTTTGGAAATACAACAAACAGTCAAGTTATTTTGAAAAACATTACCTTGTTGGAAACTTTGTATCAAATTTAAGACAAAAATTAAATTTTGCTATTGAAAAATAATACAATAGATTTTGAATTTTATTACTTAGTGAATGGTGCTATTTATTTTTATATTTTGATGTGTTTTGAAGGTTTTGAGTGATTACAGGAAATATCGGAAATCAATAAAAAAATTGTCAACACATAATCCACATTTAATAAATTAAAATAAGAACGGACCTTTTTTAAAATTCTAAGACGACGGGTTATATTATATCTCTCTATATTAAATGTGTTTGTGTGTGTGTGTGGTGTGTTTATGTACTCGTATGTGTAAGTATGTTGACAAACTACTAATCCGAACGCCATGAAATTTTAGGAAGTTGCTCTATACGTGTCCGGGAAGGTTTAAGTGAAAAGAATTATCGAAAACTCCATAAGTTTCCATTTTATGGCATTTTAAATTTCTAATGTTAACCTTATGGGGAATAAGTTAATTCACAAATTTTCTACAATCAAAACATTTGATTTCGAAAGATACAGAACTGTTTGTTTACTTTCCATTAGTAATGTGATAATTGGTTTGTGGTTTTTTAATGCCTTCTGTATCAATCGTCAATTTAAAACTATAAAGTAAATAAATACTGTACAAAATTAACATTTTTACTTGCCACGATGATACTTTACAGTTTTGGGGGTTTATGTACCTATTTTTTATTTTGTGTGTCTAATTAAATTAAATTTTAGGGCTAGGCCCACCGGCCTGTACAGTTTGTACATGTTAAGCTTAGGGGAAAAGACGTGATGCCGTTTGATCATAATATGCGTACATCAATAATGCGAATATTTCATTTACAGCTGATTTTGTGTTGCTTTATTTTCACCAGTCGACAGCTGGCGTCATTGTTCGTCATTTTCAGGGAATGTTTATGGTTGTTTTAAAAAATGTATAGATAACGGGTTAGTTTGTTTGTCCCAGTGTAATTAACTATTAGTTGTTTTTGTGAGTGGAATTAATGAATGTTAGATCGCACGAATATTGGAGTATTATTATATACAATGCTGTAATGATATTCGATCTCAGAACACGGCCAATCTTAAAGTTAACACGTATTTACTGTTAGGGCGTTACGAAGTTCGCCGGGTCAGCTAGTTTATTTATAAAATAACCCCAAATGCCCACAATGTTATATTTTGTTTCAATTATTTTTAATCCTGTATTTCCACATTTTGACTATCAAACAAACTAGTTGCCACTATAATTCCTAGTATATTGCCTGAAAACACACTTGTTTACAATGACTATAAAAACATACACTGACATTATTATTTTAAACATAACCCAAATATAATTATTACATTACATTTATGTTGTTAGAGTCGCGAAGGCCTACTAATAATTAGTGTTTATTTTTATAAATATATTTTAAAGGGAGGGACTTAAAATTTTATTAAAGAGAAATTAATTTTAAATCACACGAGTTAGTAAAGCAAAAACAGTAGTATACTGAGATCAGTAAATAAACAAACAATATGTAAATAAACTTATAAGGTGTTCATTTTTCAAACTGTTGTTTGTTCGGTGAATTGCATTTTAATATATAAAATTGATTTAAAACTTTATTTTTAATAATAAATCAAACAAAGCATTTTCCTCTAGCGTCATCACAAAGCACCTACCTGTGCGATCTTGGGACGCCTTGATGTCCAGTCGAGAGCGAGACCAACGCGATAATACGACGCTACTCGCTGCCAGCTGATTGCATGCTATCGGTTGTGATATCGATAGTCGACAGTTGTACGTTGATATAAGGAACTATCGATAGCTTTCAATGCAATTTAGAGACTTATAAAACTGTTTTGAAAAGACAGGTAAACTGACAGTTAGCCCGTTCTTTCTCTGGGTTTGATGACTCGGTGTTTTGAGCAGGATGGTTATTTTAATGACAAAATGTTCACCTTAAATCGAAATAAGTAAAAGTTAAAAAAAGGAAAAATAAATTCGCTGCTAGAATTTTTAGTATTGATTTTAAATTAGTTAAATAAGCTTATCTAGATAAAAACAATACACAATGGAAAATGTGTATAGTTAGTAAAATAGGGTATTTTAATATAGTATAATTTTAAAATAGGTTTAAACACATGAACAAGGTAAACAAACCAATATTTATTTTAAGTCGACAGCTGGTTATTCCTTCATAAGACTGGGACGGTGGCGACGTCCTGTAATCCAGCTACTTGGAGGTCACGAATTGTGGATAGTTGTGAGAGATGGTCAGTGGACGTGGTGTTCTCTTGTGTGTATTAACGTCCGCACTATTGAATACTACATTAATCCACAAAGACCATTCTCATAATTAGACCAATTCGTAATTCAGAGGCCGTGGTTCGGATTCCACGTTAAACTGTAGGTCCATTAGTTGCCATAGGCTGTTGGGCTATTAATTAACAGTCCTGTCTAAGGAACATGTCAGCCTTAGTCAGTAACAAGACTACAAGATCGCGCCACAATCATCCTACATTCATTCCTCATTCATACTTGGCTTAAAATACCTACCTGGGTAGGTCGCCATTTCAGTTGAAAAGTATAAAAAAAGTAAAGTATACAATCACTTTAATAGATCACAAATTCAGTAAAACTTTAGTAAGTCTCCCTAAATCGCTTTGAAAGCTATCGATAGTTACTTAAATATCAACGTACATCTGTTGTAGGCTCAGTACAGTACATTACAGAAAGATAAATAGGCAGACGGAAACTGAGATAAGACCATTTCGGGTACTCTGAGGTATACAACGGAAAAATAGCCAAAATATCATAATTCTGAGCAATGCACAGACTAAACTATAATAATTATTGTATTTATATAGAAGATATGAAACTATAGTGACTACAAAATACGTAATTTTGCTCTTCTTTACTTACATATAAGTTACCTAAACATAAAGAAGGTAGAGCTTATAAACGAGGAAAGTAAAAAGGGCATGTTACTGGCGGTCAGTACTTGCCATTACGTCACTTTCCACCAAGTTACATTTTACACTGGGAAAGTACTGGCTGTATGTTTTCAGTTGAACTGGCAGCCAGTTGGCCAGTCTGTTGTGAGATAGTGAGTGAGCATCATATCAGATTGTGATGAAGAGTATTGTCAAGCTGTTAATGAAGCAATTCAAGATTGTGTTGTGCTTTTAATCGAAGTATTGCAATCAGTTTCGAATAGAAATAGAGTATGTGTGAAGAAGTGGGTCGAAAGGAGAGATGAATTTTTTTTAAACTTGGACATTTCGCAATTCCACTTACTGCACTTTTCTTCTTCTCTGCAACACACTTAACTGACATTTTCAAAAGTACTACATCACAACAAGAAATTACAATGCGATGCGTTCCTTAATCTTGCCACTGTTCTACTGGCTGTAAGTATGGGTAAATAGGGGCATGTGCATTTTTTGACAGGAACGTACTGGCCGCCAGTGATCACGTGACCCGCTACTTTCCGTGGAATGGTCAGTAACTTGCTTCTGGAGTAGAAATTACCCCTTTAGACGGAAAAAGTAAACGTTAAGTTGGAGAAGCGAGTAATGGCCGCAAGTAACTTGACGTCTTTACTTTCCCCGTGTACAAGCCACTCTTTTTTTAATTAATTCAACTGACTGAAAGAGGTCTCTAAAAAACTACAGTGACTCGGACAATATTGCCAAATTTCATAAATATCGGACCATCGATATGATCTTGGTTCAGTTATCAGTCCGAATAAAACTTTTTTGGATTCAGATAGACTATACTACTCTTAACTTTAATTATGACATTTTTTTAATTGTACCATCTTTATACTTGACGTATAAAGCAAAAAAATAAAAAATATTAGACCACTTGTTAACATGAACAATCGATATGTTTTAAGAATATCGATAGTCTGATTTATCGATAGTCGATGGTATGTAACGACTGTCCGGGCTCACGCCGCGCTTGCGTAGTCTGTTGTCACGGCTTCGCTTATTTGATTAGGAGATAAGAAGCGTCCATCTCATCTGTCAACAATGCTTTCAAATACAATTGGCGATGGATGAGGTTCCCAATGGACCTTTGCCTTTCGTCCTAAATGTCTAGTGGTGGATGTTGTGTTTCTTATCTAATTAAAGATAACGCCAGAAATGATAATTTCAATTGTTATTACAACAACAAAAATTCAGAAAACCAGAACAAAGAGAATAAGAATATAACTATTCGATACTGTGGGCTTGTGTTAAGGTACAAACTGTGAATGTGGCACCAACTTGTCGCTTCGTCGTTTGCTTGAACCGTTAACGTGCGAAAGTGTTTCTTCTATTCCTGACTATATTCACTTTCCATTAAACGTCCTAGTGATCAAAATATAAAAGAAAAACTGTATCAATGAACTGAAGGATACTTACTCAAATTAAAATTGACTTTAAAATACCCCCGTCGCAGCAGACCTGCATACTCAGCGAATTTCCAAATCAATAATGTAATAATAATAATAACATGTATGACAAGTATGATCACTATCTGTCGATAAATGCGAGAGTTATTTGCCTATTCTCCACTAGATTAACAAGGGAAAGAGTAATCAGGTTTGCTGCTGTGAGGAACATTGAAAGTAGGCATTTTGTAGCATAAAAATTTTTACTTTGACCATTCACACCAAGTTTCATAAATATCTGTCCATAAATAAAGGAGGTTGCCCATTCTCCATATGATTATGGGAAAAGAGTATGTAGGTTAGCTGCCATCATGATAAGTAACTATGATTTTTAAGCATATGAAGCATAAGATCTCAACCACATGAAGGTAAATATCAAGCTTAATCCAAAAATATTTATTTATAATATTTATTTATAACGTAGTAGGGAAAGTGATGATCCGATAATCGATTATTAGTATTGATCATCAGCTGATATTCTAGTACTCTACAATAATATTGTAAAATATCAGATCTTGCAACAACAAGATGGAGGCAAATTTTCGACTTTAAAATCTATTATATTTACAGCAGTTGGCTCAATACAATCAATTAAACAGTGTGGCGAAAAATATAATTTCTGAAAAAGTAACAGGGTCTAAATGCGCCAAGCGGGATTGTGAATCTAGAGTCCGTACGACGAACATCACTTTCGTCCTTTTGTGATGAAATTATGTGAATCACAGGGGACCTTTGCCCCCCCATATCAATATTTTACAATATTGATATTGTACTATATTGACACAATTAGTTTACAGTATCAGTTATGGTCACGTCATATAATAATATTATATTATTATTTACATATGGTTTGCACAGTTCACACTTCGTTTTTTGTGAGACTGGTTTTGCATAAATATTTATTTATGTATGTAATAAATGAAAAATTACCAAATTACTAAACAATTTGTAAAATTGTAGGGGTCACTTTTAAATCACTTAAAAGGGTAAAATAACTGTGCGAAATAAAAGCAGAGAAAATTATTTCAAAAATATTTCGTGTTTTGAAAGAAAACGTATTCATTCTATTGCTTGAAGCCACTGTAACAAACCAATCAACTGGTGTAAATTAAATTTTTCTTTTGCTTTTCAATCCTCATTCCTTTTCTAACAAAATCAGTTGATCACAGGATAATAATAACAACTGTATGGACAGTTAAATTCAGTATAAGATCTGCAGAAAACAATTGAGGTTGGTCAAACGGTCCAAACATGGCCGACGACGTAGTAAAGTGGCTAGCGCTCAGATCTCACGGACCGGTGGTCGTGAGATCGATCCCCGTCCAGGAAACCACATTTATGTTCAGTGTTTATACCATATTAATTAAAGTGTATGAAAACGTTTTTATTTCAACCACATAAATGTTTTCATTGAGCAATAAATTAGTTTTAATTTTGCTAATAAACTTGTAAAATACATGTCTTATTCCATCCGAGCAAAGCTCGGTCACCAGGTACTACTCGTACATCTATAATGTCAGTAAATTTGACATTTCTCTGCAGACCGTCATAGGTCCGAAACGCATACAGCGTAAAAGTACAAATAATTGCCATCTCAAGGTGTTTTACAATGGTAAATAATTTTGGATCTTATTAATAGGTGTCGAGGCTGTTTAGGTCTAGTGATTAAAATTATATTTTTATTTTTCATTGATTTTTAATGGCGACAGTCGAATTATTTATTAAATCCACTTTTTAGTTAGTAGAAAACTAAAATAGATTTTTTACGTTTAACAGTTCATGCCTTTTGATCCTTCACTTTTACAGATAAGCGGGTTTCTATATTATTTGGGACTTTTACCAGTATAAAAGCATAGAACACAGTCATCAGTTCGAATTTGTTTTGGATTTAGCAAAAAATTAAACGGAGATTTCCTCTCTCAATTAAAATTCGAAAATGTTTACAAAACGGTGAGTGTCTATTATTAAGTACAGTTCCTGTAGCATAGTTTAGAACGTTTCAAAGGATATCAATGATAGATTATCAGATTACCATTTGAAATGGTGACCTACCAAGGCAGGTATTTTAAGCCAAGTATGAATGAGAAATGAGTGCAAGATGATTGTGGCGCGATCTTGTAGTCTTGTTATACTGACTTAGGCTGGCATGTTACTTAAACAGAACTGTTAATAAACAGTCAAAAGTCAGCCCAACAGTCAATGGCATATCTAAGGAACTTTCAGTTTAACGTAGAGTCCAAACCACTGCCTCTGAATTACGAACTGGTCTAATTGTGATGATGGTCTTTGTGGATTAACGTAGTATTCAATAGTGCGGACGTAATCAACACACGAGAACACTACACCTACAAACCATCGCTCACAACTATCCACAATTCGTGACCTCCAAGTAGCTGGATTACAGGACCATGGTCTCAGTTCACGATAGTAACAATAGACTAGAATGCATCATGTTATTCATGTTGAATACTCGTATCGGTTTTATTGCTCAGTTTAGAGACTGGTAGCCTATGATTTGCCGTTAATTATTTAACGAGACAATGAAAAGTAAAGTAAACAACTCCTTTAACAATGTTTTTGTAACATAAAATTAATTTTAAGAAGACGCTTACACGTCAGCTGTTTTCCAAAGTATGTCGATCTTACGTTAAACTAATTTTCCATTTGAGATCGCGTTACAGTGCTAATATAGAGAAGTTAAATTATTGTTGTATTCACAGAGATTGTTTTGTATAGTTTTCCTGTATTGTGTATTATTGAGTTGCCATAAATTATATTTAATTACATATTAATATAAATATACAAAACAAAGTCGTGTTAGTTACACGCATTATAACCCGAGAACGGCTGGACCGATTTTAATGATCTTTGATTTTTCGGATTCGTCTCTGCTCCGGTCATACTTTAGGTATGTTCAGTTTCCAAAAATTCAATAATTAGTTTTCATTTTATAGCGTTTTAATTTTCTAATGTTAACCTTATGGGGAATAAGTTTGTTTACAAATGATCTACAATCAAAACATTTGATTTCTTAAACCAGCTGTTTGTTTACTGTCCGCTAGCAATATTCTTTACTATCCAATGCCATCTGAATCATTCATGAATATAAAACTATGAAGTAAATATGTGCTGTACAAAATGAACATTATTCGCCACGTCAATAGTTTACGGTTTAGGCGTTACGAAGTTCGCCGGGTCAGCTAGTATCATATAAAGATTATTTAAAATCTATCTTTATAGCACATGAGCAGCTGGACGTAGGCCTAATGTAAAACTATGTTATCGTACTTACGTTAATTCCGTAAAAATAAACTATTTGAGCTATCTATTATAGTAACTCATATATCGAACCTTTTCTAAAAATTATTGATAAATAGGCAGATTTTACTATATTATAGAGTTTTGTTATAATATTATACAGTGACCACCATTTTTATGATTATACCACCAATCTAAGTTATGAAGTTTATTACACTTTCGGGGACATTTCATTTAACAATTAAAGTTACAATACTTAAATCTGAAGTATAGACGCATTTTGAATACAAAGTTTTTCGTCTATTGTGTAGGAATACAACTACCTTGTATACGTTTCATATGTTATCGAGCGTTTCATACAGTCATGACTTTATGAAACGCTCGATAACGCTCGGATTATTTAATATATGTTCACCAAGATTATAAAGTGTGATTTAAAACATAGGCACGATAATTTTAATGATGTATGCTTAAAATAACTCTCTTGGATTTTAACCATGTAGGTCTTTATATATTTAATGTTAAGAGTGTTTTGGGTTTCATCATCAGAATGTATCCAAGTGCAAAATAATCTTCCGACCCATTTGCTGACTTACAGTTTGATTGCGGACAATATCGTTTTCCGGATGTTTTGAACGATTGAATATTTTTATCAGTTATCAGGCGTATCTGGACCGTTGCGCGCCGCTTAACATTACAACGATTCTATCGTGAAATAAACAATAAACAACCGGACAAGTAATCGTATATCTAGGTAGTATGGCGATCAGAAATATTATTACCCGTAATATTTGATCCAACAACTGGTAGTTATTTGCCTATTTACGTCCTTTGTACGTGATATCTTCCTTCCGCGTTAAGAATAAAGATAATTTTTGCTGACTAAATATTTATCTGAAATCAAAACATGTAAAAATAAACGGTATCAGTGGACTGACATACTTTCTCCCATAAGTAAATAAAAAAACTACAATCTTTAATAAAACTACAGTATTATGTTCTTAAACGTATTTTAAATATAGTTTAAAAACTTATTATTAAAAAACTTTATAATCCAATTTATCAAACTAACAAGAGAAAACAGTTTAAATCATTTTATAGACATAATCCCTACCCCAGGGTAATGCCAAACCCTTTGTGACACTGCATACAAAGTTTCGTGGAAAAAGGTTGAGAAATATGGAAGAAACTGATTTTTAAGATTCCCCATGCGAATGGCATTGGTCGCCTTACGCAATATATTGTTCACCACTATATCATAATAAATAATATAAAATCACATTAATAGATAATAGTTTTAGTAAAACGAACAAAAATTAAATAATATGTATAGCTAAATAATAACTGCATAATAAACAATAATAAGTAATATATTAAAATACTGGGTTGCTCGAATTGGGGTTTTGAGAGCTAAATACTATATTTTAATAGGTTGTGGTTCAGTTTAAATTTAAATAAACGGTACCAGTGGACTGACACATACTTTCACCCTTAAGTAAATTTAAAAAAGACAATCTGTAATAAAACTATCATGTTCTACAAAGTTATTCTAAATATCATTTAATAATTTATTGTTCAAATTGTATGGGGGGAAACCCCCCCCCCCCGATAATACCAAGCTTTTTAAGCTGGTTTTGTTCGGTGATTTGACCTTACACTTCATACCAAGTTTCATGGAAAACGGTTGGAAAGTAAGGAAGAATTTGATTTTTTTATATTCTCCATAAGAATAACATTGGGCGCTTTTAGACAACGTACTGCGTTTATCGTGGACAGTAAATTAAACTTTTCTCTGCAACCGTTAGTCGTAGACAAATAATTCAAAATGCTAATTTGTTTAGTTTTTTAAGCTGGTTTCAATGGTACCAGTCAAGTTATACTTTACTTTTATTGTTTTCGCTGAAAATTTAAAAATTTGATTTTTTTGACATTTAAAAGCCCATTACTTTTGAACCGTAATTTTTACAGACATGCGAGTGGTGTCAAATTATTTAGTACTCTGTTCACTATAAACTATCAAATTTTAATCAAAATCGTTAGAGCCGTTTTTGATAAAATTGGAAAATTGGATTTTTAGAGGTGAACTACCCTTAAAAATCAAAAATTCAAATAAATGAAAAAAACGCCTGGAGATACGGTGACTATATATATACATACCAAATTTCATCTAAATCGGACCAACGGGGTAGGCTGTGGCACTGTACACATCCAGACACACACACACACACACACACACACACACACACACACACACACACAGACACACGGACGGACAGACATCACGTCAAAACCCACTTTTTTGGATTCAGGGGACCCCAAAACGGATATATCCACCCTCAACTCAAATTCGAAAATTTTGACGAAAACAATACTTTCTCCATATACTATGTATAAGGGGAGCAAGTAAAAATCTTCTCCAAAAATTAAAGAATAACGGAAATACGTTTCATCATAGCGGGTGCTCCCGTTTTTACGAGAAGCCTTACAAAAATATTTTGTTTAGTGTTACAGACATAAATTGAGATAATACCCGTTCCGGCTTTTATGCGGTACAAACCATAAAAATAAAAAAAATAAATTATAATAATTATGATATTTTTGTCTGTACATTGCTTGGAATAATTTCAAGCAATGAACAGACAAAATTCTGATTATATTTATATAGATATGATATTTCATCTAAATATATCATATAATTATTGCTATTTTAACGGTAGCCACTTTATTTTTAACTTCGTTTATGTTGGCAAACAATTATAAATTTTAGACAATGGGTTCCGTTTGGTTAGAATAATAATTAGAGTCCTAAGGCAAAGAGACTCCCGCTGGTTCGACCTTGAGTAGTCCGATCGTGACCACTTCCATAAACGACGATTTTTTTTGTTTCCGTTTCCGGAATACATCATTCCGTTCAATTCGACTCGTTGAGAATCATAATTTGATTTATATTTTTGGTTTAATATGTACAATTTTGAAAATTTTATAGTACACTACAACAGGCCTGCCACGGTTCACAAATTGTTAAATTTTAATAGAATATCTCTATATTACATTCTATTAAAATTTAACGTTTAAACACATTTTTCATCACGTTTTATCGTGTTAATCCTTTTATGATCCTTTTTTACCGTTTTGACCATATATAGGTATGACACATATATAGCTCTCGTAGGTGACATTTGCGAAGTCATACTGTTTCATAATGTTTCATTTCATACCTCTTTGTTCAAGATTATTCACCCACAAGTGATCACCCATTGTTGTACACTTTCATTGTTCATCACTTCCTAAATCAACATATTTTCCCTCTTTGGTGTATCTTTCTCCCTCTCTGGGCTTCAATAGCATTTTTTTTATTGGTAGGGGCGGAATACTCCCAAGGCACTTCAGCCGTAGCGGCTTTTGGCGCACCCCGGTGTGGGTTGCGGCATTATCACTTAGCGAAAAGCCATTGGTGATTGGCGTGATTTGAACCCGGGACCTTGGGCACCAAAGCCCCGCGCTCTACCCCTAGACCAGCGCGTTCTCCTTCAATAGCCCTACTATTGTATCTTTAAATCAATCAAGCAATCTCTCAATAAATGTATTATTTTAAATCCACTAAGGTCCTCCGGTCATTTAACAATTAATTTACACGCAACATTTTGGTCCTCCGAGCCGGACCATTGTTTCATACAATAAAATATAAGTGAGATTATAGCAGTTCTCATTTTTTTTATTCGCCAATTTGTTGGGTCTGATATTTTTAAAGCAAACACAACCGAACTATCACTTATTTGGTAGGCCCACTTCATAATAGAGAAGTACCACTGAGGTTCATACTCAAACCCAACTCAAATCATACATGCAAACTTAGGAAATAATTTAATGTTTATTTCCTTGGGTAAAAAAAAATATTTTTTTAATTTTCCTTAAATGTCTGCACTTGTGCATTTTATTCATAACTGCGCGTTCTATAAAATGAATACAACTACTTCGGCTTTTTTTACTTCACAATCCTGACCAGTGATGTGTGCGTTACCCGTTGCCCAATGAAATGTTGAGTAATGTGTGTCGTAATCTTTGTTTCACGTCAACGCTACCGGTACCGTAGTAGATTGTCCTTTCCAACTTCCACTTCCTCCCGATGAATGACCTCAGTTTCACATTGATAGCAAAATGCACCAATTATCAATTTAAGTTTTTAATTTATATCAACCCAATAAGTAATTTATTGTAGCTAACATTTGGACCTATTTGTAAAAAAACAAACTTTTTCTCCGCTTTGTAATGTTTAACAAATTACTTTATTATTTTTATCAAAAAATGTTGGACTTACACATTTTTAATACGTAGCTTAAAAATAATATTCTATAGTAACCATTATTTAAGTATGTTAACACTTTATCAGCTTCATTGGCGTCTCAGAGTACTGGCTCAAGCTGAGTTTAAAAACAATTTTATTATTTTTTATCAAAAAAATGTTAGACTTACACACTTTAAATGTGGAGCTAAAAATAATATTCTAAAGTACATTATCTAAATTTTATCAACTTAATAGGCGTCTCAGAGTCCTGGCTAAAGCCGAGTCAAATATGAGGTGTCTCCCAGGTTATGTGTGGCAGTAGATCGACAGAACTGGTGGTGTTGCGGTGCTTATCAGGCAGGATTTGAAGTTAAAAACTGTGTGCTCTTCACCTTCTGAGTACTCGGTCGGGCAAGAATTCCTATTTCCCAAAATTAATTTATCTGAAACCGATTATCTGTTACTAGGACTGTGCTGCCGTCCACCAAGATCAGGATATCTGCTTTAATTTTAAAATGCTCTTCGCGATGAAATGGTCAGATAGTCATGTTTTGATTATGGGTGACTTCAACACTGACTTAATATCGACCACTCAAAACTATGATCACGGAATGATAGTTGACTACCATGTTTAATTCATGCAACATGACTATACTGCCACGAACCCTCACACCTTGCTGCTAATTCTGAGAATCTGCTAGATCTACTTGTACATATAAATCATTTTAATGAAAATATTGAAAATGCATTTAAATTTACACAGAGTAACATACAACTTTAAAAAAGTCTTTTGTATGAAAATATTAATGTTATACACATACTGGCACTTTTCCGTTATACCGACCACACCTATAAATTGACTGTCTAGTTACATTGTTCTATGGCAAGTTATTGTTATCATCAATGTTTGTTGAAATTGTATGGGGGGGAAACCCCCTCCCAGATAATACCAAGCTTGTTTAAGGTGGTTATGTTCGGTGATTTTACCTTACACTTCATATCAAGTGTCATGGAAAAGGGTTGGAAAGTAAGGAAGAAGTTGATTTTTTAATATTCTCCATAAGAATAACATTGGGCGCTTTCAGACAACGTACTGCGTTTATCTTGGACAGTAAATTTAACTTTTTCTGGAACCGTTAGTCGTAGACAAATAATTCAAAATGCTAATTTGTTTAGTTTTTAAGCTGGTTTCAATGGTACCAGTCAAGTTATACTTTACTTTTATTGTTTTCGCTGAAAATTGAAAAATTTGATTTTTTAACATTTAAAAGCCCATAACTTTTGAACCGTCATTTTTACAGACATGCGGGTGGTGTCAAATTATTTAGTACTCTGTGCACTATAAACTATCAAATTTTAATAAAATCGTTAGAGCCGTTTTTGAGAAAATTGGATTTTTCACGTTTTTTAAGGGTTTTTAGTGAACTATTAAAATAAAAATTAAAAAAAATAAAAACGCCTGGAGATACGGTGACTATATATATACATGCCAAATTTCATCTAAATCGGACCAACTAGGCTGTGGCACTGTACACATCCAGACACACAATACACACACACACAACACACACACGGACGGACAGACATCACGTCAAAACCCACTTTTTTGGATTCAGGGGACCCCAAAACGGATATATCCACCCTCAACTCAAATTCGAAAATTTTGACGAAAACAATACTTTCTCCATATACTATGTATAAGGGGAGAAAGTAAAAAACCCTAACTTAACTCCGCAGAGCGCTCTGTATGACGGCAATTTCTCGTATATTACCAAGTAATGCAATGTTTATTAATTGCAGTCATGAAGCGCTCTGCGGAGTTAAGTTAGGCGTTTTTTGATAGTATAAAATAAAATATTAACGAGATAAAAATATCAATAAAGAACCTAACTTAACTCCGCAGAGCTCTACATGGCGGCTGAGGGCAAGGATCCATTGACCAAATCTTCACAGACATCGCCGACTTCTGGGCGGCTGAGCAATCATGCGATCAGCAGCAAAATAATTAGTACAGCAAAATAATTAGTAGTAAGTTTGTCATTTTGTTCAATATATTAAGCAATGTTCAAATTATAGAAAATGTCCGTGAAATGTGCCACGCGTTTTTGGACTGCCTTCAAAGTCCCGGCACAAACAAGTTACTGTTGAAGATTGCTGAAATTATATTCTATAAATTGATATATATATATATATATATTCTACCTGAACTAAAAATCTCGTTGGGCCTATATTAAAAAATATAACAATTTTTTTATAGTTAAATTATAGATGCGTAAATGTAAACGTTAGTTACATTGTACAATAATTTATGCTATTAACGTCCTTTAACTAGATCAAATTTCAAACTAGTTTTCGACCTGAACTTGTTCAATTTAACACAGATTTCAACTCGATACACGAGAAAGTGCGGCGTCTTTGATACAAAACGAGCGCGAAAAAACGGTTACGAGTGTAGTTTATCGAATGACTCGAAATGAGGTCAATTGAAACATGGAAGATGCAGTAGGTTCTGTCTGAGGCTGGTTCGTCGCAGCCTAGCCTAAACTTGACCGAGACTCACTTTCCCCCAGCTTTCTCGACGTATTTAAATTTCAACACAATTTTGGCTCAGCCTCGGCGGTAATCAATAGATTGAAAGTGATTTTGTGATTCAAAATAGGCAAACCGATTCGGAAAAGTTATCCCTATATTGAGCATCATCTGACGCTGGTACTGTGTTGGCAACAGATGTGAATATCTACATACTTACACTTACTCTTACTCCCAGGACCATCTAAATCTCAGGTGATATTTAGCCGCACCAACGAGGCCTATCCTCCTCTGTGACTCAATCAACTCTCTGATATCTGACTTGGCCTGGTCCCACCATCTCCGTTTTTGATCTCCCACGTGGTTGCCTTTCTTCAGCTATTTTTAGAGATAAATCTCAGTCGAGACTGAGAAATTTGATGGATGATGATTGGAAAATTTGACTTCACTTACAATGTCTGCTGTATACAGGACTGGTCTCTAATTTCCCTATTGTGTTTTCTTCTCTACCCCCCAAGCACGGAGTAAATTTCCTAGCTTTAGTCACACTATAGCCTAAAAATAGAGTAAAAGAAACATTTACTTAAAATTAGTGTAAGTGTCAAATAAAAAATTATAATAGAACTGTTAAGATTGGTAATACAAATTTAAAAAAATTAAAAGGTCTGGGGGAGCATTGCCCCCATGCTCCCCCTTAACTACGCCCATGCTCCCTTGGTCATACATTGGTCCATATATCTTCCTCAAGACCTTGTTTTCAAAGACAATTAGTTTCTTTACTTCTTTCTTGTTTAATATTCAAGTTTCAGATCCATAAAGTAAAACCGGAACAACTTTTGCTTTATCTATATAAATAAAATTAGAGTTTTGTCTGTAAATTTCTCAGAATTATTCATTTTTTAGTTATTTTTACTTTTCGTGCGTTAGAGAAGCCGAAGCCGGTCTTTTCTCAATTTTTGTCCGAGACGCTCCAGGAGGCATTTTACGCCGTCTTCTCCGAAAAAACGGGAGAACTGATTACAATGAAATTTATTTAATGTATTCTCTACATTCCAGAGAAGGTTTATAAATGGTTGAAATCATCCGCCGCCCCTTGAAAAGTAAATAACGAGCATTTAAAACCCCACTTTTACGCGATATTACTCGCATTTTGATTCAATTTTCAATGAATAACCTACTGGTAATAATCAGCTGTCTTTGTAGTTTAAAGATTTAATAGAAATAAAAACAAACAGCTGTCAAATCAATATTAGTTAGTTTATATTGGTCATTGATTTTAAACCCATTTCGAAATCATACTATATTAAAAAGTTATTTTAACGTATAACTAATAATAATAATGGTATAAATGTTCTAGTCTATTTAATTATAAATTAATGCTAAACAATAAAGCTGAATATTGATTTTTTTCTTTGTATTGATTTGTTTAGGATTTCAGATTTACATTTTGGTACGATGATCTTTCTTCTTTAAACTGAATCCTACAACCCGTACAAAGGACGGGCTTACTGCTAGTAAAACCTAATTTTGGTTTTGTGTGTGACAGAGATTTTGTTGAAAATAATCTATTGCGTGCATATAAGCATCTGTTTGCTGAATTTATTTTGTGCTATATCTCGATTTCTTCTGAATTTTTGTTAGATATAGTGACTCATAGATATTTGAATTCTTGCACTTGTTCAAATTATGACCATCAACTTGAAGAGGACCTATTGTGTAGTTCTGGTCTCTTGTGAAGTGCATAAATTGTGTCTTTTGATTGTTTGTCTTCAGCCTTATCACTTCTGCTTCTCTTATGAAGATATTGATCCAAGTAGTTAGATCCTCTAGCTTTTCTACCATTAGCGTCGTCTGCAAATTCCACCACATTCAGTTTGTTTCCTACTTTGACCCCACTTTCATTTCTGCTGTCTTTCGACAGCCCCCTCTAGAGTCAAATTGAATGAAATTGGGGAAAGGCCATCCCCTGAGTTTTACTTTTGCCGTTTCGCCGTTTTGACCATTAATTCTCACAAAGCAACTTGACCCAGTAACATTCGTTTTACACAGGTTAATAAGTTTTCTGGGGATCCCAGATTTTTCTAGTTGTACCCATAATCTTTCTCTGTCAATGCTGTCATAAGCCTTTTGGAAATCTATGTGATATGAAACTCTTTGTTAAATTCCCAGTATTTAGATACAATTTTATTCAATAAGAGTATCTGGTCTGTAGGGGACCGACCTTTGATGAAGCCTGTCTGGTGTTCTTCAATTACTTCATTTGAGGGGTACTCGAGTCGTTAGTACATGTAGAGTGGATATCTACATAGGAATCATAATCATAAACACCACTTGACTGGGTTCTTTATGGGTAGAGGGGGTGCCAGCCCTATATAAGCTCAATACACCGTGGTGTGTCCTGTAATCCAGCTACTTAAAGGTCACGAATTGTGGATAGTTGTAAGCAATGGTCGGTGGGTAAAGTGTTCTCTTGTGTGGATTAACGTCCGCACTATTGAATACTGCGTTAATCCGCAAATACCATCCTCATAATTAGACCAGTTCATAATTCAGAGGCAGTGATTCACACTCCACATTAAACTGTATTTCTCTTAGATATGACATTGACTTTTGGGCTGAATTTTGACTGTTAATCAACGGTTCTGTCTAAGGAAAATGACAGCCTTAGTCAGTAAGAAAACAACATGACCGTGCCACAATCGTACTACACTTATTTCTTATTCATACTAGGCTTAAAATACCTACTTGGGTACCTACCCAGGTAGGTATTTTTTAACTGGAGTGGCGAGGTCGCCATTCCAGTTACAAGTATGAACCATATGCAAGAGTTCTGAATGGAGGAAGAAATGACGTTTCAGTGTATCACAAATTGGCGCTGTTCATTTACCAACAACACAATCAAAATATCAATCATAAATATGTATTTTTAAATTAAAATTCCTTAACTGTTTAACGCTTTATTTACCGGGTAGATCACATGTCCTTGGACACCATAGGATTTAATTTGCAACTATATAATTATAAAGTAACGTTTGTATAAATTATTTTACATCAAACTCTCATTAGCCTACTATTTTTCCTGACAATTAGATATTTTAAAAACTTAAAATAAGCAATTTCAACAATGATTTTTTCCAAATCAAAAAATTTACAAATTTTGGTTATACATTACCTAACCAAATTACAATTTAACTTTATTTGCTTTATTTGAAAATTTTTTACATTGTAAAAAAATCTTGCGGAGCTTAGATTTACAATTAGTCAGATTATTGGCTTATTATAGTTTTGGCCGCATGGATTGAAGAAGTTTAGACTGGTAGTTGAATATTCACTAATACTCTTATTGAAGCACATTTAATTTATTTCTAGGAGTAAATGGAACTATTCTCATTTAAATTTTTGGGGTACAATGCATTTTTCACGTTCATTATTCGCAGGAACAAATTTTGTTTGTGGCCCACTAAAATCTCTGAAGGCACATTTATAATTCGGAGAATAATTTCAGGTAATAAAATACTTGATACTGGAAAAATTAATTTAATCAACTTTCTTCTCACTATAACCAAGAACTAGCTAAGATATAAATATTAAACGTCGTTTAATAACTATTTCTGTTAAACATACCAAACTATGGTAAAATAGACAGTCTCATTTTATAGCACTATGTCAAATAAAAATACACATGTCACACATAAGGCTCGCCGATTACAGTGAGATACATTTCTATTATGAAGCAATAAATACAGTATTTCTAATTCTCACTGTTCTTAAATTATTAAAAAAAAACAATAATTAGCAAAATCTTGACCAGTGATTGGTACTTAAAATATTTTTAAAATGTAGCAAAACACATTCTCCCAGTCGTATATATAGCTCAAGATGAGATTTAGTAACTCTAAAATGTTAGGCTTACATTTAAGGGTAGACAACTCCTGTCACATAACTACTTGCTATACCAAATTACTAAAGCCTATACAGTTCCAAGGTGTATTTATTTCATCTAACGCTCCAAGCCCAGGGTAATATAGGGTGATCAATAATAGGAAACCTCAGAAAAGAATTCCTGATATAACATTGGAATCCAGAGTTAATTTTAATAGTACACTAATTATTTCGAGGGAAAATTATAGAAAGATGAAATAAGACTGTTCATAAATTGGTTTTGTATCTTATCACCAATTAAAATAGTAAAATAGAAGTTATATAAATCTAGATCTTGGTATAAATTAATTTTATCATATTAAGACCATGTTCAACCCGGAGAATGTCATTACCAAAATTTGGTAATGATAACCAAGAATATTAAAGAAGAAGATTAAATAATCTTCTTGAATGACATTATTAGGATTAGAATATTTTACTTTTTTATTCTTAATTTACTTTCCTGTGGAAAATAGGTTAGATCATGGATGACGTCACTAACCAAATGACGCCACTGTTTCAAATTGTAGTTGCGCAAATTGCCAACACTCCCACCACCCAGAGTTAAGACTTATCCATGTCAAAAAGGGGTCGGGATATTGCCAAAGTATCCCTTTACACCTAATTTTATAAAAATCAGATCATTGATTTGGTTTCGGGGTCGTTACATAGACAGACATCAGTCCAAAAATCACATTTTTTTTATTTTGTAAATATCAAAACGGTTACTTCTCAGCATACATTTGATAATTTTGACAAAAACAATACTTACTCAATATACAATTTGTACAGGAGAAAGTAAAAATATAATAAATACTTTTATTGCCTTAAAATTCTTATCACTTATACTTTTTAACAGGCTGAACAAGTGTAATGCTCAGAAAAAACCAATCACGTTTTTTTGTTTTATCTTAAGTTAATTTCACTTTTTTTAAACCTTAACTGGCCATGACTATGAGCCGCTGGTTTTCATCCAGTATCTTCATCCTTTCTGGGCCAGAGTAATTACTAGTGCTTCATACTTACCCCTGAATCTACCGTGCCAGTCCTATCTGGTAACAATGGACTTGTAATTAAGTAACTTAATTAGTATCAGTGTTGTTACTGTAACTAAATAGCTTTACATAATACTTTTCTGGTTGTTTTAATACTAAAATATCTGTGACTGTTTGATTTAAAGTGTGCTTTTTCCAAGCAAATTGTTTTCTAATATGTTTGTTGGAATGGTTGTGCACTATAATGTAAATAGGACAGAACAATCAGAAATAATAAAATATATTATATTAAGAATCATTACTTTCTAAATAAAACAAAAAAATTATATACATTTTATACATGTTCACAGATTGTAAACAGGACCCATACTATAATTCACTCTTTATTAATTTATACAGATTTAATAGGATTTTGTTATATTAAACATTATAAAAATGTTGAACGTTATTATTAAAATTTACCTTTTTTACAAAGATATTGTCATGTTAAATTTACTCTTTATGATGCCTCCAGAACCGCCATTGACTAATAAAATAAAATAAGGTTACATACCTTTCAGTCAGCCAATAAAAATGAAAAATTTATTACTCAATCATTAGAAATTTTATATGCAAATTATTTGTGCCATTGATTTTTATTGGCATTTTTTAAATTTTTTATTCACTGATGATGGAGTAATAAACTCCAAACATGTTGTATAGATATACCGGCAATCTTGGATTAATGTGACTGAAAGGTATGTAACCTTATTTAATTTTATTACTCATGTTAAATATTAAAAAGCTTGACTATTCTACCAGATTTTCAGAACATGCATTAATGCTTAAAGCTTAACAATAGAAATATATGAATAATAAACATAAGATTTCATGGGTAAAACTATACAATAAATCCCTGTATACAACTCTCAGATCATACAGATAAAAAATATGCTGTACAATTATTACATGACACCCAAATTGATTCCGGGTTAAAAATAAATCTAGTCTCCTACGGTAACTTAGAAGACACTGAATGTACAAGAGTTTGGGCAAACAACAGGAAAGGTGCAGCATGAAGTCGACTCCTGACCGTACGGTCAAAGCCTACTGTGGGTCTACAACCCAACCTGTTCGGGCAAGAGGGAAGTGACAAATGACTTCATCAGAAGCCGAGGGAGGTCCTTTGTCCAGGCGGTCCAGTCCCAGCGTTCCTCCACGCACAAACATCCCGGCACAACCTGGACAACATTCCACAACGGCTTTAATATCAGTTAAGTACAGTCCCACATTGCACCACCTGGTGGGTCCACTGTTATACATGAGCAACAATGACTACCATTATCAGATTAAATTAAAATCTTCAAAATATACAGAACAACTTTATTTTGAAATTATTCATACTAGAAATACTATTGCAATCGTTAATTTATCTCTTTCAAAAAAATTAAAAGAATTATAAATTTACCTTTTAGTTTCTCCCCTTATACATAGTACATGGAGAAAGTATTGTATCCGTTAAAAATTTGCAAATTTGAGAAGAGAGTGTATATATCCGTTTTGGGGTCTCCTGAATCCAAAAAAAGTGGGTTTCGACATGATGTCTGCCCATCTGTCTGTTATTGTTATGGAGAATATAAAAAAATCAATTTCTTCCTTATTTTCCAACCGTTTTCCATGAAACTTGGTATGAAGCGTAAGGTCAGATCACCCAACAAAACCAATTCAAAAAGCTTGGTATAACTGGGATGGTGTGGTTTCCCCCATACGATTTGAACAATTAATTTAACATTGTCTCTCTTGATTTTATTTTCAAAAATGGGATTTATTATTTTTGAAACAATAAATTATTAAATGATTTTTAGATAAACTTTGAAGAACATGATAGTTTTATTACAGATTGTCTTTTTTAAATTTACTTAAGGCCAGTAAATTTACGTATGTGCCAGTCCACTGATACCGTTTATTTTAACTAGCAGTAAACCTGTCCTTTGTATTGGTGGTATAATTCAGTGTAAAGAAGAATGCTTACCATGAGAGAATACAAAAACATAAATACAAAAAAAATTCTCAGCTAAGATTGATTTTAATTTCACAGCTGTTAGTTATTTCTTTTTCACTTAAATCAGTCACTAAATTAGTTGGATATTAGATAAATCACTTAGATAGATCTCACGTTCTGTAGAAAAAATGTGTCTAATATTGCTCAAAAATATGCGTTTGTCTTCTCTCGTTTTCTTGGAGAAGACTAACACAAAAATGTCTTCTTTAGAGCTACTGAAAGGCTGACAAAAATTTAGAAGAGACCCAATTTGGCTTTTCTGTTTGTTCTTTTTAATTTGGTTATGAAAGGTAAAGATAACCTAAATTATTCAAACCAATCATAATCATAGACAAAACTCTAGTTAACTAATTTTATTTATAAATATTTAGGTTTTATTAATATAAATAATTGCTATTATATGAAGTATAGTATTATTAATTAATAATAATAAAGTGTTATGCGATTTAAAATGTTATGTGTACTTAATAATATAAATGTGACGAAAAGAGGTATAATTTCATAAATACTCACAAACAACAGTTGCTTTCTTTCATTATTCTATCACAGCTTTTGCTTCTTGAGGACATCAAGGCTTTACAATATTTCTAGATCACAGTGCCTAACATCTGGGAACTTTTTCTGTAAAAATAAAAAATATGAAACAATTTCATCTATGTATCCCTAAAACGTACCAGTTTGACTTTGGTGCTTTGTTTTTTGACAATTCATTGTAATACGGTATTTGTTATTTACGGTACATTTTCCAAAAATGAATGCACATTATTTTCACTTTTCCACTTAAAAAACTGGTTATATGTTTTTTCGTATGCAGGTTTAGATTTTTCAGGTAATAGGTTGTTAATTACAACATTAACATTTGTATTTATCTCTTCCGGAGTTAAATTGATCTCCTCACTGCTTAAATCACTCATTTTGTAAATGGTTCAAAACTGACATTTGAGGTTAGCCAAAAAAACTAAAACACACTATCTTTATGGATAAATCAGCTGATTTTGTATTTCATTATATCCATAATGACATTACTTTCATCAAATGCTGAGCTCTGATTGGTCTAGAACCTGTATTGTTATGAAAAATCTGTATCATTATCAACTCATAATGCAACGGTTTTCAATTTCCGTTTAATAATGAGCCTCTTAATGATGTTACTTTCAGTATGTTTATTGGTACTTTTTGCAATGGTCGTAGATAAATTTATTAATGTGGTAACTGATTTAATGTAGGAAATATTTACCCTTAGTTTCATCTCAATCCTGTCGATTTCACCACCCAACATGTCCACAATATTTTCACTATGTTTCAACATAAAGCCCTCAAACTCGTCAATGTTTTTGAAGTTTTTGATTTCCTGAAATATACAAGAAATCTTACTAGTCAGATAAAGATAAATACACAAAAAAATAGAGGATTAAAATATTCAGCTTTCTTCACAGACTTTCTATGAATACCCCCTTGTATGAATAGTATGTATGAAACTGTATGAATGTATGTATGAATTTCTATGAATAGTCCCTTGTACTTGTTGCTGCTGAAAACAAAAGTTAATTCTGTTCCATTAAATCAACTTATGGAAATAAGCCTACGTATAAAACAGAAAAAATCAGCTCAACTGATAGGAATTAAAAATTTCATCATCGGTTAAAATTTAAAACAGATTTCAATATTTTATATGTACAACAATTTTATATCCACTGCAGATGGTTGGATATATTGAAATAATCCATGGTAAGTTGGTAAGAGATCAAAAATAGTTAATCCTTAACCCTGAGATATAACTTTAATTTGTTACTTCAGTGGTAAGAATTATTATTCCATGACAAGGAACAAGGTTCAAAAACAAAGATCCAGTGTTATTCGAATGCCATGGTAAACAAGACAGACATTCTTTGTTTGAAACTCATTATTGGTCATGGTTGATTTATGTTATTTAGATTTTTACTATGGATATTTTCATGATTTTAAGTAAAACATAGTTTCACAAAATTTCAGGATCTGGAACCTGATCCTCAGGCGATCTGGCCACAGGCGAGCTAGTACCTAAAAAAATCATACCAACATCATGGTTATGTAGGATTATGTACTAATCATGTTAGTTTTAGGTACTAGCTCGCCTGAGAACAGGATCAGATTCTAGATACCGAAATGTTGTGAAACTTTGTTTTACTATAACCGTGATGGATAATGTCTGTAGTAAAAATCCAAATAACAAGGCAGATACAGTATATTCATATTTTTTAAATGAAAACACTATTGAGAATTTTTATTACAAATTAATGTAATGTAAACAAAGAAGGATATTTAAATTAGAAAAATTAAAAACACTCGTGTAATTGTAGCAATTATTATCTTTTAAGGAATATTTTTGGAGGTTTGGTGAGTTTTATACTATATTTTTATTATTATTCTGTATTTTTGGCCTCAAATAAACTGTAATTGGACATGTGACGTATGATGTGTTGTGAGATCAGAATATTTTTTCGTTACTGGGAGATGGTTAGTCCCACAAATCTTCCCAGATTTTTATTTTCTCCCTGGGTATGGGGCTCTCTCAAAGTTCTTAGCGAATATTTCTTTCATTTTCCCTTTTAACCATACGGAAAACATCAGGTAATTTGTTTATGAATTATTCTCATTGTTAACTAAGGATTGTAATACGGTAGAACCTCCCATATCCAACCATGACGGGACATGGTTGGAACAGCCAAAAAGTCCCCTACTGAGAGGAGCAAATTGAACACATTCCCTAGGAAGAAAAATAGCTATGCATCATTGTAATAAACCTTAACGTAACTATATTATAACAATTAAAACAAGAAGACATGTATAATAACTGAAAAATAATAATATTTATACATAATCGAAGAACATGTCTTTTATGTTTTGTCACGCTCAGCAACGACGGGAGCGTGAGAAACACAAATAAACGGACGGACAGAACGGTCGGTTATTGGGAGGAGTCGGATATGGGAGGTTCGACTGTGTATTCAAATTGAAAGTGAAATTGATTGAACAGAGTGGCCTAGTTAAGACTTTTTACTGAAGAGCTCGGCCTAAACTTTTGATAGAGTGAACTGACTAACACACCAATAATTACTGATGTGTAACTTCAAGCTCAGCTCGGAAAAAAGTGAATGCACTATGTATTTAAAACATTATTAACTTAGCATATTGATAACTAAAACTGTCCTTTTGAACTCATCAATCAGAAAAGTTGCTGTGACTTGCTTGTTGTTGCCAACTGTGGAACCTTAATTATGAGTACAACTCACCATCTCAAACCATCGTACGGAAGGTGGGCCTACCCATCTTAAACGACATGTCATGGAATAATACAATGCATGGACCACATGCAATAACTAAACTGTACCATACATGTGGGGAGCGCGCTGATCTAGTGGTAGCATGCAAGATATTGGCCCCAAGTTCAAATCTCCAATGGCTTTTCGCTAAGTGATTGTCGCAATCCACTTAGAAGTAATGTGTAAAACGGTTCCGGGCAATGGCCTACACTAAGATGAGAAGGTGAGACAGTAAAAAAAAACTGTATCATACTTGAACACCCCCTGCCCAAAAAACCCTCGTTACTTCTTCACTTACATTCCAAAGCCTTTGGATATCTAAAAACCTCAATTTTTTACATTGCTCCAAATTACATGTTCAATCCATGAACATTCAAAACATTTTACATATCTAAATGGGTAAACCACACACACCTTTACCTTTTCGGGTGAAAAATGTTTCAATTTTTTACTCATCATTTCTTTACAAAACACAGTCAAGGTGGTTAAGTCTACAGAATGAGACTCCAGAATAGAATGTAAACCTAGAACATGTTCAAACTAAGAGCTCACGAATACCACCACCAAACCCCCTACTCCATCACTTTAACTTTTTTGTGTTTTATTCAAGTATAATGTTGAAGGGGCTCAATTTTATGAACCAGTAGGTGAAGTTCCAGGTAGTGAACATAAATGATTAGTGAAATACTCAGGGGTTGCAACAGAAAACTAATGCTATGTTGTAATGACAATTCAAGTAAAACGTTAATGTTGTAGAGTAGAATATGTTATTATGTTTATTAAATAAGAATTTCTCCTGAATATATCTGGATAGTCACCTCCAGCAGAGCGTTGAGATCTTGCTTGTCCAGGTATGACCTGGTTAGTTCCCTCCCGTCAAAGTCCACCTCTGCTTTGTACCTGATGAGCGAGTTGCCCATGTCTATTCCCTTGACGTCGTGAATCGCTCTTATCATAACGTCCGATTCCAACTCTATGTTGATCTTCTCCAGATATTCGTGTGGAATGGACCTGATAGATTAAAATGATTATTTGTCTCATTGACAATTGTTAAAATTGTCTTATTTTAACAATTTTACAGCATACCAGGTCAATTGACTCATAAGTTTAAGATGATGAAAATTTATGAAAGGCAAAAAATGTTTAAATTTGTTAAAAACTATTTATTTTAAGTTTAAGTTAATTATTTACTAAAATAACCTACCTTAAAACTGAACATCTGACACACTGAATAAGTTAATGGAGTTTATTTCTCCCATTTGTCAGTGTCCATAAAAGTGCTTTACTTCATGTGGGGAATTAATTAGTATTCAATTTTAAAACTTGATCATGCGTAATAAAAGGTCAATGAAACGTACTCAAATTGACTAACTATACTCATGGCTTCAAGATGTAAGCAATTTGGAAGGTGACATTTGGAGAGGGATTAAATAATGATGGCAAAAGCTGTTAGTGTATTACTTTTGAAATCAAACTAGCAAAATTGAAATAAAGGGAACAGAAACAAACTGTTGTAGAAGTTGTAACTACTAATGTACATATCTAAATGAACATTAGTAATACAAATCAAATATTACATTTCTTAAACATAAACATATAGAATAACTAAAGCACAAATCATAGTTATTATTCCTTTTCAATGTCTTTTATTAGACCTTTCCAATGCGTCTGATTTTTTAACCATACAACGTTTCTAGAGGTGGAGAAACTCCTCCCGTTTTCAAGGTATTACCTAATAATTTACATTAAACATTGAAAATTTAAGTTACAGATATTAATTATATCATGTTGTCAATAATACTATACTTATATATCATGTACAATACAAAAAACTATACAGATTACACAACAAATAACCACAAAACTCTGCCTTCAAGCTAGCAGGGCGCTACAAGACAGCATGCACGTAGGACGAGAGTTGGAACACTACTGACAGCAGTACAGAAGTTCTCCAACTACTGTACCACAACACTCCGTCTCCAAGCTAGCAGGGCAACACAAGACGTCGTACGCTCAGGACGAGAGTTGGAGCACTACTGACAGCAGTGCAATAGTGCTCCAACTACTGTACCACAACACTCTGCCTTCAAGCTAGCAGGGCGCTACAAGACATCGTGCGCTAAGGACGAGAGTTGGAACACTACTGACGTAGTACAGTAGTGCTCCAACTACTGTACCACAACACTCCGCCTCCCAGCTAGCAGGGCGACACAAGACATTGTACGCTCAGGACGAGAGTTGGAGCACTACTGACAGTAGTACAGTAGTGCTCCAACTACTTTACCACAACACTCTGCCTCCGTGCTAGCGGGGCGACACAAGACAGCTTGCGCTTAGGATGAGTATTGGAGCACTACTGACAGTAGTAAAGTAGTCCTTCAACTCTCGTTCTGAGCGCAGGCTGCCTTGTGTTGCCTGCTAGCTCGGAGGCGGTGTGTTGAAGTTATTTTTTGGGTTATGAATATAGTTTTTTTGTATTGTGCATGTTAGATAAGTATAGTGTTATTGACAACATGATATAATCAATATCTGTTAAATTTTCAATTTTTAACGTAAATTATTTGGTAATCACTTGAAAACGGAAGGAGTTTCTCCACCACCAAAAACATTGGAAAAGTCAAATAAAAGATATTGAATGATTAATAACCAACACCATTACGAATTTTAAAAATAATTATTCCTCTCTCTAACTTGTTTGCTTCCATCCAGAGCTTGTCATATGGTGCATTTCAGAAGTAGACGAGACACTTTCCTTGCATACTTCAGTAATGCATTGTAATGCAATGACTGTAATACTGACTGTAGGCCTAAGTATTCCCACCTTGGTTCCACTTTGTCACCTTCATTTTCTCATTGATTAACCCTTGAACTGTCAAAGTCGTAATTCACAACATCACAACGTATTTACAAATTCAATAATAAGTGGCAGGTGGAGGCATCTGTTGTCAATTTAGTGAACTTGTTTGACACCATAACCTTTGTGACCGTGTTGCCCTCTGGGAGCTTATGAACACTTAATGAACCTGCTCATGCAGTTCACTAAGCTGCCACTAGGGCATGTCTTATAGCCAAGTAATCCCATTCTACAACTAAGCATGGTGGCAGAATTGGTTAGAGCGCTACACTAACAAGTGTAATGTTCTAGCAATTTGGAAATGCTAGGGTTCAAATCCCGACCATGAGCAATCCCGATTTGGCTTTCAAATGTGTGGTATAATGAAGAGGGGGCTCACCTTAAATAAACAGTGGCCGGCTTAGGTTGAAGTTGACGACATTTGTAGGCTTAATTAAGATTGCAGTGGACACCTGTTTTGCTTTTGTGGTTAGTGTTTATAAGGGGTGGAGTTTTGTTTTAGACTTAATATTTTAAGAAGATATACATCATCATGATACAGTAAAGAGAAATCCCTTGCCAGTTCTAGGGTTAAAGGCAATTCAGCTTAATATCGAATCATCACAAAATGATATAGGCATCAATATCAGGAGCAGTGCTTTGCCAAATTTGATAATACCCCTAAATCTGTTTGATCTTACCTGCCAACTAGAGCTGCCACATTGGTGTAGATAATGAAGGACGCCACACACCCCAGGATACCTCCGACGATGAGAGAACCTACAGCGTCTGGGATGTGGGAATTCCAGTGGGACGAGAGAAAGAGGCAGACACCAGCCGTTGCCACACCAACCACTGCAGCGCAGTCTTCCAGTAGCACGACGTTCACACTTGGATCACTTCCTCTCAGTACTACCAACAACAAAAAATTAAGATCCTTCTATTGAACCACCACTACAACTATTTAGGTATAGAATCTACTATTTACGATTTACTATCACCCAAGTTTCTGTATTCCTATCTATTACTTGTTTACTTATATAACCATATGTTCTTTGAAGTTTGGATTCTTTCTTAACTTGAGGTTAATTTTGTGAAACAATAAAACACCTAAGAACATAATTCTATTCTTTTTATTTAATATCTAATATATGGCGACAAAGATCTTTATTTTCTTTGAACAAAATGAAGAAACATGGAACAGCTACCTAGAACGACTCGAAATAGCATTTGTATTCAACAATATCAGTGAAACACGAAAAACAGTAACACTCCTACATGTTGTTGGTAAGAAAACTTATGGAACACTAAGAGATTTGCTACATCCTAAGATGCCGACAGAGTATATAAGTATAGAATAAGAAACGAAGCTATTAAAACGAAATTGATCAGCAAATTAGTCTTGACTATGGAAAAAGCGCTGGAGCTGGCAACTAGCTCGAGAAAGCCTAACAGGATGCAGCGACCATCCACCATAAAGCAGGTGACATCAGTTAGAATTGACAAAGTAAGTAGGAATATCAATCCTGATCAAGTTTGTTATAATGTGGAAAATCACATACAAATTGGTATATTACGGTATATATTATTTTGTTATTGGTATATTAACTTTATATTAGTCTAGTTCTATACTTCTTTCAGTAAAGGAGATCTTCCCAAAAATTTTGACATGGTAATTACAACATGTTACTAAGATGTTTGGTAATTTTAAATAGGAAATCAACTTAAACACTCACCATATTCCGAAAACGTCATGTTGCACTTTCTAGCACCTTTCTTGATGGAGTTGTAAGCAACAAGCAGAGTTGCACCTTCTGACGCTAGAGAGCCTCCAAGGATCAACAGTGCCTGAAATTAATCATAGACGAGAAATGTAATATGATTAGATTACCATTACCATTTGAAATGGCGACCTACCCAGGTAGGTATTTTAAGCCAAGTATGAATGAGAAATGATTGTGGGATGATTGTGGCGCGATCTTGTAGTCTTGTTACTGACTAAGGCTGACATGTTCCTTAGACAGGACTGTTAATATGATGAAGTCACAAATGAAAATAAATCTTATGTGATGTTACCATTACTCCATTACTCCATAGAATACAATACAATAGAATTAGTCCATTAACTAAGGTCAAAACCAGTAATATTTCGGTCCTTCCGTCAGTACTGAGTCAGAACTTATTACATGTAAGTTCTTACCCAATAGTAATTTTCCAAGGTAGACGGCTCAAGCAGCCCCATGACCCCGTGGTACAGAGACAGCCCAGTGCCCACACAGAAGATGCCCACACCTGAGATGAGAGATGAGACGTACTTCATGTTGGTGTAGCCGTACGGGTGATCTGAGTCTGCCCTCTGCAACAGTTACTAGTCATCGATAGTCTACCTTTTGATTAACTACTAACAACCTTTAAAGGCTCTAGCTGTAGAGTGCTGTGAAGCGACTCACTCTTTAACTCAATAATTTCTAGAACTTACAAGACTACTCTACATGGAACCACCCGATTGACTTTAAGGAAACACACTCACTAGAACAATTAATTGGCCATTCCTTTCAACAGGTTCAATTTTAACTCAGAGCAAGAATCTTTTTCTTAAACACCCTTCGAAAGTAGACGAGTGTGGAAAATGTACCAAAACAGTATTAAAGTTATAATCGAGAAACTTTTAGACGAATGGTAAGTAGTCATCACTTTTAAATGGAGGAAAAACTACAATCGAATTATAAGAGGCATTAAAATGTATATTTTATTACAAGCATTAACCTAGGTGAAAAACAGTCAGTTATTGGTAGGATTTGAACCAAGAAATTCAGTCCCTGAGGTCCCGCGTTTCAGACCAGAAACCATTACTCAGCACACTCCCATAAAACACCCATTAGCTTTTACCTAATTATATTATATAGTGTAATCCATGCATCCTGAAACACAACAATTGAAACACTTTATATTTATAAATTTTATTGAACTCAAATTAATTAATTTTATCCCAATTGAGGTAGGTTAAGTTGGATTTGATTATGTTTAGTTAGGCTCTTTACAAAATAAACAATTAAAACCATTACACAGACAGTGTTATCTGGATTTACTTATCACTTAATCAGCACTAACAGTGTCTGATAAGAAAGTTTATGCAAACATTTGCTAACTTTCTAAGTATAAATATTAGTGAATTATTTTGACAATGACTTTATTCCTAATTCAAAATACTTCCCACCTGTATGGACTTGTGAATGCCAAAGGCCAGTATGAGCTGGTTGATTGTGTCCGCAAGGGAATGAATGCATTCTGAGAACATGACGTGAGACCCTGTGTATATCCAGGCAAACATCTTGAAAAGGAAGTTGCTGCCGTTGCTAAAACAGAGGGAACATGAAACTGTTACCAGTATCTGACTTGAATGGTTAAGAAAAGTTGATTTTAAAAAGTTAAGGTTGAATGGTTAAACTATTCATCTGGTTTGGATGTGTTTTTGGTCCCCTCTGGCTAGCCTTGCTACACCGTCACTATCTTCTATCTATCACTATCTTGGTAGCGTCACTATCTTAAGGCCCAATATAAATGGCCAATTGAGCTTAAAAAAATCAAAAAATGAATTGATTACAGAACAAATAAGTCATTTAGAAAAATCATAAAGAGGAAAGAATAATGACTGAGATACAACATTACTTCACAAATCACATTGCATTAATGAAATAAACCAAAATAAAACACACAAAGATCAGAACACTTTTTCCCTGCATATTAACTCTTTGGCTACGATAGACGGGCACTGCTCTTCACGGGATTGCCAACGTGTAACTACGGATCACGGGCGGTTTTTGTCATCGACATAACTATTGATTTATTCTTTTATTTAGCAGTCTTTGACTGTTGTATTATGGTATTTGACTCTCGATTGTTATATTCAAAATATTGCATCTTTATATTTTGACTCTCGATTGTTTTTATATCGTTCTTTGTTTTCGAGTTTACGGTTTGTTTGTTTACATCGTTGTGCAGTATGCAGTTTGACAACAATGGTCATTTCGCAGCAATACATTCTTTGTTTCTGAGGATTGTTCTGATTTTATATGAAAGTGGCAATTCAGAAAGTAAAGATAGTGATGAGTTGAGTGTTTCCAGCTGTGAAAGTGACGTAGAATAACCTAAAAGTAGGCCTAACCACAAACAGTCGAACTGGACATCGAGTGATAAAAGTTACGGAACAAAAGTTTTTTAGGCCTATATAGTGTAAATAGGTAGTGACAAACTTAAATATGTGTAGTACCAAATTAGAAAACATTCAGCTAGATATATGGGGAGTAAATATTCATTTTCTGTGTGTTTCTTGAGTATTACGCTCAAACCCTGATAAATGCTCATTTAATTCAGTACCGGCATGATTCTAAAATATAGATTTTTCAATAGCCAATGGGTTAAATTATTTATTTAAATTTAATAACTAATAATTGAGTGGTATGTATCAAATGTACTAAGAGGTGAGAATACAAAAAAATGATTCTATTTTAAAAGATTTTGTCAATAACTATTTATTACTGCATGTAAATAAGCTGGAAATAAATGTGCCAAGTGAAATAAAGGTACCTTTTGAAAACAAAATAAGTCTTGATGAAGCGCCGGAATTCCTTTTTTTTACTAATAGTGAATATATACGCAGTAAACATGATAAAGAAGTAAAAACATTATCATTTATGAAGTTACTATTAAATCTATGAAGCTAATAGTGACAACGCATTTGTAGTGAAAAAGGCTCAATTTTAATTCAGACGGGAGGGCCTCAGGCGTTGCACAAAAACTCAGACAGGAATGGGTTAAAATGTTATGAATAATTAATTTTAAAAATTTACTGTGGAAGAAATCGGCTTATTTTTTTATTGTACACATTTGGTTATGAGACTTGAGTCTTGTAAGTTCAGTCTCCTATAAAACATTTTTGATTGACAACTGCAAGATGGTATTGTTTCACAAATATATTCACCAATTTTTATCATGGAGGCTTCCATGATAAAAATTAATAAGTCTACAATTCTACCTTTTCTGAGACATATTTCTCCTCAGTCTACAAATAACAGCTTAACAAGTAATGAGGCTTGGAGTTATCGCCTCTTCCTCCCCATGTACCCCAGGCTCACCGATCCTCATGTCCTTTTTTCGGTTGTAGTACAAAATATCACCCATGGTTGCAGTGTGTCCTAACCCTGTTCTACCAAGTACACTATATGGAGAGATCTAGTGTACCTGCTTACATTGCTACTGCAGTCAGGACGACACGACCGGACGGTCCAAACAAGCCGCTTTCCTCAGCCATCTCCAACTCCCTCTGGTGGTCACGCTCTCTTCTGAAGTCTCTCAGTCGCCTTTTGGCCGTGAAAGTATCTAGAAGTGATTATTCTTAGCATTATTTTATAGGAGTTTGCCTATTCCCTATATGATTAATATGGGAAAAGAGTATGCAGGTTTGCTGCCAAAATACCCCCGTCGCAGCAGACCTGCGTACTCAGCGAATTTCCAAATCAATAATTTAATATATGACAAGTTTTATAAAAATAAGTCCAAAAACATAAGAATTAATTTGCCTATTCTCCATAAGATTAACATAGGAAAGAGTGTGCAGGTTAGCTGCTGCGAGGAACACTGAAAGAAGTCATTTCTACCATGAATAATTTTTATCTTAACATTTATACCAACTTTCATCAACATCTGTCCATAAATAAAGGAGTTTGCCTATTCCCTATATGATTAATATGGGAAAAGAGTATGCAGGTTTGCTGCCATGATAAACACATAAACTATGATTTTTAAGTATAAATGGATAGATCTCAACCACATGAAGCTAAATATCAAGTTGTATCCAAAAATATTGATTAATATGGGAAATATTGGTTTTTCCCTATCCTCCATAAGATTAACATTGGCGCCCCACAATACAACGTACTGTGTTTAGATTTTTTAATATCTCGGTAACCGTTGGAGATAGAGAAAAACTTTAAGGAGCTTAATTGTGTAGTTTTTTAAGCTGATTCCAATGGTGAAATATAAAATTAGAAATATTTAAAAATTACTATGTATAGTTAATTTGAACAAAGTAACAAAATTAATGTAAAGCGTTGCTAGTGGTAAAATCATGAAAATTGCAAAAATTCATAAAGCTCATATTTGAGTCCAAGCAATTCCCTTGATCACTGTTTTGAAAATAATCCCCTATTTCAATAACAAAACAATAAATAATAACTAATTAATGGATTTCTCCATTAAAAACTATTTAGAACACAAATATAAACACTGTACACAAATGTGTCGCACAACAATTACAATCAACAGCGCGACGACACCGGACAGACAACGCCATTTAGGAAAAATAATATTGCAATCCAACATCCTTCAATGATACGTATCTTGATGACAACACAATAAATAATAATTAATGCATTTTACCACTGAAACTTTGTTGAACAACAATAACAGACGACATAGACAAAGAATTAATTATGAATCCATGATCAGACTGCGGCAGACGACATGGGCAACAAAAGTGTTTTCGCGATAAAATTCATCAACGGATAGACGAAAATGGCACTATGTTGGGTAGGCTACTTGGTATCTTTGGTATTGCATTGTAGTTTGTAAACCTGATTCAGAAAAATAGTCTGTCATATTGAAATATTGTAATCAATTATTTGTATGAAAACAGAAGTATTAAGTTAGATGAGCTTATTATTTTTTACAACTAATCCTGTTAATAATTATCATGGAAAATCAATATACTTGTTTTGTTGACATTCAATATCGAGATTCAATATTGTATTGAAGTTTATCAGTAACTGAAATAATAATAATTACGAAGTACGTTGTAACCTTGAACCGACCAAAGATGTTCTTGCATTGTTTTAATATAGATAAGAATGTACGTTGTTTGTCATCTGCTTTTTTGTGATTGAGCAAAGATATTTTGTATTGACGATGTAATATGAATTGTAAAGTTTGAGTGTTAATGCACATTTTTTATATGCTCTATAAGTAATTTCGGATATTTATTGAATTCTACTTGGTACTTATTACTTTCGTTTCGGAGCCAGATATCCGATTCCTTTGAAATGAAATATTGGTTTTTATTTACGCAGCTACGACAATAAACTGAAAGTGAATGATAATTTCAAAACGGCAGGGCGACGATTGGTTTCCTGATCCGAATTTCATCAAAACAATGACGACTGTATCTTATTATGACATCGTGACGAGGAAAACGAACATAATTCTTTCTTTTGCTGTTCGTCGTCGGCAGAACAACAAATGTTTGGAATCGAAGAATCAGAATCAATTTTGGACAATCATTTTCGATTCCAATTCCAACCCTGAGAATCGGTGGAATCGAGAATCGATGTTTGGAATCTACCCAACACTATTTTTAATATAATTACCTAATTATCATATCATGACTGCATTTTCTTTATTAAAATCATGTAACTTGATTGATTGACCTCATATATAAAAGGTGATATTCAAATCTCAATGTTTATTTTCTGATTATTTTGAATATTGACTCCAATTATTTTTCCAACCAAACAGAATTAGAATTGAATGTTCTTAAAAATTTTATCTCTAATTTAGTAAAAATAAAAAATAGTAAAAATAGTATCTAATAAATAGTAATAATATTATCATGGAATATCAAAATTTAAGTTAATTTAATCAACTCTAACATTGACACATAATACATTTCACATAACAATCCCATTTAACTTTGATTTCCTAGTTTTCAGGTTTTTTAGATTTAAATATCTTTAATTGATAACAAAACAATTTTTTCATTTAATTGTTATCAGCAGGACTTACTCTGTTGGTAAAACCGCCTCTCTAAGTCTCTCTTCAGTAGTTCTTTCTCTAGATTTTCTTTTGAGCCCCAAACATCAATAGCCCTGTAAAACCCAAATTTATTTCATTTTGTGTACCTCTTTCTTAGTTTAAATGTGAATATACTAAGGTTATGAACATGCATTAAAATTATCATTATAAATCATATTTGTTGTAAAAAATAATTGAGTAATCAAGTTAATCACTATTTACATACAGTAACTAATTAGTTTCCACATTTTAGGATTTTAACTAAAGAATGATTGATTAACATTGAGGAGAGAATATGATTCAATGTTGTTAACTCACTTTGCTTCCACATCTTTCCTCCAATATACAGTTATCGGAGGTTCATTTTCATAAGGAGATCTTCTTTTAGTAGCCCTTAAGTTTTCCAGGTCTGAAGGTTTCAGGAGGAAGTCTGACATAGCCCTGACAGGAGTGATAAAATTTCTTTCGACTGATGTTGCAGTTAAATCAACTCTCATTCTCTTCTTTGTCACTAAAAATTAGGAATAAATTATACCATATGCTATTATGTTTGTTAGTTCAGCCACTTCGTATGTAAATGGACTGAGTAAATTTCACCCATAACTAGTGCTACACTAATGGCCAAACTGCTTATGCAAGGCCGTTGAGGTATTTCCTTTTTGGATTTTTATCTGTCAGAAAGCCAACAAATTCCAATTAAGGTACTGTACTATTACTATTACCTGTGAAAATAAACTTTGAGATAGTAAAACATTCTAAATATGCAGAATTCAACTAATATAATGAACATGAGCTAATTTATGAAATTTGTTCATAAATTATTCTTATTTAATAAATAACAGATGACCGAGCTTTGCTCGTTTAGAATAATACATGTATTATAAAAATTAATTAAAAAAATTAAAACACATTTATTGCTAAATGAAAACATTTATGTGGTTTAAATAAAACCGATTTAATACACCATAATTAATATAGCACTGAACAAAAAGTATCCCGCCAAGTGGTGGGGATGGAACTCGCGACCTTTGGCTCTTGAGGCCGACACGCTACCTCTCGGCTACGGCGAGATAAATAAGCAATGCCGTTTAACGTCTTTTAGCCAACCTCAATTTTTTTAGCAGATCATTTACTGTTTAATTATCCATACGGTTATTATTAGCCTGTGATCAACTGATTTTGTTAGAAACGGAGGATTGAAAAGCAAAAGAGAAATTTAATTTACACCAATTATTTGGTTTGTTACAGTGGCTTCAAGCAATACAACGAATATTTTTTCTATCAAACCACGGAAGATTTTGGAAATACTCTTTCCTGCTTTTATTTCGCACAGTTATGTAACCCTTAAGTTTTTACAAATTGTTTAGTAATTTGATAATTTTTCATTTATTACATACATAAAATAAATATTAATGCAAAACCTCTATTCACATATTGTTTGCCACCATTTTCAATCAAGAACTGTCAAACGGTTATAAACAGCTGTTTTGGTTTGTATTGTTTACATTTTATTCTCCATAAGCGTAATGTTAAATTTTTAGATTTTAAACTTAATATTACAAGAAAACATAAATTTTCCTGGACATTAGACCTATCTAGAACTTATTTTCTACTCGGAAATTAGTTATTTCCAAAATTTAAAGAAATTCCTTAGTGCCGTTTTCGAGATCCGTGTGCAAATATAAATATATATATACAAACCTTGCTCGTATTATAGTATTGGATAACAGATGACTAAAATTTATCATGGTTATAGGGGAATAAACTAATATACAAAATTATGAATGGATTTTCAAAGACCATCCTCATAATTAGATCAGTTCGTAAATTTTAGTGATGTAAGGTCTTATTTACTTGTTCGTGAATTCAGAAGCAGTGGTTTGGACTCGTTAAACTGTAGGTCCCTTGGATATGTCATTGACTGTTGGGATATTAATTAACAGTTCCGTCTAAGGAACATGTCAGTCTTAGTCAGTAATAAGAGTACAAGATCGCACTACAATCATCCCACATTCATTTCTCATTCATACTTGGCTTAAAATACCTACCTAGTTAGGTCACCATTCCAGTAACTAACTATCTTAATTTTACCTTTTTCAACAGCTTCTTGGATTATTGATTTTTTCTTTTCTTTATCAGAAAGAGGGTCTGGTTTCACGTCTGATTTTTTTGTTTTCGTGACAGGCAATTCTTTTTCACTAGAAGCAATTTTCTTGGCATCTGAAAAAGTTAATATCTTATAATAAAAATAAAAATTTATGAGATTCTATTTTTCAATTTTTTTATAGTAAAAAAAAACACCAAACCGCACATCACCAAGGGTATATTTTTAGCCTGTCAGTTCAAATAAAGGCAGCAAGATTGTGATGGTATTAATCTTTTCTTATGGCTAATTCAATAAGGTGACCATTTATGATCTGACAGGATTCACCTACAGCTGGTTTCTTCTTTTTGTTTTTTTCCATTGAACAAAAAACCTCAAATGCCAATCAGAACGGGTCTAGGGCTTGTGCATTAAATTAACGTTAGTTAGGTACTATAATGGTGTAATTCACATAGGCTAGTCAAAGGAGACCGCTCATGATCTGACAGGAGTCGCCATCCACTGGTTTCGTTTCAGCAACCTTACTAGGCTAGCACGTTACCCGTGAGCTACCAAGACAGTTAACAAGGCACATTTTCATCTTAGTGGGCCAACTGCACTTCAGTGATACAGTAATGAACATTGTTGAATAATTTTAATATATTTTTGACTAACTTTAGAACTTAATAATTAGAAATTTATTAACTTGACAATAAACCATTTTAATAACAAATGCGGAGTAAACTTAAAATCAAACAACAAAAGGAGTAAACAAAATATCTAATTCATGAGACAAACACAGTTTAACCCAACAACTGGTGCGTCGCTTTTGTGATGGTCAAACATCATTATGTTACAGGCATGTAATGGTATCGGTCATCAATTTAGTGTACTCCTTAGTCGTTGAACGTATTTTTTCGGACGTGCTGCAACCTACACTTGAGCAAATACTTGATCTAAGTCAGGCATGAGCTCAATCGCCACTAAAATATGCTTTATGGCCAATTAAGTGCTTTTTCAGATGGTGTTACTTTGATGTAGTAGTAGTAACGTGTTTCGCTGACGAGTGAAACGTTTGAAACTAATCGGAAGTACTCGGGTTCAAATCACGACCTTGAGCAACTCAAATTTGGGTAGCAAATGCACAGTGGTAGAAGGGCCCACCTAAGATAAACAGTAAGATAAATTTGGATTTCAGTGTATTTCTTTTGCTTCTTTTACTATTGTACGGTTAATGGGGGCACATTTTGTGTTTTTTTGTTTGTACTGATTATTAAAAGAAGAGCTGCATAGTTATATTATCATCCAGTTAAGACTAAAACATTCAGTACTAGGGATAAGACCATTTACTCTTTAGTATATTTGATATTGTATAGCCATTAACCTGTTGAGGAGTATGCCCGTCATGTGACGTGGCTAATAGCAGGGCCACATGGAGTAAGTGTATTGCCACAAACAGTGCCCCCGGGAGTAAGAAAAAAATTATGGATTTCTTTAAATATAATTTATTACTACATTAAATGGATAAAAAAGCATACTGCAAACACATTTTTCATACTATTTAAATCTCTTAGAACGTGTTTAGGGTATGATATATTTCAAAACAATGATGCGGGTATAGCGGTAATCACCCATTATTGGCAATTACAAAGGAGTCAATAGCTAAACAGCAACAAAAATCACTAGGATAACCTAACAGATAGAAGATCAGTTGAACACTAAGTAGCGCACGCACCATCACATTGGCGCTAAGCCAATTCTCGAGAAACATCGTCGATACAAACCTGATAAACATAATTTACCGTGCATAGTAAATTACGCATCAGTTCTAAATTATTCGTTAAAAAAAATATTATTTTACTCAAATATTTTCAGGTGTAATAAATTATTATAAATATTTAGTTTATTAGTAATATTTTAAGAAATGTCAAATATCTGTCAACCCGTCATATGACGTGGATCCTCGCGGGGGAACACACGTCACATGACGGGTGTACTAAAATGAGCCCATTTGTCGTTACTCCTCAACAGGTTAATAATGACTATTTTGAAAGTAAAATATAATTTTGAACATTAAAAGATAAAGCAATAAGTATAAATTTAAGAAGGATGATTTAAAATGTACCTTCTTGAAACTCCTGTATAACAGCTTTAGCCGTGGATTTCTCTCCTGGTACATCTCCTTTTGTTGGTTTAACTTGCTCTTCATCAGTGTCTTTTACTGGATGAATTACTTTAACATCCGGATTCAAAGGGTCAGGCTCAGTAGGCTGTGGATCTTTATTGGAAGTACTTAAAGCTCTCACTGAGTACAAAAATGACCGATAATGTATAATAAAATTTGTGGTGCAGCCATTATGAAGAAGTTTTCCTGAAAATAGAATACATTGAAACTTTCTTGCTCATGCTTGCTTGAAATTAATTAGTAAAAGCTTTATCACATGTTAAGTCAAATACCAAATGTTATGCCACTTGAGAAATTGACATAGAGCTTTGAGGTCTCTAAAGAAATCGTAGCCTGTGAATACCCAGCCTAGTTCCTCAACATACATAAAATCTATCTCACTCAGCTTTTCTTAGCTTTTGCCTTAATAACTAATGATGCTAAATCAAATTATTAAAATCTTGAAGGTAACGATAACAATATTAAAAACAACAACAATCAAAAATTATTTTTGACTGCAGATGAAAATAAGTCTACCCCATGGCAGCACACCTGCTTACTCAGTGAATTTCCATTCATTTGAGTTATTTGGAGATAGTAAAACTAAACTTGATCATAGGTCTGCCACACACCATATATTGTATCAGATTGATTACACTCCATAAGAATAATATGGAGAATGAGTAGAATACGTAAATTTGCAAACACGGGGAACAAATTTTAGATATTCCAGCATAAATTATTAGATTCAATTTATATGAAGCTTTATCATTATTATTATTATTATGCTGTTAAGGCCAACATTAGGCCACTTTAATGATTTCTTTTCTCTTCTGAAGTCCTTTTCTTTTTCTTATTCGCCCAATACATCTTCATTCGTTCTGATTGAGCTGTTATCCTTGCATCTCTTTGTTTTCAAGGCTAATTTGGTATTTTTACCATGGAATGTTTTTTAGGGTATCTCTATTTTCTTTTAAATCATCTATTGTTATATGTAGAGGGTCCTCATGTCCACCTTGATTTCTGTGATCCATCTAATGTTGCTCTTACTATTCTATAACTTCTCTATTATTTTTCTACTTATTCTATTCTCGGTTTGTCTTATTAAATATGAAGCTTTATAAAATGTTTGAATACAATATTTTCAATAATACAAGTGGTATATCAATAGTTTTAATTTTCCCTCATAAGACCCCAAATAATAAACCATATTTTCAATTATTAAACTCCCTTCAGATGAGGCGATTTAGCTAGTTATCGAGCTTGACTGAATAATTCAACATTTGCATGTCTGTACCAAATTTCATCAAGATTGGAGTTTTTTTTACGAGAGTTATCATGCTACATATAAATAAATATGTCTATATATTTACAGTACTGAACCAACAATGATTTTGACATCTGGGGACCACAGAAAAATTGGTCCCAGATCTCAGAGGTCTTGTCATGACGACCATGGTAATAGCTTTATTTCCAATAGAAAATTCACTAAAATGCTGTAACTCCAAAGTACCTAATCAATATTATAAACAAAATGATTTTGTTTGATGTAGTTCAATACAAGATATTTTTGTTGCACTGTTTCTACTTCTTACTTTATTCCGTTACCGATATAGGATTTTTCAACAGTACTTTTTCATATTTATTTACTGAGTACTTACTAAACTTACTTTTGCACACTTTTCGTTGTACTGGTTCCAAAAATATTTTGGAAGAATATTGGTGAAAGATTTTTCTTGCAATATCAGGTCTTTTAATCATATTTCCTGCAAATTACATTCACTATATTTACATTCACTATAAAAATTCATATAGATCTTGAGTCTGAAACTAGTAATTACTGACTACTGATACTTTAAGTAGGTTTAATATTAAACATTTTGGAGTATAAATTATTTTAGGACAACCAGAAAAGAATTAATAGAGAAAAACAAAACAAAATTAGGATAAATCAAACGATATATATTTTTAACAACAAATGGAACTTTAACACTCACAATACTAAACTATCTAGCCTAACCTAACCTAATCTTGTAAATCAGACTGCCCGGTGTGCCGGCTGCGAGGTCCTGTTATCACTAAATGATAAGACTTTCTACAATCCTACAGACAAAACCTGAACTAATCACAACTAAATACTCATGACGATATTTATTCCTGTACACTATAACGCAAGTGGTGGAGAACTAACGGAATTAGCCAAAAAGTGGTGAATTAACGGAAAAGGTCCTCATAATCAAATAACAACTAAAGTATTACTAAGCAAAAAAGAATCAACTAACCTATAAAGTAAACAATATCACAAGTAAACAACTATACACAAAGTTAAAAGGATGGTAAAGTAGAGTAAAACTCAGAAGGAAGTATTGAGATCCCTCAAGCAAAATTCAGAACCTGGCTCACACACAAATTATTCCTCATAAAACTAGATGTGTAAACTAATTATACTACATTTTCATCAAACTTAATTGTATTGTGTGAGGGTTCTTGATTCTCCATTCTTTCATATTAGTTCCTCACTGCGGGAGACGGATACTGGAGTGCCTTAAGGCTCGATACTTGGACCCCTGTTTTTTACAATTTATATCAATAGCCTGCCAGAAGAAATAGGAAATAACCTTAAATACTTACTACGCTAACGACACCACAATAATAATTCCTACCAACCAAAAAAACTGCACAAACACCGTAAATGAAATTCTAAACAAAGCAACCACACATTGTAACTCAATTGGCATCAAAATAAAACACTTCACATGCATCTAACACCTACCAACGGAGTCAGAGCTGAAGAGGACTGAGCAGAAGTGAAAGTACCAACAGCACCATCTACAAAGTTTCTTGGTATTATGATAGACCAGAATCTAAGCTGGGATGAACACATAACCTACCTCTGCAAAAAACTCTCTTCAATACACTACGCAACCAAGCAAATTACAATACTCTGACTACACCATCTGGAACACTGCGAACCTCACTTCACCAAACTAAAAATCCTAATCATATCTTTGACACAATTATCTATGTTAAAAAATGTTTGTATTTATTTCCCCGTGGGAAATAGGTTAGATCACGGATATGTCTAAAGGGAATGTTTCAAGTTCATCTAAACAGCTGTTATTATTTTTTAATATTTAAAATTCAATACAATAGTTTTGGTAGTTTCTATGGAAACCTGTTACATGTTTTCCATCTTAAAAATCACCAACACCCCCCCCCAGACCTAAGACATATCCATGTCAAAATCCCAACCAACAATCAGATCCGAAATACACTCCCATAACACCCGCAATAGAAACAACTACAATATTCCACAGCATTGCCTTAAAATACAGCCAAACCCCACTATACGCAGGTTCATTTTTATACAACATTTTACCACAACAGCTCAAAACCATCACATCAGTTAATAATTTTACAATAAAACTACAACACTATCTAATCAACAGACCATACTACAGTGTAAATGAATATATTGCAGATCACACACTACAACACATACATTGAGCTCATTTCCAAATTTCCCCCCAATGAAAAATAAACGACAACTCCCCAATCAGAAGATTGCGGTGACGTTCCAGAATGTAATATAATGTAATAAAGCTGCTACGAGACATAACTTAAACAACTACAGGCTAATCTCTCTTCTCCCGGTATTCTCCAAATTTTTTGAGAAAATACTGTAATGAAATATAAATTAGTTGCACTACTTGAGAAGACTAAATATTGTAGTGTGAACCAGTTAGGGTGCAGAGAGGGCAGAAGTACTGAGGGTGCTATTTTCTGTATCATTGGAGAAATAATTTAAGTATTAAATTCTGGTAAAAAAGTAAGTGAGTTATTTTTGGATATAAAAAAGGCATTTTATACAGTCAATCATACAATTTCACTTACTAAATTATATAAGATTGGTATACGGGGTTCAGCTCAAAATGGTTTGTAAGTTATTTAAGTGAGAGGAAACAATTTGTCAGAGTGAATTTAACTTGTAGTCAAATGAGACATATAAATCATGGGTTCCCTTAAGGCTCAATGCTTGGAGGTGTTATTTTTAATATAAATATATGATTTGTGTAGTGCTAATTTAAAAGCCAAAATAACATCATTTGACACCACTCTATGTTACTGCAGCGATTCCTGGGAAGAGATTGAGGTGATGATGAATCATGATTTATTAGCCCTGCAGTGGTGGTTCAACACCAATAATATGGTACTTCGTCCTGAAAAAACTAAGCATATAAATTTTAGCTTGAGAAATACCTATGATTTTAACAGCCCAATTATGTAAATGTTTTGACTGCCTGGGTCTCGTCACACACTGTGTTGATAAATGTGCCATTGTTGAAAGAGTTGATGCTATAAAATATTTAGATCTACTTATAGACCAAGAGTTAAATTGGAAGTACCATATTGAATAACTTAAACAGGAGCTAACTAGTTCTTTAAGATTATTTTATTTTTTGAACTCTGTATTCCTGAAACAGTTTTATGAATGCTTTATTTCTCAATTGTGAATAGTAGGTCTGACTATACAATTTCTCTATGGGGTGGGGCTTATGACACAAATATAAAACCTATAAGTTATCTATGTTCAACAGAAAGGTTTCATTAAATTAATGATAAAAAATCCAAAGCAGAATCATCATTCCCACTATTTCTCAGATTAAAAATACTTCCTTTCAAATACATGTTTGCATGTTTGTGTACGAGGTATTGAAACTTTTTTATCAGCATAGTGGTAATTTACTGGGAAATAGAAATATTTATAGAAGCAGATTGAGGAATGCAAGCTACATTCTAGTTCCTTGACCTAATAATACATTTTTCAACAAAAGAATTACATAAATTTAATGAATTACCAATCGAAATTAAGGATGTTCACAATCAGGCTGCTTTTTAGGTTAAGAATGTGTCTTTTTGGCTGTAAAAATATGGATGTTTTATTAAAAATAAAATTTAACCGTAAATGTCATGAGACCAAAGCAGTTATTTTTTCTTATTTATTGAATATAAAATATATTTAGTTTTACTAAACAGTAAATTAATTTTAGCCATTTATTTTAATTTTTCTAATTTATTCTCAGTAGGAAGGAATTTAATATAATTTTTTAACTAATTAAGTTAATTTATTGGTTTAAAAGGAAATATGGAACTATGGAAAAGGGAATTATGAAAATAATACTTGTAGCGGAGCTGTTAGCCGCCCAGAGGCCCTAAATTTTCCTAGCTGAAGTTATTTTAAGTTTTTTCACTTAAGTTATGTTAATATTTAACATATGATTGATTTATTATTTATTTTAGATTAACTATGTAAGTGTGTGTAGATGTGGGATGTATGTAGGTCCTATTCAGTTTGGCAATTAAATAAATTCTTACAGGTTGATAAGTTAAAAGATATATTTATAGGCAAGCCTAGAATAATAAGCGTAGATTAATTATTTATTTCAATGGTAAACCAAGATATATTTAAATAATAAACGCAACTGGAGACAAGAAATTCATAGCATAGCAGAGGAGCTGGCTCATGATTTTTGTAAACATTTACCAAGACACTGTCGTATTTTAAAATCATAAAAATTAATTTTGATAATTAACCATAATTACAACATAATTGGATACAAAATACTAAAATTAGAATAAAAATTGTTTAGATTGTTTCCTTATTCAGAGGTTAATACACACGCATTTTAGATGGTCTATACGTACTGTTTGAAATATATATAAATAGTGATGATAGACACTTTATAAAATGATAAATTAAAACTCTTTCAATTCCTGCTTTATAAATTCCTTGTCAAAATATTATAGATGGTGTTGATTGAAATCTTTGATTTAATTTCCTGATCAAGACAAACACGAAATCACAAAATCGGAGCGGAGCAGACGATACGACGAAGAAAAGCAATCCACACAAGTAGAACAAAACACAATGACAGACAGATTAGCCAACGTACTAAGTCCTAAAAGCATAATGTATATTACTATAATAGTGTATACTATTATAGTTTATAGTATTACAGTTATAGTAGTATTATACTTATTTGAAGTATATACTATTGACCAACGTTATTAGATATTTTGCCTCGCTGGTATCTGTATTCACATATTATTATTCACAAAGCACCATATATTCACCTTTTTTACAATTATTGTAAACTTAACAACCAATTGTTTTCCTTTATTCACTCATTTTGGATCCTTTGTAAGGTCTGATTGTATAAAAATGTGATACTGTCGTAATTCTGTAATGCATCGCAAGTTTTTACCATATTACATCCAGCGGCGCTCTGTTGTCAACGATGTGTTGTGGCGTAGAGCTTGTCAGAGTTGCCTAAAGAAGTCAGTGTAACATTAGGCCAGGTTAAGCTAGGTTGTGAGAGTAGGGAGGAGTTTTTAGAACTCAGAATTCAAATTTTGTGGGCGAAGGTTTTAGGTAATAGGTATTACCGTACTCGTAGCTTTCAATGTCATAAAATCAATTTTGCACTAAAAACATTTTCAATTTTTCATTTTCAAGTTTTTTAACGTTTCTTATAGAACTTGGCAATGCCTGAAAGAGCTTTTTGCCGGTTTTGTATTCCGGTTTTTTTTCATAAATTGAGAGTTATGACATTTTGAAAAAAGTGTTTTGAATCTGGTGCTGTACCTGTAATGTTCTCTTCTGGAATTTTATTTTGTTTTTTAATGAACATCAAGCATTTAAAAATAAAAAGGCAAGGAACTGTTAAAATGTTCAACTGTTTGAAAGCTTCCTCAGGCTCAATGCGCTCGGAAGTGTAATTGGCCCATTGCTCTAATAGTTTTTGTTTTTTTTTCATAAAAAGATTTTATTTAAAAGTCCTTTGGTGGAGCCGCAGGAGAGGCTCAGATAGATGAATATATGATAGGCCATAGATGAATATAGATTATCACTGTTTAAACTCAGCGCCGAGAAGAATTATTCCTGTGCTCCATGCCAATAATATAGTTTGTTTTGAAAAAAAAATTAATACTTTTCTGTTGGTCACATTGGTTTTCAATCTCGTATCTTTGACTATCTATTTAATAATGGATTAATGGATAGTCAAAGCATGTATCTTATCATGTTGCTTTGTTGCTAATGTTTATGTTGTACATGACATTGCAACATTTTTGACGTCTATCATCTATCATTTTTTCATCAAGCACATATCTTGTTCTTGTATCCTATATCATCTTTACTGTGCAGCAGAAGCAGTGACTGAACAAGATAGCATTTTATTATTTTGCTTAATTTTTTCTGTGTTATATTTTTATGATGACGAAAAGTTCGTTGTTCTTTTACTTTGGTTAATCGTGGATGGTAAAATTTTCTTTATACTGTGTAGGAACAAATTAGCTTCAGATCTAGTTCACTATCATAAATTTATCTAGACAAGGAAATGGTGGGTTTTGACAAAATGTCCAGTTCTATGTACAATTCTGAAATGAGGAAAGAGGTGTTTGATTTGATGACAGAGAAGACTAAAATAGAAGCTGAAATTAAGCTGTATTTTGATGTTCTCTCTACTGTAAGTAATTTTTACTGAATATGGCAATGACTAGCTAGCTCTAAAACTATGGTTTGGGCCTACATGATAAATTATGTATTCTTATTTGTGTTATTATCCTTGACCAGCTAGATAACAATCTTCACTGAAGATATTAACCCCTGTATTGTTATTATAACAAATTGGTGGCGTCATCCTGTAATCCAGCTACTTGGAGGTCACGAATTGTGGATAGTTATGAGCGATGGTCGGTGGGTGTGATGTTCTCTTGTGTGGATTAATGTCCGCACTATTGAATACCACGTTAATCCGCAAAAGCCATCCTCATAATTAGACCAGTTCGTAATTCAGAGGCCGTGGTTCGGATTCCACGTTAAACTGCAGGTCCCTTAGTTGCCATCGGCTGTTTGGCTATTAATTAACAGTCCTGTCTAAGGAACGTGTCAGCCTTAGTCAGTAACAAGACTACAAGATCGCGCCACAATCATTCTACACTCATTTCTCATTCATACTTGTCTTAGATTAGATTAGATTATTTGAAATGGCGACCATACCACAAGGTAGGTATTTTAAGCCAAGTATGAATGAGGATTGAATGTAAGATGATTGTGGCGCGATCTTGTAGTCTTGTTACTGACTAAGACTGACATGTTCCTTAGACAGGACTGTTAATTAATAGCCCAACAGCCGATGGCAACTAAGGGACCTACAGTTTAACGTGGAATCCGAACCACGGCCTCTGAATTACGAATTGGTCTAATTATGAGGATAGTCTTTTGTGGATTAACATAGTATTCAATAGTGCGGACGTTAATCCACACAAGAGAACACTACACCCACCGACCATCGCTCACAACTATCCACAATTCGTGACCTCCAAGTAGCTGGATTACAGGATGTCGCCACCATCCCAGTCATACCTGCCTGGGTAGGTTGCCATTTCAATAATCTAAATCTAAAATTAATAGCACCTATTGTTGCATTAAGTTTAATTGCTGTTTTAAATTTACGTTTTCTTGATCATAACCACTAATTAGGCCTACTGTAAAATAGTGCATCTTCATTAACTCTTAATAGGTCGCGTGATGTACGAAACTGTAGCAAATGCTTTTAGTATTGTATAGGGCGCAATTTGCAAGCATTGACTCTCATCGTGAGAGATGAGAGTCTTATCCTCCCCTCTACACAACCATTAAAGAGGGAGAACCGGTAAACTGTAATCCGTTGTCAATGGTTACCATTTTTGCAAACCATTGTCATTGTCAATTTTTCCAAAAACAATGTTAGACTTAAAAGTTAAAGTTAACATGTCTTTGAATGCCAAATTAGTGTATGCGGAACTTTGTATGCCATAACGTACTACGTAATTTACCTAACACCACCCATTAACAAAAAAATTTTAGTCTTAAAAGTTAAAGTAAACACATCTTTGAAGGCCAAATTAGTGTATGCGGAATTAGGCCAAATTAGTGTGTGCGAAACTTTATATGCCACGACCTAAGGTAATTTACCTAACGCCACCCATCAACCCTTGTTCTGGGATTAACCCCCTAGAAAGGGCACGTTGCGCAAAAATGACAGCACAAGAAACTATTTCTAGTTTTCCTCAACTGTTGACAGTCCCGTTAGGCCCATGCCTTTGTTACATCCATACCCACCACCTCCTGTCAACACTCAATTCCAGCCAGTACCGTCCATGCCCTTGTCCTGACCAGAGTGTTGTTTTAGGAATGCAGTTATTTTTAGGCCACACCCTTTATTCATTCACGTTATTTACACGAGTGGGATAGTGGCGACGTCCTGTAATCCAGCTACTTGGAGGTCACGAATTGTGGATAGTTGTGAGAGATGGTCGGTGGATGTAGTGTACTCTTGTGTGGATTAGCGTCTGCAATATTGAATACTGCGTTAATCCGCAAAGACCATCCTCATAATTAGATCAATTCGTAATTCAGAGACCGTGGTTCGGATTCCACGTTAAACTGTAGGTCAATTAGTTGCCATCGGCTGTTGGGCTATTAATTAACTGTCCTGTCTAAGGAACATGTCAGCCTTAGTCAGTAACAAGACTACAAGATCGCGCCACAATCATCCTACATTAATTTCTCATTTATACTAAGCTTAAAATACCTACCTGGGTAGGTCGCCATTTTAGTTAAAAGTATGAAGTACAGTCAGTTTTAGGCTTTGCACAATGATATGTTTATTTTTTTTTATTTAACACAGTTAAATTATTTTGTGAAATGTTACTTTCATTTCCGTTTACATATGGTTTGATTTAAATTAATGTAATTATTTCATAAGGCTCAAAAAATTTTGAAATTAGCCTATGGAAAAATCTGAAATGTTGTACGGCGGTCGATTTTAGGGCACGCACCTCATAGTGCAAGTAAAGTTGGCATGCCCTGTCTAGCCATTATCCTACTTTTTCACACTGACAGGCAAATGTTACCGAAGACGTGGATGTTGAAATTATGGTACTCATAAGTTTCACAACAATAACACTCCTAACTTTACTCCGCAGTTTGCAATGATAGGTTGACGATTCATACACTATATGATGTTGTGCAGGCTGCATGGTCAGTGCCATAATTTCATAATCTTTGGCTCCTGTTAACACTAGCCATCCTGTGTAAAATGATGTTGAAAGATTCCAATTCAATAATTGAATGACTTAGAAGAGAAGTATTAAAAACAAGCTTTGAAAACAAGAAATACACACAGTATTAAAATACCGTAGAAAAAAACTGTATTGCAGATGAGAATCATTGTCGTATACTTTTATTGATCATAATTTACTAAACAAAAAAATATAGCCTACAAGTTCTCTCACCTTTCCACGATGTAATACGTGAATATGACATACATTTATAATTTTTTAGGAAACTATTATCTATATCCAGTCTTGTTGTATGACATTTTCTAGGAAACAGTGATAAATTTATAGCTGTTTTGTAGTGCACATATAAAATTGTATCTGTAAAGGTGAAAAGGAATTAAATAACCACAACATTAGGAATGTGTTTTTCCGCTTCCTTTTGTATTTCTAAAAAGTACCAAATGAACAACCTAGTGCTTACGAATGAATGAAAGTTTCCTTCTAACCATCCATCCATCCATAGGCTAATGATAGCAAAAAATAAGATGTTTGCAGTGTTGTCACAAATAGTTTGGATAATATAATGTTCATTATAATCACTATCAACTTTTCTGTTATAAATGCACTAACTGACGATAACTTTATGTAACTGGTGATATGATACTTAAATAATGTACGTAGCCCTACAGCACTTGATTAGAAGTTTGATTAGCCATTGATTGCATACATTTTTTAATAACAAACCTAACTTAACTTTGTGCTATGACATTAAAAGCTAAAAATAAAATAATTTTTAAATAATAATTAAAATAATTGGTTAAAATGGTTTGATGGTATATGTAACTTTTTTTATTTAATGTCTTACTGGTACGTTTACAACAATTGTAAAGAGGTATTCAATATCTTTTGTTGGATTTTTCCAACGCCTCTGAGTTTTTAACTACAAGTTTCTGGAGGTGGAGAAACTCCTCCCATTTTCAAGTGATTACTAAATAATTTTCATTAAAGATTGAATGTTGAATGTTTAAAGTTACAGCTTTACAGATTTTTTTGTTCAAATTGTACCCTAAATATTTTTTATAGTTTGAATGGTTAATGAGATAGTATTAGTTACGTGACAAATATTTTTGACAGAGAAATTAGAAAGAAACCTGATGTATTTTAACTATTTATTTTATTTTTCAGAATAATATAGGAATGCATGAACCTCTGGTAGATAGAGAAGGTTTCCCAAGAAATGACATTGATGTATACCAAGTGAGGACTGCCCGTCATAAAATTATTTGTAAGTATAGGGCCTAAGCTTTATTAATTGTTCATGTTGCTATAAGCAAGTGTATCATTCATTAAATATAGTATTGCTTTTATTCGAGTAACTTTTAATGAAGACTCAGAGCTGGACTTTTAATTTAGTCTGCTAGTCAGAAGACCTCTGGGGCAAAAGACAGAACACCATGTGTTTAACCGTATCATACATTTTGAGGGCAGTAATCTTAATCATTAATTTGCAGTAAATACTTGTGCAAATCCTGTGTGTCGTAGCAATGAAAAATATTGCAGCAAAAGCACCTTGTAAATGTTAGTCTTGTAACTTCTCAGGGGTCTTCTCATCACCTATGGACCAGGTACTGTCAAAAAAATTATTACTCACTACATTGACTATTATCGCTTACTGGTTATTATATATTTAATAATTTTCCCTAAGCTCTTATTTTTTTGTATCATTCCCCGTTTTCTCTTTATATTGTTTATATGTTGACTCTGAAGCTTGTTGAGTCTCTCACCAAGGTTGGGACAACTTCCTTTGTATCGGACAGAAGTAAAACAAATAAAAAAAATTATATTTAGAGAGTAAAAAATTAAATAGGACTAACCATTCTGTGTGGACAAATAACTTAAAGAAATATTGAGTTGAATAGACTTAAATGTCTGATATTATGCTATATGTAGCCCTAATCAATTTTTAAGTAATATCTTGTAGTGATATATCATTTATTTGATCTCTTTAACAACAATACTGAGCTCTCACTATTGAAACACAAATAATTTATATTTCTGTTTAATGTTTTAAGGATGAGATATATTTGTCACATCAAGATTGGTTTAACTTTAAAGAGTAATTTGTATCTCCTTTGAAGGCCTGCAGAACGACCACCGCGGTGTCATGATGAAGATAGAAGCTGGTCTGCATAAACTGCATGGGGCTGGAGCACAAGTAGATGCAAACATCGGAGATCAGCAGATGGATACTGAGTGGCCAGAACCGTTTGCTAAAGTGACACTTGTGACGCACAGCTCTCCTGCGGATGTTTGTGTAAGTCGATTGTTTATATATAAATTGTGAATCCTATGTGAACCGTGTCCACATTTGAAGTTCAGGTAGGTTGGATTTTTGTCATTTTTGGATCTTGTGTCATTCCAAATGGATCTAATGTGTTATGTTTGTTCTAATGTATGTTTAATGTGTGCTTGTGTAATGTACGGGGGCTAAGGTATTCCTAAGTACATAAAAAGCTCGTTTATCCGGTTCCGAAATTCCGGTATATGCGATATGGTTCCAAGAGAAAAATAAAAAATGTTGCTGGAAAAGTACAGCGCGATTTGCGACAACCTAAACGGCGTAGACTATTCAGCTGGTACTGCAAGCCTTTTTCGGCCGGTACTGCGTGGTGTTTTCGGCTGGTACTTTGTTGTGTTTTCGGTTGACCGTTCACAATATTGTTGGTCGAAAAAAGTCAACTGTGTATAAACACTGTAATCAAAGAAACGCAACCGTAATGCGCTCTCGTACTACTGGTACAGTATAGAAAAACTTAAGGCGTTTATTTAGTTAGTCTACAACTTTCATAGTTTGATTTTCTTACACTGTTTACCATCACTTGTACTTCCACCGTGTGGAGTAAGTTTATTATTTAACCCTTTGAGGAAAAAGTCATCACCTAGTTGAGAAACATTGTTGTCCCTGTACATCAATTCGTATCATGGCCCAAAGGAGTAATGACATACTGGTGCATCATTTTGTATCATGGCCCATTAGAGTAACGACGTACCGGTACATAATTTTGTATTATTAGGGAGTAACAATGTACTAATATGTTTTTTTACATAAAATGAATCAGCTATTGTTTTTCTTCCCTCCTGAAATATGGCAGTGAGTATATAATGTATGGATGGTTTGTGATCTGAGGTGTGTGGAATTGGTTAACACGTCATCACTGCTAGTTTGGTAAAGTAGTGGAGAGTGTATTTGATTGGACGATAAGTCCAATTGGATTGGTTAAGTCTTGTCACTGTCACAGCTATGGTAAGAGGTGAGCACTAGGTATATACAATGCAGTAGTTTTGTTTTTGGTGGGTTTTCTGCATTTTGCACAATCAAAGGCTTTGCATGCTACTTTTAAATATGCTTTCAAATATTCCTTCCAAAAAAAGAACTTTTAAAAATGTAGGTTTATGATTACTACTTTATCAATTAATTACTAAATAGTACCTAAGTTAATTAATTACTTATTGGGGACTTTTTTAACCAATTTAGACACAAAATAAGTATGTAGAACAATACTCATTTTGTAATTAATTAACCCCATTTTTAGTTTAGTTTTTTTTATATAATATCAGCCAACTAATGGGAGTATGCTCATCTGTGACGTGCCAGTACTTCATTACTCCTTAAAGGGTTAATAATATTAACCCTTACCTGGCTGCTAGCGCCTTTAAACGCAGTACAGTAGGGTCCAACGACGTGGCTAATGCCTTTAGACACAATCAATCGTTTCGCAACATTTACTGCACTGTAGTTCGCGAAACAACCGATAGAGGGCATGGTGATGTTGCTTTTGCCTCTATGCACTCACAAAACCAATATGGCGGCTTTGATAGAATATTTAGTGACTGAAATACTTTGCTAGGCAACTTTGGCAACTTTTTCAGTATTGCTTTTATGGTTAAGTTGGCTGTTTTATTTCATCAGGGCCTTCAAGTGAACGATCTCTTGTTGGAGTTTGGCTCGGTGAACAAGGGCAACTTCAGATCGATGCAGGATATCGCGGCTGTTGTGCAGCACTCAGTGAGGCAAAGGGTGGCTGTTGTGGTGCGGAGGGAAGGACGACACTCCCCCATTATCCTGGACCTGGTCCCTCAGTCCTGGGCTGGCCAGGGTCTCTTGGGTTGCAGGATTGACCCGCTACCTATTGACCACATCGAGAGATAATTTTTACAAGGATTTACAAGTTCTATAAATACTGTATAGTTATTTTTTAATGTAATAAATTTTTTGCTTTTTTATTGAACATTAGTTTTTGTAATTTCTTCCACATTTAGTCATGTTTTTGCTAAAAAGTTTTAATTTGAGTTTTCAACGGGTATACTTATACTTTTAACTGAAATGGTGACCTACTCAGGTAGGTATGCGCATCTTCGATGAAAAAATTATTTTTCATTACACTGTACCAAACCAGCTGTTTTCAATGTTAGTTGTGACTGTTCAATGTTAGTAATGTTTTCCCAGCTTAGGCTGGGTAATTCAGCTAGAGATTTTACTCACACTAGTATTCAGTTACGATTTCTGACACTAGTAGCGCTTAGCGCTGGTAGTGTTAGAAGGTGCCAGTGAAGGTTAAAAGTGAAATTAGCTCTAAAAACAATATAGCTGTTGCCATTGTACCTATACTCAAGGCAACTAAAGGCCAGTACCCTTATAAAATTTAGAAAAAGTTTGAATTTCATAGTTATACTGTTAAAGAGTCCCAATATGACATCACCAATGTGTCTAAGCTCTAAAGATACAAACAGATAAAAATTGATGGTAATTAAATTTCAAAAATCAATTTTTCCTTCCCATAATTAAAAGAGCCCTTTCCAACACGCCCAGACGGCATTATTTTTGGATTTGGACCACTTTTTTTGGAGAAATTATTCCCCAAATGAAATTTGGTATACCAGCACATTTTGGCCATTTTTTATTATTTGGATTTGGACCACTTTTTTGGAGAAATTATTCTCCAAATTAAATTTGGTATACAAGCACATTTTGGCCAATTTTTCTTTTTTTAATGGTAGTTTACCTAAAAACCCTTAAAAATTAAAAAATAGCTAATTTCTCAAAATACGCTTAAAGGATTTTGATTAAAATTTCATGATTTATAGGTATTATGGTTTCAAATAATTTATAACCACCCGTACATCTGTAACTAATGATTCAAAAGTTATAGGCTTTTAAATGTAAAAGGTGTTTTTTAATTTTTAGCAGAACAATAATTTTATAAAATTATTTGATTAATACCATTAAAACCGGCTTAAAACACTGAACAAATTAGTATTTAAATCATTAATAATTTTTTAAGGTACATTTAGAAAAACTTTGAAGAATATGATAATTTTATTAAAGGTTTTAGTTTTTAAATTTACCTACTTAAAGGAGAAAGTATGTGTCAGTCCACTGATATCGCTTATTCCACTTAATGCCTACAACATAGAATAAAACCACCTCAGTACCTTGGGGGAGGCGTTGCATGATAAGCACTCCTCTTTCCATGTCTTTTTTTAACTTTATGAAGGTGAAAGTTTTCTCATAAAAGAAAATTGTTCATACAATAAATTTTCAAGAATTGTTTAATAGAACATGAAATTAAGAAATAGTTTTATTTTTTAGAGGGAAGTACAACCAGTTCCCTTCCTTTTTAATTTTAATATTGATTATTAAAAGTGAAATTTTATTTGTATTAATTTAAGATTAGTATGTACTTCAGAACAGTATATAGAAACAAATAAAGAAAAGAAAAACTTCTTTTGACATGGATATGTCTTAAGCTCTGGGAGAGGGGAATTTAGCAGATTTGTGGAATGCAAAAAGGGAGTATTCCAGTGTGAGTAATAAATTTTTATAAAAAATATATATTTATATTAGTAGCCCTATTCGATGAAATAAACAGTGAAATTTATATATATATATATATATAAACTAGTTTTTAGTTATAGCTTTGTAGCAAACCTTTCATCTGAAATAGAAGTATTACTTTTAGATTTTTTACTTTTCTATTGAAGTTCAATATATCTTTGGATTTGTCTTTCAGATTCATTTGTGCAAGAAGTTTATGAAAAATGTATATCAATAGTTTGTGACATCTTGGTTTATTGCTGTACCATTAGTGTTTGAAAACGCTTCACTTTGGGAGTGACCAGCCTATACGATAACTGCCTGTCAGAACAACCACTTTTCTCTAGGCTGGTCCAGTTTGTAGTTAACCCTAGAAGTGGTAAAGACGTAATTCACGAAGCATTTACAAATTCAATAAGTAGTGGCAGGTGGAGACATCTGTCGCCAAAATATGTCAATTTAGTGAACTTATTACGTTTGTGACTTTATTGCCCTCTGGGGGCAAGCAACCAAACCTGTTCACGCAGCTCACTACACTGCCAATAATAGGGCATGTCTCATAGCCAAGAAAGCGCTTTCTACCCCTAAGCATGGTGGCTGTATTGGTTAAAGCGCTACACTGACGAGTGTAACGTTTTAGCCTTTCTAAAGTGCTAGGGTTCGAATCCCGACCATGAGAAATCCCACTTTGGCCTGAAAATGTGTGGTATAGTGGAGAGGGGGGCCCACCTTAAATAAACAGTGGCCGGCTAGGGTGGAAGTTGACGGCATTTGTAGGCTTAATTGGGATTGCAGTGGACACCTATTTTGCTTTTGTGGTTAGTGATTATAAGGGGAAGGGCATGTTTTATGCTTTTTTTTTTGTTTATACTTAATATTTCAAGAAGATATAAGTTATTACTTTTATGTTACAGTTAAAAGTAAAAAGCTTGCCACTTCTAGGGTTAAATTTTAATTTTGTTTTTGACACAATCATCAAAAACATGGTCTTTGACTTTGGAGGGGTAATGATGATATTACTCTTACTCCCATTGCCATTGCTACCCAAGTAGGGTTTTGGGCTCGCCAACAAGTGCTCACCACCTTTCCCTGTTCTGTGCCTAGTCAATTGCTGCTCCTGCTCTTGTGACGTCTTTTTTCACACTGTCCCATCATCTTATTTTGGGCCTTCTGGTGGTCTTCCTCATTCGGCTGCCCTTCTACTTCCCTTAACCCTAGAACTGGCAAAGTCGTAATTCACAACGCATTTACAACTTCAATAAGAAGTGGCAGGTGGAGGCATCTGTCGCCAATTCAGAAAACCTTTTAGATACCATCGCCTTTGTGAGTGTGTTGCCTTCTGGGAGCTGATACGTGAACCTGATCCTGCAGTTCACCAAACTGCCACTATTGTATATGTTATAGCCAAGTAAGCACTTTCTAAGACTATGCACGGTGGCTTACCATTATTAAACTTTTATTCGACTTTCTTAATGTCTGATGATAATATTACAACAGTAAACACAAAAATTTATAATAAAAATTCAATAATTGTTTTATTTTTATCAAAGTTATTTGTCAAGGGTAAAAACAATACCTAGACATTGAGTTAATTTAGTTTTATTAGTTTTCATGTGTATTGCGGTGAATTTAATATTAAGCATAGGCGGGGTGACTAAAAAAATTTCCAAATTAAATTTTTTTACATTGAATAGTACGCACGAATAGTTGCCATTTCATATCTCTAAAGCCGACCTTGGGATGATGATGACAACAGTGCAACTTGCCACACCAAAGGTCTGTGGAAAATACCAATAATGTGGCACTGTAATAATATATTTCCTATCACATTTAATATTAAGTTTATCTTCTTTATAAGCCTAAAGAAAACTATAGAAAAAACGAGTGGTTGAAATGAAAATAAAAACATTTTAAAAAGAGATTTCCCATCTCTATATTTAATCTCACTTTACAATGTACAATAATACAATTTGCAACATATATATATATTTATATACTTTCAATTTTTACACCGGTTTTTAGATTGATCCGACTAGAATGTTCCAATCAATTACACCCGTCCGTAACATAGAATCATTTGAGCATGTTTGCACACACTTGAGTGTAGACCGAACCATGGTACACAACATTTTACGCAGCTCAGACATTGTTATAAAATATTCAACCAACCAAACATACCAGGTAAGTATCTTAGTAAAATCATTAAAATACAAATTCATAAACATTTTGCATCATATCGTAAGATATTAAATTCTCAATAATAGACACATTATGAGGATCCAAATCACAGCAAACAACTACAACAGTGGAATTCTTTTTTGTGCAAATGAGCCAGCAAATAGTTTGAGGCCGCAATGCAAAGAATTCAACGATAAGCGTAAAGTAGTCATTTATAAATTTAACAAAAATACTTATCCAGGTACTTCATCACAAATCCCACAACCAAAAATAAAAATTATTCAAAGCAATAACTATGTAATAGCACATTACTTGGTCTGTAAAACCTTGAAGCTTACATAAATTTTAGGGTACCCATATAACGTGTGTAGTTACCATTAATGAATACATATCATTACTGCACTTAGGACTCATACTTGGGCATTGCCTCATAGAAACATACCACACCCAAGGACACAATTTTGTATAGACGAGCAAGTGAGAATGCCCGAGAAATCAAAGAGCTCAAAATTTATATTAATCTGTTTGGTAAAAATTGAAAAAAAACTTCATGCAAATCCATATTTGGTTAATATTTAGGTTTTTGGAAATACTCATACTAGTGAGAAGATTGTTTATAGATTTACTTGAATAGGGAGGGACACGAAAAGGCTTATCTAAGAGGCAAACACTTGAGTAATAAATAAGCTTCAAGGGGAAAATGTAAAAATACTGATCAAAAAGTAACTAATTATCACAATATAAATATACAAGCATTAAATTCAAACCTACTGACGATGCATAAATTGAAATTCCTTAAGTAATATTAAGTAAGATCATATAAATAAAACCTTTTGATAACATACAATAATGTATATTTTATTGCAAACATTTTCTTTGAAGCTGATCACGTCTTATACAGGTAGTACTTTCCTTGCATCACTCAGACAGCAAATTATGTTTTGAGTTCAATTCAGTCCTAGAATGTTCTTGAGGTAAAACCATATTTGGCATAAGCTCTTTAACCCATTCCCGTCGGACAGACCAGACGACGCCTGAGGCCCTCCGGTCTGAACTAGGATCGAACCTTGTTCACTAAAACTGCATGTCACTACTACCTTGATAGATTTAACAGTAACTTCATGAATTATATGATTTGATTTCTTCATCCTGTTACTTAAACCCTTTAGATATGTCTACAATCACTTTTAGCAAAAAAAAATTATTACTGTACTTTTTCACCAATTCCAAGCGGAAGGCTTAGAAACAAGTAGGTACTGTTGTTTCATCAAGACTTATTTTTTTCAAATGATTTCTTTATTTCACTTGGCACATCTACTTCTAGTTACCTGCAGTAATAAATAGTTAATGATAAATCTTTAAAAAAATAATCATTATTACTGTATTCTCATCAATAAATACAATCGCTGAACAAATTGTGTGAATGAGAAAATTTACTGTCAATACGGAACATTGGACACTAAAAACAATTACTTAAAAGGGGAATCCAACACTATCTATCTGATGAAAAATGAACTAGCACACCTAATGGCGGAAAAAGAACTATGTTGAATTGAAATATAAGCAGGCAGGCAACACATATTGTTTGCTCATAACCGCCCCACGGATGCACAGCGCATGTCCTTAGACATCTGTCTAGCGAAATACGCAGAAGTGCAATGTGCGTCCTTAAACAGGAATGGGTTAATACAAGTATTGTAATTTTTAGTTTTGGGATTGTCAAACAAATACAGGGCTTGTAGACAATGGGTCCTGACACAATGAGAGCCCATAGAGGAATATTACAGTTGCCAAAGAGTTATAATTGGGATAAAATTATAAATTTCTTACAAAAGTAATTTTATTATGTTGGTTCAGTGATACTCAATATCCTATTATAACTGTGTTTGGTTGTGGATTGAAGGAGATTTAATCTCATAATGGTTAAGGAGATTCAATGTAGACTTCAATGTAAGAATACTTAATCTTACACAGTAGGTCGATAACCTTAAAATTCTTTCACAGCATCATCTCTCAAATGGATACAAATTGTCTACAAATTGATTAAATATTTCCCATCATAAATATAAACATTATTTGCCAATTAGGCTTAATTTAAAAAAAAAAACTGTAGACATGGAACATGGCCAAAAATTCTAGATTAAACTAAAAATCCTCCAGCCCATCGACTAATAATACTTGACCCTTCGTAAAACAACTTCTATCTCATTCACTCGTACTCTTAATAATACCAATAACAAAAATGATCTTAATATCAATCAACACATATAAATTACAAAATTATTATGTTCTTGCTAAAACCATACAAGTGAACACATTTATTCGACAATACAATATTTTTGCTGTTCCCTTATATACCCTTCAGAACTCTTTAGACCACTTTCAATTACATAAAACTCCAAAAAACTAAAGTTATGTCTGTAAAATGATTAGTTTTCAACCTTTCTGTATAACTAATGATCCTAACTACTATAATGCTATAATGATAATAACCCAAATCCTTATTCATCTGTGCAGTGATATTCCAAACCTTTATATAACTTGTTTGATATAAAAGTTGGACTTTTTAGTTACTTAATTTTGCACATTATTCTTTGCTGCCTAAGTGGTACTGGTAGTAATCAGTATTCTATATTGAATTAGGTCTCAATTAGGTTAGACATTTTAAACATATTGAAATTTAAGTGATTTTCTTAAAAGTCTGAACAATAATATATAAAGTAAAAATTACATTCTGTAAAGGCAAGAAAAAATTAAAAGAGGTTAAAGGTTACAAAGGTTATAAGAACAATTATTTTTAATGAACAATTATTGATTTTTTAAATAATCTATGGTGATTAATGGTAACAACCCTTTACAAGAAACACCCTCAAAAGATAACAATAGTATATCAGTTTTTTAGATTGATAGCCTTTTTTGAAAGTGTACTACATGCCTTAATCGTTATACATTATGTTAAAAGTTATGCAGTCAAAATATCAGTGCTTACATATAAAGTGCTAAAGTGTAAATTCTAGTTGCCTCTAATACATGAATTGAACATTTTCAGTCGGGGAAAAATTAAAATAAAACAAATACAAATCACTAGCTAACATTATATAACAATACTGGACATTTTGAAAGTGCTTAACAGTTTGGTTATGCAAGAACTTGTAAGAAAACTATGTAGGGTGAATGTGAGGGAATTTTTGTGAAATATATAAAGGTTTTTCATTTCTCTTCCATAAAAAAATGCATTCTCAAGGACTTAGTAAAATTACACTACACTTTTCTTGAAGGTTAATTTACAGAAGAACAAATTCTATCCTCAAAATATCATTTTATGAGTAACAGTACTAATTTTATATAACGTAATTTAAAACTGCACATATGTTAAATATCTTACATGAATTTGTTTACAAATAAATTATTTTATTTGGTGGACACTATTTTATAGCTGTAATACATCACAAGTATAAGTCACAAGTGTAATAGCCAATGAAAAATTGTTTACACTGTTTCTTTTATTTTTTCAGAGCAATATTTAATGCCTTGATTGAAATGGAAATCAGATAAAATATATTTAATTTACACCAGACAAATTAAAATAATTTGTTTAGTAGGAAGTTAACAAACTATTATTGGAGTGATGAAATTGATCATATGAAAAGAACTAGGGTATGTTTATTTGCAACCATTTCATTTCACTTTGAGAAACATAAATGAAAGCTTTAACGATAATTGTTAGCACATGATTGTGGGCAGTCTCATAGTATTTTGGCAATCTAATGTTTCCAAAATCTTTTTAATACCTTTTTCAAATTTAATTTTTTATGAAGTATTTTTAATTTAAATTGATTTCAAACAGAACTAAATATGTTAACACTTGCAAGATATTGTGGGAGTTTTCATCCCCTTAGCCATAGCATCACCCTGATCATAAAAATTACAGTCAAAGTTGCTAATACAACCGGATCAGCAAACAATAGGGCATTTTGTGTTGGAAACTTATTGACGAGTCAACACGTGGTCATCAGGAACGGTTGAATGCACAGGTCTACACATATGACACTGCTTGTTCCAAAAAATGTGTAAATTCTCTTTAGGTATCACTCAATAACTCCCTAATGAGTTTCACACATTCAAAAGTTGTTATTAAACAATATTTCTTTATAGTATTTCCAATCCTTTAAAACTAGCTTAACTAGAGTAATATTTGGAATATGCTCAAAAATATCTGTTAACCATTTCATTTTTTTGCTCATCAAATAAACTAGGAAACAGTAATCTTATTCTAAGGCCTGACACTAATGCATAACCTAACAGAATAATAAAATATCAATACCTAATTAAGTACACATTTGGGTAAATTCGCTACGACACCAGGTGCAAATTATACTAAATCTTCAAGATACAACGTAACATTGTAGTTATTTACAGTCAGGAATATAAAATATACAAACAACTCAACAAATAAACACAAACAACTATAACATTACACTCAGAAGAGAGTAGCTGGTGACCCAGAGAATGTAAGTTTAACGTCCGAAGAACCAGACATTGGGAGATCATCGTTGTGGAACAGCTGTAGAAAATACATGATTAGTTAGAAAATGAGAGTAGCAATAAGTACCATTAGGATTCAACAAGATATTTTCAATTATCTTTTCATTTCTTAGCAATTCAGCAATTTTGTTAGTTTAGTTTCAGACATTTCAAATGCTTTACCTGCATTGAAAAATTCATATTCATGACCTGGCTTTCTTAGAAATTTTGAGATGGTCGATTGTAAAAAAAGTTTATGTGAGATCAATACTATATCTATAATTTAACCCTAGATGTGGTAAAGTCGTAATTCACGACACATTTTAAAATTCAATAAGAAGTGGCAGGTGGAGGCATCTGTTGTCAATTTAGTGAACTTTAGGCACACAGTCACCTTCGTGATAGTGTTGCCCTCTAGAAGCAAGTAACCAAACCTGTTCACGCAGTTCACTAAACTATACTAGTAGGGCATGTCTTATAGCCAAGTAAGCGCTCTCTACTCTTAAGCACGGTGGCTGTATTGGCTAAAGCGCTACACTGACGAGTATAACGTTTTAGCCATTCGGAAGTGCTACGGTTAGAATCCCGACCATGAGCAATTCAAATTTGGCTTGCAAATGTGTGGTATAGAGGATTTTTTATTTAAGGCCCACCTTAAATAAACGGTGGTTGGCTTGGGTGGAAGTTGACGGCAATTGTAGGCTTGCATTGATCTAACTAAAAATAGTCTGTGGACAGGAAGTCCAGTCGTTTCCTGGAAAATTGCACACAATGACTTGTTCACCTTATAGATTTACGCTGTAAAAACTTTGAATTATCCAAGAAATTATTCGAATTAACCAGGATATTTTAACATTGTTTTTATATAAAATTCTAGGGACCAAGACAAAATTTCGAATTAAAGAAGTTTTCGAATTACAGAAGTTATCGAATTATCCACGTGCCACTGTAATTAGTTTTATGTTACAATTAAAAGTAAAAAGCTTGCCACTTCTAGGGTTAATACAAAACACATTATGTGGCATTCAGTTGTGTAGAAAATCTTATTTGTTAATTGTTAGTAAAAATAAAAGAACCAAAAACAAAGCTAATTTACAGGCAAAGCAATACCACAAGCTTAGATGCTGAAACAAAGAAGTGATTAAAAGAAACTGAAGATCAACTCATGGAAATCCTAGTGAATTTGAGTGTGTACTACACTCACGCTTTCCATTACATATAATTTCGAGAGAAAACTTCATAAAAAACTGTAATTAATTTAATTTATAGTTGCCTTAAAATAACCAATAATGGTTGTCATTGTTGATTAAATTTCTGATACCTTTACAAAACAGAAGGCCTAAAAATACACAAAGTCTGTTTTAAGCTTCCATAAGAGCTTAGAATGCTTAAAATGTAAAAGAAAAAAAGGGTAACATCAATCAACATTTTATGCCATCTGCCAATTCCCATAACAACCTGCAATCGACATTAGGTCTGCCACTCGGAGGGTTAAACATTAAAATCGTAAACGAAGCATTATACATGGTAAAGGAACAACTACAGACAACAATAACAGTAAAACAAATTCTTCAAACTGGTTCATGGCTCCATAACCAGTGAAAATTGGGTACCGGGAACACAAAATCATAATATTAATCATACAAATACAAATATACAATAATATAGGAATACAAATCATAAAATTAATTTTAGTTTGTTTTTATTATATTTAACCATGGAACGAGATCCCAATGATCCAGATGAAGTTATAAAACAGCAGTTCTCCGGAAGTGACGATTCTGGGGATGTAAATAGTAAACTTAGAGTTAAAAATTTATATTTTTTTGTTTAAAATATAGCTACAAAGTATTATGGTGTTTTTATGAAGAAAATTAGTTTTTATGGACAGTTTGTGTGAGTGTTGCGAAAGAGATGCTGAACTGGCGCCAGGAGCGGCCCACTCAGATCTGAGTGCCGGATGTAATGTTACTGCTACGCCGGGAATACTGCCTCAAACCTCTCTATTACGATGTTATTCATGGATCATTTTAAGGTCAGATTTAAAAAAAATTATTTTTCATACATTTTATGAGATCCTTGTTATTGATTTTCAGCAGCGAATGTGATAAAAAGCTATTTAAACAGTGGTATATGTATAACTAAAAAGATCCCTTGCTACTTTTACAAACTAGTTTTGTCAGTTGTATTCTTTAAGCTGTTCTCTCAGATATTAATGATTGCTTATGGACTAAAGTACATGTAAACTTTCGGTTTTCAGTGTTTTTAGTTTTTTTTGTTATAAAACCCTATTAGACGATATATTTACTTTTGCTTTTTAATTTTAAACAAACACAATGTGTATCTTGAATTTTTGATAATGTAAGCATAAATATATCCTTCAGTTTCAAGTTCACAGGAAGAATAAGATTTTATTACTTTTTGTGGATTTGAACATATGCTTGATAATCATATAATGAAGTTTTTCCAACTAAACTATATTGGAAGAACGCCCATTTTGTTCTATTTCAGAAATATGTACTTTAACACCTTTAAGTTTGATTTTTGTATATATAGCCTTTAATACAAAAGTCTGTAAAAGCTAAAAAATGGTGTCACACTGAAGGTTCTTTTGATTTGACTACAGAGGATTAAGGGACAATTAGTATGGGAAGGTGATCTTTTTTATAAAACTCAACACATATACCATAACTGGTGGTTTGGAGATATATGGTTGTATCAACACAGTAATTGAGAAGTGAATGGGCAGGTTTTTCATCTCTTTATTGTAAACTGGCTTGTTGAAATTCCGATTTGACCTGCATTTAGGACTGAATTCTTCATTACACTACCAAAACCAGTAGAAAAAATACTGACTCAAGATCTACTCTTGCTTGATTATCTAAAAAGCTCTAAATAATTGAATCAAACTTAGCCACAATTATCTACGCTACCCAATTACATTATTTTTCATAGTACATTAAGAAATAAATAAGGTTGGAAGTAACCTAAACCCTTCAATATAAAATTTTAAAATGGTTCACAATGATCATTATTATTTCCATTATAGATAATAATGAATTATGACTTCAATAATACTCTAGAATATTTGACTAATTCTTGAATTTTAAAATAGGACTATGGATACTTGTTCACAAGATCAAATGCAATACTGCATAATTATCCTCAACAAATTCTAAAACATATATTTTTTGTTGAATCTAATAGGTGTTTAACATGGAACAATTTGATTAGTTAAGAAATTCAATTTATAATATTAATGCATTTATGTAGTTTAAACTGTTTTACATAAATTTTGATTAGTGTATTTTTAGTTATCACCGAGAGATTTTAGCGAATTAGTTGTTTTGTACAGGATTATGATTAGATATTAACACTTATACCAAACCCCCGGTCTGACAGGCCCCATGGCATTTTTGTTTTTTTTTCTATTGGCAAAACTGAACAGTGTCTTCCATCAAGCTTATACCCTTCTACCACCTCTCTAATTAGCAGCCAACTACTTTTTCTTCAGTTTTGGAGCATCTAGCAGTTTTCAACATAACAATGGTATCTGCAACACTCCTCCCTAACAAGAAACAAAACTTCAGAGCTGCACGCTGTTTCGTCCGCCAAAACGAAAAAACGATCAAATGGCGAAACAGTGTTTACTAAAAAACTCACTGCAGACGAACACGTCCAACCACGGCGACGGCACTATTGGCACTGAACTCCAGATGAGCTGCGCTACACACACGTAGCTGCAGACATGCGTACTACACAAATTTTATGTATTGTTTTCTTATTTTATGGTGTTTGAAAAAAGATCTTTGCTTTCTATGACGATGTTAGAAATAAAAATAAGTCCACAAGTTATATGATTGTATTCTTAATTCTTATTGTAGGCCTATATTACAAGACAGTTATACATTTAAAAAAACTTTAATTACTTATTTTAAGTCATTTCAAAATTTATAAGTATATAATTGTAACCACATGGGTTAAAAACTGGTATAAGGGTCTATCTGACTGAGGGTTTTGACTGGTTTTCCAACAATAGGGTTTCGGTAAGAGAGTTAAAACCTGGGTGGGAAAGTCTATTGTACTGCTCATGAGCCTAGCCTATGTACATTCTCAGCTAATAATTAAACCTACTAAGAAATAAGCTAAAGTAAAAGGAAAGCAAAAGTTCAAGGGCTCACTAATACTTTGAAATAAACCAAATTTCGATACATGCACTGTCTAAGGTTACATAAAAAATTTATTGGTTATAAAACCAAAAAATCAGAGAAGCTCAAGATTACGAGAAGCTCTAAGAAAGATCAAAGATAGTGAATGAAAGATGAGTAGAATAATGAAGTATGATATCATGCGGAATGAATGAGAGACTCAACTGTCTTTAAGGCATAGCTCCATCCGGTGCATAAAACCTCAAAGGGTTAATGACAACAGGCTCCTGGAATGAGAAAATCACACTGAATAAAACACTCCAGGGTCAAACAAATGTTACAAAAAAACACAATGCGCTGCGTTAAAAAACTTACTAAGCACAGTGAGATATTTATAATTATCAACACCAGCCATTGGATGTTATAACATATTAAGCTATCAATCAATCAAAATCACTTTATTTACAAAACATTAAGATTTGCAATGGCGTCAATACTAAAAAGTCAATAAATACTATAGCTGTGCAATACGTATTATCTGACCGAAGCCATGTATTGGTCTAATAACTTAAAACATATAGTGACAAATCATGAAAAGTAACAAAACCAATACCCCCGTCGCAGCAGACCTGCGTACTCAGCGAATTTCCAAATCAATAATATAATAATAATAATATATGACAAGTTTGGTCAAAATCTGTCCATAAACATGAGAATTTTTGCCTATTCTCCATAAGATTAAAATGGGAAAGAGTGAGTAGGTTTGCTGCTGTGAGGAACACTAAAAATAGCCATTTATACCATCAAAAATTTTATTTTTAACATTTATACCAACTTTCATCAACATCTGTCCATAAATATAGGAGTTTGCCTAATCTCCATATGATTAACATGGGAAAAGAGTATGCAGGTTTCCTGCCTTGATAAACACATAAACTATAATTTTTTAGCACAAATGTATGGATATCAACCACATGAAGCTAAATATCAAGTTTCATCCAAAAATATTTAATAATAAGTGAAAAATTAATTTTTTTTAATCCTCCATAAGATTAACATTGGAGCCTCAAAAATACAACGTACTGTGTTTAGATTTTTTTATATCTCGGTAACCGTTGGAGATAGAGAAAAACTTTAAGGAGCTTAATTGTGCAGTTTTTTAAGCTGATTCCAATGGTGAAATATAAAATTTGAAATTTTTAGAAATTACGTGTGAAAAACGCAAAAAACCCCATTTTGAGGTACAAAACCCCCCCAAACTACCCGTTCCCATTGACCGATATGTCTGGTTTACGAACTCGTCCAAGCATTTGTAAGAATACACGTCTCTACCAAATTTGGTCTCGATCGGACCTTTTTTACGAGAGTTATCGTGTTCACAGACACACACATATATATATAAATTTTAATCACTATTATTTTTGGTCTCTGGGCACCTAAAGAAGAAAAAATAACATGGTCTCGGGCCTAACTCTTGCCATGAGACCTACGGTAATAGCTTCTTCCCTATGGGAAATTTGCTAAAATGTGGAACTGTAGTGTTTTAGTTAAAAAAAGTTATTTGGTTTACTTTATTTTCTGAAATGACGACCTTCTCAGGTAGGTATTTTAAGCAAAGTATGAATTTGTGGAAGATGATTGATCTTGTAGACTTGTTACTGACTAAGGCTGACATGTTCCTTATTTAAATAAACAGCTCCACTTATTTTATTATAACTTAAGTACAATGCGTGCAATCTTTTTACAATACTTTTTTCGTCTTCAGTGTAAATTTATTCTCCTAGTACTTTGTGAAACAAGAATAAGTTAAATTATATCCATCACTTAAAATAATACTATGTTAAATGCCATACAAAAATTTTGTAAAAAATCAACCACACAAAATAGTGAAAAACCAAATTGTATACCTCATAAATTTCAGTTCCCGTAGAAAACTTTGAATTCTAATTGAAAATTCTATGGTTAAATATACATTTAACACAGTTAAGTATACTACATAATAAAAAAACAAGAGCTAAATACGTAAAAGTAAATTAAATGATTCAAGCAATTCGGAATTATGTACATATGAGAATGATTATAAAACATATGGGATATTTAGTCAAGCGTGAGAGGATATTTTCTTTTGGCAAGAGTGGCAACACTGACCGTCTCCTACATGAAGTTGTGGGCCTCTACACTGAGAGGGCTGTGGGGATCTCCGTCCTCCTGGTAGCATTAACATAACGTCATTGTCTAATTAATTTCCAAATATCTTTAATTATAAGAATGGCACATTTTTTACTGATTGTAATTGTAAATGAGATAAAATTAATTATATATTACAGTAACAATATGTCTACTAAATTGTGAATGTATATATGCTTCAGGACAAGGATTTGAGTGGATCTAGTCAAAATTAGAACCAATGATAGGCTGCTATGTAGTCCTTACTTATAATTGGTTATCTGAGATATCTAATGTTCTCACAAGAGTAAGAATGTCCAAACAACATAAAGAGAGTACAAAAATGATTTCCACTGACTACTCAGGGGGTAGGGTCACTATAAGGTTGTCATCTTTTCATCAGATTTAGATTGATGAAACCAGTATGATGTGTCCAAATTGGAAAATAACGAAAGTATAATATGGATTTTTAGTATAAGAACTTTTTATCTATAAACTGACTGCCAATCTAATATTAGTAAAATCATATTTTATCTTTTGCATGCTTATCACCAAGTTTGAATGTTTAAACTTCACTTTTTAACTTTACAATGTATCCTCTTAATGTACTTACAATGTACCTTAGCAGAAACATTAGGATATATTATCCATAAATAAACAAATCTATCATAATAGCGCCGCCAGATCTATGTGTAGCCAATTTTGTGAAAAACAGCAGTGGTAACCTCATTGTCAGTATTCAATTCTTGGTCCGATTTTATTTATATTTTACAGTACAGTAGAACCTCGATTAACCGTCACCCTTGGGGCTGTGACCATGACGGATAACAGATAATAATAGCGCCGATACAACTTAGAACGTACACAGTGTTTGGCGAGGCAACATCGAAATTCACTGCCTTGCATGTTATAACGGCGCCATTGTAAGTCCTAATTAATTCTCATGATTACTGCGTAGTGCGCAGTACTTAATGTGAATTTATTTTAAATAAAAAAAAACTACGTCAGTTCAAGTGAAAAATACTTTATTAAAATATTTTATTAAGAAAACAATGAAATATCAACTGTATATGTACGTACTTTTACTCTCAAAACGTACATTACCGGTATTTAGTTTTTAAAATAATCCGTCATTTTCTTTTATTTCTTTCCCTGTCGAGCTTTTCAGGTGGTCTTGTTTCTAATTTTTCTGAGATGAAGCACCAGCGTTATAATTTATTGTTTATTGTCAAGTCCCAAAACTACACGTTTCCGTTTCTCAGCCATAACAGAAGAGCATTACACACTACGTATAAACAACACTATCAACAATAAACGGTAAAGCACATAAAACACTAGTAGGCATTGCTCTCGAAAATGGCAATAACTTCAGTTCACTGTAGCCACGCACCATACTGAACTGAAATGAAACAGTAGCAGTGGACTGCAGAAGACAGTGTAAGGGATTAACCAGCTGGGTCACTACCCTTGTCGCCAATGATTCACGCACATTTCAGGTGTGAAGTACAGTCGTCACTACTCATCATAGAGCCTCAACAGACGATCCGGCTCTGCTCTGACGCGGAAACATAATTTTTTTTGCGCTAGCGGGAGACTGACGGTTAAAAGGGTGACGGTTAATCGAGTTTCTACTGTATAAGGTAAAGGTTCGTCAAATTTTCTAGTCAATTGAATTAACTCTGTACTTTTTAATGGATTGAACTTAAACATTAGTAAACTTATTTTATTTAATGAGCCTTCACTTGTTAGGACTACTAATATAATTACAAAATAAATAATGCCAGAGTGCCCTTTTTTCATTTTATTATTCTGACATGTGTTTTAGAGGACTGTGATTATGGGAAAATCCTCCGAAACACGTGTCAGAATAATAAAATAAGAAAAACATACTCTGGCATTATTTATTTTGTAAGTAATAAACTTGTTTTATTGTTATATTGAATTTTATCCAAGTTTAAAAAATCAACTGATGAAAAAATATTATAATTTTGAACAGTAAATTTATAAATGAGATGATTTATATAAAATGCTTTGCTTGTACCTTGATAATGCATTGACATACTATTTCCTATCAAATTATGTGAAAAAACACTGAAAATCTTCTTTTGAATCTTCAACTAAATTTATATCTTTAATTGTCATTTTTAATTTAGTCTTTCGGAGATTCAATGTCTTTTGAATATTTATTTATATATTTAAAATATTTTTGAGAAAAGTATATTGACGATGTTTAAAGTTTCTCAGAATCTTACAATAAATTGTTCAATAACATAATGGAGAACAACTCAATTCATCTATATTCAGTAATGATTTAACTGCTGTTAAAAAGTAAGAAAAATAAACATAACGTGCAATGATAAATAAAACGAGTAAAGAAATATGTAATAGAAGAAAGAAAGCAGAACATCAGCCAATAGAGATTATTTTAGCGAAAGCTTAGAATTGTCACATCACTGCTTCTCAGCGGTGTCCTAGTGTGAATCATTGTATTAACAAGGCGAGTCTCACCCTGGGGCGGGCGTAGGGCGTGGCTGTAGAGTGGTCGCCCCCGGCATTGATCTCTGTCTCCTCCAGACACAGGTCGGAGTCGGACCCTGACCTTTGGGTACGATCCTGCAACATCAAATAAACTTGTAAATCATTACATATAAAATCCATATTTTAGCCTCTGAGATCCTGGACATAAATTAACCTGGCATAACTCGTACTATAATTAGAAAGTGAAGTCTCGTACACGGTCATTTGCACCGCAATAGAACAAACTTCACTAATGACACTATAATTGTTCAATATTAATGTTATATGTTATTTTATGACTTTATATTTTGTTTTTGACTGTAATTAATTTTTATCATAGAAGAAACAAATTAGCGAAAGCTTAAAAACATACATGCTCAGCAGGTTGTGTTGTGCAATAATTCAAAGACGTTTCTGGTAAACCAATTATATATTTCAAAAGCAAAAAAAAACTATCCTCATGAAGATACTTTAAACATAAGTTTAAATGTAAACAAGGGAGGAAGCTAGAGACAATGTCATGAATGGCCTTGAGACTACGAATGGAGGTAACGAATTGTGGATATTTGTGAGCGATGGTCGGTGGATATAGGATTTTCTTGAGTGGATTAACTTCCGCACTATTGAATATTATGTTAATCCACAAAGATCATCCTCATAATTAGACCAGTTGTAATTCAGAGGCAGTGGTTCGGACTCTACATTAAATTGTAAGTCCCTTAGATATGCCATTAACTATTGGGCTATTAATTAACAGTCCTGTCTAAGGAACATGTCAGCCTTAGTCAGTAACAAGACTGCAAGATCGCACCACAATCATCCTACACTCATATCTCATTCATACTTGGCTTAAAATACCTACCTGGGTAGGTTGCCATTTCAGTAAAAGTATAAAGTATAATGTGCTGTCATTTCCCCGCCATGCGAGTTCTCTTGGATTAAGACTATATTACATAAGTAAAATTCTGTCACACAGCTAAAATAGAGTTCAATATTTAGAACAAGCTTCAACGTTAAAATACTATCATCAGCTTCAGGTACTTATTAGGTTGTTTAATCGGAGACATCGCTATACTTTTTTTTTAAATACATAAAAATATTACAACACTAAAGAACATTAAAAAAAATACAACAGGAGATAAATTAACCGACTGCACTGGTAGTTTGGGACCGATGACTATGAAAATCTTATCACTTGTGTGAAAAAGACAAAGACATTGGGCAAACGTCACCTATAGTATTGTGGACAGAGTTTTTAAATGAGAGAATTAAAAATTGTCAGTTTAACTGTAGTTTTTTGTTTATTATCGTTTATTTGTACTATTGTCTTTGAAACTCTTACATACTTCATATTTCTCAAGAGTGTCCATCTTTTTCTCTTTCCTTTATAAGAGTAACATTTATAAATTGGTAATTTACTAGTAATGAGACTTGAACAAATGAACAAGTCCTTTGCAATTTTAAATCTTTGATGGATAAAACCGCCAAATTATAATGAAAATTATAATGAATTTATCACCATTATTAGAGAAACTATTTCAGGGGTAAATGAGTACATGACCACCATAGGTCCACTACAGGTGCCTTCTCTAAACCAACTGTACCTGCGTGAGCTGTTCCGTCGTGGTAAGTAGCCTCGCCATGGGGCCACAGCAGACTGGCAGTGTCTCCAGCAGTGTAGGTCGCGCGTGGGTAAGTAGCGGCTTCATGTAGCGAGTGTCCAGGTCGCCCCACGCCTTCGCAAGCCACGCCTTGTCGTGCGAACTCCCCGAACGGCTACCAGGCTCCTCCTGAAAAGATATTAGACATTTTTAATAGTACATAATTTGAACGCTGCTGTTAATAAATATTTCATAAAAGCCAAACAAATCATTAATTGATCATAAAATAATTGTTATATGTCATGCTTGAGCATTAAAATACTATTTACATCTTTTATAATGGTTTTAAAATATTTAGTAGTTTTTTTAAGCCTTAAAATTTAAGGAATAATAGATATAATTTATTAAAAAACAAACAATTTCTTTTGCATTTATTTAATTTATTGCATTATTAAAGTACAGTGGAATGTGGATAATTTGAACTTCTTTATTTCATAATTCTTACTTGGTCCCAAGAATTTTATATTAAAACAATGTTTTAACATTGTCTTATTTGTGTATTTCTACGCCAGTGGCATTTTTAACGTTTTGATGGGGAACTGTCTTGGGAGAATCATTCGAATTAACCAGGATATTTTAATATCCTGGTTAATTCGAATGATTATTTGTACAATTCAAATTTTTTACAGCATAAATCTATAAAGAGAACAAGTCATTCAGAGCGATTTTCAAGGAAACAACATTCAGGCTTCCTGTCCGCAGACTATTTTTAGCTAGATCAACGACCCCTAACAACACATCTCACAGCACATACAGCTGCCGTTGACCGATCACATGACCCCTCTCCATCACCAGTCCCCTTACACGTCTCTCTCTCCCTACTACTCACAACAGAGTCATCTCTAGTCTACCTGGCGCCGGCGCAGTTCAGTAGCACGTGTATCGTTGATGGGGGTTTGTTCCAATATTCGTCGTCTTTGTTTTCGAGTAGACATTTGTAACTTTGTCAGTGTTATTCTTAATTAACTCATCGTGTGTATGATAGCTTCGTTGAAGCGAACCAACAAATCTCTGCCATTGAGAGAAAAAATAGCGGAGATCAAGGAGGTAGAGAAGAAATAGTCTGAAATAGCTCTAAAGGTTTCCTGATCCCTCCAAACAAATTATAGACATTTAAAAAAATAAGGATTTTTAATAAATAATATCTTAATTTCTTTTGAATACACAATTTTGAAACAAGATGTTTCATTGTTTATTTCAACCACTTGCAAAAACTTTTCTAATTCAAATTTTTGAATAATTCTAATTTTTTTCTGGTCCTTTGAGGTTCGAATTATCCAAGTGCCACTGTAATTTGTTTAACTTACAACACGTACATTCCTAATAATCTGACTTTGGTCTAAGAGTTGTAAAAAAATTGTTTTACACCTAAAAATATTCCAAATGGGATCGATAGAGGTTTTTGGCTCTTCCGTCTGTTCCACAAAATAACAAATTGGTTCAAAATTATAGGCAATGGCCTAGAGTCCTGGAAGAGTCTAAAATATGTGAATATGACATCTCTCCTAACATTTGTGGAAACTTCTATCTTACAATGCAAAAACTTATGATAAGTAAAAGTACTAGGTAAACCAATTAAATATCAGTAAAAACAAAACAAATGTAGTATTAATAAAAAAACCAAATGAAATTAACTTTGATGACTACTTTGGGTAGCGCACTTTACATACCAATATTTATCAAGCGCCTTAATGCTTATGGTTCGTGCTCCACATGTTTGATTTCCAGAATAATGAGGTTGTAGGTCTTAAAATTCCAAACATTCCCAAACATGCCTTTCATTTAAACTTCCTAGCTCTAGTATCACAACGGTGAAGTATTTTTTAAGATTACAAATTACTACAACTTTTATAAACCTAATATTTTCATCACCGCCAATATAAAAAAAATTTCATTTTCTAACTCTACGATACCGTGACTCCATTTTATCACTTATTATTGTTTGAAACCCATTAACAGATAATTTTCAAATATTTTCAATATTTTATTTATATGAACATTAAAAATTGGTTCAGTTTTTTGACCAAGAAATTTATGGCCAATATTGAATATAGAAAAAACTGTTTCTTTTTCTTAAGACTTTGATAGATAAAACTGTAGAATTATTTTCAAGAATGACGATGATATTTAATTATAGCTTACACTATGATTGTGGTGATAAACCGTGCAAAAGCTTGTAATGATGAAATAATAATTAAAAGACTTGTATAAAAGACAGTCAATGTTAATGGTGACCACCCCAAAGACACGTCTCTCATTGAATACCAAGTGCTAAAGAAAAACCTCACCTGAGTGTTTAACCCAAACATTTTATACTTAAAAAAATGTATATAATATAATTACATGCGTGATAGTATATTTGCAAGTACAATATTGCATAAGTTTGTTCCATTACAACGGCGAATTAGCGAGAAAAAATTTATGAAAGAAAATCCAAAAAAATCAACTCTCAACCCGCCGTTGGTCAAGGTCACATGTGTTACACGGATGGTCGAGGGATGAGCCACACTCACCTTTTTAAATACCTTGTTAACGATTTATATTTCGCGAATTTTGAACAAATTACATCATACCACTTTTGTTTAACTATTTTTCTAACCTTTAATTATACAGTAAAGTAAAATTAACAAATTTCAGAATAAAATAAATTCAAAACTCTCAAACTATAGACTTTGTTATAAACTATGTTCAATAAATTATTTAAAAGACAGAACGCTATAAAAAATAAATTGAGCTAATAATCATTGTATTATAACAACAACAAAAAATAATAAACTTAAATTTGCACATAATTTATTACTAAATAAAAGGCCTATAGATGTGCAAGTGCAAGTTGTGTTTACTGCACTGTAACTCGTCACGAAACAAAGGTGCGGGACAGACATAAGATCACTTAACCTCCACCATCGTATACCCTTGACTACTGACACCCCAAACAGCTATTCCAAGTTTCAGGCCGATATTTACAAACTCCATGTTTTGTAGAAACCTAAAATGAAAAGTGAGCGCGATGCTTACCCCCGACCATCCGCGGGTTAAAAAAGTCTGGTTCCTTACACCACAACATTTCAGCTTAATCAATTCATTAGATAGACTAAAGTAAGCTTTTTATACAAAACAACATTGATGCAGTGCAAATCCCAAACACCTACATACAGTTGAGGGCCGACCTCCGGTGTTGGTGAAATAAACTGCTTCTGACACAATCGCATTGGAAAAATAAAGGTGAAATTATGAATCATACACACCAACAAAATACAAGACAACCACAGAAGTTTTCAATACATACCTGACCGGCTTGTCCGAAAGAATTGTACGAAGCCTGCATGTGGGTGAGAGGGGGAAGTGGGGGAGGGAGGGGGTAGAACAAGCCACATCAGTCCAGTCATCTAGTGGTTAATGCCAAGTACTTTACACTAGTGTACGCAACACCTTGAATTATATCATTCTTTATAAGATCCGATGAGGTTTTCTAACAGAATATTTTTTCAGTTTAAAACCTTCATTCTTTTTCTGATGTCTTCAAGAATTTTATGTGACTTCTAAAATTTGAAGAAGAAACTGATTGTTATAATAATAATACATTTCAATCAAATGCACTGAATCTAAATATTAATCAGTTGTAATAGGTGTTTTGCATAAAGAGTCATTCATTTTACGATAGATTTTTTAATTTTTTTGAGATAACAAAAAAAAATTCTATAAGTTCCAATAGATTTTATTTTGTAATGTTTTTACTCGTAATGCAAAAATTAAAATTATTGTCTGATACCAACAATTTAGTTGGATGAAGTTCAGAGAGTGCATTTTGGATTTAAAATATTTAATCAATGAAAATTGTTAAGCATTTTTACACTCCCAAATTAGTTGTTGAAAAGGTTTACAAAACATAAAAGTATAAATCACTTAAATTCATACTAAGTTTTTATTTGTAAATTTTTAATAAAAATAATCCAAGGTGTTTTTTCTTTAACAGAAAATGTGAGTTGTAATATAAAAAAACCATGCAGCACACTATAGACAGAAAATCTTAATATAATATTTAAATGGGCACAATAATCCAAAGGCTATTAAAACTCAGAACCTAATGCATTTGAAGATATAACATAGAGATAGTTACCTATAATACTTTTTTCCTTGTTATTTTTACTTTTTTAAATAAGGTTTAAGTAAAAATCAAGATGGTTTTGAACACATGAGTTGGTCACCTTTAACATTAACATTCATAATAAAACATACAAGTTATTATGATAATTTAATGTATGTTTTTTGTGTTGGACATCCAGAATGGATGGATGGATGGATGGATGAATGGATCATACTAGGTAGAAATAAAATAGTGTTTCCCGCACAGACTCATGTTATCTTTGTGAGACGTTGGGAAAATAATTTTCAATATCTTTTGAATATTAATAATGCTACAGTTTAACAAAACAATGCATTGTGGAGTAGCTCAGGATTGATGAAAATTCTTGCCAATCTAAATATATAAAACAAAGTTGTGTTAGTTATAACGCTTATAACTTGAGAAAGGCTGGACCGATTTTAATGATCTTTGATTATTTGGATTTGTCTCTGCTCCGAGCAGGCTATAGGCATCAGTTTTGTATTTAACCAGCTAAGCCCCACTAGCCTGTAAAATTTATATATGGAAAAGACGTGATGCATTTTGATCATATGCATACATCAATAATGTGAATATTTTATTAACAACTGATTTGTGTTGCTTTGAAAATCATTTTCAGCGAATGTTTTATTGTTGTGTGTGATTGTTTAAAAAAATGTATAAGTGTGATTACTGTTTGGTAATCACACTGTAATCTTTCCTATAAAAGCTGTATTTGATAATAGTGAATCAATTCCCTTGGATTTATTTGTTTTGTGGGAATTTTATTTATATGTCTTATTGTTTCAGTATTGTTATTTACAACTATGTTGCAACCCAGAATTTCTAGTTTTCACAACAAAACCGTAATGCAATTTGATTTCAGAACAAGGCCAATCTTAAAGTTAACATGTATTTACTGTTAGGCGTTACTACAAAGTTTGCCGGGTCAGCTAGTTTCAATACAAGTTCTATGTAAAATTAATTATTACATGGATAATCAATTTTTTTACATTAAATCAAATTTATTTAAACTTTTAGTTTTTTTAATGTTTAAACTAGTACCAAGTATGATAATATTTTAAATGAAATTCATTTTAAAGCATATTTACAAAAATTGTAAAAAAAACTTTTCCAACATCACCAAACAGCACTGAAGTCATAATTACATCAACACATATTCAACTTAACTTTCAATCTTTATTATGAAAACTAATCCCCATTCTCCTGTGTATTTAATTTTATTATAATGAATCTTTCTTTGCATTTATCAAGTTGACTAATGCTAACTTCTCAGCAGAGGCATATCCACCTGTCCTACCTCTGCATACTGCCTATCAACAGAAGCTCGAGTGACCATGCACTACTAATGACCATTATCGTACGTTACTGTTTACCATACAATACACACTTACACTACGAGGTCCCGTGTAAGGTAACATTTCCACTTCCTCTTCCACACCCACTCTGAAATATATGATAAAACCTGTTAAAAATAACTGAAGTATTAATCAATAATTAATTAATATTTGAAGTGATGTCTTAAACATTATTTTGGTACAATATTTTTTAAATGAAGCTTAGTCATTTAATGATTTTAAATTGTTGCACTCTGAACTAAACCTATTTTAAATTTTTTTTAATATTTTCGACAAATATATGTGGAGTGGAGTAAAAATGTAAAATATGTTTGAATCTTACAAAATTATGGATTTAGAAATATCTAACTATATTTGTGTAAAGTAATTGCACACAATTGTATAATAAATAGTAAGATTCATATGAAGTATAGAGTAGAACATAGGAAAACCAATATCTATAAACAAATTTATCAAACTTCTCGTGGTCCTTCAGATTTTTTGAATGTTTATTGTCTGTTATTATGGCATTTTATATAAAGTATATAGATTTAGTTTTGTTTTTTCTCTTTAATATAAAACCTCAATCTTGAGAAGTTTAGTTAAAAAAGTTATAATTAACCCTTTAAGGAGTAACAAAGTTTTAAAACGTCATTATTTGAGAGTTGTTAAGGAGTAAGGGTGAAAACTCAAAACACACCTCAAAAGAGTAAAAAGTTTTTTCTTAATTTTCACTAAATTACATTGCAACATGGAGTAAATATAGTTAGAAACGTATTTTAGGTTCAAAATTCCCTAAAATAAACATTTTAGAACTTTTAGAACAATTTAGAATTTTTCAATTTTCTAATATTCAATCAAAGTAACTAAAGAAAGCACCAAGTGATGTCTAGCAAACGAATAACACTCAGCTACTGAGATACAGATGTCAATAATAGGGTGTGTAGAACGCTTTCACTTTCATTGCCCGCTGAACCTTCAGTGCTAATAAATAATAGGTTTAATAAACTTCATACCGTGCCACCACTTTTTCCGCCGAAACTTCCCGCCGCGACCACCCTGACTAAGAAACCCTCCGCAGATTACCCACAACCTACCGAATACACCAATACACATGTTCCGCATATCTACGTGTCTTCGATTCGATTTATAGATTTATAGCTTCAGAATCAATCTGTGTCAGGTTATATATATATACAAATATATATATATATATGCATACATATGTATTTGAACACATTTCTTCAAATGATTTTTTAAAACGCAAAATTACATTTTTTATATATATATATATACAGTAGAACCTCGATTATCCGGGGGCGGATCAACCAGGTGGCGGGGTAACCGGGGTATAAAACTGACAAAAGATTATTTTAAAAGAAGTTATTCACTGTCAACTTTCTCATGAAAACTATTTTTATCTCAAATACATGATAATATATAGTATTATAATACTCTATATAATATAATATAAATACTCTATACTAACATAAAATTAGTTTTGAAACAAACTAAACATTATTATAATAATTTTACCAAAAATATTCTGGGGATCAACTAAAGAGTAGATAAAGACGAACTTGAATGAAAAATAAAATATCGATCTACATTCTGACGAAATAAGCAAGCGCCAGACTATCAATATTTACTTCATTACACATCTGTTCACAACGCAACTTAGTATCTGATTGGCCAGTGGCCATGACGACACATGCACTAGATTGCGCACTAAATACTACGCATGTGTGTGGGCGAGGAGAGAGAAGACGGACAAAGGAAGAGAGATAAGTAAGGAGACTGACAGAAGTCGATGAGTCATCACCCCTCCCCTCACCAGTGTTTTGTTTGAACAACAGCTCAGCTGACTTGATTTTTTAGTTGTCAGTTTTGATTACTCTGTCGATGAGTTACAGTTTTGAACTAATGTTTCAATTCAATTCAATAAATCAATTTTTTCAATTTAACTGTTTGTTTGTCTGTGTATTGAAATATATTTAATTTAATTTGTCTTAAGTTTTACCTTAAAGAAAACTCATTGGATAGGTACAAAATTGATACTGTTTATTTTCTTGCTTTTTTATTGTATCTATGTCCCAAATCCTCTGTTACTGAAGATGACTGCCCACTAAGTCGCTGAACATTCATCCTGGATGATCGTGCGACCATCTTCAAGTACTCTATCCTATTAGGGGGTCGCCATTCTTCTGACCTGCCGAAAATCAGACAGAAGGCCTCCAGCCAACGTCTTGCGCTAAGTTATGTTAGGTTGGTTATTGATAGTTTAAAAATATCGTAAATATACAGCGCTCTGTGCAGTTTAGTTAGGTTGTCATTTAAATATATTGCTCGGCAAAACCTGTGTTTTCATTGCATACATGAAAACTGTCGAACAATTAGAATTTGTATACCATGACATCACTCAAAACATTTTCACCATAAATTTAGATAATTTACAGATGAACTCCAATAATATTTACACCTAACACTTAAAAATCCATGCACACATCACACAGTCTTAATCTACAGCCCTATTTTGAATAATAACAAAAGTAAACAAAAGCAATTTTTGTCGTAATTCGTCCGGCTCAGGCATTCCAATATATGCAAGTTCACTGTGCTCATTCGCACAATCCCTACTGTACCACTGCAGCGGAGTGATTTCAAAACGGTAACTTGAAAACATGCCTCGTAGAACACTTCAAATTTTGTAATGAGAATAACAAGTACTCAAATTGTTTCAGACAATTAAATAGAACTATAGGCAGATTCTACAAGCGGCTACGTACGGTATTCTGAACCAAGTGAGCAGCTGCATAGTGGCACCACCCTGGATGATCACAGTCGCTATCACGATGATAGACGTCGTGGTCAGCATGGCCTGCCGTGCGTCTGACACCGTGTTGCGGATGGCCAGAGCGAACGACATCGCCCCTCTCAGTCCTGCACACAACACACAACAAAGCTTGTCATTAAATAAAAAAACTTATTAAAATCACACAACAGTATAAAAAGTCTGATAAGTTCACACATATATAATTTATATGATAGGTTCATGGAACCTAACAACAGACTGTGCCTATGGAGGTCCTATCCTAAATACCCACAATGCTTTTAATTGTTGTCACCTTAGTATATAGTTTATTGTTTTATAGTTCTAGTACTGATAAATTATTGTAAACATTTGTTGCGTTGTTGGAAATAAATTCTATTCTATTCTATTATGCTACAAACTGATCCACCACCTTAGTATTTTAATGACTGTTTCTGCAATTTTGTATTTTTAATTAAATTATACAAAATTTTGAATTCTAATTAGTTTAAAAAACAAACAACTTACCGGCAAAAAACAGCATATGCTGAAAGTTCATCTCAATTTTCGGTTTTCTTCCCAAATTGATGAGGAATGATAAGGGGTAAATGTTTGCTGCTCTGCCTAATGCAGCACAAACCTACACGTTTTGTCAAGGAAACTACTTTCTTAATTGACAAATTAAAAAATATTTACAATAGTAAAATAATATGAATCTAATTAAATATCTCAATTAATTAGCAAAGAAATTTATTTTATGTTTTAAGTCTTCATTGGGTTTTCATAACTTATTTTTATATTTTTATAAATAAGTAACTTGAAATTATTATTTGAAAACCCTGTTGAGGTTTTTGAACTTTGTATGTAATTTGTGAATTTTTGTAACGGTTTTTGTATGCAAATAAACATTTTAAAATTAGAATGTTACAATAACTTGAACGTTAGTTCCTTGTAAGTATGTAAGTATGTAAGGTCAGTACAAATGAAGAGTGATTAGGATGTAAGCTTATCTGATGATTTGAGCAACAAAGGATACGAATCCTGAGAGGATGAAGCCAGGGTCGAAATGATGCTTAGGGAATGTGAACATGGACACTCCGATGTAGCAGAAGATGAAGTTTTCAGCCAGAAAGTTGAGGAGTTCAAAGAGCCTCTTTGTGCGCTTGCGAGAGTCCCGTGACAAGTTATTGTATGTGTAGTGTGCTTGGAATATTCCGCAGAACAGCACTGCGACCACACCTGCAATAAACACATTCTTAATATGAGATTTTCCAGCAAAATGTGTTTAAAAGTTTGCTAAAATTGGATGTGAATGCAATAAAGTCCCAATTAGTTAATATTATACTATTAATAATGCAAAAAGGAATATCATAAACTTTGTCGATCTTCTTTTCCATCAATATCTCTACTTCCAGTTTCTCATTTACTTTTATAACAATTATGGAATTTTTGGATTTGTAACCGCAGAATAACATATTAGGAGCTAGTCTAAAATGTACCATTTACACTAGTCCAGTCACTGCAATCTCTTTGTCCTTTACGCAAGGGTTATGTCGGGAATGATCCTGACCATATCACAAGCCAGCAAATAATGGGAGAAATGTTTCCTAAATAAATAATTTCTTAATAGGACATAAATTAAAACTAGGAACAATGGTGAAGTGTCAACTCATGACTAAAAAGTTAAGAGATCTTGTGAAGCCTCTCACAGAAGGGCAAAGTGCCAAGGGAACGGAAAGGGGAGAAAAAGTCACAGGATCGAACACTGGACCTATTAACGAATGGAGCGGCGACCAGGGATCAAGTGAGTAGAGTATGCAGGTTCGCTGCTGTGAGGAACATTGAAAGGAGGTGTTTCTAGCGTAAACAATTTTTATTTTGACCAAGTTTCATCAAAATCTGTCCATAAATAAAAGAATTTGCCTATTCCCTATATGATTAACATGGGAAAAGAGTATACAAGTTAACATGTTAATCCAACAAAATGCATTGATAAGGGAAATATTATTTTTCCTGAGAATCCATAAGATTAACATTGGAGACCCAAAATACAAGATACTGTGTTTGGATTTTTTTATATCTCGGTAATCATTGTAGATAGAGCAAAACTTTAAAGAACTAAATTGTGTAGTTTTTTAAGCTGATTTTAATGGTGAAAGATAAAATTTAAATTTTTTTTTAATTACACATGAAAAATGCAAGAAACCCAATTTTTTAGTACAAACCCCACCCCCCCAAATACCTGTTCCGATTAACCGATATGTCTGGATTACGAACTTGTCTGAGCAAATGTAGGAATACACGTCTTTACCAAACTTGGTCTTGATCAGAACATTTTTACGAGTAACAATTGTTGTTAAAATTTATATATATATAAATTTTAACGACTATTGTTTTTGGCCTCTGGGCACCAAAAACAAAAAAATAACATGGTCCCGGGTTTAAGTCTTGCCATGAGACCTACGGTAATAGCTTCTTCCCTATGGGAAATTCGCTAAAAATAAAAAGGATAGAAGGAAAATGGCTGTAAAATGAAGAGCCATTGAGTCAGAAAACTCTTCCCGATCGGCACCTGGGGCGTTCCACTTTTGAAAAACGTTAGTTGTGACAAATAGTGTTAAACAATAATTGATTGACAATCAAAACTAGTTATTAAGTATTAAAGTAAGTTTACCCGTCAAGTCAGAGGCCTCGGCTATCAGAAACGTGCTGTAGGACATGAGGAAGAACAGGGCCGACTCAAGAAGGGGGAAATCCTTCACTCTGGTGAACTTGGTCATGTGACATCTGTTAAGGACTCATCTCATCTGGCGCTTAACAATTATTAGACTTCTAGCATATCCAATTTTTTGGACACTGGCCTAATTAATCATTAACCCTTAAACTAAATGTTGTCGCAAAATTGAACACACCAGCCACCGCTTTGTTGGCAATCGACAATGTACAGCGTTCACAAAAATAATTTATAATACTATAAAAAATACATATTAATAATGATATTTATACACCACTAAAATTAAAAAGAATATGTGTATCAGTATATGAGGGTTTTTTTCTTTTTTTCCCTACAATAATAATGACAGCTGTTAGTGATATAGTATGTTTAAGAGACTTTCTTTTGTTAATAGTCATCTGCCGATTCAGTGAATCTAAAATTTCCATGAACAAATTCCGGTATATCCAGAATTTTGCTTATCCACAATGACCCTGGTCCCATCAAAACCAGATAAACAAGGTTTTAGTGTAATTATTTAATTTAATTTTAATTTTAAGTTGTCAGTGTAAGTTATTTACAAAAATTTAATTTCATATTTTTAAAACTTCTATGAATAACTTCTTAATTAGTATTATACATGTTTCACTATAGGATGAAGTAAAAACTCATGTCTTCCAACACTACTTAATATATTTACACTTATATTGAAATTATATACAAATGAAATATATATACAAAAACTATTTAACAACTTTTGTATTTATCTAATTTACCTTTTGTATATAATTACAATATAAGTATAAATATATTACGTAGTGTTGGAAGACGTGAGTTTTTACTTCATCCTATAAAACTCCTTCAAGAAGCAGGGAATGTTCCAAATTTAAAGTTTACTGACAGATGTTCAGTTTACAAGATCCCAATGTGGTACAGTTAAAACACCTGCAGAATTCAACGAACAGTCTTTTTTGGCATCTGGTGACCTCAAAAAGGAAATAAAACGGTTCTGAGGGTATTTCTTGTCATGATGACCACGGTAATAGCTCTTTGCACGGATAATATCTATTTCTAATAGGAAATTATTCCTACTAGGTCTTGACCAAAAACATAGAGATGTATTACAATACAATACAAAACAATATGTATTATGAAAATCAAAATTTAACCGGCCACCACATGCTAACTAACTGCCAGTTCCACAGTTCCGGGTTCCTCCAATTGGATTCCTTTAATTTATTCCTCACATGATTAAATAGTATGTGAGAACACATACACTGTCCAAAAATGATAGGAAACTACAACACTGTACAGCCAACAAAAGCGGTTTAATTATTTTGGAATGGAACACATAACCTACAATATTTTAAGAAATATAATTTTTAAGTCTGTCAAAAGTTTTTTACTAAAAAGTATATAAAAATGGGTACAGTAGTCTCGGTTAACTGAGATAATTGGGGCCGAGAGTACCTTGGATACGGTAAAACTCAGATAAAACAGTACATTACCTGAAAATTGCCAATGGAGTTACAAATAGCTCAAGATATTCCAAAACCATAAACTAAACCTATTACCAGAACTTTTTTGGTTATTAGTACAATAAATGTCGTAATATATGCCATACTAATCCTAAAAAATTATTTCACAACAGTATCACAATAGCCTACATGGGTAGGCCTAACATAAAAGTTATTGCTTACTTTTTAATTAAATCCAAGCTGTAATATAAACATAAGAGAAACCAGTAACAAAACACATTGTTTTCAAAAATCATTTATTACAAAACCGAAAACGGTAAATAATGACAAAATGGTGTCTTCTTTCAGGTCAACGACGCAAAATCAGTTCTGAGTTGTACAGCCAGCTCGCGAACTTTGCCGAAGAAAAACTAAATTCACAATAGTTTTTAACGCAAAGCAGTTCAGTGCATATTGCGGATGCGGTATTGAATGAGCAAAATTATCACTCATTAGTTTGTGTGTGTTGCCTTTGATTTAAAATTTATAAAACTCGTCCAAGGATAGTCTTGGTTAACGCTGTACCTCCATTAAGCGGAACTCAGTTATGAGAGACTATTGTATTAAAATAGTATCAGAGCACATACACATTAAAGCTCATTTAGAAAAGCTTATATAAAGCAAACACTTAACCCTTTGTGGGTCATTGACATTTATATCCACCTATGTTAGTTTCCTCCAACTGTCAAACGTGGATATATCCACATCACTTGTTTTGATCAGCAGAAGTTTGATGTTTGACCAGAAGTTGTTGTTTTCGTTCAAGAACTGTTCCAAGCAGTCACTAAAGCAATAACAATGAGTTTCCAGATTATCCGGAAGGTTTTGACAGGAAGGCGGGGAGGGGTTGTGAGATAATGACCTTGGCTCTTTGTTTACTGCGTCGTTGCGTCAGTTGCTCGCTACAAGTAATCTGCGCTACACACAATACACATCAGTCTCCTGATGGGACCTGCTGTGATTTTAGAACAAAAATGATTTGTTTTGTTGCATTAGGGTTGTTAAAAAGCAAAATAATTAGTTTTTGTCAAAAAAATTGACCCCAACATCAACCATGGTGACCCTCCAAGGGTTAATAACCAAAATGTATGAATAAGTCCACTGATTATGGAGTTGTTGATTTAAGTTCCAAAATCTCGGCCCAAACAGATATCTGAAAAAAGGGATTCGTTCCAATGAAGTTTTTACAGGAACCCTACATTGCCTACAAATATGCTATATACCACAAACAACGTTATGACAACATTGGTAACAGGAGTGACTGATAAGCTGAATACCTCTGAGCTGCTGTGTTGAAAAAAGAGTTTGTAATACAATAACCGTGGATTATTGAGCTAACTCCCACTTTGTAAAATAACACATCCTTCAACTTACCTCAACTAATGTGTTTGCCTATCTGACCGATCTGAGACCAAATATATTTGATTCTTTATCACTTATTCAGATTCATTTAACTCTCTTTCATCCACAGTTTTTCAAATTTACAAGTATGTAGTAAAGGATATGAGAGCAGTAACACAGCCCATGGTAGCACCAATGAACAGAGACAGAGAGAAGATGCCAACAAAGTCCCTCATGGCTCGGAAAAAGGCATCTATCTCAAATCCACCCCCTCCTGTTTGGTACCTGTCCGCGTAGTTTTGGATTGCCCTAAAATTTCAAAAGTTGTCCAATTTCAATAATCAACAAAAAACCTCATTAATTAATTAACCTAATTAAATGCCACTAAATTTTAGGCTTTCTACTATCACCATAGTTTTAGTAGTAGAATTTGTACCAAATTTGAAATTAAAATTAAATTATGTTACAATAAAATTAATAAATATGAAAAGAACTGATTGTCATTATTGAAAAGTAAGCTGCCAGTTGTTGGAGCATGATTAATAATTATAGTGATAATTGAATTGGGATTCTATAATATTTACTATTTACCACTTTCAGAACCTAATATTTACAAATAAAATAAATTTACAAAATACTTGTATTAAGTTTTTGAAAAACAACTAATAAAAGTTTTTAACATGCTTAGTTTCACTTTTCACTTATACGAGTGCAATAATACATACGCATACATGCTTATATTGCACAGCTATATAATCCTAATTTTTGTACATTTTAAAACTACTTCTACATTGATATTTACAATGTAGATAAATTGAAAACCTAAAACTATTTGTTTCCTAATAACAATTCTTGTACTTTACATACCCGCTGAGCACGATGGCAACAGCGTCATTGAGTACGCTTTCGCCGAAGACAAGGGAGTAAAGAGTGACGTCAACGCGGAGGTCGTTGAAGATGGCGAGGATGGTGAGGGGGTCAGTGGGCGAGATGAGGGCACCGAAGTACAGACTGTCCAGGTAGGTGAAGCTGTCTCTCAGGTGAGGTATCATCTTGAGGAACCCGTACATGAGCGAGCTGCAATAATAACACGTAACTAACGTTGTGTACTGATGCAGTATTCGTAGCTTTAAAACACGACGTAATGTAATGTATTCTAAACAAGAAAATTTGAAATATATCCATAAACAACTCAAACAGGGTTCTCATAGGTTTACCAAAACCAAATTCAAGGACAATTTCAGGACAAAACAACTAAATTTCCAGGACATTCGTGCCATTAAAAACATTCGAGCAAAGACTTTTTAATAATTGAACAGGGCTAGGGTATAAATACCCTTTGCTACCTCAACCTGTACATCTTTTGAAGTACCCTGAGTTGTATCAGTCTGACAGCTCAAGGTCTTTAACAAAGCCCAACAGCTGTGCGACCCCCAGCTCTCTAAGAGGTAAGAAAGACCCTCTAGAGAATTTTTTCCTTCTCTAGCTCAAAGCCAGACAGTCTAGCCAGAAATGTGTAGCAGACTATGTCCTCCTCACAAAATCTGCAGGAATCCGTTTTTTATAAGTCTGGTAATTTCGAGGTATTTCCGCAGTGGGCCGTGTCCTGTGAGGAGCCCCACCAACTGGCTGATGTCCTGTTTGGAGAGGTTGAGCAGCTCTGCCCACTCCCTCCTGAAGGGTTCGATCAGTGGAGCAAAGACTTAAACATATATTTTCAAGACTCTCATGGAGGCTCAAAGACAACAAAACTTAGACGGAGACTCAAAGACAGTTGTCCGTGACGAGTGGACCTGTTATGTTTCTTAAGTGTTTAATGGTTAGTGAATGGTTTGTCTGTTTTTTTGACTGCTTTAAACTTTTTTCAGCTTTATACCGGCTTATTCCAGATTATGTGTTAATAGCGTTATGTTTTAGATATTAGGTTGCCCAAGGACGGGATCAGATTCCAGATCCCGAAACGTTGTGAAACTTAGTTTTACATAAAATAGTGATGGAAAATGTCTAAAAAAAAATTAGTAAAAATCTAAATAACATAAATCTACCATCATGAATAATGAATTTCTTTTAGAGTATTGATATCATTGTTGCTTTCCTGTCTTTTCGATTAGTGTATAATATTAAGTGTTTCGTGTAGTTTCATGGAAATTGACGACTTCAGAATTCTTCCAAGGACATCAAAAAAGATTTGTCAATGGAGTTAGCCCTGAAACTAGTTATGTGCAAAAAGGATTTGTGGACTAAAGGTAGAACAATGTACATCAACTTTATCATTCAGTTATAACTGAACAGTTGAGTTGAGTGGCGAGGAAAGGGTGAGCAATGTGACCTTAGAGCTAAACTACTCTTACAGCTTGCAACGACAAAGCTGGCTGGCCATTGTGCAAGTAATGCAATGGCGTTTTTAAACACTTAGAACCTGACTGTTTGATTTCAATCATCTTTTCTATAGAAAATTTCAATTCATCCAAAATTTTGCTTGAATTAACTACCATGGTTTAGCATTGATATAAACTTCTAGAGACCGAGAGAAAAGTTAAAATAAAGAAGACTTTGAACTAGTTCCAAGTTTTAATTATTAAAAGTCCACTTTGCCAAGAACAACTAGACAATTGACTTCATGTCTATCTGTAAGATATTGAACAAAAAAATATTTCAGTTTAAAATACAGTAATAACTAACCAGTTTTACAAAAATTGTAATTTACTTTTATGGAAAAATTTTAGTTTTAACAATTTTACTTTACTTACCCAACAACAAATGATGATATGGTTGTTCCTATGAGGGCATATGTTAAAATCGCTCCAAGGTTCCTGAAGAAGTATTTCTGAAAAATTCAAACAAATGCTTCGCTATTTAAAACTAAAACAATCCAAAAAACTATGAAAGGTTCCTTAATTAAGAAAATATAAATTGTTTATTGACTCAAAACTAAAAAACTTCAAAGAACTCAAAACTTTAAAAAACCTTTTCAAAAGATTTTTAAGAGAAAAAGTATTAAATGATTTACAAAATTGGCTTTTAATTTTTAATAGAATTACAAATAAATTAAAAATAGGCTATTAATGCTAATGGACTAGTAACGCAGCAGATGGTTGATCTGAATTGTAAAAAAAATCTAGACTTTCCTATCATAAAGCAGCCATTTGACTGACATGAGCAGTGATAAGTCACACATTCTATTTTGTTCTGGTTTGTTAAAGAATAACACATCGACACTAAACCATGAAACTACATATATCTGTATGGTTAAAAATCATATGTAAATTTAAGTAGCAAATAAATCGAGTATAAAATTTTGTGTTATATATTTTTATACCCATTTTAAAATATTGATATTTAAAAATTTGAATAGCTATTCCCTTATACTTATGAATGAATGGTTTCTGGTTTCAATATTATTATAAATCATCAAATTTTTACATGTAAAGAACATTTCAATCACAAAAATTAAGGCTTCCTTTACATTAGACTGTTTTACATTTTTAGTATCACTGCTGTATCTCTTGTCTATTTTCCCATCTATGAGGCTACTGAGAAATCAAAAAAACTTAACTTTTCTTTGAAGGTTATTGTACTTTTTTTAACATGATTTAAATTTCTAGACTCATAGCCAACTGAACAAGATCAAACCACAGCATCGAGAAGAAATATATTTAATAGGCTTACTAAAATAAGTGTAGTAATTTTTTTAACATTAACTGTTTTAACTCTATTTTGACACTTTTAACTAGAACTAGGACCACAAATTTCTGTATAGCATACACTTGGAATCAGTGTTTTTACAGTGAAAAATGTAGAGGGATGAAATAATATAACATTAAACTGGAACCGCAAAGTATATAAAAAAATCACATACAAAGAATATTTCATAGGAAGAATATTTTTCTTCATAGATGTAAAAATAGACATGAGATACAGTGATACTAAAAATTTAAAAAAGTCTATAATAAAGGAAGCCTCAAAAGACTGGTCTAGTATGGCCAGTCTTTCGAGTTATCCAGAATGAGTTTATCCAATTTTTCAAGGCTTTACAGTTTTAATTACTCAATACAAAACAAACTCAAGTATCACGTATAAATTTATTGCTGTTCAATACTTATATGTGTATTGTTACAAACAGTCTTTGAAGAAATGTCAGATCTATAATATTATAAAGAAGAGGTGGTTTCTGTATGTTTGTTTGTGGGTTTGTTGTGGCAAGTGAATGCGAAAAATACTGAACCGACGGGTTTGAAATTTTAGGCAAAGGTAGATCTTAAACTCATGCAACACATAGGCATACTCATTTCATTAAAATCCTCTCGGGCTACGCCCTGTGAACGTCCTAAGTTTCAATGTTTACATTTTTAGAGAATGAAAACATAAAATTACTTGAATGTCGACAGCTGTGAATACTAAAATTTGACAGTTCGAGAAGAAGGAGAAGAAGAAGAAAGAGCTGCCGTGACCGTCCTAGGTTTCAATGTTTACATTTTCTAATGACAACATCCGTTTGCACTATATTTTGACAGTTCGGGAAGAAGAAGAAATAAAGTTGATTTTTCAGATAAACTGCTGGATCGAAATTAGTGAATTATTTGAAATAGCGGAATGGTAGATTTTAAGTTTTTTTCCGACGACTGTCTCTATTACATTAATCCTTATCCTCTCCCAATATTTGACAGATGTTACTTTGTCATGTTGTAGACACACTCATGTTTTGTCATTTTGTAAACAATGAAGAATTAATTAACAATAACTTAAATGTATCAGTAGAGCCCACACCTTTCAGCCTTTTTAACCCGTGCGAACAACGGGTACTTTGGCTAGTATTCAATAATTTAAAAGTATGTACATGTTTTGAAAAAATGCTAAATTGGTGATTGTTATTCTTTCAATGATGTAACTTTCTTCTGCGAATAAGTAAACAATAGCGAGCCACCCCACCCCAACTATGCCACGATCACTTGAAAGAGTCTAAAAGAGTGCAATAGATCTTAACTGTCCATCTCGGCTCATTTCAGCTGCTCTGTGACCTTAAAAATCGAATCCAGTAATATATTGTAAGGCGTTGTGTTAGCGGTTGACTGTCGAGTTACCTGGTGTTGAGTTAGTATGGCTTTGGTGTATATAGCTTCAGAAAAAAATATTAATTATTTATTTAATAATTTTAATTTTAATTATAAATTAAATTAAAATATAATTATATTAAAAATAAATTAATTATATGAGTGAGGATAGTCTCATGTCAACACAGTTGATTGAGCATAAAACCTACAATTTAATGAATAGTCTAGTTTACTATTAAGACTCTTATAATTACATAAGACAATGCTAAAAATGCAGGGTTATAGTTAAGTTTTTATTTAATTTGTTTAACCAACCCTTCCCACGCTACGAACATATATGTCCGTTACACTTCATTTCGGTTCTGGGCTGAAAAAGAATATATCTGTTTGGTAAATTTTCTCTTCAGCATTAAGATACGTCTATCTACATCTATCCAACGGATACATCTATCTAAACTTATGAAATATTGTAAGTTATATACAATACAATAATAAATATCAAATAGCATTTTGAACAAATAATTTAATTGTTGCACTTGGCAACATTCTATGACTTTCCCAGCTGTTTTTGCCTAAAATAATGTGTGAATAGAGCGAAGTTGTCTGTCACAAACAGTGAGTGAAGAGAGCCAACCTGTCTACATTCTGGCATTACAGTACTGTTTGATAGTTTTCTTCTTAATTTTTGTAACCAAAACAGCTTATCCCAATCATCCTAATTTTGCTAAAGATGTGATAGAAATGCTATACAGAAGTATATCTGATGGGGATTGGGCAGCAAAAATTATGACATTGATTGTGCTTCTGATGAACCCAACATGCTCGCAGCGTAATGTTAGCCTAGATGGAAATGGAAGTAAAAATGACTTAGACTTTCTTCCAAACTGTAATAATTGTTATGAAGCCATGGTTATTGATATCATAGGGTATGGAAACTTCAATGGAGACATAAATCTGTCCTCCGCCAATAAAAATACTCAAATAGTATTCATAAGTTTTTTATCTTCCAGGCGGAAGTTTTTTTCAGGCCAAAGAAATGTGTATCTAGCATATCTATTGTAAATACATCTATCTAGTTAGATATTCTTTTCTTTATAACATAAAGTGTAAAAATATTATTTTACCACTAAAAACTATTTTTTTTATAATTTATGGATATTTGTGCACTAATAACATAACTTTATACAGTTTTATACTCTGAACTTAAGCTTGAAAAAAATACGATCCAGGTCACAATTTAATTTAGCTTGGGATGAGTTAAATATTGTGAGAAAAATGGATCATTTTAAAGACCAAGCCTATTGAATTTAAAAAAATGAGTCTTTAACAAAGGACAACGCCAAACATAAATTCAAATATATGATATCTGATCAAACAGAATAATTAGTGGAGACAACTTACCCTCTTCAATGAATAACCAGCGTGAAAAATTATTGGAGGGAGAATAATGTTGAAAAATATCTCAGGGTCGAATGTCGCCTGTGAACAGAGTCATTTTAAGAATAAGTTTTTTTATAATATCGCTGAGTTAAACAAGTTGAACACCATTATATTACACAAAACTATATTCCATGATAGTAATACAGTAAGATGTAAATTACGTTTATTTAATCTCTTCAATATAAATTATTGTTTATTTACAGTTCAACAACCCGAAAACTAACACATTGTGCAAACCTGTTTTTATAATACTCTTAGTTGGTAAAAGCTCAAAAGGTTGAATAGTTGATTAGTAACTTGCCCACTTCATTACCGAGAGTTACTAGTTTGATCCTGGTCCCACCTGTCATTTATATTTGGAGATAATAATTAGACTAATAATAAAATAATCCTGTGGCTTTAACATCCCTATGAAGGGATTTTTCCTGCTAGCTATGGCTTTTGTTGTACGTTCTAGTACAATAAAACGCAAATGGTCAGCATAGCACGTCCTTCACCGTGTTAGTGCTAGACTATGCTTTTGAAAATAAAAAACCCATAGTTTGACATAAGGACTGAAGGAAAAAAAATGAGATAGCTGATCCATTAATGAGCCAGCCTAATTCATATCAAGAGATCTTTCTCGGATATATATGTCATTAATTCCAGTATTTTAAAATAGTTTTTCTTCTACAAATATTTCTACTATAGTGATTTTAGTCATTTGTAAGTAAATTACAATTCAAAGATGATCAAAGTTTTGTTACTAATCTAATATTAAAAGAAAAAAGTTTATTTTGACTTTGCATTTTTTTATTTAGCAATATACCATTCATTACATGTAATGGATTGACAAAACTAAAACCATTTCTTTTGTAAGTGATTCATGATTAATTATTAAGAATTTACCATTAAAAGAAACTTATAATAGTTATTACTTCCTAACATATATTATAAATTAATTTATTGGATGGAATTTTCAGTAAAAAATTACATATCTTATAAAACACACCCATACGTTTGTTTTTTATTACATAAAATATGAAACAAGGTTGCATCAGCAAAACATTGACTATTTTGATTCTATGAGTAAGAGAGGTTAAAACATGAATCTGGTGTTGATAGCGGATTTTTTGCCACATTTCCCTATCTCCATTTCAAGGCCAAATCACAACTGACCTTTTCAAACACACTGATGGACACACAAATGCAAATCAATGTCCATTATTCTCGTCACAGGTCACAGTATTATTATAACTGGGTAATACTCTGTGTAGTTTTAAATAATAGATTTAATGTGTTTATTACGTAGCCTGATAATATTTTATGGGCTACACATAGAAAATGGCTAAGTTTTAAGCTACGTACACTGTAAAAACTAAGCAATTCATACAAGTCAACAATGTAACTTACCAATAGCCTACTTTATAATAAAATACAAATCCTTTTAGGGAAACAATAAATTGTTTGTAGCTTATCAATTTAAAAGAACAGAAAAAACTAAGGTAATTTAGGCCTATTTAAAATGTGTATTTTAGTGTTAATTTTAAGAGAACGAATTCTCATGTAAAAACTATAGATTTAATATTAGAAATATGATGCATTGCTAGAAAATCAATACACCATTATTCCTAGCATACAACATATAAAATATATATATATATATATATATATATAATTCATGACTACTGTTTCCCAAACATACATACAAATAACCACTGATACTTTAACTATGTAATAAGTACATAGGTACCTTGGTAGGAATTTTAAGCAAAGTATGAATGAGAAATGGGTGTAAGATGATTGTGGCGTAATCTCTAAGTCTTGTTATTGACTAAGGCAGACATGTTCTTTAGACAGAACTGTTAATTAATAGCCCAACAGTCAATGCTAAGGGATAGCTCAATAGCCAATGCCATCTGAAGGAAGCATTAGTTGTGGTTATTTTTCAAAGCATGTCAAAAAAAAATACACATTGAAATTTGAAAATGAAGAAAATAGTGTACTACGTTTGCTATTTAGATTTTAGATAAACGTTATATTTAGTGAGTTATGTGGCTCTGAATTTTTGGTATCAGTGGACTGACACACACCCCCCCTAGGACCGATTCATTAATTTATGTGTCGTTAGAAAGCTGTTTAATTGCAGAAAATATGAAAGTTTGATGTTTTTTAGTATTTTTGGTGAAAAAGTAAAAAAGAGTGTTTTCCATAAGAAATACATTGAAAACGGGGTTTGACGAATTTCTTATTTGAAAGAATGTGTTTGAAGAAATGTTTTAGAAGAAAGCTGTATCCATGTAGATTAGCAGAAAAATTTGAAAGTTTAGTTTTTTAGGAGTTATGGGGAAAAAGTAAAAAAAACCTTTTTCACCTTTAAAACAGTTAAGTGGGTTTGCCAGTATTCTTCATCTGATTACATGGAAAAGGTGTTTTTATTTAACATTTAACGTCTGACTGTTGTTTTTTTATATCCTTGACTCTTCTTTGTTTAAATTTTAAGAAGATAAAAAACTATTTTAACCAATTCAAGTTATTACCTCCCTTGCACGAAATATCCGTATCAAATATAAGATTGAATTCTCTCTAAGCTACCATAATCAGATCAGCGAAAATCATAATTTGGGATGAAGGCAACTATGGCACCAGGAATTGCTTTGACTGCCATTGGTCTTTCGGTGTAAAAGTTATATTATTGGGTGGGGATTTCAGGCAAACTTTCCTAGTTGTCAGACATGGTAACAGAACTAAGATAATAGATACAAGTATAAAGTTTCACCAATTTTTCAAGATCCTACGATTGAATAAAAATATACAAACACTCTAATGAATTCGTCCAAAAGGCTATTTTATGTTCAAAAACATAGATGTGGATTTTCTAAACGAAACTGTTCAAAACTTACTGGAAGGAACACCAGAAATAACCTTAAGTTCTGATTCTATTGAAACGGATGATAATTATGCAGATATACACATTACCCTATAGAATTTTAAATCAGCATCAGGAATGCCAATACATAAATTAAATTTAAAGATTGGAGCTGTTTATATTGATACTAAGAAATCTTAACACAAAAAGGGGGTTATGTAATGGTAGACGATTAATTGTTAAAGAGCTAAAGGCCAATTCCATACATGCATTTGCTAAAACGAAAAATAAATCAGACTCATTAAAGACCAGACTTTGAAGAACGTTGGTGTCTACCTACCAGTACCAGTATTCAGCCAAAGACAATTGGATGTAGCACTGTCTATGGTAAAAAGGTTTGATGACATTAAAATAAAATAATCCATAGCAAAGATCAAGGGAAATTGTTGAAAAACTTATAAAGTATTAATAAAGAATGCTGTACATAAAGAAATATTGTAAATAAATACGTAACTGGTTTGTTAGATTTTTTTATATTTTTGTATCTAATACAAAATAGTTTTCTTTTTCAAATAAAAATTTGATATTGAAAATAAATATTATTACTTTTTATTTATTTCACCAGAAATAGCATATAGGCCTATATGTACCATATTTATAGACCGTTGTATTTAACCACAACAGGCTCTGTTTCTCGTATAATATAAATATGACCATTTAAAAAAAGTTTAGCCTTTTTTAAGACGTACGCATAGGATACTAGCTCTTCTTGCAAATTTAGTCGACGTCCGTACATACGAACGTTGGCACTGAGAGGGTCAAGGAACTTGAAAAATGATAATAAAAATAATAATCGCCTGGCTTTCTATTTCCCTTACCTTGAGGTCCATTTCATTGGTCTCCAGATGAACGACCTCGCCACGGAAACCGTAGGCATACGTCTTGTTGACAGCAGAACCTGAGCCATCCTTGTTCGAGAACCTTAGCCAAAGAGAGTCCGGAGGTAGAGATTCATTGTATTTATCTGATCTTTCTGGCACGACCGCCACATGTATTACTGGCGTGGAGCTGCCCACGTAGCGAATCAAGGCACCCACTATCAGACCTGTCAGTAAAAACACTAGATTAAGGAAACACTTGGCTATGGTTTTGGCCAATCACAGATGTCTCCAGTGTTAAAAGATTACTGGATAGGTGAATTCTGTAAAGTTAATTCAGTAAGCCAATTGACTGTTCAAAGAATCAACTCCCTGTGTAAACTGATTCCTGGTATCAAAACATACAGATCATGTCATGACTAACCAACAAACTAGGAAACCACCCCTATGAAATCAACGAAGGACTTGACGAGAAAAAAAAATTCTGTCATAAAATATCTGTAGGCACAATAAAAATTAATGGCTGGGTTGCTCGGAGGTAACAAGCTCACCTCATAATCTGAGGTAAACCAGTTTGATTCTAGACACATTAGCCATTTTTATACTTTACTTTTACTTTTATACTTTTTAACTGAAATGGCGAATTACCCAGGTAGGTATTTTAAGCCAAGTATGAAAAATAGGAATGAATGTAGGATGATTGTGGCGCGATCTTGTAGTCTTGTTACTTACTAAGGCTCTGACATGTTCCTTAGACAGGACTGTTAATTAATAGCCCAACAGCCGATGGCAACTAATGGACCTACAGTTTAACGTGGAATCCGAACCACAACCTCTGAATTACGAATTGGTCTAATTATAAGGATGGTCTTTGTGGATTAACGTAGTATTCAATAGTGCGGGCGTTAATCCACACAAGAGAACACTACATCCACCGACCATCTCTCACAACTATCCACAATTCGTGACCTCCAAGTAGCTGGATTACAGGAAGTCGCCACCGTCCCAGTTTTAGTTGGGCTATCAAAATTACAAATTAAATAGTTACCTAAAACAGGTCAACAATTACCTTAAACATAAGGTTGAAATGGATGACAGGATTTTTGTACTGTTCACTATCAAATGTTTAAAATGCCACTGTCATTGATGAACACAAAATAACAAAGTAAAAGATTGGGACTTGACTTTTTGTGACTTTTAGCTGGTCAATCATAGGTTTTAGCTAGGTTTTAGCTGGTCAATCATAGATTTTAAGGGGACGGTTTTATGAGTTTCCTACACTGTATTAACAATATAGTACCTGGTGACCGAGCTTTGCTTGTTTAGAATAATACATGTATTATAAAAATTAATTAGAAAAATTAAAACACGTTTATTACTCAATGAAAACATTTATGTGGTTTAAATAAAACCGATTTAATACACCATAACTAATATAGCACTGAACAAAAAAGATTGCCCCTGATGGAGTTTGAACACGCGACCTTCGTGTCACGAGGCCAATACACTACTGCTGGACCACGGCGTCTGCCAAATGAGCAACGTTAAGGTGTTTTAGCCAACCTCAATTGTTTTAGCCGATCATTTACTGTTTAACTATCCATATAGCTATTATTAGCCTGTGACCAGGATTGAAAAGCAAAAGAGAAATTTAATTTACACATATTAATTGGTTTGTTACAGTGGCTTCAAGCAATACAACAAATACGTTTTCTATCAAAACACGGAAGATTTTGGAAATACTCTTTCCTGCTTTTATTTCGCACAGTTATGTTACCTTTAAGTTTTTACATATTGTTTAGTAACCTGATAATTTTACATTTATTACATACATAAAATAAATATTTATGAAAAAACTCTATTCACATATTGTTCTTTGCCGTCTTCAATCAAGTCAAACGGTTATAAACAGCTGTTTTGGTTTGTTTTGTTTACATTTTATTCTCCATAAGCGTAATGTTAAATTTTTAGATTTTAAACTTAATATTACAAGAAAACACGAATTTTCCTGGACATTAGACCTATCTAGAACTTATTTTCTACTTGGAAATAAGTTATTTCCAAAATTTAAAGAAATTCCTTAGTGCCGTTTTCGAGATCCGTGTGCAAATATATATATATGTATATATACAAACCTTGCTCGTATTATAGTATTGGATTTAGTTGTGATAGGCCTATCTATCAAATCTGTTGAGTTGTTTGGAGCTAGAGTACTCCATAGTGTCTAGTGGAAGGCCCTAGCAGTATTATTTGATTGACTATTATAGACTTAATCCATTACTTTCCTTTAAATGCATTGCTAAATATACTCTATCACGAAAAATGGCTCAAGAGAACTAATAAAAATAATTAGTCATTAAAATCAGACTCAGAACATATTTACCATAAATAACTGCAAGGCCCGTTTCGTGAAGGAAACGTAATCTTCTGTGCTTGAATAACCATATTGTCAAAACTGTTAAAATCAATAAAAATGTATACACTAAAAGGTTCAGACTGTCCAAACGATGAGTTAATTGAGCTTTTGCATCAAGCTGGATGTCTGTGGACGCTGATTGGACGTAGTTGTCACTGAATAATGAGCATAAGAAAATTAAAGTTACAGTATTAACCACACACAACTTCATTTTCTTTCAATAAACTAATGACTGCCTCTCTAATAATCCATAGTAATAATAATAATAATACACTAGGAAAACTTAACGAACCGCATCATCTACGCTACAACCAGAAGCACGAAAACAAACAGACAGACAATAATTTTAGCAAATAAATTCTGCGTTTCGGAAAGCGGCGACTTCATCAGCTGTTTTACTTTTTCGCCTTAGTATTGTAAAATAAAAAACATAGGCTATCAAAATGCTGTTTATAGTAAGCGTATATATATTCATATTACATATTTTCTGATTTAGATCATGACCTTTATTTACACTAGTGAAAAACACAATTTATTTAGATTAACTTAATTTAACAATATTATCTTTGATAGGAAAATGATTTATTCAGGTATGTATTTACTATTTCATGAAGTGAATAATAATAATAATAATAATAATACCAATACAAAGTAAGAAATCACCAAGGATGAATTGTTATTTAATAAAAAAAACAGTACAAAATGTATTTACTTCCCTTTGGGAAATATATTAGATTTTGGATATTTCTAAACTCTCTACTTATACTTTAAACTGAAATAGTAACCTACCAAGGTTGATATTTTAAGCCAAACAAATGTTCTTATGACCACAGTTAGTTACTTACTGAAATGGCAACCTGTACAGATATTTTAAGCCTCGTATGAATGAGAAATGAGTGTAATATGATTATGGTGGTTGTAATCTTGTTACTGACTAGTACTAACTAAGGCTGGCGTGTTCCTTGTCAGCCTTAGTAACAAGACTACAAGATCGCGCCACAATCATCCTACACTTATTCCTCATCCATACTTGGCTTAAAACACCTGCCTTGTGGTATGGTCGCCATTTTAATTATCTTATTTTATCATGTTCCTTAGTGACATAATAAAATGAACAGTCATTTTAAGGGACCTATATTTAATCCACAGTTAATTGAAAATATTCTAATTATGATGTGTCTGTTAGTACGAACGTTGTCCACCAAAGCTACTACCAAACCATCGCTTACAATATCACAATGATTAATGTACTGGAGTAATGTGTACTTATGTATTTGTTTAAATTTTGGTTTGGGATTGTAAATATCTGTCTGAAATATCATTTCATAATAATTATAATTATAATGTTACACCTGTATTACGAATTTACTATAAAGTGGTATAAATACAGTTATATTTCCTATATGTTAGAATTCATGCAAATTGAACTTGTTTATTGTTTTAAAATTATATATATATATATATATTATATATATTATTCCTACGGAGAATAGATAAAACCTTTATCAATAACTCGCTTAGTTATTGACATAATTTGATAAAATGTAGTACATGGGTTTTCTTAGCCAACAGCCTTTTAATATGAGCATATTACTGTATAAAAACCGTACAACCCTTATTGCAGCAAACCTGCATACTCAGTACTAATCGATTTACCCACGATGGGAATAGTAAAAGCTCTGTTCTACTCTCGCCAGCGTGCTGCGTGTGATTTCGTTTTAATTTATTTATTCTTATCCTAAACTTGGGTTTAAAGATTTGATTTTACTGAGTACAAATACAATATATATTTTCATGGTGCTTATTTAAAAAATATTGCAAATATTATAATAATATGTATAAAATACATAGACCTCATTATGAACTTATTAAATGGAAACTATTTTTTGACTCACGGTAATAAAATATTTTTAATTTTAATGGTTCTATATTGTAATAAATCTTTTGATTTGAGGTAAGTATTTTGAATTAACCAAAAGGAAGTATAATCACTCTAATGTTTAATACAGTATACACACTACTCATCAGCTGTACCTCACGAACATCCTACGTCACAAAACTCAAGTCTATAAAAGAAGTTTCATAATCGTAGCTGCCGCCCGTTGCAGCTCAGCTGTTGTCTGAGAGTGATCTGTGCGTTTGCGGTGTTGCGTTTCAGTCGATTTTCTTGTAGAGCATATCCTTTTTCGTGGTATGTTGACACGCGAATTTTCTTCCAGTAGCCTTAGTGAAACTAAAATTGTCAAGAAAATGGATTCAAACAGGTAAATATCATATTCAATATATTTTTTATCAATGTTCATAATGCAAAGTCCTCAAGGATACCGCACCTTAAAATGTGATTCACAATATTGGAACTGAAATGCGCTCTCCGTGTTGGAAAAACGAATCGTTCGCTATTTACGTTGGTTTATGGTTTGGAATGTTAATTTGAAAAGGAACGATCAATTTTGACACTTCATAACATGAATGTAGTAAAAACGCTTTATAACTTAGTCAGCTGTTTCCCAATTTTGTTGATTGTTGATAATTTTCCATTATTTTAGAGGACACTTCAGTTTTGTACTCACAAGAAAATTTTAAGATGATGCCTTGTTACAGATACAGGTGCTGAGGTTAATTCATTATTATTATTTTATTTGTCAATAAATTGTCACATTAATTGTTTAATTAGTTAGTTTCAGAATTAATAAGTATTTTAATATACTGTTTATTGTATGCTGTGCTCATAGAGAACTGGGGGTCACAGTGTTTTTGTTATTTGCAAGCATTTTCATTGCAAGGGTTCATTAACAATCAAACACCATGGTCTGAATTAAAACCTTGGTACATTACCTTAGATATTATGTTAACCTTCATGTTTGGTTTTAAGCTAAATTCATAAAAATATATCTTTTATTGCTATATGGTTGTAACTAGAATAATTTTATCTTAATTTTTTAAACATTCTTTAGTTAAGTGTACAATACACGTACTAAACTTAACCTTAGTTTATTTAAATTGTTCTGTAAATAATGTATTAACATTTAATTACCGTACCAAATAAAAATACAAGTTTGTTACATAGTTAAATATACTTAAATCGCTGGTCGCTAGATAGGATTGCTTATCAGACATACGCTATAGGTATCGATACGTAAATTTTACTCTGTGGTTGAAATGGAAAAATAACAATTTGATGATTTGCCCAAAGTTAAATAACAAAATGTCAACACAATAAAGTTTACCGTATTAAGTAATTTTATATATAAATTATAAATACATAATTATGTTTATATTGCTCTATACGTTTTATGTATCTGCCCATTGGCAGTATGACCCTTAAGAGCCCATTAAAAAGTACTTTTATCCTAAATAGGTATTGTACGTAAATTTGGCCTATTTTTGCAATTTAACTCATACTAAATATAGATACAAGTTTGTTACATAGTTAAATATATATACTTTAACCATAGATAGGCATACCCCATAGGTATCGATATGTAAATTTTATTCTGTTGTTGAACATACTTTTGTTTGTCAGCTTATTTCAATAAATAAGAATAGGCTTCAGGTACTTTTTTCTAGGATAAAAATACCTATCTAGGGTTAATTATGTTTATATTAAAGCGTTTTTTATAATAGCAGGCCAATATGTTCATTATAATTTATTTTTTAACCTATTTTTTGTGAATACATTTAGGCAACAAATTTTGTTGAAAACTTTGTCTAGACTTTCTTGTTTGTTAAGTTAGCTTAATTCAATAAATAAGCATAGGCCGCAGGTACTTTTTTCTAGGATAAAAATATTATTTTAAATAGCCATACCATAACATCTCTGTTGTGAAAGACCTTCACACATATCAACATGAATGCATAACTTTGCTAATAGGTAGCATATGTTGTTGTCAGAGGCTACTGCGGGAAAATTATTAAGCTGAATTGTCATTAAATTTGTTAAAATAAAGAAGAAAGTGTTATGAGCACATCCTATATTTCAATTAAAAAACTATTTTGCAATTAGGCTAAAATGGAATAATTTTTGAACCATGAATAAAAAAATGTTCATGACTACTTTTTTATGAGAACATCCCAGTAACTTGAGTTTTGTTATTTGATATTATTTCACAATCAACAAAATTATGCTTCCTAAGAGCCCCAAAATGTAAAAAAAGAAGTCATCAGTGCAGGCTTAGAGTTTTTTTTATATAGTACAGAAATATGTAAACAATAAGTCATTAAAACAAAAAGCATACGGTAAGTAGTTCATATCACTTCATTCTAACTAAAATCAATCCCATAGTCAAGCTATTGAAATTATTGCCTTAAAACTTAGTTAATTGTTGTAATTTTCTCCTTAGACCTAATTTTTATGCAGGCCTAATAATATTGTTATGACAAATTTTGACATAACAGCTGTGGTCTGGGCACAGACATCTGCCCCTGTAGAGATTTCTTCGCTAAAGTTTGGCAAAAATTGAGATTTTTACACGTATTATTATTATCTTTAATATCACTGTATTTACTTTATGATTGACCATGGCAATAAACTATTATTTCATTTTATACATATTTGAAATTCAAGCACAAACTTAGTAAATATTCTCATTTTTAAAGATTTCCCATCAGCAGTTCAATAAAAGGAAACAAACATTTTCATGAAATTGATTTATTTCCTTTATAATTGTATTGGTAGTAGTGCTGCATATTGAACTGCTGACGACAAAAAAGGTAATTGGAAACTATTTCAGTCTCACAAAGTTTTTAAGATATTGGAACCCCTTAATTTATTTTTAAATCTGAATATCTCAAAACTTTTTCTTGAACTTATTAATACACTATGCTTATTAACAGTACTACAATGCCTGTTCCTACTCCACTTTCTATACATTTTCCTTAGCTTACACTCAATTCACATATACTTGTTCACCAGGGAAGTTTGAAGCCCTTAAAATAATGTTTAATCTTCCATCACCAATATCAATATTTCATACAAAGATTTATTAAAAATATATAAGTTAATATCATATTGTATTGTGTCCCCATCGTTATTGTGAAGTAATTTTTCAAAAGGTTCTGTAAAATTGTGTTCTTATATTTGTAAAAAAGGGAATTTATTTATATCTTTTTATATGTGTTTTGATTGATGCTGCTATTTACTCTGATTCATTTATTATATGTTAGACACTCTTTTCAATTTTTTTGGAAATATTTAACTTAAACTATTGAAGAGATCTCTAGTAATTTTCCTCTTCATACAAATTTAGATAATTTAGTAAGAGTTAGCCTATCTATACTATTATATACATTTACAGCGCAAAAAGCTGAATCATGGCTGACGAGCCCAGTGACACATGCTCTGCCCCTTAGTGTATTGTTTTGTAATTTTTACAATTATTTATTTTAGGACCTATTGTTTTCATTTTTGTATATTACCATAACGTAAAAAATATAGTGTGATTAAGAGATAAATTTTATTCTTTTCTGTTTCAGAAATCATCTCCGCAGAATCGCCAGTCACAAAGACACTGAGTTCTCGAACCAAAGCATCATGAAGGCAATAGAAACATTCGTCGAAGCTGTGCATGAAATGGACCAAACTATTCTGGTGCCTTCTCGTCTGATGGATATGCAAGTCGGCGACGGTCAGGATGCCTGCAGTCTCCAGCTCGCCAGAAGAAATGATTGTGAGTCTATTGACAAAACCAATCTTCATACTCTGTACAACTTAGTAAACTGTGTGAAGAAAGAGTTGTTGTGGAGCTCAACCGAGTCACGGCTGGACGAGGAAGCGAGGGAGGCAGTGAGGATGCAGCCGTACACCACCAGTACGCCCACACCCTCGCACAAGGGTCATCTGCGGCGGCCATCCACGGCATCTATGGTCTCAACCAACTCCTCCGCGTCAACATTGAGTGACACCGACTCTGAAGCCGGATTGGAGAATGATTCTGGAGTGGAAGGGGAAACAGACTCTGCCAAACCAAGCTACACCCAAATGGTTGAAGACAGCTTCAGGCGACACCTCTATGGACTGCAGCGTTGTCTTGAACAAATGACCGAGGCTACGGGATACCTAACGAAACGGTACCAGAACGAGGTCGGTGGCACAGTTTGATAAAGTGTTTTGTGATGTGACTGTAAATTTTTTGAGTTCCGTTGTTTGAAGGGATAAAATATAGAGATTACCATCTGCGTTTGTCTTTCAAAACGTAACTGGATCATATTCTTGTATAGTCCCTTCAAGTACCATTGTTCATGAATGAATTTGTGTGGCAGAGTGTATGAAAATAAGTTATTTTGCTGAAAAGTAAGTAAGAAGTTATAGGCAATTTTGGTCCTGATTCCTCAGCCCTTGATCTTTTTAAAAGTTGTATTAGGCCTATTAGAGGTTGTAGAGGCCTATATTGCATATGGCAGATTAAATTTGTAAAAAAATCATCATTTTGATTGTTTAAAGTTAATTCTTGATATGAATTCAAATTTTCCCTTTCAGGCTCTACAATCATAACAGAGATTTAGTTTCTTTAACTAGATCTTTTTAAGTGTTCTTTACACTTAAAATTATTCTCTTAATCTTTTTCTTGCGTGGAAAACGGTTTGTGTGTTTTTTTATCAATACATATCCTCATCCATGAGGAAATAACAACTTTAAACCTTATAAATGAATTTTTAGAAAACCTCTGAGACTAGTAAATTACTTATTTTTCAGCACTTATTTATGGTTAAATGTAGTTTATTAATTATAATGTGATAACTCTACATTTTGTAGAATGATCTATTTATTTCCCTCTAACTCAAAGAGTGAATTTGTGAAGGAGGAACCTTTTGTAATCTTTGATTTATATTTTGGTCTGTAAAGATAAAAGAGCAGACTTTTAGATTCAAGTGTAGACCCACAGGCCCTGGTCTAACCACAATGTCCGATTACTTTTCAGAGTTAATACAAATCCTAGTCATAGATTACTTTTCAGTTTGCTATTGTTTTTTACAGACAATTTTTACGAATTAGTTAGGCAGTTAATTTATTTGTATTTAAATTTATGTCAAAAGTATATTATAAAACCAGACATGTAACAAGGTACAAATTAAAAAAAAATTATACCAGATCACTTTGTGATAGTAAAAATAACCAAGAAAACTTCAAAAAGTTTTAAGCTTGTATACCATATTGTATATGTGTAAGAATTAATTTAGATATTAAAAAGATTTTGTTAACATTGAATCGTATATAATTTTTTGGGAAACATTTTAACATTCCAATTTTCTGCTAAGCCTGTTTTAAGTTCCTTTTAATTTATTCAATTTGCTCATATATTTAATTTAAAGTTTTTTATATGGTACAGATATGGAGAAGCAGTGGAATTAATTTTGTACAGTCTGCTTGTATTAAATCAATAGTCTAGTTAAGCCAAAAAGGTGAGAGATAATTATTTATACATCAGTAATCTCGTATTTGATCTACAGTTTTGAATTTTTGAACAAATTTTATAACTAGCCTGAAGATCATAAGTGGCTTGTTATCAAGAATAGCTGGTTTATTTTTAATTATATAGAATATGTACAAAGTATTTTCAACATATATTGTGTTTAGTTCGGGTATTCAAAGACAAATTTTTAAATTATATGACAACAGTTAAGTTTTAGAATGTGATTGATGATGTCTTTCCAAGGTGCAATATTTAGTCTTTGAAGTTATTTTAAACCAGAATAAAGGAATTTAGCTGTGATAATATTGGGACTTGGAAGTGGAGTGTAATTTTCTAAAATATAAATTTTATCACTATTATAGTGTGTGGGTTAAACCAGTTATTTAAAATGTTGTTGGGTTTATTTCTGAAATATAGTTTATTATAACCTTGTGTTTATGTGGCAGTATATTATATATCACATGTCAGTGTATATCTAGGTTTTTATGTTTTGTGGTCATAACTAATCAGATTGTCGATTAATTGTTACTGTCAGCTATTTACTTTGGATTCCAGTGAGACGTCTTAAGTATTATCCTACACAATTTTTATACCCAATTGTCTTATTTAATACTTTTTGGATACAGTAAAATCTTTTAAAACCAATTGAATTTGTTTCTTGTATAACATTGTCTGATATTGTAATACATCTGTGGCATGAAGAAGAAATAAATAAAAATATTATATTAAAAAAAAGTTTGTTTCAATAATACCTCTCCCTCATTAATAATGAAGCTGTTGTTGTCTTGATCAACATTTCGTATCTTTTTTTATTTTTATGTGGGACAAATGTGCTGTCGTTTGATTAATTCTTAAACTTGTACTCATTTTTGTTTAAATCACTTAGGAATAATACAGTAAATATTATCTATTTATCAACTTTGCTAATTATATCAACAAAGCATTTTTATATGATACAACACTTGATATTCATAATTAATATTCTGTATTCATAATACATTAAACTCATTCTCTCCTTTGATCCTGCCAGGAGAAAATTTCTGTTTTAAGTTAATCTAAATAAATAAGTGTAATTAAATAGGTACAAAAGGATGACTAGAGTTTTTAATACTCCATATTGAGACACTTAAGATTTTATACATGTTTAAAAAAATATTGTGTTAAAAACAAGATAAACCCAAGAGTACCATACAGTAAACTTAGTTATTTTGAATGTTGATCTGGTTAGTTAAAATTTAAGTTATGGGATAAGATGTAAAACTAACTAATTACCGCCTACAGAGTATACGTCAAGTTATTATGTAAGTGGCAAACCATCCCACGAGGGGAAGATTAGAAGCTTCCAGTATTATTTCATAATATTAAGCTAAAATTTTATATTTTTCTTTTGACAGCTACACTTAAACCTTAAAAAATCTTTTTCATATCATAAAATACCATTACTAATTATTTTTTTAATTGTTTTAATTAAAATTTAATGTTATTAAATAGTATCCAAGGTAAAATTAAATTAATTATTCTGGGTGTTTTTATTGAAACTAAATTTTGGTTACGAAGTTTTATATTTATTTCCCCTAAACAGCTAAACAATATTCAACCAAATTCGTTGAATACTTAGCTCAATGTCATGCGTGTGCTAAAATACTTTCAACTAAAACCTCAAACCTATAAACCACTAGTTTTTCAGCGACATTGTTCTATGTTCCCGTTTGAAACGCTGAAATATCAAACCCTGCTTGTACAGGATTTCTGTGATGCCTAAAATAAATATAATACCCGATATTTTTGTTGCAATGCATCCAAGTAGGTCTCATTTCACTTTTCTCAGGCCAGTAGGCCTACCGTCTATCAGAAAGGTCACTGCCGAGCAAATAGTTCAATTTTAGACATGAAACAGAAGTTGCCAAAGTTGTGATGACAGTGTTTGGTATTGGGCGGCGTCCTCGAGGTTGCTGGATGCACAAAAACGCCACCTTCGAACATTCCAGAGCTGGTAACGAGGCGGCGGCTGCCACCGCGAAGGCCATCGGGGCAGTCGGACAGTCTGGCAGTTACGTTATAATTGCGGCTCCTAGCGTTATCATTGAGTATGTCGGCCATTTTGAGACATTAAAACGAAAGGTTGACACCTTCTTTTATTTCGACACGTGCCATCTCAAAAATGACGCCGCAGACTTGTTTCTCGTTTCATACTGAAAATAATGTAAGTATTTTTAAAAGTCATGAATTGTGGTCAGAGGATGTTAAAAATTGAAAATCTATTGAAGTTGCCTTGAAATCCCTAATATTATCATTAATCTAATATATTTACCTAATATTATTTTACATTGTTCGATAGCAAAAACCTCAAATTTGGTCTGGCTCTTGACAACTTCCTAATATAAATTTCTCAGTAAATATTTTTACTTTTATTTTGGCTATTAATTATTTTCCTTCAACTTGGTTGTCCCCTGAAAGGTGGCAGATCTCACGTAGCTTAGATAACATGATTGGTTTTGTGGCTAAATTAAGAAATCCAGAGCTTGCAGCTTCCACTTTATCAGTGACAGCAGGGCGATCTCGTGTCTCCAAGGTAAAGTTCCTTGAAGGTGCACTCAAGCTGACAATTTTTACAGGTTCAGCTTATTTAAGTGGTATAGGCTCGAAGAGTGCAGTATTTATAAGACAAAATACTGAACTATCTTTAGATTTCCACATTATTGTGAGATGCATAATATATGGTATATCATAAACTGTTTGAGGAAGCATAGCTGAATGCCAACCTAATGTAGACATACACTTTGGTTTATATCGATGAATGCAGTGAATGTTCAGGTTTTTTTCTTCCTCTCTTCATTATTTCTTTGAATCTCACGAAGTAACTTTCACTACACTTTGCACTTTGTAATCAAACTAATCAATAAATCAAAGTAATATGCCTACTTGTATATTTATCTAAAAATTAAACTTTGGGAAATTAAAAATTAAACTGAAATAGCTGTCAGGAAAGATTAAACTTTTCGAAAGGTCATCTTTAAACAAATTCACCCAATTGCATTATAAAGAATAGCACACTATATACTGTATACGAAATTTGCGAGGAGCACGTCTAGGGGTAGAACGCGGACTTACCCAAGGTCCCGTGTTCAAATCCCGCCAATCACCAATGGCTTTTCAAGTGATACATGTCGCAATCCACTAGGTCTAACCTGAGGTATTATGTAAAAAGGTTCCGGGCGATGGTTTAGACCAAGTCTTGATGTGAGAAAGTGAGGACAAGAAAAGAAATGGATTGAACATAAACTTAATTTGTATTAAATAAGGGTTTAAACACAGTTAAATTGATTAGTTTAGTTGTTAAGTGAATTAAATTTAGATTCATTTACCTTTTAAGACAAATACTTCATGACATTAAAAGGTTTACTCACATTCTTTATCTCTGATATCACAGTCAACATTGTTGCTACCTAGTGTGGCCTCAGGTACAGAAGGATAACCAGTTCAACATATGAGGGATTTAATGATCAACTGTGTAACACGCATTAAAACCAGTTTTACCAAGAGAAGAGCCTGTTGTGGGACAGAACAATGATTGTAATGGTTACGAATAGCAAGTTGCTTCTCTTCAAGGCCGAGAGGCTGCCTCTAGACGGCGGAGAGGCGGATCTGATCATCTGGAGATCAGCTGACTGTCACGTGATTCTGGTGTGACCTTGAACCCACGGGAATGCTGTTAATAACCTACTAGTGTCGTTCCCGGCCATGCCTTAATTCCGTTATCTGTCGTTCAGCCTTATCTTCTGTCTGTTCAGCTTTATCTTCTCTCAAATGAGCTGTTTTACCTTTTCATTGTATGGTGACGAGTTTTAATTGTTTAAACAATGATTACAAAGTTTCGCTTGCATTTTTAATGTTGCTAACAGGTTTTTCGTACTGTATACAATCACAATATACAAATATTTTATACATATATACAAGATTTTAATATTTGCACATTATTTAAAAATAAGAAAGGCGTTGTAATTTTTTTTTTATTTGAAGGTACAAATCTTGGTAAGGTATTTTGCTGTCGCACGTAGGGGCATATGTTTATTTCTACACAACTCTACTGTATACTGGGCGCCGTATACTGCCCAGTCTGATCGCCATTACTGGGAGATTTCAGTCCATCCAAAGTAAAATTGCCGAGTAAAGTTCATATGATAGTAGTATATCCTCATGAATTCGAACCTCAATAATTCTAAAACATCTATAACTCGTAAATTTTGTCTGATCCCTTGATAAAAACCTATAATATTCGACAAAATATATTCCAATAGTTCCAAGGATTTTTGCGCATAATTTAGCCTCTAAAATTTGAATTTGTTTGTACTTGAACTTCTAGAGTTCGAATTAGGTTCCTTTAATTCAAAAAGCTACCTTTAAAATTCGAAGTTAACCTCTACAACTTTCAAAGTCGCTTCCCATGAGCCTATAATATTCGTAGTAATTAAAAAAAAACCAATAAAAACCAAGGAAGCTCTGCGAGCGATCGCGACTCGACAGTAGGGCCTACGTTGTACCAAAGACAATTTTATTCTAATATTGAATATATTATATATTTCTTCTATTGAAATATAAATTGTCTTTGGTTGTACGTACCTCTGTGGAACAGTCAACTGATGTTGAGATCACGTTTTTCGCCAGTAATTACTGTTGATATTCAATCTAACAACATGATGAAACAGTCACGAATGACAGACATTTTTGACTTACAGTTATCAACATCATACTGAAGATAAATTAATTTCAATTAAAAATAAAAGTATAATAAAGTAAAATGTAATCCTACTAAGGAAGTTTTATTTTATTATTATTTTTAATATTGTCCATTTCACTTTAGCTTGAAAACATGAAAATTATCGTATATTGCATTTTTATATCAACTTTATTGACAATTTCGAAATTGTCATGTAACTGCACTTTGTGAAAATAAATATTTGCCTCTTTAATTCGAATTTCATCCTCGTTGACCACTAAGATTTAAGCTTCCTTTGATTCTAAGTAAATAGGATTTTCCTTGAATTTTGAATCAGCAAGGTTCGACTGTACACAGTTACACTATAATTCTGAGGGTAAAATATTAGCTTAACCAAGCGTCCACATTCTGTATTACTAGCTACAGGTGCTAAACCTTTATTAGGTATCGGGATACTAGTCGTACATTGTACATTGTAATCGTACATTGTAAATTATAAAGCTAATACAATATTCATTCGGAGCGGATCAATATCGATGGATTGATCAGAGGTTTTATAGTTTTATGTACTTGTAAATTGTTTCAAATGTCCGATATACAAGGTTCAGTTGTAATTTAATTAGACGTTACGTCTTAATTTAATTAAGTCTTATTTCGTTTTTTGTTACGTTAATTATTTCGTCTTATTTTCCCAATTTACGCACCCCTTACATGATTTAGCAAACTTAACCGGACTTGAAATGTTTGAGTTTACCACTCCATAGTAGCGTAGCCCGACTGTACTTAGGGCTCGGGCGACATTTTCATCGGATTTTACGTGATGAAAATCATATACGTCAATAATTAGTGTCCCTGTAGTTGTTTTAGCAGAATTTTTACTGATAAGTCGTTATTATTGATCGACTAAAGAAATTCTCATGTAACATTTACAAAACCCACAGTTGCCATTTAGTTATTGACAGTTTGCCCTGATATTAACGTGAATTTTTGCTGGAAATTTAAAAAAATAACTATCAGTATAAATTTTTTCAGAGATTCGTTCCAAGAAATACAGTAGGTCTAAATGAATCTCTAGTGTTGAGGAAAGCGGGTTATTTTTCTATCCTTTCTATCGTAATTTCTTCTGTTTTGATGTACGCAACTTATAATCTTATAGCTTTGGGGGTACAAGTATCCGGCATGATTGGCGTTCAGGTGGCTGTGGTTTCCGGCGAGAGATAGAGTCAATCACTTTGACAATGACACAGCAGTAGAGTTGGAAAAGCCACGAGTTTGGGGTATTTTAGTTAAGAGACTCAAGTTAACTGTGTGTTCTGCTTCCCAAACTGTCAAATGTTAGTGTCCACAGCTCTTAACATTCAAGTAATTTTATGTTTTCATTCTTTGAAAATGTAAATATTGCAACCTAGGACCTTAACGGGACGTAGCCCGAGGGGATTTCAAGGAAATGAATATTCCTGTAATATGTGTAAAATTTCAAACCGGTCGGTTCAGTATTTTTCTCGTTTACTTTCCACAACACACCAACATACAGAACCACATCTTCTTTATAATATTATAGATCATCCGTATACATTTAAACTCAGAGGTGTAAATATTTTCTTTCTTTCTTTATTCTTTTAAATAAAAAGGCAACCTACCCAGGTATAGGTATTTTAAGCCAAGTATGAATGAGTGTAGGATGATTGTGGCGCTATCATCCTACAACAACAATATAAGACAGTCTTGTTACTGACTAAGTCTGACATTTTCCTTAGACAGAACTGTTTATTAATTATTAGCCCAACAGTCAATGGAAAATCTACGAGACCTACAGTTTAACGTGGAGTCCGAACCACTGCCTCTGAATAACGGACAGGTCTAGTGCGGAGATTAATCTACACAATAGAACACTACATCCACCGACCAACGTTCACAACTATCCACAAATCGTGACCTCCAAATAGCTGGAATACAGGACACACCACGGTCACAGTCTGACTTTGTAAAATGTGTTTTCTCAAACAATTATGTTTCAAATTTGGGATATGGTTCAGGAATAATGACGATTGAATTGATTCAATTAAGACTTTATGCTCTCGAGCACCGTGTGAGCTTGATCCACAGTTTCTGTTGACAAACCCACGTTATTCCATGGACCAATAGACTCGTTTACCAGATACTCCGGTGACGTCACTTGACGGCGACCTCTGCATGTGTTGATGTGTACTTACTTCACACCCTCCTTGCAAGTGTTTATTTACCTCGTGTAAACAGCTGACGTGTTTGCTTCATTATTTTCCCATCCCGAATCCTAAACACGTACAGTTTTGCCTCGTCGGTACGCCGTCCACTGTATAACGCTGCGCAATTGTCATTCATAATTCTCATGGAGATACAGTATAGCTCTTTTGTATTTTATATCTCGGTGGTTAATCTTCGCTGAATAATGCCTAATATGGGTATAGTTAACCGAATGTATTTAAAACGAGAAATATGTATTTAATATTACAACGAAAATTGTTATGTCATTAAGTGATCGAATCGTAGATTTGTTGACATCCACAATTTTCCGGGATAGGAGACAGGATGTTTTTTTGGGAGGAAGTTTTAATTATATACTAAGAAAAGTTCCTGTACTACCGCAAAAGTAATATTTTTACTGAATCGACATGTTTATAAAATTTTAATTGAACCGTCAGCATACCAAATTACATAAAATAATGAAAACATAGTTTACGTAACACAAAAAAATGATAAAGTGTCACTGCTCCAGTAGTATGCTTCCGGATGGTACCGTTAAATGAATTGTCCTCTAACAAAAGTGATCAGTATAGATTATTAAAACCTTAGGCCACACACTATGGCCTCAGGGAATACTCCAGCACATAAAATTAAATGGCTGAATAGAATAATATTTTACTCCGCAAACTCATACACTGAAACTTACACTTAAATGTATCTCATAGGCTACAGTATGGTAACTCACACCTAAAGGTATCACACTCTAAAGGTCACAACGCACGCTCTATAAGGTACTCAACGCTAAAGGAGTCACGTCTGCATGTGCTGCCAAAGACAATCCATAAACTAATCTCTTGGTATCACGTATTATAAATTAATTCACACTAAAATATACTATCAAGCACCTCATCAACATGAGGAGTTTGATGACGCCACAATACAGACGGTCAGTCATCAGAACAAACTCAACGTCAATTTTTACCTGCGTCATGCTTCCGAGGCGTCAATATTACCGTCATGGCCATTAATATTGACGCGTCAAGTTCTAGTCTCTTCACTCATGTTTTGTCAACATTCGCACCGCCTAAGGACTATGGACGAGAGGCGGCTTTGACTCGTCAAAATCTCTGGCATTACTGATATTCAAGGGCGAGGAATAATTGTTCTTTGATATTTCCCCTTAACAAATCATGCTAATGCTTTTAATGGTTTAAGGTTTGAAGCAAAGGAGCGTTCCGCAAGGGATTGTTTTCTGAAAAATAACTAAAAGTTAATACAGGGATGAATACATCAGATCTAACATTTGTTGATTAGTTATATTCTGCTCGATAAAATAGGAAACAACTGCAGAAAAAGGTAAACGTAGGATGTTTATACAAATCTAATAATTCTCTTTCACAAGATACTAAACAATTCCCATGAGATTTCGTCATTTTATATAAGATACTAAAGAAATTACTTGTTGACTCACCACAATTCGAATACACAATTGCAACGTATCATTTGCACAAGGTCATAATATTATGCCTGGTGTTTAGCCTCTTAGACACGAAGAAGATATTTTTCTATTTGTTCATACTTAGTGACTCATACATTGCGTGATTTTTGTTTATAAACACGTGCAAAGAATTTGCTGACTGTCTCGGTGGGTTGATAAGCGATCACGTGGCAGAAATGTGGCTGATAATCTAGGAACAAAACTGGGCAAGAGCCAGATCTGGTTGAAGATCACGCCACTGTAGTTGCATTTGTCGCCAAGATGTCGCTCGTGGCGCTACTGCTTCCGCACGCGCCATTCACAGCTGACCGAAGTGAGGTTATCTCAACAGATTAAGAGGTTACCCTCGCCTTCTGATCAGTTCGGCCGACCTATGCCACCAATTAATTAACCTAAACAACTAATTACTAGTTTAATGTTAACGTTTAAATATTTTTCCAATACAGCATTTTAATTGTATTACTATCCGAAATCTCTAACTTTTCATCAAACCTTTACGTAATAAGTGGAACTGAATCGTGTTTTGCTTATGATATAATAGCGTAATGAATTTGAGCCCAGATTTGATATCTTAATCACTGTCTTCTGTTTCTGAGAACAGTTACCAGAGCCATATTTTTACATATATTAAAACATATTTTACAACAGTAAAAACATAAGCATATTTAATCTAATAATAAGCATTTAAAAATATATATTTAATATTACATTTGGCAAACTAGCGACATTAAAAGTGGCAGCATTGACATTGAGTTTGATTCATTGTTACAACAGTACACAAATGTGATTATAGATTATGTGTGAGACGCACCGAGAGCATGTGGTACCAAGGTCAACTAAATGTACAATCCTACCGTTGGCTCCGTTTGGTAGTCCGTGAGAAAGACCTTCAACACTGCGGCTAATACATACCTTATTGTAGTTAACTAATAAATTTATACGATACACCCTATTTATAAAATAATACTAAAAAATACATTTTCACTACAACAGTATTACTTATAGATATTTGGTATAGTATCCATATTTGGACATTTTTATACTACGAGTTGGTTGGGAATTGGTCACACAAAGAGTACACGATAAGGTTTATTAGAGGTTAAGGATCGAAAGATCAGAATGTTTAGTTATGAGCCCTCACCTTTTCATTTTTATGACGATTTCCACATAAAAACAACGAATTATAACTTAAGTTAATTGATGTGATCAGAACTTACCAATAGTAATACTGTACAATTGATTGAGGGAATAGTTCAGTTACTTAAAATAGACTATCATTAGGACTACTCTAAGTGAAAATTATGTTTCGGATTTCAAGGACTATTTCGCGAATTTTAAAAATTTTAATCAGGACATTTCGAGCAGAAACGATGTACCGTCGTCGCAGACAGTGGTGTGTCAAAGAGCCGCTATCGTCATGCGTCGAAGCAGACAGTGATTTGTCGAAGAGTCTCTGGTGTACCATCGTGCGTCGTAGCAGACTGTGATTTGTCGAAGAGTCTCTGGTGTACCATCGTGCGTCGTAGCAGACTGTGATTTGTCGAAGAGTCTCTGGTGTACCATCGTGCGTCGTAGCAGACTGTGATTTGTCGAAGAGTCTCTGGTGTACCATCGTGCGTCGTAGCAGACAGTGATGTGTCGAAGAGTCTCTGGTGTACCATCGTGCGTCGTAGCAGACTGTGATTTGTCGAAGAGTCTCTGGTCTACCGCCGTGCGTCGTAGCAGACTGTGATTTGTCGAAGAGTCTCTGGTGTACCATCGTGCGTCGTAGCAGACAGTGATGTGTCGAAGAGTCTCTGGTGTACCATCGTGCGTCGTAGCAGACAGTGATGTGTCGAAGAGTCTCTGGTGTACCATCGTGCGTCGTAGCAGACAGTGATTTGTCGAAGAGTCTCTGGTGTACCGCCGTGCGTCGTAGCAGACAGTGATTTGTCGAAGAGTCTCTGGTGTACCGCCGTGCGTCGTAGCAGACAGTGATGTGTCGAAGAGTCTCTGGTGTACCGGTAGTTGTGTTATGTGAACAGTACGAATAGTTTCCTCGTAATTTCTTGGTAGTTGCTCATTCATTTTCCTCTAGACGTCAACGACAAACATAACCAGTGGCCTGGTAGTGAGAAGTGGAGATTGTCGTGTGCACGGTCACGACGAGTCAAGAACCGTGAGGTTCTCACATGTATTAACTTTAATAACCTACCAGTAACGATGACAAGACAAAAGGCTAACTGAATCTTAATGAAATGATTTATTCAGTACAAATTTAAAATAAAATCCCAATTTGATTTTTTATACGTATAAAAATCTTATTAATTTACAGTCCTAGCAGTAGGCCGGGGCTGTATGATTCAGGGTTACCAAGCACAATACTTGCTATTATAGCAAAACGTTTGCGTAAAGTTGAAAACGAATTTTCAAAAATAAATATTTAGGAATAGTTTTTAAATTAGATATTAAATATTATTGATATTATGACTAAACCTTTACGTGAAATAATAATGGAAAAATTAAATACAGTATTACGAGTATTTTTAAATAGGATTAAAATTAATTATTAATATTAACAAACATTGATTTTAGTGTTTCAAAGCTGGTTTCAATTTTTTTCTTTCTGCCACACCACTTAAGTATACAGTATCACGTGTTCAGAAAAACTTAAAAAAAACCTTTTTCTATCGTTACAGAAAGACAGGCAGACAGGAATTTAGATAAGACCCATTTCGGCTTTTTCTGGGGTGTAAAACGGAAAAATTATCATCTGAATTTCAGGCAATTATCAGACAAAAATCTAAGTTTTTTATATATATAATTGTGCTATTTATTTATTATTACTGTGTATTTGTATTAATTTATTTTGTACTAAATCTAAGTTGCTTTTGAGTCAGTCAAAATCGTTTAAAAGAGAGGGGGGGGGGATAAAATGAATGGCAAATTTATATCGGTTAATCACTCGTGACAAGCTTTTAAAACGTTTTTCTGATAAGCTCATTGCTCGTTTTCTTTGAATTTTAATCAAACCATTCTTAGACCTAAGTAATGAATCGCATGACATAAAAAGTTTTTCAAGATTTTCACGAATTTCAAGAGCTCGACAAAGTAGTTTTACCATCGAGAATCGCTTACTGTTGTGCTGTCTGTATTGATACGCGTGAAGTAATCTACTTGGAACCAAGCAAATGACTGGACTGTCGTATTTATAACACGCGCTCCACCATCTAGTCATTCTCCGTGGATATAACTCGCGTAATCTACTTGGCACACCTCTGTAGCTATCACAATTAATTAACATATGTTGAATTGATTTTCCCCGTCTTAAGCTTCATAAATATATCTTCTGTGTATATCCCACACCATCAAACTCAGAATATACAAGAGAATAATCAGACTATTTCTCCTGTAACGATCAGAAAATTGGATTTCAAGCAAGAAAACAGAAAAGAAAATTAAGATTAAGAAAAGTGTACGAACCAATTTTTGAGGATGGGCAATAAAGGAACAATTAGACCAAAGTATCGTCACTGAGATACAGAGTAGAAGATTGAGATGAGAAGGATGGGCGTTTCTCCTCAAAGAAAGAAGATAAATCACGATTCAAGAATATTTTAGAGAGAAAATCAGAAGATAGGAGACCCTATGGAAAACTGAAAATTAGGTGGTGAGTCCAAGTTGAAATATACCTGAGAAAACTGGGAAGGTGGAAGGAGGACGAAAGAGACAGAGAGAGACATGTAGAGGAAATACCCTGGAGACAGAAGATACCATATATAATATATGGATAAAATAGGCAGGCCAAGTATCACTTGCGATACCAGTGAATAATTAAAGTATAACCTTTTTGAACTTTGACTATTTTATGGAAACGTTTATTATTTTGAAATTAATTATTTTAATTTTAAAATCAAGCCATATAAACGTGTTCCAAAAATATTGAAAGCTTCTTCGAATTAAAAGTTTGTAAATCCCATAAATGTTAAAGAACCGATCAAACGGGCCGAGCAATTTGAAAAAATGCAATTTAATCACAAAACAAACTAAACAAATATATTAAATAGTAATTATTCTATCCAATTAAATCAAGTAACAAAAGCTTTAATGTAACCAGAGGGATACCTTTTATGAAACTGTTGGGATGTAAAATACTCGCAGGTCTAACAGCAAAGTGTAACCTTTTGTTGTTTTCAACACAAAATCCAATATTGCCGCAACTGCGGAAGATTGGGCTATGTTTCACAGCATTATTTGATAATGTTGATATTGTTTCAGTTCGGTTGGATTTCTCTTAGTTTCTAATCCGTTTGAAGGTCGGAACAAAGTTGCAAATCTTCCGGAGACGGGACTGCAAAAGTATCGGAGACATCAAAAACGAATATACAAATATAACTTAACTCATTATAGAGTAAGCTATGTTATTGATTTATCACCTCAGCCTTTAGATCCAATTAGGGTCTGCAATAACTTCGCCATCTTGGATTTTAATCCTATAATAACAATTTTAATTTTGTGATAGTATTACTGACCACCGTGAAAAGATGATTGAGGTGTTAATTAACGGTAATTAATAAGTTACTCAAATTTTCTTTTCTAAAATTATTTAGAATTGAGTGGGTTTCTATCTTTTATATATACTTTACACCCGTATTCATCATCATAAAAATAGAAATATTACATAAACTACAATACAAACGAAACTACCCTATACTATCTCTTGCTTTAAAAAGTCATTATGTTATTTTAAATCGCTCTTCAAATCCTTTCAAGGCGTCTTACATAAGATGGTAGTTTTTTTAAGTTACTTGGTACGTTCTTACAAAGACAATTTATATTTCAATATATTTCAATATTAGAAGAAAATTGTCTTTGGTTCTTATGACTCGCTTTACTTTTTCCTGTGTAGTTATGAGTGAATTACTGGCACGCTAGCTCAGGGATAACGCTCTCACAGTAAGTCAGAGGTTGTTGGATATAAACCTGTGGATATAAACCGGCGACTCCTGTCAGATCATGAGCGGTCACTTGTGGCTAGACTATGTGACTAATACCGCTGTGGTACCTCGCTGTCTTTAATTCACCTCACAAACCCTCGGCTTATGGTAATGGGCAGTTGAGGTTTAAAAATTCAAATCTGTACAGTGCTGTTTTACAGTTGAAAAATCATATAAAACGAATAAAGAATCCGTGTGTAAAGAACAACGTTAAAAACCAAAGTTTAGACTACTGCAATTTGTTCGAATGGAACTTTTATATTACAATTTCTACAAATCATATTACAATTTCTAAACTTCGTTGTAAAATTTTCCTACATAAGTAGTAAACATTATTCTTTTTTACAATTTATATCTTTTGTACTGACGAATAACGTTGAACACAATGAGTATTATCTAGTACACGCCACGTTAAATTAATTGATTAATTAATTACACAACAAATTGAGTAACATAATTGCATTAACATTCCCATCCCAGGGCAGCGGCTTCTCGACCCGCCTCCACCATCGTTATCACAAGACTTGCTCTTATCACGCCGAGGTCGTTGTAGTAGGTTATCAAACATTCAAGTTTTGCAAAATTAACACTTCCTGTAAAAGCTAAATTTATCAGCTGTAAATTAACAATGAATGAATTCTGGTTTATCTTCATCTGATGGCCTTTACGATCCCGGATCTATAAATCTGTATCACATGACGAAACAGGAATAGTTTCATCGCTAAATAATTTTTTAGTTAAATATAAGGCCCATATGCTAAGATTTTAGTTTCTCGCGCCTATACATTAGTATAGTGAGAAAGTATTGTATTTCATCCACATTTTTTCTTATTCGAGTTTTAGAGGATATATCCGTTCTGTGTTTGTTGACTAGAATCAACCGATCCCATAAAATTGAATTTTGAAGTGTGTGTGTGTGTGTGTGAGAGAGAGAGAGAGAGAGAGAGAGAGAGTCGATGTATATGTATAGATGTGTACAAAGACACGGCCTACATCATTGACCTTATTTAGATTATATTTGATATATTTGTATATATCAACCGTATCTCCTGGTGCTTTATTTAAATTTTTTGAATTTTTCATTTTAAAGGGTAGTTAGTCCTTACAAATATCTTAAAAACCGCTCAAACGAATTTGATTAAATCAGTTTAACTGTTTGTTGTTTGATTAACTTTTCGTTTATAGTTATTAACGTCCCAAACCATACAAAGATCTTGCGAATCCTGCAGTCGTCATACATTAAACAGCTGAAAGTGAAGATGGCAACGTCAGACAGGAGATGAGCGAAAGGAGGGGAAAGCGCGAAACGGAATGATTGGGCAAAAATACAAAAGGAACTGAGGAATCTGGGCCATGTGTGGACGTGAAGTGCCAGGTGTAAGACACTAGCTACTGGGGAATATAGGTTATGGACCACTGGGGCCTGCGTTGCCGAACAAAGGGTGTCTACATTTAGAATTTAAAAATAAAAATGCAATAAAAGTGGTTTGATTGGTTTAAACCCACGTGATACTCGATCGCTGCAATACTTGCACACGGTGCCAAATATTCTGCATCTGTGTATTCTGATGACGACTATTCGCTATAGGAGTTGGTTAAAATGATTGGAAATGGACTACATTATAAAAAAGTTAAAGTTGGCTAGACAAATACAAAACATTATGGTTTTTACATTCATCCTAAGAATAAACATATTGCCATTATGAAATTTGAGAAAGCAGGCTGTTTTCTAACAGGGTTCAAAGATGTTCTGGAAGTGTTAAGGATCGAAAACATACTTGGGCAAGATCCCAATAAAACGTTTCAGCTCATATATAGGCGAAACATCGACTAAAATATGATAGTCTACTCACCGACGATAAAATCTACAAATTTTGTACACTAGTCATCAAGGTTAAAAAATATATCTATTATCAATATAAAAAAGGTTAGTCATTATGTACGAAAGCTATGTTTATGCAAAATAGTGCTAACTGTCGTGTCCGTGGCACAGTCCGCTCAAACAAGCATGTGTATATCAGACGACATATATAAAAAAATAGCCAAATACATCCAGTGCTAACTGTCGCTATGGCACAGTCCGCTCTGGCAAAGCATGTGATAGAAGTGCTCGGTGTCGTGATGTTTGTGCCACGGCCGAGCCACAAGTGTTAAATGCTTTCTCCAGTGCTAACTGTCGTGTCCGTGGCACAGTCCGCTCTGGCACACCAGCATGTGTATATCAGACGACAGTACTCGGTGTCGTGTTTATGTTTGTGCCACGGCCGAGCCACGAGTGTATGCAAATGCTTTCTCCAGTGCTAACTGTCGTGTCCGTGGCACAGTCCGCTCTGGCACACCCAGCATGTGTATATCAGACGACAGTACTCGGTGTCGTGTTTATGTTTGTGCCACGGCCGAGCCACGAGTGTGCCGATGCCAAATACTTTCTCCAGTGCTAACTGTCGTGTCCGTGGCACAGTCCGCTCTGGCACACCCAGCATGTGTATATCAGACGACAGTACTCGGTGTCGTGTTTATGTTTGTGCCACGGCCGAGCCACAAGTGTGCCGCTGCCAAATGCTTTCTCCAGTGCTAACTGTCGTGTCCGTGGCACAGTCCGCTCTGGCACACCCAGCATGTGTATATCAGACGACAGTACTCGGTGTCGTGTTTATGTTTGTGCCACGGCCGAGCCACAAGTGTGCCGCTGCCAAATGCTTTCTCCAGTGCTAACTGTCGTGTCCGTGGCACAGTCCGCTCTGGCACACCCAGCATGTGTATATCAGACGACAGTACTCGGTGTCGTGTTTATGTTTGTGCCACGGCCGAGCCACAAGTGTGCCGCTGCCAAATGCTTTCTCCAGTGCTAACTTTCGTGTCCGTGACACAGTCCGCTCTGGCACACCCAGCATGTGTATATCAGACGACAGTACTCGGTGTCGTGTTTATGTTTGTGCCACGGCCGAGCCACAAGTGTGCCGCTGCCAAATACCCCTGTGCTAACTGTCGTGCCCGTGGCACAGTCTGCCCTGGCACTTAGCATACATGGCTGAGCCTCATACGGATTTATCATTTTTTTTCAAATATGTAAATTTGCACTCAAATAATGTATATTCATTCCTGACTAGTTATTTAAGTTAAATTTCATGTTAGGTAATAATCGAAAGTAATAAGTGTAGAGATGGCCTAAAACGGTAACAATTAATCGTAAAGACTGATTCAATCTTAACTGGGTTATCTGGGCGGCATTGTGAAAGGGCTAGGGTTGAGGAGGCGTCGCCAGGTTCAGGGTCGTTGTCCTCCCTCTCCCTCCCTCACCACCCTCGCCACCCGCGACCTACACCACCACAGCGCTGCGTCTGGCAGCTGACAACTAGGTATTGATTGCAGGGGTAATGTTTAGTAATCCCGTTCAGATTTCGCATAGGGAGGCTGGCACTACACTTCTAAATAGTTTACAAGAAATTTGTATATTTGGCCTACAAAAAATAAAGTACTCTTGCTATATTTGCTCAATAACATTTTTATTAACAGCATGAAATAGCATGGAGTCGTATTTCACTATCAGATCTAAATTAGTACCGTACCTAAAATGTACACGATTGTGAAAAGTATAGTAAAGTATAGTAGTAGTAATGTCTGCAAAGTATAACCGTTACGTTTGATAAAGTTTAAATTTAGTGACACAAGTAATGATGATTTAAAAAGTGAACTAGTAAATGTCACTATCGTAATATAGAAAGTTTGTCATGGCATTTTTTAAATTTTAGGCTGGTAAAAATATATATAGAGTAACTTATCTGCATAACTATTTTGCACAGTTAATTAAAAGCATAAGTACCGAAACAGACGTATAAATTAAATAAATCACTGAATTTGATTTAATTTTCAATTAGTATTTCAATTATTCGAATAAAAATATACTGTCGCTAAAAAGTTTAAGAATTGTTGCAAAAATGGCTCAATTAGTTCTTCACTTTGCTAAATTAAATGTTTCATGAAAGATTGCGTTTGACGTCTCTTTGCAACACTCTCAAACGCAGAAAAATACACCTAACGGTCTCTGTTGTCATGGAATACATGTTCATTAGAAAATACATTCCACCAAAAGCTAAAAGAGCCTAATTCAGGTAGTTAACCGGACTACCAGTGTATAATATACTTTTAGAGATGCCAGAGCAAAATATTCCATAATAAATGGTACCAGTGGACTGACACATACTTTCTCCCTTAAGTAAATTTAAAAAAGACAATCTGTAATAAAACTATCATGCTCTACAAAGTTATTCTAAATATCATTTAATAATTTATTGTTCAAATTGTATGGGGGGAAACCCCCCCCCCGGTAATACCAAGCTTTTTTATGCTGGTTTTGTTCGGTGATTTGACCTTACGCTTCATACCAAGTATCATGGAAAACGGTTGGAAAGTAAGGAAGAAATGGTTTTTTTAATATTCTCCATAAGAATAACATTAGGCGCTTTCAGACAACGTACTGCGTTTATCGTGGACAGTAAATTTAACTTTCTCTGGAACCGTTAGTCGTAGACAAATAATTCAAAATGCTAATTTGTTCAGTTTTTAAGCTGGTTTCAATGGCACCACTCAAGTCATACATTACTTTTATCGTTTTCGCTGAAAATTTAAAAATTTGATTTTTTTGACATTTAAAAGCCCATAACTTTTGAACCGTCATTTTTATAGACATGCGGGTGGTGTCAAATTATTTAATACTCTGTTCACTCTAAACTATCAAATTTTAATCAAAATCGTTAGAGCGGTTTTTGAGAAAATTGGATTTTTCACGTTTTTTAAGGGTTTTTAGAGGTGAACTACCCTTAAAAATAAAAAAATTCAAAAAAACGAAAAAAAACGCCTGGAGATACCGTGAATATATACATACATGCCAAATTTCATCTAAATCGGACCAACGGGTTGGGCTGTGGCACTGTACACATCCAGACACACACACACACACAGAGAGAGAGAGAGACACACGGACGGACAGACATCACGTCAAAACCCACTTTTTTGGATTCAGGGGACCCCAAAACGGATATATCCACCCTCAACTCAAATTCGAAAATTTTGACGAAAACAATACTTTCTCCACATACTATGTATAAGGGGAGAAAGTAAAAATGTACATTATTTACTTCTCTCTGTGAAATAGGTTATATCATTGACACGTAAACAGCTGTTCTTAAAACCATATGACGTCATTTCCGTAACACTTTTGCGTCCAACAAATTGCTAACCCCTCCCACAGATCTTTGACATATTCATCCAAAAGATATGTAGAAGTACCAGTTATGGCCAGATCTAATAACTGAAATCTTAAGAAGTTTGGTGCATACTCGTGAACACGACTGGTCAGGCTGGTCACAGCGACCTTGAGCAAGGCCAATACGCAATTGTGTCCGGCCAATGTATGAGTATTAGATTTGGCATTTGGAAAACAAAGAGAAAGCTACCAACCACCAACCATCCAACCAACCATCGATTGGAGTTTGAAGTCACAAGCAATTTAAATATCGAATCGTAATTTATTCTACTGTAGACGTAAACCCATCAATGATTTTGATTTGATTTTCTAATTGATTTTATGCAATAGGAAGGTCTTGTGTTTTGATTATTTGACACTAAAAAATGGCCAGGAAAGGTTAAAAGTTAAATGAAATAGGATTGGGATTACTATGTAAACTTGTGGAACGCCGTTTTTTTTAATTCATGGAGGTTTGAAGCAAAGAATACTGAAGTTACGGGTGAGATGATTTCGAAGTGTTCTGGACAAATGACAAAACAGTAAACTACCGTCATGGCATGTTTCTTTGTTTTTAGACACCGAATGTAAACTGCCTTCTCATGGGGCACAGGTGACTCGCATGCAAAAACTAGAGTGTTTGGTTCCGAGGTGATCTGGAAGTCGAGACGTGACCTTGCCACAAGGTCGACTTTGAGGGTGACGTCCTTGCGTTTATCTCAAAAACCCAAATACGACGCGACGTACACAAATATATAAGTATTACATAATTGGGATACATTTGTCCAGGTCAAGCTTAGTTTCCACCAAACTAGACGCAGCTCTGGCGTAGACGTAAGACGAAATTTCTTTGTCCACTGGTAGAGATTTTGTTCGATTATGTTTAGTAAACAAGACGTTGAGAATTTGAAGGGCAATCCCACATAAAGATACTGAAGATTACCGTATAAAATTAATTGCTCGGCCTCGAAACTGAAGGTTTGCGCGGACGAATACCATTAGTGATCTACAACTTTTGCAAACACTCGCTAACATTCTAAATAATTCCTATATAAATACTTAAAAACTTCTTATTCCTCATAAAAAATACGATACACAAAAAATAAACAAATTTACGAAAATGTTACACTAAAAAAGATAAATTCAGCATAATTAACAATATATAATCTTAATATTTAGAACAGTGAAAAAACAAATTAAATGTAGAATAAAAAAGCCAAGAGGTTATAAAAATCTGCGCGAGAAACAAATATGTACCATCAAATTTTGTAATTATAAATCTACTAGCTGACCCGGCGAAATTCGTAACGCCTGACAGGAGGTAAATACAAGTTAACTTTAAGATTGACCAAGTTCCAAGTCGAGTAGCACTACGGCTTTGTTTTTAAAGATATTCTGGATCGCGTTATAGTAAAATAAATCCAAGTGGATTGATTCACAATATTCTGACCCAACCTAAACATAAACCAAACGTAACCGCAATACAGAAACAGCCAATATTAAATTGTAGGTTAAGATTAAATTTTCTGAATCAAGGCATTGTTTATAATAATACTGACGTGATCTAACTTTTATTAATTCCACTCGCACAAAACAAAATACTCCCGTCGCAGCAGAGCTGCGTACTCAGCGAATTTCCACCTCAATAATATGACAATAATACAAATAGGCAATAATAATATTTTATATTAGAGACCTAAGAAATCAAATTTATTTTTTAATTTTATCTTAATGCTGTCTGTTATTTTTATTTTGGTTATTTTTTAGCGAAGGAACCCCCGAACAGGCTTGCCTTGGGGGCCCTACAATTTCTCCCACATTTTTAATTTTTGGTTTTTTTGCATTTCACAGATACGTTGTTTGTGTTTTACCTTTTAGAGTAGTAGTCAGTCTGACACAATGGACAATTATGGACATTTTCATGTTTGTTTTCATTTTTTGAATTTTTAAATTGTGTTACCAATGGGAGAAAATATACTTATTATTATTCTCCAGTATATGGCAAGATTAACCAGTCAACCTGTTGATAAATACGAGTATTTGCCTTTTCTCCGTAAAATTAACATGGAAAAGAGTATGCAGGTTTGCTGCTTTGAGGCTTTGAAGGCATTTCTAGCATGAAAAATTATTTTGAAGTTTCATCAACATCTGTCCATAAATAAATGGGTTTACTTATTCTCTATATCATTACATAAAGCTAAGTATCAAGTTTCATCCAAAAGTATAGATTGATATGTAAAATATTAATTTTTCCTTATCCTCCATAACATTGGAGCCCCAAAATACAACGTACTGTGTTTAGATTTTTTAATTTTTCGATAACCGTTGGAGAAAGAGCAAAAATTTAAAGAACAAGATTGTGTATTTTTTAAGCTTATTCTAATGGTGAAAGATAAAATTGAAACATTTTTTAAATTTTTATGAAAAACGCAAAAAATTATAATTTTTTAGTACACCCCCCCCCAAACTACTCTTTCCGATTGACCGATATAATAAATGAATAAATGAATGAATAAATGAATTTTATTTCTCATACCAAATAACACAATAAATACAAACTGAATTTATGCCTAAAGTTTCGGGTAGGACACTAAACAATAATTAAATTTAAAAAAACATTTTCATTATAACAGTCTAGCATCATACAATTTATTATGCTGTAGCATCTGCTAAAACTATCATAATTTTTTTAAATAATATAAATATATTTATATAGTTACATTAAGAAATTTTTTATTTACATCTTTTGAGAAAAACAAGTGATTTTTTTTTTGTAGAAATGTAGATTATTATGTGTTTTTTAATTTTGAAGTTTATTATAAATTTCGGACCAATATTGATGGAATCAAGTTCTATTAATTATATTTTCTTTTAAAACTTCTTGTGATATAATAATTTGCATTGTTATTTCTGTTTCCATGATAAAAAATATCTCATTACCTTAAAAATAAAAAAGGTGCTGAACAGGTATTGTCTGATAATGGAAAAGAATTGTTTGCTTAGATTTTGAAGAATGATACGTAAAAAAAATTTTGAGTTTCTTATTTTGTTTATTAATGTTTTGTAAGTTCTAACATGGTAAAATACTGTAATCTTGATTATAAGCAAAGTAGAGGGTTTTAAAAGTGAACTTTACAAAAATTTCAAAAATAAAATTTTCTAATTTGAGATCTTAATTTTTTGTTAACTCTAAAATATGATCTTAAAAACTTTTAATTGAAGACTCCTATATTAATTTTTACCCCCCAAAACTCTTAAGATATGTCTGAATTACGAACTCAAATGTACGAATATTCAAACTTTACAGGTCAGCGGGGGCTTAGCTCTAAGGTTTTAAATACAAAACTTAAATATTATGCCTAAAGCATTCTCGGCGTAGAGACGAATCCAAAAAATCAAACATCATTAAAATCGGTCCAGCAGTTCTCGAGTTATAAATGTTGTTACTAGACTCATTGCTAGGAACTGTACAGTTAATATTCACAACTCACACTATAAATATCATTTACGGTTTTTTGACTTTATATTTTTTAGTGAAGGAACCCCCGAACAGGCTTGCCTTGGGGGCCCTACAATTTCTCCCACATTTTTAATTTTTTATTTTTTGCATTTCACAGATACTTTGTTTGTGTTTTACCTTTTAGAGTAGTAGTCAGTCTGACACAATGGACAATTATGGACATTTTCATGTTTGTTTTCATTTTTTGAATTTTTAAATTGTGTTACCAATGGGAGAAAATATTCTTATTCTTATTCTCCAGTATCAACATGTTGATAAATACGAGTATTTGCCTTTTCTCCGTAAAATTAACATGGAAAAGAGTATGCAGGTTTGCTGCTTTGAGGCTTTGAAGGCATTTCTAGCATGAAAAATTATTTTGAAGTTTCATCAACATATGTCCATAAATAAATGGGTTTACTTATTCTCTATATCATTACATAAAGCTAAGTATCAAGTTTCATCCAAAAGTATAGATTGATATGTAAAATATTAATTTTTCCTTATCCTCCATAACATTGGAGCCCCAAAATACAACGTACTGTGTTTAGATTTTTTAATTTTTCGATAACCGTTGGAGAAAGAGCAAAAATTTAAAGAACAAGATTGTGTATTTTTTAAGCTTATTCTAATGGTGAAAGATAAAATTGAAACATTTTTTAAATTTTTATGAAAAACGCAAAAAATCCTAATTTTTTAGTACACCCCCCCAAATTACTCTTTCCGATTGACCGATATGTCTGAATTACGAACTCAAATGTACGAATATTCGAACTTTACAGGCCAGCGGGGGCTTAGCTCTAAGGTTTTAAATACAAAACTGAATATGCCTAAAGCATTCTCGGCGTAGAGACGAATCCAAAAAATCAAACATCATTAAAATCGGTCCAGCCGTTCTCGAGTTATAAATGTTGTTACTAGACTCATTGCTAGGAACTGTACAGTTAATATTCACAACTCACACTATAAATATCATTTACGGTTTTTGACTTTATATCTTAAAATATATTAAAAATAAATACTATTTTCTTTTTTCAAAGAGAAACAAGCTTTTGATGTTTCCTTTGCTTTAAGGGTAGAAACAAAATAGACAGACGTCAGTTTCAATATTGCGTTTTTGTTTGTCGAGCGATGCAGAAGGGTGGGCACTCGGGGTAAAGAGGAGTTCAGCTAAACATATATCTTATAACCTGTCCACTTCTGGTTACTATATTCATTGTTATTAATAACAATGAAAATAAAAAAGTGGAAAATAAAAAAGATTTATTGGAAAAACGTTTAATTTTGTATTGTAATAGACCTTGTTCTTTTCACAGTGTATAGTTTTCCCAAAGCTAAAATAACCTTGAGATCTAGAAGCAGCTTTGGTATGAATTACGTAGAAATACGTAACATGAATAGGTTTGCATTGCAATTTCATTAAGTGCAGTAAATGCAATTTGACCTTCGAGTAAAATGTTATATACATGTATATATGAATAAATTACACGAATGCGTAGGTGAGAAATAAACATCATCTACAGGGATATGCAAAGCAAGTGATAATGTTATTGACAACTTTACATATATAAGGAGACGTCAGTTTTATCCAGCTCAATTTGAATATGAATCTTAATCAATTTATCTTCTCAATGAATTAAACCTGTTCAAAAGATTAAACTAGTGGAAAATTCTTTGATAATTCTTAGACCACTCTAAATCACTCCGTTGTTCTTCCTCCCATTCACATATTACTCCTGGTCCCCGCACATGTTTAGTCCCGTCTGTTATGTTATTCTTCCTCCCATTCACATGTTACTCCTGGTCCCCGCACATGTTTAGTCCCGTCTGTTATGTTATTCTTCCTCCCATTCACATGTTACTCCTGGTCCCCGCACATGTTTAGTCACGTCTGTTACCCTTCACTTTCTTCAGCTCCAATTATACGTAATTGTTATCGGTACAATCATCAATCACATTCTTTCAACGGCCTCTTGTATAACACCTGTGAAATGGCGCATATTGTTTCCATACTTAAGAAATTCCTGTCCAAAGTCTTGTTAAATCATGTTTTTAATTTGATCGAAAAATTCCTTCACCTAGGTTGGAATCTTGTACGTGCTCTTTTGAATATAATGCTCCCACGTTTTTCAGTAAGTGACCAAATAATGTTACATTTTGTCTCAGTATAAACGATTTTTTAAAAGAATAAGTCGTATGGTTATTTGAAACGCCTGATGTAGCTAAATACCGTTTCATTTTAATATCTAACCGAATTTACTTTTATAATCAGCATATGGCCTAGGCATAAAATCTGTTTAAGGCAAATTCTTTTCATATTACATCAGTTTTTGATAGGAACTTGTACCAGTATTGTTTTGCGTGAATGCATGTAAATTTGACTAAAGAAATGATAAGGGATAGTCGTGTTTGCATGTATATAATTATTTGCTATAATGGACATAAATTGGTTCGTTCTTTCTTAGTAATCAAGTTCCAAGAACCGTTTTCCCCAGCACATCCGTAATTTGAAAACTTTCAATTTCCTCTGGAATGCACTCCAGCATTATAGATTCTGCACCACTCCCCCTCCAGCTCAGGCCGTTCTCTAGAATCTTCCATTTCCCAAACCGGTTTTACCAAAAATTAGCATGACAACTAAAAACTATTTTCCATTAGCATACGAGTATAACCAATTTTAATTCTAGCACACATGGGAAATTAAATGAAAATAGTATACAAACTTTGGATTTAAATACAATTGTATCCTCTTCACCTCTTTAAAATATTCGAATGAATTAAGTTAATTTTGGTTGCTTTAAATTCTATTAAAAAAAGCATTCTGTAAATTCACCAATGACTGTCCATGATTATTCAAATGATGACAATCAAATGACTAATTAATTTTGTTAACTTCTCTTGGCAGGTTACAATATCAGTGAACAAGTGTGTTTTCCAGAATAAACACTCCAATAAAATATCGAAGTACTTTTAGATCATGGTAAATATACAGCAGCTGACAGATCAGCTGTGAATCAGGTGTGCTCTTGTGACCGGTCAAGGACTTGATTGTTGACGGTGATGCGGAACCGGAAGTGAACCTAGTCCTAGGGGAGTTCGTTAGTCGGCAATTAACCATACAGTCTGCCTAGTCACATTGTGGCGTAGGTCACGTTGCTTTTGAACGTGACATTAGTGGTGAAAAAGTGACATCAATAAATTTGTGTTATCCTTTGTTGAATGAGTAGGCCTGCCTATGCCTAAGAATCTGTAGCACCTCCGCCATCTTGGATTTTAGTCTTATTGTCAGCATTACTGATCACTCGATAGTCGTAAAAGATGCTTGAGGTGTCAAATTCAAAGTAAAGAGGTTCTCTAGGGAATTACATTTTCCATTTTAGCGAATTTCCCATAGGGAAGAAGCTATTACCGTAAATCTCATGGTGAGACTTAAGCCCGGGACCATGTTATTTTATCTTCCAATCATAAAAAAGATAATTACTTGCTAATGATTGGATATAATTGATTATATTATTTATGGCTAACTAACGTAACTTGGAGTGTCTTTTATATTCAGGCGTAGGCCTCATATGATTAGTTTTTTACTTGATTTCACAGTTTTTTCAATGGGAAAACATAAAAACAATGCAAGATTGTTAAGATTATATAAACCTAAACAGGCTCGATAATCCAATAATTCCATTGAAGATGTAGATAATCTGTAATTCAGCCTAATCATATCAAACCTAATATAACACAGTCGTATTCCGGTGAATTATTGGAATCGTACCCATATAATTTAAAGGACAGGATCTGAGGAAGTGACAACAGTCTAGTCTGAAACATTTCTACAATTTTCATGTCTATACAGTATTTACTGTTTCAAGTGTGGTTGAAACAATAGATATAAAAAACCCTATCGCAGCAGACCTGCATATTCAGAGAATTTCCAAATCAATAATATGACAATAGTATTATAAATGACAAGTTTTATCAATATCTGGAAAAAATAAGAGAATTTGCTTATTCTCCATAAGATTAACATGGGGGTATGCAGGATTGCTGCGTGAGGGACACTGAAAGTAGGCATTTTTAAGATAAACGATTTTTATTTTGACATTATACCAAGTTATATCAACATCTGTCCATAAATAAAGGAGTTTGCCTATTCTCTATATGATTAACATCAGGGAAAAGAGTATGCAGGTTAGCTGCCATGATAAAAACATAAAGTACCTGATTTTTAAGCATAAATAAATGGAATCTCAACCACATGAAGCTAAATATCAAGTTTCATCCAAAAATATAGATTGATACCGGTAGTGAAATATTAATTTTTCTTTATCCCCCATAACATTGGAGTCCCAAATTACAACGTGCTAAGTTTAGGGTTTTTTTAATATCTCCGTAATCATTGGACCATTTGGTTTTACGCAGATGAAATTTGAGATAGAGCATATATTTTAAGTACTAAAAAACAGTGGCTCGCTCTCCAACCCAATTTACAGCCAGCAATGAAAGCTTTGAACGAGCAGGTTGTTAACCGTTCACCACCACAGCTTGTCCCCTTCACTTCACTTCAGCCTGTCAATATTCCGACCGATTTTAAGCGTAATCACAAATATTGTTCCGGGTCCCGGCCAGACGAGGTGTTCACCCGACCAAGGTCACCCAACCACCTGACCTACATTAGTTATTAATTAGCATTCCACGCTGGGCTCTGACCAACCCGAGGCCAGTATTGCATAACGCCCTTGGACAACCGTTCTTTGTTCCTCACATATTCTCGTTTTGGAGATTTCATTCCAGTTTTATATTTTTTTATCTTAGGTTGTTGTAGACTTGATTTTTAAAGGGTAGGGCCAATCCCACAATTTCAATAAAATGAGGAATGATATTTTGCTGCGCTACTTAGTGTATCGCTGACATACATTAATAACCTTATCATGTAATACGAGTTCATTCATACGTAGTAGATTGTGGTCAAGTCTAAATTTTCAAAACCTTTACTTTTATATTGAAACATAAGATTAGTTCCGCTGCCTCATGCCGTGTCTACAACCCATTAGATCAGCCAGTTAGCGTAAACTCAGCGATCTATCGACGCCCTGACCAATGGGGTAAACTCTTATAAAAATTTTTGTATTTACTTCCCTGTGGGAAATAGGTTAGATCATGGATATGTTTAAATGGAATGTTTTCAGTTCATCTAAACAGCTGTTCTTATAACCATATAATGTCACTAACCAAATGACGTCACTGTTTCAAATTTCGGTCTCGCAAATTGCCAACACTCCCCCAAAAGCTAAAACATATCCCTATCAAAATACCTATCGCCTGATTACTCCTCCCCCGATTAGCTTTTAACTATCTAAAATTTACAATAGAATTTCATATAATTTAACTCCCTTTATCCTGTAGTACAGTAAACAAGATTATGTTTTAAAAACGTAGGTTTATGATATTGGATTAAGATGAAGAGAAAAAATTACATGCAAATTCATGTCAAGTTGAGAAGTTTTTTTTTTAAAAAAAGGTAGATCTATTTGTGTATTAGGGATACCTAAAACATTTTTGTAGGAAGAATATTTTATCCATGTTGAAATTCGCCCCAGAACATATCTTCTATATTATTCTAGTTGGCCCTAATGGAGTTTTGGGGTCATAGAGGTCATTAATGTTTATGGTCATTAACATGCTCGACGCTAATTCATGAATTGATCATCGATCAAGTCTGAATTGAGAATGAAAAAGCTAAAGAACCATTAAGATTATGAAATGTTGTGAATTAGAAATAGAAAAAACAACAGAGGTTACGTTATTTTTGTTAGGACATAATTAGTTATCATGATCAACAAACTGTCTTGTAATAGGTGAGAAACACCGTATCTTCTCTAAAAGATAAATGACCTTCGGAATAGATAACCAAAATACACTTTTGCACGATTATTCTGGAGATTTTATTCTGATGTTAAATAATGAGTTCTTTGTCTCGGAGAGGTAAGCTGCCTGAAGTATTTTTGAATCGAAAAGATGAGGTTTATAAAATTACAAAAGTTGAGTGTTCTGTTAAAGCGATAATCTCTGTTAATGTTATACTTCTCGCAATTGTAATTTTATTGGGATTTTAACCACGAGATCCTCAAAATAGCGTGTATTTTTATTTGGTGCTTTTGCATATGTTACAATGAATGTCAAATTCAAAGAACCATAAATATCACACAAAAATAATTTAGACAAAACTCAGGGGAAATATTTAAGAGTTCAAACTACAGCGTAAAGAACAACACGACTTTATTTGTAGTACTGATATCAACTAAGTTTAATTACATGATATTCATTCCCAAAACAGCGAATAAGACTCAACTAAAAAATCCTTAACCTCTATTTCAAAATTTTACATGGTTTCAACTATTTTTATTCCAACTCTTAGTGAATTGTACTTTAATAAAACACACTCGTAACAGTCCCAGATAAATTTTTGAAATAAATAATATTTTTCTGTATTATTTTAAATACTGTAGTTAAAGTGATATTAAAGAATATTTAAGTATCCACAGAGTAAAAAATCGGTAAATTATTTTTATTGGGTTTTACCTTACTTTACTAATAAGATCATAGTCTTGGTGGTAAGTGAATAATAATAATAATAATAATATTTTAACCTTGGAAATTTCACATCCATTATCAGGAACAAAATTATCACCAAACGATTATCAGTACTCCTATTAATGATTTGTATACTAACAAGAAACTTAAGAATGTTTCCACGGCTACTGAGTAGAAACAATCACCTTTTTGTTGGAAAGTTATAAATCCTAACCAACGAAGGAAAATGGATATACCATTCAAAATCATAGGAAACACCGCAGTAGCCAGTTCGGGGTGTCACGGCGACAAGTAAACAAACTATTTTCGTCTAATCCTTGTCGGTAGAGATGAATGAATGACTCATTATAACAATCGACGTCATCTACTGGGAAGTACTGTCGAGTAAGGAAACACGGCTTTACTGCACGTGTTTGTGGTTGGTTCAGTAATTACCGTGTTGCCGCGGTTGCAAGGCTGCTTTTGATTGAACTTGCGGAGGCAAAACATCCTTTTCATCATACTGCTGCGATCTACAGTTGTTTCCATTGTTGCGTGCCTTAAAATAGTTTTTCGCAATATGAAGAAAAAGAATTATGCGAAGTCGAGGTCATCAGCTGTTTTTACCATTGTTGTGCGTTTTCCACTTGATAGTCAACGCAGTTCGATGCCGTGCCGAACGAACCAAGCTGTACCGTTAAATCAAAGAATACAACAAACTACAGTACTGCATGGGGAATCTGAAAAAATCTAGTTTAACGTCAAATCCTATCCAAATCCGTGTTATAACAAGAAAATATGAAACTTATAAAGGATATCATTTTACATATAAATGAATTTTAGAGTATTTTTTTTATTACTTAGTTCAATAATTTGAACAACACGATGAAAATTTACTTGCTGAAGTCCACTATCTAAATTCTCTCTTTTAATCATAAAAATATATACGTATTCAAAATTAAGAAAGTATTTTTCTTATTTAGTCAGAGTAAAAAATCGTTAAATTATTTAATATATAATATTTTTATTGTATCATAAAGATATATATATGTGTCTGTATACACGATAACTCTCGTAAAAAATATCAACAAATTTGTAGAATATTCCTACAAATGTACATTCGTAACTGACATTCGGTCAATGGGAACGGGTAGTTTGGGGGGGTTTTATACCCCAAATTGGGGTCTTTTGCGTTTTTCACAAGTAGTTTCTAAAAATTTCTAATTTTATATTTCACCATTAGAATCAGCTTAAAAAACTACACAATTAAGTTCCTTAAAGTTTTTCTCTATCTTCAACGGTTACCGAGATATTAAAAAATCTAAACACAGTACGTTGTATTTTGAGGCTCCAATGTTAATCTTATGGAGGATTAAAAAAAATTAATTTTTCACTTATTATCTAATATTTTTGGATGAAACTTGATATTTAGCTTCATGTGGTTGAGATCCATACATTTGTGCTAAAAAATCATAGTTTATGTGTTTATCATGGCAGCAAACTGCATACTCTTTTCCCATGTTAATCATATGGAGATTAGGCAAACTCCTATATTTATGGACAGATGTTGATGAAAGTTGGTATAAATGTTAAAAATAAAATTTTGATGGTATAAATGGCTACTTTCAGTGTTCCTCACAGCAGCAAACCTACTCACTCTTCCCATTTACATCATGAGAATAGGCAAAAATATCATGTTTTTACAGATTTGAAAATTGTCATATATTTTTTTATTATATTATTGATTTGAAAATTTACTTGCTGAAGTCCACTATCTAAATTCTCTCTTTTTTTATTTTCATTGAGTTTTTAAAACTTGAATATACTATTTTTAAACGATCTCTTATTAAAAAGCGTCAGTCAGTGTAAGCATGTAAGTTTTAATAAAATTAAAACGTTATATTGCGTGTACAGATTTTATAAAATTAATGTTTCAGTTGTTTATTATAAATTGGCGTTGTTCTTTATCAACCTTTTATATTTAAAGTATTTAATAATTCTAAATACAGTATATTCAAATTGTATTTTATTTGGTTGAACTTGTTTTTCATAAGTTACCAGCGATTATACAGCACGTCAAAACGTTTAGTATTAATTTGCTTTATCATAAGACTGCGACTAACCAATTGGGTCTTCCCTCGAGCTCGACTTTCAACTTACTATGGTAAGACAGTCTGGGCCAACTCCTTTGACAGCTTCTCTGGGTGTAGTAGCTGAACGGGTGCCTGCTACTTTCTTGGGAGAACGGAATCTTTTTTTATAATCATAAGTCATTTACCCAGTCTTACGTAGACGATGGGAGCGACGCGATCCCATCAGCGTAATTTGAAAATTCAAATCAGTTTGTCTTTGGTCGCTGAACGTCCCACGTGAGCGATCCGGGCGATTCCAGCGACCGCCCCTTTTTAGAGCATGATGACACTGAAGGGTTTGGTCGCCCGGATCGCGAGTCCACGTAGGACTAACGTTTACCCAAATTATTTGGTCGTTAGGATCGCGTCGTCAGGATCATATCGCCCAGAACACGTCGCTTCCGTCGTTTACGTAGGACTGGGCCTGACAAACTTGCATTAGCCAAGTAAACACTAAAACTTTCTTAATTATTAATAACCAACCACCATTTGAGTCATTTAGGCTGACTACAGAAGTAGTCACGGACACTGTAGAAGGTTCCGTTTATAAAACGGAAATTCCTCTCTCTCTCAAAAATTCCTCCATATCCAGTTTGCTCTTCAGTCCAGGCGGAAGGGGTTTTGTAGTGGAAGTGTATTCGGTAAAAAAAGTCCAATGGCATGCATAGAGTCAGTAAATTACGAAGTGGGTATCAGGGATTGCAGATGAGAAAAGGGAAGTATTTTTTAAAGGGGAGATGCGGTTTCTATGATGTACATAGATGGGAAAGTTGGAATTTTAAATGATTTGATACTTCAATCGATATAATGAAACCATCATGTGTGTCTGGTTAAGGAAGGCTAGTATCTGGGCCTAAATTGGATAAGAGATGGTTAAGTGGGGTGAATACATAATCCTGATCTACCATTAACATTCCTATGAAGCCTCTAGATAATACGAGGCTGGAGATGAAGATCAAGCGCAGGACCTCTCCCCAAATCTTCAGCTACACACTTTATTTTACCGAAGGGCAACCCTATTGCCCATTGGATACCAAATTAATTCTGTAATTAAGATATTCGTTTAAGGTTCCAAATTGTATTTGGTTAGATCTCTATAAAGAGGAGGAAAATAACCCTCATTTAATTTATCACGTATAACCAAAATTCGTGTCTTAGTTATAATCCATCTTGATTCTTGAATAAGTGTTTTTAGTACTTATAAACAACGATTAACATTATGTAAATAGACAGTTCCAAAATGTTTACTCTGTTGGATTATTTCACATTCATGTTAGGATTACTCTTTCTGAAATGTATTGTTTATTCATAAACTATGGGTTATTCCTATTTTTTAACTTTATTTATAGGTTAATATGAATTCTGGTATTCATATTGTTTGTATAGTGTCTCGTCGCTGTTCACTGATCACTGACCGCGATAGTAATATTCAGGATGAGGCCAAACTGTTTGGTGTTGGTAATGCAATAAATGAATTAAATTAGCTTACAAACAAAAAATACCATGTAGTTAAATAAAAATTGTGAGACAAGACATGAGTTATGAGTAAGGCCTCTGAGTCCCCCCCAACCCGGTTATACAGAGTCGCCTCTGATTCTGTTCCAAATGTAATCTAGTTTGTTTACAAATTTTTGTTTTAGCTAGGCCTAAACAAGTCTCGAGCACATTAATTTTACCTAAGTTTCTTCCTTATCAGATATTAGTATGAGTTTCCCTATCAGTTTCTTCCGATTCCTGTTTACCTCGCCGAATTCAGCAAAACAAAACACGGCTGCAACATCGGTTATTTTAGCTATGACCAGTTATTTCTGCTCTAATGGACCCCTGCCCACACCGTAATAACATTGTCGCGGCTAAATTGAGAGTTCCAGCTGTTTCACAGAGGAAACGATAATCACAGATCGTACGAGCGTGGCGGGAGGGTCTAGACCAATGGGAAGGCAGTATTGACACCGGCTGATCTCGCGGGCTTCTGATTGGTCCTGAACTAGATCACGGCCTCACTCTCGTACGCGCAACTGCCGTGCACGGTGCAGTCGCTTCACCAACGCTTCGGAAGCTGCAGCTCTGCACCACTGCACTCGAGTACCGCTGTCAGACTGTCAAAGGTGAAATTCTACATCAGACTGGAATATCTGGACCTGAATGCATCATATAAATTTCCATACTAAATTTCAATTAATTCTACACTTAAAAACTGAAATGGGAAAGAAGCTATAAAACTTTAAAGTGTAATGATTTAAAAAAAACATTTAACTCATAGAAACACGTTGTCATATCATGGACGTTTGGACTCATTGTAGTACTATAAGAAGAATAAAATTAGTAATCCATAAAAAGGGTAAAATGATCATAATCTTTGTAAACTATAAAGTTTCAAATAGAGGAAGTGTTATTTATTTACCTTTTTTTGTAAAATATAAATATCTCTTTACATTGTGATGCACTTTGAACATAGATTATGCGTCCTCTATAGTGATTATGTTGTTAAATTTTGCCATACATACTAACAAATTAACTATTTACAGTAAGAGTACTAAACGGCATTTCAAGAAAACGCGGTCTAGTGACTAACCGACATAAAGAAGGTGTATCGTTTCCATGAACTATGACAGCGCAAACTTGGAACCTCTTCCTATATAATTTGGCACCCACGATCCTCCTTCACTCCTACGACGCGGACGCGAGCTCGGCCAGGGTCAGGCCTCGCAGCATCATGTCGACGTGGCGAAGCCCTGACCCTGAACCGTCACCTTGCCAGTGACCGCCGTCTTTTGGACATCAATCTTCGCGACATCTCCAGACTTCCCGCGTCACCTCGCGTCATAGACCACGTGACCTATTGTATTGTTCTTCTTTATGGTTGTTTGGGCTATTCAATTCAATTTCTCCTCTTTTACAGTTTCGAGTAAACCGCTTCGTAACTGTGTGTCATCATGGCCTCAATGATTCCAAAAATATCACCCCACATAGTTTCATAAACTAAAGATGGTTTATAAAATAACCATCCAAGACCATTAACGATACCATTTAAACCATTAAAGATAGTTTCATAAAATTAGAGTACAGTAATTCATTTGTAAACTTTAACGTGATATTCCCTTTCCTCCATATCAAAAATACTTGATGATTGCAATAATGCCTAAAACCGTGTCTTCACCAATCGAACATGTTCCACGAACATTTTTCGGAAAAACCTTCTCGAACATTTTAATTGTCGTGATGGGAGTAGTGACTAAAGAAAGTTCGCTGTCTCACCGAACATTTTAGTTTCAAGAAAACAATGATTTGTCTATCTGTGAGCTGTTGAAAATGATCGGAGGACATTTTTTGTGTACTGTTGGGCCATTTTTCGCATTTGGAGGAGTCGCGGTAGGCCTAATTAGAGTAAACTACTATTGAACTAATTTATCTATCTGTTTCCATTTTACTCAACATGCTTTATACCTACCAAAGAATACGTCTTACTAAGCTGGCTGTAGTCATACCTGAGTAAGTGAATACTGTACAACCTACTAACTCACAAGACCAGGGGTCGATTCTTGGTCTTGATACTCGGACCGCCACCTTGCTTCGAAAGCTGGCAAGATACGAGGTCGATGGGTCACATGAGAGGCACTAGTGCTGCTGAAAACTATCACTAGACCTTAGCCAGAAGGTTATACAAATCTTTCTTTTTACTTAACAAACTACACACGAAATAATAGATAAATCTTGTGTAAATGTTAATTATCAGATGGTTTATGAACAAATTAACCTTTCCAAAAAGTCAGGCGAAATTTTACAGATATGTGCCCAGTCTTCTATTACTGTAGAGGACTTTTCGGTAAGTCCCCTTTAATTTCAATTATAACATCACGTAAAACAGTATCGATAGAATTTACATCAGTATAGGATCTTAGTTTGATTCCCCCTCTGGAAGTTGTATTCCTAAACAATGCACGCAGTCATGTGCTTAACGAGAGCGACTATAAGATATAAGAGATTACTATCCCTTGACTTATAAACCGCTCCTAGGCACTACTAGGCTTGACGAGCCAATCGACTGGTCGATTGCCATAATCAACAGACCAAATCGCGCGCTGAGTTCGTCTACACTTCACGCCGTCAGTCACTTTATGATTGATATGATGGAACTAATAATATCATAATGCATTTCATACGCAAATGATGTTTGTCACAATAGGTGGATGCTTGTTGAGGAGTCTGTCTTGGGATTTGACCATGCCTACTGCGTGATCAACTTGATTGATGATCAACTCGTTGACGTATAGAAGCATTTCAAATACACTCTGTCAGTTAATTTGCAACTCTTAATAGTTGTCACAAGAGCTTGTAATTATATTCCCTGGTATGGAAAATGTGCATTTATTTGGGGCGATCGTATTCTCACGCGCATGAAGTCCTCCCATTCATATAAAGCTGACAGATATTAGGTCTACTATCGTAATGCATAACCCAAAACAATTAATTAATTATTCAGGTATTCGAGGTTGGCACTTGAACTAAGTGCCAAAATGTGACCAAGGCGTTGAATGGCGTCCATCCAACATCAATTTTAGACGCACTTTTATTTTTGAACTTCACGATTTAAAAACTACTGTAGATTATTTCGGACTTTGCAAAAAATCTATTTTTAGTACTTATTACTCAAAATTAAAACAATATTACAATCGTTATTAAAAAATTAGCTTATTACGAATACTCATCACAAACATATTAAACATTCCAAAAGTTCAGAATGTACCTTCTGAACTCAAATTTACTAAATTTATAGTTTTTGTTTTATTCACTATAAGTTACCGTATACAGAAACATAATATTGAGTTTAATATCATCAACAAAAATGAAAAGCTTGAAAGCTACTTAGAAATTATGTTTTCTTTCGTACTACTTATAACTAAAAAAGGAGGCCTTTCAAAGACACGAAAAAACACGTTTCCCAAATGAAAATTCTTCAGTGAATGATCTAATAACAAAAATTAATTAGTTTAAATTCAGATGCATGGAGTCCAAAGAATACAATATAATTTTTTTCTTCATCATGGTAAATTCTGCTCGATCGACAGAGCTACTAGCAACAATTTTTCGTTGCATAATATGATATTGTTTTTTTATTCGGTTTTGCCAATGGCAGGCTTCAGCTTAAGCTATGCAGCCTCGAAGTACACTATAATGGAATTCCCATCTAAATTTTGTGGCCATCCCGGGGATCGAACCGGTGACCTCTTGCACCGAAGTCCAAAACGCTAGCCGTTAGGCTAGCAGATGCCCCTTATGCTATTGTTTCACATGAAATAATACGGGTAACCAAGGAGACATGATGACATCATAATCAACCAGCGTACGAGACGAAGCCGTACACACGACATGTCCGGGTTAAATCCGTGCTACACACGCACGCGCCGCCGGCGAAGAGCAACGTCCTACCACTTGTTATCACACCTGCCACTCCGACCTTTGACCTCACTGATAACAGCAAGCCACTCACATCCACCCACAATCAGACGATTTCGCCCATCTGGACCTGGGGTCACCACTCCGGCGATTCATTGTATCCAATTGTGGCTGGTTCCAAATTAATTGTCTGTACCGGTGCTTGACCTCGCTCTCGTGCAGTTCTCTAATGACCTTTGTATTCAGTCCAGAGCGAATGAGAGTTGTGCAGATTTTATATTGTGGATATTGAACTATAGTAACGCGAACCATGTACAACTCTATGCAAAAAATATTTTTGATTATTCAATTCAATGTTATCAATCCATCGTGTGTGTAAACATATGTTGGCTACACTTTGCTAAAAGGACAGATAATGGGTTTCTTGGAATCGGATTAAAGTTCTCACCAAAATTAAGGCTCTCGCCTAGGAGAACTCGGATATGACTTACCTGACCTCCGCAAAATGACCTATACAGTATTTATACTATCAATAACTAATCTAACTTACCTCTACAAAGCCCTGTATGTCGGGAATATCACGTATATCATGATGCAAGGCAACGTGTATAGGTAGCCGACAAACAGCGCTCTGCAGAGTTCAAAAGTTAGTTAGGTTGGATATTGATAGTATATAATAATATTTACATACATAGGGACATTTTAGGGTAATCAATGTTAGTGGTAGGTGGTAAAAGCAGTTTAGAAATGTTGAAAAGTTTAGAAAACGCTGAAATGCTGTTTTCGAGTGTTTCGCAAAATGACGTATATTTTACCTATAGGTCATTTTTTGTGGAGGTGAGGTATGTCATATTCGAGTTCTTCTAGGCGAGAGCCGTAATTTTTCACCAAGAAACACTGCATTTGTAGAAGTCTTCTTTCGGAAGTGCAGCTCATAGTTTTTAATAATTAATTTTATAACTTTGCGTCATGAATGTATCAAACAAGTTTTATCACACGTCTGTTTCCCAATCCTGGTGAACGATGCGTAATTGTTTTCTCGTTCCAGTCTTAGTTTGATAGTTGAGGATTAGAATAAAGGTTATTGGATTTTACGGAGAAGCACGGCCCTGTTATTTACCCAATGATGACATCTGGAAACTATACCAATGACATAAGCAGGATTGGAAAACAGTTGACTTGTAATAATAGGCTAGCTAGATGCTCTAATCCATCGTGTGTGATGTGAAATTCAAATATGGGTATTTTTAACAACCAATTTCTTTACTTCGCAACATAAATGTATCAAGTTAGTTGACTTATGATAAAACTTGAAAGTCAACTAACTTGATACATTCATGTTGCGAAGTAAAAATTGGTTGTTAAAAATACCCATATTTCAATTTCACATCAAAGACAATGGATTAGAGCATCTAGCTAGCCTAATTGTTAGCGTCTTGATCTTCGGTTCAAGGGGTCACGGGTTCAAATCCTGAGTTGTCTCACAATCATTCTAGTGTTTTGGATCACTTTCTCATATAAGTGTTTGTGTCTCATCTCTGAAAACTTTCTGCGCGTTGAATGAACAAAAAATGTTTGAAAGAACAAACATATATATGACTGTAAGGTGACCATTTATGATCACCTTACATTCATTTTATACCATAATATATTTATGGTCTAAAATGGTAGTCTATACCCACCAAATTCTTTTGGTTTAACTTAGACTATGTAGAGCCTCTAGGGTTGAGGAAGTCTTTGGGTGTAAGTCTCAGCAGTTGTAAGCTCGCCTGTCAGAATTGAAGAACCAAATGAAAGGAAATCAACCAGATTGGATATTCAACGACGTCATTACTATTGTAGGTCGTTATGCCTTCGTCTACATGGCTAAATAGCATCCTAGGTTGTGACGTAGACAAAGAATTATCTAGAGAGAAGTGAAATTGGAGATGGAGGAATAACGGCGGAGTCGGGGAATCCCCGGACTGTGGTTTGGTGTCGCGGGTCCTGGCGAGGTCGAGTGGGAGAGGCACGGACCACGGAGACCAAAACTGGCGATACTGTGACTCGTATAGGCCTACTTAATGTATGAGCTTTCAGTAGAGGCTCACACGAATATTGTAAATTTTTTTAGTTGAGGTTTTAACTTAAAAGTTAATATGGTTTTCTAAGGAAACAGCTAATTTAAGAACGAAAATATTTTAATTTAAATTTACTATTTTAATCAACACTTTTATTTAGTTTTGATTGATTTTAACAAAATATTTTTTGTAATTATGAGATTTTATTTGATTATCAGGTATAATTACGATGTAATTTTGTGTTTCTGACATCTTCGCCATCTCCGATTTTGGATTTCTGCACCTTCGCCATCCCTAATTTTGGTTTTCAGCCACTTCGCCATCTCCGATTTTGGTTTTCTGCACCTTCGCCATCTCCGATTTTGGTTTTCTGCCACTTCGCGATCACTAATTTTGGTTTTCTGTTTCTTCGCCATCTCCGATTTTGGTTTTCTGCACCTTCTCCATCTCTAGTTTTGGTTTTATGCCACTTCGCCATCTCCGATTTTGGTTTTCTGCACCTTCTCCATCTCTAGTTTTGGTTTTATGCCACTTCGCCATCTCCGATTTTGGTTTTCTGCACCTTCTCCATCTCTAGTTTTGGTTTTATGCCACTTCGCCATCTCCGATTTTGGTTTTCTGCACCTTCTCCATCTCTAGTTTTGGTTTTATACCATCTTCGCCATCCCCAATCCTGGTTTTCTGCCATCTCTGATTTTAAATCCCGTAAGGCCAATGTTGAATAGTTTGAAACATGCCTTTGTTTTACACATACATTTTAAAATTAATAGACTTACACACTGGCATATTATTACCGGATAGACAAATTAAGTTTATTAAAAATCTTAATATATTAATCATAAATATGTTTAATAAAGATCTATTTTATTGATAATACAAAGCTTATTAATTACAGAACTATGATACATACTATATTAACAGCTCGTATATTATTGTAACACTAGTTTTTATTTATAGTTTATTAGCTATTCACAAAAAATGTATAAATTTTATTTACATAGACCGCTAGACATTACGACCCATATAAAAAACCTCTAGGCACTAGAGGTTTTTTCCTCTATTTCCTAAAAAACAACAACAAAATAGTAATTGTTTGGATTTAACATAGTCAATAGTGCGGGGGGTAAAGCGACGTAGAGTCATGATTAAAAATATTAAATAGTGTGTTTTTTGAGCTGAATCCAACGGTATAAAGTAAATTTAGATTTTTTTCCAAAATTATACATAAATAAAGTGAAAACCCCATTTTTGGGTACAACCCCCCCCCTCATAGTGTAGTTAATGTAGTCCGATTGCGTTGCCCAACGAACTCGTCCAAGATATTACAGAAAGGAACAACTTGTACACTTGCACTTGAACACAAAATTGTTTAGTAATCAGACAATAATTGCGGTCATTATCGTGTCTACACATATATTACAATAAATATTATATAAAATTTTGAATGATCCCCAAAAACGTGTTCAGAGGGTTGAGTTATGAACTTCTATCATGGTCCCGGGCTTAACTGTCACCATGCGGATAATGTAAACATCTCACTACTCCACGGAAAATTCTCTTAAAATCGTTGGGTTTTATTCCAAAACTCCTTTTACTTGGTGTCTGAAGCTATCTGAATTTCAAATTGTTTATTTTCTCAGTGGATACATGAAAACCATTTTTTCAATCAGCTTAATAAAATATTACTGAAACATTCCAAATAAGTTTACATAAATTTTAATCACTGAGATCGCTGATATAAACATATTAGGTTTTAAAACTAATGTCATGTACTGTATTTAAACTTGAAAAATCTTGTTTGAATAGAGGCATATTTTACAGTTTTTAACATTGCTTTTACGAGACTATCCAAGATGATGGTGCTTCCGTCTCTGTATGTATTCCAACATGTATTCCAAAACCAAATTTAACATTTTTTTAAAAGATTTAAAGAGGAAATGAGAGATGGTATGTGGCTGTGTTTTAGAAAAATGTTTGTATTTACTTCCCTGTGGGAAATAGGTTGTATCATTGATATGTCTAAAGGGAAGGTTTTCAGTTCATCTAAACAGCTGTTCTTATAACCAAACTATGACGTCACCAGCCATACGACATCACTAGCCAAATGACGTCACTATTACAAATTTAGGTCACGCAAATTTTCAAACACCCACCCCCTCCCAGAGCTAAGACAAAGTAAAAAGAGCCATGTCAAAAGTAAAAGGAGGATTGATTTCTTTATTTCTATGGATATTTTCTGAAATATCAATAAACAAATTCTATATTTGTACCGTTGCATTGTGTAAAACTGATATAAATTAATAAATGCACAGATATGTGGTATATTTTGTAAAATTCTAAGAAACTTAGTTTCATTTATCCTATGCTACTACAATTCTCAAGAACGTTATCAGCGGAATTTTACCAGGTGTTTATTCGGCAGATACCGCAATGATTAAATTCTTTGCTGTTGATTTATTGGTCGATGATTGTTCTTTGTATTGAATTCACTCGTAGTTAGCTTCGGTTCTAAAATTAACACATTCGGCAAAGTCGGGTTTTCTAGCGATTATCATACATTTTTGTGGAACATCTGTGGTAACAGGTGCTTAGGCCCATGACGTGCACGCTCATTAGGATCATACGATGTTTATGTAATTTGTCAAAATTAAAACGCAGATATGTATCAATTTTACACAGTTGTTATTTGTTGAATATCTTAAATTATACTCTAAAATATAATATACATAATATAAATAAAATATATTATACTTTAAAATATACTGTCCAGGCAAAAATCTCTTCCTGTCCAAGAATCAATGGTTTGTTTTTGAAATACGGGGTATTTTACTACGAGAAATTGATTGAAGTAGGTTTCAAGGCTGGGAACAATCCGGGTTTCGTACTACAGCCCTGCAAAGTCATTGAAAGTGCACATATGATTTTTAAGGACCTAGTTGTAGCTCCATTTTTAAACAATATGTATTTCATTCCCTGTGGGATATAAGTTAGATCATGAATATGTCTAAAGGGAATGTTTTCAGTTCATCTCACAGCTGTTCTAATGTTTCAAAATTTCGTCGTTCAAATTGTTAACACCCCCGCAGAGCTAAGACATATACATGGTCAAAACAGTTGATTCAGGTTGTTTTTATTCTTCAATGTAAACTTCGTATTTTTAGGATAGTTTAAAAGAAATGTTTAACGAATAGTTAGGCCTATATTGTATTTAGTTTGGTTTAATTTTACTGAAACCATATATACAGAGTTTTAATTGAGTATATAATAAAAATGCGTTTACATTTACCTAGTTAACTTATCTAATTCAACTTTTATTCCATTCAATTTTTAAGCTCGGTCTCCCGGTACTTATACTCTAAAACAAGCAATGCCGGGCAAATTATTTTTCTTGACCAAGGATTTATGATTTTTTTGTAATATAGGGTATTTGTAGACGAGAAATCGATGGGAGCAGGTCCCAAGAGAGAAATCCAGTTTTCGTCCTACAGCCCTTCAAAATGTCCATTATCGCGTATGAACCTTTTTTGAAGCTGAAGTTAAAAAAGCTGACTCGGGTTGTTCTTATTTTTATAGTTATATTCGAAAACAATAACTTTTTAGTTAGTTTTGAAAGGAAAATTTTTAAGGATCGTTATATTTATTTTAGTTTAATTTTACAGAAAACTTTTTGAAGAATAGTTACATTTAGTTGAATTTAGTTTTTTCTAATGCTTTTATTGCTACAAATGTGTTTTACAAATGCATTATTCAAGAATTTTTAGGAATGATAATGAAACTAAAACGGCCTGACAGTGGGTTTATCGTGAACGAATCTAACTAACGCCCGTCAAGAAGATGAAACTGAGTTTTAAACAATAAATCTGTCATACAAAAATCCATTGACATGGAAGTTAACATGCAAAAAGATCTTTTTGATAAATATATGTTTTAAAGGTATATTAAAATGCTTATTTAAACCATATAAATGGTGTTCACATTGAGTACCGGTACATAATAAATGTCTTTTAATTTAGCTAATCAATTGATCTAATACAAGTTTTATTCTATACAAACGTTGCTCAGTCTCCAGGTACTTCAGGTTTGAATTAATCAAATACTTGTGAAAACACGCTAAAACCATGTTTTTTCATAACCCTCGAGAATATTGTATTTTTGTTCAGAGAATGTTAGTCCCCTAAACCATATAACCCCTCGTAACTCCTAGCATTTATATAGACATTTTTGGTCAAAGAATACTAAATTTCATTATAATTTAAAATTTCATAGAGACAACTAAGCACAAGGTGTTAACAAAATGTTTTACTAAGAAATTTGTATTAGTTAAACGTTTCCTCAAAGTCTAAACATGTGATACATCTTCTAAGTCTCCTGATTCGAATTTGAATCTTCAGATTTCGCCGCTCTCATCTCAACCAAACCGTGCACACAAATACTGTAGAGATGATTGCATTGATTTTCCTGCCGATTAAAAAAAATATATATATTGAGTAACTCTCTGATACTTGTACACTTAAATTAACTTTAAAGTTAGACCTATGGGTTTTCCAGTCACTTTTTTCGTCTCTTATAGTTATAAAACCTAGTTAATTTACTGCAGCTGATTTTCAATCCACCGATCACCGAGTACATATGACAATGGTAAGAATTTATAGGAAGTGGATAAAATAAAGCACAGGAAACATTGTAGTGATCACTTCATAGGAGAGAGTCCTTCATGACAGGAATCGTACACTGTAAACAACATTGAACTTTGATTACGCGTTTGCTTGTAACGGAACAACCACTTTGTTTATACATTGATAATTATTATACTTTGTCGTTGAAAGCTGAAACAATGCAATTCCACGAAGTTGTTCGGTTTATTCCAGACAATCACAATGCCGCTGCGAACGTTGCCGGCAAACCGGATCCTCGACAAAGCAATGCCAAGAATTCCGTCCAGCTGGCTCGTGGTTATCCTTACCTTACTGAACCCAGCTCGCGGTCTGGTGCAGATCCAGTCAAGGCTGAGCACTCAGCACTCAGCGCTCAGCACGGAGGCTCCCGCGTAGCAGGTGTGGTTGTCTTACGTAACAAGACAGAGTCGCGCTCTACTGTGTACCAAGGAAACAATCAGCTGATGAGGACTAATTTCTGGGAAATATTTACTTTCTTTAATTTTTTGGTGTTAGATTTTGTTTTGGCACGGATATGTCTTAGCTCTGGAAGGTTGTTGCCGAATTTTGCGACCAAACTTTGAAACAGTGACGTCTAATGGTTAGTGACGCCATAGTTTGGTTATAAGAATAGCTGTTAATATGAACTGAAAACATCCCCTTTAAACATATCTATGATAGAAACGGCTTATAGTATGAGATAAAAGGATTTATCATTCTAGTAGTTTGGTGTATTGTTTATTACTGATCGAGACTGATCGCTTTGTACACAGGTGGTCTCAACAAAGGTTTGTTCTGTGTTGTGACTCAATTCTGAATCAATACAATCGTGTGCTATGTATTGAGTATTGCATTTGCTCTGTACTGTGATTTCGGCAGGAGCAGTTCAATATTGAACATATAAATTTGAACGTCAATATTTGAACGCATACGAACAAAACAATAAATATTTTGGCGCTGAAGCTCCAAGCATTTTTTCATGTTTTTAACTTTATTGTCTACAATGATACCTGCTCGGGTGGGTTAAGTATGAATGAGAAATGAGTGTAAGATAATTTGGCGCGATCTTTTGGTCTTGTTACTGACTAAAGCTCACATGTTATTTATACAGAACTCTTAACTAATATTCAACACCCAATTGCACCTGCAGTTTAATGTTGGATCCGAACCACAATATTGTTGTTGACTTACGAACAGGTCTGCGAGAGTTAAGATGCTGGTCTTTGTGGAAGAACGTAGTAATAAATAGAAGACGTTAATCCACAGGGAATAAGTATCGCCTACACTGACCACCGCCCATCACCATAACATTCATGTCTTCCATCTAGCTGGATTACAGGAAAACGCTGCTGTTCATCTCTTTATTTTAATGTTGACTTTTTTATTGTTCGACAGCAATAACTCGATCAGCGTATTTTTTTGTAATAAGTTTTACGAGTTCCAGCTGTAGGTTGTGACAGGTTGTAGAGCACACCCTTACCTTACCACATTCAACTAAACCGGTCCACCCAAGCAGTCAAGGCTGTCTCAAGGAAAATACCGCACAGCAAGTGCCTTTTTATAATCATATTAATATCAGCCGTGTTTTGCGACGGTTCACGGACAACCACGGTTCAAACCCTTTGTTACACAACACGACCAAACACGTGTCGTCGAAACTTGTTATCCTTAAACAACCATCTTCCGTTCCAACCTTGAAGGTTGCTTTGTCTCCTGCGAACTTAATTAGATAACTGGACATATTCCACACGTGACTAGCCGCTGAGTGTGTTGGGTTGGCTTGGTTACACAATCTTGTGAGGAATGGTATAAAAAAATATTAATTGATACGAGAACGCCGGAAGGTCATGTTGAAGGTGGTTACCTAATTCATTTACGTGGTGGAACGTTTCATTATAACTAAAAGGGAAAATACAACATTTTATTATGTAAAATATAAATGGGATTTATTCAACTTAGTAACCCATAACAGTTTGTTAAAAATTAACGCCTATAATTTTTGCAAAAGTTTTTTTTTCAAAAAATTTTCAAAAAGTTTAAAATTTGGTGGCATAAACCATGTTTTTGGAAATGAAATATTTTTCTTTAGTTTAACTGCAGTTCCATTTATAAATTTTAATTACTTTGTAACGACATAGTAATGTTTTTTTATTCAAATAATGTTTTTCCTAGTAGGGGTTATTAGGATCGAATTAGAGTGTAGGTGTATAATAAGCAATAGTTTAAATTTATAATTTATTAAAAATATTTTAAATCTGCAGGAGATAGCAAGTTTATATAGTAAACTTGAACAGGAAGTTACGCGTGTACTTAAAAGCTACAAATGTTTTATGCAAAAAACTTTAGTATAGTATGAGTATATTTTAGTTAGTGATTTTCATGTTTTGCATCCAGCACCTGTTATTTAAATTGTTGTCATGAACATTCTTCATCACGATTAGTAAAACAAAGTTTCACGACGTTTCGAGGTTTGGAATCTGGTCCCGTTCTCAGGTGAGTTGGAACACAGAAATCCATCCTCATTCCTACCGGTATGAAATTTAAATCTCCTTCAGTAGCTTAAAACCCAATAAAATAATCTCGGTTGATTCAAAATCATTCTTAGTTGGAAGAATGAACTATTACTGTACAGAGAACAAAAACCTACAACTAGTATTGAAAACAAGATAACGGAAATGGCTAACTTAAGAGAATCTGATTTCAGAGCTTACTGACCATCCAAATTAGTTTTGAAAGAGTATTGGAAAATACTAGCAACAAACAAAAGTCAAAATTTGAAAGGGTGAAACCTAACAAAATGTTGAAAGCTCCTCAAAATTTAAATCAAGCTATTGGTGCTCGTTATCTTGCTGTGAATTTTTCTTCATGAAACGTAAACATTAGTGACATTGCTGTTTCGTTTAAAAGTCTACATTTTTCTGTTGTGTCTAAATCAGGGAAGGCGCTGGATTTCGTTATTGGGATTGAGTCCACTGTGGCTAAAAAAGTTCAAAAAGTTCAATAGTTCCAGCTCACTTGATTTAGTTACAAGGTCACTGGTTTAGTTACACATTCTATTCCTGTTTTCAAATAAAAATAAACCTATCAGTCATGCACAATGCAGATGTGTTTATTTTATTTGACAATAGGAATAGAATATCTATAGCTAAAAACCTTTAATTTAAATGTAAATTATTGGGTTAAACACTTTAAAACGGAGGGAGTTTCTGAATCTCTAGATACGCTGTGTTGTTAAAAAAACAGTCGCATTGGAAAAGTCCAATAAGATAATACTGTATTAGTAATTATGAATTTCAAAGAAGAAACTAAGTACTGTCGAGACTGTCATAAACAGCAAGACATCCATTAGGATACAAAGCCCCAGGACCTCTACTACTTGGCTACGGAGGCTTGTTTACCACTGCATCTCGCAGTCGCCGGCTTTATGAAGCTTGCAGCGGAAATGACTCGTTAAACTAACTTTGATTGATAACAGTTGTGTAACTTATTAAAGAATAAAGACTTGAGATTTATGTAAACAACGTACGATATTATGAAGCTGATGATAAATTAAAACAATTTACTCCTATTCAGTGACTTCTACTTGTTTATATGGTATTAATTTTTAAAATAGAATGTATGTTAGATTTTCCTTCTATTATTAATTTTTTATTGCTTTTTAAAAGTAAAACAAATACATAAGCATTTACAGAATGATTTTAAAGTGTACTAGTGCCCTTAATTTATTATTAGTCTAGTCTAATCTGTGAAAGAATAATATGACGTGTAATGTATCGTGTGTCCCATGAAGAGGTCGCTATTTTAATTAATATACCAGACGTATGGATAACGCTACAAAATTAAAACTATATACAAAATCAAAATACATAAGTTAATAAAGTACAGTACTTCAAAGTTTTATTTGATTATAATAAATCAAAACAAAATTGCGGCATAACAGAATAAGCTAATAAAATAAAGAATAAAGAATAGCAACAGCTGGTTTTGACATTCCAAGTCAATCAGCTGATTTAGTCAACTCGCAACAATGAAACAATTCAGGAATGAACATTCACATTCCCTGTTGAGCTGTGTTGCATCGTGTTGTGTTTTGTCTTTTGTAATAATCCATTTTCAATCGAGCAAATAGTGAAATGTTGTTCCTAGGCTATTGTTTTTGAAAACGAACATGACAACAAGGTGTTTCGGCAAATGTACCCAGGTGTAGATCCACCTTTAAAAGTAAATAATTAGCGAATTTCCAATGGAAAAGTGAGCTATTCACATGATCACAGTTAAGCCCGGGACCATGATAGGAAGTTCATAACTCAACTCCCTGAACACGTTTTGGGGGGGGGGTCATGCAAAATTATATGTACGGTATATAATTTGTTCCTTTCTGTATATTTGGACGTTCGTTTGGCAACGCAATTGAACTACATTTTTATTTTTTTTTATAACTACACTTTCGGGTGGGGAGGTTGTACCCCAAAATTGATTTTTTGTATAACTAGCTGACCCGGCGAATTTCGTACCGCCTAACAGTAATGCATGTATCGTTAACTTTTAGATTAACTTAATTGGATTTTATTTATTTAATAAATTTAATTTCATTATGCTAACGAAGTCCGGTCATACCACCTTGGTGCTGTTCTCATGCGATTCCTCCTTCTTCTTCAGAGGATTGATTCGCAATGTTCCGATGTCGAACATAGCATTACGGGTATGTCGTGAAAGATTAGATCTTATGGATTGCGGTATTGTGTATAACTCTCGCTTAATCCAACATTCATTAATTACGTTTATTTACAATTACGTTCAATGATAACATTCATTCTAAAACTCACACAAAACAAAAAACTTATAACTACCACGGAAAAAACTAATCAACCAGTAATCTATGAATGCTTTTTTCAAAACAATCACAAACATTCGCTGGAAATGGCGCACAATGACGTTAGCTGTCGACTGGTGAAAATAAAACACAAAATAAGCTGTTAATAAAATATTCATGTTATTGATGTCAGCATATGATCAAAATGCATCACGTCTTTTCCTCATTAGCTTAATATATACAAATTTACAGGCCAGCGGGGCTTAGCCCTAAGGTTAAATACAAAACTGAATATGCCTGCAGCCTGCTCGGCGCAGAGACGAATCTAAAAAATTAAAGATCATTATAATCGATTCAGCCGTTCTCGAGTTATAAATGGTGTAACTAACACGACTTTATTTTATTCTGTTAGATTCTTGAAAATAATTTAATATTCAGTCTACCTGAATGTTGACTCCAGGTCCTCTAGGTCATGTTTTTGGTTACAGAGATATTCAAAATAATAATCACAGTACGCCGCTAACGTTAATTTTATTAAGAATAGGTAAATCTCATTAACTCTCTTATTTACTGAAATATTTTTCCAAAATTTGGTATGCATGTCCTTCTAGTCAATTTTTATCAATACATCCGTAATAACCCCAAATGAAATGTGTCTTATGACAGCATACGTACGAACTCATTGCCGATGTAATTCTTATCGAGAGTAGATAGATTGGTATAACTCGAATAGTTAATGACATAATTTGATACAATTTGGTATGTGATTTTACTTAGTTACAGCTATAATAACATTAGTAACAGCTATAATATAAACATATTACAATGTAAAACAAGCCCTATTGCAGCAAAGCTGCATACTAAGTACTACTGGATTACTATGAGGAGGATAACATAAGTTCTATGAATTACATGCTGCGTGCAATCTCGTTATTGAACTAATGAGGTTGATTAAGGGAGGTCGATACTTGCCCTAAAAAATACTTATGCTTATTTTTTCGTTGCTACCAATGTATAGGAACTGATGGACAACAATTAAATAATAACAATAAAGAGTTACGAATTAAATAAATTTCTTTTATGGTTTATCACTTTTAGATATCTTTAATTTTGAATAATAAGAAGCACTGTTGATTGTTAAGTTATAGTTTTCACATTAGTAAAAAGGTCGAGCTTATAGTCTAAAGCTACAGGTTACACGCAATAATAAACACGCGTGACATCCAAAATACTGGAGTACCTTTGAGCTGAAAACAGTTTGACCAAGTGACCAAAATTTCAACCATTAAATAAATACTTTCAAGAAATATTAGGCGTAAGTCGTATTTTCAAAGGATTCTTGTCACTGTAAGATTATAATAATACATTAATGTAGTTCAAAGAACTGACAATTTGCACATAATGGTTCTACCTGGCAAAAGATTACACGTTTTTCAACACAATTAGTCAAACCTGTTACCGGCACTTTGTATCCTTGTTCTTCAGGTGACTTTGTACATTTACCGCTTCCAAGGCTCAGCAGGAGTCAAGCCCCCAGGAGAGACATGGAGGAACCAAGGTGATGCAGGAGCCCTTCACACTGTATGCCTACAGTGTGGCCAAAGGGCTAACCAGTTACATGACAGCTACTTTTCAATGTAACCAATTTCTTTTTCTAAACTGGAAAAAACCATACAGGCAGGTAATTAGGTACAACTGATACCTATTTAAGGTATGATTAGTATTTGAGTACTTAAGGTACCAGCTACTTGGAGGTCACGAATTATGGATAGTTATGATTGATGTTATGTCGGTGGATGTAATTTTCCCTCCCGTGGATTAACGTCCGCACTATGGAATACTACTTTCATCCGCAAAACTCATCCTCATAATAAGACCAGTTCGTAGTTCAGAGACGAAATTGTGGTTCAGATCCCATGTTTAACTGTAGGTCCCTTAGACACCATAGGGAAGGCAGTTGGGGTATTAATTAACAGCCCTGTCTAAAATACAGTAGTCATGGGGGTCTAAATGCCATATGTTAGGGTACCATGTAATATACATGTAATTGCAAAAGATGCAGGGGCCTATACCGCAAAAAACTTATAAGGTTGCATGTATAAGGCATTTTAAGCCTTCATGGAATAATTTCCAGTATTACCTTTATTGGAAAAGGTAATACTGTAATAACATGCAACCTTATAAGTTTTTTGCGGTATAGGCCCCTGCATCTTTTGCAATTACATGTATATTATATGGTACCCTAACATATTAAAATTCATGTTTATTTTATGCTACGAAATTTAATACAGTAAATAGCCTTGAAATTTTAATTACAGTTGGGAATTTTTCCCTCCCAGGGAAATTCTCCCTCGCCGAGGTATGACCTTGACCATGGGATCCCCGGCTTTGTTTGACGTCAAGGCTCAGGAAAGTTCCAGGTCTCCAGAGTGGTCCGATAGCCTTGAGTGGGGGGATACAAAAAATGTTTCCATATAATTTATAGCTATATTTATCTTGCTGATATGTTATCTAATAATCACAGATAATAATTGTAAAAATGTTTTAGAGTATCGGACGTACAGAGATAGGCCTACTGTGATGTATTTATTAGTTTAAATTTTACACTTAATAAATAAATATCATTTAGAAGATTTTTTTAGAAATGGCCAGATGCGAGATAATATGGGAATGCATAGATTTCCCAGCATAAAGAGCATTTCAATGTCCGCGCAGGAGTTTTGCCGACATATTTTTTATGTAGTTTGAAAAATTCAAATTCAACTTGTTTCCAATAAAAAACATTAAATAGGTTTCTAATAAATGAAAATTTGTGTTTTGGTAGACCATAGGGTTAATACCTCTTCATCGAGGAATTGAACTGATATAACATATAACCAGAGTATAATACAATAACTTAAATAATTATTTTAACAATGAGATATAGTATAAATTAAACTCAATTTTTGAAAAGGCTGTGATAATATTTTACTTCATCTCACAAAACTACCTATCATGTTCCAATCAAATTTTGTAAGTTACAAGAACCTTATTCATTTTAGGTCCCAAAACAACAACAATTCTAAATTTTTGGGAGGAAAATTCCAGGTGTTTTCGAGAGAGACCCTTCTTTATTCCAGATGCCAAGGTGGGAGATCCTACAGTACTGTAATGCAGTACCAGATGGATAATGTACGACAGTTGTCAATTAACCCTACAAATTGTTGCTCATATCAATAGTTTTAGTAAGCTACTCACTTTGTGGAACAGATTTTACATACATAAATTTAAAAATCATAATTTAAGAGACTGCATCAGTGGTAGCCTTCTTGGATTTTATTCCCATAAGAGCAATGTTAAATTCTGGCGGGACATACCTTCACTTTGGCGTCTGTAGTGGCGTTAATTAAGGTATCGATGTAAAACTTTGGAAGTACATTGATGAGATGTGGCTCATGGGCATGATCTTTTTATATGTTCAAAGATTTACCTTGATATAAAACCAAATACCCCCGTCGCAGCAGACCTGCGTACTCAGCGAATTTCCAAATCAATAATATAATAATAATATTTGACAATTTTTATAAAAATCTGTCAATAAACGTGAGAATTATTTGCCTATTCTCCATAAGATTAACATGGGAAAGAGTGTGCAGGTTCGCTGCTGTGAGGAACACTGAAAGTAGGCATTTCTACCATAAACAATTTTTATTTTTAACATTTATACCAACTTTCATCAACATCTGTCCATAAATAAAGGACTTTGCCTATTCCCTATATGATTAACATGGAAAAAGAGTATGCAGGTTTGCTGCCATGATAAACACATAAACTATGATTTTTAAGCATAAATGAATAGATCTCAATCAAATGAAGCTAAATATCAAGTTTTATCCAAAAATATTGATTAGTATGGGAAATATTAGTTTTTCCCTATCCTCCATAAGATTAACATTGGAGCCCCACAATACAACGTACTGTGTTTAGATTTTTTAATATCTCGGTAACCGTTGTAGATAGAAAAAAACTTTAAGGAACTTAATTGTGTAGTTTTTTAAGCTGATTCCAATGGTGAAATATAAAATTAGAAACTTTTAAAAATTACATGTGAAAAACGCAAAAAACCCCATTTTGGGGTACAAAACCCCCCCAAACTACCCGTTCCCATTGACCGATATGTCTGGTTTACGAACTCGTCCGAGCATTTGTAGGAATACACGTCTCTACCAAATTTGGTCTCGATCGGACCATTTTTACGAGAGTTATCGTGTTCACAGACACACACACACACACACACACACACACACATATATATATATATATATATATATATATATATATATATATATATATATATATATATATATATATATATATATATATATAAATTTTAACGACTATTGTTTTTGGTCTCTAGGCACCTAAAGAAGAAAAAATAACATGGTCCCCGGCTTAAGTCTTACCATGAGACCTACGGTAATAGCTTCTTCCCTATGGGAAATTCGCTAAAATCCAGGAATATTTTACAAAATAAATCATTATTATTTTTTTATTGAGAGCGAAAATAAAAATATGTGTAAGATTGTGCCCTGGAGGACTGTAATACCTTTAATTTGACACCTCTTAATCCGTTAATTTATGACAATAGGTCAAGGAGATATAGGCACCAGAATTTAACATTGCTCTTACGGAACTAAAATTCAAGATGGCTACCACTGATGCAGACTCTTAAGGCTTCTTCTTAGGTGACAGTTAAATTTTTTTAATTATTTCCGCATATCTTTCGGGTTTTGAGGTCGAAAAATGTTTAAATCGCCAAAGTAAACAAAGCGTGCCAATGAAAATCTTAAAGTGAAACTTAATATTGATGAAAGATTGAGTCGGACAATGACCGGACGCGGTGTCGGGACCTGCATCTGCACACAGTGTGTGTCGGGCCGGGGTCAGGTCGGGAATGTGTCCTACAACTTTGGTTCCCTAATGTCACACGGGCGTCACGGGTGAACTCACGGGTGAGCAGGGAAACTGGACGTAACTGTTTACCTTGGATTTGTAAAATAGCTACAAAAACAAATGGTCTCAGTTAACTGACGCAATATAGTCACCACGTGAATCCCCAAACTTAATTTTTAGTTTTTTATTTCATTATATCGCGTTTATCTATAAAGATCATCCTCATAATTAGACCAGTTCGTAATTCAGAGGCAGTGGTTCGGACTCCACATTAAACTGTAGGCCCCTTTAGATATACCATTGACTGTTGGGCTATTAATTAACAGTTCCGTTTAAGGAACATGCCAGCCTTAGTCAGTAACAAGATTACAAGATCGCGCCACAATCATCCTACAATCATTTCTCATTCAAACTTGGCTTAAAATACCTATCTGGGTAGGTCACCACTTCAGTTAAAAGTAAGTAAGCTATATACGAAATTCCAAAATTCCGTTGCATAATTATGCGAGATATCGAATTTAACTTATTCTCCATAAGACTACCATTGGACAACGTACTGCGTTTACCACTATAAAAAAAAGAAAATGCAATTAGATGAAAATTACAATTTCATAAAAACTAATAATCATAATGGAATATGAAAGAGCTGATCTATTTAATTTTGCAAGCTCTTTTCATTGCTGGCCACCATATTGATGTGAAACATTATATTATATGAAGAAACGAAAAAATCAAATTTTGAACTTTTGAGGCCCTATAAAAGTTTAACCGCGATGTTTTGAGAAATTAGGGTGTTGTCATTTTGTTAAGGACTAAAAATCATACAATTGTCACCAAAATTGTTAAAACCGCTGGAGGAATTTTCATTTTACGTATTTGGGGGGGGGTTAAGGGTAAAATTCCCTTAAAAATAAAAAAATAAAAAACAAATATTTTGATGTACAAAGGATTGTTACGTACGTACCGAATTTCATGAAAATCGGACCAATAGTCTCTCATCTCTAGACTTCAGTTTTCCTCACAACACCAAACCTGCATATTCTTTCCATGTTAATTTTATGGAGAATAGGCAAATAATTCTCATATTTATTTATCAACAGATATTGATAAAAATTGCCATATATATTATTATTATATTGTTAATTTGGAAATACGCTGAGTACGCAGGTCTGCAGCGACGGGGGTATTTAAATTCCTTTTCAATAAAAGGAGTTTACATTACATGTATGCTAAGATCAGCACACCCAATCACTGGAAGTGGCTGTATCTGCTGTATGTAGATTACAATTAAGTTGATTGGATTGTAGATGTAAATACTGTTGCGTCTAAGATCACGCCACCACTAGATAATAAAACGTTGCTTGTTTTTTTTTAAACACTGTGACGTTAATTGATAAAGTATGGCAAACTAATCCTTGCGTCACACCGCTGAAGGTCGACGAAACATCGGCGGGTGTTGAGTGATGGGTTGCAACAGTTTTCCAGAATGCGGGTGTTGTCAGAGGTACAAACACGTGCAATAACAAGTTTTCCATTCGTCACCGAAATACCCATGAAGTTACGTTGGTCAGACTGACATGTCCGTGGGGTTACGTTGGTCAAACTGACGTGTTTGTAGGAATGAAACCATGATTACCATGTAGTCATGTCCCGTTTCATATTTTTGTACGTAAAAACAACTTGCTCAATATACAGGGTGTTCATTAAAGTTGGGGACAAACTTCGAGGGCTGATAGTACTCATCAAAATAAACAAAAAATTTCCTATAAACATATGTCGAAAAATCCTTCGTTTAGCCGCTAGCCGCCATTTTGTATTTTATACAAAAACCTTTATATATAAAGAACTACTTAAGATACAGAAACCAAACTTTGCACACATATTTATTGACCAAAGAGAAAAATATTCTCAAAGTATCATTAAGTTTGCTTTCATATTTTCAAAATGGCAGTGGTTCTTAAAGTTAATAGTTTTTTGTTATTTAAATTGAAATATTATTAACCGCCGTAATTTTGAAAATATAAAAGCAAACTTAATGATAATTTGAGAATATTTTTTTCGTTAGCCATTTTTTATTGCGGTTTTTTTTCTTAATATCTTAAATATTATTTTTATTTTTTATATAATGTTTAAATACAAAATCCTAGCGGCTAAATTTCAAATATTTTATTAGATTTTTGTTTTGAAAACTTGAAGTTTGTCCCAACTTTAATGAACACCCTTATATGATTCAACACAATATAAATATAATCCAGGGCCACTTGTCATTGGGGTTATTATGTTTCTTCCTAAACAGATTAGAGTTAGATACCTAAACATTTGTGTGTTACCGTTTTACAAACGTTTAAAAAATCTAATAAAAATTAATAACATATACATTACTAAGTGATGTTCTAGACGATTAAATAATGATTCTTGAGAATTTATTACAATATGATAATGATGTTTTAAAGTTTAGTTAATAACAATGCTTAACCTCTTCTTTATCTTTTCTGAATGTAAACATAATAACAAAAAAATTTATTACATTTCTAATAAAATTTAAATTTTAGTAACTGAAAGAGTTTCGATCTAATAATTTTATACATAATACAGTTTGAACTATTTATTGAATTTAAAAATTGCGTATTATTAATTAAAATTTCAATTCATGTTTACATTTTGAATTACCTAAAATCAAAAATTAGCTATAATATTATATTATATTTTGGTAATACCTATGTTATCGCCATTTCAAATGGTAATCTAATCTAATCTATTTATATTACTATTACCGCAACAAAGCGAATAAATATTTTTGAATAAATAAATTTGTCTGAATATTAAGAAAACATAAAAATAAACTTTTTTCTGTTCTCAGAAAGAAACAAAGACTAAAAGGCAACATTTATGTGCTTTGATCTTTACATTATTTTGTTTATGTGTCAATTATTTAATGGTATTGTTTTGAAAGTTTTTATGCTTTAAACATTTTTGTTTAGTTAAAACATAGTCATGTTATGTTTAGTACTAGCTCACCAGAGGACAAATTCCAGAACGGCAACGTCGTGAAACTTGTTTACTAACCTATTCCGTATAAAACTCTAAATACAATATAATCACCAATATGAATTTCTAACAAAGAACAGATAAAATTCTAATAGTTTATCGAATGAACAGTTTCGAAGTAGCGAGGTTCAATCAAAATTTCTGACTTAAAATTACAGTCTTGTATCGGTGAAATAATTAGCTTCAAAATTCGAATAAGATGTTTCAATATCCTTTTTTACATTCACAATGGATTTGCACCTAAAATTCACAAAACGATATTCGACGAGAAAAATTCTTACTGAATAAAAGACTTAGTTTTTTTAACTATGTCAACAGAAAATATTTTTTATGTTTTATATACATAATATTGAGATGTATAGAATTTTAAATTCAATAAAAACATAAAATTTTTCTTTTAAAAAAACAGACTAAAAGGCAAATTTTTCTGTTTCTTTTATTCGTGACGAGTGTGTGTTTTGATGTGTGTAAATTAATTTCTAATTATATTTTAATTAACATTTTAAACTTAAATTTTTAGCTTAAAAATAGCCATGTATATGTTTTTGGTCCTGAGATCATCAGTTTGGCATAATGTTTTCTTCCCGAGAATGTTTTATAAAAAAATGTTAATATAAATATAAATTTTATAAAAACAGACATAAAGTAATGTTGTTTTTTTTATCTGACGGAGATAAGCGTGAAACTTAGTTTTACTTAACGAGGTTGTAATAAAAAAATTGCTTCAACATTGAGAAATACATTTTTACAAAAAACAATCATTGCTTTCTTACAAAATCGAGCAATTTAGGAATGTTTCAATGAACATTTTTTGGAACGCTACGCACAATTTTTTTTATTCTTACATTTCAAAAACTTCAAAATCGAATTACTAAATAAAAACTGAAATAAAAGACTTAGTTTTTGCACACTGTCAACAGAAAATAATTTTTTGCATGGTAGTCATCTTACTATCAACATGATAAAACAAAATGGCTGTCCATTGTTGCGATAACTCTTTTGGCTGTTTACAAAACTTTGGTAAAGATACCTTTGGCAATTGTTTACAATAACTGCCTCAACTCCAATGTCTTCCATACGGTACTTCTATAACAAACTGTTTGGAACCTAAATATGAATAAACAAGCAATATTAAGGCCCGTTCTGTCTAAACTGTATAGTTAATAATGAAGGTTATGTTACCTGTGCGCAACATGTACTGGTCGCCGACAAACGGCGCTCTGCGGAGTTGAGTTAGGTTGGTTATTGATATTTTTATACCATCAATAACCAATTTAACTTAACTCCACAGAGCGCTGTTTGTCGGCGACCAATGCACGTGGCGTCACATCGTAATCTCGTCTAGCTAGGGGATAGTGGTTCTAGGCGGGGAAAATCACTCGCACAGGTTGCCATCACTGGCAGGAATGACAACACCGCCGTTATCACTTTGAACTTTGCCCTTTACCTTATCATTGACATCTGTTCTCTCCTCAAAAAGGACGAGCGTGCTTTACTATTACTTGTTTATTCATACAAAGGACCCAAATAGTTGGTAAGATATTGGAGGCAGTTATTGTGAATAGTTATCACTTCTTCTTTTGCGAATTTCCCAAAGGGAAGGAGCTATTACCGTGGGACTCATGGTAAGACTTAAGCCCGGGACCATGTTTTTTTGTCTTTAGGTGCCCAGAGACCAAAAACAATAGAGACCAAATTTGTTAGAGACGTGTATTCCTACATTTGCTCGGACGAGTTCTTAAAACAGACATATCGGTCAACCGGAACGAATAGTTTTGGAGGGTTTGTACCCCATAAATGGGTTTTTTGCGTTTTCCCATGTACTTTTTAAAAACTTCAAATTTTATCTCTCTCCATTAGAATCAGCTTAAAAACTACACAATTTAGTTCCTTAAAGTTTTGCTCTATCTCCAACGGTTACAGAGAAATTAATCTAAACACAGTACGTTGTATTTTGGGGCTCCAATGTTAACCTTATGGAAGATAAAAAAATAATGTTTCACTTATTAAGCAATATTTTTGGATGAAACTTGATATTTAGTTTCATGTGGTTCAGATCCATCCGTTTATGCTTAAAAATCATGGTGTATGTGTTTATCTTGAGAGCTAACCTTCATCCTGTTATATTTATCGACAGATAATGATCAAACTTGTCATATATTATTATTATTATGTTATCGATTTGGAAATTTGCTGAGTACGCAGGTCTGCTGCGACGGGGGTATTCAATGGTAAAATTAATATGTGCCCGATTCAGCTATAATTTCTAAATAAAGCTATAAGTCATGAAGTGGTCCATATTTTAAAATAGTCTTGTAATTATACAAGGCTATCTATTCTAAAATATGAATGAAGATATATATATGAAGAAATGTGTGAACATTTCTTACCATATACGGATCCGAAATTTTTGAGTTAAATAAAATAGTTGGAACTTATTATAGTGTACATTGCGAGTTTTTTCATCATCTCAACAAACCCTCGTCTTCACACATGTCGGGGATGTATGGAGACTTTCCTCAAAGTGTGTTGCCCCTTGGAGTTACCTAAATCGTTAGCGACCAGCTAGTCACGATGTTTTCTGTTTACGGACTTGGTCTTCTGATTTAAGTACATCTATATTAGCTTCAGATCCATTAGTCCGATTTTATAACTATGGAAATCACATTTTAATTTCCTTCTCCTTGGGACTTCCAAAACCATCGATAGACCTAGGCTTATTCTGTTTCAATACGGTTGACCGATTATATATATTGTCTTCACCTTTGATGATCTTTTAATAGTTTTTTGTTTTATTCATATGATTTCATCAATCCGCAATCAGTTGGCGTAAAGTGTATTTAATTAGTTCCCTGTTTAAAATGTTTTATGTATAATCTGGTATATGTTATGACGAGGATAATGTCGAATGCATAAGTTTTGCTATTTTGAATTAGTAATATTAGAAACTGTTTACAGGATTGACAACATAAAGGTATTTAAAACACTAATATTTATATCTTTTTGCTTTGTTTAAACAAGATTTGGATTTAATAAATCACCTTCTATGTAATTAAGATGAGAAGATTGATCTAATTGTGTTTTGAACCTATCGGTAAAAATGAAATTTAAGTTTATGAAAGCTGGTAATGGAAGTTACGCGCCTGGAAATTAATTGCTTGCTAATAATTACTAACATTTGCATGTCTGTTGTGTTTATCTCCGCAACAGGTTGTTCATCTATTTTTTGCAATAACTATAGCATTTTTAACAATTTATCATACTCTACGTAAGCTAAGACAGCCTCTGTTTACACGGAGGATTATAGAGCTATTGCGGTATCTTTTTCACGTTTGAAACTTTTTTATAATCTCTTCTTTCACATTGAAAACCTAATAGAGCGGGGAAATATTTTACAAAGAATTTTTTTAACCATTTCAAGGATCGCATTTGCTGAAAGTTTTAGTCTTTTACATGAGGGCGATAAAAATAATATTAATAAATACAGCACGTTTAATTTTGTATCAGTAATTCCTAAATCACCATATTGTCTCATGTACAATAATTAAAACTCTTCACACATCATAAGTCCTGATTTATTTGTAAAAAATATTTGTATTTATTTCCCTGAGGGAAATACGAGTATGTTAGATTATAGATATATCCAAAGAGAATGTTTTCAGTTCATCTAAACAACTGTTATTATTCGTTTATATTAAAAATTCAATACAATAGCTCTTGTAGTTTCTATGGAAACCTGTTACATATTTTCCATCTTACAAATCACCAACCCCTTCTGAGCTAAGACATGTCCATGTCAAAAATTAGATACATATAGTAGAATAGATCATAAAATAGATTCATGAAAAAGAAGGAGTTTTAAATACTCGTATTGTTAAGAAATGTGAAATAAGAAACTTTAAACAGTTATAGATTCACTAATACTATAATACATTTACTAATAATAATAATAGTTATTATTTTTTGCCAGCGCTCTGCTAGATGGTAAACTATAGCGAGCACTTCCCCTGAAATCACCCGAAGGTAAAATTTAAAGTCTGAGAACGATATACCATATATAGTGTGGTTCAACGTCAAGCTGAAATGAAGTTAAGTGTAAATACCCCCGTCGCAGCAGACCTGCGTACTCAGCGAATTTCCAAATCAATAATATAAAAATAATATATGACAAGTTTTATAAAAATCTGTCCATAAACATGAGAATTATTTGCCTATTCTCCATATGATTAACATGGGAAAGAGTGTGCAGGTTAGCTGCTGTGAGGAACACTGAAAGTAGTCATTTCTACCATAAATAATTTTTATCTCAACATTTGTCCAACTTTCATCAACATCTGTCCATAAATAAAGGAGTTTGCCTATTCCCTATATGATTAACATGGGAAAAGAGTATGCAGGTTTGCTGCCATGATAAACACATAAACTATGTTTTTTAAGCATAAATGGATAGATCTCAACCACATGAAGCTAAATATAAAGTTTTATCCAAAAATATTGATTAATATGGGAAATATTAATTTTTCCCTATCCTCCATAAGATTAACATTGGAGCCCCATAATACAACGTACTGTGTTTAGATTTTTTAATATCTTGGTAACCGTTGGAGATAGAGAAAAACTTTAAGGAACTTAATTGTGTAGTTTTTTAAGCTGATTCCAATGGTGAAATACAAAATTAGAAATCTCTAAAAATGACATGTGAAAAACGCAAAAAACCCCATTTTGGGGTACAAACCCCCCCCTTAGGGGCACAAAACTACCCTTTCCCATTGACCAATATGTCTGGTTTACGAACTCGTCCGAGCATTTGTAGGAATACACGTCTCTACCAAATTTGGTCTTGATCGGACCATGTTTACGAGAGTTATCGCGTTCACAGACACACACACACACACACACACACACACACACACACACACACACATATATATATATATATTTGATCTATATAGTTCACTTTTAAGGATTACTGTTATATTAAGTAAAGTTAAAATAATTAACTGAGTATCCTTGACAAACATTATTTTATTTTAACTTAATTAATTAAATTAAAATTAAATTTATTTTGTTAAAATAAAATAATGTTTGTCAAGGATACTCAGTTAATTATTTTAACTTTACTTAATATATATATATATATATATATATATATAAATTTTAACGACTATTGTTTTTGGACTCTGGGCACCTAAAGAAGAAAAAATAACATGGTCCCGGGCTTAAGTCTTACCATGAGACCTACGGTAATAGCTTCTTCCCTATGGGAAATTCGCTAAAACATAAAAACATTTGAGCTGATCATATACTGTTTATTTAATTATCGGTACAGTTATTATTAGCCTGTGATCAACTGATTGTGTTAGAAATGTAATGAGGATTGGAAAGCAAAAGAGAAATTTAATTTACACCAATTCGTTTGTTACAATTAAGTTTTTTATCAAAATAGGAAAGATTTTGGAAATACTTTTCCTTGCTTTTATTTCCTTTTGTAAGACTGTCAGAATCAAAAAGATGTAAACTATCTGCTCAGTAGGACTTAAAATGTTTAGTAAACTTTCCAGTATATCGCAGGTTTAAGAGTGTTTTGCATGAGTGGCTTGTTCAAAGGCCCTTATACAGCCCAGAGGAGTTTTTTCAAGTAAATTTCAGTAGCATGCTGCTTTGAAGTACTCGTATCTTCTTGCAGGTTTGAGCCTGACCACAAGATCTGTATTTTTGTTGACCATGGAATGGTTTATTTTATTGCCTATGCTATTGAAATGTGCACACATCGTCATTTACTTTTATTGACATGTAATTTTTAGATTGTATTATCTTGTCACATGCATGTACTTTGCAAATTACGGCAATACAAATTTCTGATATTCCTAAAAACGTTTAATTTTCAAAGGATTTGAAGTAAAAATGCCTCGTCAAAGCAAGGACCTTGAGTCTCATACTTTTACTTGCAAAACTGGCCCTTGAAGCAGGATGTGCCTCTTGTTGTGCTCAAGATCAGATCAACACAGCCGTGTTTGCTGCTCTTCTCTAACGACCGTTTCCACAGATGACGCGCTTATAGCACTCGGGACTGTGTACACAATGAGCCGGCATGACTGGAAACTCCGGGTCCTGGAGGCTGGTGGCTGGAGGAAGACAGTGACGTCACTGCCAGTGGCGTCTGCAGCTGGCGGTGCGGTACCGACCGTTGACCTAGGCATACCGCGCTGATCATCTACAGTTTGCATCCATTGTTCTCAGCGGTTCTTTTTGCTCCCATTGTTCCCGCCATTTGAAACAGAAAATTATGTGCATAGACTGAAGTCTTCAGTAGCTCCGCCATCCTGGATGTAGTATCGTAAGAGAAATGTTAAATACGCCTCTCTTCAAACATTTTAAAACTAAGGTATAAAGGATTAGTTTGAAATCAAAATATGTTTATCATAAAGGTCTCCTCTATCAATCTATGTGATCAAAATAGTAATATTCCAATTCTGAGTGTGTCAATAATAGTGTTTGTGGAGCTGTTTTTGGCTTAGGTTATCGTGTATGTACTGAGTAAATAAAGAAAATTAATCAGATACATCGCTATTATTATCCTTAGGTTTTCTGATACAAAAAATCAGTGACTTTTTAAATTTAACATTGTCTTTATGGGTAATGAGTAAAGGAGTACGGTAGGCACTGGGGATGCTATCTACAAGAACGAAGAGGATGGAAAAGTTTCAAGCTTCAGGGTCGTTAAAGTATAAGAGATGTTGAATACTGTGAAATTACTCTCTAATAATTTACTGAATCTATTGATATAAATTACGCAAGTTTAATATATTTGATCAATTAAATTGTTTCCTCAGTAATTTGGTTGGGCATTAGCTTAAAAAAATCCATAGTCAAAGATATTAGTTTCGTCAGTTATGGTTGAGTATAACGACCTATGGACTATAAGTTTCACGTCCTTCAAATAGAAGTACAGTAAACGTTTTACAAATAAATTTTCTATGAAAGAATCCATAAATACATACACAATGTACATATGAGTAAGAAAACGACAGATTTGTGGTAGGATATGGGAATTTTCAGTGGAACTGGAATACTTAATAAAAACTCGAAATCCAAACCCGATTTGAAGTAAATAGAACTTCTTCGGGTTGCCAAGGTCCTGCTGAAAAAGGTAATACAAGATACAGTATTACTTAAGAACTAGGCCGGTTACAAGGTTGCCATCAGGTAGCCACAGCTAATGTAGAGTTTACTGCTTGTGGTTTGTTTATCTACACCCAGTCAAGCGTCTCTTTTACCTCGGCCACCTATGTTTGTCAACAACAGGTCGACATGACGGTCAAGTATGAGTCTGATGTCGGTCTACTGTCAGTTGTCTGAGGACTGAGGAGCTCGGTCTAGTGAAAGGTGAAAGGTCGATTGATTGACCAGTCCAAGCCCACCTGCTGTATCCTGTGCCCATCCTACAGCTGACCCCTCCAATTTCTTCACGTGACTTTTAAATTATGATTTCTGTCGAAAATAAATGCATTTGATGATTTTGACATGGATATGTCTTAGCTCTGGGAGGGGGTATTGGCAGTCCGTAAGACCAAAATTTGAAACGTAAGTCACTTCATATGGTTATAAGGACAGCTGTTCAGAGGAACTGAAAACATTCCCTTTAGACATATCCATTATCGTCTCATACACAGACATCACTAAAAAATATTTTTTTCGATTCAGGGGGCACAAATATCTAGGCTTCTGCACATCCACACACTCACATTCTAAGAAACACAGACAGACATACTCTAAAACCACTTTTTTATTGAGGGGGCACTATAATGGATATATCCACCGGAAACTCAAATTCGGAAATGCTGACGAAAACAGTACTTTCTCCTTATACCTTCGTATAGAGGGAGAAAGTAAAAACCTTCATTATCATGTACTGCTATCTGTGAGAAAGTGCACTCTAAACATAATATGTGATCCATCAATCAACGTACCATGCAGCCAATCTATTGATTAGAAACATACAGTATGTTTTGCTGATTGATTTACAGCACTATTATACTGTGTTTACCTGTGATTTATAAACAATATTTTCCCGAAAGATAATATCACGAGGGAAAAGAACTTAAGCAAGGCTTACGTCCAACAGAAAATATTTGCAAAACTATAAAATATCATTTTAAAACAAAAACCAAAGACGATATTTTTTATATCTGCAACGATAAAATCGATTAAGAGTCTGTAGCAACTGCCTCTTTTTCACTCACTTCCCTAAGGAACAATATTAAATTCAATAAAACGTCATTTTATTTTTACGTTATTTTATAGAAAAACACGAAAACAAAATAAAGATATAAGATGTTATTTAAAAGGTGATTATAATGTCTAGCGATATATATACACATACAATTTCATTCTCCTCAATTATTCGATGGATAAAATATAAACTATATAAAAATAAATATATTGTTAACACAACCGAAAAAGGTTTATTAACATTTTATTCAGCTTGCTGATACATATCTTTGAGATGAAAATATTCTGATTTTATTTCTTATTTGTTTATTTTAAAATCCGTCTTTAAAATGCCGCATGTTATAGAGTTTCTTATTATTGCTCTTAAGGGAGAACAAATCCAATATGGCGGAGGTACTTCAGACTATCGAGGTATGAAAGAGAAGGCAAGACTTGCTTAACTGATATTATACAGGGTAGTTTTAAAGTCCTTTTCCCCTAATTTTTTCTACAATTTATATTTAAAATGATTTTAAATCAAGGGATTCTTTAAATAGGTACATACCCTAACATTAGTAGTTAAACAATTTGGGAGTTCTCTGAGGTCCAAGATGTAAGAGTCAACTTTAAAATTCGTTATGGAATTCCGCAATCAAAATTTAAAAAGGCTGGACCGTTTCTAAGATATCGTCTAAGTTGTGTGAGTCAACATAAAATGTTTCATTATAAGGATTTATAATGGCAACACAGCTGTTAAGTTTAAGCCAAACATGAATGAAAGAGTGTAGCATGTGCAAGAATATTCGAGTGGCTTTATTAATGGGAAGACCAGCTGATTAGATTTTCCCAAGGTCATTGTTTATTCTAATCACAAAAGGCATCCGGGTTCGAGTCCGAATACAGTCAACAGTTGAAGATATCTTTATGACTGCGGAAATTCGACAGTTTAAAAAACCAACATATCGGAAGGATAGATGGTTCCATTAGGGCGCGACCTTTGCTCATGCAAGGCCTCCACTCCCGCGGCCGAACACCGAACACACATCCTCATTGGTGTTTGCACGGCTTCAATTGCTACCGGCGTCGAGGTCGAGGAAACACACTTCCCTGGAAGTAATTATAGATTAAACTCGCACGTTAGCGCAAAACGCTCATGACCTCTGTCGAGGTTTTACACTTGCAGGTGTGTTTGTGAGGTCACGCTGCCGCAGGGGTCAGGGGAGAAAATATCCCGCATATCCAAGCTAAATCCCCAACTTAGGACTTTATCCCAAGCGACGTAAAATATTCCTATGAAACAGTCCAGTTCCCAAACTCGCTTCAAGTGTATTAAAACATTTACTCGCCTCATGATGAGAATGCTGAGATTAGATTAGATTACATTTTGAAATGGCGACCTACTCAGGTAGATATTTTAAGCCAAGTATGAATGATAAATGATTGTGGCACGATCTTGTAGTCTTGTCACTGATTAAGGCTGACATTTACCTTAATTAATAGCCTGACAGCCAATGAAATACCTACCTAACACCTACAGTTTAACTTGGAATTCGAACAACTTTTGCCTCTAAATTACGAACTGATCTAATTATGAGGATGGTCTTTGCGAATGAATGCAGCATTACATTGTGCAGACGATAATCCAACCAGAGAACACAGCATCCACCAACCATCGCTCACAACCATCCACAATTCGTGGATCCTCCAAGTAGCTGGATTACAGGACACGCCACCTTCTCAGCCTTCAGAAATGCATCAGCTTTCAGCTAATTAGCTTTCTCATAGGGAATTTGTTATTCACAGAACGCAATTTGTGCCGAATTGCGTGAACAAGCCGACATTATTCCTTTGGCTATCCAGTGTGACATGCTTCATTCCCGGCTGTGTCTGATCATAGTCTGAATTAAATTCTAGCGTAGAATTTAAGAAGATGAATTTAAAATTCACATTGAATTTCTTGTTGATTTGTATATCTTCTTGAATTGCTTTGGGGTGTGCTGATTTTCTTAGGGCGTGTTGTATATCTGTCTAGGACTGTCTTGACTGTGCATATGATTAGGGAATCACATTCAGTATTAGGTAAAAAAATGTTTGTATTTTGTTCCTTGTGGGAAATACGTTGGATTATGGATATGTCTTAAGGGAATGTTTTCAGTTTACCTAAACAGCTGTTCTTATTCAATTAAATCTCTATCTTATACTAGCCAAAGTACCCGTTCTTCGCACGGGTTAAAAAGGCTGAGGGTGTTGGCTCTTCTGATACATTTAAGTAATTGTTAATTAATTCTTCATTGTTTACAAAATGACAATACACGAGTGTCTACAACATGACAAAGTAACATCTGTCAAATATTTGGAGAGGATAAGGATTAACGTAATAGAGACAGTCATCGGTAAAAAACTAATTCACTAATTTCGATCCAGCAGTTTATCTGAAAAATCAACTTTATTTCTTCTTCTTCCCGAACTGTCAAAATATAGTGCAAAAGGATGTTGTCATTAGAAAATGTAAACATTGAAACCTAGGACGGTCACGGCAGCTCTTTCTTCTTCTTCTTCCCGAACTGTCAAATTTTATGTTTTCATTCTTTGAAAATGTAAACATTGAAACTTAGGACGTTCATGGGGCGTACCCCGAGGGGATTTTAAGGGAACTAATATGCCTATGTGTTGCATGAGTTTAAGATCTACCTTTCTGTAAAATTTCAAACCGGTCGGTTCAGTATTTTTCGCGTTTACTTGCCACAACAAACCCACAAACATACAGAAACCACCTCTTCTTTATAATATTATAGATTAGCAACACTAATTACTTCCGCTGAAGTTTTTGTTGCGTTACACAAATCTGCCAACACCTCACCAGATCTTAGACATATACGAGTACATCTCAATATGGCACGAAAGTAAAACTATCCCTAAAACAGCATAGAAACCCCTGCAAATGAAATACTGGTTCGGTACGAGAGAGATTACAGGGATCGTAGGGGGCAATTGAGGCTGTAATTGAGGATAAGTTACGACAACAATTGAGGAAATGCTGCTCGACAAGAATATCCTTTTAGGGGTTAAATAGAGTGTGATTACCTACACGGGACTAAATTAAACGTTAATATGTTTTAGCGGAGTGGTGAAATGAATTAGGGATCTAAATAATAAACTATTGGAATGTAGTCTACTTTGTAAACGTTTGGGGACGGTTTGTGAATGTAACTCGATTAATATAATCCTTTTCGAACTCATGAAAATCATTCAAAAATCAAAGGACCTTCATGGGCTTATCCTGTTTTGAGGTTCCTCTAACATTAGCCTACGGTAGGATTTAAACGTATAGGAAGTGTATCATTTTTAACTACCTCGAATAGTTTGAGGTCTTTTATCTGAGAGAATTTTTTTGATATGGATATGTCTTAGCTCTTGGGGGGGGTGTTGGCAGAGAGCTATATTGTATTGAATTTTTAAATGTATAAGAGTAAGAACAGCTGTTTAGAGGAACTGAAAACATTCCTTTTGACAATCTATGATCCCCATTTCCCTCTAATGCTCTATACATTCCTATACTGTGAAGGCAGAGCTCAGGATAAAAATTTAATACAAGAATTTCTCTCAGACACTCAGATACCTTTAACAAGGTAGTTAAAAATTATCGAATAAAATCAAATAAACCAAAAATAGTTTTAGAGCACGTTTAAAGCACACTGACGAGTGACAACAGTCGAGGTCTCGCTCGCGAGGTTCAGTGTACCAGCTCACCACGACGTCGCTCAGATTCTGTAACTATAGTTTTTGTGACGTGGATTCCAGAGCTTTCCAGAGGTGGCGGCGACGGACGCACTGCTGACGAAATCTGCCGCAACTCCAAGAGCCAGGATTGAAACACCGCGCCTGGTAGCCGAAAAATTACCACCAGAAACGAGGCTGCGAGTAGCGTGGCTAAAATTATGCTACATGATAACCCACAAGCCTGAGGACGAACGTACCGAACTCCGCAACGTCGTTTATCTTTGAACGAAACGTTATAGGGCATACATCTCAGGTGAAAATAACACAAGTTCAACAACAAATGTCAGCAGTATCTACGTTATCTTGAATTTTAACCCCTTATGAAATATGTTAATTTTGACTGTCGTAAAAGGATGGTTGAGATGTTTAATTTAAATGTAAAGAGGCTATATACTAGGGATTACTTTTTTGGAAAGTATAATACAATTGTATTATATACAATATCCAGTATTTCCTGTAGTAAATAGCTTAGATCATGTATAGGCCTAAGTCTGAAAGGAATTTTCCAGTTCTTCTACACAGCTGTTCTCTTAATTATACGACGTAACTTTCGTTACACTTTTTTGCGTTTCGTATATTGCTAATACCCCCTCCCCTAGATCTTAAAAATATCCATGTAAAAAATTAATAATGTAATAATACATTGCTAATGAATGATTACGAATAAAAATATGAATAGATAACTACTTTGTTTTACTTTGATATCCCTACTATTTTATGACTATCGAGTCACAAAATTTACATTGCTCTTATGGGGCTAAGACGGATTATTCCCCCACTCCTGCAGACGTTTAAGCCATGAGCCTGAAGACGAACGTAGCCTAATTCCAAAATGTCACGTACTTTTGAATGAAACGTTATGCTGTACATCTTAAGCAAAAAAACTAAAATTGTTACAAGTTGTAGATGAAAAGAAGTTTAGAGAGATTGAAAATATATTCATTAAAATTCAACGTCATGATTTTTTATTGTCAATATGAAGTTTGAAGCTTATAAATGGTGAGTGATAAAATCTTTCACACAATTATATCACGTCGTAATTATGAAGGACACGCCAGCTACGGTTTATTGAAACACATATTTCACATTTACTAGTTTTATTGCCTCCAAGTCGAGACATTTCTCACCGCATTACTGTAGTTTGCTAATTTCGAAGGAATTTATGGTAACAGTAGATCGATGTCTTGTATCAGTACAACTGGTAATTCAGTAATGACATTGTGTTGTAAAGAAAGAAAAAAATTGAAATACAGTAATGAATTTCTGATAAATGAGGGTGATTATAAAATATCTGGGTGATAAAATAAAACTTCTAGTATTTATAAAATATAAATTATAATAAATAAAATGGGAGGACTTCACGCATACGAGAGTATGATCGTGCGTAAACCCCCAAATAAATGCACTTTTGTATTTTAAGAGTCAGAGTATTAGGATTAAGGTGTTTTTAAATATCATTGCTATTGAATATAGTCTCTTGATTTAACAATATGTTTTGTGACGTTATTGAGGCTATTTAATTGTTATTGTAGAGTTTATAAATTTTTGTAATTATTTGTGTTATAATTTCATTCATGTGTTACTAGCGTTACTCGTCGCAGGTTTCTGCAATGTACAACAGAGTGATGTATAAAACAGATAAATTAGATTTAGATTCGATGGAAAATATGAAATGGTGGTTAGATATTAAATGAATGTTGGTGAAATGATGGTCTGATCAGGTATTTAAGACAAATTATGTATAAGAAATGAATATATTTATGTGGGACTTGATACGGCTTTAGCCAATAAAAATAATCCTAAATATATTTTATTTATTTTCTCCACCTTCTTGATTTCTATAGGTTAGCAACAATGTATTTTCAGAAAGAAAGCATGGAGGAATAACGAGAAAACTGCTATCGCACGATCGTATTCACGCGATGGCGGATCCAAATAAAATAATAATAATCTAATAAATAAATTTCAATATTAATGTTAGGAAATAATGGACATTTTTTAGACTACAGCAACAAGTAAAATTAAATTATGTTTATTAATATTGTATTTCATGCTTATTTAACATAGTAGTAAGATTGTCTTTTGTCATCTTTTAAATTCCTGTTTACGTAAAAGTGATGACGTGATATTTGTAATTACTATTCATTAATATTTTCGGAAATTTCAGTTTAATATTCTTACATTGTTATAAATTATCTGTTTGAAATTCATTATTGGTGATGGTGGATTTATTTCGGACATTTTCTATGAATAATTCTTACAAATCAATAATTGTCAATTTTATTAATTGTATGAATCAACGGTTTTGAGAAAACTTAGATTACGTGGACCTTGTTATACTTACAATCGTAATTGGAAAATGTCGAAAGTAAAAATCTAAATAACATGGCTTTAAAGTACTGGAAAAAGAAATGCTCAAACTACTTTCTTGGATTTCCTTCATTAAGTGCAAATAAACCTAAAAACGTTTCATACAATCTTTGATAAAAAACTTGGACAACCTATAATCCACTGTATGTATTATTGTAGATCACTAGATAATTATGCTCCAAAATCGCTACAGAAATACTTAATACGTATAAAATACTGAAATAAGCCCGTTCAAAATGAAAATAATATTTTTCATCCATTTATTTTAATAAACGTTTTGAATGGGAACAAAGGCGCGAAACGAGTCTAATTCACCATTCATCCACCGCAGGCAGCAGCAGCACTCGCCAGCGCATTATTGCCACCATTGCTACCAACAACTTTCTCTATTACATCAGCATGCCTACTATGTCTCCTTCTTCTTCTCCCCTTCCTCTGTTCCCAATAATCCTCCCCTCTTCCTCCGGTCTAGCAGACGGAATCTCGTGTTTGTGCGAATTTCTCTGATGGTTTTTAAGTGGGTTAGACCCACCCTCACTTTCCCAAAGTTTTTGCAAGTCACGGTGAATGTGCTCCGGTGAGGAACGGTTATTGCGGGAATCTCGAAATCGAGTCGAATCTTATCTGACGTGGGTCTGACGAAAGGGAGTTGGAGACGAGTGGCATACAGCCGCGAACCTCAGGGGGCTGTCAGCTTTGTGACAACAGAGTCAAGGTCGAGGAGTTCAGCACTGGGGCGGCCTTCGATTGAGAAGGTGTTTTCAATTAGCAAAAAGGAAAGTTGCTATGAATAGGTTGGCTGTTCATTGACCTCTTTTGGAATGAATATTCTACTTGGAAAGGCCACAGGTTATCGGGGTTGCACCCAAGGGGGTGTATGGATGCTGAAGCCCCCTGAGAGGAAGACGGTTTTGACGTTGCAAAATATCGAGAATTATTGGTGTGGAAGAGAAACATCTTGTGTTTTAAGTTCGTTTTTAAAAGAAATTTGAAATATCAATAAAAGGTAAAATGTTGTTTTCACAAACGTTTTCTTAAATCCTAGGGGTATGGGGGGGTTTTATGATTCGGAAAGGTTAGCAGCCCCCAAATAGAACTTTTGGCTGCTTCTTTACAGGTTTACCTCCAAACGTAAAGTTAATGTGTTAACGTAAAAAAATACTGTAATAATACATAAATAAATGCCACACCACTTGTGTTTTACATGCTCATGTTTTAATAGTGGTATAAACTGACACTGTAGAACATTCGTTTGCTGATAGCTATTGGCAATGATGTTCTGAGAAACTCAATGGATACAGCACTACATTCACGTTATACGTCTCTATTTACTGCACTTGTTCAATACACAATCACAATTAGATCCTATATAACTATACTCACATGGAAATATAGACCAACCTATATATACAGTAAATCAATTTGGCTTAATCTTTGGAAAAAGATGACTACTACTCCGATCGTACAAAAATTAATACTTATCGAACCGCGTGAGTCAGACAAGAGTCGAATTGCAAAGTCCCAAAATTATCTTGCACGGAGACCCAAATCTACCTATTCCATAGTTTGTATTTATTTACGTGGTTAGTCGCACGGCTATCGGTTTTCTGGTGCATTGTGAAACGACAAACAAGATAGACTAGGTCCGATCAAATGTGGGGAAACGTTCGACTTTGTCCTCAAAATGCAGTCATGGTCATCTGGCTGCGTGTCACGGGACACGCTCTTCCGCGTGGAAAAAGAAGAAAGGAGGAAGGAGAGGTACTGTCGTAGACAATAGAGGAACTAGGAAGCTGTCTAGGAAGGAAACAATCGGCAGACAGGGGATACAAAAAATACCGCAACTACACGGATATGAAACTAAATTGCTGGAGATTTTCAAAGGTATTTACCGGGAAATCGTTAAAGAAATCGAACTTCTGATGGAGTTATTGTTTTACTCCAGTTTTACGTTGCGTTGGTCTCAAATTCTGAAAAAATATTTACAGTAAATTCAGGGCTTTGACGTTAGTAAAATATAGGTAAGTATTAAGGATTATTTATTAAATAATGTAAGAGTGTAGTAGTACATAATCAATTGACGACATCTCAAAATGTAACACTTTCAGATGATGAGTAAATATGATTTTATTTTATTTTAACTTTAACGAAGCTTAGTGTCGAACTCAAGCTCAGGTTTGGAAGGGGTGTAGGCCTACGTATACAGTACTTGATGTCTCTGAAAGGTCATCTTAGTTACTGTTCTAAAACTGTTTAGATTGGTATTTATAATATGATGAAAAATGTACAGTAGTTTGCCTTCATTTAGGCCAATCGTATAAGGCGTGGGATGAAATTCGAATTGGTCGTATATAATGGAATAATCTCTTGGTAAAAAAATGTATGAATAAGAAATAAATGAAATATAATGTAACAAAAAATAACAGAAATATAATGAATAAGAAATAAATGTATGAATAGAATAATAAAAAATATTTTGCAGATGTGACATAAATTTCTTTGATGATCAGAGGAGGCCTAAAATTTTGCCAATTTTAGGATTTATGACAGTTTTGTAAATATAAACACCTGTAAGCCAATGCCCTTCCAATGTCTAGTTTCTTCTAAGTTCAATGTGTTTTTCCTCCTAGTTCTTGTGTTTACCAACTCCTGTGGGGCGTTAATCAAAGGAATTCTCGTCCATTCTCGGGTCCGCCGAGAGTGGCGCGGTGTGTTTATATTGCATAAGGACGGCAATAGTTATGTAACGCTCCTCCGCGACGACGCCAGCGCGGCCTAGAAGTGTGTCTGTGAACTATCCTGTGTCAAGGTCGTCTCTGCCTAGAGCCTAGCCGATCATTACAGGTCATCCACCTGCCACCTCTTGACTTCCGAGAAATGGTTGTAAGGATTAATATACGTGATAAGAACAAAAACATATCATGTTGAACACTTATCCATATTATTTAAATAGTGAATTGACATTCCATTAAAATTAGTTTTATTGTTTGTGTTTACTATTTATTTATTGTTATTAATGAAATGAGTGGTAGGCAGCCTGGGGGATAAGAAATTCCACATTGGGGTCCTGGAGCCCTCTCCACAGAACGTTTTAGGAATTTAAGGTCCAAAAACACAATTTTTGTGCACTGTGTTTTTGTGTCTTTAAACTAAATTGATGTATCTCAATTTAATTGATTATTGATTGTGTTGATATATGTAATACTCTTTCTTGTACTTTAACTAATACATTATCATGTTAATTAAATTAATAAAAGCTTCTGGGTCATGATAAAATTATATTTTCAGCTAAATTGCAAATATTTTTTGAATTAATAGCATAAATGTCACTGAGAGAAAACATCTGAGAAAAGGTGATTGAGAGCAAGGTATTTTAGACCAGGATAAATTGAATACTCCTGCAAGCTGGAAAAAGTTTTTTTAAACAGTTTCAAATTTTATATATTAATATTATACAAAAAGTACATACATCAACTAAAGCCATTATACGATATGAGAAAAATATATAATAACATAGATTGATTTTAAACTTGTTATGTTGGAGGGCGTGCCATAAGATTAAGACTGAGCCCTCACTAGAACAGACACAACTACAGGAGTGTGTATGTATAAGAGGGCGCCATGGAGAATTTTAAACTGTACATTAGACAACCAGAACATATGCTGGACATATGAACTAAAGCCATTAGACGATATGAAAAAGTATATACTGTAATTCATTATATAGATTTATGAAGTGGGTGAGTCACATCGGAGGACGTGCCAGAAGATTAAGCCCTAAGATAGACATAGCTCTTAACTAACAAGGGTGTGTGTGTACGATACAAGATGGCGGCAAGGAGGTAAGACGAGCCCATACAGAGGTTGGACGCTCATAGATTATTCCACTCTCAAATATTGACATTTATTTTCGCAACCGGTCCGAAAGACTGTGAAGCGCCCTCTCCAGGGTTAATATTTATAAGCAAATGCCACACATAATCAAATGTTATCTTCTGTACATTTCTTAATATATAAAAATCTGCTTTGTAATTGAACTCCTTCTAAACAGCTGAACTAATTCTGATAAAATCTTTTGTATGTATTCAAGGGAATTTGGGAATGGTTTAGATTCAGAATTGGTGCAAATCCGTCCAAAGGGCTCTGCCCTAGAGGGCATAAAAAGTTGCAGTGTCAAGTTTTATAAATTTAGAGTTATAAAATTAACAAATGTGATTAAATAATTTGAAAGTCGCTTTAAACTGACATTTGTTCAAATGTAAACAATTAGAAATGTGCTTTACTATCCAATGCCGTCTGATTCATTCATTAATGTAAAACTACAAAGTAAAGATGTACTGTACAAAATGAAAAGTTGTATTCACCACATTAATCTTTTATAGTTTGTGAGGATTATGTATTATGATTAAAAATTATTCGTTTATATGTTGGCCAGATAAAATATAATTACAATATTTATACATATTACATTCATTATAATAATCAGCTGTTGTATATTTTTTATCCTATCCTTTCGCTATCTGAAATGTATAAAAATTTGATAATGTGTATTATCAAGGAATATTTGATTTTGTGTGTGTGTGTGCGCACATGCGATTTTGTGTACTTACCAGGTTATTAAAAGGTACCTTGGTGTAAGATGATATAGTCTGTCTAAAATTGTTTAATAAATTTGGCCCGTACCGGGACCGGCTTCTCTACTACTTCTCGCTAGTAGGCTCGAAACTGCAGTAGAGAGTTGAGAAACCACCGCTAAAAGATCACATTGATAGTTGAGGTATTTAAACCATTTATTAAATAAAACTTATTGCTGATTTATTGATTCCGGAACACTTTTGGATCAAAGCTCATTTCCAACCAATTTGATCTATTCCAATGTTGAGATTAAATTAGTTGTCTAATGAAAATAATCAAACTCAAAAGAAGTGGTGATAAATAAACCTTTATTTTGGTAACATGTTTTTTACTCAGTAAAATACAACATCCTTAATCTAAACCAGTCATAGTTGCTAGATAGTACAGAGTAACCTCTTATATGGGATCAAATATGAAACTTGAATGGTGTACACAATACTAAAAGAATAACTTTAGAAACACTACAAACACTGATTATAAAATATATCTGAGCAAACAATAACTAGTAAATTAGGTAATATTTCTGACTAGTTTTAATTAATCAATAGTTAACTTTTTCTTTCTTTATCCTCTTAGAAATATATCATGCCATAGTCTATTAAAGGAGGCCACTAAAGTTTATGCGACCCGAAAGTAGTCAATAGAAGGTTTTTTTTAAGTTAACTGTACCAATATCAATAATAAAAACTATTCTTAAGTAATTTGTCTAGCTTATTGAAGCAGTTAAGTTGAAAAATCTTCCAATGTATTAATCTTCTAGGTAATATAATTTTATTAGGTTTCAATGTTTAAATATGTATGTAAAATCATGATTTGAAATCTATAATTAATATTTTCTCGCGACCCCTATGATACTATATTGATTATGATTGAACCTTTTAATTTTCAACTATTCAATTTCGTACTCTCCGGTTTAACTGAATCATCGTACAATACAGATTTGACTAAACTATATGATACAAACTCAGTCATAGACTTTGAGAGATCCTAACTTACATATCTACGACCAACTGATAATAGTTTTATTTTTATTATTTCATGGAATCAGTTACAAATATTCAAAACTCTTCTTATTTGCCAAATAAGATATTAGCTGTAGAGACCTAAAATATTTGTAAATGTTAATATCTGTTTTATAAACATCTATTATAAAGCTCTTTCACTAAAGTCACTACACATTCGCTGGTTGGATCTTCTCTTTTTAATTTATGAAGTTGTCAGTAACAATGAAATAAAAAGTCTGCAGTAACAAAACCTTGTTTTCTCACTTTCCCTAACCCTAGAAGTGGTAAAGTCGTAATTCACGACGCATTTACAAATTCAATAAGAAGTGGCAGGTGGAAGCATATGTCGTCAATCTAGTGAACTTATCACCTTCTTGACTATGTTGCTCTCTGGGGGAAAGCAACCGAACCTGCTCACGCAGTTCACTTAACTGCCAATAGAGCTACTCCTAAGCATGGTGGCTGTATTGGTTAAAGCACTACACAGACGAGTGTAACATTCTAGCCATTTGGAAGTGCTAGGGTTTGAATCCCGACCATGAGCAATCCCAATTTGGCTTGCAAACGTGTGGTAAAGTGGAGAGGGGGTCCACCTTAAATAAAAAAAATAAATCCGCTTAATTGGGATTGCAGAGGACACCTGTTTTGCTTTTGTGGTTAGTGGTTATGAGGGGGGGACATGTTTTATGCTTTTCTTATACTTAATATTTCAAGAAGATATATGTAATTATAGTTATGTTACAGTTAAAGTAAAAAGCTTACCACTTCTAGGGTTAAGGACGATGTTAGATTTAAAAACCGCAATTGTTTTTCACCAGAAAGTATCTTATTGGGTGACATTTGGAAAGGCATTAAGAGTCCTCAAAAAATGTTAACATTTTACAATTTGTGTATGAGAGGTATATTATAGTTATAAACATTTCTCTTATGGAATTAAAAATTCTAGATTTTATAGGTAATGTAGATTCTTAATGTGGACTGCTGAGAAACTAATAAAGTATACCTTCTTATCAAGTCAAATGAATTTATATATTTCCGTTACCCAAGGCTTGAAGGTCCACGCCATCATCAAAAGTGGAATTTAGTAATTTGGGGAATTATTTTCTCTGATTTTTCTTATTTTATAATTTATGAAATGAGTTGTAAAACCAGTTGTTAACATGAGAATGCTGTATCTATATGAGAATGCTATATTTACCACACATAATAAAAACCTTTTTATTTTTTTGTATGTTGCATATAGTTTACAGATATCAAGTCTATTAAATCTTAAATCCTGATTTTGTCAACACTTAATCCTTCCCAAATGTTCCTAGAAGCCACTAGAAGCATCAAACTAAAATAATGTCTTAAAATTTATTACCATGTTTTTTATCTTGTACTATTCTTACAATACTACTTTATGAGACATGAGATCATATCAGTTTGTCAATGAGTGATAAAATTAATATACTTAATTAATGACATAAAAGTTATAAAGGTCAATGATCTCATATTTGTAGGTGCAGCAGTCTCTCTCCTAACCAGCTGCCTTTCAATCGAGTGAGAGCTATCATCTGTGCTATTAATTCACTACAAATTAGCGACATATTTGGAAATGAACAAAATAAACTCTAAACGCTTACAAGTAAAGAACCGGAAATAGGGATTGAAAATACTCCTTTATTGGTGTTAAATTTCCTACATCAGCCTAAAATCTTTCTTTTTTAAATTTTTAGATTAACCAGCATAACGAAAGTGTTAAGTTTGTTCACTTATTTTGTAAGTTTTAATTTGTGTACATCGAAGTAACGAGTAAAAATAATATGCCTTGTTAGCATTTTAGAATTTTGAAAGTAAACATATGAAATAATAATATTGAACAAAAAGTTTAGATAGCTAAATACCTACAAATATGACTAGCCAATAAATTATATATTCAATCAAACATTCTCATGTACATTTAGTTCTCCACCAGAATAAATTCTTTCTATTTTAACAATCTTGAAACTTAAATACATTTTACGTGCAATATAATGCTACTTATGTAACACAAAAATACATTTTTAAAAAATCACTGCAACTAATAAGTCATATCTGAAATATCAAAAAAATATGAAATGCAAATTGAATGAATTATTTGATACAAAATGTAAGAATCTGAATCCGGGGGCCAGAATAATTAGATATGTAATTTGAATTACATTCAATTTGTATTCTGTAAAGCCTTGAGAAAACATTGTTTGTTTTTAATAAAAATAATCAATATATATTTACACTATAAATAGAATATTAACCAAGATTACTCATATATTCTACAATATCTTATCCGGCAAAGCTAACCTCTAGATTGAAAACAATTGAATTTGGCACAATAAGATCAAAATAGATGGTGTGGTGTGTGGACTGAACCTTTCATTTACCAAACTTGAAAAAGCCATTTATGATGAAACATTTGTGAAACTATTAAACTACTTTTGTAACACCTAAATCTAATAAGCTCCACTTCCGTTGTTTTTATTCCTATAAACTACAAAATCTAACTTATTTCAAAAGGAAGTTAGGAATTTTATTGTCGTATTCTAGAAAGCATTGTCACACCAAACTCTAAAAAAACGAAAATCACAAAACACTCTAAAATTTATACATATTGTATAAATGTCAATACATATTTTGTAAAATAAATCTACACAAGAGATGTCTAATAAAGTTTATTATCCGTTTAACAACTACAGTAAGGCTTTATTGTAAACCATACTAATGTCTATAATTTAATAATGATATTTAATTTACAATTAGCCTCAATTAATTCATAGTAAATAAATAAATAAAAATATACATTCTTCTTTCATTAAAATAGACCAAAATTTATCATCTATGGTACATTTAGATCCACAAAATATGTAATAATATCTTTTCTAAAATACAATTGGCCTTTGTCATAAAAATCTATAAAAATATAAGTCTATAATGAAGAAGATGATGGTAAGACATAACAATTATTGAAATATAATAAATTAATAATTTATCTTTTTGACATAGATTACGATAAAGTAGCAGACAAACATTATGTGCGAAACTGAAATCACTGTGTTAACAGTGATTTTGTCATGTTTTAACATGACACTAAATTTTCTACGGAATGAGCAAAAAAAGACTCACTTTTGTGCTGTGATTTCTGTTTTATATTTGTTACTGCTGTAACTAAAGCTAAAGTTGTGTCATGTTTTAAACACGAAAACTTGGTTAATTCTGTTAAAACTTTATTTAAAAACTATTTGAGGAAAAGTTATCTTGGATTTTACAATGAATTTGATTCTAGGTCACTGTAGCATCTTTAATTTAATTGGTAAAAACTCCTTTCAAAGTGGACACTTTAATGAATACTGTTATTAAAATGTAAAATACTTTATCAACCAAAGTTGCGCCCGCTGTTATTGTATCAATATGAAAGTACTGTATTACACTTACTGTATTTATACATGAAAGTACATAATAAGTCCAATTCATACACCAAACAGGAAATTATACTAAGCAAAAAATATTCATTTCTACACATTACAAAGAATTCATAAACAAAGCTTTCGGACTGTAGAGGTCATAAGATGTGAATTACGTTAACAATACAGACTATGATACATAATAAGTGCATAAACATGCAAAAAGGAGTTGTTCAAATTGCTCGATGTTCTATTAGTATATTAATGCAAAATTAATGGTAGGTTTACATCTGTGTTAAAATAATATTCTCTAAACTATGTTTTGGCTAACAAATCCTTTTCAACTAGCCTAATCAATTTAAGGCCAGATATATATAAAGATTGAAAAAATATTTAACTAATAAATCCAAGAAGGATTATATTTTTAAATTTGTTTTTTTCAAAAGCATTATGATACTCCAACCATGTTGTGCCACAAAATGGCATATGCTCACCTTGTGTTATAACTACCATAGCCAAATTTAAAATAATCATGATAATTATAATCCAACAATAAAATACCATTTTAACATAATTTTTAATAAACTTTAACAGAATTTAGAATATAATAAGTGGATGATTCCAGTTTTATTCTTAACAGTCTAGCCTTACGGATTTTAAAATAAATCATGCAATAAAAATGTAATATGTAGGATAATACTCTGATTAAAAAACGCTGAACAATAATATTTGACCTAATCAAAGCAGAACAAGTTAGAAACAGAATTACATATAAGAAACAGAATTACATATAACTACTAATGTCAATAGCAACATTTAAAAACTATAACAAAATAAAAACGTAACATAGTAGTATGAACACAAGTCTAATATTAACATAAAACAACTAGTTAATCTTTAGCGAACTAAATATCGTATATTGGAGAGCTGCCTTGTGTTGTGAAACTTATATTTTTTGGCTCGAATAATATTGAACATCAGGACGGAATTAATAAACAATATTATTAAGAAATAATTTTCTCATGTATTTTTATGGAAAAGTTATAGCAACTTGATATTGAATCGCTGAGTTTACCTCCATCTGTTTCAATTTGATCGAAATTGATCAAAAAGGCAAAAGTTAAAGAACCACTATAACTTTTTTGCATTGCAATATAATCAGAGAATGAAAAATAATTTAAAGGGAAATCTTCATTACTGTATTTATTCCGTTTTAAAATGTGAAAGTTGATTTAAACCTCAGTTTACTGTTTAGGTTGATTCTTCCCAATATTTAGTAGCAGTGTAACTAATAATTTCCCCAGAACCATTTCAAACCTGAACCCCAACTGACCTAAAGTGACCTGAAGTAACTGATCATACAAATGGAAAAGACAACAAGAAATCCTGTGACTATACATCATTATCACATGGCGCAACATTAGAATCGAGTCCGAACTACCAACTGAGCGAGAACACTTCCGGTGAGATCATTACATGAAGTATGAGATGTACTCATGAGGCATGACTCCGCGGCGAGGATAGAACGTGTGGTTTACGGAGTACTGGAGGAGGTTTGTGATGTGGGAAGTGTAGATGTCGGCGAATCTGAACAGTCGTCGGGAGAAGTACGTGGGATTGTGATACGTTCGGAACACGCTGCCAAACTGCTTGTTGAACACACACTTCATCGATTGCCTGTTAGTGATACGGTTTTGTTAATAGTAATACAGTCGGTTGGAAACTTATTTCATACTGACACTTAACTTACTTGCACAGTACACATTTGCCAATCCAGCCCATTAGGAAGTTTGGTTGTAAAAAAATTAATAAAGGAAATAATTTGGTGTTGAGCTATTATTACGGATTTATATTGATTTCAATGTTTTTTACAGTAATGTAAAATATTAGTGGAAAAAATATTGATAGCATTTTATTTTAGTGCTAACAATACACTAAGCAAAAATTGATTTATATCAATTTCAGCAACCTTTACCAAGCTTGTTGCAAATACGAGTACATTTCTTTTGCTACCTGCTTAACCCTCCAGCAGTCGCACCAAATATTTTACTTGATCAGTCGCACCGTATCTGTGAGATACTTTGACTTTAAAATTTTATTTTACAACTTTGAAATATACCAAAATACACCTGGCACATTGTAATTGATAAAAACTGATAGTGTATCATTTTTGAAGAAAACCATATTTGGTAATGAACAAATTTTTAAGTTTGACGGGAGAAAATTTTAATGTAAAATATTACATTTTCTTACACAGTCATGAAAAGTCCAGGACAAGAAAGGTCACATGGTATCTGTGAGTTACTGATGAAGTTTTACTGTCAAAAGCTCTTGTTTCTTAGAAAATATCTTCGTAATATTTGACTTTTCAGTTTTGTTAAAAAGTTGCCACTGTAATTTCTTCATATAAAATATTTTTTAAATTTAATTTTTCAACGAAAAAAATGTGTTTTTTTATGAATGTGTTTCAAATATCTTATTGTTCTATTTTTTATTTCAAAGTCAAGTTAGGACGAGAAATTACATAATTTAGTGTAAATACACTTTATTACTGAGAAATATTCTTTACTTACAATGTTATAAAAGAGACATGGTGTACAGCAAATATAAAATAAGAGATTTAGGGAATTACAAAGTTAGTCATTTGAATCGTCTTCATTATCAAGGGTGTTTAGCTTTAGTTTAGGAGCTCATCCCATGCATAGTATAAACCATAAATATAAACCATAAATGTATAAACCATAAATGCCAAAATATGTAAATTTCAAAACAACAGGAGAGTTGCACAGTATCTGTAAGACCCGAAAAAAAAACAGATAGGAAGGGTCGCACCGTATCTGCAAGAAACAAAGGGCTGACCAACTAACGTGTTCATTCCATCAAACCGGAATAATGACTAACTCATTTGGGTGGTGAAGGGGAGGTTCCACTGCAAAATTGGTGCAAAACCGCGTGAGAACATCGGAAGGGCAGGAAAAAAAGTGGCGGTACCTGAGAGATATGGTGCGACCAACAGTGGGTTAATTGTTTTGATAGATAAAACTCTAGATTTATAAAAGTCCTTTCTTGTTATTAATAGATTGTTTGTACAGATTTTTTTATACAGATACAGATTAATCACAGCAAATGGATCGTTTCAATTTTAAAGTATTCAATGCTAGATAAATATAATAAACCATTTAACTAAGTAAGCTTAGTTTTTGAATTGATCTTTCTAGCAAAAACAACACATATTTGGATTGCACAAAATGAAAACAACACTGGAACATTATCTCAAGGGCTTAAACGTAGTCTATAAACCAAAGATATTAATTTTATTGTAAATCATTTACATATTTGTAATGAGCTATATGCTGATGTCATTTTGTGCATAGTTTTGTAATTGCAAAACTTGTAGTTGTTTCCGTGCAAGCAAATAATTTGTACACATTTGATTGAACATAAATATAAACAATACACAAAACTCTTTAGGTTTTTCTACAAGAGGGTTGCGGTCAAACTCTTTGAATGCATGTTTCAGAGTGGTTTAATTTTAATACAGCATTTGACAATCATGAGTTTATACCTTCAATACATTAGTTATATGTTTAGGTAACAATGCGTGACAAAGATGTGATACGTATCTATTTATTTCAAGAAACTGAAGGCTACCAACCTGCATTAGGCTTAAAAGTATTTATTCAATTATATATTTTTTTATAGTTAAGTTTTGATCTGATTTCATTTTTTAAAGGAGGAGTAGAAACAAGTTGTTAAAAAAGTTTGTATTTACTTCCCTGTGGGAAATAAGTCAGATCATGGATATGTCTAAAGGGAATGTTTTCAGTTCATCTTAACAGCTGTTCTTATTCTTTTATATTAAAAATTCAATACAATAGCTCTGGTAGTTTCTATGGAAAACTGTTACATATTTTCCATCTTAAAAACCACTAACACTCCTCCCAGAGCTAAGACATATCCATGTCAAAAAATTGTGGCTTCATCTGTACCTCCAAATTAGCTATCATAAGTCACTCACCGCAGTTGGTCCCTCTCCACGATCCACTGCTGTATCGCCTCGACAGCTCGTGGATCCTGAGAATCCTGCCAGTCTTCGATCAGCTGAGTCAACATCTGTAGCCAGTTGCACGTTCTCTTGAAGTGTTCGTCATTTAACGTCTCTATCTCGTGCTGTAAAGTGATGATCGTTTGAATGTTTGTAGACCAGTTAAAGAACCTGAGTTAACCGCTAAACCTCTAGAGCATTTCACATAGGCTCCATAGAAGACTGAAAAGCAGATCAATCTGAAGGTTTGTTAGGGAAGTCACATGATTAAAAATTCATGGATAATTCTCTAAATACATGAAGGAACAATTGATGGTGTAAGTAGTTCATCAACAAGAGAACTGCAGCAAATATAACATAGAGCTGTCCTGTCTACCTTAGTGACATGAAATACTATACAGTATACACTCTATAATCCAGCCAGTAAATACTTGGTGCAGTCAATTGTAAGTCTGGCTATCCTGTGCTGTGTTCCCGCTGATGGGACAGTAAATTTTCATGTCTAGACTAATAATCATTGAAATCACACAATTTCACACACAATAGTATGTGAAAATTTGTGAATAATTCAAATAATATTTTGGATGGTTTGATCTTTTCATGAAAAATTAGTTAAAAGTTAAAACCATTATTTCACAATGTCCCTTAAAAGGTCACAGTTCTCTTTTTTTCTGCCATCCCCATAAATTATTTGGTTACCTTGTCTGTTTGTCCTTTTGAGTTAATTATATTTGTCCTTTATTTTACAAATGTCTAATACTTTCATATTTTTTATTTTATATTATGAGGTAACTGTTATAATCTATAACAACAGATTGTTACAGTTCAACAACAGTTGCAACAGTTGTTGTTCTGTCCTCACAACAGGTTGATATTACAACACTGTTAAGACTGGTCTTTGGACCGTTCCTCATCAAAAAGTTAAAGTATGCAGAAAGACACAATACAGAACAAAACCTCCATCTGACCTTCTGATATTCCGGACCTTCTAATCCTGATACAGAGCTGGAATAACAAGATTCGACAGTACTCACAACTAGTTCGTTGATGATGGCACCAGTGCGCCAGCCGTGCTCCAATGTAACGTCAGCCAAGTCGCTGTAAGGATGGTCTCCGAAGTACAGCACCTCGCTGCCGTACCACCCCGTCATGTCCTTGAGCTGGTTGATGGTACCCTTTAACCATAACAAATATGTTAAATATGCTGAAGGATTATCCCAGATTTTGAAAATTTTAATTGAAACTAGCTTTGGACATTTCTAAAAATGATCTTCATACATTAGGAAAAGCTTTAAGACGTTGATGATTAGGAATAAAGGGTTAGACAACTAATTACTTAACAAAAATAAAAATACTTAAATACTATATAACACCTAATATCTACCCTCTATACTACCTCTTCATCTCTGGAGCTCTGTCCAGCGAATTTTGAGTAAAGATTTGAAAATGACATGAGTGGCTATAAAGTTTGTGCTGTCGAGTTTTGACGGACCATCAAAAGGAACGTCGAGTAGAATCTTGTCGAGCAATGAAAGAACACCTGCAAACTGATTCAGATTTTTTCTAAGATTACTGGTAACGAATTATGGTATTATGATTATGATCCTGGGACCAAGAAAGAGTCCAGCCAATGGAAAACGTCATCCAAAAAAAAGGCCAATAAAGTTTTCGTCAGTTTCGGCAGTCGACGGACCTCCTTCACGGGGTTTTTCAGCAATTGACATCTCCCATTTTTAAAACGTGAAAACAACCCATGCTTGAGTTTTACCCAAAGATTCATCTTTTTAAGCAGTTTTCAACTTCACAATGGCATCTACAGCACCTTTCCCTAACAAAAAACAAACTTCAGAGTGCGCCGTTCATTTAAGTCCGCCAAAATGAAAAACCAAGGAAATGGCGAAACAGTGTTCATTAAAAAACTCACTGCAGACGAACACATCCACCCACGGCGACGGCTCTAGCGGCAATGAACTCCGGATGAGCTGCGCTACACACACGTAGCTGCAGACATGCGTAATATACAGGCCACGGCTTCGGCAGCGTAATTCCGGATACTTTTGGGTACCCCCTCGTATTTAATATCTCGAATGATAAATATGGCTGAAGCTAAGCACATAGATAGTCTTTCTTTGTGTAACTTCCAAATTAGGTGTGAATATATTTTTATTCCAAGATGTGAATGTATTGAAATTGAGTTTGAACTAATGGTGTTTTTTCTTATCAAAAACAATTTTCCCATCTGTGTCTTTGACACATTCATGGATAAACCATTAGCAACAAACCAAACCCCTAGGTTCTGCAACCCTGTTACAGCTAATATGAAATTCTACCATGAGATTTCATGCATGCAACTCCCAACTAACCAGATGTCTCATATTATAAGAGTTTAGAGTTGAAATTTCTGAGTACATTTAGCAATCCTCAGATTCTCTCAAATATTTGCCTACCATGGACTCACCTTTGAATTGGAGACGTGGTTGAAGGAGTTCAGGGAATGTTTATAGGGATGATTCAGGAATGACCAAGGATAATACCAGGAAGGACTCTAACAAAGACATGAGAATCATGATTATCAATGTAAAACTATTTTTCATGAATGCTTCGTAATATTGCATTTCATTAGGTATCATTAAGCTGTTTTTCAAGAAAAACCTGCTAATTAAATAGCTATTTATAAATTGATTATTTAAACACACGTTCAGAGCATTCTGCTATGATTCCTGGTTTTGGGTAATGGTTAAACAACTTCACATAGTTTTGTATGATTTCTACAATGGATTTGAAAATGTGTTTGAAGATGGAAATTTACTGGCTATTAAATGATAGTCCTCTTACTGAATAATATGAGAATGACTATCATTGGCAAAGATATTAACATTTTCATTGAATAAATATACATAGCGGCAAAAATAACTGATGATCTTTATGAGCCTACAGTCTGACAGACTAGTGGTGAGGACGTTCTCAAGGCCACTTGATGCCATTATAGTTGCCGTAAAGCAGTAGTCTTGAGAGAATTACACAATTGTCATTTCAAATTTTGTTTAAGTGGAGATTCTATTGTTACCGCTTAGCAAAAAGCTCACCACACTTTTTAATGTAGGTTGTAAAGAAAAGATGCTATCCATTCACGAAACAAAATACTACTGTGGTTGAAGAACTTTAAAAAAAACTAATACAGCACTCAAACAAAAGCTCATAAGGTATTTATGATTAGTCAGTCAGAACACTAGAAAACGTACAAGTTGGTAATGTCGACCAGCGCGAAGACGAGGCTGTTATTCACAGTGAAAAGGTTTGACGATCAGCAAACTCCTGAGGTTAATGGAAGTTTTGTACCAGAGGAAGATGAATCATTGTGCAAAATTTGCCCACTGATTGATCTGAAATTCCAAGCAGCAGCTGTCTTCGCGTAGAGGAGAGGTACCTGGCTAGTCAACCTAACTTGCCTCACTCATTCCTTGTTTTCAAACATTGTATTTATCATGGCCGCGCTTTAGGCTTTTGTTTGAGAGGGATTGAGTTGGTCTACCACAGTTCTTCAACCTCATTAGTATTGTTTTGCGGGATGGCACCTATACTGTATGATCCACATTTAACACTCCAAGTGGCGATAAACACGCCCGTGTCAATGGCAGTGAAAAGTGATTATTAGCATCTATTTATCGCGATGTTATTCGGTGATGCTTAGTCAATGATTACCAACATATTGAAGAATATTGAAGTGCAACATATTGAAATACAAACTAAAAAAAACAATCTGCGATTTATGATAACCGTACAGTGAACGGACGACCGAAAACGCCACTCAGTGCCGTGCTAAATACAGTCCGCACCATCAAAACTGCTGCGCTGTTCAGACTGTTGTAAATTGCACTGTACTTTTCCTGCAACGTTTTTTATTTTTCTCTCGGAACCATTTCAGATAAACCGGAATACCGGATAATCGATGTTTTAGCATACTCATCAAATTCTGTCAGATTTTACAGATTACTGTACATAATTGTTAGGGTTTTTGCACTGTGATTTACATTATTTTATTTAGCAGTTCGTTGAACCACATGTTCAAATAAAGAGCTAAATATCAGCGGACTTATATTTAGCTTCTTCCCTATAGGAAGTTGTGTGGAGATATGACCAAATTTCATAAAAATTGGACAATCAATATTGTCTGGAGGTTTGTTCACAGACAGACAGACCACTCAGTCTGTAACCACTTTTTTTGGATTCAGGGAGCACCAAGACAGATATATCTACTCACAACTCAATTTCGAAAATAATAAATGTAGATTTAGCAAAAGGATCCTCAATTATAACCTTGTTTTTATTAGAGTTTTAACAAAATGTGTTAAACACTGAGTAAAAAGTAGTCACCTCAAAGTAAATGACACCTTTCTTCAGCTCAGTGACTTTGTCCCAAAGATATGAGTCGTTCTCTTTATCATAGATGCGAAGAGGTCTCGATTCATCGGTGAAAAAAAGTGGTTTACGAGCTTGAACGATGATGACGTCAAAGAAGTCCTCCCAGTTCTCCCCTACCATCCATGACATTCCCTTGTTTCTAAAAAGAAAAGAAAATTCAGTTTTTGCAAGAGGTCCTTTATTTATAATTACACATAGACAATGTGCTATATTTACAATTTTTAGAATTTATGTAGGTTATTGACTTTTGTAGATGTTATTGATCACGAGGATTTTGTAGACTAGGATTTTATCACAACCCATCATGAAATTTTTTGAGGGCACATCAACCAAGGTTTATTGCTCTAGCCACCGGAAGAAAAGTGAGTACTACCATTTTACCTTCAATAATAGGAGTAGGATAAAAAGAAAAGCATGAGTTAGGTGGGTGAAGTCGGGTTCTGTCACCTGACGGAAGGTTCGAGGTTGAGAAGCAGACATTTTTTCTGACCCCACCTTGCTAGGCTCTCGGGCCCTAGCTACCGGTAGTCCTGTACTAACCTCTCTGGTGGGGAACAAATAACAGACAGTAAGGTCTATATTTCAGAACATGACATGGAAAAATATATTGCATTCCTGACTGACTTGCCTAAGTTCTGAGGTAATTTTTGGGTACAATAAAATTAACCCTTACCATGCACTTAACTTAAAATTACCCTCACTGCTCGTTTAGATTGAAAAAAATCAAAATATTATTTTCCCAATGTTCTTTTTGGATTTAGGTAGCTTGAATAAATTAGAAAACAGAAATATGCTTAATTTTTATTTGTTTAATATTGTTATGTATCTAAGTGATTTTTTCAAAAATTCAATTTCAATTTTCAAAATGGATGAGTCATTTTTACATTCACAAAATACTAACTGTTTACTCATAAAACACAAAAAAATTATCACAAGTCGATAGATGTCAACAAACAATGTTTTGGAAACTGAAAACAGCTGGCCATTATGACTCGCGTCTGAAGGCGTAAGCCGCAGTACGGGAGCAAACGAATACTGGCCAAAGTTGCAAAACAACTAATTTCAGTCACTAAATATTTCAACAAAGTCGCCATATTGGTTTTGTGAGTGCATAGAGGCTAAAGCAACATAACCATGCACTCTAATGGTTGTTTCACGAACTACAGAAAAGTAAATGTGGCGAAATGACTGATTGCGCCTAAAGGCGATAGCCGCACTGTGTGACCCTATTGCGCTGCATCTAAAGGCGCTAGCTGCATGGTAAGGGTTGAATAGTTAAAAGTCAATGCTCAGATTTGGGCTGTGCCGCAAGACTGGCTTCCCCTACGTCAGGATTTCTACATGTGCCTTCACTTTCGCACCAGATCCACTCCACTCACACACGGATTGATTCCTCCTTTATGTTTGCTCAGTAGGATGGCAGCCCCCAGAATAAATGCAATGTTCAATTTTGGAGTTAGATAGGTTTGGAGTTAGTATCCACCTTGGTGAGACATCCTCCTGGCATACTTCAAACCCTCCTGTCTGTGGGTGATCCTAAATGTTGGCGATAAGAAAAACTTAATTTTCTCTGATGGCTGAGAACATTGACTAGGCAACCAATCCCAGCAAAAGATTTATGATATTAATGTGGCATTACTTATTTAAAGGTCAAGGAACTATTCTTGTAAAAACTACCCTTCTAGAAAAAATATCTACTTACACAAACTTGAAAAACTATTAACACAGACATGTTAGGCTATTTTTGCAGACTTGTAAAACTACTTACACAAACTTGTAAGGGCTGTTGGTGACAAGAAAAAGCTTTTTACCCGCATCCACCAGTCTCTGAAAGAAGTAGGTGATTCCTGGATTCTTTTCAATATATTTTGAAACGTCTCCTTGTAAAATTTTGTGCATGACAGGGTGAGACGATCCTACAGAATTCTGGAACATAATATACAAAATAGTAAATATAAAATCTGAAAAGGAATCGAACAATACTAAGAAGAAGTTTTGCATGGATTTTACATTTTGTTCTATGCAAAACCTCAGATTTAAGATAGGTTTGATACAGAAGAAGTTTCACTTCTTCTTTATCAAACCTATCTTAACGTTACTAACCTTACTCCTAACCAAACCTATCTACCCCACCCCATCAAACCATATTTTTAAGCTGGAATTGTGTTAGGCCGAGACTGCCTTGGAACAGCCTCTACCACTCTGGGTTATAGGAATTAGGGATGCATCCTAGGGTTTTAAGACCATAGCCTATATATGTATGCCGTAAAACCTGGACTTAAACACATTGCCACTTACTTCAGTCCCCGAGGAGAAAGAACGGGCCTACTTAGACTTTCAACCAAGGGTCTTAGGCTGATACTTTCCCGGGGCACTCACATGCATTCAGGATTCTAACATGAACTTAATATGAGCCATTTACTGGTTTCGACACATAGCAGCGCAAGCACCTGTTTGTACTAGACAATCCCCTCAATAAAAGCTCCCCAAGAATCTGACCCTATAGAGAGACTTGAGTTACAGTCCCAGGGACTTTAGCACTGTCTGCTATGAGGGTGTGAGGGTATGCGCCCTTCAACTTAGCTTTGGTTCGCCATTGCATTTTAAAGGAAAGCTTCCATACCAATGCAAGGATAAGGTTGAATTGACTGATAGAGGCTGTATCCTTTGTTTGAAATTCATTATTGGTGATGGTGGATTTATATTGTTTAGATTTTTACTGTGGACATTTTCCATCACGATTTAAGTAAAACAAAGTTTCACCTAAACTAGTAAGTTAGTTGAGTGAAACTTTAATTCACTTAAAATTGTGATGGAAAATGTTTGCAATAAAAATATCAGAGGCTATTTATTGCATGTTATTGGCCTTTATGGAAGCATTAAGAGACAGTGGCATAACCTTATTCTAAAATTTAAGATTAAATTAACGGTTCATATTCACTCGCAAAAGAAAACACCATAACTAACATGGTTGACTAAAAACCATTGAAAGAATATGAACAATACTTTTGTCTGGTTTAATGGAGTGTGTAGTAAGGAGAAATATATTAAAATAAATAATTAGTTTAATTTTAGCAAATTTCCTATGGAGAGAAGCTATTACCGTAGGTCTGTCTCGTGGCAAGACTTAAGGCCGGGACCATGTTATTTTTTTGTTTTGAGGTGCTCAGAGGCCAAAAACAATAGTTGTATAAATTTATATATATGTGTCTGTCTGTGAAAACGATAACTCTTGTAAAAATGGTTCGATCGGGACAAAATTTGGTATAGATAAGTATTCCTACATTAGCTCGGACGAGTTCGTAATAAAGACATATCGGGCAATTGGTACGGGTAGTTTGGGAAGGGTTTTGTACCTGAAAATTGGGTTTTTGGTTTTTTCATATGTAATTTAAAATTTTTTGAATTTTATCTTTTAACATCAGAATTAGCTTCAAAAATACACAATTTAGTTCCTAAAAGTTTTCCTCTATCTCCATCGGTTACCGAGATAATAAAAAATCTAAACACAGTATGTTGTATTTTGGGGCTCCGATGTTAATCTTATGGAGGATAAAGAAAAAATAATATTTCACTTATCAATCAATATTTTTAGATTAAACTTTACTTTCATGTGGTTGAGATCTATCCATTTATGCTTAAAAACCATAGTTTATACGTTTATCATGGCAGCTAACCTGCATTTTCTTTCCCCATGTTAATCACACAGAGAATAGGCAAACTCCTTTATTTATGGACAGATATTTATGAATCTTGGTATAAATGGTCAAAATAAAAATTGTTTATGCTAGAAATGCCTACTTTCAATGTTACTCACAGCAGCAAACTTGCATACTCTTTCCATGTTAATCTTATGGAGAATAGGCACTCTTATATTTATCTACAAATATTGATAAAATTTGTCATATATTATTGATTTTGAAATTTCCTGAGGCAGGTATGCTGCGACAGCGGTATTTATTAAAATAGTGTAAAACTATGTTAGATTGTAGCCTCTAATTCGTCACATAGACCATGGTGATGGGTAGTTAGGGATTTTTTAGAAAAAAATTAAATAATCTATTCAAATTTTATTTTAACATTAACATTTTGCTTAAATGATTTGACTCATAATCATTGACAGTGAATCACATTGCCTAGGTAAAAATAAATTACTTCCAAATCTAAATTTTCTTTGATTTGAATTTAGTGTGTATAGTAGTATATTTTTAATGTTATACGTATTAAGTTTGACTTTTTCATAATCTCCACCACAAAACTATGATACCAATATTGACGTGTCACAGATCACCACAATAACATTGCCTCATCCCCAGCGCTAGATCCTGTTGTATATTATTTTCATCTTAACTCGGTCGCAGACGCAAGGTCACTCCCATCACAGCAAGACGACCTCTTGTTAAATGTGATTCACCAATTGACTTGGTCTCGGCACAATCACTGCACTGTTGTCCCGTCCCTGCAGCACATGATCTGAATCCTATCCACAACATGTTGAGCAGTTGTCAAGTTTCGCAAAACTGAATTGTAATCCTTTTACTGCTAACAGGTTCTGAGGAGAATTTTCTGGAAGAGGTGCAATTCGAAACACTAATTATGAAAAAATGTACATAGTTGGTGGGGCCTCTTTACTTGTTAGTCGATAAATACCAATTCTATTTTCATAAACATTAGCTTGATTTTATGTTAACAAAAAAATGTTTGTATTGACTTATCAGTCGGAAATAGGTTAGATCATGGATATGTCTAAAGGGAATGTTTTCAGTTCATCTAAACTGCTGTTCTTATAACCAAACTATGATGCCATTAAGCATATGATGTCACGGTTTCAAATTTTTGTTGCACAAATTGTTAACACACCCCCCAAGACCTAAAATGTATTCATGTCAAAAAGATTGAACAACGATAATTCAATTATTTGTTTTAATTATTGTGTCAATTTAATAAATGTTAAAATTGCTATTTTTTTAAATTTTACAAAATCAACTATCTACAATGTAATTTTTATCAAGGTTAATCCTAGAAGTGGTAAAGTTGTAATTCACAATGCATTTAAAAATTCAATAAGAAGTGGCAGGTGGAGGCATCTGTCGTCGATTTAGTGAACTATCGTGACCGTGTTGTCTGGAGGCAAGCAACCGAACCTGTTCACGCAGTTCACTAAACTGCCAATAGGGCAAGTCTTATACACAAGTAAGCGCTTTCTACTCTTAAGCATGGTGGCTTTATTGGTTAAAGCGCTACACTGAGGAGTGTAACATTTTAGCCATTCGGAAGTGCTTGGGCTCGAATCCCGACCATAAGCAATCCAAATTTAGCTTGCAACTGTGTAGTAGAGCGGAGAGGGGGCCCACCTTAAACAAACGGTGGCCGGCTTGGGTGGATGTTGACGGCATTTGTAGGCTTAATTGGGATTGCAGTGGACACCTGTTTTGCTTTGGTGGTTAGTGGTTATAAGGGGGGCATGTTTTATGCTTTTTTTTGGTTTATACTTAATATTTCAAGAATATGTAGTAATTATTTTTATGTTACAGTTAAAAGTAAAAAGCTTGCCACTTCTAAGGTTAAATTATGGAGTATAATTGACTATAATTGACGAATAATCATTTACATTTATAGCTCGTGGGTAGTAATGATTGATGTATATACTTTGATTGAATACAATAATTATGAATGTTAGTAACTATCTGGATGGTATTTTTGGTAAAAAACTTTGTAGAGAAGAAGAGTAAATTTCAGTGTAGAGTATATTATAAATAAAATATTTTACTGAAAGTTCTGTTATGGATTTTGTCTTTCCTTTGAGGTATTTCTTTCAGATTACTTTTGGTAATAGGTATGTTAAACTGATTACTAAAATAGGCACAATTTTAAGCTATGAGAACCACTGAGATAAGGAATACCCTAGAACGTTCTCTCAATATATAGATAGACTGTTCATTTTTCCTTTTTACACGTGAACTGGCAAAAAAGGTCCTAAATAAACAGGGATAACAATTGAAGGGTACACGGAATATGGGGCCAAGTCCAAAAAATTGTTTTTTTAGTTAGCAACAATAACTTGTAGTGCTTTTAATGCAGAATATAATGTGCTAGAAGTTATCAAATTAAAGAGCTGCGTCCAGGTTAAATTTGAGTGGAAAAACCCCCTGTGCCGGGAATGAAAGGGATAAAGTCCTCGGATTCTGTGAAATAAGGGTTTAAGCTGGAAGTTTTCATGTACTGATGTATGCTTCGCTGTTAAATTCACAATATTTGCCAGTACAATTGTGGATTCACTAGTATATAGTTCATCTACCCCTAATTCAGCTCCTCACAGAAGTAATTATGCTATTACATTATAGAAAAACAATAAATTCAACCTGTAATGTTTATTTGATATGTAATTCTGTTGTTTTGAGAAATGTTACTTTTCTCTACACACACCCTGAAGGTCACTTAACAAAGGCTCGGTTTTAGTTATAAAAGTTTTAACATAATGTAAGATGTCTAAAATTATCTACTAATTTATTATTTTCAATGTAATCTTTTTATTCACCATTATTTTATTGTTATTTAGATAGGTGTTTAACTTATAGAATCATTACCAATTTTGAAAGAAAAGTACAATGACCTCAAACACCTGAAACGTTTTTGCACTCAGAAGGCACAAACTATTGTTTGATAACTTACCTTCCACGAAGTAAAAAAAGAAAAGAAAATAAGCCAAACATAGCTTAAGAATTGGCAATAAATAAGCCAATGATTTATTGTAATTTTAAACCACTTTTAAAAAGTAATCTTTATTACAAAACTTAGTGTTTCATTTGTATGCACATTGTTTTGGGAATAAAAGGTCTATGTCCAGGGTCTGTAGCCCCTTTATTCCCTGTACTAAGTGTAGTTTGACTTAAATAAATTTCTTTTTAAAGATTTTTCAACCACAATATTAAATCATGTATTCTTAATAACAAATATAGAGTGTAACTACAGTATAATGATAACATTAAAATATATGTTATCATTTTAAAGTAGACATATATTTCAGTTTTTAATCTAAAACTCAAAATTTTAATCAAGAAACATTTAAGGAATTGTGATTCAGCCTCTTTATTCCTGTAACCTTCAATTATTAATCCCATCATTACTGCAGACTTATTGGGATATCTCTGGTGTTGATTGACGTTTGCACTATTGAATACTATGGTCATCTGCGAAGACCATCCTCATACTTAGATTAGTTTGTAATTCAGGGATAAAATTTTGTTATTTGAGCACACGCTAAACTGTAAGTATATTAGATGCCATTGGCTGTTGAGCTATCAATTAACACGCTTATCTAAGTCTTAACAAGTCAGCCTTAATTTGTAACGAGACTACATGATTGTGTCATAATCATCTTACACTCATTTCTCATTAATACTTGCCTTAAAATACCAATATTGGTATGTCACGTTGAAAAGTAAATTATTAAAAAAATTAATACTTGATATTTATCAAGCAGCAAAGTGTATGAAAACCAGAATTCTTTTAGATTCAACTTCAGCCTTAACAGTTCTAGAAACTGCTTTTTCAGTCGGCCGACTATTTACTAGACTGTAGTCACCTTAACATCTCTGAACAGAATCTCCGGATGGTAGTCGATGCCGTTCTGGATGAAGTACTCGGTGATATTGCAGAGTAGACACATCTCCGGCACACTGAACATGTCTGCCAACTGCACCATCTTTGAGGTAACGTACTGCAACATAAACCCACCATCCTTGCTTGAAAACAAAATTCTTGATTCACTGTGATAAAAATATAACATAGTTAAATGTTAATTACATAAACAAGAACATACTAAATGTTAGTTTTATAGGTAAATTTTCAACATAAAAAAGTTAAAAAAATTATTTTAAATCTGTACAAAATATTTAATCCTAATACTATTCTTCAAGTGGGATGGAATTTGTAGCATGAAAAGGTAAAACTTGTTATTTTCTTATATACATTGATATTTTCACCCAATATCAATCAATATACATGAGAAAAACATTGAAAATAAACAAAACCGTACGAACAAGTTGTAAAGTGGCTCATGTAGGCCCTCAGCACAAGGAAGCACTTACAGGGAAGGATTAGAAGAAACACTTATGGTAAGGGAGTATTCTTTATGCTAATAAAGAATTATGCTCACCCTCAACCTATACTTAAACCCCTTTTAACCTAGCCTTCAACCAATCTTTTTTAGTTCTGACTTAAATAGGAAACACAATTTTGATGGAAATTTGTGTCAGTTATGATTTGGCAAACAGTGTATTTAAAAACAGTCACTGTATTTTCATAGCTGAAAAAATCAAAAGGTTATAGCACTTCTATGCCATTTCAATGTGTGCTCTATTTTATGCCAAGGGTTTAGGTACCTAGACTGACTGACATGCGCTGTTCACTCACATATAAGATTAACTTGCATGGCTTCAGGCTGAAGACTAAAAATATAAAAATTAAAAACAAACTTTTCTCTTAACCCTTTGAAAAAATTTATATTTTATTTCATACTATACAGGGAACTATCATCAGAAATGACTCAATTTTATCAATATGCTATTATTGAAATTTTAATCTTATGTATTTCTAGTATCCCAACATTTTATGCTAAAATTATTACATTGCTTACATTACAAAAAAAACATTCATTAGATGTAACAATCACATCTTTAACAAGACTAATGGACTAGGCTAAGATCACGCAAATAGTTTCTACTACAGTTATGAACCTAATGACTTAAGATAAGAACATATTTTGATGCAAAATGTGCTATATCAAACATTTGTATTGACAGCAAAAAAAACCATTTTTGGAAAATATTTCTAAAAAATGTTATCACTTTATTAAGATTTTTTATAAATAAACCACAAGTTAATAATAACAAACTACTGTTTTACAGAATAAAGGTAGCCTATTCTTTCAAATTTAAAATCTTGAACAGCTAAAAATGATCGTTAGTGTAGACTAAATGAAATTAAGATGTTTTTAAAGTCATGTGCATATGATGAACCCCAAAGCAGCAAGCAAAAAATGATCAAATTTGAACCAAACATTTGCAGAAGGAGTATTTATTCATCATTTTTAAACACAACGACGTAGACATGGCTATGTATATTTTTAAATTGAATCTTTAAACCATTGCTTATTTTTGTATATTTTGCCCACAAAACAGTCATAAGTGCTGAGTTTTAGAACTGCTTTGGGGATGAGGAGTAAGTCTACAGAACAAACTCCAAGCATTATTTCAAACGATCTGTTTCAACGGCTTACTGAGCACGGTAATCGGAGATGGTAGATGGGTATATCGTTAAACGAGCCAACCTAAAACAATACAGATCAACAAAGACAATAAATGTCACCAAAGAAAACAATTAAAATACAAATACTAATAAAATTGCATACCGGTGACCTTTATGAGCATATTCAATTTACTATTCTCACTATATTATTGCAGGGTAAAAATATTCCTGGAGAAAAATTAAGTACCTATACTACAATGACAGAGTTTGCATGCTTACTTATACATGCAGTTGGTTTGCTTACTTATACAACGATCTTGAAAACAGATGTCAATCCCTTCAAATAACAGAAATCACTAAGTAATTGTAGAAGTAAGATTTAGATAGACCCTATCTCTGAATATACTCCTTTTAAACATACTCATTCAAACATTAAAAATAATATAACTTAGAGAGTAAAAGAAGTTTTAAATTAAAATAATATTTGAAATAAAAGTTTTTTAATAAAATTTTTTTTGTCAATTAAAAAGGTTTCAATATGTTTTGCACGACACAATAATAATTTGAGGGACTTGAAAATGAAATGATGCCAAAAAATTGGAAAATTGAAAATTTGTTAAACTTCTTACATACAGTTTTTGAAGGAAAATACGGATTTTAATTTTTGTATTTTTTTTAGTACTAACAATTATTTGACATATTGTAAACTATTTTAGAAACCTTAATGTTCATAATAAACCATTTAACTGAGAAAAAATTGATATTTTTAAGCATTAAAAAAACTGGGGTAGTGGAAATAACGAATGCTCAGTAACGGATGTGACTTGAACGTATGCTCAGTAATATAGGGTTAATCAGATTCATTGATCTAGTTTATCTCCGAGTGACTGTTTCGTTGATCCAATAAGTAAATAACATTAAGCTCAATTGAAAGTCATTTAGGCATAGAAGCTTTGAGCACATCATAGGATGGCTACTGTATGTAAATCATTCAAATGTTAATGGCTGATTAATTTTGATTATGATGAACATGTCCACTCTAGATTTTCAAGTAGTTTTTAAAAAGGTAAACATAATATAAATAAATTCTCACGTTGAAAATTTTTTTAAGGACGTTAAATTCACATCAAGCATAAAATATTTTACAAAAGTTTAACATATAAGTCCATTGGTTATATTGTCAAAAATTCAATACTGTATTTAAACTATTGAACACAGTTGCAACCAAGATCCAATCTGTAACCATTGTTGCACCAATATTAGCAAAGATATGGGAAAGTTACTACAGAGTTACAAATATTACTTGGCACTTGGCAACTAAAGTGAAGGACAGATTTAGATTGTAACACATGCGCAGACTATTTGCAGGGATTTAGCTTATAGACAACTTTTAAGAATATCAAAAATATTTACTATTTGATTAATCAATTTATGAATAGGCTTATTTTAAGCTAACAAATTATACAGTTGATAATAGGATGCTGATTACATAATCGTCGGTTGTAATACTAATTATTTAAACAAAACTAAATGAACTCTGAGTTTGTTTGACAGGCAAGTGTGAGGAGGAAGGTGAGGGGCAATTGAGGCTTATTATTTATTACAGAGAAATGCATTTTATAAACACCTACAACTTTGCCTCTTAACTTTTCTTTTTAACTCCACTTTTTTTTCTTTTTAATGATTTAAGTGAAATATGTAAAATTTTACTTTTCTAAAAACATGTGTACACATTTTATTATATCTGCTGTATTGATAATATACATTTATTTGTAAATACATGTCATTACATATGACACCTAAAAAATATCAAACACCCAATTTTAATTGAAAATTCAGTTTTATATGAAAAAGAGAAACAACTATTATAAAAATAAAAATTACACAAAAAACCAATGAAATCAATAAAATCAATCCGGTTAACCTAAAGGTATAACAGACAGAAAATAATAAAACACAAGGCCTTATAATGTTAAATAATTATTGGATATATTTTTATTCTCATTTTTATTGCCAATACGCCACTGCTTATAAGCGCCGTCTGCTTATCAATAATAACACTTGCAGTATAGAAGCCTAGTAAGATAATGCATTTGCATCTGAAACTTTGAGGGCTTTTACGACAAAACCTGTATTTTAACTGTTATTAAATTTAATTTTTCTCATTTAAATTGATCCGGATAAACTGGACTTTACTATTATACTGGCACAATGACATTCATGTGGGAGTGTCTGGTGGTGTGATCCGCATTTACACTTCATATAGGCCTATATGAAGCTATACAGCTATACAGTAGCTTTTAGCGAATTTCCCATAGGGAAGAAGCTATTACCGTAGGTCTCATGGTAAGACTTAAGCCCGAGACCATGTTATTTTTTCGTCTTTAGGTGCCCAGACTCCAAAAACAATAGTCGTCAAAATTTATATATATATATATATATATATGTGTCTGTTAACACGATAACTCTCGTAAAAATGGTCCGATCGAAACCAAATTTGGTAGAGACGTGTATTCCTACAAATGCTCGGACGAGTTCATAAACCAGACATATCGGTCAATGGGAACGGATAGTTTGTACCCCAAAATCAGGTTTTTTGCGTTTTTCACATGTAATTTTTAAAAAATTCTGATTTTATATTTCACCATTGGAATCAGCTTAAAAAACTACACAATTAAGTTCCTTAAAGTTTTTCTCTATCTCCAACGGTTACCGAGATATTAAAAAATCTAAACACAGTACGTTGTATTGTGGGCCTCCAATGTTAATCTTATGGAGGATAGGGAAAAATTAATACTTCCCATATTAATCAATATTTTTGGAAAAAAACTTTATATTTAGCTTCATGTGGTTGAGATCTATCCATTTATGCTTAAAAATCATAGTTTATGTGTTTATCATGGCAGCAAACCTGCATACTCTTTTCCCATTTTAATCATATAGGGAATAGGCAAACTCCTTTATTTATGGACAGATATTGATGAAAGTTGGTATAAATATTAAGATAAAAATTATTCATGGTAGAAATGACTTCTTTCAGTGTTCCTCACAGCAGCTAACCTGCACACTCTTTCCTATGTTAATCTTATGGAGAATAGGTAAATAATTCTCATGTTTATGGACATATTTTTATAAAACGTCATATATTAAATTATTGATTTGGAAATTCGCTGAGTACGCAGGTCTGCTGCGACGGGGGTATTTTTTTGTTCATTATCATTTAGTGAGAAATATGAGGATTTCAGACTACCTAATTATGATTATATTTTCTATTTTCATATTTTAAAATAACTAAGAAAACAGTGAATCAGAAGACTAGATTGTGCACAAAAAACACTCAAGTAAAACTGACCTGTGCGTTCTTGCCATGAGTCTCTACATAGGCTAACGGTATGATCTTGTTCTTGTAGAGCTTCAGTACCGCCTCACTGCTGACTGGGCTGAGCCCTCGGTACACAGTGCCAAGCTGTATCTGTAGAAAGGAGTCGATCTTCATGAGGAGTCCCTTCTCTATGTCGTAGTGCAGTCCCCGAATTGCAAAGCCTGGCTTGTATTCTAAACTCTTGATTCCTTTAGGGTACTGCACAGGAAAGAGTAAAACTAAAGAACCACCATTATGATTATAAATTAAAACATATGAATTTATAAGTTACTAGGTAGTATTGGTGGTGAATAAATGGAATCCTAAGGTAAAAAGCTGGAGGTGGTGAATTAACGGAAAAGATCCATAGCTAAATTATCTTTTTATACTTCTGCACATAAAAATACTAGATCCCAACCAAAATAATGTTAAATTGACCACTAACTACAATCAAGCTTAGGGCTATATCCTAAAGGATGTGAACGTTGAAAGTGATTAGGTCTTAAGTAATAAGTGAAGTGGTCTTAAGGTGATAAGTGATTAGGAAAGTGACATTGGGTTCATGTGATACAGATCTCTAGCAAGCCTCAACGTACTTTCAGTAGCCAATGTGTTAGAAAAAAGTAAATTAAAATACTTAGATTAAAAAATCTTGACACGTTTACTGTGGCACACTGAAATTCCTATGCTTACTTTATACTTTATACTTCCTGTTCCTTAACTGAAATGGTGACCTACCCAGGTAGGTATTTTAAGCCAAGTATGAATGAGAAATGAATGTAGGATGATTGTGGCGCGATCTTGTAGTCTTGTAACTGACTAAGGCTGACATGTTCCTTAGACAGGACTGTTAATTAATAGCCCAACAGCCGATGGCAACTAATGGACCTACAGTTTAACGTGGAATCTGAACCACGGCCTCTGAATTACGAATTGGTCTAATTATGAGGATGGTCTTTGCAGATTAACGCAGTATTCAATAGTGCGGACGTTAATCCACACAAGAGAACACTACATCCACCGACCATCTCTCACAACTATCCACAATTCGTGACCTCCAAGTAGCTGGATTACAGGATGTTGCCACCGTCCCAGTCGTTTCTAACCTTTACACGGAACTGTCTTAGGTGGATTTGCTTTATTGCTATGCTGTCTGCTATGAGTGATATGTTGCTATGAGTCTGATCATTGTTGCTATCTGTTGGACCTTTCAAAATCTACATAGGCCCTAAGATTAAATTTATTGGTAAAACCTTTATTCGCTAAGCCAGGGATTTTAAATCTCGGCATACCCATAACAGCTGCTGATAGTCTAAAAGTTTGTAGCGAAAGGTGCTGCAGTCAATTGACAGTTTATCTATAGTCTTAATTTTAAAAGATTTTTACAATTGCAATCATTTGCTTATGACCAAATAAACTAAGAGTTGGCCTTGCCTTCTTTTAAATAGATATGAGAAAAAATGTTTACAATACCTTATATTGTGATATAAGGGTTTCCCGTGCCAAATTGTACAGCAGAAAGTCCATTGAAGGCTTATACACAGCAAGTGTATAATCATAATCAAATCCATACACATTAACCTCCTCCAAATCTAATTCATTACAGGCAAATACTCCACGTGGATTCACATTTGGTGGCAACTTCTTTGCTAAAAATTGAATCAGGGATCAGGATTGAGAAAAATCAGGGACACCAAAAAAACCCTGCATTTGGAAGCAAGTTTAGAAAAGTAGGCTCATGTTTTACAGCTTTTAATATAGATACTACAGTAATGTTCAAATAAAATATATGTATAGACTGGTAATACTAAATTATTATTACTATCCACTCTATTAATCTCTTATATATTAGAAACTCATGCATAATATATGCATAGTAATTTTTTTTATTTTCCAGATGTAAGAGCTGCAAGTTTGGATGTGAATAGTTTCAAAATACTGCAGCTAGTGCCAGTAAACTTAAGAATTTAAATTTGAAGTATGACATGTCATACATAGGCCTATACGTTCACTCAAATTAAAACATTGCCTACGGTAGAATTTTTGAAAATGAGTCAACCTATCAAAGGAATGAGGTTTTACAAGAAACAAGGATTCATTTGAATTCAGTAAGGAATTAAGTATTTGATTTTAATTAAAACTTATTTTAGATTTGAAGACAATAATATTTGCCTTTGTTAAGTTTTTAAACTCATGGAAAGTATATTATGGTCCGTATTTGAGTGTAAATCAATATAATCAAAAGTTTTAAGTTAACATAAATATTTTTAATTAAAGCGATACAGTTTGATTTCCTCCATCCTCCATCCTGACGGATACTACCCTGCAGAGAAAAAAAGGTAAAAATTTGGGGTTCAGAAATTTTTAAGGCCCTAACATAGACAGAGATTCTCCCTTATATGGATGTGACAAAACTCAATGTTTGGCAAAAACAATGGTCCAGAATCACATGACTTACAGTAGTTTTTTACCTCACTGCTTTAGGATATTTGTGTGGAAATGACATTTGTATGAGAATTTGAGTCCATTAGAAATTTAGTATTTTTTATCTTAAAGCATAAAAAAATAAAACATAAACAATTTTAATGAGCTACAAATCTTTTCACACATAGAAACAGATAATAAGATAGTATACAACTACTAAGATGTACCATTGAAGACCAGTATACAGTACTCACATTCATATTTTTGTTTTGTTTTCAAATATGCATCTATAGGGTCACCTTTTGGGGCTTCCATACTTATCAGTCGGGTGGACTTCTTTTGCAGTTTTATTGAACATTGTGATGAATACAGTGGAATATGGTGTTTGCATATTGTTTGAGGAAAATGACATAACCTTGAGAGACTCTGGCAGTTCATCGCTCACTAGCAGACACCTTTATTTTGACTGAAAACACTTTGAAACTTGATGAAAACATATGGATATTTTTTAGCCAGGCTGTTAAACATTCAGTTAACAGGAAAGTAATATCATAAAGGGTACACGCTATATAGTATTGCATGCCTCAAACTAAATCTCGACGATTTTATAATGTGTTAAGATAGAATGTTAGAGATGGATCTATGACCCATGCGTAGATAATATGAAGTTTGGGAAAACAGTTTTCAGCTGTTTCACAGACTTATCCAAGACCTTCAGTTATATTGTTCCTGCCACTTTATTGGAAAAATTCAATTGGAATCACCGGTTTGGCACTGATTTAGCTCAGATGTTATCTGACCATCTGGTTCCAAATCGCCAAGATCCAACACAAAAATTCTTCAAAATTCTTTCAACCCTCAAACTTATCTTCAAAGGCACTCCGTAAGGACCTCGCTCCTATTTTTGGTTTATATCAACATCACGGATTTAGTCCCAATAAGCAACGTCTAACTTTTTGCGGACGACACAACATTATTCGTGAAGGGGTCAGACTGCTCAGCACTGGACTCAACACTGGTTTCAGTTCATCTAAACAGCTGTTCTTAAGTTTCAAATTTTCATCTTACAAATTACTAACATCCCCTCAGAGCTAAGACATAATCATGTCAAAACAACAGAATTCCGAACTTGTAGAGAACCAAATTGAGAAATAAAAAAAACTAACAAGGTTTAGTTGGACCATTTGTCTGATTCAGGTAATTTAAACCTCCTCGAGGTATCTAGAACCAAGAAGGACTGTTTATAATTGTAGATACGCTTGGTTGTTCTCATATCTCTTGGCGTTGTTGTATTTAAACCCAATATTTGACAAAACAAATAAGTTTACGCCATACTACTATATTGTAATGATTTTTATAAATGAAAGTCAGCCCAGGTTACATTTACCCTTAAGGCCAGTATGTGCCCTCCTATTTCTTTGAACAATGTTCATCTTCCACAATTGACTAAAGTGAAATATCTAGGAATGTTTTTAGATAAAAACGTACATAGAAATTTCAAATCAGGTATAAAAGCCTGAATCCAAACCTAAATTACAGAAAATTATCATGGTCACCCAACGAAAGTTCTAAATTATCAACCCATAACAATATTATTCTGTACAAAGTCATCTTAGGACCCCCAATGGAATTACGGCATTCAACTGTAGGGAACCTCCACCTATTCTAACATTAAAATTATACAGCGATTACAGTGTAAAGTTATCCCTCAATTCATCAAGCACACTGGTTTATCAGTAACTCCACTCTCCATATAGACACCTCCATCACAGTTGTCCTGAATTAAATCGAACGTTTTAGTGGAAAATACTTGTCAAAACTAGATCAACACCCAAATCATCTGGCTCTCAACCTTTTGGACAACAGTAATAACACCTACAGACTGAAACGTCACAACTTCCTGGACTTCACTTCTCGTTCCCTAAGATAGTTAACGTTTTGATTCTTTAATGTTAGATTTGTTCGTGAACAATTTCTAACTCGAAAGTTTATAGAATGTACATGATTTACTTATTGTTTTTCCAACAAAACCGATTATAAACAAAGCTTATTTAAACAACGTAGTCCTGGAAACAGCTGTTCACTGGAACTAGTAAATAGTATATTTTTATTTCAAGAGTCGCAAGTAATGCGTTTTGTTCGATCTCAAGGTTGTAATTTGAGTGAGTAACGAAAAGACACTTTAGGCCCGAGTTATGGACTGTAGTTTTCTCCAGACTTTAAAATATTTAGATAACAACTATACAAACCAAAGATTTTACAGACGACATAGATGTTTTCATCTTGTTTTTGCAATCTGAAACTTATTTTCTAATCCATTGATTGATAGTCTACTAATAATCTATTGTCGCGGACGGCCGATGCCTTTCGGATGATGTGAAAAGATTGTACTGTAAGAAATTGATTGTATTGAAAGAAGACTGTAGTTTTCATGGCAGTTATGATAAATTTTTTTTCGGACTGTTAAGTGAATGGAATACATTTCTAATGATAATGATTAGTTGTTTGTGTGAACACAAATATAACCTCTACCGTTTTAACCCAGGAAAAACTATTTTAATCAATGAGAACATGTAACGGATTTTACAGTTTCTGTTAGTTTATTTGGTTAAGTTAGGGTAGAATGACGTAAAATGA